>CAMTZB010000009.1:0-1300000 GCA_947086495.1 Morpho achilles | reverse complement strand
GATTATAGCAAAATAATTTTATTATTACTTTTGTATTTTGATAACCATAAAATTGATAAAGTGGGTTAAACTTAAAAGCTAGACATGATGTCGCGGACTTTTATTTAGAACTTTCAGAGGGGAACAATAAATTTTGTAGTACATACATGAAATGTTAGTGTTGTTATTATTGTCTATATCTATCTTAATATATAAAGCTGAAGAGTTTGTTTGGTTGATTGTCTGAACGCGCTAATCTTAGGAAATACTGAACCGATATGAAAAATTCTTTCAGTGTAAGATAGTCCATTTATCGAGGAAGGCTGTAGGCTATATAACATCACGCTAAGATGAATAGGAGAGGAGCAATAAAAAATAGTACGAAAACGGCAAAATTTAAGGCTTTCCTTGCGTGCGCTGAGTAAACGGTGAAAGTTATTAAAAAATTATGTATTACGAAATTGTACCCCTCTAAAAGTTCTAAATAAAAGTCCACGACAGCATATATCTAGCTTAAGGTTAACCCACTTTAACCATTTTTATGGTTATCAAAATACTATATTACGGTTTTTATCTTTCCACGCGGGCGGAGCCGCGATTGCTAGTTATTTATAATTTTATATAATTATAGCAAAACAATCCATAATTTATTGTTGCAATAAATCAAAAATACAATTTTTTTTCCATGACCAAACTAAACCATAGAGTTATAGCATACATAATTCGATTTTACTAACTACGAAATAGCGTTGTAAAAATTAGACACAGAAATGTGTGATTAAATATTTATTTTTATTTATTTAATAATTATTTATTTATGTACCTACAGTTAATATATAAAAATTAAATGATAACGAAGGATACATAGGAAAGCTTTATAAAATAGTTTTTATAATAAAAATTTATAATATTGTGATATAGTATTACTAACTACTCTCACAATTAAATATTTTAATGAAAAATCAAATAAAATAACTCACTCATTACATTGACTTTTGATTGGTTCATTTATTGTTTTTTCCTTGACATTTCCTTTTCTGTTTATTTCCTCTATCTCTTCCTGTAATAGGATATTGACGGAAAAAAAATATTAAAAAACAAAAAAGGTACATATTAAAAAGTATTTAGACCTATCTTATACTTACATGCTTTCAAAGAGAAAAATTAAATGATTTATAGAAGCAGGCGTTACTTTGCGTACTTTGTAACTTCTCTCCCTAATACAGAAGTTACAATAAAATTATTTTTCGCACTACCTCAAGGTTGTGGTAATGAGTGTGTGAAGTGTATATTCGTGAATATTTTACCTATTTTAATCGAAAACATTATTATCGTTATTGAGTTGTTCCAGTCCATTTTTTTTAAGAACCCACATCAAATTTAACCTTTTTGTATATTATTTATACTGTGTAACTGATCAACGCTTGATTGCAAGTACGTATGATGTAAAGAATGATATAGAGAATGATGAAAAACGAGAGAGTAATTACCAATAAGATACAAATTCACTTGCAGATACATTTATTATATTTTATTCGGAAATAAATTCATGAAGTTCTAAAATAAAGAAGTAAAAAAAACTAAGTTAGCTAACTAACTAATAGAAATGAAGAAACGAGGATATTTTACTAACTTTAATTGCTTGTAGCAAATGACGTTGATAATAACGCCTTGTGGAATCCGGCTGAATAGAATAGTACTACCCTCATTTCTTACCGAGGTGTCGTAAAAGACGACTAAGGTAAGTCGACCCGCCGTGTGGTATACGGCTGGGTAAAATAGACTAACGTCATTTCTTACAGAGGTGTCGTAAAAGGCGACTAAGGTAAGTTGACCCCCCATGTGGTATCCGGTTTAGGTAGAATAGACCACCCTCTTTCTTACCGAGGTTTCAACTTACCTCTGTCGCCTTTTACGACACCTTGGTAAGAAAGACAGTGGTCTATTCTACGCAGTGGGATGCCACACGTCGCGTCAATTTACCTTAGTCGCCTTTTACGACACTTCGGTAAGAAAGAAGGGTGGTCTATCCTGCTCAGCTTGATACCACAAGGTAAAATCATAAATTTCGTTAGGCTCACCTCAATTTCATATATTTCCAACGTGAGCCTATCACCGTCACCAGCCTCCACCTCTATCGTTTTAAAGTTCTCTGCAATGACAACCTTATCATCTTGTTTCTTGAATATTCCCATCTCTACAAGTATGGATGAGAGGAACTGTGTCACATCTGGACATACTTCTATATCTGGTTTGGTTTGATTACATTCTATTTTATCCTGTAAGTACAATGTGTTGCTGTTCATTTATATTTTTTTTCTTATAAATTTACTTCTTATAAACTTATCAATAACAAAATATAAGTTTTTTTGTATGACATAAAACTATCTCTATCAAATATCTGTTTTTTCATTAACTGGTGTTCTTTCTCTACTAACATAAATATCTCTGAGGGATTTTAGACTGAACTCATGCCATTTTGATCAAACGGTTAAATTAATGATTTGATCACACTTATAGAAACACACACCTACTCAAACTAAACTCATTCAATGGTCTCCATTTCTACAATAAAATTGCGCAATTCATACTAGACCAGTCCAGAAAGGTTAAAATTAAGTATAAGAGACATGCCTATATGTAAAGCATTATACAAAATTGAATATTATTTGAATGATAAAAATGCCTGGATTTGACAATCCTTTCAGTTTCATACTAGACTGTGGTTTAATAAAGTAAAATTGATAATATTTAAAAGAATGACAGCCAAGTTTCTTTCTGGTTCTTGGTAAGAGCAACATTCCGAACCAGTTGTAGCTTCATTAATCATATTGATCTTTGACATTTCAAAAGTGCTTGAAAGAGCTTATTTGAATAAAGATTATAATGATTTAAAACAGACACACACACTTACTCACACACACACACACACACTTTATCACATGTAGTATAAACATAAAATGGAATCAACTACTTAAATCTGAATTAAACTAACATCAATGCAAACCTTAACACCTTTAATATCAGTTCCATCTTTTAGACAATTAACAATATTATCCAATCCATTCTGCATTGTACTAGGTGCTTCAGTTACTATATTGGCATCATCATTTAGTGGTAAATTATCTTGCGAAGGCACACTAGAACTATCAATTGGTTTTAGTAAGCTTTTATTTTGCTCCTGTTCTTTTGTTTTAATAAATAATTCACTTGCTTTTCTCACTTGCACGAGCGATAGATGTGTCTTTAGTTTGTGGTATGTGGATGTACATTTTTTTCTAAATTCATAGAATTTGTTTAATTCTTTGTGACACTCTGTACATATTGTGTTCGGCAAACAATCATCGTGGGTAACCTGCAGATTAACAAGAACAGGGGTGATTTTACAAGATATCAAAGTAAAGAAAATCTGCAAATAGTGTAAATATTATGCCTCAAATAAGAAATTAGCTAAAAGTTAGTAATTCTATAATATAACAAATTTTAATCTTTATAAAATTCTAAATTATCTTGATAGGGGATTAGAACTTCGACCCATTAAACTGCTCTTACAAAGTTGCCACTGGCAAGATGCACATATCCCAGAAATTATCAAGACATCATGTCTTGATGACTCCTTAATAAAATAAATAAAACCTACATACATATTATATATGCATGTAGTTTATTATTTTTTCCTACGCTATGGTGCAAATAACATTTATGCATGACAATTTTCTAAGAAAGCTCATATATGCTCATCCTTGTATTTTAACTTGCAGTAAGGATTGTATAGTCTTGAATAAGAAAAAAAAGTAACAGGCTGTTACTATCGCACTGCAGGGCTTAGGCTTTCAGTCTCCGTTTTTTAGAAAAGTGTTGAAAGTAAGACCCAAGCTGTTCCAGTAAGGATTAGTAGGTTACTTATATGATCAATGATCCAGAATTCGCCAGAGATAAACAGATTCCCTCACGATGTTTTCTTTCGCCGAAAAGCGTGAGCTAACACTCAATTATCAATTAGACACATAAGATTTAACAGAAAAAATCATTGGTACCTGCCCCAGTTTAAACCCATGAGATTTTCAAAATTTTCGACCGCTGAGTTATTGCAACTACTATACTTGTGTACAAAAATATTTGTTACCTCGTAACCGACACACATCATGATCCTCATCGCTAGCGAATTACAAATATCGCTTTTATTAGAAAAAATAGGAACGCTCTCCTTTGCCTCTTCTAAGCATAATCTACACAGTCCTAGCACACCTTCAATCGGCTCTATAGTTTCTGTTAGTGCGTTTCTCCGCGTATAAGTTCGCATAATTAATAACTAAACTTCCGTAACTAAAACAAAATTATAACCAAAATTTGGACTGATATATTTTTTATTTTATACTCTTAGGTCACTGTTATGCTAAATCACATAACTAACATAGAAAGTGATAAACTATAAACATACAATTACAACAATATTATGATTTTATGATCAAAATTATGAAAACTTAAAAACAAATGCTAAACATAGAGTAAAAATAAAGTTAAATGTCAAACAAAAAATCCATAGACAAAGAAATATATCTATTTCTTTTACTGAGTAACTGACAAATACGAAAATAATAGCAAATAGTTATTGTTATATCTTTATTTTTTCATAATGAATATTAGATTTCCTTTCCTTACTTTTTATATTTCGGTGTACAAATATTTTGTTCAATTCCTAACTCTTAAATTTCCCCAAATAACAATTGAACCGTAATCGAAGATATTCTTTGTAGATTCAACAGTCTATTCCATAATACTCTTCCCATGGTTTAGTTATTTTCTTATGTATCTCAGCTGGATGCCTTAAGACCTGCATCTATCTATCTATCTAATTTCGGGGACGCCTGTCGGTGCAGGACGGGTGATCAGCTCCTATTCCGGACTATTCCACCCATTTCCCCATTTTGGGACAAGGGTTTCACTGCTGTCCCGACAGTGTCACCTGCTCTAATCTACCCGTAGCTTTTACGAACCTGATAATATCCCTGAAGGAGATATTTGTCAGATCCTCAACTTCAATTTCATCCTTACCTAGTATCTCCCATCTTACCAGCGAGTACATAGGGCACTCAGCCATAAGGTGAAGACTCGTTTCTTCCTCTCCACACTCTGGGCACGCAGCATCTTCTGTTATTCTCATTATTGACAGGTGTCTGTTTAACAGGCAGTGCCCAGTTGTAATGCCTGTTACAATTGCTACATTTTCCCTGCTCTGAGACATCAGCTGTTTAGACTTCCTTGTATCAAACGATTTGAGAAACAACTTTGCTTGTCTGAGCATTGTGTTTCTCCATCTTTTGTAATATAAGACCTGCATGCTCTGCTACTCTATTGTACGCTTCCATGGTATTACCACCCTTCATACTATAAGCATACTGAGAGTTGGTACCTCGCGAGCCTATAAGTCGGCGATATTGATTTGAACACTAAAATACTTATCACAATACTAGCGGATACGACATCGGGATGACTAATCTGACCTCTAACTTAATGATCTTAGATCAAGTCCCATTAGAACTTTTATCAATCCGTATTTTCATGCTCAGATCTCCTAGCAATTTTCCACCTCCTCCTTTTTTTCCTCAATTCCCCTCAGGTTAAATTAAGATGTCCCATATTAACAATAATTTAATCATTAAATACTCGAGCTTCAATAAATTAATATAAAATTATAGTTATTGACTTACATATTTGCTACTAAGACATTTCCTTAGAACGAGTTATTTGTGACATAATAATTTAATTACACCATAATCTAACGTTGCTAATTGGATCCGATTGTATTTATGAACTGTTATTATTATGAATGTTTTATCGCACTAGTAAAAACAGGGCCGTAATAACAATAATATTTTACAACATTGTCTTAATAATTTCTAATGATTATTTTTATAGTTATTTTGTGCGATATGATTAAATTATTTAGATATAATTACCTATTAACCTACGCCGTGTGGTATCCGGCTGAATAGAATACCACCGGGGTGTCATAAAAGGCGACTAAGATAAGTCGACCTACCGTGTGGTATCCGGTTTAGGAGAATAGACCGCCCTCTTTCTTACCGAGGTATCGTAAAATACGATTGAGGTAAGTTGACGTCAGGCAGGTGGCCGGTCGTAAAAACGCAGCCAAATCATGTGACAGCATGTTTATAACATGTTGTGCCGACCCCACTTAGAGTGGGATAAGGGCAGGAAGATGTATGTATGTATAAACCTGTGGTAGCCTGGCGGCGAGACCGTGGGACTCTTTAGAGTGGGTCACTGGTTCAAACCCTGTGCAGGCACCAATGAGTTTGTCTGTTAAAACTTATGTATCTAATTGATATCACAAGCTTTTCTGTGAAGGAAAACATTGTAAAGCAACCTGCAAATTTCCAGTAAGTTTGGGGATATGTCTAACTTACCAATCCGCATTGAAACAGCATGGGTTTTAACTCCAACCCTTCTCTCCAAAAACAGAAAGAAGAGGCCTTTGCCCAGCAACGGCATAAGAGGCCGGTTCTATAGTACTTTTTTTATATGAAAAATATGATTAAGTATTTCTTGACCGTGATAATAACTAAATTGTTTATAAATAAAGACATTACCCGATTGTCGTGTGGTATACGGCTGAGTAGAATAGACCAACCTCATTTCTTAGCGAGGTTCAGTAAAAGGCGAAGGTAAATCGACCCGCCGCGTGTGTTCTCAAAATACGACTAAAGTAAGTTGACCTTGACGTCAGGCAGGCGGCCGACCGTAATACCTATACGTAGCCAAATCATGTACCAACATGCTTATAACATGTTGTGCTGACCCCACTTAGAGTGGGATAAGGGCAAGAGGATGATGAAATAAAGACAACATCCGAATCCGTATCTGTCACAAGAGACTATATAAATATACCATATAGTAATAGTAAGTCACATTTTGATTTATTTTGTATCTTTATCACACAAGATGCCGCAATCGTATTATAAAACTAATAAGACTGCTATATATTTCTGTAAGGCCAGTAAATTCCTTGTAATCGGTGGTCTCCCTGGTTATATAAAATGGCAAGAAAGCGGATTTACGAAGCCCATTTATAAATACGTTTACAATGTTCTAACATTTTGCATTTTTATATTCATTGCATTGGAGCTAGGAGCTTTGGTTACGCAACAAAAATTGTCCGAAAAACAAAAGACCGATCTCTTAATTTTATGCTTCTCTCATCCCATTCTTTTGAGTTACCATTTCGTGATACAATATCACAAGGAGAAGTTGAAAGAGTTGATTTTCAAATTATGTGTAACGTTGAAAAACGCATACAATGACCGTGTCGTAGAACGGCAAATGATTAAGAAGGCTACTGTTTATTCAGTATTGTTTTCAATGAATGTTGCTAGCGCGTTGATTTTGTATGGCTTTGATGGATTGCTGGAAGTTATATATTCAGGTATTCGATACAAATTATAGGTTAACGTCAAAACGTTTCGCAGAACAACAGAAAACGAGCTTTATACTTCTATTTACAGAAGTGGAACTCTTTACTAATATTCCACTGTTGGCCGTAGTAGGCACTGTCATCTCTCCTTTTTGGAGAGTAGAGTTGTAGTTTAGTCCCACCACGCTGGAATGCGGATTAAGATTATCCCAGGAATTCCCTGGGGATATGCAGGTGTCCCTAAGATGTTTTCCTTCAATGAAAAGTGTTATATAAAAGTGTGTTATAAGTTATAAATATATTTTCTCAAATATCAGCTGAAATAGCCAAATGGGATTACGGGTTAGATCCCTGGAAATTTTAACAATTTTTTCTATTAATCAATTAGGGAGTTACATAATTTGTAAAAGCTGTTTTCCTTAATTATTGAATTAATGATACTATGATAAACTAACGTGCATGTATAAACAAAGTATTTTTAAATTATCAAAAAGAGAATTAAAAAATATATAGATATGAAACCAATTTTGCAACTTCATGGTCTAGTCGACTATAAAAGGAATTGTTTAGTCCGCATTTGTTGCATTGTCCTCATGGCTACGGCCTAGTAAAGCTCCTTAACTGATTTTTGCTGAAATGAAAACGATTTGGAAACAATGATTTTCATGAAAAAACTCGTTTTCTAGATGGAACCTTCGTCACAGTTATAACAGCGTGGCCCGATGTCGATGATAGAAGTATTTTGGCGTATATCGGGAGAGTTATTAGCTATTTAATATGGTGGGTCTGGATGTCACGTGTTACAGCCGTTTTCATTATCATAATTATCACGACGGTGTGCTTGTCGCACCAGTACACAAATCTGCAAAGCTATTTTTACAGCCTCAATGAACTATTTGATCTAGAGGACGATGGTGAAACCAATCTTGACAACGCCGAGCATGAATACGAAGAGGCTTTCAAAATAGGCATCAAATTACATGCCGAAACATTATGGTACGATAAGTGGGGGTAAATGACAAAGTAATTCTAATTTTGAACATTATCATTTGCGCATAATTTAATATTAATGCTTCCTTTAAACAAGCGCTATTAAACATTTTGTAATTCAATCTTACACCATTTAAATTCTCCTCCCCTTCTGACTTTTCTGAGGCAATCCACTAAGCAACTATAACTTCTGTAGGTTGAACTAGACTTGTGATAAGGTGAATTGAGGATCATTAAGACCCATGGTGCAAGAGGGCACCGGACCGGACCGCCGAATGCACTGGACGCCGAGAGTTGGGGGGGCGCCGTGCTAAAACTTTTTGGGAGGGGGAGATTTTGCTGATTTAGCTATCGCCAGAGCTGTGCTTTTAGCCGGACGCATGTTGAGCTTAAGACGGACCTGATCATTAGTTTGCGATTTCAGATGTTTTTATACAACGCCTTCTAAATCAAGTGGCCTTAACAGGTTTTTAGTTCCAATAGGGTTTTGACTGAAGTATGTCAGACTCTTTCATCATCAACGTAACCAGAAATACTGGCAATAACAATAATAATAATAATAGATAAATTATTAACTATCACTTCCCAGCTAAAGAGATAGTGGTCAATCCATCACTCGACATTTTCAGGTGCACCAGGCAGTGTCAGGTGGTATGTGGTATAGTTTACAGCGCGCACATCATAGTACAAGTGGCTGTGCTGTCCATGCTGATGCTGCAAATGGTGGTAAGGACCATCGATGTTGGTAAAATATATTAAAGGTGGGGTTAACCTGTTTTGAAAACCAATGCGTTATTTTTTATAAAACTTATGTGTCTAATTAATATTTACTATGAGACGGTTTTCGGTAAAGGAAAACATTATTAAGTTAGTTAGTAACAGTCGGTGTTGCAGAGATGTGATGAGTCTAAACACACTTATTTCTAAAAGGATAGAGGAGGCCGATGTCCAGAAGTGGGATAGTGCCAGGCCGTTATATTTGATTAGAGAAAGGTTTATTTTTTTAGGTAGCACCCTTAGGCCAATCACCAATAGAGCATTTGAGCAATAGAGGTTGATTATAATCAGATCAACAAAATAATAAAGGCACTTCTGATTTTTTTATTTACTTTTGTGGGCGTTGTACTGCTAAATATACTGAACTTCATCTTAACTCCGGTTCTTATCAGGTTACATTAACATCTTTTACATCCAGAAGAACTCAATAGACGATTCTATAGAAGTCTAAGGTCCAATTACTCGCTTGATCAGTTTTCTTTCCTTACAATAATTGAAAAGTTTAACAAAGAATGTTATTCCAGGGCTCGGAGCGCACGCTAACAAACGCAGTAGTAATAGTTGCGACCAGTATTTCATTGCTCGGCAGCACTGGAGTTTTGATGTGGAATGCTGGCGACGTCACGATCGAGGCAAGTATAAAGCTGCAATCAGATTGAGTTCAACCGCGTTTGGTACTGCAGCGTATGATTTTTATTCAGTAGCGGATAGTCCACATCATATTCTTTGTCAACCGATGGACGTCCACTGCTGAACATAGGTCTCTTCATGGGATCTTCATACCACACGATCTTGTGCCGCTTGGACCCAGCGACTCCTCACGACCTTTTTGAGGTCGTCAGTCCATCTCGTGGGGTTCTACCGAGACTGTCGCCATTCCAACACCTTGAGAGTGTTCACATAGTAGTGAATATATATTTTTATTTGGCTTGCCTTGTACGTATGCGAAGGTGGAGTCTTGTAAGCTAAATTTGATCCATTCACCAATGACCGATTGAGGTGAATTGTTTACATCTGCAGTATGTATGTATTTTATTTATATTTATCCCAGGCAGCTCGCGTGGCCACCGCTATGTACAGTTCGGGCTGGCAAAATTGTCGCGGCGAGAGATCCCACAGGATCAGAAAGCTGTTGTTTGTCGCCCTAACTCAAGCTCAGGTACACATTTAAGAACTACCCTCGGCAACCGTCTAAAGAACCTCAATGACCTTAACATTCTGTTATTCGAGAAAGCTTTATATTTTAATTAGAATTGATCTTATTATACAGAAAATATTTTCGACTTATTTTATTGTAGTATTTTAATGCTATTTTTTATTATATTGCAGAGAAAAGTTGTTATTCGAAGTTTCGGCATTATGGAAATGTCTTATCAGGCATATGTCTCGGTAAGATGTGAAAAATACACTTTTTCGTTTGCACTGAGTTACAGCTTTTACAGCTTCACTGACTGTTAGTCCATATGGCTTTTATAGCCTTACCGGGCAGGATGTTTCAGCAAAAGCTTCGCCGTACCTAGCAACTACCTACACGTCTTTCTTATTAAATTCTTGTTACCTATCTTATTAGTTAACACTTTTTTTGTTACAGATCGTGAAGTCGTCTTACTCAGCTTTTTCCCTTTTGTATTAGATATCCAAAGCGCTACACTTTCGTCAAGTATTATTATAAACACTTGAATTTTAAAATTTTCTTTTATCGCGTATTACAACAAAATTTTTACTTTTTTTAAAAATTTTAATTAAAAAATTTCTAATTCTTTAATTCTGTCTGCTAATTCGTTGTAAAACTAAAATATAATATTTGGTTTGATTAAAAATTAATTATACATGTATATTATATTACATTGCAAATGTGAAACTGGTCGAACGTGTTATTACCGACAATTACATGCAATTGTTACATGTTATATTCAAACAGTATTATTATTATTTGATAGAAGCTTATATAACCTCAATCAAGAAGGATATATATACTTATTATAGTAGAGAAGGACGCTAGTCCAGCGCGAACTTTTAGAGGGAAACAATTTTGAAATGCATCATTTTCGAATAACTATCACCGTTTATTCAGCGCTCGCAAGGAAGGCTTTAAATTGCTGTTTTTGTACTATTTTTTATTGCTGCTCCTCTCCTATTCATCTTAGCCTGATGTTATATAGCTTCCTCGATAAATGGACTATTTTACACTGAATTTTTTTTCCAAATCGGTTCATTAGTTCCTGAGATTAGCACATTCAAACAAACAAATTCTTTAACTTTATATATTAGTATAGATAAACAACTACGCAAATCTTCAAAACCTTAATAAATGATACAAGGTCGATACTATTTTATTTAGTCCCCCTTCGACTCCATAATTATATCTTTATTTGTTTAAAACTCATATTTGTAAAACATCTAATGAATTCATTCTGATTTGGGAATGGGAATTCTTTTAAAACGGATACCACACGATGGGTCAACTAACCTTAGTCGCCCTTTACGACACCTCGGTAAAAAATGAGGTTGGTCCATTCTACTAAGCCGGATACCACATGGTGGGTCAACTTAGTCGCCTTCTACGACACTCCGCTAAGAAATGAGGGTGGTCTATTCTATTTAGCCGGATACCACACGACTTTTTCGATTATAACTAGTGTGAAATAAAATTAACACTTAATATATTTATTTATTAACAGTCTTTACCATTGTTATATAAGAAAAGCAATATGATTAAATACAATAGACAATTGTCACAATAAACGACTGAATATAACTCGCCAAAGCTTAAACATTATAAACAAACATTATAAATGTTAAGTTTTTCCGTCTGTATGTTCACAACTAAGGATGCAGCAATATTAATAAAATTTGGTACAATTGAAGTTTTTACGGACTAAAGCTATATTCAAGAGAAATATTCAACTTTTTTTTTCAGGCAGGCAAAAAAGCACAATTCATGGTATTTTTTTGATTGACGCGAACAAAATCACTTAATAACTGAGTTAATATCATTCTTCAATAAAAATAATAATGTATAATGATGTAAATAAATAAGTAATGTAGATAAGCAAATAAAAATTCTATAAATCAGAATGTTGGGCAACGAAAAAGACGGATGAAAGAAGAGTGCAACAAATGAGATGAGAATGTTAAGGTAGACCGTGTGACTGTAGAATGTAAGGTAGACGGGGAAGTCTGAAAATTGCGACCTTTATAGAAAAGAGAACGGCTAGAGTAATATGACATATAGATTAATACGGACATGTTATGACGTATGAAAATCATGTTAACGAATGTTAAATATGAGAGAGATATAGTTGGATTCTGTGAAGCATGACACGCATATAAAAGACGCCAGAGTTGACGAATGATAGATGATGGAAGAGAAAAACATCCGACCACACTTGGAGTGGGATAAGGGCAGGAGAATGATGATAAACAAGAAAAAAAATCAAGACTTCAAGACAAGAAAACACTGGTATAAAATATATATCAAAAATACATATAACATTTGTAAAGGTTTTGGCTATAAAATTATTTTTATTGTCTATGACATTGGCAGGTATCAAATGGTAGAACGAACATAGTTATTACACTAGAGTAGGAAAGCCAGGATAAAATGTGCTCTATAACAATAAAGAGAAAGTACATGAGGGTGATCTGTCTCTCTTTTTTATGCGTAATTAGACAAAGATGAAGTATACGAATCTCCCTTCTGATTATTTGTTGTCTCTCTCTCACTTACAGGCCTGCCTACAGCTCTCCTATATCCTAATAACTGTATGAAATAAAATATTCCAAAGGAATATATAAGACACACACTGTTATCTGTCCTCCAAATTATTTAATTTGAATCGAACCCCCGACCTTGAGAACTAAAGTCGAGGTCACTGCGAGGGCAAACACGCAATTTGAATAAAACAAAAAAAATTGTACGAAAATTAATAAAATTTATTTTGAAAATATTTGCACCCAATATAATATCAATTTTCCCTCACAATATCATTCAAAAATTTCCATACAAAAGATAGATTACATTCTCATAATCATAAAAATATTACATATAAATAAATTATACAATATTATATACCATTAAGAATGTAAATAAGTCCCTATTAATAATTTATTGAAGCAGCAGTTACTTTGCGGAATTCCAAAATAAAAGAATTATGTACATGACTGCATGTATAAGGTATGAGAACGGTTTTGCTTCCTACACTTAGCATACACAGCATAGCAGCATCAATAGATTATTTTAACAAACGCGGATTATAGCAGAATAATACTATCATAATTTCCGCAAATTAATATTAATCGATTTAATATATTAGTATGATCTAATATTAAAATGTATATATGGCTTGTATTATGGCTACATTAATAAAATCGATTTTGGCTGGACTCAGTTTCAAATTTATATTGTTACGAACATGCGAAAAGAGTTCGTAATACATATGTCATAGAGTTTAAATTGGAAGAGGGCAGTTTATGAACATGCAAAAAGACTTCGTAACGCATATGTCATTTCAGTTTAAATTGGAAAGGGGCAGTTTACGAACATGCAAAAACAGTTCGTAGTGCATTAACATTGAATTGAGTTCAAATTCGCTTAAACTCTTTGGAAAATTCATGTTGTTTACAAACCGTGTTCCGTATCCCCGCTACGACTCGCGAACAGTCGCCAACGTGCCTTAAATCGGTTTGTTCACTATATAAGCGGTCGTATCATACGCCTCAGCATTCCATTTGCGAATAGCGTTCAAGAGCGAATTAAGAAGCGAAAATAAAAGTGAAATATTAGTAATCTCGACTTTGTTATTCGACTGTATAGTGACTTTATACTAATTTTATAGCGAAAATGTGAATAAAGTTATTTAACAAGTCACCATGTATTTAAATTCACAAACCCCCTGCACGTAACAATATTTTTATACAACATTATTTTATATAACATTTTGATAAACATTCATATATATATCTCTTGTATAGGGCACATTATTCTTATAAAGTATCCATAAAAATATTTATAGAATTAGGCTTTACTTTGCGGAGGTCCATAATACAAAAGTAATGAGAATATTATTTTGCTATAATCCGCGACAAAAGTTATCTTACGTACTTCTTTATCGGGGATTATAGCAAAATAATATTGTCATTACTTTTGCATAAAAATATTATAAATACGTGAGTTGTCTTTCTGTTACGTTTTTTGTAATCCGAGCAATATTGACGAAACTTGGTGCAATTGATACTTTTAGACCCATAGGATAAAAATTATCGTTTTTCTTTTGATAACAGGTAAAAAACACATTTATTATTTTTGAGGGCACGTTTAAATTGACACGAACGAAGCGGTACCGCTAGTATTTAATGAGTAAATTCTGTTAATACCGGCAATACGCAGAGGTGGTTTCATTTAGAGCTTAGCGTCAAAGAACTTAAGCTCCTTATCTTGAGGGAGCTTTTTAAAGTATTCTTCCACATAGTCTTCGTCGACCTCAGCTAGCGTCTTGGGCTTCCATTGTGGCTTGTTGTCCTTGTCGATAAGTAAGGCGCGGACTCCTACCAAATGAGAATTGTAATATTCAAATTCAATTTATACTTTATTCAAAAAACTTTGCTAGTCTTTCGAATTTTTATTATGCTTAAAATTGTTTCGATAAGATCTAATAAGAAACTCTCCAAGATTACTTTATTGCCTTTGAACTGTTAACTTGTTACCTAAATAAATAAGTGTTACCTAAAACAGCCATAAGAATATCTTCCTTTGCTCTTTTTTAAATTTACTTTTTATAATTAGTTATATCTATTACGTCATTGCTATCTACTTCAAAGTCAGAGAATAATTAAGTCCACGCATTTTTTGTCATTTATATATTTTTAGTGACTGTAATAGAACCATTTAAATAAATATTATTAATGAAATAATATATTTATTTGTAGGGTATTGCGTACCATTGATTTATATCAGATTTAAATACATTTTTATTTTTGTAATCTTGTACTTTATTTTCAGTACATGTTATCACGAAAGTCATTTTTGTGCACTAAGAATTAGAACGGTTCCAGTGTACTTCCTTGTGGAACACTTTTCATTATAAGAATTAATTATGCATTTGTAAAATGAAAAGAAAATTCGACGATGATTTATTCAACTTTCAACGCAACATGTCAACTTGAGTAAACAACTTTCGTAATTCCGAGTATTCTTTACTAATTTAAAAGCAGTTTGTTCTGGTTTATGAAATCAAATGCTTTTACCCTAAACGAGAAATATAGAACTACCATAACCTTACTATTTATAGTTTCTGTAATTATTTTTGCTTTATGATATAAATCTTATTACAAGTTATTGACGAATTTTGACTTTTCAAGATTTATTGATAATAATTTTCAAGATTTTAGGTGCGAGATAGGATCAGCTTCAAATGAATCATGTATCACAAGTTCCTCAATGAGCTGAGACACATTTAGTCTAGCGTTTTCTATACTGTCAGCTTACCTTCAGGGAAGTCATGGTTCTGAATGCAGTGGCAAGCAAGCCGGTACTCCATCTTGAGACACTGCGGCAGCTCCAACTGAGCCCCACGCTGCAAAGCTCGCAGAGTTATCTTCAGTGAGCCTGGACACATTTGGCTTATAGTCTGGAAATAATAAACAATGTTCGGCGTGAAAATATTGGTTCTGACTGGCTGGACTTAATAAATTGTTTCAGTATTAAGAAAATTTAAATTTTAAGGATTAATTTGCATTAACAAACCTTTTACATGAAGATCTAACATTGTGTCAGTTCTTATTTGATGTTCCAATTATAAATGTTTACATTTCGATAATTTTGAAGCTACATGATGGATCCAACCAAGACACTCTCCATTGCAGAGATCCAATATAAAAGAAAGCAATGTAAAAGAAAGGCTTCTTGATTAATTGTTAATTAACTATACCTCTAGGGTCTTAGCAGACCAGTCATTTTGAACTTTCTGCAGCCTCTCAATAATCTCTTCTATAGTGGACGCAGCGAAACAGTAGTTAATATGTTTGATATTTGGAGCGAGTGAGAACTCTTCTGGTGGTTCGTTGAATTTATTCAATAGATTCTGCACCTCCACTTCATTTGTACATCTACATAGCAGCTTTTCTAATTCATATAATCTTTTGCTTGACACAAAATGTGTGGCTATACCAGCTTTTACGACATCCTTTCCTTTTAATCTGTCACCTAAAAATGGTATTGGTTTAGTTTAACAAATTTCCAAAAGGTAAGTTATGGCAACAAATAAGTTTTGATATAATTTATAGAATTAGGCGTTTCTTTGCGGGGATCCATAATACAAAAGTAATAATAAAATTATTTTGCTATAATCCGCGATGAAGTAAAACAGAAAATATATATAATGCTAAATGTAGAGTGAATCCGTTTTCATACCTGATACATGCAGGATTCGTAAAAACACATGCACAAACATCCACCACCGCCACCACAATACACAAGCAGTACAGTACAGTACGTTTGAGGTTTGTGCGTGTTTTTACGAATCCTGCATGTTACAGATATGAAAACGGATTTTCCACTCTACATTTTCTATTTTACTTCATCGCGGATTATAGCAAAATAATTTTATTATTACTTTTGTGTTATGGATCTCCGCAAAATAGCGCCTAATTCTATAAATTATCCAAAATATATACCACATATCTCCGTTGACCACAAAGAGTTTATAATGTATACTTAAAATCCAAGTATCATATTACTCAAGCCATTTAGTTCCTTTATATTGGCAAGTGTCTATTAACGAATAATAAAAATAAAGTTGAAGTGATGGTAATTGTGTATTAGCAATAGCACTGAACAGTTTTTTTTAACAATAGTTGTGGCACTGGAATTTTCAATATTTTCATTTCCGATCAAGCAGACCTAAAACTGAATTATTATTGGTTTAGTTTCTCACAAATCCTAAAGAGGCTCTTTGTATATTGATATAAAGGGAACAAAATAAAGCATATTCTTATTATTAAACATATGGATCGCGATAGTTTTAAATGTATATTATTACTTTAGCCATGTGATATCCGGCTAAGTAGAATAGTACCACCCTCATTTCTTACCGAGGTGTCGTTAAAGGCCACTAAGGTAAGTCGACCCGCCGTATGGTATCGGGCTGAGTAGAATAGACCACCCTCATTTCTTACCGAGGTGACGTAAAAGGCGACTAAGGTAAGTTGACCCACCGTGTGGTATCCGGTTTAGTAGAATAGACCAGGGTGGTCTATTCTTCTTACGTAGGTGTCGTAAAGAACGACTTAGGTAAGTTGACGGCAGGCAGGCGGCCGGTTGTATAAACGCAGCCAAATCATGTTACAGCATATTTATAACATGTTGTGCTGACCCCACTTAGAGTGGGATAAGGGCAGGTGGATATATATATATATATATATATATATATATATATATATATATATATATATATATATATATATATATATATATATATATATATATATATATATATATATGATATTGTTACTTATCTTATATTCATTGTACCTAGGATATTGTTATCAATATAATTATCTGAGCAATGGCTTTGTCTATGACTGAATAATTTATATATAAAATTATACTTACAAATAATTACTACATAGAAGTGGATATGTTTATAACTTAGTGATAAGAAATTATATTCAAGCCAAGGTTAACTTAGATATGTAAATAAGTTAGATATATGTATATTTTAATAATCACTATGGTGCAGTAATGAGATAACGAACTTTAAAGCTTGAAATTAGAGTTTTGGCTATCATTTAAGATAATATTTATATTATTTTGTTATTAGATAATCTATCTTAAATTAAAAATATTAATATTATTGTTTATATTATAAAACTCTGCTTTGTGGCATCTGTATGAGTAGAATAGACCATCCTCATTTCTAACTGAGATGTAACAGGCGACTATTGTAAGATCTTCGGTGTGTTATCTAGTTAAGTAGAATAGACCACCCTCTTTCTTACAGAGTATATTTTACGATACTCGGTAAGAAAGAGGGTGGTCTATTACGACTAAGTTTGTTGACGTCAGCCAGGCAGCCAGTTGTAGAATATGTGGTCAAATCATCTGACATGGTTATAACATATTGTGCCCACCGCACTTTGAGTGGGACAAGTACAGGAGGATGATAATAATGTTTATATGATAGACCTCTACAAATTTAACACAATAATTCTATAAATTATTTACTTTAAGAGAAACAAAATTATTTTTTCTTAGATTTTAAATGCAGTTTTGCCGTTTGAATAATCAATATTACCTGTTAAACCTAAATATAGCCCTAAATTGACTTGCAGCCTCGGTAAAAAGTAGGAACCTCCTACATCTGGAAACAGGCCTATCTTAGTCTCAGGCATGGCGATCATTGTTTTTTCAGTGGCCACTCTGTACCTCCCATGGACAGATATACCCAATCCACCACCCATAGTGATTCCATTTAAAAATGCTATATATGGTATTTTGTATTTCCCAATCAGATAATTTACATTGTACTCAGTATGGAAAAACCTTGGGCCTTCTACATTATCAATAGCTGCCTTTACATCACCTCCAGCACAGAATGCTTTCTCGCCAGAACCTTTAACGATGACTAAACATTTACTGGTCTCCATTTCCTGAAGATATTGGAGTAGTTTTGTTACCATTGAAGTATTGAGTGAATTTAAAGCTTTTGGCCTGTTGAGTCTGATAATTCCAGCATTATTGTGTGACTCAATTAATACATCAGCTTCTTGGGTACACATTGTGCGCCTTAATAAAGAGGTTGTTTGGCGTAATATACTTAATTTTAGCATCTGAAACATTAAAAATTGAACAGTGAAGAGTTAGTAGTAGAAATCTACATAGGTGATCTTTAAAAAAATAAGTTATGGGATATAGTTGTATTATAAACAGAAACTTGTAATAAGACAGCCATCAGCACAGCTTATTTTTTTCCATTTGAGTGACTTGCTTTAGCAAAGAGTACAGGATAAAAGCTCTCACCATTGAAAAGTACCGATTTGTTCATCACCCTATTACTAAAACTACATATTTGTAGTATTAAATTATGCAAAACAAATTAACATACATGATTTATACAAGCAGGCGTTTCTTTGCGAAATTCCATAGTACTGTATTTACAATATAATTATTTTGCTGTAATCCGCGCTTGTTAAGAGAATTAAGAATTAACAGAGGAAATTAACATAAATTTATTAATTAAATTTAAAAAACTTGTTTTTACATGTCCTTTGGAAACTTGCTCAATTACTCTAAAGCCGGAACTAAACTTTTATTTATCTAAAGAACTATGCGCTCAGTTTCACATGTAATCAACAGGGTAACCTATTCGCATCACTATTTAAACTTAGCTTAAACTTATAAACACATACGTTTTAAAAAGAAAATAAAATAAAACTAAAATAAAGTTAAATTTGTAGATCTCTTAACTATAACAAAAAATATTTACTTATACTTACACTGCAACTTATTCTTGAAACTTAATATTCAAAAAATAACACTTCCGACAACTTGTTATTTAAATTATTTCATAACGTCAAGCTTAAATCATCTCAATGTTTGTTCAAATGGTTAAATATAGCAGTGCAAACAAATGCTCAATTTTATTTTTTCTTATCTTATCTATAAATTCACTTGTTTTCAATTTTAATCTCTACTAACTTTTGAACCCTATCAATGTTCTATTAAAGCTGAATTTAGACCATGTTTAAATTTGGAACTTATTATACACAGACAAATAATAATGAAAAAGTACTAAATTTTAATAATATAGTATTTGCCAATGTATAATTACTTGGCAACTAATGAATCCTTAGAGAATAGTAAAATAAATCATTTGTAAGTATTATTTAGCTGTTAAATACATTACTACAATTAAATTACCTTAAACACAGCTATTTAGATCTACGGTATGAGAACGTTTAAACATCGTCTGGAGAAGTTTTTTTAACAAAATTCTACAATCAAGTGTGCTTTGATTATAGTTCTAATTTGTCGATTTATAAATACTTGTAAAATTCTAAGGGTACACTAATAAAGAATATTTTTCATTTGAATATAATGTACTAAAATAAAAATTTCCTACATTACTAACAAAAACACACTGAAACAAAAACTTTTAAAATTAAAATATGGAATGAATGCATAATTGTGTAGGTATTGTAGTAAGTAATTTTAGGCATTGACTACTAAATATTCGATTTGTAGCGTGTGATGAGTTTATTTTGTTGTAGCTGTTTTTTGTCTTTGAAGCACTGTCAAAATCATCAATTTTTAATAAAAATTTAGTTATTTGGTTTTGTCATTTTTAAATTATGATATGATAACACGAGGCATACATTTTGATAATGGGTGTTATTAGAAAAGCATTTAATTGGTACGCAAGATTATCACCAAGCCATGGAATTGCGCCCCCACCTTATAAGCATGTTGTTCAAATTGGTGACCCTACATTACGTAAAGTGTCTCAGCTAGTGCCGGTCGATGAAATTACAAGCAAAGAAGTACAAACTGTGATAGAGAGGCTGAAATATGTGTTGGATAGATATGGTAGTGTTGGAATGTCGGCATCACAAGTTGGTGTCAATTTAAGGATATTTGTTATGAGACTCACAGATAAACAACTTGCCTCAATGTCTGCAGAATTTATGAAATTAAGAAATATAACAGTTGTACCATATACTGTGAGTGAGTAAATTATATTTAAGTGTTACATATACTAACATATAATCTCTATTTCTCTATTAATGAAAAGAATTGCCTACTAATCTATTCAACTTCTATTTATTGGAATGTCCATCTCCTGCCAATCAATTAACATGAATTTATAAAAAAATTAGATTAGTGTTTCTTTATTCAACTATAGTCAACAGATTGATAGTTTCAAGGCATTAAATTAGTTTTTTAGGTATGCAGTGTGGTATCCGGCTGAATAGAACAGTACCACCCTCATTTCTTACTGAGGTATCGTAAAGGCGTCTAAGGTAAGTCGACCTGCCGTGTGGTATCCGGCTGAGTAGAATTGACCAACCTCATTTCTTATTGAGATGTTGTAAAAGGCGCCTAAGGTATGTTGACCCACTGTGGTATCTAGTTTAGTAAAATAGACCACCCTCTGTCTTACTGAGGTGTCGTAAAATACGACTACGGTAAGTTGACGTCAGGCAGGTGGTCGGTCGTAAAATACGTAGCCAAATCGTGTGGCATCATGTGGCAGCATGTTTATAACATGTTGTGCCGACCTCACTTAGAGTGGGATAAGGGCAGGAGGATGATAATGATGATTTCTTTTTAGGTCTTTGTCAATCCAATATTAAAGGTACTGGATTATCAGAAGGTTATACATCCTGAAGCATGTGAAAGTGTAAGATCCTTCTCAGCTGAGGTAGCTAGGTTTAAGGAAGTTCAGATTACAGGTAATATTTTATAAGTGACTAAATTGTTTAATATATTATCTTGACAATAAAATTGAACTGAAATAATTGTAAATAGTTCACAGTATATATTATTATGAAAAGGTTGTAAATATGTATATTTTAGCCCCATAATAAAGCATTATCGGGTGATAACTTCAATGAAAAAGATGCAAAGCAATTTTGAGTTGGTGATATTTGATAGTGAATGCATGCTAGTGTAGTGTAATGGTAGTAGTAGTTGTTTATAGTTTATAAGGCATATATAAGGTACTAGCAAATGCCTACGACTCCTGCCTGCATGGAACAGTTCATACCATAAAACAGTATTTTCATAACCATAACAATGGTTAACATGGATTAACCTTAGAAGCTAGACATATGCTATTGCTGACTTTTTTTGAACAATTTTGTGATACAAAAGTAATAATAAAATTATTTTGCTATAATCCACGAAGAAGTAAAATACTACGCAGATTATATTTCTTCGCAGATTATAGCAAAATAATTTTATTATTACTTTTGTATTATGGATCTCCGCAAAGTAATGCCTAATTCTATAAATAATTTTGTGATACATGATTTTTGAATAACTTCACTGTTTAATTAGCACACACAAGGAAACTTACTTAACACACAACACACTCTGCTATTGATCTTAGCGTGATGTTATATAGCCTATAGCCTTCCCCGATAAATGGACTACCTTACATTGAAATAATGTTTCAAATAGTCCAGTAGTCCCTGAGATTGAGTTCAAACAATCAAACAAACAAACTCTTCAGTTTTATATATTAGTATAGATAAAAACAGATATTACTCTGCTATTTTTTTTTTTATGTATTCTAGCAAAATAATATTTTTACTATTGGAACATAATTTCACTACTACTTTTCACAGGTTACAATGCAAAAGGAGAATCTGTAAGTGAAGTATTTAAGGGCTGGGCGGCAAGGATAGCTCAGCACGAAATGGATCACCTGGACGGCAAACTGTATACAGATGTAATGGACCGCAAGAGTTTGTGTTGTACAATGTGGGAAGATGTTAACATGGCGCAAGGAAAAATTGTAATACCATTCACACCATGAAGACTATTAATGAAATATGAAATTAATTTATTCTACTCTGTACAGTAAAAATAAAATATCAGTTATTTTGTTAGTTAGTTTGTTCTTAAGGACAAGGTTATTTTAGATTTTGTTAATTTTAACATCACATGGAACTATACCTCTAGCCTGTTGTGAACTACATGGCGTTATATAGACTCCTTGACTCAGCAAGAGATGTGACAAAAGTAGGTATTTGAAAATATATGTGTTCAGACTAATTAAATACAGAGTTCTTTGAATATCTACATTTATTTAGCCCAAGGGATGATAGCATAAGCAGGAAACACACCTTTATCTAGGAAAATATCTTAGGGAATTTAATTAATTCTATAGTATTGTTGCCTATTGACATTGGTTAAGATGATTTGAAGAAAATTTTAAAATTGTATTTACGTCCTTACATTCGTTCGATTCCCGCCGAGGACCAACATTACTGCATAGTATAAAACTAAGTCACATTCCTTGTTTGTCCATATATCCCTATGTATGCTTATATCTTTAAAACTACGCAACAGATTTTGATGCGGTTTTTTTTAATAGATAGTGATTTAAGAGGAAGGATTATATGTATAATTACATTCAATATGGAGTAGAGAAGTACTGTAATTTTTGAGGTTTCTAATGTGATGATGGTATATGTCTATCTTTTATGGATAACCCGCTATAGCATTCTTTGTCATTTACTATTTACGAAAAATAATGCCTTATTTTCTAAGCAATTTTTATACAATACAGCATTAATTGTTATCCAATTAAGTACCTTAAATACATTGTTGATTTAATATAGATCAATATGGCCGTTTACAGCATGTAATTCTAATAAACATTTTCGAAGATATCACAGATTTAAAATCCCGCGAGGAGGCCGCGCTTCGCCCTATAGCACTTCGGATTTAGCAGCGATCGGACGCGCAACTAAATGTCGCTCTTTCAAGAGTAACCTCTAAAGAAAACATGTTTGTATTGTTTAATGATAAGAAAGCTATGAATGTTGTATATAAAGACATTCTGTTATTAATTTTAAAAATAAAATACATAGGGAAAAATGTAAATATGTAGTAGGTATATGAATTTAGATATAGCAGGAAATCTTCTTGGTATAGGGAGAGGGGAATAGTTTTTCTCCAAATTTAACGCGTGCGGGCCATGGGCAGTAAAGAATAAATCAAAACTTCTGGATCGATTTTAATAATTTTTTTCACTGAGTGACATAGACTATATATTTTATACCCGTGCGTTTAAGTATGTATTTAAAAAATATTTAAGTATATATTCACCAGTTGTCTTAACCATAACACAAGTATTAAGTTACTTTGGGGACTGACAACCGTGTGTGTAAGTGTCCCATATATTTATTTATAATACTAAATTGAAAAGACACTGCTATGTTCATAATGTTTGCTTTATATTCTCATAAAAATAAGTTTCTATAGAGAGCCTTTGATCGTGCAAATTGGGAAATATCATTTGTAGTAAATCAAACTTCCAAAGATGGTTATGTAGTAATTTTAATAAATATAACTTATTAAAACTAATTAAAATTAACGCTAGCGAAATAACGATAATTACATTTTCGTACTTAATTTAACACAATAGAGACTAATTTGGCTCTACTCTTTATGGTAGATTATAAACATTTTTTAATATTTGCATTTATATGTAAAAAAAATAGTATTACATAGTTTTTAAACGATATGGAATACATTATAAAATCGACGATATTTCACCTTTATACTTAGGTATGCAATACATAAAAGACAACCCATTTACTCTTTCTCAACAACTCAATGACATATGTATATGACAGCCACAATGCTTTTTCATATAAATGACCAACTCTATGAAGGAGGTTGTATTAGAATCATGTAACAATATATTTTTTAATAATCTGCATTCATCTGTATAAAAAAAATACAGTGTGATGAATGAATTGTACACATTTACGGTTAGACAAAATGGATCTTCGTTCTCATTATTTGTTCGAGCCTTCCTATGACACCCCCCCCCTCCCCCACTACTCTGTATAACTGAAAATATATAAAAATCAACTCAAATATTATGCTGATCCATTCTAACTTCTCACCATAACCACCATAAATACACCTAGCGCCATATTAACCTCTATTTTGATTTATTAGTAAACGATTTTGAAGCTGTTCTAAGTTATTTTATTGAACCATATTCTACATATGACGTGAATAAGTTGACATATGACCAGAAAGTTTTGTAAAAGTAGTGAACAGTTACTATCCCACTTCTGGGCAAAGGCCACCTCTCTCCTTTTAGAGAGTTGAAGCTTAGACCCATTACGCTTTTCCAATGTGGATTAGTAGCGCATTCAAGTACTCTTAACTTGGTAGGTCTTATCTCCAACCGTTCTTCTTAAAAAAAGGAGAGAGGAGGCCTATGCCCAGCAGTGGGAAAGTAATAAATAATAAATAAATGAATAAATATATGGGACACTTACACACACGGTCGTCTGTCCCTAAAGTAAGTAAATTGTCTGTCACTCATAACACAAGTTTTTGAAAACAGACAACTGGTAAATCTATACATATATAATTTTTAAAATACATACTTAAATACAAATATACACCCAGGCTCGAAGAACCAACATTATTTTTGTAGAAAATGTTGGCCCTCGGCGGGAATCGAACCCGCGACCCGTGGAGCTGAAGGCAGGTTCACAACCTACTGCGCCAACAGGCCAGTCTATGCATGTGAAACAACAGTTGTGGTAGACCTTTATCTCTTTATAAAGACTCTTTATCTAGAGTTAAGCTCTATGGTCTACCGTCAATTACAGATTAAGATGAATTTAAAATTGAAATGATTGAAAGTATGCTTTTCCGTCATCCACATTTATTCACGTCATATACGGATTTTACATACGTCATATTATATTGTTAGTTGTCAATATATTTGTGCATATTCAGGAATATACTTATACTATCTGGCTTGACGGACCTGTTTTGAGTATGACTTGTAGTGTATGTGGGTTGAGATGTTTGATTATTACTTTTTTAATTCATTTACAACACGCAAACATATAATATATACATGAATATAATCTACGTAAACAAAAAATACTAGTGTACAAAGGAAACCCTAGTCTCAAGCGCACCGCGTCAGTAACATGAGCGCCGCGGGCGAGAGTGGACGTGTACATTCATACAAACCGATATAATTTTGTTTCTAGTATTTCTTTTTTCTCTATTTTATTTCTCTTTTTCGTATGTTTAGAGAGCTTATAATTAAGTTCTTGAAGTAACTATTCAAACTAGTCAGAGAAACGCTATATTAATGACGGGAGTATAACAGGTTTATAAAAACAAATATTTCACAGTTTTAAATATAAGATCCTTTAATGAATAATACATGTATATGTTAATAGACAGTGTTAGGATTCTATTAAAATTGATCAGCTATGCAAAACCGCCCAGCTATCAAAGGAATATGATTCACTGACCCACCAAGCTACTTCAGTGTGGGCTGCTCTTTGCTTGTCTCAAAAAATTCTACTGAATTCAAGTTTCCCGTTATGATTACTTGACCATAAAACTTGTTGAACTTTTACTATATAAGCAAGTTTATTATTGACAAGTTGTGTGGAGTACGCACTAAAGTATATAAAACTTATTTTAGTACGGTATTCAGTATTCCTATAGCAATTGTGGGTTATTTTTATTTTTCCTTAAATATTTGAAACATTTATAACATACATAATATTGTCTGATGTCTCTACAGAGAGTATCATAATAATATGTAGAAGTACAGCAAAGAGGCGAATAATTCATTAATTTTTAGAAACAACTGGTATTTTTTTTATAATATGTTACTTTTATTCGAGAAAAAATTATATGTTGGTCTGATCTTACTGATGGTAAGTGAAAAATGCACTGATTTTAAGACGGACAGTTAACAGTTCTTATGGAATGCTATATTTATCCTACCAATATGCTAAATGCCAGGTTTTGTGAGTATCTATGTTTGTTACTCTTTCACGGCGAATATGCTGAGATAATCGATCACACAGACAGACAGCTTTTTGGGACTTTGTTTTATAATAAGTACTAGCTTTTACCCGCAACTTCGTTTGGCTGAACTGTTGTCACGTGATAGGTTGATAATGGCGCTTTTTATTGCCATCCTATTCCTATTGAATTAACAAGATTTTTAAAGCCTAGGTATATTATTTTGTTTACCCCGGTGTATAAGGAATAATTGTGCCATAAATTTTGCCTTTAGCAATTATCCGTCAAAAACTAAAAAGATAGGATAGACAGAATTTCGCATTTATAATTTATATCTATTTTTTGCATTTCTTCAACATTTACTTTTTGCACACTGTCAACTTAAAATTCGCAGAAATTGCACTTTTGTAATATATATTCCTGAGCGAACATCAAATTTCCTAATATGCATATTAGACAACATTTAAGTACCTAAGTTATATATTCCTTCTTTGCATTATAATCTCCGACGATTTGAGAGTACATCCTCTCTGTCTACAGCTTCCATCCACCACTGATGTCCGAGTGCACCAGTTATCTGTTGATATGGAAAATAAATAAAAAGTTTAATTTATTAAAATTGCAAGCTTAGCACTCTTGATGTGCTAAAAATTGTAAATCAATAAATAATTCAATCAAATATTTTATATAACTCCCTATGCTAAATAATTTTTTATAAATAAATAATTTCTAAAAAAGTAATAATAAAATTATTTTGCTATAATCCGCGATGAAGTAAAATAGAAAATATATATAATGCTAAATGTAGAGTGGACAATCGGTTATCATACCTGATACATGCAGGAGTCGTAAAAAACACATGCACAAACCTCCACCACCGCCACCGTGATACACAAGCACTATATACGTTCACTATCACAAACTCAACAATCGTTTCGCCCCGCAACCGAAGCATCGTCAGGAGATAGACTCCACGACCAAAATCGCAAAGCAAAATAATTTCTAGTAAAAAAAAACAAAAAAAAAAAAAATTCATCATCATTCTCCTGCTCCTGCCCTTATCCTACTCTAAGTGGGGTCGGCACAACATGTTTTAAACTTGCTGTCACATGAGTTAGCTGCGTTTTTACGACCGGTCGCCTGCCTGACGTCAACTTACCTTAGTAGTATTTTACACCTCGATAAGAGGGTGGTATATTCTACTAAACCGGATACTATATGGTGGGTCAACTTACCTTAGTCGCCTTTTACGACATCTCTAAGAAATGAGGTTGGTCTATACTACCTAAACCAAACTAGACATAAATCCTCGCCGTGCAGCAGAAAGAGGTGGACACTTCCTCTCCTACGCGGCAACGGCGGTCTACTCTCCCTCCGTCTTACGATTCTGGATCAGATCACGTGTTCTGACGCGAGTTTAACATCTTTCACCCATCACAAAAAGTGCACAACGCCGCTAAATAATTTATCACTACCAAAAACAAGTCTGTACGTGTCTGGCAATAACCTGAGCGGGTTGCTGGCCAGCGAGCTGAGGCTGGTGAGCGAGGTGGCCAGGCTGAGGCGGTCGGTCTCCTCGTCGGCCTGGTTGTTGCGCAGCTCCTGCAGCGTGTACACCAGCTTGCTCCACTCGTCGTGCCGGGGCTGGGCCACGCTCTGGAACACCACGGGATTATAACAGTTGGCCGGTAATTAATCATAACCTTAAAAAAACTTATTACCAGACCAAACAAATAACCACATTTTTAAATATACAAAATTTCACCCAATATCGATATTTGAACCCGGGAAATGCAGTAACGAGCTTGTACTATTAAAGTGTTATAGTAATTATAATCCGTATCAGTGATTCTCAACCACTGTGCCAAATTTCAAGTGTGACGCCAAATTTTGCAAATATATAATAATGTTAATATTATTAAATTATATCATTTAAAAAGAAAAATATTTTTATTATTAGCTTGTAATTAATCCCTTGATAAACGATTTTAAAATTTAGTGTAAGATAGTCCATTTATCGAGGAAGGCTATAGGATATATAACATTACGCTAACATGAATAGGCAGAGCAGAAATAAATAATGTGGATATTCTATTTTCAGTTTTTGCTCAAGTTTATGTCTGACCTAATAACGTTCGGTACTCGTGTAAACTGTTACTTGCAGTTTCATCTCGGTAGAAAGAATAATTTGAAATATAATCACCTCGGCGAGCTCGTACACCCAGATCTTGCCGGCGTCATCTCCCGCGGTGACGTGCCCACCGCTGGGACTCCACGACACGCGGTTGAACGCCACGCCACCCTCAGACATTATAGAGGCGATGGGCACCTGGTCGCAAAATCAGATCTTACATGCTTATGTTCAACATGTGTTTATTAACATAAATGTTAAAAAAAACCTCGTTTTAAATCTTAACTTGTTCCAGACAGAAAATTAGGAGTATGGTGGTGCCAGATTAAAAAAAAAGCATTGACGTGTGAGACTTAGTGACTTTATTGCAGTTTTACAAACACGTTATGATAATCCAACGGATTACATTAAAAATATATGTATACGCGTCCTATGAGTGGTTCCTGGAATGGTCTGCAAAGTACCGCATTCCGTAACCTCCTAGCTAACGCTTAAACTGAGGGCTGCGGGGCTATCGCACTCATTGCCGTCTAGCGATCGACTGACTGCATCTTCTTTTTTTCGGACACTAAGGCTGTTAGCCATGAAAGCTTTGACAGCGTCACCGAGGGAGTGGGCGAGCGCAGAAGCATCGCCCGAGTGAAACTGGGAGAGCGAGCCTCGAACGAGACTCGCAGCATTTTGCGAAGCGTCGCCTTAAGGGTGCCTCCTGTGAGGCCGAACCTCGGCTTTAAACGACGCGCTGTGGAGGACTATATCGGCCTGAACTGTATCTTCGCCGCGGCCACCTTTTTATACTAAACTGTCTGGTGTAAATATACTCCTTATCTTATTAACCTATTCGATATTTATAATTGCAACCCTAAACGACAGTTGGTAGTACTGTCTTCGGTGGACCTGAGAGTAGTAACTCCCTGGTCCCTAGATTGATAAATTTAGATTTTTAATAAGATTACACTTAATTCGTCACAATAAATGCTTATACACGCGCTACTCGGCGCTTTTGGCCAGCATTGCAATCTGTCAAACTCGTCAAACTGTATACGTCACCTCGGTGTCCCTGTTCAGGTTCCAGAGGTCGAGCCGGCCGGCCGCGTCCACGGCGGCGAAGAGCGCGGGGTGCGCGGGCGACCAGCGCACGTCCGCCACGTAGTCGCCGCTGTCCTCGAACGAGTACAGCGCCTTGCTCTCCTGACACGCATAACACTTGTTAATTCAATTCAAATTCAAATTATTCTTTATTCAAATAAACTTGTAAACAAGTGCTTTTGTATCGTCAACTCTACTGCTGGTTCGGAAAGCTGTTCCTACCGAGAAGAGCCAGCAAGAAACTCGGCGGTTGCTCTTTTAAAAAAATACAATTCTTAATGCTAGTTACATTTAATGTTTCTATCTTGTACAGGGACGAACAATATTTATATCCACGCATTTTTATCGTCTAAATAATCCTCAACAGTATAGTAGGCTTTCTGTATCAGCCTCTCCTTAATAGTGTTTTTAAACTGCTGTAATGGCATCAATCATGCTGTAATGATCCTAATATACATATAACAAAGCAACACCTTCGTAACAACCTCCCAAAAGTCACGGGCAAACTTGGGGCGACCGAGCGAGTAAAATTAATTGATACATTGCCCAAGCTAGTTTGAATCTGCGCGGACGCACCAAACCTTATGCGCGGTTGTCCGCTAATTACTCCATAGGTTCATGACAAAAGCAACACATTTTCTTAGGGCTTAGGGCCTATTTTGCAAGTTACTTATAGAGAGTCGGATAGTTAACCGACCAATAAACTTAGTAGCAAATAAATAAATAAATTTCTCTAAAAAGTGAAAAATTAAAAAAAATAAAATCCCGGCCATTTTGAAATAGGTATTAGCTATTTTATTTTATTTTCATTTATCTGCTATCCAGCAGATAAACATAATAGCAGCCTCATGATGTACCTGTTAACTTATTAGGAACTTTGAGTGCTGAATAAGCCTATCAGAAACCTGAGAGACGTAAAATTCCGAGATATGTGTCAGATATGTTCCAAATAGGCTAAGTAACACTTTATTGGTAACTTGTGTAACAGGCCCTTATTATAATATTTTTCAGGGTACCTTTGTGCGTATTGCCCCCATCCCCGCCCACAGCAAATATGAAACCCAGAAGTTGCTGCTGGCCTAGGTTTCTAAGACTAGTTCGAATGTTGGGTACGTCACAATCCAGAGGTAAAATGACATACCTTCTGGCTCCACAGCTTCACGCTCCAGTCGACGGATGCTGAGAGGTACAGATGGGAGAGGTCAAGTGACGCTGGTGCGGCGTGGCACGCTATAGCCGTCACGGGGCCCGCGTGCGCCTCCACGCTCTCAGACACGCCGGCGCGCTGCCCGTGCCGACACCCTGCACAGAACGAACACTATTATCCGGCTCGAAGGACCAAAGTTAGTAACAAATATAGATTGTGGTTGTGACATAGTATACTATGTACCAATGACCATATCATCCGGCACGAAGGACAAAGTTAATAACAAATATAGATTGTGTCTTGTGACATAGTGTACTATGTACCCATGAGCATTATCATCCGGCTCGAAGGACTAAAGTAAAAGCCACGAATCGAAATGATTTAACGTCATTTATAGCATGCGATCGACCACACGGGGGTATAGAGGTAACAATGGATTTATGGATATACGTAATTCGCACCAGTAATTGATCATGTACTAGTACTTGACCGTTTTGTATGGAATTTTAAATAATAAGCTTTTTGTTTGTTGTAGCTTATAAAAAAATATCAATTAATAATATTAAATTTTAAATATTCAACAATGGGCTACAGTTCTGAGCTTTGGGCAGTTGTTTATAGATGGCAACAGGTAATTACAAATTTTTTATTAGCTACAACAAACAAACGCATTTAAAATTTCATACAGAACGGTCGACTACTGGTACTAGAGAACTTGCGAGTGGATATTAGTGCTGAAAGATGAATGGAAGAACGAATATATGTATAGAGGTATGGTGGGTGTGAATGGATGTCTGTAGGTACGGATTATGGGTGTATGTAGGTACCGGTATATATGTTCCCATCCTCGCTTCCCAACACGAAGTTGTTGACGTCGGCATGCGGGAAGGCCATACAGGTGACGGCCACGGCTTTGCTCTGCCGGTGCTGCAGCTCCAGCGTCTCCTGCGGCTGCGACAACATGTCCAGCGACCACGAGCACATGCGGCCGTCCGTCGACACCGAGATCAGGTTGTGGGCGTTCTGGCTGCCCACCACCGACAGGCAGTACACCGGGTGCTGGGTGGGACATTATACATTACTGGTAATCTATACTAATACATGTAGCGATAAGGCCGCGTTATTGTATCTGCATTAAGATAACATCGTTTTCTTTACAATGTATATTGTAATTTTATGTGGTGCAATATAGAATGTTCAATCTATCTATGTATCTAATTTGTAATGAGAGAGAGGTCTACCCGAAAGACTTTACCCAGGCCCAACCAAATATGATCTAGACTTTAAGAGCTTGCGAGGATCAGCCCGAGCAAAGAGGTTTGCCTCGAGTAAAGTTACGTATCATTCGTGATACTGACAAGATCTAAACCTATAAGTCCGGCTCGAAGGACCAAAAATATAAGGAGAAGTGGAACTCCAAAATTATTATTATTATAATTGATTGCTAATACTATGTTGATATCAATGTTTAATATAAAATCCGGGGGCGCGTTGCTTTCGCGGACACATGCAAACTGAGTGCGGCGGCGCTGTGAGTCCTTATTAATGGCAGTATGTGTAAGGTGCTAATGCATCGAAGAATATAAAGTAGAATTCCTTCGTACGTCTATTTTCTACTTAATCTTTACTACCATTTCTACTTACAACTAAATTGTCTCACTTCGCAGGTTAGCTCGCAGTAATCTTAAGGATAAGTTGACCTTTGTACACACTTGTTTTTTTTATTGTTAATGTTTTCCTACATTTTTATGGTACTTGAATAAATAAATAACAAATTCACACATGACAATCTACTCACCGTGTGGGCAAGTGAAGACAGCGGAGTTCTCTGTATCGGCGTCCGCTTCTGGACACGGTTGTCCCACAGCACGATCTGACCCGAGTACGTGCCGCCCAGGATGAGATTAGGGTGGAATCTAGGGGAATGATATCATTATAGCGAGACAAGTAGATATGACACATGACCTCAAAACTGGAGTGCTGTTTTGGTAGATTTTTTATTATTTTTGTAATCTCAAACAAATATAACTAGGTTCATACTTTTTCATTATCTTTCTTTCTGCTTTACCCGTTTTTCACTTGTTGTCTTTTTCCTTTTGTTACTTAAAGATTGACTTAAGGAAATCACTTTTAGGAATAAGTCCACCTTCGTACATGTGCCATTTTTCTCTCTTTTGTAACAATATATATGGACAATAAAGAAATATATAAATCGTCATCATTCTCCTGCTCTAATTCCGCAGTAAGTGGGGTCGGCACAACATGTTACAGGATTAGGCCACGTATCTTACGACCGGCCGCCTACCCGACGTATTTTACGACATTACGACACCTCGGTAAGAAAGAAGGTTTTACACCAGGTCCTAAATCTGGGTAAATATACAAGTGTCTTCCAGGCCGAAATGATAGCTATCATGGAGTGTGCCAGGAAACTCAAAGAATCACAAATAGCATTAGAACATAATATAGTCATATATAGCGATAGTCAAGCAGCTTTAAAAGCACTTGACCGCATAGAAACAACCTCAGCTATCGTGAAGGAATGTAAGCGTGAACTAAACGAATTAGCTGAGAAGGGGGAAGTAACGATTGCATGGGTTCCAGGACACTGTGGCCATGCAGGGAACGAAAAAGCTGACGAATTGGCAAGAAAGGGAGCTAGTCAAACATTCGTAGGACCAGAACCCTTCCTCCCAATTGCACATAATATAATAAAGTGTGTGATAGAAAAAAGAATAGAGACAGAATCTAACAAAAGATGGAGAAACACAATGCTCAGACAAGCAAAGTTGTTTCTCAAATCGTTTGATACAAGGAAGTCTAAACAGCTGATGTCTCAAAGCAGGGAAAATGTAGCAATTGTAACAGGCATTACAACTGGGCACTGCCTGTTAAACAGACACCTGTCAATAATGAGAATAACAGAAGATGCTGCGTGCCCAGAGTGTGGAGAGGAAGAAACGAGTCTTCACCTTATGGCTGAGTGCCCTATGTACTCGCTGGTAAGATGGGAGATACTAGGTAAGGATGAAATTGAAGTTGAGGATCTGACAAATATCTCCTTCAGGGATATTATCAGGTTCGTAAAAGCTACGGGTAGATTAGAGCAGGTGACACTGTCGGGACAGCAGTGAAACCCTTGTCCCAACATGGGGAAATGGGTGGAATAGTCCGGAATAGGAGCTGATCACCCGTCCTGCACCGACAGGCGTCCCCGAAATTAGATAGATAGATAGAAGAAAGAAGGTGGTCTATTCTACTCAACCGGATACCGCACGGCGGGTCAACTACCTTAGTCGCCTTTTACGACACCTAAGTAAGAAATGAGGGTGGCAGCCGCATACAACATGACAAAAAAAAAGAATAAACAAGTTTAGTATGTCTTTTGCAAAATTTTTACTTTAAAAAACAATGCTACTCATATATATTTATAATTTGTTGACGATACTTTTGAGCCCCTGTGTATTTTGGGTATAATATATCAATCATCATCATCCTCCTGCCCTTATCCCACTATAAGTGGGGTCGGCACCACATGTTATAAACATGCTGTCACATGATTTGACTGCATTTTTACGACCGGCCGCCTGCCTGACGTCAACTTACCTTAGTAGTACCTGACGTAAACTTACCTTAGTAGGAACTATTCTAATCAGTCGGATACCACACGGCATTGGTATAATATATGAATGTTTGTCCTATTTGCAATTTTTACACGTACCTGGCGAATGTGGCGCTCATGACCGGCGACTGGCAGTGGAAGATGTCCTCGGGCGTGGCCTTCTTGAACTTGGTGTTCCAGACGAGGCACACGCCGTCCGGGTCGTGGGGCGCGTCGTCGCTGTTGTGGTAGGCGGCCAGCATCAGCTCGGGGTGCGCGGCCGACCAGTCCAGGCAGGTGACGCAGCGCCCGCGCGACCAGCGCTCGTCGCTGAACGTGCGCACCAGCGACAGCCGCGCGGCCGACTTGTCGTCTCTAGGTTGTAGTGATATGACAAATCAAATCAAAATATCTTTATTCAAATAAGCTCTTTCAAGCACTTTTGAATCGCCAACGATCAATATGATTCAAAAGTAATGAGAATATTGTTTTGCTATAAACCGCGATAAAACAAAATATGTGTAATGCTAAATGTAGAGTGTACTATTCGTTCTCATACCTGATACATGCAGAATTTGTAAGAACTCATGCACTACCCGACACCGATGGCACAACAATACACAAGAACTGCACACATTCACCACCACAATCTCAACAATTGTTTCCTCCCGTAACCGAAGCATCGCCAGGAGATAGACTCCACGACAAATCGTAAAGCGAAGCGTAACCCTCGCTTCGCAAATTCTGCCTGTATCAAGTATGAGAACGAATAGTACACTCTACATTTAGCATTACACATATTTTCTTTTATCGTGGATTATAGCAAAATAATATTCACATTACTTTTGTATTATGGACCTCCGCAAAGTAACGCCTAATTCTATAAATTATCAATATGATTAATGAAGCTACAACTGATTCGGAATATCGCTCTTACCAAGAAGAACCAGAGAGAAACTCGGCGATCAATATTTAATTACATAATAAACATTTTCAGCTTTACATTATTAAACCGCAGTCTTGTATCAAGCAGAAAGGATTTTTAAATCCAGGCTTTTTTATCATCCAAATAATCTTCAATTACGTAATATACTTTACTTTATTTCGTAATATATAGCCCGTATAGCCCGTATGGCTCTTTTTTGAGCAACAAAAATCTTTTCTACATCGGCCGCTTTGCCCCACAGAATTATTCCATATGACAATGCTGTGAAAACAAGCAAAATAAACTAACTATCAGTTGTTCAAAATATTGCGTATGCCGAAGAATCAGAATGAATAAATAAATAAAAAATAAAAAGCTTTTAATTTCTTACCAACAAAAATTATACAGATATAAATACAAAAATAAATTATTTGTCAAATTGTCCTAAAAGATGTCAAATATCATATATGAAAGGTGGCAGGTGGCATTAAAAAGATGGCATGTGACCAATAGATAAGAACAGCAATGGATCGGAACATTCGGGAGAACTTGGAGGAGGCCTTTACCCTAAGAGGGGTTCTATAAACTAGAAAAAATCAATAATCTATAAATCAGAATAAATCTCGCAGTAAATCTTTTAAATATTGTACATACATATAGATGATATGATACATCATATCATCAGTCATTAATATATATGCAGGTCATCTTAAATAATTATACCATGAGCTTCAGCAATTATTATTTAATAATATTTACATCGGTGCCATACGGTTGTTCCATAATACCAGTTTTAACATAATTTCCCTTCAAGGGATGTCTGTTAGTTCCTCAATTTCAAATTTGTCGATACCTAGTATCTCCCATCTTACCAGCGATATATAGCGCACTCAACTCTGTCATTACGAACTTTTTATTCCTTCGCACACTAATTCTTCTTTTGGTTTCATTATTGTCATGTGTATCTTTAACAGTTGCGCCTAGTTGTGAAATCTGTTATTATTGCCATAATTCCCAGGCTATGAAATATTAGCTGTTTAGTCTTTTTTCTCTCGTCGTGTCGTCACAAGTCGTGGGGGACGCTGGATTCAGGCAGAGCAAGATCATGTACCGTTAAATTAGACCTTTTAAAGGGACCTCCGTCTAACATTTAACGTGTATTAGTTGTCAATAGAGAGATCGTTAAATTTGTGTCGAATGATTTAAGGAGCAGCTTTGATTGTCTGTACGTTTCGTTCCCCCATCTGCTTTTAATTCTAATTAGCTTTATCGATAATAAAATGTCGTTATAAAAAGGATAAAGCCTTTTTATAGCGTCACTAGAATTGTCTATGCTGAATATTGAGTAGGTGTGAACTTACTGTGCATTCTCGTTGTCCCCGCCGCCGGTATAGTCAGTGTAGATGTCCACAGACTCGGCAAGTGCACGCTCGATGACTCGCCCCGCTCTACTCATGAACTTCTGGAACTCCGACGACAGCATAATGGTCTGTTTCTCGTCGTTGCTCAGTTCGCGAACTGTGTATCGGAAATAACAGATCACTAATTAGTACCAGAGATGAAAAGAAAGTAGGTTTACCGGAACTAAGATTTGAAATATCGGAGACACGAAAGGAGCTGGGTTCAGCCTAGAAAAGTGCCGAAGACCGATGAATTATAAGTATTCAGCGTTATTAATGGCCATGTAAATATGTAGACCAAAATTTTTAAATATAAGAATAAGGTCAGTCAACTCGCCATGTGGTATCCGGATGAGAGGTGTCGTAAAAGGCGACTAAGGTAAGTTGACCCATCGTTTGATATTCGGTCGAGTAGAATAGACCATCCTCTTTCTTACCGAAGTGTCGTAAAATACAACTAAGGTAAGTTGAGATAAGGCTGCCGGCCGTAAATGACGTAGCCAAATCATGTGACAGCATGTTGTGCTAATTAGAGTGGGATAAGGGCAGGAGGACGATGATTATCATAAAGGAAAGTAGGCTACTAGGCTTTGAAAAGAGCTCCTCACTGGACAACATAATTGGAATAACTACTGTTTGTCGAGTTAAACTGTTATGGTGAGTTGAAATATTAATAATATTAAGATGAAGCTCACTTAACCCACCTTTCTTCTCCTTTTCTTCTTCCTTTTTCTCCTGCGGTGCCGCGGTGACGGCCGGCTGGACCTCCTTGACGGTGGGCAGGCCGTGCGGCAGGATGCCCGGCGGCAGTTTACCGTGGAAGGCGGCTTCCTCATCCTCGCCTTGCCGAGCGCCGTCCCCGTCGAATGTAAGCACTGGACGGTGAATAAGAATGGCCCTTGTGCGGCGGCCAGTGTGGTATGCGTGGCGTACGACCGACTTTAGCCCACGACCAGAAAAATGCGGTCAAAGTTCACTTATCACCAACTACTGTACTTGTTAATTGCTTAAATTCGTCAAGAATTTTTACAGTATATATTTTAAAGTCTGTCGTACCCTTCTTGATTCCATGAAGTTAGACCCAAAACGCACGTAAAATAAAGGCAACTTTTTTTTCGAATTGACTGTATGCTTGTTAGCCCTAACGGCTTTTACAGCGTCACCGGGCCTGACGGGGAAAAAGCATCTACAAAGTTTTATACTTAGGTGTGCAATCATTGCCAACTTCATGAAAACATAGTTCGTTTCGTAGATTAAGTGTGTGAAAGGAAACTCATGTACTGCATTACTTGAAACTAGCAGCTTAAGGTTATTTGTGGTATATTAAATATTTGTGAGTATCGTAACAAAAACATGTAAGATGGACAAATATGTTCGGATAGTGCTTAAAATAGTAATGAGATTAATTGCTTTATTAAAGTAATTACGGAAATGCGTTTAGTTAAGAATGTGGTAAAAGAAATTTCTGATTGATGAGATGAGATAAGTCTAGACAACTACCTAGGCGATCTAATACTCTGATTTAATTTTTAAGTAAATCCGAAATAAATTTCTGATTTAATTTTATCTAAATCAAATCAGAAATTTATATCGGATCAAGGATACTTTTCAAAAAAATACTAGAACACTATTAAAATAAATAATAATGATAAAATGAAGTTACATTTGTAAAATTACTCACTACATAATAAAGGTGCAGCAATAATGGTTTCTGATAAAAACTATCATTAAATACGAGATCTTTTTAGATAGTTAATAGACTATTAGATTAAATATTCTGAATACGCGTTATCGCATCACCTCATCATAATTCCTCTTTTTATTAATCTTTCCATATAAATGAGATTGAGATTAAGTCATCTTACATGTTTTTATTTGCTTTCTAGCAATAATAAGACTCACGTTGTACAAACATGGATGATGTAACAGCATTTGGAAACAAAGAATCGAGTTAATCAGTTAACCGAATGATAATAATAAATCTAGCCATAAGCAGATAATCGAAGAATTTGACATTCGACAAAAATTGGTCTGTCATTTCTGTAATTTCTAAGTAACTTCATGATACAAAATAAATTACAAGAGAGCTTTATGTTTCAATTTATTAAGTTTTCAGTTCAATTTATATTAGACCTTCGTTGTTTCATTTTCAAGTCAAGTCGTTTGTGTAAGGTCTTACTTATGTTTCACTAGACATTTGCTGTTTTTCATCAATCTTATTCATGGTTTAATTTACAATCATTTCTTTTTCATTAGGCCTTACTTATGGTTCAATTTAATTTCATCTCTTTTTTATTAGGCCTTACTTATGGTTCAATTTACATTTATTTATTTTTAGGTCTTACTTATGATTCAATTTACATTCATTTTTTTTTTTTAGGCCTTACTTATGGTTCAATTTACAATCATTTATTTTTATTAGGCCTTACTTATGGTTTAATTTACATTCATTTATTTTTATTAGGCCTTACTTATGGTTCAATTTACAATCATTTCTTTTTATTAGGCCTTATTTATGGTTCAATTACATTCATTTCTTTTTATTAGGCCTTACTTATGGTTCAATTACATTCATTTCTTTTTTTATTACGCCTTACTTATGGTTCAATTTACATTCTTTTTTTTTATTACGCCTTACTTATGGTTCAATTTACATTAATTTCTTTTTTATTACGCCTTACTTATGGTTCAATTTACATAAATTTTTTTATTAGGCCATTAAAGGTCCATTAAATATTGATTTCTTTTTATTAGGCCTTACTCATGGGTCAATTAAATTCAATTAACTTCTTTTCTTAAGTAAAGTTTCATTTCTGTTTTACCAAACTAACCATTAGATAAATTAATACTACTATTATCGTATACACATAATCGACTTCCAAGTGTATTCTAATTATTATTAGTATTTCTTTTCATCGTCAAGCAGAGTTTTGATATCTTTAACTTTTTGGCTTGATTTATTAACTTATGAGTTCTTAATATATTAGCACAACGTAAGCGTGATATTTATTCTTGTGTTTGATAAGTGAATGCTTTATAAAGCTAAGACAAACTAGAGTGATATTTTTATCTGTACCTTTCTTAGACAAACTTTAGTTATGAGATAGAAGATACTTAGTTTGCTTCTTCTGTTGAGGTACAATTATATTTAAAACGATGACGTATTGACTAGAGTATAACTAAGGGGAACGAAAGCATCGGCGAAATTGCCCAATATTTTTACAAAACTACATTACGTATCTCTCAGAATGGTTACCAATATATTGTACTGCCTAGAATATCGACACGATTTAGTTTTTTTCCTTAATTTTTTTAATTTAGTTCTAAGTGAACTCTATCTATGTTCGATATTTGTTCTACATGCATAATTATTATTTTTTTACAAAGATTCCTAGGCTGTAGAGTCTAGACTGTCACTGTAGAGTTTCCCAGCATTGCTACGTAAGCTTAACGTTATTTCAGATACTCTGACGGATTAAGATAGTCTATAATTTGTCACTCAGACTATTTTGAAAAATATTTTGGTTAAATCAATTTCGACAAACTTATATGCGAGAAACTGTTTTGTTACGCTTTTAAAACTTATCCGATAGAGCTATTTTGATGTTATTTAGTACAATTGAAACTTATACACCTGACCAACATATAGGATGGAAAATCCGTTTTATCATTCGGGACCGGAAAAAACGTATAGCATATAATTAAGGGTGTTTTTATACTAAAGTTGTCGGTAACGAGGTGGGTATAGCGTGTTTGAAATATTTCAGAATCCGACAAAATTACAAAGTCGCTAAAATTAGGCAATTTACTGTAAATGATTGTCTTTGATCATAATCCATCTTTAATCTTATACTGTATCTATAATCTCATAACTAAAGTTTATCACATATCTAAAGTGTCACATTGTTATCGAAATTAATATTACTGTCTAAAACCGTGTTGACCATAAAACAGTTTAAACTACCCTCAAAACGGAAACTGAATCATGTGCAACTAAAACACACACACACACATTGAAAAATAAAAAGCTTTTTTGAGTGACAGAAAGCTCTAATCCGGTTATGCAAAAAAATCTCAAACTTCCCGAGCTCTCCACTAGAGAGATATACTTAACATAATAAATATACTTATACGAAAAAAAATTGTTATTATATAATATGACTGTTCGTCATGCAGTCGTATAATTTTCTGTCACATGCAACATAATAGATGAACAAAAATGCGGCCGATACTTGGTTTTAATTAATACAAAAAAAGTATATTAAATACTCTACAGATAATAAAATCACATATGTGACCACAGTGTAAACGCATACAGAGTTTTTTATTACTTCATCATTGTAGTTATTCTATGTACCTCTATAAATCTATGGATTTCATTATAAGTATCTAACAATATAATTGAGTATATGTAACCGAAAATGAGATTTTTTTTAATATAGACGTATTTACAGTGAGGACAATAAATTTAAAAAAAATTCTAACTCTATATATATATTCAGAAAATCAAATAATGATGGGAAAATATTTTTTAATGCAAAATACTATCGATTCTGATTTGTTTAATCGATTTAATTGTAAGAGTCGTAAATTTCTACGCTATGACAGGTCAATTTTAGCCGATGATAAAGTCGCATCTAATACATTAATAATGCCAAGTGATTATATTGGTTATATGGTTAGAAGTTGGTTTTACGATTCAATATTCTTAATATCCCATTTATAAAAGAGTTTTTATGGAAATTGGAAATAAATTTCATTATCACAGATATTGTACTTAAATACAATTTACTAGTTGTTTTTGATCATATTATTATTTTGATGGATAAAAACAGATCGTCACTGTTTATCTTAAATCATATAACTGATCGTATGCCTTATTTGAAAAAGAAAATTAGTAGAGAATAGAGAAGCCAGTATAATATGTAATGTGAAATAAAAAATATCTATCTGTCTCTATTATCTGTCTCTATTTTTATGTGTCGTTAGACAAAGATAAATATACGAGTTTTATCTTCCTTCTCATTATTAACTGAGAATCTCTCACTTACGGGCCTATGGCTCAGCTTCTCTAGTAGATTATCTCCATGCCCTATAATCTACGTTTATTGCCGCCATATTTTCAGCCATCTTGGATTGGCATTTATTAAACTGTCACGGCGACATTTTTAATCTTTAACTCTATGACAATGAATGAATGAAAGTGATACCGCTGTATGAGTTTACAACAACGTGGTCTGTACTAATGTGCTGTTAAATGTATTTGTTAGCATCTATATCAGATAATTAGCGTTATATATATAGAGGAATAGATAAGGAACAAAACATGCTTAGTGACAGTGGCACAGGCTCTACCAAGGGCAAGTTTTAGTTAAATGATTGTTCTTATGGTTCGGAATTGAAACCTACCTGTGAACTCGTCCTCCCACTCTAAACCCGGGTTTAGATTGTACTCGTCTTGAAAAAGGGAGGAAAACAAAACAATGTCAGTATCTTTCGACCATTATTATAAATATAACAAACAAAAACTTTATACATATATTAGCGAATTATATAATTTACAGCATGACCCATAAAATACGACGCCATTTGATTCAACTGTAAGACTGTAAATTAAAAAAAAAACAAAAAATCGTACAGATAAACAATTGAATGCAACTATTGCATTTTTATCTGGATTTCGTCCTTCAAATATAAAAAGCATTTAATGATAGACAAAATGGATTTAAATAATAATCAATTAATTATTCCTGACTTGTCATTTTTGGTCACTTTGCATTTTGTAGAACTAAATCCAGTCGTGATAAATGCCTCCAGTCCTAGAGTCTAAATTAAATGGGTCAATTTGTATCAAGACCTGTGCAGTGTTTGTTAGTTGAATCGAAAGGGTAAGTGGGCGTGAGATGATATGGCGATCCCCATACCACCACCATAACTGATATACACATATTATAATGAATAAATCTTTATATTTTGCGAGAATATATCTGCGGCCTCGTAAAGTGGCTAAAGCCACGTGGAGAACTCTGGAAGGCCACTTTTAAATTTGATAATGAAATGTACAATAACATCGCGCGGTGATGCTCAGTCCCGTTTTTCGACCCCTAAAACGCACGTACCAGATTCCTAGATAGGTTTTTTAGTGACATTATCTAGTAATCTGGTCTGCACCTATACAATGTTAGTAGGAAACGTCTAGAAGCGTGACAGAAAGTATATATACAACTATGGAAGACCTAGTAGGTACAACCGACACCGAGTTATTTACCGAAATAAGAGAGATACACAGTGTTAGAACGACAGTAAGCAATCAGGAGGAATAATGACTTACCGTAGTAGTCAGTGGCGTGTGCTATATAGGGACAAAAAATGAAAATATACCGTCAGTTTTTATATAAACAAATCTTAATAAATTGCTACAAGGTAGATGAAACTTTATTCGCTTCAAAAAATATTTTTATTTTACTGCCACTTTGAAATAACTTTAGAATAGAAAATATAAATAAGAAAATTTCTAAGAGTGTATCATTATTTGCGCAATGATAACTCTGTATCCAAAAATAGAACTTACTCTTTAATCTATGGATTTGAATTGATTAAAATATTTTACGATACTCCAAAATGTTTGTATATGATGTGAATATGACAATTATTAAAATTTATTGGTTACCTATTTGTTAAAATTTAGTGATTCTCATCAATTAAGACTATAGAACATCAATTAAGAATATATTTTCCGAATCAAATTTAAGATGTTCAAAATTAGATTAGAATTAATCTTCGCAACCTAATACATTGCTTAATTTATTGTCTATTTTTTTAATAGACTTAATTCTGCTAAATGATACACTTTTAGAATTCTATTAAACTCGTAGCTAAACCGTATTAAGAGAATAAAGTTTCCATTAAATTTATTGAATAAAAAAATAGAGTTGGTCTATGGTTTGGTATTTCATATGTTTGTAATGAGCATGATATCGACAGTGCTTGTGTAGTTAATACTGTTAGGAGAGTTTGTCTGGAAGAGGTCATCTAAAGACATATATTTACATCTTTAAAATCATTATTACAGATGTTTAAAAGGGTTCAAAACATCCAAAGAGGTGCGCACTTTTCAATTTATTTTAAATCGATAGAATCGTAAAATGTAAATAGATGAGAGGCATTTAATATAAATTTCACTGAGTTTTGGTAACATATTTATTGCCTTTATAATATTAACTCAAAAAAATTATTCTTGGTTTATATAAACTTTATGTATGGATAAGTGGACAGTTAACATCGACTAATAAGGTAGTAAGGTCATAATAAGCTTTGAGATATTCGCATAACTATAACAAAACATTTAAAGTCTACTTAATATCGCAATGTAACTAAAATTACGTTTTATTAGCACGTACTAGTAACCGAATAATTTAACTAATTAAAATGTAAATACCATATTTTTGAAATGAGTCTTATAATAACTGTCTATATGTCAGTTACATTTTGACGGTTAATCCACTGGACTAAAATTCGTGAATTTTTTTACAATTAGAGTTTATATTTACATACAGGGTAAAAACACCGTTTTGACGTTTGACGCGAACAGAAAAATTATTTGTACTCAACTGAGAGTATTTTAACGTTTAAGCGTTTTAGTTAATGCGAAAAATGTATGTCTAAACTATTAATGTATATGTAAACAATCAAAATGAACTTTTTTCCAATAACGCTAATGAAAATTTAAATTTTAATATTTAATGTTACTCTCTCTTCTAGACAAACTCTGCATGCGTAGGTCTGCAATCTGGGAACATTTACCAAGCAGCACTGAACCGGTCGTTTTAACCAATGTTTTTTCCTTAGGTAATGGATACAATTTCCCCCATTTAATGGTAAAATTATGACATGCATAGAATTAAAATTCCACTTAAATGAGACACGAATTATTAATGACAGGTGATTTGTGAAAAACGTACATGTCAATGAAAACAACCGTCGAATTATACAACTTTGTTTTTGTAAAATAAATATTTTTTGTGTATAAAATAAATTATATTTCATATTCTATGAAGTCAACTGATGTGTTACTTAAGCGCCATAAATTTTATACTAAGACAATATTTAAAAAAATTCTTGATTGATTTATATTCGTTTCGTATAGGAAAAAAAAATAAAACTTTCTTGTTTTTTTTTCTTTTAAAAACAAAAAATTAAATTAAATAACGACTATATGGATACATATGGCTCATGTTCAGCAAAACACAAAAAATCATGTTTTGAGATAAATGGGTTTAAAGTTTTTATTGCTAAAGAAAATGCGTAAAAATAGCCATAGTTTGCTTAAGCGACCGGCCTTATATTTAATTTTATTTCTGCCGGTGTTGCTGCTGAAAAAATGTGAATTTTAAAATTGACCTACTTCTAGTCCATAACACGTGTTTTTTGGGATGTGCCACTATTTGTGCGGTTAATAAAAAATATCAGAACACCTATATCAGACCTTGCTGTCGAGCTATTGATGTTAAGGAATTCTATTCAAATTGAAAATATGCTGAGGTCTAAGAGTTTATTTTGGCCGAACCGAACAAGTAACTGCAAGATGGTATTAGCAAAGAGCATCGCAGTATGTAAAATTCGGAGAGAAGAGTCATGGGAAAATGTGGCAGAAGTCAGGTTATATTACTATGGTATGTACTAGGCAGCAATGACTTCAGAAACCTATCATTTTGTCTTTGTGAAAGTTATTGTATATCCTTGGAATTATATAAACTCTTATGCCACTACAAGATATCTCTCGACGACAAAATTGCCAAATAACATTTAAAGCGCACGTTAGGCAGCCAGTTGGGCCTTCAAAAACGACTGAATAAAGGACTCTTTAGAATAATAATAATATAATAAACTCTATAAAATAAAAAATAAATAAATAAAGTCATGCATATAATATACGCTTTTCATTCAGTTAACTTCAACGAATACAAATAATTTATTATATTTTTGACGGTTTCATTTTATTATATTAGGTAATATACAGGATATTGCGACAATGACCGTAAATGAAAGCGAATACTACAAAAATCTTTTTTAATTGTAGATATATTACAAGAATATTGTATAAATTCAGTATTAAATATGCTCTATGAAAATTTTAGCAAAACAAAAAAATCTATGTAATTCATAAATTTAAAACGCGCATATTATTAATGTTTCTTCACAGTTGTAAATTTAAGGTGTGAATTTTAACTGTTTTTAGTAATAGATTCTATTAAATCTATATATTTTTTAAAGCGAAAGTGTTTTTGTTTTCTTTGGCGCAAATTTCAATATAGTAACGGACTCGTGTGATAGGTATGGATTTCTATACCAAGTTCAATGACAAATGGGCTACCTTTTAACTCGTTATAACAAGTGTTTGGAATCTTCCAGAACAGTCAAATAGTAATTAATACACATAAATACACCTGAATGGACTCTGGCCTTGAAACACACGCGCGATCTTTGACCTGACCTCGAATGCTTTCCATAAATTCGTTTAAAAGTTTACTAGGTATACTTTACTTGTATAAAAAGCGAGAGCTTTCTTATCAAAACGAATCAAAAACAATTCAAACCGATAACGAATAGATTTAAAAACGAGTGCATGTAAATATTAATACGAAAATTCAAACTCAAACGATTTTATACGAGAATTTTTTTCTCCTTTACTGTTTTTGTCGCTTACAATAAAAGCCGTCAAATGCGACTAGCATTTTTATTATATTTTTTTTATTCCCTAGGGTAAATTTATTGTATTTTTTTAAGTATTCGCTTTCGTCGTCGGTTACTGGTACATCCTGTATAAATGAGTGTTAATAAGTAGTCAAAATTACCTTTCCGCGGCCGCCACCAGTCCTCCATGTATCCTGCAAGCGGTGATGCATTGGAAGAGCAGCCTTTTTTATGGTAGCACAAACACAAACATTGCACCTAACTTATACAGTATTTACTTTTGCGGTCTCCATTATACGGTTAAAAACACGTGTTAACAAAAGTAATATTTACGGAATTAAACATTTTTGCTGTCACAATCGGACAATATCTTTAATATCTTGTATATATATACGTATATTTTCTGAATTTCGGAAACGGTTCCAACGTTTTTATCAATTCAGCATGTAGAGATTTTCAGGAATCGATGTAGCTAGATTTCATTTAACAAAAAGACGTTTTAATTCTGTTATCGCGTATTAAAAAATGCTAAAATTTATTGAATAGAAAAGACTATTTTTGCTGTCAATTGTAAAGTCATGGTAGCGCATTTAGGGAACAGGCGGTCTAGAAAAGTAGAAATACCTAGGACCGAGCCCCACCAGTCAAATTATTTTTTACCGAGTCACCCAGATACTATTAAATTATATTAACACGAAACGAAATATTATTAGACCTGAAATAAAGTGAACGTTATTAGCTATAGCTAATAACGTGTAACGTACTATAACGTTATTGACAAAAATAACGTTTTTACATTTACAATTACGTAAATCGTAATCGGTATTTTTTTTTTGGAAATATACAGTTTAAGAGCTTTAGAATTAAGTAAGATATTTTTTATTTCGATATTGAAGTTAACACAAACAAAATCGCGATAGAAAACTAGTATTATATATTTTAGATGTAAATTAAAAGGATAGTCATTAAAATTTATTAATAAACAATTACAAGTGAAAACGTAAAGATTGGTTTGTGTCAATGTAAACTTCTTTAAGAGATAAAGGTAAACAAAAAAGTTTAACAAAAAATAAAATATTAAATAATGAAATTAAAGAAATAATACCTATCCTAAATTATAATTATTTAATTGCATACGGAGGAAGGTAGATACTTTAATAATACTAGTAAATTAGTCCCAAATCGTGACAGCAATATAAAAAGTATAACAAAAACTTACACGAAAAATCGCACAGATACGTTTTGGACAGCACGATAAGCATGTGAAAATAAAATTGTGCGTGAATCCACTGTGTCCGAATTTATATTACAAAAAAATCGAATTCCAAAATTATATAAATTGTAGCTTTAAGATGTTCCTTGCCGTTCAAAATATTGAACATTGTTCTTACCTCAATATTCTAAGATTTGCTTAGCTATTCAGTCTCGTTAGATCAAATGAAAGTTCTTAAGAAACAATTAAAAGAATTCTAGTATGAGCTTATCTGTGAGACTATATATCTAAAGCTTAAATGATGCTAGTTTCATAATAAAAAGTATTTATACAAAACTTTTTTTTTTTTAATTTTACAATTATGTCACTTATAGTGAACACAACTTTGCATAACAGATAACTAAAGCAAATGATGTCTTGTTTCTACCATTTTGAAGTAAACTATTTTGTAAATAAATTCAGACTACTGACAAGGCCCGAACAAAAATGACATGAGAAAAGTAAATACTGGTTTGTAACTACAGATGTCGTTGGTTATTATCGTCGAACGATTGATGGTCATATTTGCAAATACCAATTTACATGATAAAAATACCGTTATTCGTAAAAATTGATCACGTTATTTTTACAATTTATTGTCACGGATCGTTTCGACGCCGTGTGGTATCCGGCTGAATAGAATAGTACCACCCTCTTTTCTTACCGAGGTGTCGTAAAAGGCGACTAAGGTAAGCCGACCCGCTGTGTGGTATCCGGCTGAGTAGAATAGACCAACCTCATTCCTTACCGAGGTGTCGTAAAAGGCGACTAAGGTAAGTTGACCCACCGTGTGGTATCCGGTTTAGTAGAATAGACCACCCTCTTTCTTACCGAGGTGTCGTAAAATACGACTATGGTAAGTTGACGTCAGGCAGGCGGCCGGTCGTAAAAACGCATCCAAATCATGTGACAGCATGTTTATAACATGTTGTGCCGACCCCACTTAGTGTGGGATAAGGGCAGGACGATGATGATGTCACGGATCGTTTCGCTTTATAGATATTTTCTTATACTTCCGTGACTGAATAAAATAAAAATTCGTATGAACCGAGAAAATATTAATGAATTATTTTCTTAATTTAAAACGTTATATAAATATTTTCGTACCATTTAATACCATTTTACTCAATGGTGATATATCCCGAAATCTTTGTAAGTTATATGTAAACAACTTCATCTTCAACAAAGGTTTGTGGGTTACAGCAATGACCCATATTTACTTAGTAATGTATGCTGTTAATTGATAAATACAATTGATTATGTATTTTATAAGAACATTTGAAAATGCATTCTCACAGTTTGGGAATGTTACCCACGATACCAATATATAGGGGTGGTGATTGTCAGTCCCTCTCAATTAGATTAGAGGACTTTAAGAATGTTAAAAATTAGAACAAAACATATATTTAGTATTGAAAGTTCATAAAAAGCATATCACCTTTTTACGAATAATCGGAATAAAAACAATATCAAAAAGAAGCTTATGTATAAGTCAACAAAAAAAAGATTACTAGTAGTTAACTTAGTGAAAATTACCTTATAGTGTTTGCCATATAAAATTTTGAATTAACATTGGCCTAATGACCAATGTTCTTTTTGGCACATATTTGCAAATGACCTTGTTAAAACCATCACCCAGAGACATCACAGTTAAATCGTTATTAATATTAATAACATATTAATGTATTTAACAAATTCTCAAATTTTCTACGAACCAAGAAATGAAATTAAGTGATACTAAATAATTTGAGAATTTGTGGTGCCAACTTGTAGTCAAAATGTTTTGACTTTCAAGGGCAAATTACATTCCACATAAAAATAAAACACAAAAATAATTGTAATTTTGCATTGCATACATAGATTAGTTATATTTTTGCTATTTTATAGAAATTGTAGAAATTGCATAATACAAAAAATTATGAATTCTGCTATAATTTGCGATAATAGTAAAATAATTTGCAATTTTGAGTAAATTTTTGTTTATTATTTATTGTTATATGTAATGCAGAATTAAACCCATATTCGAAACATTAATACATTATGTACAAAAACACAGGGGAAATAAAAGTTAAAAAAAAATTAAAACCATTAGTAAAATATATATATTGGTTTTAGTTTGGAAATTAAAAAAAATATGGAAAGTTATTATTTATTTCTTTAATTAATTTTCTGGACTGAATAAAAAAGAAACAAGAGGGATGACAAAGACGATGACTTACCATCCCGCAGCTCGGTGACTCCGGAAGCAGTGGTTTGTGTTTGTTTAGCGTATGTAACGTTCTCTTTTGGCGGGATATCCGTCGATTGGACGGTAACTACTTGCAGATATTGCAGTTTCTTGATGCCTCTAAAAGTAATATTGCATAGTGAAATGAGCTATGAAGGCTATTGTTTATAAAACTTATTGTGTTCTGACTAGTATCCACACAATTTACATAAGTAAGCTGCAGCAGGTGTTAAAACACTCCATATAATGGTCGACTACCGCAACAGTATAAATAATAAGTTAAATTCATAAACACATTCAGGAAAACTGCACTTATGATTTTATAGATGTGTTAAGGCACCAAGTCAAAACAAATAAGATAAGGAAGAGCTCATCTCTTCACTGAAGTGAAATACCTTTTATAAAGTCATACTTTATAATCATTTTATACTTTTATAGTCATTTTAAAAATCCTTTCAGCTTCATACAAGACTGCAGTTTGATTATGTAAAATTGAAAATGTTTAAAAGATTGACCGCCGACTTTCATTAACCATATTAATCCTTGACGATTCAAAACTGCTTGAAAGAGCTTATTTGAATAAAGATATTTTGATTTAATTTGATTTGATACTTTCTTCTCAAAATTTTAAAATGTTTAATCATTAACACATAATCAATTTGTTTAATGAGGCTTGAAATCATTCTTAGACAATAAATTAACATTTAAGCTTATAAGTAGTTGGCATTGCCATAATTCATATATGTGATTATAAGATGCATTACCCATGTGGGGGCAGACTTGATTTATCTGTATGGGGCAGGCTGGCATCTGGTGATGCAGTCTGTGGCGGAGTAAGGGATGTCATTGATGACAGCGATGAAAGCACGTCCTTGACTGGCGCCACGCCGAGAGAAGATAGCATCTCATCTAAATCACGTCGACTGTCCAAGCTTGATGCAGTGGATGCACGTTGCTAAAAGACATTTACAATTAGATATTTATTTATTTATAGATCACCAACAAAATACACACTTCAAATTACTCTAATACATTGAAAAACTTAAAATAAGTAGTATTTTAATTAAAGGTAATAACAACTTTCAAACTAAGTTACGACAACTGAGAGATATAGTAATTTTATATAATCGTTAAATTAAAAAAAAAAGAAAGAATTAACAAAAAAGAAAATTAATACAACCTGTAATATATATATATATAATATACGAAATGACTGCCTACACATGTTTGGAGACAAAAAGAGAGAAGCATCGTCAGGAGATAGACTCCACAACAAAATCACAAAACTTTGAATCCTGCAAGTATCACGTATGTAAATGGATTGTCCACTCTACATTTAGCATTATATATATATTTTGTATTATACTTAATCGCAGATTATAGCAAAATAATTTTATTATTACTTTTGTATTATAGATCTTTGCAAAGTAACGCCTAATTATATAACTATGCTAGCTTGGGTAATGCAGGTTTGCTGATCATACATATAGAACTATTTAAAGGAATATGTAGTGATAACAATTTTTACCAAAGCTTCTTCTGCATCTTTTTGTTCCTTCTCCCTTCTACGGCGGTCTTTTTCTTCACGTAGAGCTTGAAGCTTTGCTTTTTTGCGCTCCAGCTCAGCTTTACGGTCCGACATGCTTGACATTCTTTAATCTGTAAAGTATAGAATAACAACAGAGTCTTAACATGTGACCTTTGTCAATCAAATCAAAATAATCTTTATTTGAATATGCTCAATTAGGCACTTATAAATCATCAAGGACCAATATGATTAATGAAGCTACAATATAGAAAGCTTGAATTTACTAATCAACTTTGAATTAATTATTTTAAATTTAAATTATAAATCAACATATTATATAAATCATTCCAAAGTGTCGTAAATGGCGACTAAGGTAAGTCGGCCGACCGGGTGTTATCCGGCTGTGTAGAATAGACCAACCTCATTTCTTAACGAGGTGTCGTAAAAGGCGACTAAGTTTAGTTGACCCACCGTGTGGTGCCCGGTTTAGTATAATAGACCACCCTCTTCTACCGAGGTGTCGTAAAATACGACCATGGTAAGTTGACGTCAGGCAGGCGGCAGGTTGTAAAAACGCAGCCAAATCATGTGACAACATGTTTATAACATGTTGTGCCGACCCCACTTAGAATGGGATAAGGGCAGGAGGATGAATGAATATTATAAAGATCATCATTGGTTAATGGCACTTAATAAAATAAAACTGGCACTGCTAATAAAAACTTACAAATTTGTACAGAAATTACTGATAACAGGAAGGCAAAGTATTAAATTGCCAACTTGTACTATTGATGTATTCAGCTCACAGTTTTGTAAAGATTCTGCTACAGATTTTTTTTTTTCAAATTGACTATATGTTAACAGCTTCTACAGCGTCACCGGACGGGACGGGCGAACGCAGAAGCATCGTCGAAGTTGCGAAATGTGGATAGTAGAGCGCAGAAACTCTACTAGCGTCAGGAAACCTCATCCTAAGGGTGCCTCCTGTGAGGCCGGACCACGGATTAGGGCGACGTGTAGTGGAGGGCTAATAGTATGACGATTAGTTATCATGCCGTCGGGAGTGTGGCCACGGCCGCCCGACGTCAGAAAACTAGGACCTCGTCTTCGCCGGCGAAGACGCTGTTTGCGTGTATTATATGTGTGTGTGTGTTTGCGATCGTTATTTGATCGTCAGGGCCTGCTACAGACACCAGTAATATAAAATGACATTATTAAAGTTGTGCTGATCTAGACATAAGTTACCAATCCCAACGTAATAATTATCGGCAAAAATAATACAGAAAAAACATTTCATGTCCAGAGATGTCTACAAGATGAAATAAGTTGTAAAAGGCATGGAAATTAAGATATTAATAATTATTGTTCTTGAATAGAATCAATGATGTGCGCCGAGTCGTGAATATTGATTTATTGCATATACAATTCGGTGTTACATACACTACTCTATGGCCATTGGCCGTGTCTTACTTGAATTTGCATTATGACTCATAAAACAATCCGTAATACTTTAAAAACTTACCTTTTAAAATAACAGTGCGTTGGTAATTATTGACACATTCTTTTCCTAAAACAATAAAGTAGCAATTACGGTAAGGAACGATAAAATAAACGTGGTAGAAGTTAAATATTGATTGATTGCAGGTAACGGGAAAGTTGCGGTAGTTACATTTAAGGAGAAGACTCTAAGTACATTTAGAATATACACATTAGCTAAAGTATTACACAATTTATTTAACAACTCTTTCGTCTTATACTTTATTTTATTATAATTTTCTTAATTTCGTAAATATTTTCGCAAAATCTGAAACCCATCGACTATCACGTCACTAACCACAGACAAATTTTGGACCATAGATTGGGTACAAAAAAATGACATAGTAGAAGACATAGACTAATAGAAAGTGTGTCACTTAAATAGACTTTTCAATATATAATGCCACTAATGTCTTATATTTTCTGCTGGAAATATGTTAAGCATACCTTCTCACCTTTGTTAATTTGATTTTCAATAATTTTGATGAGAAATTAAGACTATCATTTATCAATGAGCGTTGACGCTTGAAATCACTATGCTTGAAATCACACTTATTTCAGTCCAGCAAACATTAAAATCCTTCATTATCAGTATATATGTATATTTGTCAGTTACTATAATATTTTTTGTTATTTGATGTAACAAAACCTAGTTCAAAAATTATAAACGAGTCTTTGGGACATTGTTTTCTTATGCTCAATTTATATCTTAAAGTTTTAATCTGTATTATTTTATGTCATATCTGTTATTTGATTGGCTGTAATAAATATTGACATTATAATTAAACCAATCGTGTTGTAATAAAATTTGACTTCTCTTTGGTTAATTGGCAACGAAAACTAACTTGGGTGTTGTCCTGTTCGACGAATGTGACAACGGACGTAATGATCAAACAATTTTATTTGATTTCTTGACTGGAATTGTAGTTATTTCTTTTATTCGGTTAATTTAAATATGAAATTATGATGAACTTTTTTATATTTTACTATCAAATTTTACTGTGCTTCATCGTAACCATTACTAGAGCAGGTATGTATTAAAAATACAGTAATAAAATTCGTAAACAATCCAAATTCACTGTGTCAAGCGGTTAGAAATGTAGCTTTGTATGTACAGTTTTATATGAAAATGTATTTATTTAGCATGTGAAATCTATTCCTTACACAAATTGCGTTTTAGAATTATTTAGGTTACTTCAGTTATGTTTTAATTTTTACTCATTCATCCATATACAGATGTAGCGAGATATTATGATAGCTACGAATGTAACGAACCCTTGGTGGAAGGTGCTAAACTCAGCGCTACTTCAAGCTTGAGGGAACGAGGACCAGAAAATGCTAAGTTGTATGGTAAGAAAAATACTTTTGTATAAAAATATCACTTAGTGCACTTCGCTTAAAATATTTGCAGGATTTGATATTATTTTTAAGATCCTAATAATTTTGAATGAGAATTTAATAATTAGAGATTACACAACTATATTTGAATATATTATGCTAAAGTGACCTAAATCTAAATAACCAGTGATTAAACATGAAATATAAATCACATTGATTATAGTTTGTTTTTACTTGTTTGTTAATTGTTTTATGTCAATACATGGAAAACCATTCAACTAAAATATGTGTTAATTATTGATTTCTAATCATAACTTATAATTTTGGACTTATGATGTAGGTCATTTGGTAAAATATATTCTATTTTTTTTTTTTCATAATATGTTTTGAAATATTTTATGACACTGTATTGCTGTGTAGGGTTTAGCTTTTGAGCAATAGTTAATTTTTTGTGTTATTTGTGCATGTTTCTTGTTTGAAATATTATCTTGGTAAATATTTGTGATTCTTTTAAAGCTGTAAATATGATAAAGCAATTTGTTAAGGGGACCTGACATGGGATTCATTCCTCTGCAGGTTGGTATAAATTTTAAGAGAAATAAAGCATTGAAGAAAATTAAAGAGACGTTTAGTAATCTGAAACAGCTAAATAATATGATAAAAATGGATAATATAAATGTTAGATGGGCTTTTAATACTTGTTCCTGGACTCCAACTTTAGATCAAATGCTGAATCTTTCACGTTACATACAGCCTGAAGAGAAGCAAAGAATTTCAAGATTTGTTTTTCAAAATGATGCTAAATCATCATTGATCGGGCGCCTCATGTTAAGAAAGTTTGTTCATGCAACAACCACCCTCAAATATGAAGATATTAGATTTGGGAGAGATGGTCATGGTAAACCTTATCTATTAGGAGTTGGTGATGTACCGATAAATTTTAATATTTCTCATCAAGGTGATTATGTTGTATTGGGAGGATGTGATGGAAAAAATATTGGTATTGATGTTATGAAGATTGAACCACCTGTTAATAAAGATATTCCAGAATTTTTTCGTATCATGAAAAGGCAATTTTCTGATCATGAATGGAATACTATCTACAGTTATCCAACAGAGAGTGAACAAATTGCAAGTTTTTATCGTATGTGGTGTTTGAAAGAGAGTTATGTGAAAAACATTGGATTAGGTGTCACTGTAGCACTTAACGAAATAAGTTTTAATATTAAGTCTGAATTGAAAGTTGGTGAAGTGGTTACAGATACAAATTTATATGTTAGGGGTAATTTAAAAGAAGATTGGCTGTTTGAAGAAACATTGTTGGATGAAAAACATGCAGTTGCTGTAACGTTTCAAGTTGATAACAACTCGAAGCCTTCACCAAAGTTTTATGAGATATTAACGTATGATGATTTGATAAAGGAAGCAAAACCGTTAGCTGAGCTTGATGCTGTGTTCAGTAAAAATTTTCTCATTAAAGAAATAAAAAAATATCATTAATTATCTTTAAATATGAATATTAGATTTATTTTTATGTTTTTGTTTTACTAGTTTGTGTTAAGTCCAATTACATTTATAAGGGGATAGTTAGTGTACTAATAAATGTCATTTAGTTAATATTAATGGAATGGCGATATTGAAAAAGTTTTAATAATTTGTTTTTTGTAATTTCAATGCCTTGTAATAATAAAAGAAAGAATATATTTGTTTATTATATCAGACAAAAATCCAATTGATATTATGAAATAAGTTGATGAACTTAAGAAAAAAAATTAAAAAATGTTTTGAAATTGTGGATTTGATCAATTTATATAAGTGGGTATGTTTGTATTAAGGTTTAATTGCTATTATTATATAAGTTTCTTATTTAATTTTTAAAAAATATAACACATAATTGAATAACAGTTTATTTAATTTAAAAATTATTCTAAAACATACTAACAATAACTAGCCGGTAATGAAAAGGATGATTTTGATAATGAAAAGGTTTGAACGCGTGGACAGCATCAGAGAGTGATTTTGATCAGCAACTAGTGATTGATCTTGGATCAGTGAAAAACATCACCAGAGTGTCATCACAAGGAAGAGCGCACTCTCAAGAATTTGTCCAGGAATATCACATTAGTTATGGATCAAATGGACTGGATTATGTCCGTTACAAAGCTGCAGGGGGTGAAGTTAAGGTAAATATTTAAATGGTATTACATGGTACTGGGTAATAGTAACTTTTTGCTTGGTTGTTGCATACTGTAGATAGATGGCATTGTACTGCACTGTTTTTTAAAATTCTTATTTTATTTCAATTTATTAAAATTTAAAGGCCTTATTCATAAAATATATTTAAATTTTTACCAAACAATAATAAATACTGACTCAATACACATCTTTTATGAATACAAGATGATTTTTGACTATTATATTGTTCTTATAATTGACTTATAGTTTATAGAAGCAAAGAAAAATATAATAGAAAAAAAAATTATAGAAAAAATTCCATTGTACAGTAGTTATGATTGAATTATTTTGCTATTTGTTGTTTTTGTTTTATGTAAACGTGAATAAACTCGAATAAACCCCAATAAACTCGAATAAACTTGAATAAACCGCAATAAACTCAAATAAATTTGAATAAACTTTGATTTACTTATAAAAAAATTAAAAATACAAAGTCAGAAATGCAATAAAGTTGCTTTTTGACCGTTTTTATGAATATGGCCATTCATAGATAATCCATTGTGATCTTTTACTTACAATAATAACAGTTTCATAATAATATAATCTTAGCTGGAATGTTGTAAAGTAAAATAACTGTTTTAAATATCTCACTGCTAGGCACAGCATAGAAAAAGTTACATCATGGGATAATGGTGAATTCTACATATCCCAGGAACCATATCATCCATAATACCATCAAGTCATATATAGGTTTTCACATGGTGTATAAGAAATAATTGTGCCAAATTCCATAGATATTGATGCAACAGACTCGCTGTGAAAGAGTAACAAACATACATCCATACTCACAAACATTCGCATTTATAATATTAAGTAAGTAATATGTCTGAGATGAGGCAATATAAGTAAATCAAAAAGTCTGAATTTTGAAGTATTAGTTAATGATGCAATTTCCTGATGCTATGATATATACAGTTGCTATGATGAAATCTTTTATTGAAGGGTCTGGTATGATCTCTCGATATTACGGGATTCTAAAACGTCAAGATTATATTGTTTTTTTCATAATTTGTATCTATCTTAATTAACTTCCAAGTTGTTAGTTTAAAAATCATCTCAAAATAATACTAATTGAATCCAGATGCCCTAGATAAGCTGGCAAATAGCCTGATAATTCTAAATGACTTATAATAATACTAATCTAAACATATTATAAAACGATGCGCAATAAAACTGTCTGTCTGTATGTAATCGGTTTTCTTAAAATCTACTCAAATCAAATCAAATTAATCTTTATTCAAATAAGCTCTTTCAAGCACTTTTGAATCGTCAAATATCAATATGATTAATGAAGCTACAACTGGTTCAGAATGTTGCTCTTACCGAGAAGAACCAGAAAGAAACTCGGCGGTCAATGTTTTAAACATTTTCAATTTTACATTATTAAACCGTAGTCCTGTATGAAGCTGAAAGGAATTTCAAATCCAGGTATTTTTATCATCCAAATAATCTTCAATTTTGTAATATGCTTTACGTATAAGTATATCTCTTATACTGAACAGATTGTACAGTTTTTACAAAAAAATCGTTAAGTCCTTGAGAAAGGTCTTGGTTAATAGAATATAACAGTTAGATCCCCATGGGGTTAGGATTAACGCGGGAAAAAGTTTGTGACACACTGGCGAAGCAATCATATCATAGCTAGTTAGTAATATATTTGTGATTCAAAATTCACATATCCAGCTAAGGTTATACAGGGATCTATATACTAACAAAGTTATACTAACATTGGTGAAGGCACATCGGTGTGGACGGCGAAGGAGAGTTCATATTACCAGCACCTCACAATTAACCTGCTGTCGCGGAAAGAGTTGCACGGTATAGCCACCAGGGGTCGCTATGCCACTGAGGAGTTCGTCACGGAGTATATGGTACAGTACTCCGACGATAGCGAGAGTTGGAGGGAGATGACCACATCAGATGGATACACCCAGGTATGGTTGGAGTCGCGTATCTCAATGGTGGAAATTGCTTGGGTTAACTAACAATTAGTGTTGCAAAGGACTCGGCTATTCGAGTCGTTATCTTGGAACTCAAGATAAATAAGCAATCAACATAAGACTCCATGGAGTCTAAAGTCAAATTTTAATGCGAGTCAATTTAACAGTGACGTTAATCCTTTATAAAAGACTGTGGCCCATAATCCATGGCACGGGATGACGTGGTAAAATCTCGACCTACTTCCGTTCAGCTGTGTCTATCGGTTGATATAGGAAAAGAAAGAAGGAGAAATTCTAAAGAGTTTCCTCGTCTTGAACCAATCCTGGTAGCAGAAGAAGGTCATGATTATCATAAACATGCATTGTAATCGGAATTGGACCAGTATATAAAATTTGGGTCATACTTAACTTGCAAAATTCCACCTTTATGTATACGGCAAGTTAAAAAAACTTTTAAAAAGGACATTATTTTGTAACTTTTAGAGCCATTCCTTAACTCTAGTTATAGAGGCCTAATATGGTTGTCTCGAAGTTGAAATCAAAATAATCTTTATTCAAATAACCTCTTTCAAGCACTTTTCAATCGTCAAGGATCAATATGATTAATGAAGCTACGACTGGTTCGGATGTTCGGTTCCGCTTGATAATCTTGCCCTATAGGCACTGAGTCCATTTATGTAGGACTCGCAAACTCGAGTCCTTTGCAACTTACTATTAATATACTAATAATCTATTAAGTATAGGTCCCTTGTTTGTTATTTAAAACATATCTTGGGCTTCAAGTCAGAGAGATGTCGATTAAAATGTGATTTTTGTTTTGACTATTATTCGATTCTATTATTGGTCAAACATTGTTTCTTTGTGCGGATTATATCACTTATTAGCTGAACCAGCACGTTTTGTCATATAAATTATTGCTGTTCCTCGTCTATTCATCTTAGCGTGATTTTATATAGTCTATAGCCTTCTTCGATAAACGGACTATCTTACATTCAAAGAATTTTACAAACCGCTCCAGTAGCTCCTGAGATTAGCGCGTTCAGACGCCCAAACTCTACAGTTTTATATGCTAAGAATATGACCTAAAACTATACTAATATGACCTACTTTTTTCAATCTTCTATCGACGGATTAGATCAAGATAATTTCGACATGAGACAATGTAAGGCCTTGTTCTTCTGAATCCGGCGGCTTTTAGCAACTTTTTGAGATCATTAACGAACTAGTTTATCGATTCTTCAAAAGGTGTGGTATAAAGTTAGGTTAAAAATAGTTTGGTTTTTTAATGTATGTTTTAGTTCTTTTTTAAATAATTACAGATGTTCGACGGCAACCATGATGGCAACACCGTTGTTAAGAATGAATTCGAGGTGCCTATCATAGCGCAGTACATCCGGATCAACCCGATGCGGTGGCGCGACAAGATATCTATGAGGGTTGAACTTTATGGCTGCGATTATGGTAAGTACTTATTTAGAACCCATTGCAAGTTATAAAAAAGAGGACTTAAAAAAAATTATGCTTCGGTCGTTGAGTTCACCTAACACCTCGTGTCTGCTATTTGAATAATACTAAGTACCTCGGTGATTTTTTAAAAGATGTTAAAAAATGCAATAAAAAAAAGCCGGTGACATGTTGGATTCGATCCTGGGTTTTGAACTTTTTGGAACAAAAAGTTACCCCTTGGCTATCACAGCATTGCGTTGGACAACTAAAATATCATTTGCTTTCAATTCTACAGTTTAGCATTTTTTCAGTGTCCGAAAACAGGGATAAAAAGATATTTTTTTAAAATGAAACCTGCCTGAATAGATTTTTTCCCCCCGAAATCCTCTCATGAAAATCGTTTGAGCCGTTTCCGAGCTTTGGAAAATATATATATTTACAAGATTCATCATCATCTTCCTGCCCTTATCCCACACTAAGTAGCGTTGTCACAACCCCCAATGCTATAAACATGCTGTCATATGATTTGGCTGCGTTTTAACGACCGGCCGCCTGCCTGACGTCAACTTACCACTGTCGTATTTTACGACACCTCGGTAAGAAAGAGTGGTCTAGTCTACTAAACCAGATACCACACGGTGGGTCAACTTACCTTAGTCGCCTTTTACGACACCTCGGTAAGAAATGAGGGTGGTACTACTCAGCCGGATATCACACGGCGTATATTACAAGATTAACTCATTAAAATATTAAAGATATATGAAACAATTACCCACACGTCATCTGTCCCTAAACTAACTTAATACTTGTGTTATGGGTGATATACAACTGTTAAATATATACATACGATTATATAATTTTAAAGATACTTATACACATATCGCCCTATCCGAAGAATAAAGTTACATCTCCCATGTATAAGCATTGGAAATGTGGCTTTTTCGAATAGGGCTATATGTACCACCGGAATCGAAGAACCAAGAAATTAGGCCTCCGGTGGAAATCGAATCCGCGACCCGCAAATGAGTTATTTCCACCTGTGCCAATATTTGATTTATTCACAGGGGTAGACAAACTCTATAAAAAAAAAACATTTTGTTATTAATTTTAACCGAGCCGAGTTTCTTTCTGGTTCGTCTCGGTAGGGGCAAACTTTCGAATAAGTGGTAGCTTCTTTAAAAACATTTCACGATTCAAAAGTACTGATAAATCCACTTGAATAAACAATATTTTAAACTTGAATTTAACACAATAAAAAAGGAAATCATTTCACATTTCATATTGCTTCTCTCTGTGTGTAAATTGTTTATTTTGTGTTGTCTGAATGAATAAAGCTATTCTATTCTATTCTAAAATAAAGGATACGGTCTCTTTAGATTTATCTACATATAAATGTAATGTAAGTAGAAATATTGTCCTTGGAACACGAGCCAAATGATTCAAGGACTTCGTATATTTATTGATCATATCGTTGCCAAATTTCATACCCCTCTGCGTAATTTACGTAAAAAGGCGTACAAAGTTTTTGCTTCACGTATTAATATATAGATTACATACAATAACGTTCAAAATAAAAAATAAAAAATAATGAATACGCCGTGTGGTATCCGGCTGAATAGAATAGTACCACCCTCTTTTCTTACCGAGGTGGCGTAAAAGGCGACTAAGGTAAGTCGACCCGCCGTGTGGTATCCGGCTGAGTAGAATAGACCACCCTCATGTCTTACCGAGGTGTCGTAAAATACGACTAAGATAAGTTGACGTCAGGCAGGCGGCCGGTCGTAAAATACGTAGCCAAATCACGTGACAACATGTTTATTACATGTTGTGCCGACCCCACTTAGAGTGGGATAAGGGCAGGAAGATGATGAACGTTCAAAATAATGAATATGTGCCGTGTGATATACGGCTGAATAGACCACGCGCTTAAATTATGTTTTTATTTCATTTGATTTTGTATAGTTTGTTGTTAATTATAAGGAAAAATAATTGTATGGTTTAAAATGGGGCTGACATATACATATGGTATAAAAGCCCCTAAATAATATAAAGATAAAAAAAAACGTTAACGACGTTAGGTCTAGGTCCTCACATCCTAGGCAAGAACCTAGGTGTCGTAAAAGGGGACTGAGGTTTGTTGACGTCAGGCAGGTTTCCGGTCGTAAAATACCTAGCCAAATCATATCGCAACAAAATAGTCTGAATGGTGATCCTTTTTACGCCATAATATTTAATTTTTGATCTGTAGAATATATTAAGGATGGTTTGTTTTTTTGATGTTTTAATATAAATATTTTTATATCTTTTTTGTTTGTACTTGGTGATGGTGTGACCTAATAAATTAATTTAATTTATGGAATTAGGCGTTACTTTGCGGAGGTCTATAATACTAGGTCATACTAGCCAATAGTACTATTCGTTCTAATAACTGACACATCTCAGCTATGAGAACGAATAGTACACTTTACATTTAGCATTACATATATTTTGTTTTATCGCGGATTATAGCAAAATAATATTTTCATTAGTTTTGTAATAAACTTATTCATATTCTAATTCTATAAATTGTCAAATACCGTTCGTTACAGTCGCGGACACGTTGTATTTCAATGGCACGTCGCTGGTGAAGGTGGACCTCCTCAGGGACCCCATATCGGCCACACGGGAGACGGTCAAGTTCAGGTTTAAGACGAGCGCAGCCTCCGGTGCTCTGATGTACTCACGCGGCACCCAGGGTGACTACATCGCGCTGCAGCTCAGGGACAATCGGCTGGTCCTGAATATTGACCTTGGTAAGTGGGGACGGTAGCTGTGGTAGCCCAGCGGCAACACCGTGCGACTCTTTCGAGGAGGTCACGGGTTCAAACCCAACAGACCAATGAGTTTTCTGTTAATACTTATTTCATTTATTTGCATTTAAATATGTTACATATTTGCCCGGTTAGGGCGTTGCAAAATATTGTATACACGTCTAACATTATACAAAAAATTAATTTTAACATGTCAATATTTAAATAATCAATAATTTCAATTTAGTAAGAAAAATAGTGTTTAATTACATTAATAATGTCGTAATTTTAATAATGTTTATATGTCAAATTGACTTATGTGTCTAATTGATAATTGCAATTTATCACACGCTTTTCGGTGAAGGAAAACATCTATATCTCTAGAGAATTTTGGAGATATATGTAACCTACCAATCCGCATTGGAGCAGCGTGGTAGGTCTTGCCTCCAATCCTTCTCTCCAAACACGGAGAAGAGATCTATTTCCAGCAGTGGGAGAGTAATAGGCCGCTACTTTAAATGGGGACATGTGGATTCAGCTAAATCGGTCCTGGTGGAAAACTTACGACCTTGGTAAGCGGCTAGGTGGATTGTGATAAATAGACTTACTTGAATTTGGCGAAAAGGCATGCCGTGTGGTATCCGACCGAGTAGATTATACCACCCTCATTTTCGCCGTGTGGCGGAATATAATAGACCAAACTTTTTTTTATCGAGGTGTCGTAAAAGGCGACTAAGGTAAGACGACCAGTCATGTGATCGCCTGAGTAGAATAGACCACCCTCATTTCTTACCAAGGTGTCGTAAAATACGGCAAAGGTAAAATGCCGAGCGTAAAGTACGTAGCCAAATATTGAGACAACAAGTATAATATTTTGTACTGATCCCACTTGGCCTGAGATAAGTGCAGGAGAATGATAACCCATTGTAATAAAAGGTTACTTACATACGTTTTTAAAATAGTACATACTACTATTACCCGCTACATCGTTTGCGTGGACTGTTGTTGCGTGATAGGTTGGTAATAGATGACGCTTTTCAATGTCATCCTATTTCTATAGAATTAACAGGATTTCTATAGCCTATATGTTACCCCGGTGTATAAGGGATGACTGTGCCAAATTTCACCGATATTGCTTCAGCGAATTCGCTGTGAAAGAGTAACAAACATGAATCTATTCACACAAACTTTCGCATATATAATCATCCTCCTGCCCTTATCCCACTCTAAATAAGGTCGGCACAACATGTTATAAACATGCTGTCACAGGATTTGACTGAATTTTTACGACCAGCTGCCAGCCTGACGTCAACTTACCTTAGTCGTCTTTTACGACGCCTCAGTAAGAAAGAGGTTGGTCTATTCTACCAAACCGGATACCACCCGGTGGGTCGATTTACCTTAGTCGCCTTTTGCGAAACCTCGGTAAATATGAGGTTGGTCTAATCTACTCAGCCGGATACCACACGGCTAAAACTTTCGCATTTATAATATTAGTAGGATAGGATACTAGCTACATTTCATCAACGTCCACTCTGGCAGGTTCCGGCACGTCCACGTCGCTGTCCGTGGGCAGTCTCCTGGATGACAACATCTGGCACGACGTGATCCTGTCCAGGAACAGGCGGGACATCATGCTGACGGTGGACCGAGTGGTGGTTCGCGGACGGATCAAGGGAGAGTTCTCGAGACTCAACTTGAACAGGGCTGTGAGTGTCTAATCTTTTAATTTATCTATATCTATCTTTAATATTTACATGAGTTAATTTTGTATGTGTGTGTATAAAGGTAAGTAACGGCCTGTTACTATCCCACTGCTGGGAATAGGCCTCTTCTCTCCGTGTTTGGAGAGAAGGATTTGAGGTAAGACCTACCACGCTGCTCCAATGCGGATTGGTAGGTTACACATATCTCCAGAATTCTCTAGAGATATGCAGGTTTCCTCACGATCTTTTCCTTCACTGAAAACCGTAGGATAAATTGTAATTATCAAGTAACCACATGTTTAAATAGAAAAACTCATTGGTGTTACTACCCACTGCGCCAATGGGCCAGTCAACTATTTTTGTAGTTTTTTTTAAATATAGTTTTTACTTTCCAGCTGTACATCGGCGGGGTCCCCAATTCGCAAGAGGGTCTGGTGGTGACGCAGAACTTCACCGGCTGCGTCGAGAACATGTACCTCAACAACACGAAAGTCATCCAGGAACTCAAGGAGGGCTACGAGACGGGAGAGCCGTTCAAGTTCCAGAAAGTTAACACCTTGTACTCTTGTCCCGTGAGTGTGATAAATGATTTATTTATTTTTATTTAATACAAAGAATTAAACTGGCATATATGGCGGAATGTGCATTTGACCGGACTTACCCATGGGTACGTATTTCGATTTCGACCGGCAAATAAAAAATGTGTTGCTCTGAAAAATTAAAGTTTTATTTTATATTTTTATTCGTCTTAAAATTGAGTTATACACATATCGAAATGAAAAAGAATTTATATTTTTTACACACGCACGCACGCATGAACGCCCTCACGCTCGCACGCACGCACGCACGCACGCAAGCACGCGCGCACGCACACACACACACGTACACACACACACATATACATATACATAACTCAATAAAGAAGTTATTGAAATAAACGGAGTTTGTACCCGACAGTCGCCCCCCAATATATAATTCACTGAATACCGAACATCGAATTAATTTTACGTTAACGGAACAATATTCGTCCAATAAAGAGCTGGTAACACTATGTGTTCCAGGAGCCCCCGGTGGTGCCGGTGACGTTCCTGCGGGAGGGCTCGTACGCCCGGCTGCGCGGCTACTCGGGCGGCACCGCGCTCAACGTGTCGCTGGAGTTCCGCACCTACGAGCTGCACGGCCTGCTCGTCTACCACAAGTTCAAGAGTGACGGCTACGTGAAGGTGAGTGGTATCACTGGTTCCTCTTCCTGTTTAATTTAATTTATTTCTTTACTTTCACTTACAAATTGCTTACACTCATCATCTTCCTTCCCTTATCCCACTCTAAGTGGGGTCGGTACAACATGTTATAAACATGTTGTCACACGATTTGGCTACGTATTTTACGACCGGCCGCCTGCCTGACGTCAACTTACCTTAGTCGTATTTTGCGAGACCTCGATAAGAAAGAGGGTGGTCTATTCTGCTGAACCGGATACCACACGGTGGGTCAACTTAACTTAGTCGCCTTTTACGACACCTCGGTAAGAAAAGAGGGTGGTACTATTCTATTCAGCCGGATACCACATGGCGGTTACAAATTGCTTACACTAATAATATAAATTATTACTTGCTTAGTAAGTTAAGTGTAACAATTCACTTAAAAGTAAACTCCTTAAGCACATATTTATGTGCTTAATACATATATATATATATATATATATATATATATATATATATATATATATATATATATATATATATATATATATATATATATATATATATATATATATATATATATAGAGTATAACACATATATATATATAGAGTGTGTATTTACACACTCTATATATATATATATATATATATATATATATATATGTGTGTGTTTGTGTGTGTGTTTGTTTGTGTGTGTGTGTGTGTGTGTGTGTGTGTGTGTGTTTGTTTGTGTGTGTGTGTGTGTGTGTGTGTGTGTGTGTGTGTGTGTGTGTGTGTGTGTGTATACCTATTTATTAAATTGAAAACTTGTGAGCTAAAAGCAGTGTTTGCGGACTGTTTTGTAGAAAACTCTCTATGTCAGAATGTAAATCGATATGTTAATGTAACATGGAAACTTATTTAGATGCCAGGATACAGGCTAGACCCAGTGTAGACAGCAATTACTGTGTCTTAAACGTACATTGTAAATTTAAGGCATTGTAATTTTAATTTTTTATGCTTTTTTCATTCTACTGCCCTTATACCACTCTAAGTGGGGCTGCACACCAGGTTTTAAACACGTTGTCACATGTTTTAGCTGGTTATTAACTAAATGTATTACATTACCTTAATATTATTTGTATTTGTTTTTTTCTAAGCATTTAAAATTGGCATGATTGCTAATAATAATTTTTAAAACTTGTAAATCTTGTAATATATGCATGCCTACTTTGAGAGTAGAGAACCTTTTTTTGTCATGTGACATGACAAACACAGGTATTTTAATCCATTTCTAGAAAACGATGGAAATTGTTAGCGATGTGAAAAAATAATCGATTTTTAAAATAATCGATTATTTTTTTCAAAATAATCGATTTTCAATAATCTTTTTTTAACAAATCGATTACTTTAGTTATCCCTTTTTCTTTTTTACTCTTTTTCTTGATTTTTAAGATTAGATATGCATTGTTGGATGAAACCAATGTAACTACACATTTTAATGCAATTTCAGAAACAGCGCATCTGATATTATTTCTTGGTAGTTGTCTACTTTAATTAGTCTTTATTTTAATTAAGTATTTATATGAAAAAAGACAACTTTAGAAATAGTAAGAAGAAAACGATTTTTAAAAAATCGATTATTTCACAAAAAATAATCGATTTTCTAAAAATCGATTATTTGAAAAAGGATATAAATCGATTATTTATTAATCGATTTTTTCTACTCCAAGTCACATCCCTAGAAATTATTAATTTCTACATATTAAACTTAATAGCAATGACTTTTAACACGCACTAGGAAGAGCACGTGTTTTCCAAAAATATGTTCAATAAGATGAATATTGCGAAGCGACAAAGCATAAGGGATATATATATAAACGTAGTACGCGACACCAACATTAAGTATTTCTTAGAAAAGCAAACGATAGCGGTATCTAATTATGAACAGCGCCACCTGTTGGTGCGTTTGGACCTTTAGTGTAATTGGTGCGTATTTGAGGGCGAAAGATTTTATGGGTGCTCTTCCAACATGGTGGAGGTCATAAAATTTGCGACACATGCTCCAATAATTTCACGAGCAGTTTTTGTCACTCATCATCATCCTTCCCTTATCCCACTCTAAGCGGGGTCGGTACAACATGTTATAAACATGTTGTCACATGATTTGGCTACGTATTTTACGACCGACCGCCTGCCTGACATCAACTTACCTTAGTCGTATTTTACGACATCTCGGTAAGAAGGAGGGTGGTCTATTTAACTCAACCGGATACCACACGTTGGGTCAACTTACCTTAGTCGCCTTTTACGACACCTCGGTAAGAAATGAGGGCGGTCTATTCTACTCAGCTGGATACCACACGGCGGGGAGCAGCATTTTCACTATCACGTGAAAATCTAAGCTATCCTTCTCGTTAATAGTGAAAAGTATCTTTCATTTTCTGTATTCTAAGCTTTTTTATGAGGTCCCATAGTCCACTACCACGTTTGAGATCCGTATATGATCACTGGCAACGCGCATTGTTCGAAGACCTCGGTCTTCTATTTACATACTTCAAACATCGCTCATCGTCTCGCAAATATGAAGAGGCGATGGGCGGGGCATATAGGACATTTAAATGTCTTGAATGCATTGGAATATAAAATCTTCGCTTGGAAAAAGAATAAGATAACGTAAGTTGACGCAGGCACAATAACCAGCTAAAACATGTGACAACGTGTTTAAAACCTGGTGTGCAGCCCCACTTAGAGTGGGATAAGGGCAGGAGAATGAGAAAAGCATAAAAATTAAAATTACAATGCTTAAACGCGCACACGCGCACACGCGCACACACATATATATATATATATATTGTAAATTTAAGCATTGCAATTTTAATTTTTTATGCTTGAATACACATCTAGGCCCGCTCTCGTATAATGGTTGCAGGATGTAAGATCGTGCCGATCTTTGGAAAGGCTGTGATTGTGACTTGACCATTATGAGTGTAAGCGATGTTTGCATCGCTTACCTCACCTCGAACGATTAAAGTGTCTGAATGTTACTTGGTAAAGGCAATTTTGCTGAGTAGTGGTTGGCAGAACTACCTAGTCTACCGAACAGACTCTGGCGGGTACTGGTGGGAGACTTGAGGTTTAGGCCGGCAGTGATTTCTGTCATTGCTGTGTGCCTGGCCCAAAAGGCTACACTAGGCTGCATCTTATTAGGGCTGGGTCTAGGCCCGTAGTTAACTTCGGTTGCTGCGGCGTGCCTTTATTCGGCTTTGGTTTGACGCAACCAGAGTTACTTTGGGCATGTGCCTTTGTGATACGGGTTTGGTTAGGCCGGTGGTGATTTCGGTCGTTGCCGTGTGCCTTGCTCGACCTTTGGACGCTTAGGCCGCTTGAAGTAGTGCCGGTATAGTGGTGGCTGAAATGTTATTGTTTGATGAACGGACATCTAAACGTTGTCCTTAGTCTCTCAATAGTGACGGAACTACAGCTGAATGTTGCTGGGCGTTGCGGAAGTTAACTTTATGTTGTTGAAGTGATACGCCGCAGCAGTGATGGATCGCTATGGACTCTGTTCATAGTAGCGGATGGGTGTGGTGTTTCGTCCTTTTTAGGACGTCCCCTTAGCTTAGTTAATGATACCACGAATGACCATTATAGCATGGCATTTTTGCATAAGAGCGGCTGGTCGGGTCTTTATTATCAAGACTGCGGACTAGCTTTAGACAGTGTGGCCTGCATATCCCTTATCTTACATCTTACGTGGCTTGCCGCGTTAAACATAAATTACTTTTTGTTGTATGAGGTGGCGTGTTGAGCTTGGCGCATATCGTAAGCGAGTGCACTATGTGTGACTCCATTATATGGTAGTGGGTGAATAAGGGTGAATGGCATTCATGTAATGCTCTGCAATATACATATTCCACTTCGGTGGACACACACTTTCCACTTCGGTGGACACACACCTATATGGTGTATATATTATAACTGATCGCGGAACACATCGCTACAAGTTGCTTTGCAACAACGATGGGTTTCCACTTTGTGGACTTTATACGTGTTATACGTATTATACTGTATGTGGTTTTTATCATAGAACGCACCGTTACGATGTGTGTAGGCGACATGCGCCTTACTGAATATAAGAATTGGTAATTTATTATCAATGTTACCAGGCCTTGTGCCTTTGGCTACTGCCATATTTTATAGCTCCGGCTATTTATGATTTGGGCTTCGGTCCTCGATTATACACCAAGGCCCTCATGCCTAATATGTCAACTGTGGTTTTGTTGACTCCCGACAATAATGGGTTTATCCCATAATATTACGCCGCAGGCGCACTATAAACAGGTACCCCACCAGGGGGGGGGCTCATATCCTTTGGACGGAGCTCACCGTTGGTAGCGGGTGTGGAGCTACTGACTATCCCTCTCTTTTTATATTTTTTCCAAATCGGAAGAATATAATAGATGGGAGAGAGATACTACATTGTTAAACTTCTCTACGGAGTTGTTTAAGGGCTAGGTATTAAGATCGAGTGAGTGATCTTTCTGTAGGCTATAACATAATACATTCGCGAGACATTCAACTATCTGAATGTCTCGCATATTTTTTATCAAATTTTATAGTAACCTGTTCATGTATTGGGCATATAAGAATCTGTTCGTGTAACGAATATATATCTGTTGGACATATAAAGTCTGTTCATGTAGAGTACAAGTAATATCTGTTCTTGTATTAGATAAATATATCACCTGTTCGCGTATTGTACACTTATACTCAATAAATTACATTAATTTATGCCTGCTTTACGCCTCTAACCTGATGACAAACAACTGTTTATATTATAATAAATGATAATTGATAATGAACCTCCCTGTTGAGCAAAGTGATATAAACTACGAATGTAGGGTCTGACGGCTCGTTCTATATTAAAGAATATGATATATTGAAATTTTATTATAAAACTATAATGTGATTATTATCACATTATTTTATTCTATTTAAGGTTTTATTTGACTCCTTTGGGTTAATGGACACACAGCCTCTGACGCTCTAAAATAATTAGACGAATCACGAGCCAATATATATTAAGAGTGCTAGCGCCTACGGCGCGTTTTTATGCATTTCACTGCTTGGGTGCGATCGCTCTAGCGGCGTTTGATTATTTTAAATTATATTTATAATAAGGACGAAGGGGATTTAGTTACAATCTGAAACGTGGTAGTGGACTATGGGACCTCATAAAAAAGCTTAGAATACAGAAAATGAAAGATACTTTTCACTATTAACGAGAAGGATAGCTAAGATCATCACGTGATAGTGAAAAAGCTGCTCCCCGCCGTGTGGTATCCGGCTGAGTAGAATAGACCGCCCTCATTTCTTACCGAGGTGTCGTAAAAGGCGACTAAGGTAAGTTGACCCACCGTGTTGTATCCGGTTGAGTAAAATAGACCACCCTCTTTCTTACCGAGATGTCGTAAAATACGACTAAGGTAAGTTGATGTCAGGCAGGCGGTCGGTCGTAAAATACGTAGCCAAATCATGTGACAACATGTTTATAACATGTTGTACCGACCCCGCTTAGAGTGGGATAAGGGAAGGATGATGATGAGTGAAAAAGCTGCTCGTGAAATTATTGGAGCATGTGTCGCAAATTTTATAACCTCCATGTTGGAAGAGCACCCATAAAATCTTTCGCCCTCAAATACGCACTAAGTACACTAAAGGTCCAAACGCAACAACAGGTGGCGCTGTTCATAATTAGATACCGCTATCGTTTGCTTTTCTAGGAAATACTTAATGTTGGTGTCGCGTACGTTTAAAGATCCCTTATTTCTCGTCGCTTTACATTGTTCATCTTATTGAACATATTTTTGTAAAACACGTGTTCTTCCTAGTGCGTGTTAAAAGTCATTGCTATTAAGTTTAATATGTAGAAATTAATAATTTCTAGGGATGTGACTTGGAGTAGAAAAAATCGATTAATAAATAATCGATTTATATCCTTTTTCAAATAATCGATTTTTTAAAAAACGATTATTTTTTGTGAAATAATCGATTTTTTAAAAATCGTTTTCTTCTTACTATTTCTAAAGTTGTCTTTTTTAATATAAATACTTTATTACAATAAAGACTAATTAAAGTAGACAACTACCAAGAAATAATATCAGATGCGCTGTTTCTGAAATTGCATTAAAAAGTGTAGTTACATTGGTTTCACATTAGCATAACAAACATTCCAAAAACCAGTTGTAATTTCATTAATCATATTCTTCCTTGATGATTCAAAAGTGCTTGGAGGAGTAATCAGTTATAAAATTAGGCGTTACTTTGCGAGATCCATAATAATGGATACAAAAAACGGATTGTCCAGTCTATATTTAGCATTATATATCATTTCTATTTTACTTCATCGCGTAATATAGCAAAATAGTTTTATTATTACTTTTGCTTGAAAGAGCTTACATTAATGAAGATTATTTTGACTTGATTCATTCAGGTGTTCCTTGAGGAAGGCAAAGTGAAGGTAGAGCTGTTCACGGAGGGCTCGCCCAAGGTGAGGCTGGACAACTACGCGGAGGACTTTAACGATGGCCGCTGGCACTCCATGCTGCTGACCATGGCTCCAGACAGCCTCATCCTGGCCGTGGACTACCGGCCAGTGAAGACCACGAAGCGGCTCAGATTCTTCACCGGCACCACCTTCTATATCGCCGGTGAGAAACGCTTTCCCATTGTTCGATATTTATAATTGCCATACTGGTTTATAGTTGGCAGCACTGTTTTGGTAGGAGTGTCGTTTTGACGGTTTTTACGGTTTCGCTGCGGGTGCGCAAGTTGTTGTCGCGAAGTTGGTGCTACATAGCTGAAATTAGTTTTGGGATATGGTATATTTGGGACATTATACACACACCACACACTAGAGCAGTGATTGTGAAGTGCCAAAAGAAGTTCCGGGCCCGGTTAATTAAGGACACTAATAACTGACAGGTACAAAACATCATTATTATTGTATATTTATTTGCATAGGGTGCTCCGCGGACGGCACACCCAAATATTGTGATATCTTTGTTCCGCGCAAACGTGTCGACGGATGAAACACCCTCCGAGACCTGGGACCAACGTCCCGGAGTTTCAATCTACCTTATTCGGCCGTTAGTTATATTCGGTCCGACCTCGTGAATCATTGCGTGTATAATAATATAATAATAATAATAATCCTTTATTTGCAAGAATATGTACAGAGATGTTGTCATTTTAATTAAAAGGCACAAAAATATTCTACTGTTACACAGCATGCAAATTTTGATTTCAATTAAATTTAAGATTTTAGTTACATAATGTCAATAGAATAAAGCTCACAATAAAATTATCTAATTACAACATGTCAAAATTAAATTCAAAAAATAGTTTTAAAATAGGTATGTCAATGATATAAAATGTATGTCCTGTGCTGGTTATAAAGAATAGTAAATTTAAGAAATGATTTATAAGTAGCAATATGATAAAATTCAGTTTGTGGTGGTATATATGTGTATATATGTGTGTGTGACTGTTTGTATGTAGTTGGTCGACTCCCGAAAAGCACCGCTGCCTCGTTTCTGCACTCGTACACGCAAACGTACTGTCTGCAACTACCTATATCGGGAAATAGCACCCCGATGCGTACAAAACCTTTGACCGCACCTTACAAGTACAAATCGTTTATAAGAGGAAAACACTCCCACGGTTAAACGTAAGCGAAAGGAGATATGCGCCCGCGAACGCGTCCTCCCCCTATCGTATTGGAAGAATGACTGTCGACTCCAGAAATCGAATGACTAAATACCGCGTTCTTCACCCGCTGTCGCTCAGCAGTTATATTATTCAAAACAATCTTTCTTCTGGAAAGTTCTGTCCGTTTCTAGAATGAAACAATAGAATAAAATTGAATTTAAAATCGTGAGTAGTATTCATAAATGTATATTATTGCTCGTGCTATTTTATCGGACGATCCCGACTAGTTTAAAGCCCAGACGCATAAAGCTCATGAAGAAGAGAAGAATAAAATTGATTGTCTGTTGGTCTTTTATATACTCCGCAACGGCTGGACCGATTTTAATAACATTTCCAGAGATTCTTTATAAGAACCCCATGAGTGATGTCTTTGTTGATTGTAGAAACAAATTCTACCGTCGTCACCCATCTTGTAAAGTTGGGTGACGATGGTAGAATTTGTTTTAAACTGTTTAGTTCCGTTTCGTGGGGAATTCGAAACCAGACTCTGCTACAGCAACACGTGGCTGGACAGCTTGTGGTAGATAATAAATACATTTCGTTTCTATATTAAATTTTAATGTATGAGGGTGGTTTATTCTATTCAGCCGTATACCACAATCCGGCTGAATGGAATGGATCACCCTCATTTCTTACCGAGAGGTCGTAAAAGGCGACTAAGTTAAGTTGATGTGAGGCAGGCCGGGGGTAAAATACCTTTGCAAATCAAACATCACAACATTTAGTGCCGACCCCACTCAGAGTAAGATAAGAGCAGGAGGATGATGATTAATTTTTGATGTATTTTGTTGTTTGCAGGCGGTAAAGCGCCGCCGCGCGGTTTCATCGGCTGCATGCGCAAAATCGCCGTGGACGGGAACTACCGGCTGCCGACCGACTGGAAGAAGGAGGAGTACTGTTGTCCCAACGAGGTGGTCTTCGACGCATGCCACATGATCGACAGGTAACACTTTATTGTCATGTCCATATGTCATCATCTTCCTGCTCTTATCCCGCTCTAAGTGGGGTCTGCACAACATGTTATATACATATTGTCAAATGATTTGGCCACGTGTTTTACGACCGGCCGCCTGCCTGACATCAACTAACCTTAGTCGTACTTTACGACACCTCGATAAGAAAGAGGTTGGTCTATTCTACTCAGCCGGATATTACACGGTGGATCAACTTACCTTAGTCACCTTTCACGACACTTAGGTAAGAATTGAGGTTGGTCTATTCTACTCAGCCGGATACCATACGGCGTTGTCATGTCCATATGTATAAGACGAAATTCGATGTATACCATAGACATACGAGAGGTCACAAAAAGCTTGTGATACCTGTGTCGCGACTCAGCAGAGTTAGCATTCGATGGTCTCGGTATTCGCTTCTTCGATAAAATTCCACAATCAATACTAGACCAGTCTACAGAAAGGTTAAAATTGAATGTAAGAGATATAAGCATTTAAATGTAAGCGTATAAGCATACGTAAAGCATATCACGAAATTGAAGATTATTAGCAAGATAAAAAAGCCTGGATTTGAAAATCCTTTCAGCTTTATACAAGAGTGCGGTTTAATAATGTAAAATTGAAAATGTTTAAAAGATTGACCGACGAGTTCCTTTCTGGTTCTTCTCGGTAAGAGCAACATTCCGGACTAGTTGTAGTTTCATTAATCATATTGAGCATTGACGATTCAAAAGTGCTTGAAAGAGTTTATTTGAATAAAGATTATTTTGATTTGATGTTATTCCCTGTAGGCCATCCTTTTTTAATATAATAGTTCCGTAGAAATAGTGTCTTAGCACAATTTACTTTTTTGTTCTTTCTTTTTCATTTTTTCAATCTATACTAATATACATATAACGCGCAAAAGGTTTTTTTTAATTGTTTGAACGCGTTAATATCAGGAACTACTGGACCTATTTGAAATATTCTTTTGGTGTGTGTCCATTCATCGAGGAACGTTATAGACTATATAACATCACGCTAACACGAACAGTAGAGGAGCAACAATAAAAAATATTGCAGAAACGGCAAAATTTAAAGCTTTCTTGTGTGCGCTGAGTAAACGGTCACAGTTATTAAAAAATTATATATTATAAAATTGTTACCCTCTTATTAGTTCTCAATAAAAGTCCATGACAGCATGACATATGTTTAAAGCATTTAAGCATATGTTTTGCTTTTAAGATTAACCCACTTCAACCATTTTTATGGTTATCAAAATACTATATTACGGTTTCAATCTTTCCACGCGGGCGGAGTCGCGATTGCTAGTTTATTATATTATACTGAGGGATATAATAAAATAAAAATAGCCTTTTTTGAAGTCACATTTAAATACATTACATTAGTCATCATATTAATTACTAGCGGCCTGCCCCTGCTTCGCACGGGTATAAAATATATATCCCATGTCAGTCAGTGTAAGAAAATGATTAAAATCGATCCAGTAGTTTTGATTTATTCATTACTGCCCGTGGCCCGCACGCGTTAAATTTGGAGAAAAACAATTTCCTTTCCCTATACCAAGAAGATTTCCTGCTATCTTTGGAATATCTAAATTCATATAGTACATTTTTACTTATTTACCTTTACATTTTCCCTATGAATTTTATTTTTACAATTCATTACAGAATGTCTTTAAACAAACTCTTGAAAGAGTGACATCGCTGCTAAAGTCGAAGTGTTATAGGGCGAAGCGAAAACGTTCACTTAAATTACATGCTGTAAACGGCCATATTGATCGATATTAAATCAACTATTTATTTAAGGTACTTAATTGGATAAGGATTAATGCTGTATTGTATAAAAATTGCTTCAAAAATAAGGCGTTATTTTTCGTAAAAAGTAAGTGACAAAAAATGCTATTGTGGGTTATCCATAAGAGATAAACATATATCATCGCGGACTTTTCTGTAGACCTTTTCAAGATGTACAAATACTTACTACATCATTATGATAAATCTCGTAGGGTTTAGCCTGCGTTTGCAATGTAAGCGGAAAAAAATGTAATTATTTTTTCCGATTAAATAATTGATTCAGTCGATGATTTCCCATCACTATTAATTGTCCACCATACAATAGTCCAGTCCTCCATATTTGTTTAAAAAAAACGGTCTGTACAATAATGATATCGGTCCTAACAGGAAAAAAAAGCATTTCTGTTTTTTCTTTTGAACTGTATAAAACCCATTGTAAGTAATTTAAGGGAATTTAAATATTCCAGTTGTCCTATAGTAAATATTTAATGAATCTATTCTAATATTATAAACAGGAAAAAATTTGTAATGTTTTCTCACAAAAACTAATGGGGCGATTTCAAAAAAATTTTCACCATTGGAAAGCTGCATCTTTACTGAGCCACATAGGCTATATAATATTTTTTTTAAAATAGCGATCCGTAATAAAAAAAATGTAATAAGAAATATGTAATAAGGTGTAAAAAATTAAAACTTACGCGGGTGTAACCGCATGATATTACTAGTATTATAATTCATAGGATTCACAGTTTCCAAAAGCAAAAATAGATGGCGCTGTTCCATGTTGTATGCCGCTATCGTTTGTTCCTCTGGAAAATACTTGATGGATGTCGTGGGGTGTCTCTGTATACCGACGACCGTATTAATATACGCCTTTAAGGCGTACAATATTTTTGGAAAACACGTGCTCTTCGTAGTGCGTGTTTAAATTCAAAGTGAATTCAATTATTATGCTAATATTATTAATTTTTATTTTATTATCATCTTCCTGCCCTTATCTCACTCTAAGTGGGGTCGGCACAACATGTTATAAACATGTTGTCACATGATTTGGTTACGTATTTCACGACCGGCCGCCTGCTTGACGTCAACTTAAACTAAGTCGTATTCGACGACACCTCGATAAGAAAGAGGGTGGTCTATTCTTCTTAACCGGATACCACACGGTGAGTCAACTTACCTTAGTCGCCTTTTACGACACCTCGGTAAGAAATGAGGTTGGTCTATTCTACTCAGCCGGATACCACACGGCGGGTCGACTTACCTTAATCGCCCTTTACGATACCTCGGTAAGAAAAGAGGGTGCTACTATTCTATTCAGCCGGATACCACACGGCGTTATATTAATATTCAATATGCGTAATAAAAATAAATTCATTTCCAAATGTTAATGTACATTGTTATTTGTTAGACATGAAAGAAGAAATTCAATAATGATTTTAATTAATTAATTTAATAATAATAATTATTTATTTCAGACAACCGCGGTCCATTTTGTTATTAATACAATTTTGTCAAAATTATTAATTAATTAAATAAAAATAATTTATTAATTTAATAATAGTACCTGGTTGACCGAGCCTTACTCTTTAATTTTTTCAAAAAAAATAAACTTGAAAAAAAAGAAAAAATAGTTAGGTAGTTGGGGATCCATCCTAGGTATTCACATTTCTCAAACTAGCCGTTCCCAGAATAAGCTACGCTGACTTGACAGTTTATGGCAAAAGTAGTGTTTTATATGCAATATAAATTTTAGTATTTTTTAGTGCCTATAAACAGGGATAAAACGATTTTTTTTACATAAAACCTCGCTAGATCGATCATGCTGAATTTCAGTAAAATCGTTCTACAAGATTAACTCAATTAAATATTAAAGACAAACAAACAATCGATAGTGCCTAAATAGCTAATAATAATATTGATACTATCGACAGTCAGTCGATGTTTAACGTACACAAATTTTTTATTTTTTCATTTATTTATTCATGTTTCAAAAACAATTTACATGTTATTTAAACTTAACTAGTGAATCGAAGCTCCATTTAAGCAAGTAATGCCTGTGCTTGGAGCCTCCATTCTTCCATAGCTCTATATACATGTAATGTAATAACATAAATACAATTTAATAATTAAAAATGTGTGTGCGTGCGTGTATGTCCGGGCGTGTGTGCGTGCACGCGCGTGTGGGTGCGTGTGTGTGCGCGCGCGTGTGTGTAACGATGGATGGATTAAATGACACCTTTAATTGTCTTTTTGAATAAAGTTAAAATGAAATAACTCAATTGCAATAAGTCTGTATTGCTAAATAACATAATACAACTATATTTTCACCATACTGCGCTTTCATATGACATAACGAAGATTTCCTTTAGATGTTGGTTCAGTATACGTCATAGATACGAGTGTAGCTATGACGTAATTTGCAATACTTGATAATGACGTCATTGTGTGGCCAGGTGCAACCCCAACCCATGCGAGCACGGCGGCGTGTGTACGCAGACGGCGGAAGAGTTCACATGCGACTGTTCAGCCACGGGTTATGCGGGCGCAGTGTGCCACACATGTAAGTATGACATACATATTACTGTACGACGTACATAGTACCGCACGACCTACATATTACTGTACGACCTACATATTGCCGTGCCACTTACATATTACCATACGAAGTACATATTACCGTACGGCCTACATATTACTGTACGACCTACATATTGCCATACGACCTACATATTACCGTACGGCCTATATATTACCGTACGGCCTACAAATTACTGTACGACCTACATATTGTCATACTGTCTACATATTACTGTACGGCCTACATATTACTCTGTACGGCCTACATATTACTGTACGACCTACATATTACTGTACGACCTACATATTGCCATACTGTCTACATAGTACTGTACGACCTACATATTACTGTACGACCTACATATTGCCATACTGTGTACATATTACTGTACGGCCTACATATTACTGTACGGCCTACATATTACTGTACGACCTACATATTGCCATACTGTCTACATATTACTGTACGGCCTACATATTACTGTACGACATACATATTGCCATACTGTCTACATATTACTGTACGGCTTACATATTACTGTACGACCTACGTATCAATGAACGGCCCTACATATTACTTGCACGGCGTACATATTGCCGTGCCATACTATATCCATTCTATTCTTTATATATGATATATATCTATTACACTACATATAATACTATTACCATATATATTACCTTACGATCTACATATTACTGTATGACCTACATATTACCATACGACGTACATATTACCGTACGGCCTACATATTACTGTAAGACCTACATATTACCGTACGACCTACATATTACCATACGGCCTACATATTACTGTACGACCTACATATTACCGTACGGCCTACATATTACTGTACGACCTACATATTACCATACGACATACACATTACCGTCCGGCCTACATATTACTGTACGACCTACATATTACCATACGGCCTACATATTACTGTACGACCTACATATTACCTCACGGCTTACATATTGCCATACGACCTACATATTACTGTACGGCCTACATATTATTTTATAACCTACACATTACCTTATAGCCTACATGTTTCTGTACGGCATACTTAACAACTTATATATTATGGTACAGCGGTGCATCCAGTGTCGTGCGCGGCGTACCAGCAGGCGGGGGGCTCCGCGCAGGCCTCCGCCCACATCATGCTGGACGTGGACGGCTCCGGGCCCCTGCCGCCCTTCCCGGTCATCTGCCAGTTCTACTGTGAGTATTTTGACTGGCCCGTTGGAACATTTGAATCTGCCCAGCCTTTAACTCTGCAGGTCGCGAGTTGGATTTCCGCCGAAGGCCAATATTTTCTATACACAATTTGTTGGATCTCTCTAGTTGAGGTGTATGTATTAATGTATTCATTTGAAATTATATATGTATATATTTACCAGTTGTCTGTTACTCATAACAAGTTACTTACTTTGGGGACGGATGACCGTGTATTTAAGTTTCCCCTATATTTATTGTTATAGCAAATAACAATTTTTTATTACATTAAAATGGTCAGCTGAAAGTTGAAAGGTGGAAGTAGGTAGCTTTAAGCTTCAATAATTTCATCATCCTCTTGCCTTTATTCCACTCTAAGTGGGGTCGGCACACCATGTTATTAACATTGTCACAAGATTTGCCTACATATTTTACGACCGGCCATCTGCCTGACGTTAACTTACCTTAGTCGTATTTTACGACACTTCGGTAGGAAAGAGGGTGGTGGTATATTCTACTCATCCGGATTCCACACGGCGGGTCAACTTAACTTAGTCGCCTTTAACGATACCTCGATAAGAAATGAGGGTGGTACTATTGATTACAAAATAAATAAATAAAATAAAAATTATCCCAGGTATCATAAACTTCATGTCCTAAGATGTACGTAAGCTGAGTTTTTTTTTTAAGAATAATAGATGATCAGCTGCAAGTGGAAGGCTTTTTGCTTATATTAAAAGGTGATTTAAAATTGCTGGTCTGTTAATTTTCAAAAATATAATAATGGTGGTGGTATATCTCATCCAGCGGACGGTCGCATCATCACTTCGGTGCAGCACTCGGCCACGGAGAGCTCGCAGGTGGACGGGTACCAGGAGCCCGGCAGCTTCCGCCAGGACATCACGTACGACGCGTCCCGCTCGCAGCTGGAGGCGCTGCTGAACCGGAGCCACGCCTGCAGCCAGCGCCTGGAGTACATGTGCCGCCACTCCAGGCTGCTCAACTCGCCTAGTAAGTTGTGCACCCTGTAACGTATGGCCTTGGTGGTATCATTTGTCTCGGCCAAATACTTTTTTTTAGACAGAAAAAAACCTAGGCACAGGCGACGGCTATGTCGGACTGGCACCGACCAAAACGATATGTGTACTAATGGCAAGGATAGGGTACCGTTGTTCTCATTGCCCCCATCCCCGCCAGCAATGGCTCTGTACCCCAGAGAGCGCCACCTCTGGTTGAAGGCCTCTAATAGTGGCCCCTCCCTTCGCTGGACTATGCATCGGGAGCACCACATGCATCGACCAGCTCAGGGAAGGTTCCCTTATCTATAACTTACCTCTATACCTTATAATTTAATGCAATTAAAATTATTCTTTATCCAAATAGCTTTAACAAGCATTTTCGAATCATCAAATTATAGTTAAGTCCATTTCACTACATGCTCCTACAATTGTACCATGTAATTTTGAAACCAAATAAAACCATGATTTTACAGCCCACCATCATTTTCGGTTCGTCGGAACTCTTAAAGAAACATTATCTGGGCTCTGTTTCACGTCCTTTTAATAACATTTTCGTTCACGGGCGAAAAGAACGGCAGGACGAAATGATGGTTGAGTTCTTTTGTATTGTGGTGGCGGTGGTGGAAGTTTATGAGTGTGTTTTTAGGAATCCTGGATGTATCGGGTATGAAAAAGGATAGTCCAGTCTACATTTAGCGTTATATATTTTATATGTTACTTTATTCCTGATTGTAGCAAACTAATATTAGCATTACTTTTGTATTATGGACTCTATAAATGATGTTGATGTCTGCGGTCAGGCAAGGAGTCCAACTTCAACCCGTTCGCGTGGTGGGTGTCCCGCAGCGGGCAGCGCATGGACTACTGGGCGGGCGCGCAGCCCGGCAGCCGCATGTGCCAGTGCGGCGTGCTGGGCACGTGCGTGGAGCCGCACCGCTGGTGCAACTGCGACGCCGACCACAGCCCGCTGGCGCCCGACGGTCAGTGCGTGTAGCAGGACAGAAGTAGTAGGTTGTAGTGGTTGTGTGACTAGGGAGATACCAGCCAACTGCAGCTGGCGATACCGCTGGCGGTCAGTGCCACTGTAGTCGACAGTAGGAGTAGTGAGAATAAGAACGTAGCAGCTAAAGAAGGTAGCTCGCTGATGCCCGACGGTCAGTGCGAGTATCAGGAGAGAAGTAGTAGCTTGTAGGAGTAGAGAGGCAGAAGCTAACTGCAGAGGATATCCCGCTGGCGTCGGACGATCAGTGCGAGTGGCAGAAGAGAAGTAGTAGCTTGTAGGACTAGGGAGGTAGCAGCTAACTGTAAAAGGTAGCCCGCTGGTGCCAGACGGTGATAGGCGCTCTAGAGTAGCGAGATAGTAGCAATAGATAGTAGAAGCAATAGGTAGTAACTATTGGGAGTAAGAGGTAAGCACCTCGTAGGAGTATTAAGGTAGTATTAAATGAGAGTAGAAACTTAGAACTTACCTGAAGAAGGTAGACAGTAACTAGTAAGTGTAAGAAGGTATAAACTCGTAAGAGTAGGAAAATATATCAGAAATCATTAAAGATACGATTGTAGGATAAAATGTAGTCTGGACCACTACTTTCAGTAATGAAGTATCGTCTGGAGAGAGTAGTATTAGAGAAGTAGTTGTAAGTAAGGTATTAAGAGTGGAGAGGAGTTATTTTTCGGAAGAGTGGAATTATTGCCAGGACTAGGGAGATAGTAGAATAGGTGTAAGGATTTAGTAACTTAGTTGAACTTGGGTGGGTGTATGCAATTATTCAAATTCGGATAACTCGGCACGACCAGTTGCACGATCTCAGTACTGAACGCGTTTAAATTTAACACAGAATTAGTTTATTGTGGACATTATTATGATAAATTAGATAGATAGATAGATAGATAAACATCTTTATTGCACAAAATTACACTATAAAATAACATAAAAACAAATAACAGAAAACCTTAAATCTAATAATAATGTAAAGCGTGCAAAGGGCGGTCTTATCACTAAGCAGTGATCTCTTCCAGACAACCCTTTTGAGCGAAGGAATCACATAAAAATAAAACATAGTATAGTGGGTTAGTGTTCCATAATAGAGAAAGGAGAAAATATATACATATACATAAAAATAATAATAATAATAATAAGAATAAGAGAGAAATCAAAGCTCACAGTATAAGCGTGACATTTCACTGCATTAAATTAAATTAATTTTTTAAATATATAAAAAAAACAATAATAACAATTATCCATGACGGATGTTTCGTTAATATTATTAACATTACAACTTGAAATCATGAATGTTTGCTTAAAATTTAAATGACTTCAACAGAGTTTCAAATAGACGGTGGCGACATAACTGAGAAGGAGTTCTTGCCCGTGAAGCAGCTTCGATTTGGAGACACGGGCAGCCATCTGGACGAGAAGGTCGGCAGGTACTCGCTGGGGCCGCTGCTGTGCGAGGGGGACGGTATGTATTTATATATGTGTATACTTTGTATATACCCTTTATACAATACAATATGTATATATATATATATATATATATATATATATATATATATATATATATATATATATATATATATATATATATATATATATATATATATTATACGTTTAGGTTATTATATGGAGAGAAATATATATTCTTTTACTTTATAACTATCTTTTTATACTCTGTGGTACACTATCCTACCAGTTATTTTATTCAGCTTCATAACGTTTAAGATTGCCTGGAAGAAATCGCTGGTTAGCGATAAGGCCGCCTTATTGTACCTCTATTTATTTATAAATGTCTGTAAAAATATTTTTTCTGTTGTGTGTACAATAAAGAGTATTCTTCTTCTTCTTCTTCTATGTATTAAACACTAGTTAGATAATCGGCGGAGTATGTAGGGTAGACAGTGAGCCGTGTGATATCCGGCTGAGTAGAATAGACCACCCTCATTTCTTACGAGGTGTCGTAAAAGGCGACTAAGGTAAGTTGATCCACCGTCTGGTATCCAGTTGCGTAGAATGAACCACCCTCTTTCTTACCGAGGTAAGGTAAGTTGTCATCAGGTAGGCGACCGGTCGTAAAATACGTAGCCAAATCATGTGACAACATGTCACAAATATGTGAGATATTGTGCCGAACCCACTCAGAGAGGATAGGAAGGAGGATGATGATATGTAGGATGGACAAATGAGATCATTTAATTTTTTTTGATTATTCATTAAATTATTCATTTCTCCACACAGGGTCCGCTCCAATAATATAGACAACAAAAACATATTACTTTGTTATAATCCGCGAAAAGTTCGGATTATTAATGGATCATCTAGCTAGACTGAGACGGTTTGATAAAACAATGATCCATGCCTATCTATAAGTATTAATAAATAGCATCTAAAAGCAAAATGGAAAGTGAATTGTTTAATCATAGAAATACAGAGACAATAGAGAAATTGAGAATGGATTAGAATGATTGAGAACGGAAATAGATTATTCCATAGTCTTAAGTTTTTATCCAATCTGTGTTTTCAACAGAACGGAAACTGTAAAATTTATATTCATCATTGTCCTGCCCTTATCCCACTCTAAGTGGTCTAAGTTCAATACAATATGTTTTAAACACGTTGTTTAACATTTATAACAATATTTTTTAAGCTTGCTTTGCTTTGCTTTGCGATTTTGGTCGTGGAGTCTATCTCCTGACGATGCTTCGGTTGCGGGGCGAAACGATTGTTGAGTTTGTGATAGTGAACGTATATAGTGCTTGAGTATCATGGTGGCGGTGGTAGAGGTTTGTGCATGTGTTTTTTTACGACTCCTGCATGTATCAGGTATGATAACGGACTGTCCACTCTACATTTAGCATTATATATATTTTCTATTTTACTTCATCGCGGATTATAGAAAAATAATTTTATTATTACTTTTGTATTATGGATCTCCGCAAAGTAACGCCTAATTCTATAAATTATACAATATTTTTTTTTAAATACGTCATTATTGTTCAGATCTATTCAGTAACGCGGTGACGTTCCGCATCGCGGACGCGCTGATCACGCTGCCCACGTTCGACCTGGGCCACAGCGGGGACATCTACTTCGAGTTCCGCACCACCAAGGAGAACGCCGTGCTGCTGCACTCCAAGGTAATGACCCTGCCCTCTAACTGTGATAGCCCAGCGATAACACCGTGCGACTGTTTCGAGAAAGTCACGGTTAAAACTCCGGGTAGGCCCCAATAAGGTTATCTATTAAAACTTCTTTGTCTGAGTGATAATTGCAATTAATCATACCCTTTTCGGTGAAGGAAGATATCGTGAGAAATGAATACCTGAATACCTTTAGATAACTGAATGTGTAACCTACCAATCCGCATTGTAACACCATGGTAGCTCTAATCCTTTTCCCCAAAAACTGGTGATACACCTGTGCCCAGCAGTGGTATAGTAACAGGCCGTTACTTATTACTTTACCAGTCTTAAGTTTTAGTCGTCTATGATCGACCATAATCTTTTTTTAATTTATTTTCTATTTAGTTCAAACGTCACTAGACAAATCGCTTTATTTATATGTACAAGCTATCTTGTATAAGTAGCAATATGAGCACAGTTTATTGATGCTATGTTTAAGAATATCAATAACCAATGTAATTAAGAACATAGACAAACATAAACGCGCATGCACGCGTGCTAGTAGCATCCTACACGCACATTCACAGCACTCTAAACGCACGTCTGCAGCACTATACACGCACGCCCGCAGCACCCTACACGCACACCCGCAGCAACCTACACGCACAACCATAGCACTCTAAACGCACAACCATAGCACTCTAAACGCACGTTCGCAGCACCCTACACGCACATTCACAACACTCTAAACGCACATTCACAGCCCTCTAAACGCACGTCCGCAATAAGTTAAACTTATTTTCAGATCTATTTCAATGATATTTATACCAATAATGCCTATAACGGTCCAACTGTTAATAATTATATAGCCTGTATTTTAATTCGTGAATGTTTCTCCCAGGGCCCGCAAGACTACATAAAGCTGTCGATAATCGGCGGCAACCAGCTGCAGTTCCAGTTCCAGGTGGGCGACACCCCGCTCGGCGTGTCCGTGGAGACCAGCAACCGGCTCGCCGACAACAACTGGCACTCAGTCTCCATCGAGAGGAATAGGTACTATTATGAGATGCCGAAACTTCAATTCGTATTATAGAACTGTAGTAATGTAGTAGTAGCCTTTGTACTTACAACTACAACTTAATAAGTCAATAGTCAGTTGCTAATAAATACGCTAACGTGCAACACGTTTTATAATAACTATATCTCCACCTGCATTACTTTGATTTCGCTCCACAATAAAGAAATTCACAACTAAATAACAGCACACCCTTAATCTTGTAATATGCGTTTTCCGTTCCCAAAAAATAAAATTTTTGTCATATGTTACTCCGGTTGTGAGCTTTAATTGTGCCCAATTTCGGCAATATTGATTGGTGCAGATTGATAGGCCTTGAAACTTAAAACGCTTGTGTTGGCGCAAACAAAGTCGTGAGTACCAATAGTTTGTATATAAATAAATGACGGACATAGCTAAGTTGGTCGCAACGCAAGTGGCGATGGCGGGGAGACATAGTTCGAAAAACCTATAGACGTATGGGTCTTAAGGTGCTTATGTGGCGATCCCGTAACTAAACGCCTTGTAGCTGTATTAATGACCTCGAGGTCGTAGGTAGCCTCTGGAATCAAGATGCACACTATCATTCGACATCGCATTCTGGATTTCTATTAATAAAATAGAGAACGGGTAGCGAAGGAGAGAGAAATTATTGAATGTAATATGAGCTGTGATGGCATAGCGGTGCGACCGTGTGAATCTCTAGAGACGATCATGGGTTCAAACCCGGGCAGACACCAATGAGTTTTTCTATTAAAACTTATGTGTCTAATTGATAATTGCAATTTATCACACGCTTTTCGGTGACGGAAAACATCGTTAGGAAACCTGCATATCTCTAGAAAATTCTAGGGATATGTGTAACCTACCAATCCGCATTGGAGCAGCGTGGTAGGTCTTAGCTCCAACCCTTCTCTCCAAAAACGGAGAGAGGAGGCCTATGCCCAGCAGTGGGATAGTAACAGGCCGTTACTTACTTTAATATAATATAAACGACAGGAAGGAAGCGCGTCTGGTGGTGGACGGCGCGCTCAAGAACGAGATCCGCACGTCCCGCGAGCCGGTGCGCGCGCTGCACCTCAGCACGGCGCTGGCGCTGGGCGCGGCGCTGGACCGCAAGGACGGCTTCGTGGGCTGCGTGCGCGCGCTGCTGCTCAACGGCAGCCCCGTGGACCTGCGCTACCACGCCCGCAGAGGTAGGCCTCCGCCTGAACTAAAAAGAGCTTGGGTGTCGAAATGCAGCTGCAACCGCGCTGGAACATAGAATAGAAATACTCTTTATTGCATAATACACAATAATACACAAACGAAAAATAACAATTTTTTAGCCTATGTAAACCTAGAGAAGTTAAATTAAAGAAAAAAAGAATTCAATTAATTGCACAAACGGCGGCCTTATCGCTAAGCCAGCGATTTCTTCCAGGCAAGGTTAATAATACAATCAAGAATACAATGGCAAATTATAGGCAAGGTTAAATCAAATAATTATTATTATAATATGTATAAATCATATACAATACTGTACAATATATACATACTATACACTATACTATAACATATTAAATATATATGAAATATTTATAATAATATATAATAATAATATTTTAAAAGACAAACAAGGGAACAAGGGACAAGGCACTACGGACTGAATGTTAAACCTGGAGCTCTCAAACACTGCATTGTGCTGACTCTGTCTGGAACGAAAGGAAACGCCTGCTATGTGACTGCTGTTAAGAGTCTCTCAGTCAGCGAAATTTTTACCTACTTTAGGCCAAAGTAGGTGGTGTAAACGTGATGCGTTTAGTATTCGTGTGACCTCGCTACCAAGCAGCAAGGTGGAGCATCATGAGTTTTACGCGGTAAGAGTCCGGCATAACTGCTTTCGCTCCCCACCGAATAGCAGTACCCGTGAAGGATTTCCTCATGTAAAAAAAGGGCCAAAGTAGTGGAAACATCTCGTAACTGTCTTTTGAAGATACTTCTTATATCCAGTCGAACTTTTTAATAAATAGCTTGATGCGGTAATTGGAAGGCTATTAATACTGTTACAGTATCAATAATAATAATCGTTACGAATTTTTGAACTATATAATTTGATTCACAAAATGTAGCTAATACTCGCAAAAATTAATTAAATTAAGGGCTTGTTTCACCAGTTACTGATAAAGTATCGGATATTTAACCGACAAATAAACTAAGTAGCAGATAAATGTCTCTAAAAAGTGAAAATTAAAAAAAAATTAAATCGCTGCCATTTTAGAATAGGTACATTCAGTAGATAAACAAAATAACAGCCACGTTTTACCTGTTAACTTATTAGAGACTTTAAGTGCTCAATAAGCCTATCAGAAACCTGAGAAAGGCAAAATTCTGAGATATGTGTCAGATATGTTCCAAATAAGCTAACTGACAGTTTATTGGTAACTTGTGAAACAGGTCCAAGTCTATTTAAACTCGATGATTTTTAACTGGTACCTTATAATGACAATAATTATAATTTGCATATCATTGTTTAATTATTAAATGTGAGCTAGCCGATATGTTCCGAATAAGCTATCTGGCAGTTTATTGGTAATTAGTGAAAGAGTCCCTAAGTAAACAAGTACTAATTATCGCAGGCGTATACGGCGTGTCGGAGGGCTGCGTGGGCAAGTGCGAGTCGTCCCCGTGCCTCAACAACGGCACGTGCCTGGAGCGGTACGACTCGTACGCGTGCGACTGCCGCTGGACCGCCTTCAAGGGACCCATCTGCGCTGATGGTGAGGCCGGAACCCATGAACACTTCATATTCATACATATTAAACAAATTCCCCAAAAGCTCTGTCTTTGTATAATTGATTTTCTGGATCTGGAATGGATTTCAGTACGATTTTTACAATAAAAAAATGCAATTCTTGATGGAGGTTTACGTTATTAGTACATTCCCCGAAACGTCTTAAAAAAATTTGATAGGATCTTCATTAATAATAGGACAGATTGTAGAGCAACATTTTTATACTAGACTTTTGAGGGGTCGGAATTTACGCGATAAAAACTTGGCTACACACTGTTTATCACGCGAGCGAAGCCGCGAGCACAGTTTTTATATGAATGCAAAATTCTGTCTTTTATGCCCTAACGTCATATCAGAATGACCAATATTGATGAAATTTTGCACATTGGAATAATACATGCATATTAGCTCATTGGCTAACATGTAGAAAAATATCAACTGCGCTCAACTTAGACGACATAGCATCTAATAGTTGCATCGAGTCGAAGTTCACAATCGAGCTTTAGTTATTTATATTTTCATTGCATACAACCGCCCATTCGCTTGACTACCTGGACCATTTTATACTTATAATCGTCTTTTTAAATTTGTCGTTGTTTTTAATAAATAACCTATATAGTGTATTTTAGTATTATCTTCTTCTGTTCTATGACTGTAAACTGTTAACTGATGATTGAAAATTTAAATTCCGGAAACTGCACCATATATTACACCATAGTGAACTGTCGACGTGTAAATTACCTACATGAAAGCACTAATGTGTATCTAACACACAAATTTATATAATTTTTTTATTAAAGAAATCGGAGTAAACCTTCGTCCCAATTCGATGGTGAAATACGATTTCCTCGGCTCCTGGCGCTCCACCATCAACGAGAAGATCCGCGTGGGATTCACCACAACCAACCCCAAGGGCTTCCTCCTGGGCTTCTACTCAAACATATCAGCCGAATATCTCACACTTATGGTGTCTAACTCAGGTGCGTGACTCAAGAATCTCTCATCATTCTCCTGCCTTTATCCCGTGTCAAAGTGAGCTTGGCACATGTTATAAACATGTTGGCTAAGTAAACTAATCCTTTCGAATTTGAATATTTATTAATAATTAAATTTGTTGGTCTTCAAGTCTGGGTGTATTATATAAGTATATATTCACCAGTTGTCTGTCTACCATAACACAAGTATTAAGTTACTTACTTTGGAGACGGACGAACGTGTGTGTAAATGTCCTATAAATTTATTTACTTGCTTTTTATCGTGAGGCAGGTACTGGCCAAACACGTAACATGGTTATAACATGTTGTGTCGACCAAACTTAGAGTGGAATAAATGCCGGAGAATGATGATGAATAATCTCAATGTTTGAAGTAAAACTTTTTTAAACATGCTTGGCTTGAGGAGTAAGACTGTAAATGAGTGACGACAGCTGTATCTAAGAGTAAGAGAGAGCATTGCGCGTGCACATTTTCTTTCTCTCTTCCTCTCGTAGCCAGTGCGTGAAATATTTATATAATAGAAGAAGCGGCATGTTACTATCCCACTGGGGTATAGGCCTTCTCCCTGGAGCTAAGACCTACCACACTGTTCCAATGCGCATGCGTAGGTTACACTTATACCTAGAACCTAGAGATATTCAGATTTTATCACGATGTTTTCTTTCACCGACAAGCGTGTTATAAATTGCAATTATTAATTAGACACAAGTGTTGGCGCTCACCTTTAACATTTACACGATATAATAGAAATACCACAATTCCCGTTCCGAGATGCATTTCTCTTGAATGACAAATAAAGACCGAATGTCGCTGAAACGTTTTATCGATAGAAAGACTCCATCGGAAACGACAACGGCACAGTGTTGCCACCATTTTAATAAAAAAGGGCCCAATACTCTTGTTTCATGGCTTTGCTGCTATAAAATACAAAGCGGAAGTCAATGGCGACAACATAAGTTGTAGTGGAAAAACTCTTTGGCGCCTTTCCACGTTTTGAACACGAGATCTCCTCTACTGAGTCGCACGGCTCATCGTTGGGCCATCACAGCTTATTTAGAGAAATATATTGCAATCAACAATAATTGTCCACGACTTAATAGCTTTACGATTGTATTTACCTTACCAGGTTTAAACTGGATACATGAAGCATTCGTGAAACGCTTATACTACGCTCTTTTTGAATGGCTTTAAGGATTTGAATTGCCAAAAGTAATTAAATATTTTTGTATAGACTGTTTACCGTTCTTGTGTCGTCAGGTCACCTGCGTGTGGTGTTCGACTTCGGGTTCGAGCGGCAGGAGATCATCTTCCAGGGCAAGCACTTCGGGCTGGGCCAGTACCACGACGTGCGGCTGTCGCGGAAGAACAGCGGCGCTACCATGGTGTTGCAGGTATTATATGAGTGCAGTACAGTAACGGATAAGGCAGGCGCGGGGGAATCTAGCTAGCTAGGTTTTATTTTAAAAAATGCAGTTTTTCCCCGTTTCCAGGTATTGCGAAATTACTAAAATTAACATTGAATACGAAGAGTATTTTTGCTGTCATTTGTAAAGTTGGAATCGTCCAGTGGAGAACGGGCGGACTAAAAGAAATAGAAATACCTGAGATCAAACCCCAGATGTCACCACCGTTTTTTTTAAATTTGCATTTTTTTATATCATTGTCACCCTGCCCTTATCCCACTCCAAGTGGAGTCGGCACAACATGTTATATACATGTTGTCACATGATTTGGCTACATATTTTACTACCGGCCGCCTGCGTGACGTCAACTTACCTCAGGCGTATTTCACGACACTTCGGTAAGAAATGACGGTGGTACTATTCTATTCAGCCGGATACCACACGGCGTATTTGCATTTTTTTATATCTTTAAAAAAATACTGTGCATGGCTCGGTTACCTAGGTACTAACTAGAAACAGTTCCAGTAGTTTTTCGAAATAGCAGAGTATAGTTAATTAATCAAAAATTAGGTTAATAGGTTAGGTTATTCAAAAATTAGGTTAATAGATTAGGTTAATTAAAAAATAGGTCAACAGGTTAGGTTAATCAAAAATTCTAGTCCAGGCGGCAACTGATAGTGTCGAATCCTAATGTGGATCGACCGATACAAAACAATGACATTCAACAAATTTGCTCATAGTCCTTTGACTGATCGCAGATGAATCTTATAAAGCAAAAAAAAAACAAAAATTAGTTTAATAGGTTAGGTTAATCAAAAATTAGGTTAATAGGTCAGGTTAATCAAAAATTAGGTTAAAAAACAGGTAAATTTGAAATTTGCGTTATAGGTGGACAACTACGAGACGCAGGAGTACCACTTCAACATCCGCGAGTCGGCGGACGCGCAGTTCAACAACATCCAGTACATGTACGTGGGCCGCAACGAGACCATGAGCGAGGGCTTCGCGGGCTGCGTCAGCCGCGTGGAGTTCGACGACATCTACCCCCTGAAGCTGCTCTTCCAGCAGGACCCGCCGCCCAACGTGCGCACCATCGGCGGTGAGTGGGGACACTTGTATGACGCAGAAGGGTCCTATCACCAGCCCGGAAGCAAGCAGGGTACGGGGCTCAAAGCGACCCTCCTTGCTCCAGACATTAAAATAAATATATAAATAAATAAATGGGACACTTACACACACGGTCGTCCGTCCCCAAAGTAAGTAACTTAATACTTGTGTTATGGGTGACAGACAACTGGTGAATATACACATATATAATTGTTAAATACATACTTAAATACAAATATACACCCAGGCTCAAAGACCAACAAATTCATTTATAGAAAATGTTGGCCCTCGGCGGGAATCGAACCCGCGACCCGCGGAGCTGAAGGCAGAGTCACTACCCACTGCTCCAACGAGCCAGTCTTGCAGACATTACTTGCAGACTTTGATGCATGAATTGTCTTCAGGCTTGTTAGCCTAGCATCAAGACTTCCACTTTCCAGCCAGACTTAAAGTAAGCCCAACTGAACCCGTCGCTCATTAGAGACTCCACACTTAACTTCCCCGCAGTCCCCAGCCCGTTCAGATTGCCCTCTGCTAATCAGAGGGACGACTGGATTGGCCACCCCACAGTGGTCCGTTCGCCAAGACTAAGCTTGCCCAGGGTGCGCCACGAGGAGGCCGACCACTTAGGCACCCCTATTAGCCTAGTAGCTAGCCTAGGTAGGTCTAATTAAGTAGTGTTCGGTGCTTTAGCACTACACATACGGATATAAATATGGGTGCGCAGCGCCGCCGTAATATGTTTGCATCTGTCTACGAGCACCGCGAGCAACGTGCACTTCAGAAATTATATTAGTATAGCAATTATTATCATTATCATTGAAATAAGTAGAGACCTTCCACCTCTTTCTCTTTATATTTTGGTACAACCGGATAGGTACAACAGGTAGGCTAGGCCTCCGGTTCACGTTTAGATGGTGGATCTGGGTTGTGAACGGTGGTTATGTTAGTACTGAAAATTGAACTATATGGCGCTGTTCCGACCAAATTCACGCTATCCTTCCGCGTGATTTTCGTAAAGGGGTATTTAAATATAATGAAATAATGGTTGTTACTATCCCATTGCTGTGCTAAGGCCTCCTCTCTCCGTTTTTGGAGAGATGGATTGAGCATTTATAGTGTTAAATGTTTAGATGCTGAAAACAGTATTTTGTAAGTATAATGTAGTGAAAAACAGTATAAAACTGTTTTAATAGTTTAGTTGGCAATCTTTCCACTATATTAGACCATTGATTTGTTACCTTTAGGTGTACTGCACGAGGACTTCTGCGGAGTTGAGCCCGTCACGCACCCCCCAGAGCCCGTGGAGACGCGGCCGCCCCCACCGGCCGGTCTGGGGGATGACCTGGACTTCCACCGCACTGACGAAGCTATACTTGGCAGTGAGTTTGACACATGTATAAATCATATAGTGCATATGACTTTTTCGTCAACCGATGGACGTCCATTGCTGGACGTAGGTCTCTTCATGGGATCTCCACGCGATCTTGTGCCGCCTGGATCCAGCTGGTCCTCGCGACCTTTTTGAAGTCGTAAGTCGTGGGGGACTACCGACGTTGCGTTTTTCGGTGCGTGGTCGCCATTCCAGACCCTAAGACCTGGGCACTAAAGCCCCAACGCCCTTCGGTTCTCCGTACTATGTGCTCCGTCCATCGCCACTTCAGTTGCGCGACACGCTCAGCTATATCTGTGATTCTGTTCCTTTACTGATCTCCTCATTCCTGATTTGATTATGTAGAACATTTGAAATGGTCATTAAAACTATGACCAACGATTACACTGAAATCCCTGTTCCTCCCTTTTTTATAGTGAATGAAAATTTAGTTAAATATTTACAAATATCAAATTAGATCCAGATAACTAAATCTTCAGGTAACGCACATAGAGGAAGATAGGCTCATTTACTCTCTTTTTTAATGGACATATTTTAGGCTGCCTTCTACTCTATTATAACTGTATGGTTCTAACCCGTGGTATTCCTTTGCAGCGGTGCTGGCCTTCATCTTCCTGTTGCTGATCGTGGTGGCGATAGTGTTGGTGCGGGCGCTGTCGCGGCACAAGGGGGAGTACCTCACTCAGGTAACTAAGTCATTTCCATAGAATTAGGCGTTACTTTGCGGAGATCCATAATACAAAAGTAATAATAAAATAATTTAGCTATAATCCGCGATGAAGTAAAATAAAAAATATATATAGGTAATGCTAAATGTAATCGGTTATCATACCTGATACATGCAGGATTCGTAAAACACATGCACAAACCTCCACCGCCGTCACCACGATACACAAGCACTATATACGTTCACTATCACAAACTCAACAATCGTTTCGCCCCGCAACCGATGCATCATTAGGAGATAGACTCCACGACCAAAATCGCAAAGCATCGCATAGCTTTGCGATTATGAATCCTGCATGTATCAGGTATGATAACCGATTGTCCACTCTACATTTAGCATTATATATATTTTCTATTTTACTTCATCGCGGATTATAGCAAAATAATTTTATTATTACTTTTGTATAACGTCATTTCCATAAAAAAAGAGCTAGCATACCGCGCTTCCTCTGGGCGGTTGGTGAGACATAATATGTACGCACAGCTGACCTCATATAGTTTTTTACTCATTTAATTTTTGCGGATAAAAATATACATAATTATAAAAAAACTAGTAATATCCCGCGGTTTCACCCGCGTACATACCGATCTCATGGCAGCGGAAAGTCTACTAAGTCAGACTATAGATTTATTTTTGTTAAAAATATGATCAATAGTTTCCGCAGCGCATGCGATGACAGATTTTTATGACTAATTTTTACACCTTGTTCAGTTTTTACGGATACCTATTTTTTTTTCAATGTAATATAGCCTATGTTGTTCAGTAAAGATGCAGCTTTACAATGTTGACAGAATTTTTAAAATCGGTCCAGTAGTTTTTGTATATAAACATTACAAACATACATACAAATTTTTCCTCTTTATAACATTAGTATAGATTATAAAAAGATTGGCAATATATATTAAACAAAGTAGGAACCGACATTAGTTTGCGGCTCCTGCTATGCGCCTTGCAAAGGTACGTAAGTTATTTATGGATTTGGGTATTAGATTCTGTAATAAAATTTCCCAATCAATATTAGCTTTGCCATTAAAACAGTTTAAAAACACTATAATAAAAGACTAATACAGAAATACTACTGAGGAATACTTAGATGATAAGAACGCGTGGATATAGCTATTGCCTGAACAAGATAGTAATGACTTAATGTAACTAGTTATAAGTATAATTTTGAAAAGAGTAACCGCCAAGTTTCTTGCTGTCTCTTCTCGGTAGGAACAGCTTTCCGAACCAGCAGTGGAGTTGACTACTCAAAAGCACTTGTGAACAAGTTTATTTGATTGAAGAATGATTTGAAAATTTGAATTGTATGGGATCAAGCGGCTGATATAGGAAATCTCATAAATAGAATAGAAAAGAAAAAACTTTATTTGCTCTCACACCACAGTACAAATAAGTAAAGTTACACTAAACAAAATAATCTTAAACCTAAAAATTAACCTAATTATGTAAAGATTTGTACAGTGGTCTGACACCAAAAAGGATGACCACTCAGCTGTAATTGGAGCAAAGCCCCAAAACTGTTTTTCAGTGGCCGCCGAAAACTGGACTCGCAGACGGCATAATATCTACCTTAATACCTGTACCTATTTTAATACCTTATCTGCTTTATAATCACATGCTTAATAATCACATGTTATCTGCGTTGTTCTTAGGAGGAGCGTGGAGCTGACGGCGCTCCTGATCCGGATGCTGCGGCGCTGGCGGCTGCGACTGGCCCCCGAGTCACCAAGCGAAGGGAGTTCTTCATATAGCGCGCTCTACACAGTATCACACCCACCACGTCACCATCCCACCACATCACCACTACCGGACTTATCTCTTCTTTAACCGATGGCTGTCCATACCACACGATCTTGTGCCGCTCGGACCCAGCGGCTCCCTACAACCTTTTTGAGGTCATTAGTCCATCTCGTGGAGAGTTTCCCGACATTGCGTTTTCCGGTGCGAGGTCGCCATTCCAACACCTTGGGACCTCAACACCCATTAGTTCTGCCCGCTATCGGACTACTCTTTCAACTATAATAATGTTCGTTTTTAATTGAAGCTATCGTGAGTAGTATAATATATGTCTAGAAACCGACTATACTCACGTCTTATTTGATAAAATAAGAGGCCGACTATACTCGCGTCTTATTCTATCGGGTTAGCTTGACTTGTTTCGAGTCCATACGGCGCCCGTATTCAGGAGTTCTTTATACGCCGTTATAATAGCGGCAAACGCTTACCGTGTTACAAGAGTAATCTTAAAATTATAGAAAAATAATTTTATTAATACTTTTGTGTTATTGATCTTCGCAAAGTAACGGTTTATTATATAAACTTCCCGTGTTAATAAGACGTGAGTATAGCCGGTTTCTATACATAAATTATGAGTGGGTTTCACGATAGTCTACATTGAAAAATCTATTTATAAATTTCGGCCGATGAAAATGAAATGTAAACAATTTTTTTTTAAACTTCTCCCTAATCTACCCTGATACCGATTCTATGATATTTGTAATAATAGTATATAAATACACTAAACACAATACACACGTGCCTTTATGTGTTGTGCGTAATATATTATATGAACCGGATATGTGCAAGAGCACGTGACGTCATTGCATCTCTATTATTTTATCAAATTCCCATCTAAATCTTTAGCATTAAGGAATTTTTTGAGCTCTTAGTAAAACGGCTGCGACTTTTTTGCAATACAGTTTCTATTTCAGTTATATTTTTTTTTATATTCAATTTTCAATTGCAAAAAGTTTTTTTCATCGCGAGATTGTGTTATGGTTAAATGCTTGAAGGAATAGACAATTGTAATAAAAATATATACAATTTAACTCTATTTTTCCATAGCTATGTGACCGCCATCTTTAAACAAAACTACGTCACGCAATCGATAGACTAATTTAAATAAAAAATATATATGCCGTAATTAATAGAGGCGGGAAATAAATTAACCGAACAAAATCATTCAGATTATTAATGCTTGAAGGGATACACAATTGTAAAGCTGAGTTAAAAAAAAATACAAATCTAACGATCTCTATTTTTCCATAGCTACGAGACCGCTATCTTTAAATTAAACTATGACACGCAATCTTTGAATAGACTTTAAAAAATACAATTATGCCGAAATTAATGGAGGCGGGAAATAAATTAACCAAACAAAATCTTTCAGTTTATTATATTATTACTGGATTAATTTATCAAAAAAAGCACTTACTTAATTTTGAGAATTGACGAAAATGAAACAGTGCGTAATGCAATATTTAGAAATTACAAGTAAATCTTCGGTTGCTCTTATTGTTTTACTAACATAAAATGCGAGTAGGCAAAGGTCTACCTATAGACAACATAGTAATGACATCATTATGACGTCACCAATGACGTAAAATTCGACTTTCAAAACTAGACTTCAATCACATTTTTACAAATCTTCCTTCACGCACTTCATTTCATTTACAAATTCTTAGTACACACTTTATTTTGAATACTTAAGCGGTCCTAAATTTTAATTAAATCATGTTTTTGGATAAACTTACTATCGTTTAGACATTTTTTTAACCAAGTGTTAGTTATAAGTGAGCAAATAAACGCACTAATGAAGCACATTTGATATAGTGTTAGTTTTAATACTAAGTTCAAAATACGTTTTGAATAATTTATAGAATTAGTCGTTCCTTTGCGGTGATTCATAATACAAAAGTAATAAGGAAATTATTTTGCTATAATCCGCTATTAAGTAAATATATATATAATGCTAAATGTAGAGTGGACTATCCGTTTTCATACCCGATACATGCAGGACTCGTAAAAACACGTTCATTATCGCAAACTCAACAGTCGTTTCGCCCCACAACCGAAGCATATTAGGTGACTCCACGACAAAATATCTTGCAATTTTGCGCTACATTTATCATTGTAATATATATTTTCTATTTACTTAATCCCGGATTATAGTAAAGTAATTTCATTGTTATTTCTAGAATTCATTACTTATATACTCCTAATAAGTGACAATATACTTAACGATACTTTCAACATAAGAAAATTCGTATTATATAATGTTTGCTTAACTGCACACAAATTAGATGCTAAGGGACTGTTTCACAAGTTACTGATAAAGTATCGGATAGTTAACCGACAAATAAACTAAGTAGCAGATAAATCTCTAAAAAGACTCTAAAACTGAAAATTAAAAAAAAATTGCGGCCACTTTGAAATAGGTATTTGCTATCCAGCAGATACACAAAATAACAGCCACATGATCTACCTGTTAACTTATTAGGGACTTTAAGTGCTGAATAAGCCTATCAGAAACCTGAGAAACGCAAAATTCCGTCATATGTGTCAGATATGTTCCGAATAAGCTAACTGACAGCTTATTGGTAACTTGTGATACAGGCTCTAAGTGTATTTAAACTCGATGACTTTTAACTGGTACTTTATATGACAATAGTTATTATTTGCATATCATTGTTTAATATTTAAATGCGAGTTGTTTAGAATAATGTAATTTTTTACATTTTCAAAGCTTACCAATATTAAAATGGAAAATTTAAAGTGCTTTTCGCTTTGATTTGACGATATTACGATGGTGTAACATAAACTCTAAAAAAGGGAAGATGGAACACGCGTTATAAAAACGTTGGACATGCAATACCAAGCTGTAAGTCCGCCATTTTGGCTAATGAGCATTTGGAATTAACTGTTCAATAATCTTACTAATATTATAAATGCGAAAGTTTGTTAGTATGGATATAAATACTACTCTTTCACGGCGAATCCGCTGAACCAATATTGATGAAATTCGGCACAGTTATTTATAAGCGGGTAACATTTAGGTTATAGAAAACCTGTTAATTCTATAGGAATAGGATGGCACTAAAAAGCGTCATCTATTTTCAACCTGCCACGCGTCAACAGTTCACGCGAACGAAGTTGCGGGTAAAATCAATTATTACATAAATTCAGAGTTTCTGAAGCTCAAAATCAAGGAAACTTATGAACAAGCGCTTTTGAATCGTCAACTCTTGCAAAGCTGCTACCTCTGAGAATATTCAGCAAGAAACTCGATGGTTGCTCTTATCAAAATATAATTCTAATAATGAGTTATATTTTGCCATAGCCGTCTTGTGCAAGGTTGAAGAGTACTTAAATCCAGGCATTTTTATAATTTATAAAATCCTTAATAGCTTTCAGGACTTCTATATAAAAATCCATCTTCCTATTTTTGATCTGAGAATGGAGCATACAAATTAGTTAAGGTGTAGATTAGGCTTAATTTTTATATAATCCGAATCTCATTTTTGTATAATTTATACAAAGAGCCTTTGTCACTTCGTGTTTAGACTCTGAACTAATGTCAAATATAAAACTTTACGATTTATATTATATACATAACGCCATCCTTACTTAGCTTTATGAAAAGAACACCCTTACAACGTTTTCTTTAATAACGCCTTAAGTACAAGTTTTTTGTATAAAAAAATCCTTTAACGTTATAAACAGCGGCTGGTTCGAGTTCCAAGCAGACATCGTTTGACTCTTCTGTGACAGTTATGATTTTATATTTCGTCATTACCACCCTGTAAAGGTCGGAGTATAGTTACATGTATGTTAATAACTTTGCACATGACAACTAAATTAACCTTTGTATTCTAATAATGTTGTAGCAGTTTTAAATTGCCTGAAAAAGGGATGAAACGTTATTTAAAAAAAAATGAAAACTAGCTAGATCGATTTATTGCTTTCGAAACCCCCTACATACTAAGTTTCATGAAAATCGATGGAACCGTTTTCGAAATTTAGACATATATAAATACTAACAAGATCAGCTTATTTAAAGGTATTAGATATAAAATTTGGGTCTAAACCTCCGTATAATAGTTATTTTAGAGCGTTAACATTAAATAGTTAAATTGTAAGTTACAAATTAGTTCAGAGTTCGCTCACGGATTTTATCGAAAACTTAATTTACTTAAAAGTGATTTTTTGAGCTTTTTTTTTTATTTTTCCGTCCAAAATGTGTCTCTTAATTATTTAGTTGTACAAACAATGAATTGTGGTTCAATTTAATTTGTATTTGCGTTTATTCTAATGACATTATATTGACATGTAGTTAAATAGGATTTTTTTTTGGATTGTGAATTTTGTTTTTTGGTCCTGTGACTTTTTTTTAATAGCCAGTTGATAATAATAGAAGTATATAAGCTAATAAACGATGTATTTATTATTATTTATTAACAAGCATTAGAATATATAAACTATTTATATTATTATACCTAATATACTATTCAGTCACAGGACACTCGCAAAGCTCAATAAAATATGAACGAGTAATATGAAAACAAAAACTATTTTTAACGAATGTATTGCACATCTATACTACAATAATATTATAAATGTCAGTCTGTCTGTCTGTTACGTTTCCATGACTAATACGCTGAAATTAAGCTGTTTAATGAAAGCTAATTAAAATCTTACTTAGTGACTTTTGTATTTACTGAGTGTGCAATACGTTGTAAGATTTGTAAGATTTTTCTGTTTCTAAGGAGAATAATAGGATTTTTTGAAAATCTATATGTCTAGGATATAATTGTACTAAATTTTATCAATGTCGACTTAAAACGATAGACGGATTGATTTGTAATATAAGATATGCAATCGTCATCCATTCTGCCTTTTTCCCATTCTTAGTGGGGTTGCACAATATGTTTTCATCCTACATTCTCTTTTGTAATTTTAAAAATATTTCTTATTAAGTGCTATTACTATGAAATGATATCAACCATATTGCTTTTATAATAAGGAATGTTTAATAAAATAGCATGATATATTTTATTGGGCAGTGCGTTAGTTATATGCTAGATTCCGTGCCTTAAACCGCGGCGGGCCTCACGTAGCGCGTTTAGAGTAGAGTTTTTTATTTTATTACTACTGAGAATCACAAATAAATTTTCCAAAATATTGCTTGTTGTTTCATTATCTTACCAGCTTCCGTCCGTGACGGACGTCTGCGAGCATTCAGTGCTGATGTAAAAAGGACACTGAAATTGAAACTTTTTATATCTTTAATATTTAAATGAGTTAATCTTGTATGTATATATATTTTCGGAATCTCGGAAACGGTTCCTGAAATTCAGCATGTAGAGGGTTTTGGGGGAGAAAAATCGATCTAGATAAGTTTTATTTAAAAAAAAATGTCGTTTGTCCCCGATATCGGGCTCTAAATTTTATTATTTTTTCATTTTTCTTATCAATTTTTTTTTTAATTTTAATTTTTTTACATCATTCTAAAAATTAGCGAGCAAGGCTCGGTCACCCAGGTACTCTATACCTTTATCTCTATGTGTGATTAGAAAAAGGTGAAATATACGAGTATGATCTTCCATCTTATTTTTTATTGTCACTATCAATTATGCTTGCCTATGACTTCCCTACACGAGTATTATATAATATCGATTTTTTACTTTATACTTATTTAATAAATAAGAAGCGATTTTCTCAAAAGTCAACCCATTTAAGCTCTACCAACAACTCACTGTGACATTGACGGCAACAATGTTTTTTTAAATTTTTGACTGGCCCGTTGGCGTAGTAGGTAGTGACCCTGTCTTCAGCTCCGCGGTCATGAGTTCGATTCCCGCCGAGGGCCAACGTTTTCTAAAAATTTGTTGGTCTTCGAGCCTAGGTGTATATTTGTATTTAAGAATGTATTTAAAAATTATATAAGTATATATTCACCAGTTGTCTGTCTACCATAACACAAGTATTAAGTTACTTTGGGGACGGACGACGGTGTGTGTAAGTGTCCCATATATTTAATTATATTTATTTATAAGTCACGCCAGCCAGGCGATAACCAAAACCAAAGTACAACTGGTGAATATATACTTATATATTTTAATACATACTTAAATACAAATATACACCCAGATTCAAAGACAAACAAATTCTTTTTATAGAACAGCTTTATTTTATTTTTTCCTATTTTGAGTGGATCTCAGAACGGTGTATTTTTATCCACTGGCGAGAAACCTCGAATTTGTGGCCAAACTCGCTACAGGTCAGGGGTGACGGCTTTCGCTATTGGATACGTCCACCGCCGCCCCGCCTGTGCTTTGGGGATATGTATAGAATAGCTATAGAGCTAGAATAGAGCTGAAGGCAGAGTCACTACCCACTGCGCCAACGTGCCAGTCAGTTATGGCGACATTACACAAGGCTTAAAATGACTGATTAATAATAATAATCAATTGAATTGTGAAAACCACACAAAAAATGCAGATACAAGAAATCAAAGTTTTTTCCGCTAGGAACAGCTTTCCGAAACAGCAGTAGAGTTGACGATTCAAAAGCACTTGTTTATTTAAGCTTACTTGAATACAGATAGTACCCGGGTGAACGTGCTTTGCTTGGTAATTTTTAAAATGATGTAAAAAAATTAAAATAAAAAAAAAATTAAAAGAAAAATGAAAAAATAATAGGGCAGATGGGCTCGATCCTAGGTATTTTCACCTCTCTAGACCGCCCATTCCCCAAATGAACTACCATGACTTTACGTTAGACAGCGAAAAACTGTGATTGTATTCAACTTAAATTTAAAAAAATTTAGAGCCCGAAAAACAGGGATAAAACGACATTTTTTAAAATAAAACTTATCAAAATCGATTTTTCTCATAGATCTTATAAAAAGATGCAGAAAAAGAGAATTAAAGATTATTTTAATTGGGATTTAGACGCATTGTTATTGGTAAGTATGTTTAGTCGAAACTGACTCACTCGGTCAATGTTTTTCATCGACTATCGAAGACGTTATTTTCCTATTATAATGTTATGCATTCGACCACGTTTCCCGATAATCGTCCCCCACTCCACGGCTCTAACGCGGCCCGTATCGCCGATTGGGGCCCGTTCAGACAATCGCGAGCTAAGCACCTGTGCCACTTAACCCGTTTACAAAACGCTGACTGCTTACAGGCTCTCTTACGTGTGAAAGTGACGCCTAGGGACGTCACAGGTGACTTATCGATATTTTAAAGTTTACATCTTCTCAATCAATCTTACAATTAGCCTTAAGTTCAAGGACTATTGGCAATGAGCACATAATTCTGCCGTTAGTTAGTCTAAGCGACAATTACTAGAGGTCGCTGAGCAGCAGGGTCATCCCGCTTACTCCCCGGTTGGGGAGTAAGCGGGGTACGGGCCTCGAGGCATACCTCTTTGCCCGGGTATTTCTTCGCAGGCATTCTGCCTGGTATATGTTCCGGCCGTAGGCCGAGGTCACCAACGGTCGCTAAGCACCTAATTTTGCCATTAGTGTAAAGCAACAATTACAAGAGGTCGCTGCTATTATGCGAGTACTATTGTAAGAGTGCAACTGATGGATAAATAACTCGCTATGACGCCAGAAAGCAATTAAAGAGTTACCTGTCACTGAGTGTCTTACAAACACAACCGATGGTGTTCTCGACGCAACGTTTAATAACAAATAGAGATTTCCACGGCAACGGGGTTGATCATCGATGTTATTTATTTAGTTCATAACTTTTCTTAGCTGTGATAGGCCAGCGGTGAGACTGGTGACTTTTTCGAGAGGGTTACAAGTTTAAACCCAGGGCAGGTATCATTGAGTTTTTCTGGTAAAAACTGATGTGTTTAGTTAGGTCTAGGTAAATCACGGGATCTCACCACACGATCTTTTGCCACGATCCAGTCCACCTCGTAGAGACGCTAAGTTTTCCGCTGCGGTATCATCAATCAACACCTTAAGACCAATGCCATTTGGTACTCCGTGCTTCGTGTCCCGCCCATCGCCACTTATATAATAGTTAGACCGGTTATACACGGACAGTTTTTGATATTCAGGATGGTTTGCTTCAAGCTGCGACTGCGCAATGAACTATGGACTTCTATGTACATTCATAAATAAACCACTCGAGCAGTTGCAACTGCTTCGGCCGTTTCGCAGATCTGTTTTCGATGGCAGCTTCAATCTGTTGACTCTGACTGCAAGAGCGGTCCGTGTATGTTGATCACTGGCTCGAGATTTTACAGTTTCAAAATTACATATGTTTGAAAATTTATCGCCTGTCTATCGGTCTTCTACAGGAGTGTTCGGAGAGTGTGCTCAGGTACTTCATGAACTTATTCCAGCATCGCCGTTTTATTATCGAGAGAGATTCCACCCCTACACTTTAGATATCCCGCGAAGACGCACGAAGCGTTTCGATTCCTCTTTTCTGTTGCGCACAGCACGGGAATGGAATGCTCTCCCGGCATCTGTTTTTCCCAATGAATATAATATGGGTATTTTTAAAACAAAACTGAATAGGCATCTTCTAGGCAAGCGCGTTCCATCTTAGACTGTATCATTGCTTATCATCAGGCATGATTACAGTCAAGCGCTCGTCTATACACAATAAAAATAAAAAATAATAAAATTATCGATATCGATAAGTTTGTTATCGAAGCTAAGCTACAATCCCTATGTATCGAGTGCAAGTGGTCGTTGTGTCTCGATATGCGGCCATCGAGCACGCGCGCGCTCTCGGCGCTACCTTCAGCGCTGGAAGGCCGCTTACTGGGTCACTGGGTTAGACCGACTTTTTTATTTCTAGTTGTTTCTGTTTTCATTTATATTTATTACTATACGAACTAAGTTTCGCACGTGTAATAGATCACATTTTACCCTGACTTAGAAGAATAAATAATAAAAATGTAAATACATATAACATACATTATTATAGCTTGAAACCAAATAATTTTATGCCAGATTATCATCATTATCCTCCTGCCCTTATCCCTCTCTAAGTGGGGTCGGCACAACATGTTATAAACATATTCACATGATTTGGCTGCGTTTTTACGACCGGCCGCCTGCCTGACGTCAACTTACCTCAGTCGTATTTTACGACACCTTGGTAAGAAAAAGGGTGATCTATTCTACTAAACCGGATACCACACGGTGGGTCAACTTACCTTAGTCGCCTCTTACGACACCTCGGCAAAAAATGAGTTTGGTCTATTCTACTCAGCTGGATACCACACGGCGGGTTAACTTACCTTAGTCGCCTTTTACGACACCTCGGTAAGAAAGAGGGTGGACTATTCTACTTAGCCGGATACCACACGGCGGGTCAACTTACCTTAGTCATCTTTAACGACATCTCGGTAAGAATTGAGGGTGGTCAATATTGCTCAGCCGGATACCACACGGTGGGTCGACTTACTTTAGTTGCCTTTTACGAGACCTCAGTAAGAAAGAGGGTGGTCAATTCTGCTAGGCCGGATATCACACGGCAGGTCAGCTTACATTAGTCACCTTTTACGACACCTAGGTAAGAAAGAGGGTGGGCTGTTCTATTCAGCCGGATACCACACGGCATATGTATATTTATAACACTGCATGTATCAGGTATAAAAACGTTCAAACGATAGTTCATTCTACATTTCGCATTATATATATTTTCTATTTACTTTATCGCGAAATAATTGCATTATTACTATTATAGAAGAAAGTATGCAAATTTCAAAAAATCCGTAAAGCTATTGATGCATGAAAGTGATACAAAAACATTCGCTAATTTTGCCATTATACCATTATCTAGTACTTTGGCTACCTTTAGAAATCGTCCTTCAAATATTTCGTTGGAATAAATTAGGACCCATTCAATCTCTAATAATAGGTATCCATTGAGTGTCCTCTGTAATCAACAGCCATAATATTACAGGGGATTACAGGGTGGGGCGACATCACTGGATACACCTACTGTTACTTACCTTGTAATTATTAACCGTTGGCCTTTGCTCCAGACTTTACTTGCATAGGATTTTAAAGAAAAAATAGAAGAATTTACTATTTTCTCATTGATTCAGTTAATATTAGGCATAAAATTATGTTATTTTTAATTGTAGTATCCTGAGTAGAATAGACCACACTCATTCCTTACCGAGGTGTCGTAAAAGCGACAAGTAAGTTAACCCACCGTGTGGTAACCGGTTGAGTAGAATAGACCAATCTCTTTCTTACTAAGGTGTCGTAAAATACGACTAAGGTAAGTTGCTGTCAGGCAGGCGGCCGGTCGTCAAATACGAAGCCAAATCGTGTGACAATATCTTTATAATTATAAAATTATTTGGTTTCAAGCTATAATGATGTATATTATATGTATTTGACTGGCTCGTTGGCGCAGTGGGTAGTGACCCTGCCTTCGGCACCACGGGTCGCGGGTTCGATTCCCGCCGAGGGCCATCATTTTCAATAAATTAATTTGTTGGTCTTTGAGCCTGGGTGTATATTTGTATTTAAGTATGTATTTAAAAATATATAAGTATATATATTCACCAGTTGTCTGTCACCCATAACACAAGTATTAAGTTACTTACTTTGGGGACGGACGACCGTGTGTGTAAGTGTCCCATATATTTATTTATTTATGTATTTTATATATGCTTTTCCTTTATTTACAAATCAATTTACATTTTTAAATATTTCATAAAACGTACAGGAAAAAAAAACATTTAAAAATATAAAAAAATTGATATCCTCGGAGAGCGGAGAAGGGGCCCAAGCTCCCGGCGGTTAGGAATACAGAGTGAGGAACCTCCTCACAATGCGTGCCGTCTCAAGCAACACCGCCTTCTGTATCCTGCCCTTAATCAAACAACTAAGCGAGAGCCTCTTGAGATGTTGGTCGAGGCTCTTCGCTAGTAGACCGTTTACCGATACAACAATTGGAACAATTATTGTTGAGTCAATATTCCACATGGCGGTAATCTCATGAGCTAGATCCAAATATTTAGTTAATTTTTCTTTTTCAGCTTTTATAAGATTATCGTCATGTGGAACAGTGATATCAACAATAATTGCCCGACGCGCTGACCGATCTACCAAAACTATATCAGGTTTATTGGCGGCAATATACCTGTCAGTGATGATAGATCGGTCCCAGTAGAGCAGAGCATGATCATTTTCAAGAACTGGAGTTGGACTGCATCTGTAATAAGGTACTTCGGTACTCACAAGGCTATATTTAAGAGCAAGTTGCTGATTGATGATTTTGGCTACTTGGTTATGTCTGTGCAAATACTCACCATTAGCAAGAGAAGAACAACCGAAAACAATATACCTGAGTGATTCCCCAGGACGGTGACACGCTCTACAAATGTCAAGCGTGCCATCCTTCATAATATGTTTTATATTATTATTATTTATTTTTTTATTAGTTGTTATGATATGTATAACCCAGCTATAAAAAAATGTCTATGAAATTGAAATATAAATTTTTTTATTGTCGAATTAAGTATTTTATCACAAACAATTTAAAGTTAAGCGAGTTTACAATAAAGTTTTGTCTGTTAATATATATCGCACGTTTAGTATTAAAGAGACCTAATTAAAAAGTTTATTAGCTACATCAAACCGAACGCTTATTATTTAAAATTTCATACAAAATGGTCAACTACTAGTCATGGTCAATTACTAGTGCTTACCTTACAATGTATCTAACTTACTTAAGGCTAATTTTGATTATGTCACTTTAATAGTAAACTTGCGATGTATATTTTAATTTCAAAAATTAGTGCTAAGGAATGTAACAGAAAGTTTTAATAAAATAGGATAATGTAACTTGAATCAGTCAACGTACAGACAGGAAACTTTTATTATATTCTTTAAAATACTGTGGAGGTGTTTGCTTTTGAGTATTGAATATTATTATATAGTAATTGTACAACTACGCGCCCCCGCGTTGTATGAAATTACACGTTGTAAGAAGAGAGGGGTTATAAATGGATGGGTCTTGATTAAGATGAAAATACAGATGCATTTTGATAACGAAATACCTTTATCAGGAAGGGTATTTGTTTGTTTGCAGTTTTTATCTTTACTTATTTATCTAAACTAATATATAAACTAAAGCTGAAGAGTTTGTTTGTTTGATTTGATCGCGCTAATCTCAGGAACTACACCGATTTTTTTTAGACCGATTTGAAAAATTATTTCAGTGTAAGATAGTCCATTTATGGAGGAAGGCTATAGGCTATAGCATCACGCTAAGAATAGGAGAGGAGCAGCAATAAAAAATAGTATGAAAACGGCAATATTTAAAGTTGTCCTTGCATGTGCTGTGTAAACGGTGAAAGTCATTCAAAAATCATGTTTTACAAAATTGTTCCCCTCTAAAAGTTCTAAATAAAAGTCCGCGACAGCATATGTCTAGCTTTTAAGGTTAACCCACTTTAACCATTTTTATGGTTACAAAATACAGTTTTAATCTTTCCACGCGGGCGGAGCCGCTGGCGATTGCTAGTAAGTATTATAAACTAAGGTACCCGCAATAACATAATTTATTTCGCGCCAACTTAATTATCTTTATTAGTAACCACAATAATGTAATATGCGTTTTACTAAAGAAGAATTTTCCTATATGTTACCTTGGTGTATAAACTTGAATTCTGCCAAATTTCATGAGTATAACGGACAGATAGATTAATAGACTTGCACATTTTAATTTTAGTATGGTTGAATGTCTGTCATCATCCTCCTGTCCTTATCCCACTTTAAGTGAGGTCAGCACAACATGTTACAAACATGTTGTCATTTGATTTGGCTACGTATTTTAGGTCAATTTACCTTAGTCGTATTTTACGACTCCTCGGTAAGAAAGAGGGTGGTCTACTTTACTCAACCGGATACCACACAGTGGGTTAACTTACCTTAGTCGCCTTTTACGACACCTCGGTAAGAAATGTCGTATTTTACGACTCCTCGGTAAGAAAGAGGGTGGTCTACTTTACTCAACCGGATACCACACAGTGGGTTAACTTACCTTAGTCGCCTTTTACGACACCTCGGTAAGAAATGGGGTTAGTCTATTCTACTCAACCGTATACCACACGGCGGGTCGATTTACCTCAGTCGCCTTTAATGACACCTCGGTAAGAAAAGAGGGTGGTACTATTCTATTCAGCCGGCGTTATGGTTGAATCTCTGAATTGCGTTATAAAAGGAGATTATATAGCGCAGCAGATCGTACGACGAACTCGCAGTTCCAAAAAAGTCGACCGCAGTTCACGGGCAGCTCGAACTTTCGCATAATTACCAACTTCGCAATCCGCTTTAACTGCTAAGCACTCGAAATTAGTTGCAAATTAAAATACGTCGCGTACCTGTCTGAGCCGATTACAGGACGGCACGGAGCTTTCAGCAGCTTAAAGTTCACGCTTGTTGCTCTCAATCATTCAAAATATATAGCAGATTCGGCCAGGCGATGCTGGTGCTCTTCCTAATATTTTGGCGCTTTAGTTTTGCAATAATTTAAAAAGATGTAAAGTACGTAAGTCGTTTGTGGGTTTGGGTTTAAGATTCTATAATAAAATTCCGTAATCAATTTTAGCTTTGCCATTACAGCAGCTCAGTCGGGTACCACACGGCGTAGAAAGCCTACTATAATGTTTAAAGGATTATTTAGATGATAAGGAATGAGTGGGTATAGCTACTCTCCGACCCTATACAAGACAGTAATGACTAAATTTTACTAGTATTAAGAATTATATTTTTAAAAGAGTAACCGCCGAGTTGCATGCATGATGCCATGGCTCTATCTTTTATGATTAACTCACAATAACTAATTTTATGTTCAAAATTTCAATTAATTCGGGCGAAGACGCTTGCACAGCTAGTAACATCATAAAAATAAATTAACAAAACAAATTAAGAAATTAGGTCAATTATAAGTTTTCACCATAACGTAAAATTATAAACGCGTACGCGAAATTTTTAAACCCTAAGTTATATTGCTATCCTATCGTATCCTTCTAATATTATACATGTGAAAGTTTGTGAGTATGGATGTATGTTTGTTACTCTTTCACGGAGAATCTGCTGAAGCAATATCGATGGAATTTGGCACAATTATTCCTTATACATCGGGGTAACTTATAGGCTATAAACCGCGATCTATTATTGACTGACCGTTGGTGCAGTGGGTAGTGATCCTGGTGAGTGTATATTTATATACGTCACTTCACATCCGTCAATCGTAGACGTCAAAAACGTCAATCGTCAATCATAATTATAATTAGAACATATACGTCAACTAGCTATTGTAACGCCGTGTGGTCATCATCATCATCCTCCTGCCCTTATCCCACTCTAAGTGGGGTCGGCACAACATGTTATAAGCATGTTGTCTTATGATTTGGCTGCGTTTTTACGACCGACCGCCTGCCTGACATCAACTTACCTTAGTCGTATTTTACGACACCTCGGTAAGAGAGGGTGGTCTATTCTACTAAACCGGATACCACACGGTGGGTCAACTTACCTTAGTCGCCTTTTACGACACCTCGGTAAGAAATGAGGTTGGTCTATTCTACTCAGCCGGATACCACATGGCGGGTCGTTTTACCTTAGTCGCCTTTTACGACACCTCGGTAAGAAAAGAGGGTGGTACTATTCTATTCAGCCGGATACCACACGGCGTATTGTAACGCCGTGTGGTATCCGGTTGAGTAAAATAGACCACCCTCTTTCTTACCGAGGAGTCGTAAAATACGACTAAGGTATGTTGACGTCAGGCAGGCGACCGGTCGTAAAATACGTAGCCAAATCATATGACAATATGTTTGTAACATGTTGTGCCGACCCCACTTAGAGTGGGATAAGGGGAGGAGGATGATGACGTCAACTAGCTATTGTACGCGCACCACTTATTCGTTTTATGTAAATCGGCAAAATTCGTAATTATACGTATACGCAAACCAGCGACCAGAGCTTTTATTCGGAGACGCAAATCGTCGTTTAAGTATGTATTAAAAAATTATATATGAATATTATATTCACCAGATGTCTGTCTACCATAATACAAGTATTAAATTACTTACTTTAGGGATGGACGGCCGTCCCATATATTTATTTATTAACAACCTATCACGCGACAACAGAAAATTGCGGGTAAAAGTTAGTATAATATTTTTCAGCGAACATTAAACTACAAGCTCGTACATTTTTACGTGCGTCCGCCTTAAAGCGTATCATGTGTAAACAAGTTGTGTATGACGACATAGCAGCACTTAGCTATAAGTTATTGATACCCAAGGTGTTGATAAGGCGGTGGACGCTTGCCGCGGCACGAACTGCGATATCCTGCGGCGGCCAGGGATTTAAACTGTCGATTTACCTGAATGTCGATACTTGATATTGGAAAAATTACATTTTCTCAAAAATAGATTTAAAATGAATTTTCATGTTCTAGCTATGTTAATATAAGCTTATGCTTATTTTTATTAAGTAAATTACTTCATTTTAAGTGACGTACGACTTCATGGAATTATGTGACGGTGAATAGGTGACGGTTTTTCTTCGAAGATCTTTTTGTATTATAACCAACTAGCTACCCCTATGTTGAATTAATATGTCACATGATTCGGCTAGGTATTTTACGACCAGCCGCCTGCCTGACGTTTAGTTACCCTTATCGCCATTTACGACACCTCGGTAAATAAGTGGATGGTCTATTCTACTCAACCGGATACCACACGGCGGGTCGACTTACCTTAGTTGTCTTTTACAACTCCTAGGTAAGAAAGAGGATAGTCTATTTTATTCAGAAAAACATTCCAAATAATAAATGAATAATTGTTCATATTAAAAACGTTCTGTTTAATATCTGTTCAATATCTGTTTTAACAAACAAAAGAAAAATCGATACACATTGTACAACTCAATTTCTTTGCTTGGCAGAATTTATTATTTCCTACATTCAACATCCTCCTGCCCATCATACATACATCATCCCACTCTAAGTGGTGGTCAGCACAACATGTTATAAATATGTTGTCACATGATTTAGCTACGTTTTTACGACCGGCCGCCTGCCTGAAGTTAATGAACTTACCTTAGTCGCATTTTATTGCATCTCAGCCGGATAATCTACTCAGCCGTATACCACGTGACGGGTAAACTTACTTTACACCTCGGTAAGGAATGAGGGTAGTCTATTCTACTCAGCCGGATACCACAAGCCATAATTATTTCCTACATTTCTATAGTTAATAATAAAAAAAGTTTCACGACAGTTGTTTATCGATAACAAAAGTCCATCACTAATCCTGACACCTTACAGAATATATTACTCCGTGCCACCGAATCTAATCACGATCTGACGGATTAATATCTCCCGCCATCGTGTGTACCGGCCCTAACCCGACCGGCGCGATTACATTCAATTTTACATCTACCCTCGCATTTATTACAAAACACATAGAATTTAGTATTGTTTGTATTGTATTTTACTGTATATTTGGCAGTATTGAGTGTTCCGGGGCGATTTGTGAAGATTTATTATAATACCTGAGTCTAAATTGTTGTTTAATGTACAGACAGTCAGATTAGGCGCGAGTCGGCTCTGATGTTATAGATTAATGGTGCTTACTTAATGAATATGAAAGGAGATTGATTTTCATAGCCCTTCAGTACTGTTTTTAACCTGCTGGTAATTTGTTCGATGTTTAATTGAATTATTAATTGGATTCAATGTTTTTGATTACACCACACTGTATGGTATCCGGCTGAGTAGAGTAGACCACCCTTATTTCTTACCGAGGTGTCGAGGCGACTAAGGTAAGTTGATTTTCTTTAATCGCGGATTATAGCAAAATAATATTTTCATAACTTTTGTAATCTTCACTACATATTATAAAACAAAGTCGCATTCTTTGTCCATATATCCCTATGTATGCATAAACCTTTAAAACTACGCAACAGATTTTGATGCAGTTTTTTTTAATAGATAGAGTGATTCCAGAGGAAGGTTTGTACGTATAATAACATTCAATACGGAGTAGAGAAATAATGTAATTTTTGAGGTTTCTGTAAATAATTACATTTTTTTCCGCTTACATTGCAAAAGCAGGCTAAACCCTACGAGACTTATCAAAATAATGTACTAAGTATTTGTACACCTTGAAAAGGTCTACAGAAAAGTCCGCGATGGTCTATCTCTTATGGATAACCCACTATAGCATTTTTGACATTTACTTTTTACGAAAAATAATGCCATATTTTTGAAGCAATTTTTATACAATACAGCATTAATCCTTATCCAATTAAGTACCTTAAATAAATATTTGATTTAATATAGATCAATATGGCCGTTTACAGCATGTAATTAAAGTGAACATTTTCGGAGATATTACAGATTTAAAATGCCGTAAGGACGCCGCGCTTCACCCTATAACACTTAGACTTTAGCAGCTATGTCGCTCTTTCAAGAGTTTTTAAAGACATTCTGTAATTAATTGTAAAAATAAATAACATAGGGAAAATGTAAAAGTAAATAAGTAAAAATGAATACTATACTATATGAATTTAGATATTCCAAAGATAGCAGGAAATCTTTTTGGTATAGGGAAAGGAAATAGTTTTTCTCCAAATTTAACGCGTGCGGGCCACGGGCAGTCATGAATAAATCAAAACTACTGGATCGATTATAATCATTTTTTTTACACTGACTGACATGGGATATATATTTTATACCTATGCGAAGCAGGGGCAGGCCGCCAGTAATTTTATAAAGTACCTGCCGCTAAGAGCAAAGTTATGGAAGGTAGTCATATTACAGACTCTCTAAGGTATCAGTATTCCTAAACATATACTTGTCTCGAAGCTACATCAGACGCGTTTTAAACTACTTATATCAAAACAACGAAATGAGATTAGCTGAAGATACAGAAGGGGCTAGAAACTTCCCCGTCGCACCACATTATCCGGGCCGCGACAATAATTCCCCATAAAACAGATCCGTCTTAAAACTTATTCTCATAAAAAGATTTCCAACAAAAGGTGGGAAATTTTTATCCGAAACAAGCACCTGCTTCGCGAAACTCCGCCGAAACTTCGCGAGAAACTTCGCCAAACTCCGTTCAGGATGTTGTTATCGGCCGGAAGAGCTTTAGGCGACTTCCTGTTTTGACGGACGTGAAAAACTCACCTAATACAGTTAGGCACTTCTGGAATGTTCAAAATATTTAATAATATTTTACTGCCATATTATCGCATTAGTTTGGTCGAGTAGAACAGACGATCCTCATTTCTTACCAAGTTGCCGTAAAAGGTGACTAAGGTAAGTACCGTATGGTATCCGGCTGAGTAGAATAGACCACCCTCATTTCTTACCAAGTTGTCGTAAAAGGTGACTAAGGTAAATACCGTGTGGTATCCGGCTGAGTAGAATAGACCGCCCTCATATCTGGCTAATGCGCCTTAAACTACCAAGGGGTCTTAAAAGGCGACCAAGGTAAGTCAGGCAGAATTATCGCATGAAAATGTCACATGTTTTAAAGTTTCTAACGGATAACATTTGAAGAATTGAGAAGATTGGAATATTTCCAGAGGTTTATACATGATGCGCGCATAACTATGCACGATCATATTATTTTCCAAAAAATGTATTACAAATAAGAAGGTCAACACCACATTTTATATAAATAAAATGTCTCTATACCAAAAGTTAAACATTTCCCCTCTAAGGAAACTAAACAATACACCCAAAGAACGACCCCTAAGAATTTCAAGCATCCATTTACACCTTGAGCGAAGCACCTTCAAACCTGTCATATTCACAACCACCCTATTCACCAACTTTGTTTTGCAGATAACTAACCCTTATTCCAATTCCAGAAAGTTCAAATTGCACCATTTAAAAAGTTTATTATATTTAATTTTGGCTCAGGAAATGCCTGTGACATTAAGTAAACGAGAAAATTAAGGGAACGACGAACAGACGTACCTGATTTGGAAATTATATTTTTCACGTCCATAAAAACTCTGGTGCTTGTAATCACACCATTTAAACACCACACAATAAAAGAAATTTAATATATTACGAAATTCATTACAAAAACAGAAGTAACGTATAAATAAATACGGTTGGGATACTGAGATGTTCAACCTAAAATTGAAAAGGAAATTAATACGCTTTCATACAACTTTGGGCTCAAAACAAGAAAGATGAAAATAAGCTCTATCAAGCACTATTGAATCGTCAAGGATGAATATGATTAATGAAGCTACATCTGGTTTGGAATGTTGCTCTTACCAAGAAGAACCAGAAAGAAACTCGGTCGTCAATCTTGTATGAAACTGAAAGGATTTTAAAATCCAGGCATTTTGTATCATCTAAATAATCTTCAAAATCAAAATCAAAATAATCTTTATTCAAATAAGCTCTTTCAAGCACTATTGAATCGTCAAGGATTAATATAACTAATGAAGCTACAACTGGTTTGGAATGTTGCTCTTACCGAGAAGAACCAGAACGAAACTCGGCGATCAATCTTTTAAACATTTTCAATTTTACATTATTAAACCGTAGTCCTGTATGAAGCTGAAATGATTTTCAATTCGACTTCGATTTTATAATATGCTTTACGTATAAGCATATCTCTTACACTTAATTTAAACTTTTCTGTAGACTGGTCTGGTATTGATAGCGGAATTTTATTGTAGAGGACGAGAAGCTTGTCGTCGAAAGCAGTTTAGTAGATAAAATTTGACGCTACCATGACTTCTTGACCTTAACTAATCACTAAGAGCTTTGGTCTTAGGAATCTTCGGTCGGTAGATCATCTTTATATTTACCTACCATTAACAAAATTCAATGAAGAAAACTTAAAATGTAACCCTAAAAATATTTTGCGATGAAGTAAAATAGATATAAATACTAAATGTAGAGTGGACAATCCGTTTTCATACATGATACGTGCAGGATTCGTAAAAACATGCACTTACCTCCACCACCGCCACCACAATACACAAGCACTACACACGTTTACCATCACAAACTATAACAAGCTTGAACTAGAAACATTTATCTAATCGTTAATGAGGGTGCCATTGTATGTTTGATTATCTCAAGTTGCTCCCAGATGTCCTGACTCCTTTGGCAGGTGCGCAAGATTTCGAAACTATGGTCATTAAGAACTTAGGAATTAGGAAGAAAAAATAATCAAGTTACGAATTCGGGCAAATTTACGCATTCATCCCACTCTGACGCGTGTACCTTTATAAAAAATTCAACAATATCATCAGGCCGAGCAGCCAGGAGCCGTAATTAATGGCTCAGAGCCCGACAAGGTGGAGGAAAACACTTTTAAACTTTCCCACCCGCGAATTATTAATAGGTTTCTACGTCGATGGCCAGTGATGTATTTATGACAGTATTTATATCGATAGTTTTTTGTTATTTTTTTATATATCGTATGCCGTTTGCTATCCGGCTGAGTAGAATAAACCACCCTCATTTCTCACCAAGGTGCCGTTAAAGGCGACTAAATATAAGTTGACCCGTCGTGTGGTATCCTACTGACTAGAATATACCACTCTTATTTCTTACCGAGATGTCGCAAAAGGCGAGTAAGGTAGGTTGACGTCAGGCATCAGGCGTCAGGAATCTAATCTATCTATATATAATCCCATATCTCCGATTATAGCAAAATTATATCATCCATTACATTTTTATAGAGGTAAAAGTTTTATGTTTCTATTTTAGTACGTATTATTTTAGGTATCTTAGAATACAGACGAGATCAAGGAATATAATGGAATTTGAGGATCACTATCAATTCAAGATGGAGTACAAAATGAATGCTTAATTCTTAACATTCGTTGTCTTAGTATTTGAAAAATATGATTCACTTGATATGGATAATAAGTAATTTACTAGCACATTGGCGCAAAGCCACCGTCAGGCGAAAAAAAAACGATGCAAATTTGAAATATAATACATAAACAAATTCTTTAGGTTTTGTCGTGGAGTCTTGATTTATGTTATGCACAGCAAAACGATTGCTGAGATTGTGATAATGAATGTATGCAGTGCTAGTCTAGTGATGTGTTATTGGTTTACAGTGCATGCATTTTACGAATACTGTTTTTATACGGTATGGAAACGGATAGTACACTATACATTTAACATTAATTACAATGTCTGTTATCAAGGATTATAACGAAATCATTTTTAATTTAACCTTTATATTATCACGATTTTTGAAATATTAGTTTGTTTAGCAAAACTCAGTCTGTTGTTTCTCAGTATATCGTATCTTAATTTTTGAATCGTGTTGAAGTTACATATTTGCTATAAAATAATGTCGATAATAAAAATTGCCCAACACTAAATTATAACACCTTGCAATGATGTAAAAATTAAGAAAGAGAGATTTTTAAAAGTCAGAGGCGACGGCCGAGTTAGTGACGCCACATTAATTCTTTCTGTCGATTACTTTCGAGTTTTTTCGAGTTTCGAGTAGATAGAAAAAAACACGGGTACCTGAACTTTCCTAATGATAGGCGGGAGTTTCGGAAACAGCTCAAGATTAATGATTTACCTTGATCGAAGTTTGTACTCAAAAGGTTGATGAAAATGTTTTTAATTTAAATTAAATATTTTTATAATTTTATAAAAATTATATAAATAAAATATATAAGTATAAATTATATAAATAAAATATATATATAAATATTTTTATATTTTTAATTTAACTTAATACTTTTTATGTCTCATAAAAATTAACACAAGTCTTTGATTTTTAAATTCAAATTCAAATTCAAAATTCAAATTCAAAATATTCTTTATTCAAATAAACTTGTATACAAGTGCTTTTGAATCGTCAACTTTACTGCTGGTTCGGAAAGCTGTTCCTACCGAGAAGAGCCAGCAAGAAACTCGGCGGTTGCTCTTTTAAAAAAATAATTCTTAATATTATTTACATTAAGTCGTTACTGTCTTGTACAGGTTCAAAGAGAGCTATATCCACACATTCTTATCTTCTAAATAATCTGCAAGAGTATAGTAGGCTTTCTGTACCAGGCTCTTTTTAACAGTGTTTTTAAACTGGGGGGTAAGGGGAGTACGCGTAACAACTAGTGCTCCCAAATGCCAACCTCACCTGCACGCGGTGCCCCCTGCCAATAACAGACGAGGCTATGGCGACCGATTGATGGCGGTATAACCATCCAATTAAGCTGACTTAAAATCCCAGGCCAGAGGTGGGCAGCAGCGCCTCTAGTGTCGAATGAGTCAGCTCTGCGGTCACCAACCCGCTTGCCCAGCGTGGTGACTATGGGCAGCAACCCCCATATGGAAGTGTCCAGAAAGTTCCGGCCCTCAGTTCCCGGCAGCCCCACTATTCCCGATTACGGCAGCGGTCGCGGTAACGGTGGGGCGGAGGGTGCAAAGAATCACCGGGTTACGGTAGGCTGCCAATCAACGATCTATTTGGCAACGTATAATGGACGAACGTTACGGCTGGACCATCACCTCACCGAACTAGAGGTAGAATTAAGTCGTATAAACTGGAGTATTCTTGGGTTATCTGAAGTCCGAAGAGAGGGTGAGGATACGGTAACCCTAGATTCCGGTCACTTATTCTACTTCCGTGAAGGTGATAAGGTCTCCCATGGTGGTGTCGGTTTTCTGGTTCACAAGACTCTCAGTAACAACGTTGTAGAAGTCAGTAGTGTGTCGACCCGGGTAGCGTACCTTGTACTTAAACTCACCGACAGGTACTCCCTGAAAGTGATACAGGTATATGCGCCGAACTCTGCACACTCTGACGACGAGGTCGAATCCATGTATGAGGACATATCTCAAGCTCTGCATGGCACTACGTCAGCCTTCTACAACGTTGTTATGGGAGACTTCAATGCTAAAGTGGGAGTACAAAGACGCGGAGAATCGAAAATCGGATTGCATGGATTAGGGCACAGGAATCAAAGGGGGCAAATGCTAGTCGATTTCCTCGAAATGCAAGGGCTCTTCTTAATGAACTCTTTCTTCAAGAAGAAGCCTCAGAGACGTTGGACTTGGCAAAGCCCCGATACTTTGACAAAGAACGAGATAGACTTCATCATGACGGATAAGAAGCACATATTTAGAGATGTCTCTGTGGTCAACAGGTTTAATACAGGTAGTGATCACCGACTTGTACGAGGCACTTTGAATATGTGTTTCAAGGCCGAAAGGTCCCGTATGATGAAGCCTACTCTCCGACCTACGCTGGCCCAAATAGACTGTACGTCCGAGCAGTTTCGATTGGAACTCCAGAATCGATTCGACTGTCTGGAAACCACTAGTAATGTGAACGAGATAACCGACAACGTGGTGAAGACGGTATGTGCACTGGGTCGAAGGCACTTTCCGCCGACGAGTCGAAGCAAGCAGTCCAAACTTTCTCCCGAAACCCTGGATCTGATGAGACAGAGACGTGAAATGCCGTCCGCTCAAGTTGCTTCGCCAGAACAGAGAGCTCTTTCTAAGAGGATACGAAAACTTGTACGCAGAGACCTCCGCTGCTTAAATACACGGGCTATCGAAGCCCTTATTGAGCGGAATAGGGGGTCGAAAGTATTTCAAAAACCCTTAGGAAGAAGTCATCTATCGAAGCTTAAAACAGAGGACGGCAGGACAGTTGTCTGTCGCTCTGAGATCCAGAACGAGGTCGAGAAATATTACGGATTGCTTTACTCGTCGAGTGCACATAAGCCTAGTACCCGCGATACCAAGGATCCACGAGCACCACTGTCGCGCCATTATACAGAAGACATCCCGGACATTGAGAGTGGTGAGATTAGTTTGGCACTCGAGCAACTTAAAAACGGAAGAGCCCCCGGTGACGATGGGATTACGGTTGAGCTGCTAAAGGCTTCTGGACGTCCTGTCCTCAAAGCCTTGGCAGAGCTCTTTAATACCGTTATCCATACAGGCACTACACCGGAAGCGTGGTCTAGGAGCGTGGTTGTCTTGTTTTTCAAAAAGGGTGATAAAACACGTTTGAAAAACTATAGACCAATCTCGCTCCTGAGCCACGTCTACAAGTTATTCTCGAGAGTCATAACGAATCGTCTTGCCGCCAGACTTGACGAATTCCAGCCACCGGAGCAGGCCGGGTTTCGAAAAGGCTATAGCACCGTAGACCACATCCATACTGTTCGGCAGATTATACAGAAGACCCAAGAGTATAACCAGCCGCTGTGTATGGCATTTGTGGACTACGAGAAAGCCTTCGACTCCATTGAGACCTGGGCTGTTCTGGAATCTCTGCAGCGATGTCATATCGACTGGCGATATATCGAGGTGTTGAGATGTATCTACAATACGGCAACAATGACCGTTCAAATCCAGGACCAGCGAACCAGACCTATTCACCTTCAGCGCGGGGTGAGGCAGGGAGATGTAATATCTCCGAAACTGTTCACCAACGCGCTGGAGGACGTCTTCAAAACCCTGGACTGGACTGAACGAGGCGTCAATATTAATGGAGAATGCATCTCACACCTTCGTTTCGCGGATGACATCGTCATCTTCGCAGAGACGCTGGAAGACTTACGCGAAATGTTGAATGGCTTAAGTGATGCCTCCAAGCGAGTTGGTCTTGGCATAAACTTGGACAAGACCAAGGTCATGTTCAATGATCTTGTCGTGCCAAGACCAGTATCAGTGAATGGAACTCTTCTCGAGGTTGTGCAGGATTACGTCTACCTAGGCCAGACTATCCAACTCGGCCGCCACAACTTCGAGAGAGAGGCTGAAAGGAGAATTCACTTGGGCTGGGCAGCATTTGGCAAACTTCGTCAAGTCTTCACGTCCGAGATTCCGCAATGCCTGAAGACCAAAGTCTTCGACCAGTGTGTCCTACCTGTGTTAACGTACGGCGCCGAGACTTGGACACTGACGGCGGGACTAGTCCACAAGTTCAAAGTCGCTCAGCGTGCCATGGAGCGAGCTATGCTCGGAGTGTCTCTCAAGGATAAAATCAGGAATGAGATTATCCGAGAGAGAACCAGAGTAACCGACATAGCTAGCAGAATATGCAAGCTGAAGTGGCAGTGGGCCGGTCACGTCTGTCGCAGGACTGATGGCCGTTGGAGCAAAAGAGTCCTGGAGTGGAGACCGCGTCTTGGCAAACGCAGTGTAGGGCGCCCACCGTCTCGCTGGACCGACGATATCCGGAAGGTTGTTGGGGCCAGGTGGATGCGCATTGCGGAGAACCGGGATGTCTGGCGCAGACATGGGGAGGCCTATGTCCAGCAGTGGACTGCGAAAGGCTGATGGATGGATGGATGGATGGATTTTAAACTGCTGTAATGGCAGTGCTGAAATTGATTGCGGAATTTTATTATAGAATCTTATACCAAAACCCACAAACGAGTTACGCACTTTAGCAAGGCGCAAAGCAGGAACCGCAAGCTTATGTCGGTTTCTGCTTTGTCTATTGTACACATCACCTATCGTTTTATAATTCTTTATATTTTTATGTACATAAATTAAATTGCTCAAAATATACTGTGAAGCAAATGTAAGAATACCTGTTTCAAACATTGACTGGCTTGTTGGTGTATGTGGCTGAATCCTGCCTCCAGTTTCGGAGTTGTAAGGTTCGATTCCCGCCTACTGCCAATATTTTTTGGTTTTGGTTGGTTCTTAAAGTCTGGGTGTATTTATGTATATAAGTATTTTTTCAAAGTTATATAGGTACACTAGCTGAAAATTGTTTTGCCGTATAAATTATTATTAGAGAATTTCTAGTGTACAAAAAAAAATTAGGGGTGGACGGACAACCCTTATCAGTATATTTATTACTTTGTTTTACCCGCAACTACTTTGCTTGGACTGTTGTCGCGTGATATGTTGATAATAGATGGCACTTTCCAATGTTATCGTATTCCTATAGAATTAACAGGATGTCTATAGTCTGTATGTTTTCGCGGTGTATAAGGTATAATTGTGCCACATTTCATCGAAATCGATTCAGCGGATTCGCCGTGAAAGAGTAACAAAAATATATCCATACTCACAAAATTTCGTATTTGTAATAAATATCAGTTGGTTAGGATATAACGTATTGACTTCACACAATTTCATAAACTTTTCCGAACAAACTTTGGATCAAGGTGCAACATTAATCTTAAACTGGACCCCTACAGTTTATTGTACATAAAATTAGTTTAGTTTTAGTCGTATAATGTCACACTAAATCCTCGCAGAAAACACAATACGTGTAGACACGCGTTGTCGAGTTAAAACAGTCGACAAATCAACGTCGCGCGTCGTTTACCGTCGGTTGACTTTTCAATTTGTACTGTTTCACGTAAGTGCACTGTATGCGCCACCGGCAACGAGCAACGAAAATAATTTCAGAGGAGGCATTTGTCTTTCGGTTACATTATTGGGAACAATGAAGTTTATGATCGTTAACTACTTATTATATTGAAATGCCTATATCAATAAGGCGCTACAGCATCCTATTAGCTCACTTACAAGCTTTGTAATATTCCCAGGAGGTCACGAGTTCAAACTCCGGGGAAGCGCCAATAAGTTTTTCTGTCAAAACTCATGTGTCTTATTGATATTTGTAACAGAATTATTAATAATAAAGTAGTTCTATTGTAACTTCTATGCTATGGAAATCCGCAAAGTAACGCACGCTTCTGTAAATCATTAATATTTGGAATTTATCATACGCTTTTTGGTGAAGGAAAAGATCGTGAGTAAACTAGTACAAAGTAAAGTATAAAAGTTGTCGTTTATAGTTGTGAAAATGGGGGTTTTAAGATAAGTAATTAACATAATTTTTAAAAATAGCGGTACTTACTATGTTAAAATCGGTCTCTTACTGACGTAAACTTGACTAATGATGGCATAATAAAATATAAAATAATTGGACTCACGACTTAGTTGGCATCAACTTAAGTGATACGTACCTGTTCATTCGTTTATTGTACTAAATATGCGTTTTTTTCTGTTCTATAAAGAAAAACTGTTTTTTCCTATAGTTTAGCCCGGTACATAAGCTTTAATAATACCAAATCCAAATTTAAGTTAGTACCAAATTTCATAAATATTGCTCTCAACGATTAGCCCTGAAAGAGTAACAGACAGACAGATTTTCGGATTAATAATATAATATTATAGTTTTATTTATAAATATTATACATATGAATATCAAATATGTAGTTAACCTGGTTACATATCAAAAATGTCATGACCGTGATAAATTATAAAAAAGGTTTTCGTGAATGACATCATTGAAATAACATTCAACGCGCTCATCATTTTTTATAGATGTAATTAATCAAATCCATCCAAATTTGATTAGTAATATGCCTTTTATATTGTTATATTTTTATTTTATTGACTTAACACATTATAGAGGCCGTTTCAAGTGATGAAAGTTCTATATTAATTTTCTAAAATATACGTCCATACTAATTTATACGCTGTATGTACATCGTGTGGTATTCGGCTGAATAGAATAGTACCACCCTCATTTCTTACCGAGTTGTCGTAAAAGGCGACTAAGGTAAGTTGACCGACCCTGTGGTATCCGGCTGGATAGAATAGTACCACCCTCATTTCTTACCAAGGTGTCGTAAAAGGCGACTAATGTAAGTTGATCGTCCGTGTGGTATCCGGTTGAGTAAAATAGACCACACATTTTTTTACCGAGGCGTAAAATACGAGGGTAAGTTGACGTCAGGCAGGCGGCCGGTCGTAAAATACGTAGCTAAATCATATGACAACATGTTTGTAACATGTTGTGCCGACCCCACTTAGAGTGGGATAAGGGCAGGAGGGTGATGACTAATTTATACTCTGTCTGGGGTGAGTTTCATTTTTAAGTAAATATAAACCCTTGCACTCTGTAATCGCTGTTCCATTTCTCTTGACATGACGTGGACTCTAAGAGCAGGGTTCCAGGTTCTAATTCTACTTCTCCTTTTTCGCTGCTTCCTTACCGCTTTCCATAAGCCTCCTCTCTCCAATTTGGAACACAATGTTTTAAGCTAACCTTCCTCGCTACTCTAAAGCGGATTGATAGGTTATTAATTCTCCCAGAATTATTAAGAGAAATGCAGGTTTCTTCACGATGTTTTGCTTTATCGAAAAACGTGTTATTGATTGCAAATATCAATTAGACACAGGTTTTAACAAATGTAATAATTAAGCAAAATAGCACATCAACAAATTGTACATCCTTGAAATGCATCCGCCTTGCTCGTGTGCAGTAATGATAATTTATCTGGTAGCGACCTTTCTATCACACGCCGCGGCTGGAATGTTGTGAACTATATTAAAATATCTTTGGAAAATATACTGTTAAATTTACAGTTAATCGTTCTTAACACTGAGCGGCGCGTAGTGGTTTACTAATGTTTGTTGCATTGCGCTATATTTTGTCATACGAAATATAGTGGGTGACCGAGTCTTGCCCGGTAATTATTTAAAAGATATAAATAAAAAAGATGCCAATGTGAGATTCGAACCCAAGTTTTGAACTTTTTCGGTCCGCCCATTACCCATCGGCTATCGCAGCATTACGTTTGAAAACTAAAATATTCTTTCTAACTAAATTTTTTTTTAAATAAAACCTAGCTAGATCAATTTATCCCCCAAGACCCCTACATGCTGACTTTCAGGAAAGTCGTTGGAGCCGTTTCCAAGATTCAGAAAATATATTTATATATTTACATACAAGATTAACTCATTTAAATATTAAAGATAAACATCTTCGAAAAACCTCGTTGTAATATAATTATATAAAAACGAAAGTCTGTTTGTTTGTTACTAATCAACTGGAACAAACCGGACTGACGTAGAGGACGTTAATTTGGGAAAGAACACAGTGAGAGTATTTGAACACCAAGTTTGTAAAAAACTGGCACTAAAGCTTATTTATAATAAACAAAAATGGAGCTAACTCGTGTATAGTCGATTAAAGCTAAATTAAGTAATTTAAATAAAATTAAGAGACAACTTTTTTCAACTTAGAATCTATATAAATATTTCACGCGAAAGTTTGTCCATCTGTTACGCTTTCAAGGCTTGACTGCTAGAATAATATTTATGAAGTTTGATCCACTTAAATTACATAAAGAATCAAAAAGTTACATACGTAATTGAGAAAGAATTATCATATCATAAAAAATTTCCTGTTTCACTTTCGGGATAAAAAATATGTTACTAATGAAAATTTTGTTATTATTACAAACATAGTACTTGATTAAAGGTATTTGAACACTTAACTTACTTTAACAAAGTCGCGTGTACAGCTTGTAATAAATATAATAAGTTAATACAAGCTAAAAGTTAAACGTAACCAATTTTGCACAGTCGTAAAACGGGATCGGAATATCTCTATCTTTTGGTTACACAAAAGCTCTGCAAAATGGTTTCTATCAATAACTTAATAACAAGCGGAGGTGAATGGGAGTTTGATAATGTCGTAAAAGATCGGCAGCCATCTTGAGATCGCGTAAACCTCTCAGGAGTCCTCAATAATCCGGACAATAAAGAAAAATTCCAACCCTCTTTATGAAGAGGTAAGTCCTCGACAAATTGTGTCCAACAGAAGGTATGGAGGTGCTAACAGTGCTACAACTTTTAATTTTAATATTCATATCAATTTGGTATATCAATAAAATTGACAAGCTACTAACAAAAGTAATAATAAAATTATTTTGCTATAATCCGCGAAGAAGTAAAACAGAAAATATACTATATAATGTAGAGTGGACGATACCTTTTCTTACATGTAGGATTCGTAAAAACACATGCATAAACCTCCACCACCGCCACCAAAATACACAAGCACTACGTACGTTCACTATCACAAACTCAACAATGACATTTTCTTTGTTTTCAATTGATAACATTATCATCTTCCTGCCTTTATCCCACTCTAAGTGGGGTCGGCACAACTTGTTATAAACATGTTGTCACATGATTTGGCTACGTATTTTACAACCGGCTACCTGCCTGATGTCAACTTACCTTAGTCGCATTTTATGACCCATGGGTAAGAAAGAGTATAGTCTATTCTACTCAACCGGATACTACACGGCTAAACGATACTAAATGGAACTTATTATCGGCGAAGCTTCAAGTTTAAGTTAAAAAATATTACATCTCACTACCTTGTTAGATCAAATATGGTTAAAAATATATGGTAAATATGTTATACGTATGTATGTATATATGTATATATATATTTATGTATAAGAATTTAAATGGAATGTCTCTAGCCCAAAGGTTGCCTGGAAGAAATCGCTAGTTAGCGATAAGGCCGCCTTATTGTATCTCCATTGCAAGAGCTACCATAACGGATGCAAACCATCATCAACCACGACCACTCTGTCGAGAGTGATTGTATCTCCTCAGTCGTTGATTGAAGAAGAAGATTGTATCTCCATTAAAATTATATCGTTTTCTTTACGTTGTATATTGTAATTTTATGTGGTGCAATAAAAAATGTTCTATTATATTCTAGGCGTACGAGTCTCTGTTCAGAACGAGACTTAATCTGAACCTCTTCTATTTCATTGTTGTAGTTCTTCTATGTATCTTCTTATTTCTAATTTAATCACGAAGAGATATTTCAATCATTGCTCCATTACCCACTGAGTTTCTCTGAGCTTTCTTTTGAGTTCCTAGTCAGCAACTTTGCGCGTTATTTTCATTGTACCTTTTCATAATGTAAGAAATATTATTGGATACCAATGGCTACTCTACTGACGGCCTCGTGCCGTCGTCAGCGCAGACTGTAAGAGACGGGCATCGTGCAGGTAAAAGTCGCTGTAAGTGGATTGCTCGGCTGCTTTACATGCAAATATTTTGTGCAAACGCCCCACTCGGTTATTGCACGGAACATTATTTATGGGACTTATTCGTAATGGAAACATTTGAGATTTATACGAGTTTGCTTTTCGGATCTTTGTAAATCTTCCGTTAAATATTTAAATTGTTAAGTTTACGCCTTTTATATTTTTAGAATTTGTAAATGATATTCATATATGTTTTTTTAATTTAATAAAACCGAAACGTCTTAAAAGTGCAAAATATGCGTTTAAAATTTCCAAATTTGTTTACTAGTTTACTACATTTATCAAATCAATTTTCACATAACATACATTTATGACATAATTTTTTATAACTTCCCAATATTATACTATAGAAACGGGAAATCTGGTGTTAACTTGTGTATTGTTTTAATAAAACGTCACCAGAAATTATGTAGGATATATTTTGCTAAAATTTCGTAAAATTAATGCATTGGTATTAATCGTGGAGCCCATCTTCCTGAAGATGCTTCGGTTACGGGGAAACACGGGCGTAGAGATTGTAGTTGTGCTTGTGTGGTGTACTGTTTGTTGGTGGCGGCGTTTTGTGATTCGTGTGGTGACTGGTCGTGCATATATAAGGTATGTGAATGTTATCTGCTTATCACACTTAGCATTACATAGATTCTCTTAACAAACGTGGATTACAGCAAAATAATAAAACTTCTGTATTATAGCCATTCCGAAAAGTAACGCCTGCTTCTATAAATTATTTAAAACGTAACCAATTTCTATCATTTACCTTTAGGTGTGAATATAGTAATATAGTCTCATAGGGAAATCTGGGGTACCTCGTCACCAATTCCTATTAGTTACGGTCAGGTGTGAATATTATGATATACGAACGGGAAATCCGGTGGTATATCGTGCATTATATTAATATAACGTTACCGCATTCTATTACGCTATCTGCGAGATCTGCCTGTCGATCCATCACAGGCCCGTGACAAACGACCGACGCTCCACGACGCGGCGGCGTGGCGGGCGAGCACCATCCGTCAAGCTTATTGCTTATTATGTGCCTTTTCATACACTTTGGGCACCTTCGAATGATAACTATTGAATGAACTACTATAAGGACGGTTTTTATTACTATCATCTACATATATATCAAGGAGCTATGATAGCTCAGCGGTAACACCGTGCGACTCTTTCGAGGAGGAGACGGGTTCGAACGCGGGCAGACACCAATGAGTTTTTCTGTAAAAACTTATGTGTCTAATTGATGATTGCAATTGATCACACGTTTTTCGGTGAGGAAACCTGCATATCTCTAGAGAATTCTGGAGATATGTGTAACCTACCAATCCGCATTGGAGCAGCGTGGTAGGTCTTAGCTCCAATCCTTCTCTTCAAAAAACGCCGATTATAAGAATAAGATGCCGATTTCCAGCAGTGGGAGAGTAATAGGCCGCTACTTTACTTTACTTAACATATATATCTGTCCTATCCCTCCTACATATATTATAAATGCGAAAGTTTGTGAGTAAGGATGTATATTTGATATGAAGATGTATATTACTCTTTCACGGCGAATCAGCTGAACCAATATTGATGAAATTTTACACAATTATTCTTTATACACCGAAATAACATATAGGCTATAGAAATTCTGTTAGTTGTACAGGAATGGGATGACACTAAGCGCCATTTATTACCACCTGTTACGCGACAACAGTTCATGCGAAGGAAGTCGGGGGTAAAAGCTAGTACTTATAAAACAAAGTCGATAAAAGCTGTCTGTCTGTATGTGTTCCATTTTCTTCAAATCTTTTATAGAATTAGCCATTACTTTGCGGAGATCCATAATACAAAAGTAATAATAAAATTGTAAAAATAAATATAAACGATATGACAAAAAAATAGCAATTCTTCCGGGAGGTTTAAGTAGTTGCGTCTTCTCCGAAACGGCTTAAGCGATTTTGATGGGACTTTCACTGAATGATAGAAGAGTTCGTGGCTCAAGACAAAAGCTACATTTTATCTTAGCATTCCGTCAGAGTCTGGATTTATGCAGGGAAAACTTGTGACACTAATTTCCACAGGGACAAAGCCACGGGCTTAGATAGTTTAGTTTACTATAACTTTTAATTGATAGGAAGCAGGCAATCTCTTAAGTACCCGTCTATTTAAGATACCTGCTCCCGACGCCCCGCTCTGGTCTAATGAGATTAGCGAGAGCCCTCTCTCAGCCGAGCTTATCCAGGTATTTAACTGTACCTTAAGTGGCCATAAGGATGAGCTGAGCATCTACATTAGAATACAAATAGTGGGAATACACTAAGTGATCTGCACAGCATGTTTTTTCTTCCATTTTCTGCTATTATTCGTCAACTCTGGCGCTAATCCTTTTATATGCATGTCATACTTCACACAATCCAATAATTTTCTTTAAGGCCTCCCTCTATTTACATATCCATCCACATTTTATTATTCACATATCCATCCACATTTATTTAACACTCTTTTGGTCACATGATTTTCATCTCTCCTAATTACATGTCCATACGAACCCAATCTTGCATCTCTCGTTTTTTCTATAGTGGGTACAAATTTCAGACTACCCGAGCCCTTATATCCTGATTTCGTTCCAACACACGTCCGCCACACGATAAAATATATCTTGAATTAAAACAAAGAATTAACGTTAGTTGCTTACATTTTATCTCGAAATTTTTATAATGAGAAAAACCTCTATTTTCTTGACTCATCATTCTCCTGCCCTTATCCCACTCTGAGTGGGGACGGCACAACATTTTATAAACATGTTATCACATCATTTGGCTAGGTATTTTACGACCAACCGCGTGCCTGACGTCAACTTACGTTAGTCGTCTTTTACGACACCTCGGTAACTTTATTTTTCTTTGTTAATGTATTGAAATTACGTTCAAGATTGTGAGCGCAGTAAGAAATCCTCAGTGTACGTGGATATTCAAAAGTAGATTAACCGCTTGCCATTAAACGACGCGGCTGCTTTATTAGCCCCTACTTAGTGGCTCACTTGAGGTAAGCCGGTCGTTTGCCAATGGTGACGACATTTTTACCGATATATCTAAAAGCAGGCTTTTACTTCATCTCCATAAAACACGACCCAGATATCATTGGACCTATGTCCAGCAGTGGACGTCTCTAGGTTGAGAGAAAGGGTGAAATCTAATAAATATCTTATAAGAAATCTCAGAGTCGCTCAAGAGGCGAAAGAGCGAAGCCTTGCTTGGAATATCTTGTTAAATCCATACTCATTTATACATATCGATTTCTGTCTGTCTGTTATACTTTAACGCCTAATCGACTACAGCAATATTCGATAATTTTTGTTTTTGTTGAAGCTTACATACCGGGATCATATATAAAATATAAAAAAAACCTGTTTTTTGTATAGAAACCGCATAAAAATACATGGTATATAGTTGAGAGTATTTTTACACTTAAATCAACGCGAAGTCATTTGTAAAACTAGTTTAACATAGAAATACGAACTTTTGATATAGCCGAACGGTGATACACTGTAAAAAATTTTCAGGGGATCATGGGTTAAAGCTCAAGACTGGGACCAATGAGTTTTTAAAAAGGCTATGCGCCTAATTTATCTTTATATTTTATCACACTTTTTCGGTGAACGAAAGGAGGAATGACGTGAGGACACTGCATACGGATGATTTCTAGGATATATGTAGCCCACGCCTTAGAGCAGCGTGGTGCGTCTAAGATCCAACCTTGCTCTCCAAAAGACACAGATAAGAGAACAAATTAAGAACACGTACACTTTAACGTAAACACTCTTCAATAGACTTACCATTTTTGTGGTCGTAGATTAAAATAGGTCGTTGAAAAGTACGAGTACATCGTGTCGGACACAATGGACAACGGTTGAAGGACAAGATGCAGTACAAAGCTAACGTAAGACGCCATTATGATGAGCCGGGCTATTAAATTTAACTCCGACACCAGTGCGATTCTGAGACCTTGACTGTGATTACCTATTATTGTTGTTTAATTTCTATTGAAATAATGCTGCTCAATCAACGATTTTAATCATCATCATTCTCAACCATTTTGGGTCTTGGACGTAAGCCTCTTTTAAGTTCTATGCCTCAAATCTGCGTGTTGTCTTAAATAGTCTACCCATGTCTTGGACGGACTGGATCCACTGTTAGCACGTGTTTCTGGTCAGCGATTTTAGATGAAATTCAAATTCAAAATTAATTGCCTCTTCAAGTGACAAGAGGGCTGGCTCCTTTTACTCACAAATAGTCAGCTTAGAGATTCAGCGCGGAAACGCTGCCAGCATTCTTGGGACCATTCCACGTGGGCATGATTTGTATAGTCCTAGTGAGTAAGTAGTTTAAATAGATATAACTTGTAAATATTCTTTATTGAAAAGAAGTGCTTTTGAATCGTCAACTCTACTTCTGGTTCGGAAAGATGATCCTACCGAGAATAGCCGGCAAGAAAATTGGCGGTTGCTCTTTTTCTTCAATTCTTATAACTCGAAGAGTACGTCCACGCATTCTTATCATCTAAGTAATCGTCAATAGTATAGTAAACTTGTATATATCTCGTTAACATTTAATTAAAACATACACTACTATTTTAAGTACAACATCATCCTGCCCTTATCCCATTCTAAGTGGCACAACGTTATAAACATGTTGTCATATGATTTGCTTACGTATTTTATGACTAGCCGCCTACCTGACTTCAATTTACTTTAGTCGTATTTTATGACACCTCGGTAAAAAAGAGGGTGGTCTATTCTCAGACATATGGGTCAGTCAGGGTCAGATTAACTTAGTCGCCTTTTAAACCTCAGTAAGAAATGAGGGTTGTCTATTGTACTCAGCCTTCAGCCACACGGCACTTTCTTTAATCACCTTTTACCACACCTCGGTAAGAAATGAGGGTGGTCTGTTCGACTCAGCGGGATACCAGAGAGCATATATAATCTAACATAGTTAAGACTGCAAACTTAAATTTGTTAATTATAATTTCTTATTAAAGTCCAAAGAGAAGTTACGCGCAGAATCTGGTTTTATTTTGTACGCTGAAAATTAATCTAAATTTTTCACCTATTCTATTTTTATAAAAAAAAACGAGTGCCTATTCCACCTTATACAGTCCTCGTACAAAAAGATAAATAGACATCGTTCTCGTGATATATTTCTTTTCCGTAGACAATAAGATGGTCTAACAAAAATAAACAATAAAAAAGGTCGGTGGCAAAGGTCAGTAACAGGGTCGAAGGCTTAATAGACGAAGACACCGGCAAAAGGTCACCCCACACGTCTAGACCGAGTTAATTTCCCGAATACCTGCGCACAATGGACTGAACGAACTATTTTTCTCCAGCACAATAGACCTAAAGGATCCGGTATTTGAGTTATTTCCCGAACAGGTGAAATTGCTCGCTAAATGCGTCACTATTGTGAGGAAAATGGTTTTTAACTATCCATTCCTTTATTAAAAATCTGAATCTTATGTGATATCCATCCAAATTCATAATTATCACCGATTTGGCCACATGATTATCAAGCCGTGAGGTATTCGGCTGAATAGACTAGTACCTCCCTCATTTCTTACCGATGTGTCGTAACAGGCGACTAAGGTAAGTTGACCCGCCGTGTCCAGTCCAGCTGAGTAGAATAGAACACCCTCATTTCTTACCGAGGTGTCGCAAGAAGCGACTAAGGTAAGTTGACTCACAGTGTGGTATCCCGCTGAGTAGAATTGACTAAACTCTTTTTTACTAAGGTGTCGTAAAAGGCGACTAAGCTAAGTCAGGCTGACGGCCGATCCTAATATACCTAGCTGAATCTTGTCACAAATATCATGTGACAATTTATATCATGTAGGACCCCACTTATAGTGGAATTAGGGCAGAAGGATGATGATTTAAAATCTGAACGATTACAGAAATATATTTTGATGACACATCAATAAATAAAAAAAAACTTTGTGTTGTATATCGCGCCACTTGAAATTATTAACGTAAATGTAACTAAACTACTTGTATTAATAAAAGAAAGTATTCTAAATCAGTTTTATACTTTTCATAAAAATGTTAAAATGAAATCAAAGCAAACTCTCATTCGCTATCCGCGGGCTAGCTGCTAATGACAGCGGCTGTCACATCTCCCATGTCAAAATGGCGCGAAAGGCTGTGACAAGATGTGTCGTCATGGCTTGTTTGCTTGCTTGCTTGCTTGCTTGCTTGCAGTAGCGACACGGCTGCGTTGTTACATAAACAAAAAACGCTTCCTCATAAAACATGAAAAGAATATCAAATAGGTTGTACAAAAAAACAGTTATCTAAATTGAAAGCACGTGTACTTAAACACAATAAATAACCGTGTCTAGACACAACAGACTAATCTAGGCAGCGCAAGCTACCTGACTCACAGCAGGGTCGTGCCCTTATATTTCTGATAAAGAATGAAGCTGCAAAATATGTCATACTAAATCACATTCGCGAATTCTAAAAAATGTCCTTATCGCTGTTCTCTATATAAAAACTAGATTTTACCCGCGATTTAGTTCGCGTGGACTGTTGTTGTGTGGTAGGTCGATAACAGATTGCTCTTTATCCTATTCCTGTAGAATTAACAGGATTTCTATACTCTATATGTTATTCCGGTGTGTAAGGAATAATTGTGCCAAATTTCATCGATATTGGTTTAGCGGATTCGCCGTGAAGTACCAAACATACATCCATAGGTACTCATAAATTGTCGCATTATAAATGGATAATTATAAAAAAATTAGTTATACACAACTTTAACAGGAAACTTATTGGTGCCTGCGTGGATTTGAACCCGCAATCCCCGCGGGTACATGTTGTAATGTAAATAAAGTAGAAAAAACTATTTATTGCCAGTTTTAATGATATCGCAGCCCCGCTCAGATGTCGTTATTTAGCACGCAGGTAGTTTGGCGGGCGGCCAGTGTTGCCAGATAGCGCAAGATTTTTAACCTCCTATTTTAGCGAAACATAAATTTTAAATATAATACTGTAAAAAGGTAAAATTTGTGTGTACATTTCGGGCGGCAGTTACCTGATTGCTGTTTTTTATGGAGTTGCAATTTCTTTTTGATATTTTTCCTTTATGAAATTGTTGTTTTGGTATTTCTTTACCTTTTGTTTGGGGTAATTATGGCTCAGTTTAATTATACTGATCACAGATACTCTCCCATTTGTGCTGACCCCACTTAGAGTGGGATAAGGGCAGGAAGATGATGATGAACAGATACTCTCCCACTTTCAAGATAAGGCCCTCTGATAGGATTTGTTGATTAATATATATTGACGAATATGAGAGAATGAGTTTATAAAAGCATTTTTTTTACATTAACTATTTATAGTTAGACTGGCGTTGGTGCAGTGGGTAGTGACCCTGCCTTCAGCTCCACGGGTCGCGGGTTCGATTCCCGCCGAGGCCAACATTTTCTATAAATGAATTTGTTGGTCTTTGAGCCTGGGTGTATATTTGTATTTAAGTATACATTTTTTTTAAATATATAAGTATATATTGACCAGTTGTCTGTCTATCACATATCATAATACAAGTATTTAGTTACTTATTTTGGGGACGGACGACCTTGTGTGTAAGTGTCCGATATATTTATTATTATTTATTTAATTTACAATTTGGCTTTTACAGCGTCACCGGGTGATTTAAGATTATAGCCTTTTGGTTCGATATCCGTTTCTGGTTTACATAACAAATAGAAACTCATCATCATCTTCCTGCCCTTATCCCACTCTAAGTGGGGTCGGCACAGCATGTTATAAACATGCTGTCACATGATTTGGCTGCGTTTTTACAACCGGCCGCCTGCCTGACATCAACTTACCTCAGTAGTATTTTACGACTCCTCGGTAAGAAAGAGGGTGGTCTATTTTACTAAACCTGATACCACATGGTGGGTCAACTTACCTTAGTCGCCTTATACGACACCTCGGTAACAAATGAGGTTGGTCCATTCTACTCAGCCGGATACCACACGGCGGGACAAATAGACACACCTCGTCGTGTTATTTGGATCTCCCTTATAGAAATACGAAGCGGTATTTAGTACAGGATATCTCAGACACTCTTAGATACGCCGTTCGCTTAGATGTTATAAAATCGTTTGGCTCTGTAAATATTTTGTACGGTGTAGTAAGTACCTGTTTACATTTACAAGCGGGCTGTAACAGTTCGGCGCCGGCCCATTACCTTGCTTACTCACTACTTATTTATAGGGACGGTATCATGCAGTAGGAAATCATTTTGAATAATATAAATATTTACTAGCTGACACAATAATCAGACTACGTTCCGTAAAATACGACTAAGGTAGGTTGACACGTCAGGCAGGCGGCATGTCGTAAAATACGTAGCCAAATCATGTGATAACATGTTTATAATGTGCTGTGCTGGCCCTAGAGTGAGATAATGGCAAAAAGATGATATGAAAATAGTAAGAATAAATAAATTAAGAGTTTACTAATATAAGAGTTAAAATAGAGTTAAATAAACACAATAAAAAAAGGTCATATCTGGGACTCAATCCCGAGTATATATCATCCTGTCCTTATCCCACTCTAAGTGGGGTCGGCACAACATGTTTTTCTCTTCCATTCTGTCCTATCTTTCGTCAACTCTGGCGCCACTCCTTTTATATGCATATCATACTTCACACAATCCAACCATCTCTTTTTAGGCCTCCCTCTAGGCACATATCCATCCACATTCAAATTTAACACACTTTTGGTCACATGATTTCCTCCCTCCTCATTACATGTCCATACCATCTCAATCTTGCACTTCTCGACTTTTCTATAATGGGACTCAATCCCGAGTATTTTTACTTTTTTAATCCGCCCGTTCCCCACTGAGCTATTATAACTCTGAAAATGAAAGCAATTATCCTTTGTATACTATTTCTATTTCGACGTCTGTAAACAGAAAACTTGCTAGATCGATTTGTCACCCCCATAACGGCCGGCCGCCTATCCGACGTTAACTTACCTTAGTCGTCTTTTATGACACCACGGTGAGAAATGAGGGTGGTCTATTCTACTCGGTCAGATTCCAGGGGTACAATTAACATAATGTAATTTGTTAGCACCTACATTAAATTGAAAATGAAGTCATTGAAATTCAGCTCTGTCTAAAATGAATATTGTAAAGTTAGTGGTTGCACGAAGCCCTCCCCACAGACAACAAGCCTACAAGGGCCGATAAAGACGCGGGAGGGCCCGTTACGCCAGTCACTGTGTTTTGGTAAACACCACCTTGCCGCCAAACCGCTGCGGCGTAACTGTTATGTCAAAAAACCTTTGACTCGTACGAATTAAGACTATAAAGCTAGTCTAAAAAATTTTTCTATGCAAAAGACCTCGATAGGAACAATAGCTCATATTGGGGAGGTGTCAATAGTACCCTCACTAAGCAGTTAAACTAAACTCCTCAAGTTTAAAATAAGCATTTCAACGAAAATCCCCAAGTTTAAAATAAGAATTTCAACAAAATCCCTAAGTTAAAAATAAAAATTTCAACGAAACTCCCAAGTTTCAAATAGGAAATTCAACGAAAATCCCCAAGTTTAAATTAAGAATTTCAAAAAAAATCCCCAAGTTTAAAATAAGAATTTCATACTTTAAGAACTTCGTATGTGTATAAAGAAGTTCGTATTAGTATAAGACTAATACGAACTTCTTTAGAAGATCTTAAGCAATGCTTCTCTCTAGATATAGAACACTCTAGAAATAGATCTCATTAATTTTAAGGAGAATCTGCTATGACTTAATGGGTATAAAAGTAAAAATGTTAAGCAATGCACAGTGCTTTCGCACTGCTGGAGAGGATAATGTAGGAAAGTATGCCAGTGGGTCCAACGATTAATCTGCAGGACCAATATTCATAAAATTTGAAATTTAGGTGATATACGGTACGGTAAAAAATCTCGTTTTTCTTACATAATTATTATTATTTTTAATTAAAATTATTTTGAAATTATTTTGTTATTTGAGCAAGTTCACCTAGTGGTAGCTTCATTATATTAAGACTATTCAAAAATGCTCGTAAAAGCCAATTTGAATGAGGAAAATTTGTAGTGAATTAAAAGTACTGAGTATATGTACACAACGCATCATTTCAAATTTCAGTCACAAGGTACTCAGAGGCAACGAAAGTTTGGAGAAACTTACTGTGGTCGGAAACACTGATGAAAAAAGATCAAGATGGATTGACCAAAACTCGTCGTCCTCTAAATTTCACACAATCGTAAAAGAGGCAATGGATTGAAACAGATGGAGGCACGTCATTAACGCCAGACACAAAACCTGATGCTCACTACGAGTTTCAAAGATGAGGGACCGACTTCAGAGAGAGAGAGAAAGTACTGTTTTCAGTACTAAGTTAAGTAAGTAAGTTAAGTAAGTTAACGTTAACAATGTAGCGGGCAACACTAAACTAATGGCTTATTACTCTCCCACTGCTGGGACTAGGCTTCTTCTCTCCGTTTTAAGAGAAAAGGATTGGAGCTAAAACCTACCACGCTGCTCCAGTGCGGATTGGTAGGTTACACATATCTCAAGAAATCTCTAGAGATATGTTTCCTCACGATGTTTTCTTTCACTGAAAAGCGTGTGATAATTGCACATTGCAATTATCAATTAGACACATAAGTTTTAACAGAAAAACTTATTGTTGTCTGCTCGAGTTCGAACCTGTGACCTCCTCGAAAGAGTCGCACGGTGTTACCGCTAGGCTACCACAGCTACACACAACAACAACAACACTAGTCTGAAATAAATTAATCCAGGATTATGAAGAAACCATCAAAACTTTTTGTTATAAAACGATTATATGTGCGGAATTTCATCACGTCCATAGCTGATATAACAGGCTCGCAGACGTGGTTTAATAAATCCATAGACGGTCCCCCACCTGGACCCCGCTCCCATAATCACGACATAAGTGTCACGGATGACGGAGGGTCTTAACATCAAAACTCGTAAAACCTATGAATTTACGGGGAAAAAACAACGCGGGAATGCTATCGAGTGAAATGGATAGCTTTTCCTCAATATAACAAACATTTAATAGTAATGTTTTTGTCGTACATTAAAGAATTTTATTGACGCGTTTATTAGAGGCGAAACAAGGGGGTATCTGACTAAGAGTGGGGGGGTCATAGGCAGGCGTATAAGTGAGACTGTAACAATAAACAAATAAAAAGAGAGGGAATATGAAACTTGTTACGTCTAGTCAGCGTTTGCCGTTTTCCCAGACTCCATATGGCACCGGAGGTGTAGTGTTCCAGCCTGGGAAAGATACTTCGTTGAACGTCGCCTTTACCCAACCTAACATCGGTGGGAACGGACGCTAGCATTTAAACATAGTAATAATTATATATATACATAATAAATAGTTTAAGATAATTATTGTATAATAACTCAATAAAGAAAGTTATTGAAATAAACGTAGGTTGACGTCAGGCAGGCGGCCGGTTGTAAAATACGTAGCCAAATCATTTGATAACATGTTTATAACATGTTGCGCCGATCCTACTTAGAGTGGGATAAGGAGGAGGGCGATGAGCAGATGATTTTATCAAAATGTAAATTTACTTTCCTCTTACTTACACAAATGACAATAACTACGTCAAACGGCGCCACTACAAATCAAATCAAATCAAATCAAACAGCATTTATTTACATATAACACTTTCATGCACACAAACAATTAAATATCATAACAAAGAGAGAAAAAAAAAAGTAATAAACAATTAAAATAAAATTAAAAATAAGTAAATAAATTTAAAAGAAATAAGAAAGTTAAATTAAAGGGGGGGGGGTACACTTTTCTCCGCTTCACACCTCCCCTCTCCACGCCTCTCCACACCTCTCCTTCCCTCTCAACACCTCGCCACAGTTATCCTCACGTCTCTATATTACAACTTTCGCTCCCCTCTATATTACAACTTTCGCTATTTTCTTCCTTTACAATTTAATCCATACGATACCTGTTTAAAAGTACTTGTCAAGTACAAGTCATCCTCCTGCCCTTATCCCACTCTAGGTGGGGTCAGCACAACATGTTATAAACATGTTGGCACATGATTTGGCTACATATTTTACGACCGGCCGCCTGCCTAACGTTAACTTACCTTAGTCGTATTTTACGACACCTCAGCAAGAAAGAGGTGGTCTATTCTACTCAGCCGGATACCACACGGCGGGTCAACTTACCTTAGTCGCCTTTTACGACACCTCGGTAAGAAATGAGGGTGGTCTATTCTGTTAAGCCGAATACCACACGGCATTACTTGTCAAGTACAAGTATCGAATACAATATCCTACGAAAAGCTACCAAAAAGAAACATTTATAAACAAACGTTTAACCCCCTTAAGCTGATTCAAGAAATGCAATTGTTTTACTTAGAAGAACTCAGGTACCCACCCTAAGGGTTAATTACCCACTCGGAGTTAGGGAGAGTTCGGAACTTAGCAACTTTTCCAATCTATGCCACCTTTGATATCCACTCTTATTCGTTTTATCGACTATCAAACTTATTGGGCGCTGTGAGAATAATGTGATGGATCTTCAAAGATAGGTGTTTGTTTATTACAAAAGTATTGAAAATATTATTTTAACGCCTAATTCTATTACATGTACCTCTATGAAGGAAGGAATTTATTATTTATTGTAAACACTGGTATTTAGATAATATTTTGTTAAAACTAAATAAAAACAAACGGCCTTATCACTTAAAGTGATCTCTTCCAGTCAACCATAACATTAAGGAACTTAAAACAAAAAATAAATTAAAAACGATATGGATAAGTGCAACTAATACCATAATAAATGGTAATACATATACGAAATACAAAATAAAATAAATAAAGAATATATAAATACTTGAATACATATTCAACATTTCTAAATACATACAAGAATACATACATACAAATAAAAATACATTTATAAATACATATATAAGTATACTAATGGTGAATAAAAATTACATAGACAAATAGTGATTCTTTACACGCCTTTTTAATATTTGTAAGGATTTCGACTGCCGACGCCGTGTGGTATCCGGCTGAATAGAATAGTACCACCCTCTTTTCTTACCGAGGTGTCGTAAAAGGCGACTAAGGTAAGTCGACCCGCCGTGTGGTATCCGGCTGAGTAGAATAGACCAACCTCATTCCTTACCGAGGTGTTGTAAAAGGCGACTAAGGTAAGTTGACCCACCGTGTGGTATCCGGTTTAGTAGAATAGACCACCCTCATTCTTACCGAGGTGTCGTAAAATACGACAGAGGTAAGTTGACGTGTTTATAACATGTTGTGCCGACCCCACTTAGAGTGGGATAAGGGCAGGAGGATGATGATTTCGACTGCCGAATTTGGCTGGATTCAGATTATAATGCCGTTCTCGGTTCGATCTCGCTTCATTCCCGGTCCGGTCAAATCTCACTGTGTCTACACTACTCGATGCCGTTCTCGGTTCGGTCTCGATCCATATTCGACATAGGATGTTTAAAAAAAGAATCATATTAATTTTATTCGCCAGTAAAAGGCATTCTATTTTTTATTGAAGAATTAGCAACAGAAGCTATTATCGTTTTGGATAAACAAGATATAAATAAAAAAAATATACAACAAAAAGAAAAACAAAGGGGGAAAAGAAAATATTGGTTTTAGTCAATGTAAAAGTATATTAACGAGAAAAGAGGAAGGCGAATATTATACTTTATTTCGTCATTTGGCAAAAAAATAAAGAATAATGTTCATAATATTGATTCAGGGTTGGATTCAGTAATATTAAAAATGAATTTAAAAATAATTGAGCGCAAAATTTTAAAAAGAAACACCTCTTTTCGTCAGGCTATTCCTGGCAAAAACTAATGATTTGGGTAAGGTAAGTAATAAAATATCATATTCTATAAAAATTTTATGTTAAAATTATAACAAACATTTACATGTATGAATATTACATAACATGTATATAGCGGTGATGGTGTTGGTTGATGATGCATTTTCCTGTTGAGGTCCTGTTTTTTTCTGTTTATATTTTTTTATTTATTCCAGTGGTACATTACTAGTGAACGTATTGAAGGAATTAATTTCATATTCAGCTCCTGCATTGGCATCAATTTCTTTTATCACACACAGTCGTTGGTTCATCTGTCTCTTCGATATCCGTATCACGAATATTGTAATTGTTAACTTCATCATCGGCAATAATGGATATTCGTGGTCTATCACAGTTATGTACTCATTAATAAATTACATTTGGTCATGATATGCTTTGCCACTTTTGGTTTTTAATTTAGATAGATATTTTCGATATTGAGCTCGTAGTCGATTCCTTGCTCCTATAATAGAAATATTACGTTTATAAATAAGGATATGTAACAACATACATTAATTAATACTCGAATTCGATGAATTGCGAGGGTAATTTTGTAATACATTAATAATGTATTACAAAATGCAAAATCTAATAAGACAAAGAGGAAATGCATAGGTCTATAGGCATAAGGGAAATAAATAAAAAATCAACTCTCCTGAAGGATCAGTGCCATGGCAAGAAAAACTTGCGGTGTAATTACAATAAAGCAATTAAATGAATATCACTTTGTTACGTTTGTGTTTTACCCACCAGGTAATCCTATTGCGTCTTCAATTTTGTTCCATATTTTCCTTTTATAAATATTGTCACTGTAGTAGTGTGACTGCAAAACATATAAGCCGCGTCTACCTTTCACAAATTCAATATGTCTTTCATCTGGAAATAATAAATATTCAATTTATTTCTTATTTTTTTGTAAATCAGTCGACCATTTATTTATTAATTTAACTCTATGCACTTTTCTCAAAAAAAAAGGCACATAGAAAGGCTGTTGCAATAATTATAGCTGAATTATTCTTTACCTATAACAAATGTTATAAACCACATAAGAAATAGTTACCTTTTTTAGAACTCCACGATTTATTACCAGACATAATTATTTACTAATTTTATTTAACATAAATGCTAAACACATGCGGCACGACTGATGAAAGACTGCAGTTGAAACAAAGAAGCGAGTTCTGACTGTCGGTGCATGTCGAGACAGGTCCGATCTCACTTCAGTCAAATTTTCTTGTCGACGAACCGACGCTGGAGCGATATCGTATCGGTACTGGAGCGATACTATAGTGTGAATACTCTGATTCTTTTTTGTTAAAGAATATTTTACCGGACCGAGAGCGGAGCGAGATCGAACCGAGAACGGCATCATAGTCTGAATCATGCCCAAAGTTCAATTCAGACTATGATGTCGTTCGCGGTTCGGTCTCGCTCCGTAGGCGACACAGGACGTTTTGGAAAATTATTATATAAATTTAATTCAACAGCATTTAGTATTTTAATAAAAAAAATAGAAAAGAAAAGCAAGAAAAAATAAAAAGAAAAGAATAACAGAATAAGATAAAAAAGGATGAAAAAAAGTTAAAAGAAAAGTCAAGAAAAATCAAAAGAATAGAACAAAAGGAAAAAGAAAAAGAACGACAGAAAAGAAGAGTCAAAAGAATAGAAGAAAAGGAATAAGAAAGAAAGAAACGCTGATAAAAAATTATAATAATACAGTTATTTATTATTTATAACAAATTTTATAAAGTACATAATAAATACTTACCTAATTCTGATTCCCACTATTTATTTTAATAAATTAATACCTATTTATTTTAATACCTTTAAATTAATTTGATTTAATTAAAACACACTCGCGGCACGACTGATGAAAGTCTGGAGTTAAAACAGAAGCGCGTTCATATTGTCGATGTCGGTACAACTCCGAGACAGGTCCGATCTCGCTCAAGTCAAATATTCTTTTTGACAAACCGGTGCTGGAGCGATATCGAACCGGGACTGGAGCGATACGATAGTGTGAACACTCTGATTGTTTGTTGTTTAACAATATTTTACCGGACCGAGAGCGGAGCGAGATCGTACCGAGAACGGCATCATAGTCTGAATCCAGCCTTACTGTGTAAAGGAATCCGCAACTGTTTGTTAATTTAGTTGTTAAAGGCAGAGTTTGACTGAAAAGAGAATGTATGTATTAATGTTCATTATAGACACTGAAACAGCTCGACCCGATTGTAAAGGGATTTTCAGACAATCTTTACATTGATCAAGTGAATAATCCTGTAGAGGTGGCGATCGGGGCATTTTTTGACCTGTTCATGATAGTTTGGTTTCGACAGGTCGAAACTAGACTTAGCCAAAGCAACGCGTGGCTAGACCACTAGTACTAATAACAGATCATAACGACTAGGCAATTATATTTTGCATTGTGAACCATATTGCAACAAAGTTTTAAAAGTTGTAGAATTATATTAGCAAACAAAATAACGGTCTAAAAATAATAATTATAATGTTGTTTTAGTATTCACTAGGCTTTATAATTTAACAGAACCTGATATAACATTTGCTTTCTATTGTTCGATGTAAACCGAAATTGTATCAGATATCTTCCTTTTTTGTTAAAAGAGGTTTAATAAAAAGCTCATCGCTCAAAAAGCAATAAATAAAACGTGAGACAACACCTTGTTAGCTGGAATAATTAACGAGTAAAAATAAACCGCACACCGTCCCGGGCTCGACCACCTCGTTTGTTACGTTACTCCGATTATACTTTCTTTTTTAAGAAACGGAAACTACTTTAATCACTAGTAAACACGTCAGGTTATAGTTAACTAGCTGTGCCCAGAATAAAAAAAAACACCTACCTAATAATAGCTAGATAAAAAGAAACAATATTTTTACTTGTAATTTTTATGACTGTATTTGCCTTTGTATTTTTTTGTTGGCCCATAGTTGCTTCAAATAAAGACATATTTATTTACTTATTGCGCGTTCAGCAAGTCGATGTGTGTAATACGTCCAGTCACAGCCAAAGTTTTCTTTTTTTATTATTAAGGATTAGAAATATATATATTTTTTTAATTTACAACAAAAATGTACAAGTTATTTCTATCTTAAATTACTTAGACGCTAGGACTATACAAATCATGCCCACGTGGAATGTTCCTAAGAGTGCTGGCAGCGTTTCCGCGCTGAATCTCTAAGCTGATTCTTTGTGCGAAAACGAAGCCAGCCTTCTTGTCACTTGAAGAAGCAATTAACGGAGGTGTTAAAATGGATAAAAAATATTTACACTTTGATCCCATGGCCTTAAGGTCTCAACCGTAAGAGGCACAAATATATAATTAAAAAATTGAAACTAATTTTGAAACTATTTTTGAAAATAGCTAATATTTTTAATTAAAATTTTGGACATAAGAGTAGTTCTTGTAAGTTAATCATAAGAGATAGAGATATGCTGTGGTAGACTTGTTTGTAGTATTTTTGTAGATCTACAATTCTCTAGTATATTATTTTAGTGTATGTCTTCTGGTTTACGCAGTGCATTCATGTAAATCTCTTGCGAGTTTTTTTATAACCGCTCGATCTCTTCAACAGAATCGACATAAAACCGTAATGTACTTTACGGTAAGAATTGTGGAAGGTATAGTTAAAAACTTCGTTCAGTTATCACAGCTGTTCTATATCACACGCTTAGTATTAAAGTGACCGAATTAAAAAAAGATGTGTTGTAAATTGCAATAAAGCTTAGCGTAGCGCCTACAAAACGCATGAGTGTTAAAGTGACCCATAACTTGAAAAAGAAACATAACACTAACTATGTTAAGTAACTTTAGTTTTTAGCGTGATGTCATAGATGGTGTTGAAATAAGGGTTACAATGAATCTAAGTCAATTAAGACTAATTTTGAATTACGTCTCTTTAATACTAAACGTGCGATGTACGCACGTAAAGTTTTTCCTTAATCTAGCCTTTCCGCCTTAATATTTACCGCCGAGTTTCTTTCTGGTTCTTCTCGGTAAGAGCAACATTCCGAACCAGTTGTAGCTTCATTAATTATATTGATCCTCGACGATTCAAAAGTGCTTGTAAGAACTTATTTGAATAAAGATTATTTTGATTTGATTTGATTAGAATAAATAATATATAAATATTAAATTCAGAAGTTACATAAAATGTAAGGCCATCATGGATTTTGTATCTCCACCAATATATTAGGCACGTACTTGTTTAACAAAATAGTACATATTTCCACCCTTCCAGTAACGAAGTTTCCAACAAATTAGCGTGGGGTCGCCCGAATCACCTGTGGGATCGGAGCGGGCGATAAAATTAACTGCGACCCATTTATCTGTCTGTATGTTTAATGTGTGCTTTAAATGCAATACAAAATATAGCTTTGAGTTTTTATCTTATACCTTATAATGAGCAGTTCATAATCATTTGCTTCACAGTATATTTTAAGCAATTTAATTTTTATTTATTCAAATTCAAAATATTCTTTATTCAAATAAACTTGTAAACAAGAGCTTTTGAATCGTCAACTCTACTGCTGGTTCGGAAAGCTGTTCCTACCGAGAAGAGCCAGCAAGTAAAGGCGGTTGCTCTTTTAAAAATATAATTCTAATGACCAGTTACATTTAGTCATTACTGTCTTGTACAGGGTCTAAGCAAGCTATATCCATACATTCTTACCTTCTATGTAATCCTCAACAGTATAGTAGGCTTTCTGGATGAGTCTCATTTTAACAGTGTTTTTAAACTGATGTAATGGCAAAGCTAAAATTGATTGCGGAATTTTATTATAGAATCTTATACCCAGTATAAAATATAAACAATTATAAGACAATAGGTGATGTATATAATAGACAAAGTAGGAACCGACATAAGCTTAAGGCTCCTGCTTTGCACCTTGCAAAATAAGGTAAGTCGTTAGTGGGTTTGGGTATAAGATTCTATAATAAAACTCTGCAATCAATTTTAGCTTTGCCATTACAGTTTCAAAACATTATTAAAGAGAGGCTGATACGTAAGTAAGTTGTCAAATTATGTGACAACATGATTGTAACATGTTGTGTCGACCTCCGTTAGAGTGGGATAAGTGCAGTAGGATGAAGATAGTCTAAGCTGATTTAAAAAATTACGTATAATTGTCACCCTACATTTAGTTCTTTGATGTTCCCAGCGCGTGACTGTCACAAAGGCTTTTTCCGACTTGTGACACCATATACATATCTTTCGTTACTGTAACGATGCTAGCTTAGAAAGCTTATATTAACGGAAATAATAGAATAAATAAAATGTCACAAAACGTCACGTTCACGTTTATTTCTACGTCTATTAAAGTTTAATCTAATTAAAAAAAAATGTTTTGTTGCAAATTACATTAAAGCGTAGCGTAGTGCAAATTATTATTATTTATTTATTTTAATGCCATCTGTGCCTGCTTGTTGTGAATGTTGTCACATGATTTGGGTGTGTATTTTACAACCTGCCTTACGTCAACTTAACTACTATATTAAGTTACTACGTATTTTACGACACTTCGGTAAGAAAGAGGGTGGTTTATTCTACTCAACGTGGGTATAAATAAATGTTGGTGCTCTATTATATCGAGCCAGATACCACACGGTCGTAATTAAGCCAAATAAGCTAAAATCTTAAAGAAAAAACGGATTTTTTCTCTTGTTCTTCCGAGTTATGGGTCTCTTTAACACTTTTGAGTTTTGTACGCGCTACCCTCCGTTTTATCGCAATTTGTCACAAACCAACTTTTTGAATTAGGTCACTTTAACACTAAGTAATATAAGTGATGGTATTTTAATATTTATTTTGACTTGACCAAAGTCGCAGGTATATTTCGTATGATAATAAACGTGTGATAGCGCCTGCAAAGCATCTTTTAGAAGTAATAATGAGCCTATCATAATGGCGTCGTGCATCATGTAATTTAAGGTCGTACATTCAAATCGCTTGTCCCGTAAAGGGCAATTTGATATTAATTTGTTTTTGTTATTACAACGTATTTGCGATTTGCCTGTGATTAAATATTTCTTGTTTCTATTTTAGGTGATTGTGCTCTTGGAAATATAAATTTGGTCTTTATATCATTTTTAGGCGTTAGAAACTACAAAAGGAAAAATTAAATTATTTTTGCTATAAAGCTTTGCTATAAAGAAAATCCATTTTAACACCTCGGTTGATTGCCTCTTCAGGTGACAAGAGTGCTGGCTCCTTTTTCGCACAAGGACCAGCTTAGCGATTCAATGCAAAAACGCTGCCAGCATTCTTGGGACCATTCCACGTGGGCATGATTTGTATAGTCCTACCGTGTAAGTAATTTAAGATAGATATAACTTAGTTATTGCATAGAACAGGCAATACTCACGTCTTATTCTATCGGGTTAGCCCGACTAGTTTCAAATCCATCCGGGGCACTTATTCATGAGCTCTTTACACGACGTTATCGCGGCGGGAACTGCGTCCCGCAGCTCGCTGGGCGCGACTCGTGGGTGGCGGGGGTGCGGGGGGACACGGTGGCGGCGGTGACCGTGCCTCTTCCAAGTGTTCCCTGTCACTCTGGTCTTCGTCATCGCATGATCCACTTAGCGTGCCTGGTGCTTATAGGATTCCTTGCGGCTGTGGGAGGAATTACATAGGCGAAACTCGTCGTAACATCAGTACGAGGATATCGGAGCACATTCGTAGTGTCAAGAATATGGACACCAACTTATACATTTTTGTTGTAAATAAAAAAAATTAGAAAAGAATGATACCTATACCTGATACCTATATATATTTCTTATTTTAAGCCTATTTGGCTAGAAGAGATTCTGTTTCTGTAATAAGTCCGCCATTGCACATTATGTGTTTTGTATTATTTTGATATTAATTTAAATTTGTGCAAGAAAGATATAACAAACAAACAAACTTATAAAAAAAACAAAGCAAATACACACATCCTAACGAAAAACTAAACCGGGGTCGGGGTAGGGCCGGCATAACATAACAGATCAGATAACACGGTGGGCAGGGAGCGATCGCGGGCAGCGGTGGCCTTCTTTTGCTCTGCGGAGGGGGGCGGTGGAGCGGTTCCGTGAACTTTTGTTCTGGATCCAATCTACTGCTGGCGAGTCCAGGTGGTAGCGACTTGCCTAAGTTCATCGTCTGCCGCCCTGTCAGGGGACCTTCGGACGTTCCGAACGGGGTATAACGGACGTCTAGCTTACAGGTCCCCAAGGCGGTCGGTGCATCTGGTGCTCCCGATGAACCGGTTAGCGGAGGGGGGCTTCTCTTTCGAGGGGCCCCTACCCGGAGAAGGTTCTCTGGGATCAGAGCTGTCAGCGGGGACGGGGGCAATATGTACAATGATACCCTGTCCTTGCCATCGGCAGCGTGGTGGAGCACACAGGTCGGTGCGCGTCCGACATAACAGCCGCCGGTCCCCGTCGGGCGGCGGTACCCATAAGGGGTTTTTCCTGTATAAAAAAAAACGATCGGCATAACATGTTACAAACATATTGTCACATGAATTGGCTATGTGTTTTATGACCGGCCGCCTGCCGGTCTACTAAACTAACCTTAGTCGCCTTTTGCGACATCTCGTTAAGTAAGAGGGTGGTCTATTCTACTAAACCGGATACCACACGGTGGATCAACTTACCTTAGTCGCCTTTTACGACACCTCGGAAAGAAATGTGGGTGGTACTATTCTATTCAGCCGGATACCGCACGGTGTTATGAATTATTATTTTTTATTTTAATAAATTGCATAATTCAAGTAAAGTGATTCGCTTAGTAGTTTATAAATTTATCTAATAGACCGTTAACTACTTTTTTTAATAATATGTATTGAAAAAAAAACCGTTTGTCCTATACCAAACGATTCGAACTTGTGACCTTAACGAAACGGACACCGTTTACTACCTGCTTTAGACGACCTAGATTTGTTAGAGCATCCGCGTGGACTTGATTAAACTCCAAACAATTAAATCATACTAGGCTTTTAAATTGCAAAATAATTCCTAGCGTTACAAAAGTTAATTCAAAATCTTATTCTAAATTATTCATTGGTTCAGTATAATCATATTCTATAGAATCATCAGCTCTATTGCTATTTATTCTATTGCTATTTTTAAGCTCTATTGCTATTTATTCTATTTCTATTTTTAAGTTCTATTGCTATTTTTAATGACATTGATTTGTTCAATATATCTTTAAATAAGTTAAGGTGTCATACGAAGAGTTTCTTTGCTGCCCTTTTGTAAGTTTATATATTTCATATTTATTTTTATTTATTAACATGTAATTTAACTTGTATGTATGTTCCATTTATTCTTTAAGTTTATTCGTTCTTGTGAAGACTTTTTTGGTTTATGTTTTTGTTTTGTTTCTCTTAAATTAAGTATTGTATAACTGTTCATCTTCTTAATAAAATAAATTAATACTTCGGAAAATTCCTCCTACTGAGCAATAATCTCGACGATTGCACATTTCAATATATAATTCTTATAAATAGTTGCATTTTGTTATTACTATGATGTGCGGATTCGTAGCGAAGTTAAATCCACGCATTCTTGTATTCCTATATATATAGTAGTACTTGTAAAAAATAAAAAGCGCCGGGTGACATTTGGGAATCCAATATACTCCTAGAATTTTCCAGGGATATGCATAGGTCCTCACAATACTTGGTTTGTTACTCAGAAAAGCGAGTGTAAATTGTACATATCAATGAAATCTTTACAGAAATCTCATTGGTAAATTGCCCAAACTATGAATCCCTGATTCCTAATTAACATTCTAAAATGTTCACCTCATTTCGCGTAAAAAAACCCATTGATATCTGCTCAAGAGTTTAATTTAGGACTTATTTGGTTCACACGTTCTCAACGCCTTCAAATATTAAAGTGTTAACACGCGTTTCGCTAATCTCACTTTTAAGTGCCTTTTGGCTGACATTTCGGCCATCTTCCTTCATCATACCGGTTTATGATTACATATAGAGAAATATTGCACATTATAACGAGCCCATGTCTAATGAACGGTCTGAGACTTTAATTTGGTAATGTGATATCTAAGCTTTTATTAATATGGCTGACTTTTGCTGCGCCGACTGTGTGTGGGCGTAAAGATGTTGGTTTTACGTATTTTATTTGGAAATTATATGATTATCGACATATTTTATGGGAGACAAATAAGCGGTGCTTTGTCACGTTGACCTAGATTCGGATATTGTGAAGAAAAGTATATTTTTACACCTTATTGGTTGACTGCTATACCACCTGGTCATTAGTAAAAATGATATATTAGTAATAAATTTTTTTCTACTCCAGTTCAGTATAATCGCGCCGATCACGCGTTCATCGGATGGTTCCTTATTCTAAGGCGATGTCATCGACTAGTTAGGGTTGCCATTAAAGGGGTATGATTACGAACGACGTTTTTTCAACTTATCGATATTTTAATCGACCTTTTTTTTTTGCAATTTCTTATCGCAGTGGGATTTGAAATATTGTAATAAAAATAATATAATATTGTAATAGAAATATTGTAATACTCAATTTTGAAAAGAGTGACCTCCAAGATTCTTACTGGTTCTTCTTGGTAAGAGCACCTTTCCCAACCAGTCGTAGCTTCATTGTAATTTGACGGATCGAAAGTGCTTGTAAAAGCCAATTTGAATAAAGAATTATTTGAATTTGACACATACTTAATCCCAAATTCAAACTTTAGCTTAAAACGACTATTTGTATATGACATATACATTTTATATGACATATTTCCATTATGCTTATATTAGTCGCATATTAACAGTTAATAACGATAAATATCCGAATGAAGGCGGTGACAACCCTGAATCTGACAGCACAGATACATTTTATTATTTTTATTCGTAATTATGCAAGCTCCGCGCGACATTCGCGCCGTGTCAAGGTAAGCGCGTCGCGCGAGTCAAGTACAATATGTCACGGTGCGACATTTTGGTAAAGCGCACCATACACGATATGACTACATGACATGATATGACACGTTTCTATACTATAGACCACGCACGATGCTAATCATATATGATAATGATGTGTCCGCCTTAATAAATATTCTTCATCGATGCATCTGGTGCTCCCGATGCATCGTCTAACGGAGAGGGATCACTGTTACAGAAATCCCGACCCAGAGGTGACGCACTCTGGAGTTCCGAGTTGCTGCTGACGGGGACGGGGGAAATGTGTACAACGGTACCCTGTCCCCGCCAACAGCAGCGTGGTAGAGCACTGTCAGGTTTTTAGTTGGTGCGAGTCCGACTCACCCGCTGCTCGTCCCCGTTGCGCGGTGACGACCCATTATGGGTTTTCCTGACACAAAAATCTAGGCTTAATTTGAATGTTAATTTATATCATACATTACGACAAGATTCTTATTAAAAGCGAAGTAATGTGGTCAAATGTTAATATTGCTTCTATAAATATACCTTTTTGCCTCAACTGGTGATTTTATATCTTTCATATTTCAGGCAAAAGCATCGTATTGAGCCCTGACTGGCGGAGATGAGAGCCCAGGTTTCTGATCTCAATTGGTCCATACGGTTTGATAGTTAGCCACAGTTACCATACAAACTTACACTTAAACATTATCCTAAGTTACGGTCCGGTTTCACAATAGATACCCTTAAGATGACGTACTTCTACGCTAGTAAAGTTTCTACGCTTTACTCTCTACATTTTGTGTACTTCACAATTTTGAGCCTTCCCACCCATCCTGATCGCCCTCTTAAAGCCGTTAGGAATAACATCACATCGTCGAAATGAAAAAGAAATGTCACAGCCACATTACTGTTTTGTACTAATAATAATAAAACTTTATTGGTGCATATAAACAAAGTGAACATGATATATTGAAACCCTGAACCCTAAACTAGAATTAACTGTATTTCAGGAGTCACTTCCCCTCCCTTAATAATAGGTGAATATACAATTAGTTAATGTTAATTAAGTAAGTGAGATTACAAAAGTAATAATATAATTATTTTATTTTTTTATTACTTTTGTATTATGGATCTCTGCAAAGTATCGCCTAATTCTATAAATTATTATTGAGATTAATTGAAAAATAGGGTAGTATCTGTTAAATTTGTTTTTTTTAGTAGATTTATTCACGACATGTAGTATGGGTGTATATAAGTGTAAGCATAAGTGTATATTTATTTGTGTTGTGTTGTGTGTGTGTGTTTGTGTGTGTGTGTGTGTATGTGTGTGTTTGTGTGTGTGTGTGTGTAAGTGTAGGTGTGTCTACGTAATTACCGTAAATATGCGCATGGCTAGGAATCAATCAAGACAAATTAATAGTTTGACTGAATCGTGTTGTCTGCAGCTTGCTTAAATATTTAAAATTATGTTACATGTACCTAATCCACGCATAGGTGCGGCCCATTTGGCCGGTCATTGTATAATTTTATACTATAATTAAAAGTTAGTTTTCAAATGTTGAGCCAAAACCTTTATTTAAATCAGTCTCACCGCAAACGGCCTACGGAATTCCCAGTAAAACCGCAAATAAAGCTCAGATCATATAAAAAAACGATCTAATCAAGATGACTTGCAACTATAAGTGACAAGGCAAAATTCACGTTAACGTACGCAAGGAAAGCTTTAAATTTTGGCCGTTTTACATTATTTTTTATTGCTGCTCTTCTCCTATTCATCTTAGAGTGTTGTATGTCTATAGCCTTTCTCGATAAATGGACAATTTTACAGTCGAAAAATTTTTCACATCAGTCCAATAGTTCCTAAGATTAGCACGTTCAAACAATCAAAGTAACAAACAAACAAAGTCTTCAGCTTTATATAAATATAATAATAATAAATATATAGGACACATACACGGTCGTCCGTACCCTAAGTAACTTAATATTAGTGTTATGGGTGACATACAACTGGTGAATAAATAAATATATAATTTTAAATACAAATAAACACCCAGGGGAAGAACCAATAAATTTTTTGTCGCCTATGACTTTCGTTTTGTATTTTATAGCAACACCGCCATGAAACGGGTATCGCGCCCATTTGACTGAAATGGTGGCAGCACTGTGTCGTGTTGTTTCCGGTGGAGTCTTCCTATTGATAAACCGTTTCAGTGACAGTCAGTCTTTGTTCGTCTTTCAAGAGAAGTGCATCTCGGAACGGGATATATGGTATTCCTATTATATCGTGTAATTGTATATAGTGTGCGCTAACAAATTGTTTATAGAAAATGTTGGCCCTCGGCGGGAGTCGAACCCTCGACCCTCGGAGCTGAAGGCAAGGTATTACCCACTGCACCAACGGGCCAGTTAATCACTAGTCAGTATCTAAGTGAGGCTGTCACTTACAAACCAGCCTATGATTTTCGTTAAGTGTAGTATAATAACTGTATGATAAGTTTTAAACGAATTATCTGAAAGTGATATCTTTACTAATATTATAAAGAGTAAAATTTGTATGTATGTTTGTAATGTTTTCACACAAAAACTACTGGCCCCTTTTCAAAAATTCTTTCACCATTGGAAAGCTGCATCTTTACTGAACAGCATAGGCTATATTACATATTCAAAAATAATAGTGATCCGTTACAAAAATGTAATAAGGTGTAAAAATATAAATTACGCGGGTGAAACCGTTTATTTCTAGTTATATATAAAAAGATGTAAATTTGTGTATTATGTGGTTCGATTGCCTTTAAACATCTTTGATATGTCCTTGTGGTGTTTAGGTTAATTAGGCATAGTAACATGATGTTTCCGGGAAAAAACGTGATTTAGTAATAAATTATGACGGGTTATAAAAAATATCTCGGATGTTTTATATTTAATTGCCTTGATTATTGATTGACATCTGCGAATTCTTGATTTCAATAATACTGTATCGATACATATCAATATAAAAAAATGATTATGTGTATGTTTGTTCGTCATTCACGTTCGAATGGAGCAATAAATCGTGATTTTTTTATATAGTGTTAGTTAAAGAGTTGAGGAGTGATCTTGGCTATTTTTTATCTCGGCGCTGAGGTTGCAAGCAATTGGAGGTCACAGTTTTTCAACCGCGGGCAGTGCCTAATTAATATAGCTCATTTATTACATGCTTTTCAGTGATAGAATAAATAGTGAGAATCCCTGCATATTTCTGGAGAACTCTAGGGATATGTGTAGATAACCAATCCGCGTTTGAGAAGAGGAGAGGACCTAGGCCCAGCTGTGGGATAAAAGCTATTACTTTTACATTAATTTTGTATAGAAAACTCTTTGGTTGTTTACGCTTTTCATATTAAATCAAAATAATCTTTATTTAAATAAGCTCTTTCAAGCACTTTTGAATCATCAAGGATCAATATGATTAATGAAGCTACAACTGGTTCGGAATGTTGCTCTTACCGAGACGAACCAGAAAGAAACTCGTCGGTCAATCTTTTAAACATTTTCAATTTTACATTATTAAACCGCAGTCTTGAATAAAACTGATAGAACTGTATCCAGGCATTTTCATCATCCACATAATATTAAATTTTGTGAAATGCTTTATGTGAAAGCATATCTCTTACACTTAATTTAAACCTTTCTGTAGACTATCCTAGTATGGATTGCGGAATTTACTGTAGGCTAGCTGTGCAAGCAGCTACGCCCTCATGGAAATCAGTGTATCACAATTTTTTCCCGAGTTGAAATTTTAAACATAAAAGTAGTTACAGTAAGTTAATTATAAGAGATTTGAATAACTTTCACCGTTTACTTAACGCACTTGCGTGCGAAAGGTATAAATTATGCCGTTTTTGCAGTATTTTTTTTGCTGCTAGTCTCCTAACCATTTTAGCGTGCTGTTATACAGTCTATAGCAGTGTTTCCCAACGTGGGGCCCACGACCCACAGGGGGGCAATTTGATGGTTAAGGGGGGGACAACTCGACACGAGTTTAAGCCTTTCGCTCTGGGCCATTTAAGTGCAATGCTATATTTCGGTATCAAATATAACAAAAAAAAAATGTATGTTACTTAAGGGCGCAAAATAATTTTTAAAGTGGGGCATGGACCAAAAAAGGTCGGGAAACACTGGTCTATAGCCTTCCTCTATAAATGGACTATCGTACACTCACAGAATTTTCAATTCGGTGTAGTAGTTCCTGAAATTAGCGCGTTCAAACACTCAAACAAACAAACTTTATATATTAGTATAGATTTTAGGAATTCTGTCATGTTTTTTACGTACCTAAATATTTATCCATCACAGTTATATAATTAAAGTGTACGGTAAACGATACAATTTAGTAGACAAGTGTTATGTATATTTAGCCGTTATTTATGCTCTTAACACTTCATTTATGTGAATGCGTGAATATCATTTTAGAATTAGAATATATAATAATTTTCGTCTCTCCTATAATTTATGACACATGTACATGTACGTTGGATATTTAATTCATTGATTCTACAGGTTTCAACTGTACGTTAGATAGCTTAAAGCAATTTACAAAGAAGGTGTCTGTGATTTTAATTACAATTATCGCATCCTTAATGACAGGTTTTTATTTTTCGCGCAGTACTTAATATAGGTTATATATTTTACCGCCGCACGGTAATAAATACTAGCTACGCCGTGTGGTATCCGGCTGAATAGAATAGTACCACCCTCTTTTCTTACCGAGATGTCGTTAAAGGCGACTAAGGTAAGTCGACCCGCCGTGTGGTATCCGGCTGAGTAGAATAGACCACCCTCATGTCTTACCGAGGTGTCGTAAAAGCCGACTAAGGTAAGTTGACTCACCGTGTGGTATCCGGTTAAGTAGAATAGACCACCCTCTTTCTTATCGAGGTGTCGTAAAAAACGACTAAGATAAGTTGACGTCAGGCAGGCGGCCGGTCGTAAAATACGTAGCCAAATCACGTGACAACATGTTTATCACATGTCGTGCCGACCCCACTTAGAGTGGGATAAGGGCAGGAAGATGATGGTAATAAATACTAGCTGTGTGTCACAATTATTATCCAGAATCGATATTTTAATCATAAAAGTATTTATCGTGAGTTAATTATAAGTGATTTTTGAGATTTAGAGAGGAACAATTTTGCAATAACTTTCATCGTTCACTTAGCGCATGCAAGCAAAGCTTTGCGATTGGTCTATTCTACTCAGCCGGATACCACACGGCGGGTCGACTTACCTTAGCCGCCTTTTACGACACCTAGGTAAGAAATGAGGGTGGTACTATTCTATTCAGCCGGATACCACACGGCGTCAGTTACTAATCTTTAAATGATTTGAGTGAATCTTCTTAATTTTTATATATGTTTAGCGCTTTCAAAGTGCTGGGTTCGTTAGGGATGCGAAAGTCTGTTTGTCTGTTATGTTTAAACAGCAGATTGATTGAGTAATATTAATTAAATTCAGTACGATTAAATATTATATACTCGGTCAAAATAAACAATATAAAAATATATCATGTGGTATCCGGCTGAATAGAATAGTACCACCCTCATTTCTTACCGAGGTGTCGTAAAAGGCGACTAAGGTAAGTCGACCCGCCGTGTGGTATCCGGCTGAGTAGAATAGACCAACCTCATTTCTTACCGAGGTGTCGTAAAAGGCGACTAAGGTAAGTTGACCCACCGTGTGGTATCCGGTTTAGTAGAATAGATCACCCTTTTTCTTACCGAGGTGTCGTAAAGTACGACAGAGGTAAGTTGACGTCAGGCAGGCGGCCGGTTGTAAAAACACAGCCAAATCATATGACAGCATGTTTTTAACATGTTGTGCCGACCCCACTTACAGTGGGATAAGGGCAGGAAGATGATGATGATCATTTACCTTCGGGAGAAAACAAATATATAACAGAGGGTACTTGAAAACTAAAGTTGACGCGGACTAAGTTGCGGATATAGACATTGTTCGACCCTGTACAAGATAGAAACATTAAATGTAACTAGCATTAAGAATTGTATTTTTTAAAAGAGCAACCGGCGTGTTTCTTGCTGGCTCTTCTCGGTAGGAACAGCTTTCCGAACCAGCAGTAGAGTTGACGATTCAAAAGCACTTGTTTACAAGTTTATTTGAATAAAGAATATTTTGAATTGTTACAAATAGTTACAAATCAGTCTATTATGGTTTATATTGGATCAATAAGTTATCTGGTTCGTGTATTTAAATGCCACACTTTACATGAATAATATTTACATAATAATGAATATTGTTCGCCGTGCCATCAGTGCATCACGTGGAAGCTGTAAGGTTGATTTGTGAACGTTCAAATATATTAACCTTTATATAAAATAAAAATATCTGGGTGACCGAGCTTTACTCGCTATTTTTTTAAGAAGATATATATAAAAAGAAATAAAGAACTGGTGATCATCATCATCTTCCTGCCCTTATCCCACTCTAAGTGGGGTCGGTACAGCATGTTATAAAAATGTTGTTACATGATTTGGCTGCGTTTCTATGACCGGCCGCCTGCCTGACGTCAACTTACCCCAGTCGTTTTTTACGAAACCTCGATAAGAAAGAGGGTGGTCTATTCTACTCAGCCGGATATCACACGGTGGGTCGACTTACCTTAGTCACCTATTACGACACCTCGGTAACAAATGAGTGTGGTCTATTCTACTCAGCCGGATACCACACGGTGAGTCGACTTGCCTTAGTCGCCTTTTACAACTCGGTAAGGAATGAGGGTGGTACTATTCTATTCAGCCGGACACCACAAAGTAAATAAAGAACTGGTGATATCTACACTAAATCTGGAATATTTTCATTCAACCTTAACCCCTAAATACTAAGTTTCGAGCAAGCAAGCAAGAAAATCGTTAAAAATATTAAGTTACTTATTGGGTTTATCTTATTTTTATTTATTTATCTGTCACCCCGGTATGTAATCTTCAGAGGGTTTCGGGGACGATAAATTGAACTACCTAGGTTTGTGTGGTATCCAGTAGAATAAAATGGACCATCCTCATTCCTTACCGAGGTGTCATAAAAGGTCACTAAGATAAGTTGACGTCAGGTAGGCGGCCGGTCGTAAAATACGTAGCCAAATAATCCAACAACATGGTATAACAGAGTTGGTCACTAATATAAATAAAAAAATAAATAAATATATGGGACATTTACACACGGTCGTCCGTCCCCAAAGTAAGTAACTTAATCCAGACCAGACTTTCCACCATATGTCTCCGCAGGAGTTTTGGAGTTCTTTGGGCACGTTGCGAGAAAGAGTGGCGACAACCTTGAAAAGTTGCTCGTCACGGGCAAGGTGGAAGGAAAGAGGCCAAGGGGACGGAGCCCCATGCGTTGGACCGACCAAATACGCTCAACACTCGACTCCAGCATCAGTGACGCCATCCACGCCGCAGAGGACAGGACCAAATGGCGAAAAATAGTCCTAAGTAAAGTGATACATAAAGGTCACGACCCTCAGCATTGAGGATTACGACGCCAGGAGGAGGAGGAAATACAAATATACACTCAGGCTCAAAGACCAACAAATTCATTTATAGAAAATGTTGGTCCTCGGCGGGAATTGAACCCGAGACCCGCGGAGCTAAAGGCAGGGTCACCACCCGACCCAGGGACCCACTGCGCCAACGGGCCAGTCAATATAAAAAACCATTGTGGCCGTCATTGAGTCGTTGAAAGAGATTAAATGGGCTGACTTTGGGACAATTTCGTTTCATTATTACATAATTATAAAGAAAAAATATCGTTGTTTTTATAACATATTGTGCCGACCCCACTTACAGTGGGATACGAACAGGAAAATGATGATGATTGAGCGTACGTAAACCCTTAAGCTGGCGTCAACGAAATCGCGGGTATGACAAGTCTGTACTAATATTATAAAAAGGAAATATTTGTATGTATATTTGTGATTTTTTGTACACAAAAATTACTGGTAATAATTACCGATTTTAATAACGCCGTGTGGTATCCGGCTTGATAGAATAGTACCACCCTCTTTTCTTACCGAGGTGTCGTAAAAGGCGACTAAGGTAAGTCGACCCGCCGTGTTGTATCCGGCTGAGTAGAATAGACCAACCTCATTTCTTACCGAGGTGTCGTAAAAGGCGACTAAGGTAAATTGACCCACCGTGTGGTATCCGGTTTAGTAAAATAGACCACCCTCTTTCTTACCGAGGTGTCGTAAAATACGACAGAGGTAAGTTGACGTCAGGCAGGCGGCCGGTCGTAAAAACGCAGCCAAATCATTTGACAGCATGTTTATAACATGTTGTGCCGACCCCACTTAGAGTGGGATAAGGGTAGGAAGATGATGAATTACCGATTTCAATAAATTTTCCACCATTGAAAAGCTACATCTTTACTGTGCAACATAGGCTATATTACATTAAAAAAAAATAAGGATCCGTTATAAAAAACAGTAATAAGGTGTAAAAAATTAATCACACAAATCGCATGCGCTTCGGAAAGTATTGATGATATATTTAACAAAAATAAATCTATAGTCCAACTTAATAGACTTTCCACTACCATTAGATCTGTATGTACGCGGGTGAAACTGCGGGATATTACTAGTATGGTCATAAATAAGTAAATCCACGTGTGCTTTACGACATGCTGATGAAACTTTGACATTTGCGGCCGCGCACCCAAATGTCAGGCTTTCTAACACCGCCGCACAAATGTTTGGATATGAATAATTTAGATTATGCATTTATCATTACAAGTTGTAAACACATGTAAGGGCTATCCGCAACTTGACTTTAGTGCTTTCTTTCAACAATAGAGCCAATTTTGCCATTTGCCAATAAAGCCACATGTTATACTGGCCCGTTGGAGCAGTGGGTAGTGATCCTGCCTTCAGCTCCGTGGGTCGCGGGTTCGATTCCCGCCGAGGGCCAACATTGTCTGTAAATGAATTTGTTGGTCTTTGAGCCTGGGTGTATGTTTGTATTTAAGTATGTATTTAAAAAATATATAAGTATATATTCACCAGTTTTCTGTCACCCATAACACAAGTATTAAGTTACTTACTTTGGGAACGGACGACCGTGTGTAAGTGTCCCATATATTTATTTATTTATAGGAACATAGAAACTGTCAACCGACATAGATAAAAAAGTAGCTAAATTCACGCATTTTCATCTTTTATTAAACTTGCTGTGTATGTATGTGAAGGAAAAATCTTTCCGGTGTCAGATTGAGCTGAAATTTAAAATAAAACATTTTAAACTTATTAAAAAAGTTAATGACTTACAATAGACGTTATTAACCAGTTCTCGTTCTCGTTCTCTAAATTAACCAGGATTTGCTTCAGAAATAGATTTTTATAAGTAACTCCAATGTAATTTACAAAAATAGGCGTTACTTTGCGGAGGTTCATAATACAAAAGTAATAATAAAATTATTTTGCTTGAGTCCAATATAATATACAATAGAAAAATAATATTACTTATTATGTATTAAGCCGTGTAGTATCCGGCTGAATAGAATAGTACCACCCTCATTTCTTACCGAGGTGTCATAAAAGGCGACTAGGGTAAGTTGAACCGCCGTGTGGTATCCGGCTGAATAGAATAGTACCACCCTCATTTCTTACCGAGGTGTCGTAAAAGGCGACTAAGGTAAGTTGACCCGCCGTGTGGTGTCCGGCTGAGTAGAATAGACCAACCTCATTTTTTACCGAGGTGTCGTAAAAGGCGATTAAGGTAAGACGACCCACCGTGTGGTATCCGGTTGAGTAGAATAGACCAACCTCATTTCTTACCGAGGTGTCGTAAAAGGCGACTAAGGTAAGTTGACCCGCCGTGTGGTATCCGTCTGAGTAGCATAGACCAACCTCATTTTTTACCGAGGTGTCGTAAAAGGCGACTAAGGTAAGACGACCCGCCGTGTGGTATCCGGTTAAGTAGAATAGACCACCCTCTTTCTTACCGAGGGGTCGTAAAAAACGACTGGGGTAAGTTGACGTCAGGCAGGCGGCCGGTCGTAGAAACGCAGCCAAATCACGTAACAACATGTTTATAACATGTTGTGCCGACCCCACTTAGAGTGGGATAAGGGCAGGAGGATGATGAATATATTTTTGTATTATGGACGTTTTGTAACTCCCAATGTTTCGCCTCGTAACTTATATAGATGCCGATGTTTGATAAAAACCCACACTTCATCCTTTTCTATTGACATTTCAAACTTAATAAAGCTTACTAGCTTAGTGACATATTGAATAATAACAAGAAATATCACCACACTGACCTATTCCATAGCGGATCCAACGGGCAGCCAATAAATGTGTTTACCGTTATATTATAATTATATTGTTCACGTCTTTATTTCTAAACGCCGTGTGGTATCGGCTGAATAGAATAGTACCACCCTCATTTCTTACCGAGGTGTCGTAAAAGGCGACTAAGGTAAGTCGCCCCGCCGTGTGGTATCCGGCTGAGTAGAATAGACCACCCTCATTTCTTACCGAGGTGTCGTAAAAGGCGACTAAGGTAAGTTGACCCACCGTGTGGTATACGGTTGAGTAAAATAGACCACCCTCTTTCTTACCGAGGAGTCGTAAAATACGACTAAGGTATGTTGACGTCAGGCAGGCGGCCGGTCGTAAAATACGTAGCCAAATCATATGACAACATGTTTGTAACATGTTGTGCCGACCCCACTTAGAGTGGGATAAGGGCAGGAGGATGATGACGTCTATATTATAATATTTCTAAGTTGAAAGGTCAGTATTTTTCGTTTTACAATCAACAAGTTTCCCCGCGACTTATATATTATTTCAAATGTTATATATATATGTTTATATTGTTCTGATAAGAAACAGGAGTTTTTTTTAAATAAATAAATCCCATACATTTATTTGTTAAAAAACCTCCTGTTTCCTGTACTTACACACACATATACTTTACATATACCTTACACACACGGTCGTCCGTCCCCAAAGTAAGTAACTTAATACTTGTGTTATGGGTGACAGACAACTGGTGAATATATACTTATATAATTTAAAAATAATTTAAATACATACTTAAATACAAATATACACCCAGGCTCAAAGACCAACAAATTCATTTATAGAAAATGTTGGCCCTCGGCCTGAATCGGACCCGCGACTTTCACAGGAACATAGAGGAGTTTGTGGAGCAATATGCTATGTAAATTCCACACATCTATTCGTATAAAATTCGTATGTTATCGTTGGGAACTATAAATAAACACATAATGGGTATAAGATTCTATAATAAAATTCCGCAATCAATTTTATCCTTGCCATTACAGCAGTTTAAAGACACTGTTAAAGACAGGCTGATACAGAAAGCCTACTATACTGTTGAAGATTACATAGATGATAAGAATGTGGATATAGCTCTCTTTGAAACTTTACAAGACAGTAACGAGTAAATGTAACTAGTAATAATAATTATATTTTTAAAACATCAACCGCCAAGTTTTTTGCTGGCTCTTCTCGGTAGGAACAGCTTTCCGAACCAGCAGTAGAGTTGACGATTCAAAAGCACTTGTTTACAAGTTTAATTGAGTAAAGAATAATTTGAATTTGATGATGCTAATAAATCAATTATATTTTGCAGCCGTCTTCGAAGATTTTATCTGAAATATTTTACAATTATAGTTAATAATCTAAGAAATTTGTGCAACCGCAGAGAAAGTTATAAACTGTTATGAAGTAACTTGAGTTTGCTTTCACTAGATATAGCAAAAAAAATAACGATACATTGTATTATTTATTCATTCTCCTTGCCCTTAGATCACTTTAAGTGGGGTCGGCACAACATGTCTTCACCATGTTGTAATGTGATTTTGCTAGGTATTATACGACCGGCCGTTTGCCTGACTTACTAAAGCCTTTTACGACACCTCGGTAATTGATTGTGGTCTATTCTACTCAGCTGAATACCGCACAGTAGTTGTGCGATAAAATAAACATCTTTTATTAATAAAAATAGCGAGATCCGTAATAGGAAAACCAGGAACTGCAATAAACTTATGACATCTAGGTAATGCCTACATTAAGAATTGTTTGCACTTTTAGTTCGATATGCTATTAAACGTGTTTAATGGTTTATTATATTTAGTTCACACTTTTAAGCTTTGCCATTATAGCAGTTTAAAAACAATGTTAAAGAGAGGCGGATACAAAAAGCCTACTATACTGTTGAGGATTATTTAGACGATAAGAATGCGTGGATATAGCTACTGTCCGACCCTGTACAAGATAGTAACTTAATGTAACTAGTTATATTTTTTTATTTTGAAAAGAGCAACCACCGAGTGTCTTGCTGTCTCTTCCTGGTAGGAACAGCTTTCCGAACCAGCGGTAGAGTTGACAATTTAAAAACACTTGTTTACAAGTTTATTTGAGAAAAAAAAATTTGAATTTGGAATTTGAATTAGTGCGATTGAACTTTAAAAAAAAGTAATACTTAAAATATATCGCTTGTCGCTATAATCCGAGATGAAGCAAATTAAAAATATACATATTGCTAAATGTAGAGTTCCGAGAGAAGATGGATGATGGTATATGCTAAGTAGAAAAGACCACCCTCATTTCTTACCGAGGTGTTGTAAAAGGCGACTATGATAAGTTGACCCACCATGTGGTATCTGAATAGACCACCCTCTTTCTGACTAAGGTGTCGTTATTGGTGACTACCGTTATTGGACGTCAGGCAGCCTACCCCACCTAGAGTGGGATAAGGTCAGAAGAATGATGATTTAAAAAAGTACTTCTCTCTCTCTTCTCTTCTTCAACCTATGGACGTCCACTGCTGGACATAGGTCTCCTCATGGGATCTCCAGAACACACGATTTTGTGCCGCTTGTATCCAGCGGCTCCCTGCGACCCTTTTGAGGTCGTCTGTCCATCTAGCAGGGACCCCCTGCTAGATGGACAGACGAAAAAAGTACATATTTATTAAATTATTGTGTCGTCACCGATTCTTGACAAATAAGTTTGAATTTGAACTAAATGTGGGTGAAAATTCAGTACTATTAATTAATATTATGAATGCGAAACATTAATTATAATTTTTTTGGAAAACATATCCAAGCACTCAAGGGGCAGGATTGGGACACAAATATTCGTAAAAATGACGGTGACAATGATTTTGCAATACCCACGCGTTCCCTGTACATGTTAAGGGCATTGTATTGTGCAAGGCTGATTCACGCGAGTTTCACGATAAATGAATCAGGCATGAAGTAACGGCAACTTAGATCATTTTGTTGCCATAAGTGGGCGACCACAATAAATATCTTGCATAATCTTGTCACCTGCGAGAAATAGTGAAAGTTAAAAACTTTTATATTTCACATCAAAAAGTCCGTTTGGATGTTTTTGAACAGGTTTCTGCTTTTGTTTTACCAAAGTTTATAAGTATCTGGTTGACCGAGCCTTGCTCGGTAATTTTTTACAAAATAAGAAAATAAATTAAAAAAAAATAAAAATTAATTAGGTAGTTAGGTCTTGATCCTAAGTATTATTTACATTTCCCGAAAATGCCCGTTTCTAGAATAAATTACGCTGACTTGGCAGTTTGTGGCAAAAGTAGTGTTTTAAATTCAATATAAATTTTAGTTTCTTTAATGCCCAAAAACAGGGGTAAAATGATTTTTTTCTCTCCCAAAACCCCCTACATGTTAAATTTCAGGAATATCGTTGGAGCCGTTTCTGAGATCAGAAAATATATTTATATATATACATACAAGATTAACTAATTTAAATATTAAAGATTTTTAACATTAATTTATCACTTTTATTTATATTGACTAGCTCGTAGGTAGCAGTGACTGCCTTCAGCTTAGAGTACTCGCGGGTTCGATTACCTTCGAGGGTCAACATTTTCCCAAAACAATACGATGCTTCCTCGAGTGTATTTATGTATTTATACAAAAGTTCTATATCTAAAATGTAATAATTTACTTTTTTTGGGATGGACGATTATGAGAGTATTTTATCAAGAAAAAATCTGTTGAACGACAAAGCTATAGGCACAATAAAATTCAAACAAACAAAATATTAAAAAAAATTCTAATTCAATCTATGTTTTCTTTAAAAGTGCTTTTACAAGCACTTATTAAGCTTTTGCTGGTTCTAAAACGTACTCTTCCCGAAAAGAACCAGTTTTTATTAAATCAACTAAATTCATAGCAGTCGATCGCACATGACATCCACAAAAAAAATAAGATCTCTAATGAAATGAAATAATGAAAAGATATGTATGACAACGCATTTTTATTGAACTCAAAATCCTAATTAACACAATACATCTCCATAGTTACAATTCCAAAAATAATGAATGAATCCAACGATATTCAATAAAAAAAAAGAAGTCTGAAAGTCAAACGAATAAATTTCTTTTCAAATTCAAAATTTCATATCTTTTTCTTTCACCATTTATCGCTATATCATAATAGTAGCTTTTAACCGCAAGTTATTTCGCGTGGACTATTGTCGCGTAACAGTTAGATAATAGATGACGCTATGCAACGTCATCCTATTCCTGTAGAACTAACAGGATTTCTATAGCCTATATGTTACCCCGGTGTATCTGAGTCAAATTTCATCAATATTGGTTTAGCGGATTCGCAGTGAAAGAGTAACAAACACACACCCATACTCACAAACTTTCGCATTTATAATATTAGTGGGATAGGCCAAGATACAATTGGTTACAATAACATTGGATACTTCAAAACAATTTTGAAAACAAACGAGATGCGTAGGTAGTATCGAATGAAGTTACATCAAATAATTTATTTAGCCGTGTGGTATCCGGCTGAATAGAATAGTACCACCCTCATTTCTTACCGAGGTGTCGTAAAAGGCGACTAAGGTAAGTTGACCCACCGTGTTGTATCCGGTTTAGAAGAATAGATCACCCTCTTTCTTACCGAGGTGTTATAAAATACGACTGAGGTAAGTTGACGTCAGGCAGGCGGCCGGTCGTAAAAACGCAGCCAAATCATGTGACAGCATGTTTATAACATGTTGTGCCGACTCCACTTAGAGTGTGACAAAGGTGGGAAGATGATGAGGCGTTACTTTGCGGAGATCCATAATACAAAAGTAACAATAAATTTATTTTGCTATAATCCGCGATGAAGTAAAATATAACATACATATATATAATGCTTAATGTAGATAGTGGAGTCGTGGATCTCCTGATGATGCTTCGGTTGCGGGGCGAAACGATTGTTGAGTTTGTGATAGTGAACGTATATAGTGCTTGTGTATTGTGGTGGCGGTGGTGGAGGTTTGTGCATGTGTTTTTTAATCCTGCATGCATGCATGAAAACGGATTGGCCACTCTACATTTAACAATAGGTATATATATTTTCTAATTTATTTCATCGCGGTTTATAGCAAAATAATTTTATTATTAGATGCTTTTGAACTTCCATCAATTAAACTTGCGTGGCTCGCTAATTTGTCCGCTAACTGTTCATCAAATTTATTGCCTACAATATACTTGTCAGTGATTATTGTACGAGATGTGAGACTATTTTGGTATTTTTGGACTTTTTCAATTGGCTTCAATATATTTGTCAGTCATTATGGTATGTGAAAAATTAGTTTTATGGTGTTTTTGATGGGAGTGTGGTGTCCGGTTGACTAGAATGTGTATCTAATGTGTGTGAGTAGAATTTCTTTTTCTAATCACGGATTATAGCTAAATATTATTATAACTTTTGTATTGTAAGCAGTATCCTGCGTTATATCCGGCCGAGTAGAATAGACCACTCGTATTTCTTACCGAGGTGTTGTAAAAGGCGACTAATTAAGTTGACGTTATATAGGCGGCCGAAACTTGAATATTAACAATAATATTCAAGTTTTCACTTCTGCCAGCGGTCCAGTAGTGCAACACGTTAAACTAAATTTAACTAACATAGTTTATGTATGTATTTTTTCGGAATCTCGGAAACGGCTTCAACGAGTTTCCTGATATTCTTAATATAGGGAGTTTTAGGGAAGAAAAATCGATCTAGCTAGGTTATATTTAAAAAAAAAAACTTTTTATCCCTGTTTTTGGCCATTTAAAAAATACTACAATGTATATTGAATTGTTTTTTTTCGTTGAATGTCAAGTCAAGCGTAGGATCTAGGATCGAGCTCCACCTACCCTACCTTTTTTTTTAAGTTTTTTTTTATTTTGAAAGAAATTACCGAACAAGGCTGGGTCAACCAGGTACTAGTTTATTATACAACAAAATAAAATGTAAATTTAGTAAATTATAAAGTCATAAAATTCATATTTTAGCGTCAGATATATGGTTTCCATTTCCTTTTATGTTATAAAGGTTACCACGGCATATCATCCCACACAGTTACCCCATACCGATGAAATTATGGGATTAAAGAAACAACCAATTATGTATTATACTACTATATAATTAAAAGTCAATATTCTTTGTACATATTAAACAAACTGAACGGTGCAGCGTGCGACTGTATTGTTAAAAAACTATTTAAATATACATTTTCATAGATTCCCAAACAAGTTCAATGCCGCGAATTAATCATTTCTAATCTACTATTTATATACTAGCGGTACAGTTACGCGTTGATGTGGCTGTCTAGTTTCGACTTGCCTTCGAAACAAAATTGTTGACAGTTAAAAAAATGCCCAGTTCGCCACCAAACTTTACAGCATTACCCGCGTTTTCTATTTAAAGATGTCTCAAAATTTTATTCAAATCAATGCAGCCGTTACAGAGTATTACGAACATACATACTGCACGTTTAATATTAAAATGACCGAATTATAAATAAGCTTAATTGTGTTACATACATCCTCCTTTTTTTTTAACAGGAAAAAACCCCTTATGGGTACCGCCGCCCGACGGGGACAGGTGACGGTTATGTCGGACTCGCACGACTTAAATAACCTGTGTACTCCACTACGCTGCTGGTGCTGATAGGGTACCTATAAAGACATTACCCTCATCCCCGCCAGCAGCAACTCTGTATCCCAGAGTACGGCACCTCTGGGTCGGGGCCTCTCTAATAGTGGCCCCTCCCTCCACTTATCGATGCATCGGGAGAACCAGATGCATCGACCGCCTCGTGGACCTAACTCCAGCGAGCGTCCGATAAACCCCGTTCGGATCGCTCGGAGGTCCCCGTTAGGGCGGCATGCGACGGACTTCGGCGAGTCGCCTGCGCCCCGCTCGCCTGCGGCGGATCGGATCCAAGGACTCGACTTCCCGGATCCGTCCCGCCGCCTCCTTCCGCGAGATAACGTCCTCGCAGAAGGAGGCCATCGCTGCCCACGATCGCTCCCTGTCCACCATGGCGCGAACCACAGTGGGCAGGGAGAGATCGTGCCCCACCTGTGCCACGAGTTCCGCCCGCTGAACCGCCCAAGCTGGGCAGTCCGCGAGCGTGTGCAGCGCCAACATTTAGTCACATGGTTTGGCAACGTATTTTACAACCGGCTGCCTGCCTGACGTCAACTTACCTTACTCGTATCTTACGACACTTTGGTAAGAGAGAGAGAGTGTGGTCTATTCTACTTAGCCGCATACCACACGGTGGATCAATTTACTTTAGTCATCTTTTACACCTCCGTAAGAAATGAGGGTGGCCGATTCTATTCAACCGGTTACCACACGGTGAGTGTTTACCTTATTCGCCTTATACGATACCTCAGAAAGAAATGAGGGTGGTCTATTCTACTCAGACGGATACCACACAGTTACAAAATACAACGTGGATATATTATTATTTAATATACAAAGTCTATTAATCTATTAAACTTTATCAAAACAACATCCCAATATTGAGGTGAAGAAGATATTTTTTGCAACATTTAAAATTCCGACTATGGAATTCGACACAATCGTTTCCTAGTCGTGATATTGTTTAATGTGAATGAAATCGAATGCTCGTGATAAATCGTGACTTGTAATCGATAATTCGATTAATCGCCTGAAGCTGCGCAGATAAGACCGCCTGCCGATTACGGCCGCGGACGATCCGATCTTGTTAGGTTGATCCGTTAATCGGGTGTAATCGGTATTCAGTGAATCGATATCTATCGAATCGATATTCGTAAATTTTTGCAATAATAACAGTTTTTTTTAGCTTTTATTTAACGTGCCGTGTAGGTATGTGAAGGTAGAATTTTGCAAGTTAAATTTAACCCACTTCCCGTTATCCGATTTAGTTGAAATTTTACATAATGGTCCTGATGATGTTTGGCAATCATGAGCATGACCTGATGCTGCTCCTAGGATTGGCTCCAGACGCGGCAACTACTTTAAACTTAACAGTAGAGATATGACGTTTTGTTAAAAGCGTTTAATATGTTTAACTTATTTATGTAAATATTTGGGAGGCACTGTCTCATATCCAATAACCTAAGCTATTTATTTTTAGATTATTAAACAAGATGTATCAGCGACTTGGTTGGCGCTAATTTAAGTGTTAAACTCCCATATATATTTCATATATTATATCTATATATCATCATCTTCCTGCCCTTATCCCACTCTAAGTGGGGTCTGGACAACACGTCATAAACATACTGTCACATGATTTGGCTGCGTTATTACGACCGGCCGCCTGCCTGACGTCAACTCATCTCTGTCGTACTTTACGACGCCTCGGTAAGAAGTAGGGTGGTCAGTTGTATGAAGCAAGTTAATTCGATTCGTAGAAACACCAGACAGCTTATATAGCTCGTGGCGTGAAGCTGAAGTAGCAATAGACAGGGTGCATAGTACGAAGAAACGATTGTTCTCACAAATGGCGATTCCGCACCTAAAATGATATGTTAATGGAAACTAGACTGAATGGACTGATAACCTCAAAAAGATCGCGGAGGAAAGGATCATGTGACGTGAGAATCTCTGATAAGACCTAAGTCCAACAATGGAGAAACAAGATCAAGAAGAGGAGACCATTGTAGTCTTCCAAATTTTTCCTTCCAGAAGTCGATGCTGCTCATGACGTTGAAGGTTTCTTGTAACGTTCCCTTCGGAATTGTGGCTCACATTTTTTTTGTTTTTTGTTTTTTTTTTTTTTTTTTTTTTTTTTTTTTTTTTTTTTTTTTTTTTTTTTTTTTTTTTTTTTTTTTTTTTTTTTCAATCTATGTTTTCTTTAAAAGTGCTTTTACAAGCACTTATTAAGCTTTTGCTGGTTCTAAAACGTACTCTTCCCGAAAAGAACCAGTTTTTATTAAATCAACTAAATTCATAGCAGTCGATCGCACATGACATCCACAAAAAAAATAAGATCTCTAATGAAATGAAATAATGAAAAGATATGTATGACAACGCATTTTTATTGAACTCAAAATCCTAATTAACACAATACATCTCCATAGTTACAATTCCAAAAATAATGAATGAATCCAACGATATTCAATAAAAAAAAAGAAGTCTGAAAGTCAAACGAATAAATTTCTTTTCAAATTCAAAATTTCATATCTTTTTCTTTCACCATTTATCGCTATATCATAATAGTAGCTTTTAACCGCAAGTTATTTCGCGTGGACTATTGTCGCGTAACAGTTAGATAATAGATGACGCTATGCAACGTCATCCTATTCCTGTAGAACTAACAGGATTTCTATAGCCTATATGTTACCCCGGTGTATCTGAGTCAAATTTCATCAATATTGGTTTAGCGGATTCGCAGTGAAAGAGTAACAAACACACACCCATACTCACAAACTTTCGCATTTATAATATTAGTGGGATAGGCCAAGATACAATTGGTTACAATAACATTGGATACTTCAAAACAATTTTGAAAACAAACGAGATGCGTAGGTAGTATCGAATGAAGTTACATCAAATAATTTATTTAGCCGTGTGGTATCCGGCTGAATAGAATAGTACCACCCTCATTTCTTACCGAGGTGTCGTAAAAGGCGACTAAGGTAAGTTGACCCACCGTGTTGTATCCGGTTTAGAAGAATAGATCACCCTCTTTCTTACCGAGGTGTTATAAAATACGACTGAGGTAAGTTGACGTCAGGCAGGCGGCCGGTCGTAAAAACGCAGCCAAATCATGTGACAGCATGTTTATAACATGTTGTGCCGACTCCACTTAGAGTGTGACAAAGGTGGGAAGATGATGAGGCGTTACTTTGCGGAGATCCATAATACAAAAGTAACAATAAATTTATTTTGCTATAATCCGCGATGAAGTAAAATATAACATACATATATATAATGCTTAATGTAGATAGTGGAGTCGTGGATCTCCTGATGATACTTCGGTTGCGGGGCGAAACGATTGTTGAGTTTGTGATAGTGAACGTATATAGTGCTTGTGTATTGTGGTGGCGGTGGTGGAGGTTTGTGCATGTGTTTTTTAATCCTGCATGCATGCATGAAAACGGATTGGCCACTCTACATTTAACAATAGGTATATATATTTTCTAATTTATTTCATCGCGGTTTATAGCAAAATAATTTTATTATTAGATGCTTTTGAACTTCCATCAATTAAACTTGCGTGGCTCGCTAATTTGTCCGCTAACTGTTCATCAAATTTATTGCCTACAATATACTTGTCAGTGATTATTGTACGAGATGTGAGACTATTTTGGTATTTTTGGACTTTTTCAATTGGCTTCAATATATTTGTCAGTCATTATGGTATGTGAAAAATTAGTTTTATGGTGTTTTTGATGGGAGTGTGGTGTCCGGTTGACTAGAATGTGTATCTAATGTGTGTGAGTAGAATTTCTTTTTCTAATCACGGATTATAGCTAAATATTATTATAACTTTTGTATTGTAAGCAGTATCCTGCGTTATATCCGGCCGAGTAGAATAGACCACTCGTATTTCTTACCGAGGTGTTGTAAAAGGCGACTAATTAAGTTGACGTTATATAGGCGGCCGAAACTTGAATATTAACAATAATATTCAAGTTTTCACTTCTGCCAGCGGTCCAGTAGTGCAACACGTTAAACTAAATTTAACTAACATAGTTTATGTATGTATTTTTTCGGAATCTCGGAAACGGCTTCAACGAGTTTCCTGATATTCTTAATATAGGGAGTTTTAGGGAAGAAAAATCGATCTAGCTAGGTTATATTTAAAAAAAAAAACTTTTTATCCCTGTTTTTGGCCATTTAAAAAATACTACAATGTATATTGAATTGTTTTTTTTCGTTGAATGTCAAGTCAAGCGTAGGATCTAGGATCGAGCTCCACCTACCCTACCTTTTTTTTTAAGTTTTTTTTTATTTTGAAAGAAATTACCGAACAAGGCTGGGTCAACCAGGTACTAGTTTATTATACAACAAAATAAAATGTAAATTTAGTAAATTATAAAGTCATAAAATTCATATTTTAGCGTCAGATATATGGTTTCCATTTCCTTTTATGTTATAAAGGTTACCACGGCATATCATCCCACACAGTTACCCCATACCGATGAAATTATGGGATTAAAGAAACAACCAATTATGTATTATACTACTATATAATTAAAAGTCAATATTCTTTGTACATATTAAACAAACTGAACGGTGCAGCGTGCGACTGTATTGTTAAAAAACTATTTAAATATACATTTTCATAGATTCCCAAACAAGTTCAATGCCGCGAATTAATCATTTCTAATCTACTATTTATATACTAGCGGTACAGTTACGCGTTGATGTGGCTGTCTAGTTTCGACTTGCCTTCGAAACAAAATTGTTGACAGTTAAAAAAATGCCCAGTTCGCCACCAAACTTTACAGCATTACCCGCGTTTTCTATTTAAAGATGTCTCAAAATTTTATTCAAATCAATGCAGCCGTTACAGAGTATTACGAACATACATACTGCACGTTTAATATTAAAATGACCGAATTATAAATAAGCTTAATTGTGTTACATACATCCTCCTTTTTTTTTAACAGGAAAAAACCCCTTATGGGTACCGCCGCCCGACGGGGACAGGTGACGGTTATGTCGGACTCGCACGACTTAAATAACCTGTGTACTCCACTACGCTGCTGGTGCTGATAGGGTACCTATAAAGACATTACCCTCATCCCCGCCAGCAGCAACTCTGTATCCCAGAGTACGGCACCTCTGGGTCGGGGCCTCTCTAATAGTGGCCCCTCCCTCCACTTATCGATGCATCGGGAGAACCAGATGCATCGACCGCCTCGTGGACCTAACTCCAGCGAGCGTCCGATAAACCCCGTTCGGATCGCTCGGAGGTCCCCGTTAGGGCGGCATGCGACGGACTTCGGCGAGTCGCCTGCGCCCCGCTCGCCTGCGGCGGATCGGATCCAAGGACTCGACTTCCCGGATCCGTCCCGCCGCCTCCTTCCGCGAGATAACGTCCTCGCAGAAGGAGGCCATCGCTGCCCACGATCGCTCCCTGTCCACCATGGCGCGAACCACAGTGGGCAGGGAGAGATCGTGCCCCACCTGTGCCACGAGTTCCGCCCGCTGAACCGCCCAAGCTGGGCAGTCCGCGAGCGTGTGCAGCGCCAACATTTAGTCACATGGTTTGGCAACGTATTTTACAACCGGCTGCCTGCCTGACGTCAACTTACCTTACTCGTATCTTACGACACTTTGGTAAGAGAGAGAGAGTGTGGTCTATTCTACTTAGCCGCATACCACACGGTGGATCAATTTACTTTAGTCATCTTTTACACCTCCGTAAGAAATGAGGGTGGCCGATTCTATTCAACCGGTTACCACACGGTGAGTGTTTACCTTATTCGCCTTATACGATACCTCAGAAAGAAATGAGGGTGGTCTATTCTACTCAGACGGATACCACACAGTTACAAAATACAACGTGGATATATTATTATTTAATATACAAAGTCTATTAATCTATTAAACTTTATCAAAACAACATCCCAATATTGAGGTGAAGAAGATATTTTTTGCAACATTTAAAATTCCGACTATGGAATTCGACACAATCGTTTCCTAGTCGTGATATTGTTTAATGTGAATGAAATCGAATGCTCGTGATAAATCGTGACTTGTAATCGATAATTCGATTAATCGCCTGAAGCTGCGCAGATAAGACCGCCTGCCGATTACGGCCGCGGACGATCCGATCTTGTTAGGTTGATCCGTTAATCGGGTGTAATCGGTATTCAGTGAATCGATATCTATCGAATCGATATTCGTAAATTTTTGCAATAATAACAGTTTTTTTTAGCTTTTATTTAACGTGCCGTGTAGGTATGTGAAGGTAGAATTTTGCAAGTTAAATTTAACCCACTTCCCGTTATCCGATTTAGTTGAAATTTTACATAATGGTCCTGATGATGTTTGGCAATCATGAGCATGACCTGATGCTGCTCCTAGGATTGGCTCCAGACGCGGCAACTACTTTAAACTTAACAGTAGAGATATGACGTTTTGTTAAAAGCGTTTAATATGTTTAACTTATTTATGTAAATATTTGGGAGGCACTGTCTCATATCCAATAACCTAAGCTATTTATTTTTAGATTATTAAACAAGATGTATCAGCGACTTGGTTGGCGCTAATTTAAGTGTTAAACTCCCATATATATTTCATATATTATATCTATATATCATCATCTTCCTGCCCTTATCCCACTCTAAGTGGGGTCTGGACAACACGTCATAAACATACTGTCACATGATTTGGCTGCGTTATTACGACCGGCCGCCTGCCTGACGTCAACTCATCTCTGTCGTACTTTACGACGCCTCGGTAAGAAGTAGGGTGGTCAGTTGTATGAAGCAAGTTAATTCGATTCGTAGAAACACCAGACAGCTTATATAGCTCGTGGCGTGAAGCTGAAGTAGCAATAGACAGGGTGCATAGTACGAAGAAACGATTGTTCTCACAAATGGCGATTCCGCACCTAAAATGATATGTTAATGGAAACTAGACTGAATGGACTGATAACCTCAAAAAGATCGCGGAGGAAAGGATCATGTGACGTGAGAATCTCTGATAAGACCTAAGTCCAACAATGGAGAAACAAGATCAAGAAGAGGAGACCATTGTAGTCTTCCAAATTTTTCCTTCCAGAAGTCGATGCTGCTCATGACGTTGAAGGTTTCTTGTAACGTTCCCTTCGGAATTGTGGCTCACATTTTTTTTGTTTTTTGTTTTTTTTTTTTTTTTTTTGTTTTTTTTTTTTTTTTTTTTTTTTTTTTTTTTTTTTTTTTTTTTTTTTTTTTTTTTTTTTTTTTTTTTTTTTTTTTTTTTTTTACACAGACAAGTATAGTTTAATCTATTACACGTTTACAGTCGATAAACTTTCGTTTTCAAGCTGTTTCTGCATTACGTAACACAGCGGGCATTGTTGTGAGATGCGTAGAAGGAAATACCATTTATCATATTACTTATGATGAGGTAATAGCTTGGGAACAGTTTTGAACAGAACACAAGCTTTAAGGAGCTTTTTGGAAGGAGTATACATATTGTCGTGTCACGAGAAAATAAGCTATAATATTAAGCAACGTGAGTCCCATCGCGAAAAGTTCGAAATGATAGGCACAGTTACTGCTGCATCACATCCTCCTGCCCTTATCCCACTCTAAGTGGGGTCGGCACAACATGTTATAAACATGTTGTCATATGATTTGGCTGCGTTTTTATGACCGGCCGCCTGCCTGACATCAACTTACCTTAGTCGTATTTTACGACACCTCGGTAAGAGAGGGTGGTCTATTCTACTAAACCGGATACCACACAGTGGGTCAACTTACCTTAGTCGCCTTTTACGACACCTCGGTAAGAAATGAGGTTGGTCTATTCTACTCAGCCGGATACCACACGGCGGGTCGTCCTACCTTAGTCGCCTTTTACGACACCTTGGTAAGAAAAGAGGGTGGTACTATTCTATTCAGCCGGATACCACACGGCGAGAAAATATCCATATGTAAAAGACGAAATTTGAAGTATATCATAGACCTACGAGAGGTCACAAAAAGCTTGTGATACCTGTGTCGCGACTCAGCAGAGTTAGCAACTCATTCGATGGTGTCGGTATTCGCGTTTATAATAAAATTCCGTTATACATACTAGACCAGTCTACAGAACGGTTTAAATTAAGTGTAAGACCTATGCTTACACGTAAGTATATTACAAAATTGAAAATTATTTGGATGATAAAAATTACCCGCTTTTGAAAATCCTTTCAGCTTCATACAGGACTGCGGTTTAATAATGATAATTGAAAATGTTTAAAAGATTGACCACCGAGTTTTTTTCTGGTTCTTCTAAGTAAGAGCAACATTCCGAACCAGTTGTTCGAGCTTCATTACTCGTATTGATCCTTGACGATTCAAAAGTGTTTAAAAGAGCTTATTTAAATAAAGATTATTTTGATTTCATTTAAGAAAATAGAGTAATACTGCCGGACAAATCATCTCTTCTCAAAGAGAATAAATTGTGGGAATAAAGTGTAAAACAACTAGACAACTATATATACTAAGTTTAGGCTAATATTAAGTTGTTTATAAGCGTATGACTTATGACGAGACTGTTAATTTATTCACTTCCATTATGAATGTACTTTATGAAATTAAAATAATAGACACACTGAGTAAAACTCACGTTGTCACCTGGTGCACGTATTGCTCAGAGGTAAAAAAGTGAAGTAAAGGCTTGTTACTATTCTACTGGGATAGACCTCCGCTCTTTCTGTTGGATAGAAGGGTTGAGCTTGGACCCTGCGATAATGACTGGTAGGTTACACATATCCCTAGAATTCTCAAGAGATATGCGGGTTTTGCTCACAATGTTTGCATTTAACAATTGAACACATAATAGTAATAAATAAATAAATATATGGGATACACACACGGTCGTCTATCCCCAAAGAAAGTAACTTAATTCTTGTGTTGTGGGTGACAGACAACTGGTAAATATATACTTATATAATTTTAAATACATACTTAAATACAAATATACACCCAGGCTCGAAGAACCAACAAATTTTTGAAAATGTTGTCAGTGGGAATCGAACCCACGACCCGGGGAACTGAAAGCAGGGTCACAACCAACTGCGCCAACGAGCCAGTCAAAGAAAAACATAAGTTTTAACAGTAAAACTCATTAGTGCCTGCCCGCGGTTTGAACCCGTGACCCCAAAGCTTGATATACACAATGACCTGACCTTTTACCTATTTAAATACTGTTTGTTAAACATTTCTACATAGTTTTTTATTAAAGCAAGACATTGACCTTTCAAAGTTTTTTTGAATATTAAAACTATAATTATTATAAAATGGCTTCGTCCGGTCTTACGTGTGTATTCGGGGCAAAATAAATGTATCAGATTTATTTTCGAATGACGTAAGACGGGGTGAAAGAGTCAAAGTCCTAGTCTGGTTCCTTGAATGCCAACCTAACCTACTTATGGTGCAACCTGCACATTGGTGGTTCTGGCAACTCGCTCTTGACGGTTTAAGCATTTCCTTACTGACTCAAATACTTGAGACAGCGTCAGCACTTCAATCACCAACCCACATGCCAAGCATGGTGATTGCTTAAAAACGCTGGGTTATGACGACACCAGATCGTATGTCTTGGAAATTTCTTGCCTATCGCCGGGCAGCGGATGACCGCGTTGAAGACAGAGAGCGACAAAAGTACGGTAATTTGTCTTACTACTATACAAATGAGTGCCTAAGCTACCCCTTTTATTTATTAACAAGTTGTCAAATTTGTGTTGAATTTTTATGCATCCATACAAAAACTATGAATGTGAAAATCTCTATCTGCTTATGCGTTACGTTTTCACGGCGTAGGGTCTAGATCAATATTGATATAAGCAGCTTAGTTCCATAAAGTGAACTTTAAGATTCCTTCAAGATTAAGTAAGTTACTATTCAACTGCTGGGCAGTAGCATTGGAGCTAAGACTTACCACGCTGCTCCAATGCGTATTGGTAGGTTTCACATATCTCTAGGATTCTTTAGAGATATCCAGGTTTCCTCACGATGTTTTCCTTCACCGAGATTCCATAAGCATTAATTGTCTGATAAACGCGTAATTTCAACTCAACCCAAATTAATATAGGAGCAGCAATATACAAAATATAAACCACAAGGTAAGGTGAAATACAAATAAGTAAAATTGACGTCGTAAAATACCTAGCCGAATCATTTCATAACTTGTTTATGACATGTTGTACCGACCCCACTTAGAGTGCGATAAGGACAGGGAAATGATTATCTTTTTATAAGTATTATTGTAGGTTCAATGGCCTTAAGTTAACTATTTAAAGCTTCTTTAGCAAATTTCCCTTCTTATAGTCGATTAAGATAAGGGTCCTCTCTTAGACGCTCCAAAAAGAACCGTGATGTCACCACTGACCCGAAGCTTCATCAAAATATGTTAATATCGTTTCTTGATTATATACAAGATGATTCTTGTAAAACAGTTGCTCATATAAAAATACCTTAAAAAAACGGAATAATAAATAATCAATTATCCTTCAAACAACTAAGCAGCCGGACATATCAAAGCATCTTTGATAAAGAACGCTGACCAAAGATGCCTGCGAGTTCAAATGTCACAACACGTCCTTGTTGCGCGACCTGGCCCAGTATATATAGCCGCATCTTCAACTTGGGAGCATCATTCGCTCGGTTGCCTTGCAATAACAAACACCAAAACCACCTTTCAAAATGAAATCGGTACGTCTGTGAAATGTGTTTTATTAACTAGGATTGCTATTACTACAAATCCTATTTTGTTCTTATGTGATTAACAGTAATTGAGTTTTATTTTGAAAATATTTGTGATAAATTATTAACGATATTTGTCCCTTAAGATAAAAAAAGTTGGGGCGGAAAATTGCTTTATTAGGATTAGTCCTATTGACAATAATATTTTGTATATATGTAATTGTCTTGAATTTTGTACTAAAAAGGATTACAAACTCAAAAAAAAGGATGCGGTATATGCATATATCTCTTTATCTGAAGACTAAAGTCGCATATCATCTGCTTATACATAGGATGTAACTTTATTCTTACCTTTTTGTTATATCGGAAAGATCCAGCTTGCAATTCTGCATTAGAGCTTACATCATTCTTTTAACACTTTTTCCAGCTGTGTTGTTTGGTTTTAACGTGAATTGGCGCCCAATTGTCCACAGTTCGTCGTATTAGCCCTCTTCGTGGTAGCCGCCATCGCAGCACCACCTACCACCAATGATGCCGACGCACAGATCCTCCGTTACGAAAGCGATAACATTGGTGTTGAGGGCTACAACTTTGCGTAAGTTAATATAAAGAAACCAAGCTAAATTAATCATTCGGCTAAATATTTTTCGACAATCATTTAGTACCTAGGTGTCGGAGTTTGCTCGTTCACTTTTTTAAAGATATAAAAAATGGACATGTTATCTGAGTTTGATCTGGGATATCTCACTTCTTTCGTTCCCCACTGAACTATCACAACATTGTAATAGACAGCGAAATTTATCATTCCATTTCTAATAATTTTGTAACAATTTTTTAATGCCTAAAAACAGGGGCTTCACGACTTTTATTAAAATGAAACCTAGCTAGATCGATTTATCGTTCCTGAAACCCTCTACATAGTAAGTTTTATGAAAATCGTTGGAGCGGTTTCCAAAATTCAGAAAAAAAAATTACCTCATTTAAATATTAAACATATCGACAAAACACTAGGCACATTCTCAAAATATTTATACTAAACGTCGGTATGTCTAAACTCCGCAAATCATTGATTATTTAAAATATATCTAAATATATTCGACAAAGAAGCTTTAGAAAAGCGCGTCATATACTAAAAAGTATGAAAACCGAATAAATAATTCAAATGCAATCAATAAAAAAAGTCACGACAGATCATTCAGCTCTAATCTATTTAATCTTTGCAGCTTTACCAGCTGTTAAACCTTGTAAAATCAGTAAAATTTGTTACTAAAGAAGTTTGTTCTATAACAAAAATGTAACCATTTAACAAACCAATTTCAATTATTAAAGTAAATATGTGAATATCAAAGTCATTCAAATGTCAAATAAAATTACATTGATTTTATTAGTTTTTGCAAATCTATTTTAAGTAGAAATAACTTAACCGGTGTAGCGATTATAATCAACGGTTTAAAATAACTTAATCATCATCTTCCTGCCCTTATCCCACTCTAAGTGGGGTCGGCACAACATGTTATAAACATGCTGTCACATGATTTGGCTGCGTCCGGCCGCCTGCCTGACGTCAACTTACCTCAGTCGTATTTTACGACACCTCGGTAAGAAATGAGGGTGGCACTATTCTATTTAGCCGGATACCACACGGCGGGTTTAAAATAACTTAATAAAACGTCCAATTAATATTATAAATGCGAAAGTTTGTGAGTATGTTTGTCCTCTCCTCTTGTTGCTCTTTCACGGCGAATCCGTTGACCTAATATCGATTAAATGTAGCACAATTATTCCTTATACACCGCAGTAACATAAGGGTTATAGAAATCCAGTTAATTCTACAGGAATATATGAAATTGTAAAGTGCCATCTATTATCAACCTATCACGCAAGAACAGTCCACGGAAACAAAGTTGTGGATAAAAGCTAGTATTTTACATTTTTGTCGAACGCGTAACAGTTATTTAGAATATTTCTTAACGGATTGCGATATCAAATCTTGCTCAATATTCGTTAACATTTCGGCGAATATTCATTAAGCTATCGAGTGGCTTCTATGCTTTCGGCAATAGGTTTTGATGTTGAACCAGAAGATATTAGATTATTGCATCTGCAATCCACTTCAATAAATTTCCTCTTTTCAATCATCTTCCTGCACGCATTCCACTCTCAGTGAGGTTGGCACAATATGTTATACATGCTCTCAAATGATTCGGCTAGGTATTTTTCGGCCTGCCTGGCGTCAACTCACCTTTTACGACACCTAAGCAAGAAAAAGGTTGGTCTATTCTACTCCGCCGCACACCACACGGTGGTTCAACTTACCTTACCCGTCTTATAATAGACCACCCGGTTAATTTTATTCAACTGGATATAAAAATATAGTCCAAATTTGTATTTTAAATTATATTGTTCCATCTATAATCAGACGGTACTTTGCGGAGCTCTATAATCACAAACAAATTATATCTCAAACAAATATGAATGACATTTTTCTAAAGGCGATTTAACGCAATATTACTATACTTCCTTAAAAAGGCCAAAACGCTTTAAATGGTTTTTAATCAACAAACAAAATTTAATGATTTATGTAAACTTCGGATGTGAATTTGATGATGATCTGGCAAAGGTACAACGCGGATTATAGCAGAATATTATAACAACTATAACTAGTTTTTAAATATGGAATTCCGCAAATTAACACCTTCTGCAATAAATTATTGGATGTTATCTTTTGACAGGTGGGAGACCTCCAACGGGATCGGTCAATCTGAGACCGGCCAGCTCCAGGACGTAGGGTCTGAGAATGAGGGTATCGCAGTCCGAGGCCAGTTCTCCTACACCGGTCCCGATGGTGTTGTCTACACCGTGAACTACGTCGCCGACGCGAACGGTTTCCAACCCGAAGGCGCCCATCTGCCCAAGGCCTAAATAAAACTAATTTATCCCAACATCTAGTCCAAAAATACTCACCCCTAATCCTATCCTTCGATACCCTTGTTAAAGAATCCATCCTCCAAGCGATTCTGTGATACGATCCCGTCTTTGTATAATATTTTGTTAATAAACAATTACGTTATAATAACTTAAAAGTTTATTCATTTCTGGACCACACATTTATCACTCTGCAAGATGTAAACTATTAAATGTAACTAGTATTAAGATGTATTTTTAAAAGACCAACCGCCGAGTTTCTTGCTGGCTCTTCTAGGTAGGAACAGCTTTCCGAACCAGCGGTAGAGTTAACGATACAAAAGCACTTGTTTACATGTTTATTTGAATAAATGTTTTTTTTAATTTAACTAAGCTAAACTAATATAATTCAGAAAGTATATATTTTTTATGACTAGATAACGTAACTAACACGTTTATCAATTAAACTACGAATTGTTAAAGTTAACAAAATTCTGACAACGTTTCCTCTTCCTATAGCTAAACTTAAATGCCGAATGTAGATAAACCTTATAGAATTTCCTTAAACATGGTTATAGTCCTAAGACTTTAAAAATGAATTAACTTTAGATTTCATATAAGCTTTTCTTACTAGTGCATATTAAACTAATGAAAATATTTCTCCTATTGAGAGGTGTTAAAAAGTAAACGTATCAAAAGTTTCACAAAATAGTTTTTTTTTTAATATTTTCTCATTGCAAGAGTATAAATATACAATTACTTTTAAAGACAACGTGCACCCAAAGTGGAGTAAGAATAATTTAATTTTACCAATAATATTCATTTAGATTTAGATTCAGAAATTGTCTTAAAGTTTTCCTTGTCGTTATTTATTAATAAGTGGTTAAACTTTTTCATGAAATATGGAAAACATGTTAAGAGCCCCAAAAATGAACTATATCTAAATAACTAATCAGTAATATATAAATAATAATATTATTTAGAACGTCTTATGTTAATTAAAGACGGTAAATAAAAATTAAATTTTCTACAACAATATTGTAAACTTTATATCAGAATGCATATAATATAACACAATATGTATGTATATCGTAATATTCTGCCCGAAATTTAGAATAAAGTAAATTTTGAAAACACATATTCTTATAGGAAACTTTTTACCTAGGAAAAATCTATAATTTCCACATTGATAATTCAATGAATCAATTCACATATGACCTAACCGTCTATCCAACTTTTAACATCAACTTTGCACTACACATGATACCGCTCAGCTATTTGTAAATACTAATAGTTCCAGTTATTACGTTAAATGTTAACCTCCGACATATATTATGTTAATTCCGCGCGGCCTCAACGTCTCGAGTCATCTTCAATCTCATTACAATATTAATGTGCATCCTTGGAATTATAAATTTTGTCATTTTGCGTCAACTCTGCTATTGGGAAATAACATTTGAATTGATAAAGTACCGTTTTTATATATAAAATAAAGTACCTGGTAATTTTCAAAATGATGTAAAAAAAATTAAAATAAAAAAAAAATGTAAAAATAATAGGGCAGGTGGGGCTCGGACCTAAGTATTTTCACCTGTCTAGACCGCCCGTTCCCCAAATGAACTAACATGACTTTATGTTTGACAGCGAAAAATTGTGATTGAGTTCAACGTAAATTTCAAAAAAAATTTAGAGCCCGAAATCAGGGATAAAACGACATTTTTAAAAAATAAAACTTATTTAGATCGAGTCGTATTTTTACGTATTTTTAGTCGTATTTTATACGCCTTGGTAAGAAATAGGGGTGGTCTAGACTACTCAGCCGGATACCACACGGTGGGTCGACTCACCTTAGTCGCCTTTTACGACACCTCGGTAAGAAATGAGGGTGGTACTTTTCTAATCAGCGGGATACCACACGGCGTATAATCCACGATTAAGTAAATTACTAAATATATATAATGCAATCATTTAGCTTTACATTTAACATTTAGTTAATTTAGGTAGTACCTGGATGACCCAGCCTTGCTAGGTAATTTTTTACAAAATAAAAAAAAGAAACCAAAAAAAAAAAAATAGTTGGAAGGTGAGGGCTCAATCCTAGGTTTTTACATTTTTCGAGACCGCCCGTTGCCCAAATAAACTACGCTGATTTGACAATTTACGGCAAAAATAGTGTTTTATATTTAATCTAAATTGTTTTAATACCCAAAAACAGGGATAAAACGTTTTTTGTAAATAAAACCAAGCTACATCGATTTTTCTCCCCAAAAACCCCCTACATGCTGAATTTCAGGAATATCGTTGGAAGCATTTCTAGTTGCTAATATAAATAGCTGTACATTATCCGAAGTTGCATCCGAAAGGTCACATCATTGTCTACTATGAGTGATTGCAAAAAAATTTTGCACATAAAATAATATTGATAAATGCAAATCGATTGATTTCTTGATATATGTAAATTGACACCTTTTAATTTTATATGATGTATTGTTTAAAAATACTTTTTAAACTTGCATATAGAAAACAAAAACTTGAATTAAAACTTTTGAGTTCTTTAGTCCATGTCGTAGAGTTTTCTAATGCTAAATTTTCCTACCAATCCGGTTTGAATCAGTGTGGTGGGTGCAAGTCCCAATCCATCTCTCCAGAAAAGAGATAGGAAGACCTTATACAATGGGATAGTAACGCCGCTGAATTTTTCGTTTTAATATATCATCATCAAGAATGATGCCCTTATCCCACTCTAAGTGGGGTTAGAAAAACATGTTTTGAACATATTGTTACATGTTTTCGCTAGTTATTTTACGACCGGCCGGCTGCCTAACATCAACTTAACAAAGTCGCCCTTTGAGATACTTCGGTAAAAAATGAGGGTGGTCTATTCTACTCAGCCGGATACCACACGGCGGCAACTTAGTCATCTTTTACGGCAATTCGGTAAGAAATGAAGTTGGTCTATTCTAGTCAGCTGGATACTACACGGTGGGTCAACTTACCTTAATCGCCTTTTACGACACCACGTTAAGAAATGAGGGTGGTCTACTTACTGTGTGGGATACCAACGGCGGGTCAACTTACCTTAGTCGCCTTTTACAACACCTCGGTAAAAAATGAGAGTGGTCTATTCTACTCAGCCGTATACCACACGGCAAGTTTTAATATACTTTCCTAGGTACTAATATTATAAATGGGAAAGTTTTTGAGTATGGATGTATGTTTGTTACTCTTTCACGAAAAAACTATTGGATAGATTTGGATGAAACTTCACAGATTTGTAGATTATACAATGGAATAAGACATAGGCTATATTTTGTGTAATTTTGGTTGAAAGCTGCGGGCAAATGCTAGTTTATCCATGTCAAGAAATTACGTTCGCAAGATACTCAAAAAGTGATAATCCATATTGCAAAACCCCATTATTGTGGATACAGAACTAACAAAGCCGCCATCTCACTCGCTGGCACATGTCAGACACAACAATCTCTGTGTCAACATTCATCTCAGATAGAAGTGTTTGCGAACCGATATTCGACCTTTCGCAAGCTCACCTCTCGCCCTTAACCTTGTTGTGTAACCGTCAAGAAATTTCTAAGGCAGCTTTTACTGCAATCAAATGTCGTTTAAAAACTCTTAGGCTTCTTACTCATGAACGTTTATCCGCTGAGAGACGCTTTGGCTTTATTATGGTGCTTAACTGTCGTGACTTAGTTTTGACTTTTGCTAGCGAAGCTATATGAAAGCATGTGAAAAAAACATGCGATTATGTAAAACATGTACATAATCTAAACACGTTAAACTACCTAGTTAAGTAAACCTTAAAATATGTATAATTACATTTATTATATGATATGTAAAATAGTGCTAGATGTATAATAAAGTTCTGTTTACATACGGATGTTTCTCGTGAAAATTAACGTGGGTTAAAATGTTGGAAAAGTAACGATAGCGAAATAATTTCTATCATGTCTTTTAATTTTGAAATTCCGCAAAGTAACGCTAATTTCTATAAATTATGTTTTTCATTGTTTTATGGAGCATTATGCAAGTATATTAACTTACACTCCGTAGTATTTGATTCATCGTGTATGGATACAGTAAATCAATCTTAATTCTAACTATATATTGTGAGAAACCCTGAACAAAAGGCTTTAGGAACTAGACTTTAGACTAGCTGAAGACTCGAAGCGTTACCGAAGAAAAAATGTTTATGAAAATCCTTTTTGAATTGACTGTATGCTCTTAGCCCCTAATGGCTTTTACAGCGTCGCCGGATAGGATGGTCGAGCTCAAAAGCATCGCCGAGGTTACGAAATGCGGGAGTATAGCACAAAAGCTCTACTAAAGTCGAGGAACGTCGGCCTAAGGGTGCCTCGTGAGGCCGCACAACGGCTTAGGGTGACGCGTAGTCGAGGGCTGATGGTATGACTTTGATTAGTCATTACAACGTCAGAAGTGTGGAAAAATTATATATGATAGCCCCGTATATACTCATAAGCCTTAATCGAATCAAATTTCATCGATACTGTTTCAGCAGATTAGCCGTGAACATAAAACTTTCGACAACGTAACGTGTGTAGGGTGCCTTATTATACATATATAACAAAATTTATCGACATACCTAAAGGTGAGGTAAGGCGTGCCCGTACATGAGCCAGACGACAAACTATTACATATATTTAAGATTTCATTATATAATTTGCGAACATTTATTCACAAACGTTAGTAAGGCTGTGCACTTATAACCTGTATTTCGTAGAATGTAATGCAACGGAACAATGAGTTAAAAATAAATATAGTTTAAAATAACTGGAAATCATGCCTTTATTAGCAAAAAAATGAAAAATAAACAAATATAGGTTAAATAAAAATTATAAACCAAAAATATGCTCTCTATCACTATCCCGTATTTATACAAAATATATGGCAAAAAGCACCTCATGCTTTTTTCAAAATTATTTATTTTTCTTTTTTAATTCTTAATAAGATTTTATTTAACATGTATATGAAGGTGAGATCTTGCAAGTTAAATTTGACCCACTTCCAGGTGTGCGATTGTGTTGAAATTTTACATACTGATTCAGTCCAGGCGACAATGCATGTTTAAGATAAGCATGACCTGATGCTTTTGCCAGGATTGACTCTAGACGTGGGACTACTTTAAGGGTTAACAATAGGGGCGTGAAATTTTGTTAAAATCTTTTATTTCTTAAAAGCTTTTCGTATGTTTAACTTATTTTCCACTTGTTAGTGCGGTTTAGTAACCGGACTAACATATAGGGTTTTCAAATTCCAGTTTTTCCTTCGGGAACAGGATATAACACTAAGTAAATAAGTACTTAAGCAACACCAACTAACCCTTAACACCCTCAGTGTTATTGGTTAGTTAGCATGGCTTAAGTTAGCTTGTTGAAAATCAAAAACTAGAAAAAGATTTTTTAAATTATGAAATTTAAAAATTTTAAATTTCATATCAATTTCAATTTAATTAAATTCAATTGTTTAAAAAGCTTAAAAGAATGTTCCAATATATGTGTGTGTGTGTGTGTGTGTGTGTGTGTGTGAGTGCATGAGTGTGTATTTGTGTGTGTATGCGTGTGGGTTTGTGAGTATATAAGTTTGAGTTAATTTTTATTTCTTTGTTTTAAGTTGTTATTATTACTTACTTATGTTTTAAATTTTAATTTTAATTAGATTACAATACATATTCTAGCAACGATTCAACTTAATAATTTATAGTTATAAGCCATCCCGTTATCATTATTTTACATGTAAATTAATCCCTAACAAGTTAATACTAAAATACGTTTATTAACTTTAATATTAAGCTGTTTAATGTTTAATAAATCGTACTTCTGCTCTATTTATGTGATTAATACAAAAGTCATTAGCTGTTTCTGGTGGAACCAGTTCGGTAAGCAAGTTTTAATGTTTCCTTTTCATTTTAGGCTACTAATCCAGTGTACGCGACACGATTTATGTAAAAGATTTTTAACTCGTGAAACGTATCGCATAAGGTACATGATATATGTCTGTATTTGCATAATTCATGCGCTCAGCGGACGATGGAGTGGTGGGTCTAGTGATCAATTCCTTTTTACCAAAAAGGTGTTTGCCGGGAAACAGACGGTTAATAATCATTTTCTACTTATGGGCGTACAGTGCTGGAAATTGACCTTTTTAAGACAGTGGCACAGCGCCCTCTTCCTTTTTCATCCAACCGCTTCATGCCACTTCTTTCAGATCGTCGATATAACCAGCTTGAGGCCCACGCCCTCTGCCTTCCTCATTTCAGCAGTTTATTCCATATTCTTCAGATCGATCCACACTGCGCTTAGTGATTTCACAGTTACTACATTTAGTTTTCAACGATATTTAATAATTAATTTTCAAAATTATTAATAATTTGAATTAAATAAAATTAAAAAAAAATAATAAATACTTTTTTTTTAAATGAAAACGTCGACAAAATAATTTTATTTTTCCTTTTTATTATGGAGTAACGCCTAATTCCATAAACTATATTAGTATATTATTGTGAAAAAAGTAGGACGCCCTCTGACATTTCTTTTATCGTTGACGATTCAAAAGAACTTGTTTACAAGTTTATTTGAATAAAGATATTTTGAATTTGGATTGAATCGAATACTCCGTTTATTTTTCACTTTTTAATACGATTGATTATTTATGAAACTGAGTTCAGCGGCCTACGCTGTTCGAAAGTTAAGACAATTCACAGACGTCGAAACAGCAAAACTTGTTTATTTTGCCTACTTCCATAGCATGTCTTATGGAATATTGCTATGGGGTAAAAGCGCGGATAGTGAAAAATTTTTTTTTACAAAAAAGAGCATTATACGTGGCATTTATAATTTAAGACCGCGTGATTCCCTGCGAGAGAAGTTTAAGGAAACAGGTATTCTTACATTTGCTTCACAGTATATTTTAAGCAATCTAATTTATGTACATAAAAATATAAAGAATTATAAAACGATAGGTGATGTATACAATAGACAAAGCAGGAACCGACATAAGCTTGCGGCTTATAAGATTCTATAATAAAATTCCTCAATCAATTTCAGCTTTGCCATTACATCAGATTAAAAACACTGTTAAAAAGAGGCTGATACAGAAAGCCTACTATACTCTTGAAGATTATTTGGAAGATAAGAATGTGTAGATATAGCTCTCTTTGAACCTGTACAAGACAGTAACGACTTAATGTAAATAGTATTAAGAATTATATTTTTAAAAGAGCAACCGCCGAGTTTCTTGCTGGCTCTTCTCGGTAGGAACAGCTTTCCGAACCAGCAGTAGAGTTGACGATTCAAAAGCACTTGTTTACAAGTTTATTTGAATAAAGAATAATTCGAATATGTATATCATTATAATTTTTTTAATTTTCGAGTTGTTAGCTTGTTTTATTGTCACCTAGTCTTGATAAGTGTAAAATGTTGGAATAAATCTGTTTGCTTCAAATGAGTTTCAAAAATTAAAGTTTTGATAAAAAACAATTGAGTTTCAGAAATTAAGTTCAAACGAGTTGAATTAATATAGAGCCTGTAAAAATATCTTTTATTATTACTATCTTTACTTCGCTTTAACTAAGGCTAGTGTTCATTGCGATGAGCAAATCGCATCGCACGTAGCGGATGCTGGGCCGGCGCATCGCGAAAGTGAATGCCAAGGTCGCAGTGATGTCAATCGCCGTCGCGGCGTTACATAATTTGTATTCGCCTACTTGTAATGCCGCTTGCACACTCTCACGAGACATTCTGGACTGATTAATGTGATATTGACTAGCCCGTTGGCGCAGGTGAACGTGCCTTCAGCTCCAAGGATCGTGGGTTCGATTTCCACTGAGAGCCAACATTTCTTATAAACACACCTCATTTAACGGCACCTCGGTAAGAAATGAGGGTAGTCAATTTCCGGATACGACACGGTGATTCAACTTTCTTCAATCGCCTTTTACGACACTTTGGTAAAAATGATAGTGGTCTATTGTATTCAGCCATATACCACACGGCACTTACCTTAGTCATTTTTTAGCACACCTCGGTCAGAAATGAGGGTGGTCTGTTCTACTCACATATACCACATGGCACAAATATATGTAAGATATTTTTGTTATTATTATTGAAGATATTAAATTTTATGAATAGATATCTATACTAATATATAAAGCTGAAGAGTTTGTTTGATTGTTGGAACGCGCTAATCTCACGAACTACTTATTTAAAAAATTCTTTAAGTGTAAGATAGTCAATTCATCGAGAAAGGATATATAACATCATGCTAAGATGAATAGGTATATAAAATGTAAAAATAAATAACACGCCAAAAGTTAAAGCTTTTCTTGCGTGCGCTAAGTAAGCGGTGAAGGTTATTAAAAAATCATTTATTACAAAATTGTTCCCCTTCTAAAAGTTTTAAATAAAAGCGACAATATATGTCTAGACTTTAAGGTAAATCAACCTCAAACATTCTTATGGTTATTAAAATACTATATTACAGTTTTAATCTTTACACGCGGGCGGAGCCGCTGGCGATTGCTAGTATTTAATAATTTGTAGGATTGGAAAAAAAAATCAATTTCTTTGAATTTCATTCAAGTCTATCATCAAGGCAAACGTGTACAGCTGACTTTATTTTGCCCGATAGTTTATTGAGTTTCATTAATGATTGATGGGACGACATTTGAAAACTTTAATTTGTTTGATATTTAGAAGAATTTGAATGAAACTACATATTTAATTAATAGGAATATGCGAAATCATAAGTAAATTTAATACTATAGCGAATTTTGAATGGTCAAATCATGCAGTAAGGGCTGCTTTCAATACAAAATCATCATTCTGCTGCCCTTATCCCATTCTCAGCGGGATCGGCGCAACATATTATAAACATCTTGTAACGTGATTTGACTACGTAATTTACGACCGGCCGCCTAACGTCAATTTACCTTAGTTGCCTTTTAGAGCACCTTGGTAAGAAAATAAGGGTGGTCTATTCCACTCAGCCGGATCACACGGCGGATCTATTAACTGACCATTAAAACGAAAGCAATTCCTGAAAGTCTAGCCATTTTTACTCTGGTTGCCTATTGCCATTAACTAGTAAAGGTGCTTACAGGCCACTGTGGATTAAATAGACACATGTTAAAAATGAAGATCGTGCAGACTATGCCTGGAGGCAGAGGAAACACCCATGCATATCTAATACAACTGCCCTGCGTTGTTTCATAATCGACAATCTCTCCTAGGGTCGCACTATTTACCCCTAACGAAGGCCAAATATCTTGCTGCCATGAAGGTCCTGGATATATCTGCATTAGTAGCGAACTGTATGGAGTGGCAATCACAACAAAATCAGTAAACAATCAATCAGTCAAAGACAGGCCCGCAGACTCTGTATAGCCACTTCTTCCAGAATAAGAAGAACTTGTCAAGAATTAGTAATAGGTAGACCGAATACTGTGATAGCCAAGCCCAGGTGTGACCGTGCGACTCTTCGAGGGGTACTAGTTCAATCCCCAATCAGGCACCAATGGGTTTTTTTGTCAAAACTTATGTGTCTAATTGATTTCTAAGCAATTTATCACACGCTTTTCGGTGAAGGAAAACATCGTGATGAAACCTGCATACCTCTAGAGAATTTAGGGATATGTGTAATCTACCAATCCGCTTTGGAGCAGCGTGGTAGATCTTAGCTCCAATCCTTCTCTCTCCAGAAACGGAGAGAGGAGGCCTATGCCTAGCAGTGAAATAGTAATAGCCGTTATTTTTATGTATGTATGTATGTAACCGAGTAATTTAAACTTAATTTTAACCAAGTTTAAGCGAACGCATTTAATTCAAGCTTTATACACTTATCAAGAACTGGTGAAAATATAAAAAATAATGCCCAGCAGTGGGATAATAACAGGCTGTTAATATTATATTGACCGCCTTAGATTCTCTTAAAACGATTTGCATCAGTCCGATTCTTGCCCGATCTTAAATTATAGTAAAAAAATGTCCGCTATTTTTTGTATACTTAAAAAAAGTCGTCCGTATCGTTATGAAAGTACAGGTTTGTTTTATTAGCCGATAATGATGCGAGACACATTTTAATGTATGCAAACAAGTGGATCCTGAGATAGTATATAAATGTGCGATATCTGTATTCCAATCACAGTCGCAGGCTCATCCTTACGGAATTCAGCACAATCAACGCCAAAAATGAAATCTGTGAGTATTTTTGCAATATTACTTTATACTATAATTTTTATACGAACGCAAAAGAAAACAGGACGTAAGGCACGGCAGGATTGTGTTATATTTCCCAAATCTATTAAATGAACATCATTATTCTCCTAAGCTGTGATAGCCCAGCGACAACACTGTGCGTCTCTTTCGAGGAGGTCTAGCGTTCAACCCCGGGCAGGCACCAATGAGTTTTCTAGTAAAACTTATGTGTCTAATTGATAATTGCTATTTATCACACGCTTTTCGGTGAAGGAAAACATCGTGAGGAAACCTGCATATCTCTAGAGATATGCAGATTATATTATATTGATTTTGGGGATATGTGTAACCTTCCAATCCGCATTGGAGCAGCGTGGTAGGTCTTTGCTCCAATTCTTGTCTCCAAAAACGGAGAGAAGAGGCCTATGCCCAGCAGTGGGATAGTAACAGGCCGTTACTCACATCATTCTCCTGCTATTATCCCTCTCTAAGTGGGTTCAGCACAATCGCAACAATTGTTTCACTTAGTAAGCAGATCATGGGGAGGTAGATTCCATGACAACATCGCAAAGTCAAAATTTCGAACCCTACATGTTACTACTCTATTTTTAGTATTACGAGTAAATAGACTTTTTCATAGCATAGCATAGCACCTCGTGTTGTATTCGGTTGAGTAGAGTAGTCCACCCTCATCGCTTAACAAGATGTCGCAAAAGACGACTAAGGTAAGTTGACGTCAGGCAGGAAGCCATTCGTAAAATATATAGCCAAATCATGTTAAAACATATTTATAACATGTCATGCCGAACCCACTTAGAGTGGGATAAGGACAGGAAAATCATAATGAGGTGGGTAACGTATATAAAAATATAACCAATTTTAAATCCAAAAATTTGACCAATCTTTTTAAAGTAATCCACGTGGGTTTGTTATCTCAAAAAAGAAAAGAAAAGTGCATTAGAAGTGAAAGACAGACAGACTTATGAATTTATAATGTTACTACAGATTGACCTTGGCAATCGTCTTCATCGGTCAAAAAAATAGGCAAATACCAACCTTTCAAGTAAACTTTAGTTTTTCCTGGTTCGATGACGTTAAATATTCGACATTACAAATTCCAGCGCCCATTTTGTTTGAGTTGTATTTTTTTTACAATTATCTACTAGTGTTTGGAATTTAGGTAATATATTTTTCGAAACTAATCATCAAATTCAGATTTGAATTTAATTCAATATGCTTATGCAAATAGGCTTTTTGTATTTATTTATATGCGGCTGAATAGAATTGACCATCCTCTTTTTACCGAGGTGTAAGGTAGCTAAGGTAAGTTGACCCGCCGTGTGGTATCCGTTCGAATAAAATACACCACACTCTTTCTTACCGAGGTTTCGTAAAAGGCGACCCAAGGTAATTTGACGTAAATTGACTGTCGTAAAATATCTAGCCAAATCATGTGAAAACTTGTTAATAACATGTTGTGCCGACCTCAGAGTGAAATAAGGGTAGGAGTAGAATGATTTATTTACATTGATCAATTTAAAAACGATTCAAGTTTATACAAAGACTAGCGGCCTGCCCCTGCTTTGCACGGGCTATATAAAATATACAGCCTTTGTTACTCAGTGAAAAAAATGATTAAAATCGATCCAGTAGTTTGATTTATTCATTACTGGTCGTGGCCCGCACGCGTTAAATTTGGAGAAAAACAATTCCCCTCTCCCTTTACGAAGAAGATTTCCTGCTATATCTAATATGTAAATTCATATACTAAATATTTTCATTTTTCCCTATGTATTTTATTTTTAAAATTAATTACAGAATGTCTTTATATACAACATTCATAGCTTTCTTATCATTAGACAATACAAACATTTTTTCTTTATTCATATAGTACATTTTTACTTATTTACTTTTACATTTTCCCTATGTATTTTATTTTTACAATTAATTACAGAACGTCTTTAACCAAACTCTTGAAAGAGCGACATAGCTGCTAAATTCGAAGTGCTATAGGGAGAAGCGCGGCCTCCTCGCGGGATTTTAAATCTGTGATATCTCCGAAAATGTTCACTTAAATTACATGCTGTAAAAGACCATATTGATCTATACTAAATCAACAATTTATTTAAGGTATTTAATTGGATAAGGATCAATGTTGTATTGTATAAAATTGCTTCAAAAACAAGGCATTATTTTTCGTAAAAAGTAAATGACAAAAAAGGCTATTGTGGGTTATCCATAAGAGATAGAGATCTCGTAGGGTTTAGCCTGCGTTTGCAATGTAAGCGAAAAAAAAATGTAATTATTTACGATATCACATTAGAAAACCTCAACAATTACAGTATTTCTCTACACCATATTGAATGGTATAACACATAAACCTTCCTCTTGAATCACTATATCTATTAAAAAAACCGCATCAAAATCTGTTGCGTAGTTTTAAAGATTTAAGCATACATAGGGATATATGACAATCATCATTCTCTTACCCTCATCCCACTCTAAGTGGGATCGGCACAATATGTCTTCTTCTTTCATTCTCCTTTATCATTCGTCAACTCAAACTTTTTCTCAACATAAAGATAAGATAAAGTAAGAAAAGGACAACAGAGGCTTTTGCTCAGCTGTGTGTGGCCTACCTTTTAAACACCTAAACCTTCTTTAGAAAAGAAATTTGTTTCCAAACCGCATTAAATCATACGAGTAATAACATCGCAATTGAATAAGCTTTAAGACTTCTAAACATACAAAAGCCTACTTGAATAAATCATATTTTATAATAATTTTAATGGCATTAAAGGTTAGGTCGTGTTGCCCCAATTTGTTATTTAAAGGTGACCTTTAAAAATGACCGACGGTTCATTAACGGTATTACTTAGGGCCAACGCCGCGTTAAGCAGACGTTTGACATTTAAAAGCGTGTTTCCTACTGAATATTGCTATTAATTAAGTAATAATATTGTTATTAATTAAGTACTATTAAATAAGTTATTTATAGATTAAATAAATAGAGTAATTTGTAAAAGCCGACTAAGGAAAGTTGACTCACCGCGTGGTATCTGGTAAAGTAGAATATTCCCCGCTTTTATTTATTGAGGTGTCGTTAAATACGACTAACGTAAGTTGTTGTCATCCAGGCGGCCGATCATAAAATATGCAGAAATACAAATCGTGCGACAACATGTTTATATCATATTGTGCCAACCCTACTTGGAGTGGGAAAAGGGCAAAAAGACGATGATAGATAGAGTAATTTATAGATATTTATTTATTTACCTTAGTCGCCTTTTACGAGACTTCAGTAAGTAACTAGGTTGGTGTTTCCTACTTATTCTGGTACCATACGGCGTGTCGACTTACCTTAGTCGCCATTTGCGACACTTTGGTAAGAAATGAGGGTGGTGTATGAAGAGGTTTGTCTATTCTAATCAGCCGGATACCACACTTGGCGGCGGGTCGACTTACCTCAGTCGTATATCACGACACCTCGGTAAAGAAGAGGGTGGTCTATTCTAATCAGCCGAAAACCACACGTCGGGAGGCAGAGCTCTTGTATGATTTTAATAATAAAAACGCGCGTCTATTCCATTGCAAGCGACCGCTAAACGCTGCGTGGCCCTAAATCCTATTTTGCGGTCGTCATTGTAGTGGAGAGATTGTAAAACTCATTTCATAACCATCGGCTCTGAGGTGATTGTCATTTATAAACATGTTTTAGCAATTAGTTTTGTAATTGGTATATGATATATTCGTGTAGTTAGAGTAAGTGATTAATTGAAGACATCGTCAAAACTGCTTATTTGATTGCATAAGGGAAAGCATAATTGGTTTTCATTCAAAAGGCGAATAATTTATAACTCCATATATACTATTTATAAGCCACATAATCCTTAATATTTAAATGAGTTATTTTTGTATGTATGTATGTATATATATTCTCGGAAACGTCTCCAACGATTTTTCTAAAATTCAGCATGTAGGGGGTTTCGGGGAGAAGAATCGATCTAAATAAGTTTTATTTAAAAAAAATGTCGTTTTTTCCCTGTTTTCGGGCTCCAAAATTTTTTTTAAATTTACGTTGAATACAATCACAATTTTTTGCTGACAAACGTAAAGTCATGGTGGTTTATTTGGGGAACGGGCGTTCTAGAGAGGTGAAAATATATAGGATTGAGCCCCACCTGCCCTGACATTTTTAAATTTTTCTTTTCAATTTTATTTAATTTTTTTTTACATCATCTAAAAATTACCGAGCAAGGCCCGGTCACCCAGGTGCTGCATATTATAAACTAATATTGTAAATGCGAAAGTTTGACTGGCTGTTTTTTATACTTTCGCGATTAACCAGCTGTAGCAATATAAATGAAATTGAATACAAGTACAATATACTCATTAAATTCCCCTTTAAAGGAAAAAAAACGCTTTGGTTGACACAAACAAAGTCACGTGTACAAATATTAACATCATAATTACATTATTAAGTTTTTTCCGTAGCAGCTTCAGGTCTTGATGCCGTTTCCCTCATATGGGTCGAGGCTAACGTATCAACGCTTCTTGCGTCCCATATTAGGGCCTGTCCCCGTTCCCAAGGAACCAGTGTCAAGCCGTCTGGTCTCTTGCCATCATCCCGACTTATCCCCGAAGGCTCGAGAAGAGCAGGAATGTCGATGGTGGCAAGAGCTCTTTTGATGGTATCATTAAGAGAACCACGACGGAAAAGCCTACCAGAGCTAATATGGCACGAAAGCCCGTATGTCAAAATTGTCTACCTCTTTTCCACATGGACATCTGTCCTTAAGGCACAAGAATATTTTGAATTTGAATTTGAATTTGAGTTCAAATTTAAAAATATTCTTGTGCCTTATGGAATTGAATTTCTTATTGAATGAAATTTGTATACAAGACAAAGCAGGAACCGACATAAGCTTGCGGCTCCTGTTTTGCGCCTTGCAAAAGTGCGTAACTCGTTTGTGGGTTTTGGTACAAGATTCTATAATAGAATTCCGCAATCAATTTCAGCATTGCCATTACAGCAGTTTAAAAACACTGTTAAAAATAGGCCGATATAGAAAGCCTACTATACTCTTGAAGATTATTTAGAAGATAAGGATGTGTGGATATAGCTCTCTTTGAACCTGTACAAGACAGTAACGACTGAATGTAAATAGTATTAAGAATTATATTTTTAAAAGAGCAACCGCCGAGTTTCTTGCTGGCTCTTCTCAGTAGGAACAGCTTTCCGAACCAGCAGTAGAGTTGACGATTCAAAAGTACTTGTTAACAAGTTTATTAGAATAAAGAATATTTGAATTTGAATAACCGCCCCGCTCCCTTAGTACGTTGCATATTGACTTATGGGAAACTTTTTCTTTCGTCTAGTTCATTGTTTTCGCACTATTCGTGGCCGCGGCCGTCGCTGTCCCAGTCACTGATTACAAGAATGCTGAAATCGTCAAGCAGGTGTTGGACAACATTGGTGTGGACGGATTCAATTGGGCGTAAGTACCATACATCAAAAGAAAATAATCTTTAATCATATAACATTTTTATATTGTCATAGACCAATAACATTAATAATGCTACAAAACTTATGTATAAAGTCTTAAGGTTGTTTGTTTATTATATTGATATGATTATTGAAGACTAATATATAGAAGCTTTACGAAATCATCATCATCCTCCTGCCCTTATCCCACTCTAAGTGGGGTCGGTACAACATGTTATAAACACGCTGTTACATGATTTGGCTGCGTTTTTACGACCGGCCGCCTGCCTGACGTCAACTTACCTCTGTCGTATTTTATGACACCTCGGTAAGAATGAGGGTGGTCTATTCTACTAAACCGGATACCACACGGTGGGTCAACTTACCTTAGTCGCCTTTTACGACACCTCGGTAAGAAATGAGGTTGGTCTATTCTACTCAGCCGGATACCAAACGGCGGGTCGACTTACCTTAGTCGCCTTTTACGACACCTCGGTAAGAAAAGAGGGTGGTACTATTCTATTCAGCCTGATACCACACGGCGTAGAAGCTATCACGGAATTTTTTGTGGTATTTTTGTAGATCTACAATTCTCTAATACATTACTTTAGTGTATTTCTGTTGATTTTCGACTAAGGCTCTCAGAAAGAATTGCACTGCTTCATCGTAATTTGATCACTCAAAAGTGCTTATGAAAGCAAACGTGAATAAAGAATAATTTCCTTTTTAAAGGTATGAAACCAGCGATGGCAAGGCCGCATCTGAAACTGCCGTCCTGAAGAACGTAGGTACTGAGAACGAGGGCATCGAAGTCAGGGGCCAGTACTCGTATGTCGACGATGGTGTGGTCTACACCGTGGAATACGTCGCCAACGACAAGGGCTTCCAGCCGACCGGCGCCCACCTCCCCAAGCTGTAGACCTTAGAGTATTGACCCATTGAACTTGATTGTTAGGAATGTTGAATATATGTTGTTTTGATTCCACAAATTTTCGTTTATTTACTTTTTCTTATGGTTTCCATAGATATTTTCCATAGTTTCCAATCAATTTTAGCTTTGCCAGTATATTTTAAGCAACTTAATACTTAGACTTTGTTTTATAATAAGTATATGTAGTACGTTTAGCTCACTCGATGATAAGTGATGTTGTGGCGAAAATATAGCCAAAACATGCAAAAACTTATTGTGCTGACCCTACTTAGAGTGGGATATGGGCAGGAGAATGATGATGAGTTGTCGATTGCTGTTTATAGATACTTAGATTCATAATCTATTAAAGTCGTTGCAATAATAAATAAATAAATAAATATATGGGACACTTACACACGCGGTCGTCCGTCCCCAAAGTAAGCAACTTAATACTTGTGTTATGGGTGAGAGACAACTGGTGAATATATACTTATATATTTTTAAATACATATTTAAATACAAATAATGGCAACAAATTTTGTAAAACATATTGGGGAACGCAATGCTAATTATATGGTGACTTTGACACTAGATATGGGCTGCTGGCTTCACGATCGATGTATGACCGTTTCCGAATAATAAAGTCACATTTCTTTTACATGGGACATGCGACTTTACTACGGATAGGGCGATATTACCATGAGTTGGCATTTTGTACATAAAAATATAAAGAATTATAAAACGATAGGTGATGTATATAATAGATAAAGCAGGAACCGATATAAGTTTGCGGCTCCTGCTTTGTTTTGTTTGTGGGTTTGGGTATAAGATTCTATTATAAAATTCCGCAATCAATTCAGCTTTGCCATTACAGCAGTTTAAAAACACCTAAAAAGAGTCTGATATAGAAAACCTACTATTTTTCTAAAACTTTTAAACTAAAATTTTTAGAAAACCTACTATGGGGTGCCAAAGTGGTCGGCCTCCTCGTGGCGCACCCTGGGCAAGCTTAGTCTTGGCGAACGGACGACTGAGGGGTGGCCAATCCAGTTGTCCCTCTGATTAGCAGAGGGCAATCTGGACGGGCCGGGGACTTCGGGGGGGTGAAGTCCCTAATGAGCGACGGGTCCAGTTGGGCTTACTCTAAGTCTGGCTGGACATGGTTACGGCCACCGTCGGCGAAACCCGGAAGCCCAGCAATGGGAACGGGGACCTTCGGGTTGCGAGGAAGAAAACCTCTATAAAAAATTACCCGGTGGGGGCGGAAACGCCCACCAAGGCGTTGGGGACCCTACTTGGGGCGCGATCTCTCCCTGTCGACCGTGACATAGCAAACACGGTGGGCAGAGAGCGATCGTGGGCAGCGATGGCCTCCTTTAGCTCTGCGGAGGGGGGCGGAGGGAGGCGGCGGAGCGGTTCCACGAACTGTTGTTCTGGATCCAATCTGCTGCTGGTGAGTCCAGGTGTTAGTGACTCGCCCAAGCCCATCGTCTGCCGCCCTAACTGGGGACCTTCGGGTGTTCCGAACGGGGTACATCGGACACCTGGCTTACAGGTCCCCGAGGCGGTCGGTGCATCTGGTGCTCCCGATGCACCGGTTAGCGGAGGGGGGTTTCTCTTTCGAGGGGCCCCTACCTGGAGGTGTTTATTCTCTGGGATCAGAGCTGTCGGCGGGATGGGGGCAAAATGTACAATGATACCCTGTCCTTGCCATCGGCAGCGTGGTGGAGCACACAGGTCGTTTTAGTCGGTGCGAGTCCGACATAACCGCCGCCTGTCCCCGTCGGGCGGCGGTACCTATAAGGGGTTTTTTCCTGTATAATAAAAAAAAAAAAAAAAGAAAACCTACTATACTCTTGAAGATTACTTAGAAGATAAGAATGTGCTGATATAGCTCTCTTTGAATCTGTACAAGATAGTAACGACCTAATGTAAATAGTATTAAGCAATTATTAAGAGCAACCGACGAGTTTCTTGCTGGCTCTTCTCGGTAGGAACAGCTTTCCGAACCAGCAGTAGAGTTGACGATTCAAAAGCACTTGTTTACAAGTTTATTTGAATAAAGAATATTTTGAATTTGAATAAATTTATGACGATAATCATCACAATTCTCAAGTGTGAATGTTGATCTGCAATAATATTCCAATCTTTCAATTATATAGAACTAGCTTTTACCCGCAACTTCGTTAGCGTGTACTGTTCACGCGTGATAGGTTGATAATAGATGGCGCTTAATCATCCTATTCCTGTAGAATTGACAGAATTTCTATAGCCTATATGTTACCGTGGTAGAGTAGGAATAATTATGCCAAATTTCATCGATATTGGTTCAGCGGATACACCGTGAAAAAGTAACAAACCTACATCCATACTCACAAACTTCCACATTTATAATATTAGTAGGATATGATACGATAGGACTAGCTATGCCCGCGGCTTGACCCCCGTCGAAATCAGTGTATTTCATTGAAATTTTAATCATAAAAGTAGTTACTGTGAGTTAACCATAAGAAATAGTCATGCTGTCCCGGAATTTTTGTAGATCTACGATACTCTAATACATTACTTTAGTGTATCTCTGTTGGATTACGCGACTATATAACAACGCAATTTCTTCAGCACAAATTTACCGTAATGTACTTTTAACTTAAACATTCAGGATGAGTTTTACTAAGAAAAAGCGTGTAAAAGCGTAGAAAATCCGTTTATTATATTTGGAGCAAAATAGATCACATACAAACAGACAAATTTTGGGCCTTTATTTTATAATAAGTATTAAACAAATTACTAAATTTAAATAGGGTTTTTCATCTTTAAATCCAATTTAAAGGCTGTGATAGGCCAGTTGTGAGAAAGTGCGACTCTTTCGAGGGAGACTCGAGTTCAAACCCCGGGCCAACCAATGAGTTTTTCTCTTAAACCTATGTGTCTAAAAGTAATAATAAAATTATTTTGCTATAATCCGCGAAGAAGTAAAATAGAAAATATATATAATGCTAAATGTAAGTGGACAATCGGTTATCATACCTGATACATGCAGGATTCGTAAAAACACATGCACAAACCTCCACCACCGCCACCACAATACACAAGCACTATATACGTTCAATATCACAAACTCAACAATCGTTTCGCCCCGCAACCGAAGCATCGTCAGGAGATAGGAGATACTTACATTATATATATTTTCTATTTTACTTCTTCGCGGATTATAGCAAAACTAATTTTATTATTACTTTTAGACACATAGGTTTAAGAGAAAAACTCATTGGCTGGCCCGGGGTTTGAACTCGGGTCTCCCTCGAAAGAGTCGCACTTTCTCACAACTGGCCTATCACAGCCTTTAAATTGGATTTAAAGGTGAAAAATCCTAATTAAATTTAGTAATTTGTTTAATACTTATAATAAAATAAAGACTCAAAATCTGTATTATGGATTTCCGCTAAGTAACGCCTAATTCTATAAATTATCTATGTGTCTAATTTACAATTATAATTTTTCACACTTTTGGTGAAGGAAAACATCGTGAAGAAACATATATCTCCAGTGAATTCTCGGGGTATGTGTAACCTACCTGTCCGCATTGGAGCAGCGTGGTGGATCTTATCTCCAACCCTTATCTCCGAAAATGGAGAGAGGAGACCTATGCCCACCAGTGGGATAGTAACAGGCGGTTACTTCACTACTTGTAAGTTTAAATACAAAAGCGGTTTCTCAAGTAACAAAAATAAATGTCATACAGAAAACAAGTAATACAACTTATTGAACTAAACAAGTTACTCCAATATTGACGCCGCACAGAAAACAAAGGAAAACATTGTCAAAGCTCGTTTTCGTCTGCGCTCTACAAAAGGATGATTGTAGCGGAGATAAAGACAAAAAGCATTCAGGTAAAGGCTTTGAGTACACTAACAATCCATTAGTACACTCACCTAGATCAAAGTTAATCAAAGGAGGGCCCACAAAGGACAGAAAAAGGAGTTTCCATTGTGGTAATAGACCTGTGTATGAGCGCGAAAGGAAAGTGCTCTGCTTGGATAATGCGTGTGTATAATTTTGTACGCGTAAGAAATCATTTTTTTATTGATTAATATATACTTTATTGTACACCACATAATATAAATACAAACATTTGTATTAAACTAAATAAAAACTAAATAAAAATAACAATTTTGTACGGCACAGAAGGCGGCCATATCGCCTATTAGCGATTTCTTCCAGACAGCCTTTGGATTAGGAAAACTGTCACACCCAGAGTAGGTAGGTGGGTAAACTTACATACTAATAAATACAACCTAATATATAAAGTACACAAATGATAATATAATACACCAACTAAATATATTTATATATATATACCTAAAATGTACTAATCATTGAGAGACAGACTCCACGACAAAATCGCAAAGGATGTAAGAAACGGTATTTTACTTAAAATAAGTTTATTTAAGGAGCCTTACTAATATTTTAAAAACGTAAGACTTTTAAGCGTTGAGACGTTTTTGCACATTTAAAGCTTTGAGAACGAGGTAATAGAATATTACTTATTTTATTTAGTAGGCTTAAGTTGACGCGAATGAAGTTGCGAGTTTCATTAGTATTCCATACTTAACGAAATTTTCTTAATTACTTTCTTTTTTGTTGTTGTTAAGTATACGATATTGGAGGATCTATATTCTGGCTGCCTGGGCTGGCCCAGCGGTGAGACCGTAGAACTCTCTCGAGAAGATCACGGGCTCAAACTCGGGCAGGCATGAATGTGTTTGTAATGAAACTTGTATTCATTGGTAATGGCAATTTGAATATGAAAAATCAAGTTTTAAGAATTTAAAGATAAATCTTTTTTAAATCACTTTAATACATATTATTGTAAAACAAGACAGACCAACACAAGTATTTTCAAACATACAAGACGTTAAATCCTATTTAAGTTAACATAACAAACATTATATACCAAATTTTATTATATATCAACTTTATCAATATTTAAAGATGATTTCACTTGACTTTTTCCGTTTTTATTGTATACATTTTTGGCAAAAAACACTATTAATAAATAGTTAGAGTACACTGCAAGTAGAGCGCGGCATGTGACAGACGTAAAAGGGAGATTACATCTGCGACTTCAAAGACGCTTTGATACGAGGTGTTAATGCACTATCATTACGCCCGCTGTCTTGTACACCTTGCTTCATACGGACTGTAATACTTTTAATGCACTGATAACATTGTTTACGTTAGCTTCCGTAGATTAAATAAATAACTAGTAATCGCCAGCGTTTCCGCCCGCGTGGAAAGATTAAAACCATAATATAGTCTTTTGATAATCATAAAATGTTAAAAGTGGGTTCACATTAAACGCTAGACATATGCTGCCGCGGACTTTTATTTAGAACTTTTAGAGGGGAACGATTACATGATTTTTGAATAACTATTACCGTTTGTTTGTTTGTGCGCTAATCTCAGGAACTACTAAACCGATTTGAATATTTTTTAATAAGATAAGAGTAAGATAGTCCATTTATCGAAGGAGGCTATAGGCTATATAACATCACGCTAAGATGAATAGGCGAGAAGAAAAAAAAATGTTACGAAAACGGAAAAATTTAAAGCTTACCTAGCGTGCGCTAAGTAAACGGTGAAAGTTATTCAAAAATCATGTACTACAAAATTGGAGAAGTTCTAAATAAAAGTCCGCGACAGCATATTTCTAGCTTTTAAGGTTAACCCACTTTAACCATTTTTAAGGTTTATTAAAATACTATATTACGATTTAAACCTTTCCACGCGGGCAGAGCCGCTTGCGATTACTACACGTAGTATTCTATAAAGCTGTGAAAACGTAATAGACAGACGGATAGACTTTCGTATTTCTCGAGTGATAATTCACCAGTCGATCTGATACGACGAATTTTTTATTGTACCCCAATTTATTCTCACTTTCCCGCCCGCTCCGCGCGAATCGTTAACAGTCGTTTAATGACAGGAAAATTGAAAGTTTGAGCCGTTCCCGGCGAAAAACTCAACTAAGTACCGTTAAAAAACTCATTCTTGAGATAACGCGAAAAAGATGCTTAGAAATATTAGCGTGGCTTGTGAAAGTTTTTATACTCCTGTGTAACTTTCAAATAAAATATTGACTTTTAATTTGTTAAAATGATAGTCGTAGAATAGATCACCTACTTCTTACTGAGGTGTTGTAAAAGGTGACTAAGGTAAGTCGACCCGCTGTATATCATCCGGCTGAGTAGAATAGAGTAATGAGACCACCCTCATGCCTTATCGATGTATCGTAAAAAGCGACCAGTCGCAAAATTACTAGCTAAATTACGTAACAATATGTTTAAAACATGTTGTGCCGAATGATGAATATCAGGAAGATTGGGTGATCATTATAAAGTATCAGGTTCAACTGCGTGCAAGCATCTATTTCTTTTCTTTTCTTAATTATCGACAATAACTTGACGTCACAAAATGGATACAGCAGCAGGGTCGTCTCGCTTACTCCGTTGGGAGTAGGCGGGGTACGGGCCTCGAGGCGTACCTCCTTGCCCGGGCAGTTCCTCGCGGGCACTTAAGCCCGGTCTGTGTTTCGGCCTTGTAGGCCGAGGTCACCTAGGTGACCTAAGGGATGTCTGGTTCGGTGGTGAGGTCTGGGAATGGTAGCTCCCAGACCTCGAAGTCTTCTTCAGGTGGTCCTAAGTCGGGTGGTGTCATGATCGGGGGTGTCAAATCCGGTGTTTTCGCCCTCTCGCCCATCGCGTCGTCCTCATCGTCGCCGTCGTCATCCGCATCGGGCCGCGGAGACGGTGACCGCAGGAGCTCGCGAGGCAGGGAACGTCCATCGGGTGGTCGCGCATGGAGTGGCGCGATGCCGTGGAGATGTACGTGCGCGCTATTGTCCGCACGTGCGAACATCCGGCGCGCAAGGCGACGGACATACTCCTCCACGGTCGGCATTTTGGTATCCCGATGCACGACGTCGTTCCGCACATACCTCGGGGCTCCTACGATCAGTCGCAGGCAGCGGTTCTGCTGGACTTGCAGTCTTCGCTTCTGGTACGCCGAACATAGCGCGTACCAGGCGGGTGCCGCATACGTCAAGCGCGAGCGGACGTAGGCACCGAAGACCCGCAGTTTGGTGTTCATAGGTAGGTGGGATGTGAATAGCGCGTGAAGCTTGGACCTAGCAGCGGCGGCTCGACCCACGACGTGATTCACCGTGGGGAGCATGCACAGGCTGCGGTCCAATTCACACCCCAAAAACCTCACTGTGGTCTTCCACTCTACGTCCTGGCTACAAAATGGATACGCAGCTACTTGACTTTAGTTGACTAAATATATCTTTTAAAAATGTGATACAATAACCATATAACCATAGAGTAAGTCGAAACAGATTGAGCCGTGAAACGAGTGGCCAGGTTCTAAGGTGAATTAAAATTCTTAAAAAAATTGCATTAGTCATATTTAATAATGATCTGTTTTAATACTTAGATACCGATTAACTTATTTTGTAAGATAGCCCTTCAAAAAATTATTAAACCATAATTTCGATATGCAAAGTCACTACATATTATAAAACAAAGTCCATATTTCCGTATGTACGCATAAAACTTTAAAACTACCCAACCGATTTTGATGCGGATTTTTTTAATAGATAGAGTGATTCCAGAGGAAGGTTTGTACGGATAATAACATTCAATACGGAGTAGAGAAATACTGTTATTTTTGAGGTTTCTGTAAATAATTACATTTTTTCCGCTTACATTGCAAACGCTGGCTAAACCCTACGAGATTTATCAAAATAATGTACTAAGTATTTCAACACCTTAAAAAAGGTCTACAGAAAAGTCCGCGATGGTATATGTCTATCTCTTATGGATAACCCACTATAGCATTTTTTGTCAATTACTTTTTACGAAAAATAATGCTTATGTTCAAAGCAATTTTTATACAATACAGCATTAATCCTTATCCAATTGAGTACCTTAAATAAATTGTTGATTTAATATAGATCAATATGGCCGTTTACAGCATGCAATTTTAGTGAACATTTTCGGAGATATTACAGATTTAAAATGCCGTGAGGACGCCGCGCTTCACCCTATAGCACTTCGAATCTTTTAGAGTTTGTTTAAAGACATTCTGTAATTAATTGTAAAAATAAAATACATAGGTAAAATGTAAAAGTAAATAAGTAAAAATGTACTATATGAGTTTAGATATTCCAAAGATGGCAGGAAATCGTCTTGGTATAGGGAGAGGAAATTGTTTTTCTCCAAATTTAACTCTTGCGGGCCACGGGCAGTAATGAATAAATCCAAACTACTGGATCGATTTTAATCATTTTTTTTACACTGACTGACATGGGATATATATTTTATACCCGTGCGAAGCAAGGGCAGGCCGCTAGTATTTATATACGACAAAGTTGCACTGTTCGATTGAAGGAATGTAACAGCCGTTAAAATTTAAAACTTCATAAACTTAAATTTTCATTTCAATACGTGCAAATTGCGATAAAGTTATTGAAATTGATAAATCAATGGAGCGGGTGCCAATAAACTGTTCGTCCTGGAGTTGTTTTAACAAATATTTCGGCTGTTCTTCGTAACACGTCTACTACATGTGACCTGTGGCGCAAGGGGCGAGCGAAACGCGATTTTATTGCTTAACATACAACGTCATCTCAATTTAGATTTAACTATTAACTATTAAATACGAAGGCTCAGAGTCGCTCAGCTAGCGATGCAGTGAGCTATGCTCGGAATTTCTGTACGTGATCAAATCAGAAACGAGGAGATCCGTAGAAGAACCAGAGTCACCGACTTAGCTCAGCAGGTCGCAAAGCTGAAGTGGCGATGGGCGGGGCACATAGTGCGGTGAACTGGAAAACGCAGTGTTGGTATAGCCCTACTAGATGGACTGGCGACCTCAAAAAGGTTGCGGGTAGCTGCTGGATAAAAGCGGCACAAAATCCTGTGTTGCGGCGATCCCATCTCCAGCAGTGGACGTCTATCGGTTGAAGATGAAGAAGAAGATTAAATAGCCATAAAAAAGTTGATTTTGAATATGCACATATTAACATGTAGTCAATGAATCAAAAATATAAATAAAAATATAACTGCTATTTTATGAAAAAGCCAAAAGATAATTACGCTATCAAAGCAAAGTCATGATAGCTCAATCGGGTCTCCAATTCAGTACACCAGGATCATGAAAAAACTTTATTTTTAATTTTTATTTATTTAAAATAATTACCCAGCAAGGCTCGATCCCCGGGTACTATTATAACCTAAGATTATAGCAATAATAGCTTTTACCCGCAACTTCGTTTGCGTGGACTTTAGTTGCGTGATAAGTAAATAACAGATGGCGCTTTTCAATGCCATCCTATTCCTATAGAATTAACATAATTACTATAGCCCGTAAGTTATTCCGGTGTATTGATTTATACCTGTTGTAACTTGACATTTGATAGCGAAAAACCAACTATATACTGAATTTCAGGAAAATCGTTGGAGCCGTTTCCGTGATTCTGAATATATATATATATATATGCAAGATAATTAAATATTAAAGATTATATTAAGAAGTAAGATAATAATAATTAAATTTTTAAAAGAGCAACCTCCGAATTATTTTTAATTATTAAGTAGGAACAGCTTTCCGAACCAGCAGTAGAGTAGACGATTCAAAAGCACTTGTTTACAAGTTTATTTGAATAAAGAATATTTTAAATTTGAATCTAATAAAATTATTATCGCTATTTTGTAATAAACAAGCGACGCTACCCGCTTCCCGCTCGCCGCTAGTCGCCTGTCCCGCGGCCTGCCACGTCCGGGCCATAGATCAAGTGCACCTGTAATATTAACGCGCGGCATCACCCGCAGCCGGTGCGCCCTCGGGAAATGTATATGGTTTACACGACGGCTTTCCAAACCTGCCGGCCTTTTTTCAACGGATATCAAACTGTAATTTACGTGTTTTCATCTTGTAACACACGTGTCTCAACTTTTTTTTTTATACAGTTATGATGGATATCATATATTTTGAAGTTATGTAAGATAGCGGGAACGTAGTTGAATTATAGCAGTTGAAAACAAAGGTCGTTTACGCATGGCTTATCCGGTTGAGTAGAATAGACCACCCTCATCTCTTACCGTGGTGTCGTAAAGGGCGACTGGCGGCTGATGCAAGTTGACGTCGCGCAGGTGGCCGTTTATAAAATAACAATCAAGCCAAATCAAGAAACAACATGTTCAAAACATGTTGTGCCGACCCCATTTGGAATGGAACAAGGGCAATAGGCATAGGCAAGAGTATAATAATAATTTACCTTGATAGCTCAACGTCAAGAGCTCATGTCACTTAAACCGACAGTTCCTTCCTTTTAGATGATAATTTACAGTATTAGGCGTTACTTGACAGAGTTTGATTATACCAAAAAAATAATGTATTATTTCTATAATCGAAGACAAAATCTAAGTTCTGTTAAAAAGTGCCCGTGTAGGTGCATACCTTATTCATGCAAGATTCGTAATACGCATTACAAAACCCCTTAACTCAAATTTTTAAATGATGCTAGTATAAAACCCCTTATATTGGCACCATTCAAAAATATGACTACACTTATGATTTCGCGTCATTTACTTAAAATTGATTCTAAATAAAGCGATATAATCAATTTACCCCCAACCATTGAATAATAAAACTACATACTGCACGTTCCGAAGATCTTTATAAAAGTGGTCCAAAAAAAAGCGAAATAAACCTCCAACAAATTGAATAAGAAAATTTTATTTTTACCTTTTCGACGAGCAAACGAAAAAATAGAGAGAGGGCTTTTTTATTGTTCCTCTATTAGGATAGGAATGGGCATCGAATTGGCTAATAACCGTCCTATCAGGTGAAAGGAATTCACTTTCTGCCGCTTCCCTGTCAGTAGTGATGTAACGGATTTAAACATGTCGATACTTTCAAAATCAAAATATTGTTTATTCAGGTAAAATTATATACAAGTGCTTTTGAATCGTATACTCTGCTACTGGTTCGGAAAGCTGTTCCTACCGAGAAGAGTCAGCAAGAAACTCCGCAGCACTCTTTTATAAAATAAAAAATAAACTTATAACTAGTTACATTTTGTCATTGTTATCTCTTATAAGGTCGAAGAGTAGCTATATCCACGCATTCTTATCATCTTTGCAATCCTGTACCCCTAATCCTCAACAGTAAAGTAGGCCTTCTGAATCAGCCTTTAATAGTTTTTTTAAACTGTTGTAATGCCAAAGTTAAAATTGATTCTGTGATTTAAAACTCAAAATTAAAATAGGCTTTACAAAGTTCTTTTGAATCGTCAACACTACTGCAGGCATGGAAAAGTGGTAAAAAAAAAACCCAGCAAGAAACTCGGTGGTTGCTCTACGTAAAATTAATTTTTAAATGGTTCAATTAAAAAAGACGGACCACGGTTAAAGTGCTTATTAGTTATAACCTTGTAGTTTTCTAATACCATTAATAAGAATGGCAGCCTTACCCGTTTTGATAGTCATTTGTAGCATTTAAAAAACCAAATAAGTCTATAGTTCATTGTATACCGTATAAGAAGTTAATTTAAGTTCCATATAAGTAGTTATCGGTAATTTAAGCTATAATTTAGTATGCAATAATCCATGAGTTCAATAAGATGTTTCTCACTTACGGATGTCCGTGAGACTGCGCCGCAATGGAAAGATCAACTAAGCATTATATATCCATTATTTAAGATAGATTAGATTCTTTATCCACCGTGTGGTCTCCAGTTAAGTAGAATAGACCACGATTTATTACTGAGGTGTCGTAGAAGGAGAGTAAGGTAAGTGAACCCGCCGTGTGGTATTGTGCTGAGTAGAATAGGCCACCCATTCTTAACAAGTTGTCGTAAAAGGCAACTAAGTTATGTTTACCCGCCATGTGATATCCGGCTGAGTACCGCCGAGTTTCTTGCTGGCTCTTTAACCGCCGAGTTTCTTGCTGGCTCTTCTCGGTAGGAACAGCTTTCCAAACCAGCAGTAGAGTTGACGATTCAAAAGCACTTGTTTACAAGTTTATTTGAATAAAGAATATTTTGAATATTTTTGAATTTGAGTACAATATAGCACCCTTTTACCGAGGTTTCGTAAAAGGCAACTAAGGTAAGTTGAAAACAGGCCGGTATTTTCAACATGTTTAAAACATGTTGTGCTGACCTCACTTGTGTTTTAATAGCAACAATAGATGTGTTATTTTATCGTTTGTAATCTAGAGAAAACCTGCAGATATCTAAAGAATTCTGAGGATATTGTAACATACATACAAACATAGCAATCCACATTCGAGTAACGTGGTGGGGTTTATTTATTTATTCCTTAGAACTACCAACAGAATTACATGTGTAAAAAAGTAACATGGTTACATTTCCTAGGGTTGCTAATAACATATAAATTTAATTAAAGGTAGTCACAGTGTGCTTAAAAGGTAACAAACATACAATAACTATTTTAAATAACTTTAGAAGAAAAAACTAGAAAATATATAGTCTAATAAACTTAAGGAAAATATGGAAAATAGCTTTGCATTGAGAATGGATGTATAAATTACGTTCTTATTCAATGCAACGCTTTGTATAAGTGTTTCTTAAATAAATTTAATTTATCACTATCTATTAAGGGTTCGCTTTCCTTCTCTTCTTGAAGGAGAAGCATAGAGGCTTATGAGGAGGGATAGCAACATATAACTTTTTTATCGATAGCCTCCAATCCCGTCCCTACAGTTACATTCAGTAACAAAACGCCGCGCCGTCCACCTTGATAGCAGTTTTACAGCTTCTCGAGCTGTTTGCAAACAACTCGACCCATTAGCACGCTCGCGCTTGTCCGACTCCAGAATTCTTATTCCATTGATGGCTCGATGACTACTTTGGCATAATTAAATGCATAGCTCGGGAAATTGGTTATACAGAATTTGGAGTAAACGGACTGAAAATATGTTGATTTTCCATACTGATACTAGAACTGTAAAAGTCTGTCTGTTTGTGTTATGCTTCCCAGCTAATTCGCTGGACCGATCTTGATATTATTTGGTTAAATTGAAGCTTATTAACTAGGCTTTCTATATGTTAGAAAAAAAATCCTTTTGTCTTTGTTTACAAGAAAAATTGATGATTATATAGTTGATGATTTGATTATTTTTTTGGAAAAAAGTATGCGTAGTCTCTTTCTTTTATTTTTGAATAATTTTCATTAATATTGGTCCAGCAGATTAGGCGTGAAAGAATAATAGAGATACAGAGTTACACATAAAATTAGTAGGTAGATGAAATCTAATAAGGCAATATTTTTGAGTTATTATCATTCATTAATTATCCTGTTCTTATCCCACTCTTAGTGGGATCGGCACATCATGTTATAAACATGTTGTCACATGATTTGGCTTGGTATTTTACGATCGGCCGCCTGGCTGACGGCAACTTATTTTAGTCGCTTGTTGTGACACTTCGGTAAGAAAGAGGGTGGTCTACTAAGCCGGATACCACACGGCGACTCAACTTACTTTAGTTGCCTTTTACGACACCTCGATGAGAAATGATTTTTAACTTATTACATTTAGTACCTGGGTGACCGATCCTTGCTTGGTAATTTTATAAAGATATAAAAAAATATATTAAAGAAAAATAAATAAAACGCCGATGACATGTGGTATTCGAACCCGGGTTTTGAACATTTTCGGTCCACCCGTTACTCATCAGCTATCGCAACATTACGTTTGACAGCTGAAAAAGTATCCTTTGCTTTCAATTCTACTTTATACCATCATATATTTTTAATGCCCGAAAACAGCGATAAAATTTTTTTTTTTAGCTAGATAGATTTTTCTCCCCCAAAACCCCTACATGCTGAATTTCAGGAAAATCGTTGGAGCCGTCTCCGAGATTCAAACTATATACATCATCATCCTCCTGCCCTTATCCCACTCTAAGTGGGGTCGGCACAACATGTTATAAACATGTTGTGATATGATTTGGCTGCGTTTTTATGACCGGCCGCCTGCCTGACATCAACTTACCATTGTCGTATTTTACGACACCTCGGTAAGAGAGGGTGGTCTATTCTACTAAACCGGATACCACACGGTGCGTCAACTTACCTCAGTCGCCTTTTACGACACCTCGGTAAGAAATGAGGTTGGTATATTCTACTCAGCCGGATACCACACGGCGGGTCGTCTTACCTTAGTCGCCTTTTACGACACCTCGGTAAGAAAAGAGGGTGGTACTATTCTATTCAGCCGGATACCACACGGCGTAGATTCAAACTATATACATACAAGATATATCATCCTTGTTACTAAACTAAATATATCCACAACATTCATAATATACGCGAGTTTGAAACTAATGTCTAACGAAAACTCTCATAGAAAATTTATATGATAATCAACATGCCGTGACCAAAGTGACTATAGTGAATAGTCCCACTAAAACGGTTAGCCAGGGCTGGTAAACCATTGCACTCATTTTGAAAGATAAAACATTTAATATAGCCTCTACTACCAATAAGTACTGAAACGTATTTTTAGCCTTATATTATATTCTTTAGATAACTTATTGTTGATATAGGATTCTATGATAAAATTTCATAATCAATTTTGTTTTGTCTTTACAAGAGTTAAAAGGTAATTAATAAAAAAGAAACTGATATAGAATGCCTACTACACTCTTGAGTTTCACATAAATCATAAAATTTAGTATTTTAGTACTCTCCGACATTGGAAAAGATAGAAATGACGAATTTTAACTTATTAATACATATATGTACGTTCAGCTATCTGTGCATTGGAACGTGTCGGCTAGTAAACAATATTTTAAGACACCAAAAAAATATAAATATATTTTGTTATAATCCGTGATAAAAGGAAATGGAAAATTAATATAATGCTAAATGCAAAGTATACTATGCGTTTTTATGTCCGATGTACGCAGGATTCATTAAAACGCATGCACTACAAACCTCTACAATACACAAGAACCGTACACATTCGCTATTACAAAGTCAGTTCTCAAAATCTGCTGAACAGATGTTTGTACGAGTTTTGCTAAATAGTGCAATATTTCCGGATGGTTTAAGTTAATAATAGATTACGGTTTTTTGTAAATTATGTTAAAGTGAACGCGCAGTTGTAAAAAAACTAGCATGCTGGAAGCTTTTGTCGAGTGCGCCGCATAAACCAACAGAAACACACATATGTAATGTACTAGAGAATTATAGATCTATAAAAATACTACCTAAAAGTCCGCGGCAGCATATCTCTATATCTCATAGTTAAGTTACAATAACTACTTTTAGTTTTTAAATTTAAACTATCGTGAGTAGTGTTCATATTTAATGTATAGAACCGGCTATACTTACGTTTTATTCTATCGGGTTAGCCCGACTAGTTTCGAACCCATCCGGGGCACTTATTCATGAGCTCTTTACACGACGTTTGAGTATAGTCGGTTCTATATATTAACTACTTTTAGGTTCAAAATTTCAGTGCTCAGTTCAAAATTTCAGAAATTAGTGCATGTTTCCACGTGGGCGAAATCGCAGGCACAGCTAGTAAATATATAAATATAAAAAAATTAAGTATGACTCTAAAAATTATGTTTGCGATCCCTGGCAGGCAATAAAGGGGGTGATACATCACTGCACGGTCAGGTGAGTGATTCAGTGGACAAATGACCGGTTGAAATACGATAATGGGCGCGCGTGTCGCGGTCGCGGTCGCCGTTTTCCAACTACGACGCTGTGTTTAATTGTGCTTTGTTCGCGTTCGTGTATTTTATTGTGTTGATTAACTGTAACACTACATATTACACAACACTGCGTCTGTATGTCTGTCGTTTCTCGATACAAAAAAAGCTACTGCTATCTAGTAATGGATTGATAAGTTTTCATCATTCTGCCCTTATCCCACTCTAAGTGAGGTCGGCACAACATGTCATAAACATGGAGTCATATAATTTGGCTACGTATTTTGCGACCGGCCATCTGCTTGACGTCAACTTACCTTAGCCGCTTTTTACAACACGAGTAAGAATTGAGGGTGATCTATTCTACTCAGCCGGATACTACACGGCGTTGGAGATAATACGCTTTATCAAGACATAATGTGGATAATATGGGATTGTCCACTCTACATTGAACATTATATATATTTTCTATCTTACTGCATCGCGGATTATAGCAAAATTTACTAGTTTTGTATTATGGATCTCCGCAAAGTAACGCCTAATTCTATAAATGATTTAAAGACTGAAAGAAATGTACTGTCGTACACATTCTATAATTAATATTTAAACTCAAATTTAATTAATTTTTCTAGTTTTCTAATTCTAATAACTTGCAAAGATAAACCCTTTGTTAAGCCAAACACAATTTATCTTAACTCCACGATCAGCAGTTAGCGGGACCTGTAATTTATTTGCAACATCTCTGAGATTAAAAATGTTAATTTTGGAATTATTTGCAGTAATTTATTCAGATCCGCCGGGAGTGCACCTTGTTGAAGGTATGCCAATATACAGGGTGCTTGGAATAAAACAAAATTTAATTTATTGACTGTAAAAAAGTAATAATAAAATTATTTTGCTATAATCCGCGAAGAAATTCTTCGCGGATTATAGCAAAATAATTTTATTATTACTTTTGTATTATGGGTCTCCGCAAAGTAACCTACTAATTCTATAAATTATTTATTGACTGTATATATATTGTTTTGTAACCATTTATTATAACAGAAATGAATGTTTTTCTAACGACAAAAAAAAGTGATAGATGATAGAAATTGACTGCCCAAATAACGCAGGTGACCTTGCCTGTGCTGGTTCCGGGTTCGATTTCCGCCAAGGGCCAACACCATATCCTACAAATATTATAAATACGAAAGTTTCTGAGTATCTATGTATGTTTGTTACTTTTTCACGGCGAATCCGCCGAATCAATATCTATGAAATTTGGCACAATTATTCCTTATACACCGGAATAACAAATAGGCTATAGAAATCCTGTTAATTATACAGGAATAGGATGCCATTGAAAAGCACCATCTTTTATCGACCTATCACGTGACAACAGTCCACGCAATCGAAGACGCGGGTAAAAGCTAGTTTTTTATAATGGTTCTTTGAGCCTGGGATTATATTATAGTCTGTATTTAAAATTATATAAGTATAATTTTAAATACAGACTCTTTTTAACACTGTTAAAAAGAGGTTGATACAGAAAGCTTACTATACTCTTGAAGATTATTTGGAAGATAAGAATGTGTGGATATAGCTCTCTTTGAACCTGTACAAGACAGTAACGACATAATGTAAATAGTATTAAAAATTATATTTTTAAAAGAGCAACCGCCGAGTTTCTTGCTGGCTCTTCTCGGTAGGAACAGCTTTCCGAACCAGCAGTAGAGTTGACGATTCAAAAGCACTTGTTTACAAGTTTATTTGAATAAAGAATATTTTGAATTTGAATTTGATCAGTTATCCGTCACCCATAACACAAGTACTAAGTTACTTTGGGGACAAACGACCGTGTGTTTAAAGAAAAAAAAATAGTAACTTATAAACTTATTTTATGTATTTTTTTTGTTTTATAAGCTTACTTATATATAGCGGTGTAAAAAGAGTAATAGGTTATTTACTAATAAGTGGGATAGAGCCTTAGAGCCTTATGGGCCTTTTCTATAATTCCCGTAATATTTAATATGAAATTACTAGCTTTTTTTTACCCGCGATTTTGTTCGCCAACATTTGAATATTTATTATTTTTATTAAGTTTTAAAAATTTTCATGTTTTGATAATAATTATCAAATTGTATACTTCAGTTTGTTTTATATCTTATATATTTAACGAATCACCAATACAACTTGGATCACCCTGTAAACACGCGAAAGCTAAGAGCCATATCTTCATTAATCCCATGCAGATATCGCTTAATTCATGCTAACGAATGCGCGAATCCATTTATTAAAGCAACCCTTCACCTGCATTGAAATGTGCATGGGGACTAACATCTAAAGCCGAGTAATTCTTATCTCGCACGTTTAGTATTAAAGTGACCTAATTCAAAAAGTTCACAAGTTGCTTTGTGGCAAATTGCAATAAAGCGTAGGGTAGCGCCTACTCGAGAGTGTTAAAGACATCCATGACTTGGAAGAGCAAGAAACACTAGTTTTTTTAGTAGCGTGATGTCACAGTTGACATTTAAATATGAATTACAATGTCTCTAATTCAATTAAGCATAATTTTGCATTAGGTCACTTTAATACTAAATGTGCGATAAAATATTAGATAGTGAATATTGAAGAGACCAATAACTTAGAAGAGCAAGAAAACACAAGCTTTTATAATATTTCAGCATTGAAATAAAGATTACAATGTATCTAATACAATTGAGCCTTATTTTGAATTAGGTCGCATTAATACTAGACTTACGATATCAACTTTACATAAGGCACTTGTCTATTGATGGAACTTTATTGTTAATTGTTTGTCCCATAATTTAAATATCATCTCATTTTTTAACCTTCGGGGTGAAGATTTAAAAAATGTAATTTTTTTTCTATAAAAACACGCTTAGACTGCTAATATATAAAAGTAACGGCCTGTTAATACTTTCGCACGCTGTTACAATGCGGATTGGTAGGTTACACATATCCCTCGAATTCTCTAGAGATATGCAGGTTTCTAGCGGTGCGACCGTGTGAATCTCTAGAGACGATCATGGGTTCAAACCCGGGCAGACACCAATGAGTTTTTCTATTAAAACTTATGTGTCTAATTGATAATTGCAATTTATCACACGGTTTTCGGTGAAGGAAAACATCGTGAGGAAACCTGCATTTCTCCAGAGAATTCTGGAGATATGTGTAACCTACCAATCCGCATTGGAGCAGCGTGGTAGGTCTTAGCTCCAATCCTTCTCTCCAATAACGGAGAGAAGAGGCCTACGCCCAGCAGTGGGATAGTAACAGTCCGCTACTTACTTACTTACTTACATGCAGGTTTCCTCACGATGTGTTTTCTTCACCGAAAAGCGTGTGATAAATCGCATTATCAATTAGACACATAAGTTTTAACAGAAAAACTCATTGATGCCTGTCCGGGGCTTGAACCCGTGACGTTCTCGAAAGGGTCTCACGGTCTCACCGTCCTATCCTAAAATCTTATGCTACTAATATTATAAATGGGAAAATTTGTGAGTATGGATGTACATACATCCATACTCACAAACAACATTAACGAAACGAACACGAAAGAGTAACAAACATTTGTTACTCTTTCATGGAGCATCTGCTGAAGCAATATCCATGAAATTTGATACAAATTTTCCTTATACACCGGGATAGGCTATAGAAATCCTGATAATTCTACAGGAATAAGATGATATTAAATAGCGCCATGTATTATCAATTTATCACGCAACAGTACAAGCAAACTAAGTTGCGTGTAAAAGCTAGTATATAAACTCCAAAGAATTGACAGATACTCACAAAAACACTCATAGAAAATATATCCTCTACCCTCACAGAAATATATTTACCACACGTTTATTCACACAAAGACGTAAACACTCACAAAAGGGAAACAAATCATTTATGCGCACATAAAATCAAAATAAAACCCAACAAACTATTCACCAAACATCAGGTGCGCGCCAGATATCCTAAACCTTCGGGAATATTTTAATACAGTGTCCGGGAACCCTTCGCAATCATTTTATTTTCATACCCGGTCTCGGAGGCCCAAAAGGTCCACCTTCCCGTGATTTGCCATTCAGAGTGTGCGTCGTGACGGCGCATCAGGTATGGGGTCGGCCGACTGAAGATAATACTGTTGACAGATAGCGTGAGATTGGATTGGCGGGAATCAATTTCGTTATCATAGGATAAACGAATAGTGCTGTGATGGCCTAGCGGTGCGACCGTGTGAATCTCTAGAGACGATCATGGGTTCAAACCCGGGCAGACACCAATGAGTTTTTCTATTAAAACTTATGTGTCTAATTGATGATTGCAATTTATCACACGCTTTTCGGTGAAGGAAAACATCGTGAGGAAACCTGCATTTCTCCAGAGAATGCTGGAGATATGTGTAACCTACCAATCCGCATTGGAGCAGCGTGGTAGGTCTTAGCTCCAATCCTTCTCTCCAATAACGGAGAGGAGAGGCCTATGCCCAGCAGTGGGATAGTAACAGGCCGCTACTTAGGATAAACGAATGGTGTATAAGGACAAAAGTAATGAAAATAATAGGCTTATAATAGAGGCTGGTGCCCCTGTATTGTTCTTAGAAATAGTGACATCGGTGTTGCCGAAGTCATTACCATCATTATTACGGGGTAATTCCATTTTACAAGTAATTAAAACGATGAATGTATGCAGGTAGGTCAGCTAGTTCATACTTATTATAAAACAAAGTTTCCAAAGGCTGCGTGTCTGTATGTGATAAAGTTTTCAAAATCAATTGAACCGATTTTTGTACGGTTTTCACTAAAAGATTGAGCAATACTGCCTTTTGGTTTAAGTTAATAATAAAAATGTTGAAGAAATAGCTCTATTCTTAAAACATTCGCGTGTAAGGAGCTTTAGTTGCGCACGCTGTGTAAACCGACAAAGATACACTAAAGTAATGTAATAAAGAAAATTGTAGATCTACAAAATGCCTGCGACAGTATGCTTCTGTCTCTTATGGTCAACTCACAATAACGACTTTTATGGTCAAAATTTCAATTACATACACTGATATCGACGCGGGCGAAGTCTCAGGCACAGCTATATAAGTATAAATAGACTTTTTTATTCTTGAATTCTGTACATTAAAATTCAAGTGACATTTCCATAGTTCTTTTATTGAAATAGTTGTATTCAATATGCGTTGTACGTTTAGATAACATCATCTTTACATAGATAAGACAATTAATTGCTTGCTGGAACGGTATTGTTATTTATTTGTCTCAAAAGTTCAATGTCATCTCATGTCATTATTTGAAACACGTTTACACTGTTTTACGTACTATGCACACTAGAAATAAATTTATATAAATAAAGTACGCTCTTTTGACCTATGATCTGTTGATTTCTTGAAAAAGATATTAAAATTAACTAAACTTTACACTTACATAAAATAAAATTAAAGCTCTTACATTCAAATTGAATTCGAATTGTAAAATTTTGCTAAAAAGTAATTAATTTGCTATATTCTACATAATTTAATATTGGACAAAATTTCAAAAGATTCAAACGACTAATTTTAGTCGTTTGAATCTTTTGAAATTTCCAAAAGTCCCCGCGTCCTTATTGAGGCCGTCAGTCCACCTCATAGGGGGGTCTAAAAAAACTGAGGTTTGTACGGAAGGGGGTCGCCATTGCAGCAGCACAGGACTTCCACGTATGTAATATAATATTTATATATGTGTAACTTTATGTATATAATATGATAATATTATTCAGTTGTGGAACGAAAAATGGGAACGTTGTATTTTCAATGTTAGCTCGGTCTGTAAACTTGAACACTACTATAAAAAAAATTAATAAACATCATCAAAATCGGCTTCAGTAAAATAGCTGTAAGAGTGTAACAGACATACAGATTTTAACATTTATAATATTGTCGTATTTCAATGTACAAAGGGTAAAACTTCATTTCGGATACCTCCGCGGAGCCTCAAATCTGGCCGGCTCGGCACGTGACCGGCGTCCTGATAGCTCCCCTCTAATAAATCGCACTTTATTTTTTATAAAGCACACCTTGCGACGGTCATTTATACGTGCAGTGTGTTCTGAATTTGCGAATGGGACGCCGGGAAGATTTTCCTAGTATGAAGTTTTTTGTTTTAAAGGAAATGGGATTTTAAAGCCAGCCACAACTTCGTTCACGCCATCTCAAATGTCTAAGTAACCTTTAGGAGGCGATAGGTAGATTTATCTAGGTTCATTTTTTTTAATGTCTTTGTTCAGTCCCTGTTTTGAAGCACTAAAAAATCGTAACAAAATTATTAGAAATAGAAAGGTTAATTTCGCTGTCATTTACAAAGTTGTTATAGCACAGTTGGGAACGGGCGAACTAAAGAAGTGAACCTTCCTTTCTTTTTAATTTTTTTAATTGTATGTTTTATATGTAAAAAAAATATTTTTCCTGTATTTTCGGTAGAGTCATATAACGGGCTAATGTACACAATTAAAAAAAATAAATTTCTCTTCATTTATAATCATTCATTCTCCAGTCCTTATCCTACTCCAAGTGGGGTCGGCATACCACTTTTTGAACATATATTACATGATTTGGCTGGGTATTTCACCATCACCCTACCTGATGTCAACTTACCCTAGTCACCTTTTACGACACCTCGGTGAAAAATGAGGGTGGTCTATTCTACTCAGGTGGATATCATCCGCCTAACATAATATGTAATTCATAATTGAGATTATTATTTATATTTAACTTGACGTGAACAAAGTCGTGAAACAATATATTTTCAGTGAATATAATTATGGAAATAAAAACCAGGGTCTAAATCCTGCAAACCCTCAGTAACGACAGTTTAATCAGTGATAAGAATTTAAATCATAAAATTTTATATCTAAACGATAAAATATACTCATCAGAACACGTGTAATAAATTCTACCGTATTAATAAAACGTGATTGACCATAAAATAAGTTCAAAAATTCGACTTCCTTCAAACCAATCTCGAGTAAAGTCAAAGACAAAAATCCAATACAACAAAGTGGTTATATTATAGTGCGTACATCAGCACTGCCATAAAACTGGTCTAGACAAGTGATTTATGTTCACCTGAGTTAAGGCTGAACGTTGGGGAAAAAATAAATTCACCCACGTTTGAGCGAGGAACAGAGGAAGAGGATATTACGTCCAGGCTTTGCGAATTAAGAAATATTTCAGTATCCTCAAGGCTTTTTATATCCTATTGATTTAATATAGGTTTTCTAAGTTAAGTATTATGATATGAGTTATGAATTAAGAAAATATTAAAGATTAATTGCAAGTTGACCTGTCGTGTGGTATCCGGCAAAGCGGAATAGACAATCCCTTATTTCTTACTGAGGTGTTGTAAAAGGCGATTAAGGTAAGTTAACCGGCCGTGTGGTATCCAGCTGAGTAGAATAGACCTCATTTCTTCATCTCTACCCATCTTTGTAGAAGAAACAACATTACTGATAGAGAGTTTTGTGAAGGCAAAGTGTCAATAGAAGGGCAAAAAAGCGTTATAATTATGAAGTAATTTGTCCAGACTGTAATCACTCAATTACTTTGTCGTAATTCCAAGAGATTCCTTATGCGCCTGATAAGAAAGAGATTTACTCATGATTGAGAGTGCAATACTTCCAGTATCTCAACACGGTCATATCAGAAATTAGGAGATCCGCAGAAGAATCAAATTACCGATAAATCTCAGCGTGTCGCAAAGCTGAAGTAGCGATATGCAGGGCACATGGCACGAAGACCTGATGAGCTTAGTGGTTCTAAGGTTCTGGCATGAAGACCTCGCACCAGATAACGCAGCGATGACAGACCCCTACGAGGTATAATGTCGACTTAAAAAAGGCCACGGGGAGCCGCATCCAAACAGTACAAGATCGTGTGGTGTGGAGCTCCCGTGAAGAGACCTACGTCCATTGGTTGATTTTTTTAAAAGGAAGGAACTTTCCAAATAAGGAAAAATAAGTTCTCAGTGGACAGAATATTTCAGATTTTAGCAAATACAGATGCAGTATTTCTATAGTTCCATGCGGTCACCGTGTTATAGGAAAACGATCAAAGGAAAGGTGCGATCGGCCATTACGTTGGGCCTCGTAAAGCGCTCGCTCGGAACGCGCAGATACCGGCCCGCTGCGGATTATTTCTGCCAGGAAACGGACATACCAAGAGAATGCAAGTTAAAGATAGCGTTGGTTTAGTTAGATGTTCGAGAATACCGTAAGCTCGATCTATCAGTCTCGATCCATTAAGGCTTTCGTTTTCATCGAAAATATAGGCTTCCAAAAAACGTCCTGTATGACTCAGACACATAATACACGCAAACAGCGTCTTCGTTGGCGAAGACAAGGTCCTAGTTTTTCCTACCTAAGACACCTCGGTAAGAAATAAGGGTGGTACTATTCTATTCAGCCGGATACCACACGGCATCTGTAATATATTCTTTTATTAAAATAATTTAAAATAACAACTAACCATACGACAAACAACGAAATGTCTTTATAAGCGTCTCTCCTATTCTGTACAAAGTGGAAAATCTAATTTTAAATAATTTATAGAATAAGGCTTTACTTTGCGGAGATCCATAATTCGAAGTAATAATAAAATTATTTTGTTATACTTCACGATGAAGTCAAATAGAAAATATATATAATGCTAAATATAGAGCGGCCAATAGCAAAGATTTTCCGATTTTGTCGTGGAGTCTATCTCTAATGATGCTTCGGTGCGGGGAAAAACGATTGTTGAGTTTGTGATAGTGAACGTATGTAGTGCTTATATATTGTGGTAGCGGTAGTGGAGGTTTGTGCATCTGTGTTTACGAATTCTGCATGTATCAGGTATGAAAAGGGATTGTCCACTCTACATTTAGCTTTATATATATTTTATATTTGACTTCATCGCGGATTAATAGCAAAATAATTTTATTATTACTTTTGTAAATTGGAACTTGTTTAAGATTAATTTTTTGAAGTTCTTTGGCATATCTTTCTAACCTCCATTTTTTATCCGTAAACGTACGTAAATCGAATAGTTCTGTTAAAGTTGCTCTCGGTGTGTCACAATTTTTTCCGCTACCTTATTTTATGGGGATTATACGATCAGCGTCCACCTTGTCAACGTTCTTCCATACCCAGGTTGGACATTGTAATCGCAACAAACTTATTCACGCATATGACTTCATTCTCAATACTATTACAATAAAGTCCAGAAACGCATATCCAAACCGCACGTGCAAGATGGCCGGTTCAGGGTAGAGTGGGGAAAATTGACTTACCCAAGATAAGGATAGTAATGGGCAGTGTTTTTTCTTCCCAAATTACGTTTAGACGTTAACCGGCCTCTTGTTTACCTTTATTTTGTTAGGTTTACGATATAGGCAATATGAATAAATTGTTTTCTGTAGCGGTCGAATGGGGAACTCGCACGGGGAACGTTTTGAGGAAAACCCGATGATGTTTTCACTTCATTTTCTTTCATGTCCTGCTTTATTATGTCAAGAAAGTCTGATCATACAGCTTATGTAAAAGGCTCCATTTTGATTTTCTTTTAGTAAAATCTCATAATTAAATCAATAATTATAACTACGATTTCATTTGCGTTAGGTCAAGGTTTAAAATACCCTCACTTATGTACTGTTTTTTCCTATTTTCGTTCTAAAACTGTATTTTGTCCTATATGTTAGCCCGCTGTGTTAATATTCATAGCATTAGGCGTTACTTTGTGGAGATCCGCAATAAAAAAATAATGATAATTTATCGCGGATTTTAGCAAGATAATTATTATTTATCTTGGATTATAGCAAAAGTAATGATAATTCATGTTTGATTATAGCAAAAGTAATGATAATTCATGTTTGATTATAGCAAAAGTAATGATAATTCATGTTTGATTATAGCAAAAGTAATGATAATTCATGTTTGATTATAGCAAAAGTAATGAAAATTCATGTTGGATTATAGCAAAAGTAATGATAATTCATGTTGGATTATAGCAAAAGTAATGATAATTCATGTTGGATTATAGCAAAAGTAATGATAATTCATGTTTGATTATAGCAAAAGTAATGATAATTCATGTTGGATTATAGCAAAAGTAATGATAATTTATGTTTGATTATAGCAAAAGTAATGTTAATTCATGTTGGATTATAGCAAAAGTAATGATAATTCATGTTTGATTATAGCAAAAGTAATGATAATTCATGTTAGATTATAGCAAAAGTAATGATAATTCATGTTTGATTATAGCAAAAGTAATGATAATTCATGTTTGATTATAGCAAAAGTAATGATAATTCATGTTGGATTATAGCAAAAGTAATGATAATTCATGTTGGATTATAGCAAAAGTAATGATAATTCATGTTAGATTATAGCAAAAGTAATGATAATTCAAGTTGGATTATAGCAAAAGTAATGATAATTCATGTTGGATTATAGCAAAAGTAATGATAATTCATGTTGGATTAAAGCAAAAGTAATGATAATTCATGTTGGATTAAAGCAAAAGTAATGATAATTCATGTTGGATTATAGCAAAAGTAATGATAATTCATGTTGGATTATAGCAAAAGTAATGATAATTCATGTTTGATTACAGCAAATTAATTATTGCATATCTTTGATAGCACAGTAAATATAATTTATCGCGTATTATAGCAAAATAATTATTATTCATCGCGGAATACAGCAAAATAACTATTACTTGTTGCGTATTATAGAAAATATATAATATATTTTCATTACTTTTGTACTATGGACCTTTGCAAAGTAACGTCTAATTCTATAAATGGATCAACTCAATCCTGATTTAATCACGCAGAGATACCAAACGTAGCTCGCTCTTGAGCATTTTTGTGATAGCGACCACAGTCAGCGAACAAGTTTCATATCCATATGTTATCATTACAACACGCACTATGCGAAGACTTTGGCCTTAAAGGATATGTTTTAAAAATGTACTCTACCTTCAAAGTTACAAGTTTACTCGAGCTTTCTTATGAGGTTACAGATTGCGTTGCAGATGAAGACGAAATTCTCTCCAAGAAACTTCTCTCACAAGAATCTCCTTCTATAGTCAGCCCTCATTTTTGAGGACCGTGATCACTAGGTTAGGTTGTCAGTTATTTAGATTGGTGACGTATCTATCCAGCGGTGGCTGCCAGCCATGAGAACAGCGTCGTGCAAGTTGATAACGACGGTGGCCTTTAGATCAGATCATCTGGTTAGGGATCCTCGTGATCTTTTACCTTCTACGTTTCCAATCACTATGCAACTTAATTTATGTACATAAAAATATAAAGATTGGTGATGTATATAATAGACAAAGCAAGAACCGACATAAGCTTGCGGCTCCTGCTTTGCGCCTTGAAAAGTACGTAAGTCGTTTGTGGGTTTGGGTATAAGATTCTATAATAAAATTACGCAATCATATCAGTTTTGCCATTACAGCAGTTTAAAAACACAGTTTAAAAGTGGCTGACACAGAAAGCCTACTATATTCTTGAAGATTACTTAAAAGATAAGAATGTGTGGATATAGCTCTCTTTGAACCTTTACAAGACATTAATGACTTAATGTAAATAGTATTAAGAATTATATTTTTAAAAAGAGCAACTGACAAGTTTCTTGCTGACGCTTCTCGGTAGGAACAGAAAAGCTTTCCGAACCAGCAGTAGAGTTGACGATTCAAAAGCACTTGTTTACAAGTTTATTTGAATAAAGAATATTTTGAATTTGAATATGAGTTTTTCTAAACTTTCATCTCCACGGCATGTAATGACCAAAATAGAAGATGCATTGGAGACATATGTGCAAAGGCGTGTGTTTATTTTAGGTAACGATATTTTTGATGCATTTGTGCGTTTGGCTGACAAGAATAGGTACAAAAAAGTTACAAAGCCGTTCGTTGCTAAACAAATCGGCATAACTTCTGTGTGCCAAGTCGCGCAATATGTTCAGATTCGTCCAGTCGTAAACTTTAAGTGGATCCACGCAATGCAGATATTTCAACTGCTATTTATTTTAACTTTTATAGTCTCTCACTCGATAACATTTCTGTATACAGGCACAATGGTCGATGTCCATTTTTGTGCACTTTTCACCGTGGCCAAAGACTGTTTCTTTAACTTTATACTATCTATATTTTTTAAATTAATTTTGGACGCAACAAAGCTATTACATGTTTTTGATAATTGCTAATTGACACAACGTTTACCCGCTGTGTGGTATTTGGTTGAGTGGAATAGACCCCCATTTCATTCTTATTAGACATTCATTTCTTATTGAAGTGTCGTAAAAGGCGACTAAGGTAAGTTGACCCGCCGTGTAGTATTCGGTTGAGTCGAATAGACCACCCTCCTTTTTACCGAGGTGTCTTAAAAGACGACTAAGGTAAGTTGACGTCAGGCAGGCGGCCGGTCGTAAAATACGTATCCAAATCATGTGACATCATGTTTATAACATGTTCTGCCGACCCTACTTAGAGTGGGATAAGGGCAGGAGGATAATGAACATGTTACCATGACAAATTAACTACTTGTCGTCGTTGAATCGCGTAAAAAAATTAATTCATCTGTCCATCTGGTTAGGAGTTATAAAACCTCAACTAAATCATAGATAAGAAATGCTACAAAATTGCATAAATATTTCGACATTTTAATTAATCAATTTTTTGTTTTACAATTACTAGATTTTACTTAAACCTTTCTTTTGATATAGGCAATACATTTAACTGGGTTGGAATACATTTAACTGCACTAGAACGACGGTTAAGTTCGCGCAGTAATTTATCAGTGTAAATCGTTTTACACTTAAGTGATTTATACTTTCTTTTTAAAGTATTATTTTCCATTAGAAAGAAGGTATAGCGATGTTTTACAATTGTTCTTATGTTTCAATGTATTACTGCACTTTGCCGCTGTCCTCTAAGGCTGTAACCGAATTTTAGACCGATGCTCCATCGACAGATATACTTGGAAAAATCAGCTTAACGATTCAACGTGAAAACGCTGTCAGCATTCTTTGGACCACGTGGGTATTTGTATAGTACTGGTTTGTAAGTAATTTAAGATAAGAAAACTTGTATTTTTTTTGTTTTTAAATAAAAAAAACTTTAAATTTTTTTTGTTTTTACTTTTTTTAACTAGTAGATTTTAGATTAGATTTTAGTAAGATTTTTAACTAGTAATACCCGTGATTGTGTTCACACCAGCTTAATTCAATAATGCAATATGTGTTTTTTTCTCTATTCCCAAAAGGAAAATGGGATTTTTTTTCCTACATGTTACCCTGGTGTATAAATTTTAACTGTACAAAAATTTGACCAATATAAGTTTAGCGTATTAGCTTCCAAAACGTAAAAAGCATAGACAGACTTTCGCATCTATAATAATAATATTGATTGATGATTGACTTAATCATACGTGAGAACCTATTAATTCTTCAGCTCAGCAGTAAGCGCAGTAAAAGAACTAAATATGGTGCGCGTTGCTTTTATGGAACTTAATTTAGTGTGGCCAGTATTATAAAATTTTTATCAATTTTTAATGCAGGTAATGTTACAAACTCCAACAGTTATAATAGCGATAGATCATTGATAAATTAAAAACATTCGTAATAATAAGCGCTACGTCATCGAATTCTTCTTATAGCATACTACATTTACATTTCTCTAATTACATTTAATAACTTCAGGTCTGATATTGACATTTTTCGTCTCTCCCTCTTAGAATTTAAATTAAAGATTAGAAATTTAATAAACAAACAATCATTTAGGTAATTTTTTATTTAGTTAACATTTTCTCCATATATTTTGATGTTTAATCACACTGTTTAATTGCTATACTCTTATTTATATGTATTTTTACTCGTAGGAAACTGTTAATGGTTTCAGTTACTTTTTATTGTATTTTACTTATAAAAGCTTACATATACGGTATGTTTCCAAAATATTTCAATAAATACTCGTAACACAGTATAGAATTTTAGTACCTTAATGGTTCAATTTTACGCAAATAATGCGCATATAAAGCTCGTACAATACACCAATTGGTGTATTTTTTTATAACAATCGATCGCTTCGCATCGCTTCGTCGTTGGAAGCTCCGCTTAACCGTAGCGGCCTCCACGTATCTAGCATATAGGAACACTGCCAAAGTAACCTGTCACTGCGTACTTTTATTTTTATTAACATATCGTTCTATTTTACGTATCTCTTAGTGTATTCCGGTGTGCAGTATATACAGCGAGTAGTATTTTTGGAAAAGGAAACCGTTTATTTGGCTGCGAGATCGCGGAAAAGAAAACTTACAGTGTAACTTTCAAGTATATTTCTAAAAATAAAAAGATTCTTTCTTTCAAACTGTAGTTTAGAAAAGATTACTAGTTAGCGATGACGCCACCCTTTGCATTATTACTGTTCCTGTATAAGAGAAGTTTTAGTTTTTTTAGTATTTTCCTTCGAGCAAAAAAAGTAAGGTTTAGATTTTTAAAAAGCTTATATGTTTGTCGAAGACCAAAGTGCATAATTTATGAATCTGAAACGTATTTACTGACTATATGCCTTATAAAAATCTCAGGTTCACTCAGCGGGAGCTCTATACTTTATGTATCTCTAAGTGATCAAATCAGAAATGAAGTTTTGTATTCGGTTTATATTTGGACTTCGCAAATATGACCATGTTTCCCAATTTTGCAATAAAATCAAGTGGCTCCCAATCCGACTTCGCAGGAATACTCATATACTTTCTCTTCTTTATTCCATTCTTCTTCTTCTTACCTAAAGGAGCGGTTTCATTTCCGTTGTGAGTCTCATCAGCGCTCACTTCGCACTCGTGAAATGCTCACCCTAAAAATACCTTCTCATTCTTCCTCTTTTTGATGACTGGCCCGTTGGCGCAGTGGGTAGTGATCCTGCCTTGAGTTCCACAGGTCGCGGGTTCGATTCCCGCCGAGGGCCAACATTTTCTATAAATGAATTTGTTGGTCTTTGAGCCTGGGTGTATATTTGTATTTAAGTATGTATTTAAAAAATATATAAGTATATATTCACCAGTTGTCCGTCTACCATAACACAAGTATTAAGTTACTTACTTTGGGGACGGATGGCCGTGTGTGTAAGTGTCCCATATATTTATATATTTATTTATTTATTTATTATTTATTATTTATTATTTTATGGTAATTCCTTTTCTGTTAAAGCTGTCCTTCTCTGGAATTCGCTACCGGCTTCAGTAAGATGTGCAAAGTCCCTTCTTGTTTTCAAAGATTTGTTAAAAAAACATTATCAAATGGTGTAACTGTACATTTATATTCTTAGTTTATGTATCTTTATAAATATAATATTTATAATATATTTATTTTTACGTACGCCCATATGCCATCTCTAATGCTATGTGTCCTCTACCCATGGGTTGCCTAGAAGAGATCGCTGCGTAGCGATAAGGCCGCCCAATGTACATCTAAGTTATACTATGTCTATTGTTATTTTTATATTTCGGTGTACAATAAAGTATATTTCATTTCATTTCATTCAAGTTTTCCGTTGGAGAAATAAGATAAGAAGAAATAAAATTACCTATTAAAATTCAGCATGTCATAAGACGAAACGACTATCCAAAAAGGTCCAGGAAGCCGCTGGACTCAAATAGCATAGGATCGTGTGGAAAAGTCTTAAAGTTTATGAAGATTTAATGTAGTTTCAAGATTAAACTAACGGCCTTTTACTAACTCACTGCTGGGCACAGACCTTCTCTCCCCGGTTTTGGAGAGAAGGGTTGGAGCTAAGGTCAACTACGCTGTTTCAATGATTGGTAGGTTTGACATATCCCCAGAATTCTCTAGAGATGTGCAGGTTTCCTCACGATGTTTTCTTTCACCGAACGATACCCTATTTTTGAATCCAAAATCCATTCTCTTCATATTTGGCTCCAATGAGTTTTTATATTAAAACTTATGGTCTAATTGATAATTTAAATTTATCACACGCTTTTCAGTAAAGGAAAACATTGTGCGGAAACCTGCATATCTCTAGAGAATTCTAGGGATACATACCAATCCACATTGGAACAGCGTGATAGGTCTAACCTCCCATTCTTCACACCATAAACGGAGAGCGGAGGCCTATGCCCAACAGTGGGGTAGTAACAGACCGTTACTTTTACCTATTTTTTTTACGACTAGATTAGTAGTTCTTGATGTAGAGTTTACCGCCCATTGGAGTACACGTTAGAAAATTCCAAGAATAATATTATTTTTGTTAGTAGCATAGACTTAAGCGTCGCAACAAAGAGCAGGCTATAAGAATCCATAACAAAGCCATCAGGAACGTTCCGCCAGAGCCGATATTAACCTTTATGATCTAATTTGGCAAGTGGCGGCCATTTGGCAGGCGGCCCCATATCTATGGTGCCCATACAACAGGTATACATAATAGTGGACCGTCTAAAGATGTCCAACCGTCCTTTTAAAATGCCAAAGTAATTTCATACACCCATAAAAGAAATCGTTTAATTTTTGCATTAAATTCAATTCAAATCATTTCTTAAATTCTATAGATGAAAGGAAACTTATTTTTATGAAGTAATTTTTTATCTTACTAATATTATAAATGCCAAATTTGTGAGTATGGATTTATGGGGTATTGTTTGTTACTTTCTCATGGTGAATCCGCTGAACCAATATCAATGAAAATTGCCCAATTATTACTTATAAACCGGGTTAACATATAGGCTGTAGAAATCTTTTTAATTCTACTGGAATAGGACGACATTGAAAAGCGCCATCTATTATCAAGTAATCAACTGTCCACGTGAACGAAATTGCGGGTTACAGCTAGTACTGTATAAACTTTCGCACTAAATGCAAATTCTATTTTTTTCTATTCTAGATGAATTTTACAAGGACTTATAAATCGTCAAATTACAATGAAGCTACGACTGGTTCGGAAATGTGCTCTTACCGAGAAGAACCAGCAAGAAACTCGGCGGTCACTTTCAAAAATAAACATTTTAATAATATGTTTCTAGTTGTCAAATTAGAAATTACAATATAATCTAGTGCGCAGTTGGTCGCAATTTAAATCCAAGCTTTCTTATCATCAACAGTCCTCAACAGAATAATAAGTTTTATGAATAAGTGTATTTTTAATTGCCTTTTTGAACTTGTGTAAAGACAAGTCGAAAATGGATTGTGGAATTTTATTAATGTATATCGAAGTCCACAAACGATCTACGAACGTTATAAAGCCGTCCTTGGTAATATTAATTTATTTCGGTACCTGGTTTGCCTATTATTAATATAGCTTTTTTTTATTAAAAGCTACTTTACGAGTAAAGCTACTTTAAGAGTCAAAAGTAATGATAATTTTTTTTTAGAAAGCTTTAAATTTTGTCGTATTCGCAATATTTTTTATTGCTGCTCCTCTCCTAATTAGGGTGATGTTATATAGCCAATAGCCTTCCTCAATAAATGGACTATCTTACACTTTAAGAATTTCTCAAATAGGTCCAGTAATTCCTCCTTTTTACCGAGGTGTCGTAAAATACGTAGCCAAATCATGTGACAACATGTTTATAACATGTTGTGTCCACGTAGAGTGGGATAACGGCAAGAGGATGATGATCCTATAAGTTAAAGAGCTGACGTCAGCTTTAATTATACTGAATTTCATTAATATTCCCCCAGTGGATAAACCATGAAAGCATAACAGGGATAATTATTTAATTAATAATTTAACTGACCCAAAACTGAACCTGTTACTCCCACAGCTCAAAAGCAAGATGTACATTATGTAGGCAATACTTTAACGCCCTTAAACGCTCCTGTCTCAAACGTGTGAACGATTTTATCTTTGGCTCGCTGCCGGTGTTTGGATAACTTCGATTTGCTTTAAACAAATAGAGTGATAAGCTACTTGAACATCTCACCAAAAAAACTAAAAACATATTAGTGGTGAGAATTTAAAAAAAAGGTTCTAGCCGTGTGGTATCCGGCTAAGTAGAATAGTACCACCCTCATTTCTTACCGAGGTGTTGTAAAAGGCGACTAAGGTAAGTCGACCCATGGTGTTGTATCCGCCTGAGGAGAATAGACCACTCTAATTTCTTACCGAGGTGTCGTAAAAGGCGACTTAGGAAAGTTGACGTCGAGCAGGCGGCCGGTCATAAAAACGCAGCCAAATCGTATTACAGCATGTTTATAACATGTTGTGCCGATCCCACTTAAAGTGGGATAAGGGCAGGAGGATATATATATAAATGGAAGAAAAAGTTCAAAAGTCAAAGTATAATTATTTTACTACAATCTACCATAATTTGTCTGATAATGTTAGTATGAACGAAGCAATCTATACTAATATATAAAGCTTAAAAATTTGTTTGTTTGTTTTAGCACGCTAATCTCAGGAACTACCGAACCGATTTGAAAAATTATTTCAGTGTAAGATAGTCCATTTATCGGGGAGGGCTATAGGCTATATAACGTCACGCTAAGATAAATGAAAGAGGAGCAGCAATAAAAAATAATACGAAAACGGCAAAATTTAAAGCTCTCCTTGCGTGCGCTGGGTAAATGGCAATACTTATTAAAACAAAATTGTTCCCCTCTAAAAGTTCTAAATAAAAGTCTGCGACAGCATATGTTTAGCTTTTAAGGTTGACCCACTTTCACCATTTTTATGATCATCAAAACACTATATTACGGTTTTAATCTTTCCGCGGGCGGAGCCGCTGGCGATTGCTAGTATATATATATAAGAAAGAATTGTTTATCTTTTCAGTTGTATAAAATCAAAGTTTGTATATATGCAGGTTATTTTGGCACTGTTCCCAGGAGATAGGTGAACAAGGGAGAGGGGATGTTGCGATGTCTTGGGACAAACAGAGAAATTACACTTGGAAATTTATGCTCTAGGATTATTGTCTCGTAAAATTTTTCGAGAAAATATTTGCAGTTTGGAAACTGTTTCTTTAAGATCCGCGCCGAGTTCAAACGTTAAAGTAATAAATTAACTTAGTCAATTTATCTTAGCACTCTACAGGTTTACATATTTGAGAAATGATGGAATGACGACACAAAATTAAGCATTTTAAACGTCATCATACGCCTGCCCTTATTCCACTCTAAGTGGGGTCGGGGCAACATGTTATAAACATGCTGTCACATGATTTGGCTGCATTTTTACGACCGGCCGCCAGCCTTACGTCAACTTAACTTAATCGTATTTTACGACACCTTAGTAAGGAAGAGGATGGCCTATTCTACTAAACCGGATACCACACGGTGGGTCAACATACCTTAGTCGCCTTTTACGACACCTTGGGAAAAAAATGTGGTTGGTCTATTCTACTCAGCCGGATACCACACGGCGGGTCGAATTACCTTAGTCGCCTTTTACGATACCTCGGTATGAAATGAGGGTGCTCTTTTCTACTCAGCCGGATACCACACGGCAACTTTTATACCAACCAATACCTTAAATTACAAATTCTCGTTTTCATCAATCTTCCCTTCTCATAAATAAGTCACTTTGTTTTTCTCGTGAGATATGTATCTTAGTTTTTTGTTTAGATCGCACTTTTGTTGAAAATTAATGTGTATTTTTTGCGAAACGTGTTCCTCAGTACATAAAGTAATTGACTTTGATTCTTTTTATTTATTGAAAATGTTTGTAATATCAACGGGATAAAATACGATGGGCTTAGTCAATAAGTTTTTTATTTATCAGTACGGTATATATAATTTAATTTCATCAGTATTACTTAAACAAGTCGGTTATGACAAAAAACAGAGAGATTTTAGTATTTAGTATTGACGTTTCTATGTCCTATTATAGTAATTGTCTATTTTCATATAAGTCTAATCTAAGTTTATCCGCAGTACTCTCATCGATAGATAGCGTCGGATGATAGGATTCCTTATCTGTTAGAATATTGGGACGCAAAATCCATTGATAGATAGACTTTTGTAACTCCAGTAAGCCAAAATTAACGATAGATAGGTTATAAGCCCGCCTTCCCCGCACGTAATGCCACTTATAACTTGCCTTTTTTTAATCTGAAAAAACCCCAATTGTCCGACGGGGACGAGTGGTATGTATGTCGGACTCGCACCGACTAAAAGAACCTGAGTTCCAGCAGCTCCACCACGCTGCTGGTGGCGGGGACAGGGTACCGTTGTACACATTGCCCCATCCCCGACAGCAGCAACTCTGAACACCAGAGTGCGCAACCATTGGATCAGGGCCTATCTAACAGTGACCTTCCCTCCGCTAATTGATACATCGGGACCACCAGATGCATCGACTACTTCGGGGACCTTTTCTGGTAGGCTTCTGATAAAGACGTATAACATGTCTGCACAACGCACTGGTACACCGCCGAAAGTAATTTAAACTATTTCAGTTTAAATGTTTATCATTTAGACAGGCATACTTTCGCATCATATTACTTTTACTCGCAACTTTATTCACGTGCGTGGACTGATGTCACGTAATAGGTTAATAATATATGGAGCTTTTCAATGTCATCCTATTCCTGTAGAATTGATAGGATTTCTATAGCCTATATTTTACCCCGGCGTAAAAAGAATGATCGAGCCAAAAATCATTGCGGATTCGTCGTGAAAGAGTAACAAACATAAATCCGTACTCACACACTTTCGCATTTATAATAGTACGATTATTAGGATGAATAACAAAAAAATGTACGTATCTTGCAAGTAAACTATAAATAACACTCATGCCGGCAATGTGGTGGAAAGAAAACCGGTGGCGGCGGCAGGGTCGCGGCGACCCCGTCATCAGATGCGGCCGTAAATCAGCGCACCTGACCGAGGGCACTTGTCTAAACGCATAAATCTCGGGGTCACTAAGCGCACAGTGATGTTCAGATCTAAATATCGATATCGGGACTAAAAATCGGAAGAAGCGTGGACACTGTCAAACCGTTTCAATGCTTTGACGGCTGCTAAAAATCACTCCCATGCTAGGCTGTATGTCTACATCTTGTCTTTAAAGTTGAGAATTTGTCAATTTTATATTTGAAACTTTGAAAATGTGATTTATTTTATTCAAATATGTTGTTACAAGCAGATATATAAGCTAATATGACATACCTGTCTGTAACACCATTTTAAATTGGTGAATAACTCGACGTATGTCCCTAAAGCTCGGCGCTGATTTTCAGCTATGAGTATATCTGCTTGATGAAACAAAGACCACTATGGGCTAGTTTTTGTCATATCTGTTGTATATCCTCGGCACTTTATTCCGCAAAGCGAAGCACAAAAACTCCTACGAGCTAGTGCTCTATACTCAATTGTAATTTGCAGCTTAAATCTAGTAACTTTTGCTAGTTCCTTCCAGGAGGCGAGACTAATGCTTAACAGTATGTTGAGTATACCAGCGAACATTCAATTTTTCACACCCAGTCATAGAAAATTTTAGTTTCAAGAGAGAAGAAGTAGGGAACTTAATATTTTAGTTTCTGTTAACAATTGTGTATAAAGGTAATAGTTGTTTTTAATACAATTAATTGAGTTTTTCCTCTCGCTCACATGCTTCACCGTTCCTTTCCATGCGTCACACTAATATTTAAACACAAAATTGTTGTAAATTTGATAATTGAATAACGTTTTTTATTTATGACAATAGATATATCGATGTATCTTAATCGCACATCACTAAAGCCTAGTCTCAACTCGTAAATATTGAAGTATTGAGTCCGCGGCGAGGGCGGGTTAGGCCGGCTGTTTGTTAATGATAGTGGGGTCGTGCGGAGTGGATCATTGAGAGGCGGCCTTGATTTGGTGCACTTAACTGATAAATGGATCGTTAAAGGTACAGACTTAGCCACAAAGCATTGGGAAGATAGTTTAAACGATGTTCTTCTTCGTCGTAAGCAAGCAAGAAGAGGGATAAAATTATCTTATATATTGTACAAAATTTTTCACCATCTGAAAAGTGTGGTGTTACTCAAATTATTTCACTAGCTTATACCCGCAACTTCGTTACCGTGGTTTGTTGTTGCGTGATAAGTTAATAATAGCTTAGTTTGTTTTTTTACTTTATTTATTGTAATAACTCTTTTTTTCTTCTCTCATATACTATTTTTTTTTGTATTTGATTTAGTGAGCAGAACGTTATTTAGCTTTTTTTTTATTTAATTATACATGCCGAGTTTGCCTTTAAGTGAGAAATATAAAAAAAACTATAATTTAGAATTTTTTATATGTTTTAAATAAACCATATGTTATCCCGGTGTATAAGGAATAATTGTGCCAAATTTCATCGATATTGGTTCAGCCGTGAAAGAATAAAAAACGTACATCCATACTCACAAAGTTTCGCATTTATAATACTAATAGGATAGGGTTATTCTATAATTACACTAGCAAATATAAATCTGAGACTAATGTTCAACAGTTAACACGTTTTATATTCCCTTACTGTTATATTACTAAAAGGCTATAACCGAAAAACTATTACGCAGTAAAAATGCAAAGTACGTTCATTGTTAAAACGGTATAAACTGGAGAACGCAATTTATTAATTTTGCAAAAAACGCGACAAGCGTCACCTGTCACGGGACGTGACGCGAGCGCCCCAAGAAACGGCGACGTGATGAATTGTGGAAAATAAAAATTACGACGTAACCGGATAGAAAAAGGGGGGAACATGGTTAATGTTAATCGAGTTGACGTAGCTAACCGTGTAAACGAGGTGTACGTTCGACGCTGAATAATAAATGTACAACGAATTGAGTAACGCGTTTGCGGTATTGAAAAGAGGTGTTAAAATGTCTATTTGATAATTTAGAAGCGAAGTTTAAGGAAAGAGATGTGAAATTAGCTTCGGAGTATATTTTTAGTAATATATAGAATTGGATTTTTTTTAGCTAAAGTAATAAAAATATTATTTTGCTATAATCTGCGATAAAAGAAAACATGTGTAATGCTAAGTGTCGAATGTACTATTCGTACATTCTGATACATGCAATGTTTGTACTCATGCACTACCCGCCACAAATAACACAACAGTAACATAAGCACGGCACACATTCACCACAACAATCTCAAGAATTATTTCGCCCCGTAACTGAAGAGATTAGAGATTAAGAGATAGATTGTTGAGGATTACATAAATATAAAAATGCGTGTATTTAGCTACTCTTCTTGCAGAAGATAGGTATGATGTCATAATTGTAATGGTAGAATAGTGTGGCATCCGACTGAGTAGAAAAGACTACCCTCATTTCTTACTAAGGTATCGTAAAAGGCCACTAAGGTAAGGTAACGTCAAGCAGGTGGCCGGTCGTAAAATGCCCAGCCAAATCATATTAAAACATGTTTATAATATTCCTTCTCATATGAATTACAGGTATAGTTGTAAAGTTTTAAAGTTATGTATAGTCTTAAGGGAGCAACCACCGAGTTCCATAGAGGCTTTTTACGATTCAGGCAATTTTCCGATCCAGAACTGAAGTTCAAAACTCAAAAGCACTTATTTACAAGTTTACTTGAAAAAAAAAATTAGATATTTGAATTTATTTAAGAGTGGCATTGAGTAAAGTCGCAGGTTTAGCCTGTTCAAACCGGGCAGAAGTGCCGACCTGTCATTATGCAGGTGTTAGCAACTAGCTCACGTTTCGCCAACCCGATAATTAGATGGAGCTCATTAGCCCCCTCCACTGTAACAGGGTTACCTCGCTTCATCCATACCCGCCTTGGAATATAAAGGGCCGATAACAGGCCTTCTTTCCATTTTCTGAATGTATTTTCGAATTACTTGTATCGGTATACTGTCCTTTGAAGCATTTGATAATAATTTATGGAATTAAACTTTACTTTACGGAGATCCATAATGCAAAAGTAATTACGAAATTCATCATCATCTTCCTGCCCTTATCCCACTCTAAGTGGGGTCGGGGTGTTATAAACATGTTGTCACATGATTTGGCTACATATTTTACGACTGGCCACCTGCCTGACATTAACTTACTATAGTCGTATTTTACGACACCTCGGTAAGAAAGAGAGTGGTCTATTTTACATAATCGGATACCACACGGTGGGTTAACTTACCTTAGTCGCCTTTTCCGACAGGTCGGTAAGAAATGAGGATGGTACTATTCTATTCCGCCGGATACCACACGGAGTACAAAAGTAATTATGAAATTATTTTGCTATAATCCGCGATAGATAAATTTATCAAAATATGATATGGGCTGTGATAGCTTATCGGCAATACCGTGCGACTCTTTCGAGGAGGTCACGGGTTTAAGCCCGAGCAGACACTAATGAGTTCTCCTGTTAAAACTTATGAGTCTAATTGATAATTACAATTTATCACACGCTTCTCGTTGAAGGAAAATATCGTGAGAAAACCTGCATATTTCTAGAGAATTCGGGAGATATGTGTAACCTACCTATCTGCATTGGAGCAGCGTGGTAGGTCTTAAGCTCTTAAGGTCTTATCTCAAATCCTTCTCTCCAAAAACGGAGTGAAGAGGCCTATTCCTAGCAGTGGGAGAGTAACAGGCCGCCACTTACTTTTTTTTACAGCAAAATAATTTTATTATTATTTGCAACATTTGATAAGTTGAATTCTTTTAGTTAATTTGTGTTAAACTAGAATTATATCCAGTTTTTAAGGAGACTAGACTAATTGAAAATATCTTGATTTGAATTAATCAAAAAAGTCTTGATGGCAAAATAGTGATATCGCTTGATTTTCACCGCGGATTGGAAACACAGGCATCTACGAATATTGTATAAAATTACGTGCTCAATTGCCATTTAATATATATCATGCATTTAAAGTGAAGAAAACCATAGTAGAGAAAGAAGCAGGCTTCACTTTTGCCCCATTTTGGGAGGGGGATGCAAAGAACTGTTTACTGACTGTAGTAATGATTGTGGTTCACTTGAATCTTCTCCTGGTTTATTTAATCAGGGAGAAATACTTGAAATATAGGTACATTGTGGTAAGTCAGTCGTAATTTATTTTAGAAGAGCCAAGGTCTAGCCAAAGCTTTCTGATCAGCAACATTTTTAAGGGATTTTGGTATGTATAGAAGAATGAAAAGAAAGTTATGAAATCAAATCAAAATAATCTTTATTCAAATAAGCTCTTTCAAGCACTTTTGAATCGTCAAGGATCATTATGATTAAGGAATCTACAACTGGTTCGGAATGTTGCTCTTACCGAGAAGAACCAGAAAAAAAACATTATTAAACCGCAGTCTTGTATGAAGCTGAAAGGATTTTCAAATCCAGGCTTTTTTATTATACAAATAGTCTTCAATTTTGTATATGCTTTACGTATAAGTATATCTCTTATACTTAATTTAAACCTTATATAAATAAACATAATAAATCAATTTCACTGTATCTGCAAATTACCTTCCAAAGAGTTAATGACGCACGACCAAAACGCCATAAGTTACAGATAAGCATTTTATCTGAAATTGCCTAAATTACTCTCGGCGGTGTGGCGGTGCTTTGGGCGGGAATTTAATTTAAATGTTGCCACGTTAAAAGTGACATTACCTGTGGCACGTGACACGTCGCGAGGGAAGGGCGGGCGGCGAGCTGACTACAGACTAATATAATTTATTAAAACACATGGATTTTGGCAAATTGACAATCAATTATGTTCTTTATTTATGCCTTATTTATTTATTACTATATAAGAGACACAAAGACTTGAACACAGTTGCAATTGTACAGTTACGTATTATGTATAAAGTCTTGTTCTACGTGACACGTCACTTAAAGGCATGCACAGCAATCAATATTTGTCATTTAAATTAATAACAGATCTTAGTGATTTAAGGTATAAAAATATTTGTGGGACAGAATATCCCTTATCCCACTCTAAGTGAGGTCGGCACAACATTTTATAAACATGTTGTCACATGATTTGGCTATGTATTTTACGACCGGCCGCTCCCTGACGTCAACTTAAATTAGTCGCCTTTTGCGTCACCTCGGTAAAGAAAGAGGGTGTTCTTTTCTACTCGACCGTATACCACACGGCGGGTCGACTTAAATTAGTCACCTTGTATCCAGCTGTGTAGAAAAGGCCAACCTCTTTCTTACCGAGGTGTTTAAAAAGACAAATAAGGTAACTTGACTTGAGACAGGCGGCCAGGAGTAAAATAAGTAGCAAAATCATGACCTCACTTAGAGGGATAAAAGAAGAATGCTGATAATGTTATGGGTGACACCCAGTAAATATACAACTTATATAATTTTAAAATAAATACATAAATACACCCAGAACCAAGGAATTGTGTTTAGTAAATGTTGGGTTTTTTGGACTCATGACTCTGGAGCGGAAAGGAGGGTCACTGCGCTAACGGGAAATTAGTGTACTAACCTAAATAAAGTACTGACGTAAAAAATCTACTACCCTTATTCTAAGTCAGTCAAAAATACTTTCAATACACGAACTAATGAGTGTGGCAAAGTTGGCAATAGTTGTCGAACGTGGCAGGTGGTAATGGAAAAACTTTTATTAGCGGTTATCTCATCCCCTACGCGTCCCGCCCGTAGCTATTTGCGTAGCACTAGAGCCGCTACGGCGCTACGAATATCCTTATATTACAACAAACAACTATTTACTTGCTAAATTAATATTTAGCAAGAATAATAATTTAGCAAGAAATAGCCGTATTTTATAACTTATTAATTACTTTTAATTGTATCTTTAGTACTTCATAAATTTTTGTACGTTGCATGATATTAATTGGTGATGTTATGTACACTTTTCAAAGATATGCATATCAGTACGTTTTTAAAATATGTGTGTATATAATGGTTAATGTCTTTATATGTATATTATTAGTGTACTTATTAAATAAATAACAAAACTAAACAAAATAATTACTTTTGTAGAATATAATTCTATAAAATAATTTAAAGAAGTGCTTTGTTTTTTAATACATTATTTTTTTATAACAATTTTAAATAAGTATTTAAAATATAAAAATAAACTGGTCTGGCTTGTGTTAAAAGTCTATCTAATATCTTACTTTAGTTTAAATTATTATAAAAAAAGAAAATTTTATTATAAAGGTTTATTCAATGCCTTATTTTATTATAAATCCAGACAACATTTTAATTAAATTATAAACTCATCATTCTCTCGTCCTTATCCCACTCGTAGGTGGGCTTGGCACAACATGTCATAAACATGCTGTCGCGTGATTTGGCTAGATATTTTACGACCGGCCGCCTGTCTGACGTCAACTCACTTTAGTCGCCTTTTGCGACACCTCGGTAAGAAAGGGAATACTTGATACACCACGGCTAATAAAACTATAAACTCTGATAGATTTTATAAATATATCAAATATATTTTCTGTTAATCCCATATTATAATATATTAATTTGAGTTGCTTTAACTGACCTTATAACCATACAGCATACAAGCAATTGCCAATGGCTCCACCTGTGTGAAAAGATTAAAACCGTAATATAGTAATAAATAAATAAATAAATAAATAAATAAATAAATAAATAGTATTTTGATAACCATAAAAATGGTAAAAGTGGGCTAACCTTAAAAGCTAGACATATGTTATCGCAGACTTTTATTTAGAACTTTTAGAAGATGGCAATTGTCTACTACATGATTTTTGAATTACGTTCACCGTTTACTTAGCGCACGCAAGGAAAGCTTTAAATTTTGCCGTTTTCGTGATATTTTTTATTGCTGCTCCTCTCCTATTGATTATTATGCCTTTTCCGATAAATGGACTATGTTAGCCTCAAAGAATTTTTTAAATTCGGTTCCTGAGATTAGCGTGTTCAAAGAAAAATAAAAAACATCGAAACTCTTCAGCTTTATACAGTAAAGATAGATATAGATTATTGTAACGTTACTAAACAAATCATAACGGTTCCAATCTAAGTCCATACTTCATAGTTCACAGTCCATTGGTTCGTATAACATTTTATGAGCTACCTTCCCGGGGACAATTTATTACTATCAAGTTCACGCTTCACTGGCCGCCGCCCGCCACCTGACAGCCAGGTGTGATTTAGGACATCTAGACGCAGACTTGGAAGGTGGCTCGGAAGATAGTCGCAAATTGGCAACGGGATTTATTTTATCCCTGTGCTGACGGTTCAATGGAATAGAACGTAAATTAAAGAATTAAAATGAATTCTGAATTTAAAATAAAATATGACATTGAATGGACTTTTTTATTAAATTTATTTATTATTAATATTTTAATATATTACTTTTTATTAATTAATTTATTGGTGTGATTTAGGACATCTAGACGCAGACTTGGAACGTGGCTCGGAAGATAGTCGCAAATTGGCAACGGATTTTTTTTTATCCCTGTGGTGACGTCAATGAATTAGAACGTAAATTAACAAATTAAAATGAGTTCTGAATTTAAAATAAAATATGAAATTGATTAGACTTTTTTATTAAATGTTAATTTTATTTATTTAATTTATTTATTAGACCAACTAATAGCATTGGCGGGTGGCCCAGCGCGAAGCGACTGGTGAGTGCCACGAGTGTGGCGCCGAGTTCGACACGGCGCTGCACACGCTTGCAGACTGCCCAGCTTGGGCGGTTCAGCGGGCGAAGCTCGTGGCAGAGGTGGGCCACGATCTCTCCCTGCCCACTGTGGTTCGTGCCATGGTGGACAGGGAGGAATCGTGGGCAGCGATGGCCTCCTTCTGCGAGGACGTTATCTCGCGGATGGAGGCGGCGGGGCGGATCCGGGAAGTCGAGTCCTTGGATCCGTTCCGCCGCAGGCGAGTGGGGCGCAGGCGACTCGCCGAAGTCCGTCGCATGCCGCCCTAACGGGGACCTGCGAGCGGTCCGAACGGGATTCATCGGACGCTCGCTTGAGTTGGTTCCCCGAGGCGGTCGATGCATCTGGTGCTTCCGATGCATCGTCTAGCGGAGTGAGGGCCTAGTCTAGAGAGGCCCCGACCCAGAGCTGGCGCACTCTGAGGTTCAGAGTTGCTGCTGGCGGGGATGGGGGTAATGTGTACAACGGTACCCTGTCCCCGCCACCAGCAGCGTGGTGGAGCACTGTCAGGTTTTTAGTCGGTGAGAGTCCGACATACCCGCCGCTCGTCCCCGTCGGGCGGTGACGACCCATAATGGGTTTTCCTGACATAAAAAAAAAGAAAAAAAAAGGACAACATTTGATGAACAATTACCACTAATACCTCGTTAAAATACGAACTAATTAATGAGATCGTCTTGTAACGAGATGAAAAAAATATATAAATGTAAATAAAATAAATAAAAAATAAACTTTAAAATATTAAACAGATGAGTTACATAATAACAGTGAAATATTAATATATATATAAAAATAATAATTATAAAAACATTATGTATACACATAAGCCCTTTTTTATATTTTTTTATTGAAATATGTTCCAATTTTGTTCCATTCCTTAAGCCTTTATTTAAAATAATTCTGAAAAATTAATATATGGCATTGAATAGGCTGTGATCATTATTCCCTAATCACACTGAGTGGAGTTGGCACAACATGTTATAAACATGTTTGGCTATGGCATGATTTGGCTAGGTATTTTACCAGCCGCCTGCCTGACGTTAACTTAACTTAACCGCCTTTTACGACACCTCAGTAAGAACTGAGGGTGGTCCATTTTACTCAGCAGGATACCACACGGCACATATGCTCGCCCAGGTAAATAATGTACATGTCGTAAAAAACAAGCTGCGATTGAGAGGTCTTGGGTTCGAATCCCGGCCATTATACTATCGACGTGAACCCACTCCTGACACAAGCATTTAAATAATTAATAGAATTAGACGTTACTTTGCGGAGATCCGTAATACAAAAGTAATAATAAAATTATTTTGTTATAATCCGCGATGAAGTAAAATAGAAAATATATATAATGTTAAATGTAGAGTGGACAATCGATTTTAATACCTGATACATGAAGGATTCGTAAAAAAACACACACGCACAAACTTCCACTACCACCACAACACACAAGCACTACAAGCTTTTATATACGTTGACATATAGAACTTATGTGACTAAATTCATCTTGGATTATAGCAAAATAATTTTATTATTACTTTTGTACAAGCATTTAGTTTAGCTGAAGGGGTTAACAAGTTTACTAGTAATTTGTAACCGAAATTGTTAGTAATGTTTAAAAAAAAACAAGTAAACAAATAATCCGACTTGACGAACACCGTAATAGTATGAAAATGTAAGCACTCTTTAAAGGTAAGTTCCTCAGCTCGTTAAGTGGAGGGAAATTAGTGCCTTCTTAGTAGTCCAGACGAGCTGCCGCGAAAAAGGGGGGAATGCGTTGCTTGCGCATATTAATGTACCTGCATTTTTACTTGTTCGAGTCAAAAAACAAATATTTCACACAACAAAACAACAAAACACTCGATTAAATAATTACATACATTCATCGCGGATTATAGCAAAATAATTTTATTATTACTTTTGAATTACATACAGTTTTAGCTTATACTAGCTTTGCCAGCAGCTTTACCCGCGTAAAAATCAGTGTGTCACTTATTCCCGAATTTAAATTTTGAACATAAAAGTAAAAAAAACAAAAGTAATGAGAATATTATTTTGCTATAATCCGCGATATAAGAAAATATGTTTAATGCTAAATGTAGAGTGTACTATTCGTTCTCATACCTGAAACATGCAGAATTTGTAAGAACTCATGCACTACCGGACACCGATGGCACAACAATACACAAGCACTGCACACATTCACCACCACAATCTCAACAATTGTTTCGCCCCGTAACCGAAGCATCGTCAGGAGATAGACACCACGACAAAATCGTAAAGCGAAGCATTACCCAAGCAAGCTGAGTTATATAGTCACAAGTTCCTCTGCTCTCCTATTCTAAGCCTGATGTTATATAGCCTACAGCCTTCCTAGATTAATGGACTATCTTACACTCAAACAATTTTTCAAATCGATCTAACCGCCGTGTGGTATCCGGCCGAGTAGAATAGACCAACCTCATTTCTTACCGAGGTGTCGTAAGATGCGACTGAGGTAAGTTGACGTCAGGCAGGCGGCCGGTCGTAAAAACGCAGACAAATCATGTGACAGCATGTTTATAACATGTTGTGCCGATCCCACTTAGAGTGGGATAAGGGCAGGAGGATATATAACATGTTAGAATATATCTCACGCTTAGTATTAAAGTGACCGAATTCGAAAAAGTTGTTCGAGGCAAATTGCTTTAAAGCGTAACATCTACAAACGAAGCATACACGATGCTTCTGAGCTTCTTAAAATTAACAAACGGTGGGTGTCATTCGGTATAAAATTTTACTACACGTGCTTTTTTTTTCAAATTGACAATATGCTGTTAGCCCTAACGGCTTTTACAGCGTCTCCGGGCGGGACGGGCGAGCGCAGAAGCATCGCCGAAATGCGTAGTAACGCGTAGAGTTGCGAAATGCGTAGAGTAGAGCGCAGAAGCTCTACTAGCGTCGGGGAACGTCGTCCTAAGGGTGCCTCCTGTGAGGCCGGACCACGGCTTAGGACGACGTGTAGTGGAGGACTGATGGTATGACTTTGATTATTCAATACGACGACGGAAGGGTGGCAAGAAGCCACGACCAACCGATATCAGAAATCTGGGACCTCGTCTTCGCCGGCGAAGACGCTGTGTGTGTGTGTATTACGTGTTTTTGTGTTTGCGATCGTTATTTGATCGTCAGGGTCATATAGGACGCCTTTTGGACGCCTATATTTTCGGTGGTCAGACCTAACTGGGATGTAGGTGGAAGCAACTGAAATTAGAGGGTTCGGGTGTACCTCGGATTTCTCGAAGTAAGACTTCGAAAAACGTTTAAAGAGGTGGGTAATGGTAGGGAGGTCGAGGTCTCTATGGAGGACTACACGTGCGAAGTCGAAAAGGTCGGCTAGTAAATAAGTATGGTAATCCCTTGCAAAGCTAGCAAAATATAACAGGGAAATAAACCTCGGACCAATAATTCACACGCCACCGCGTTACGGGTCATCACTTTATTCCAAAAACCCACGTGGGACTAAAATCTACAAACTCAAAATTTAATCCTATTTTGCGAAATTGAACTTTATCTTATTGGCATAAGATCTACAATAGACGCACGTAAGAGTATTTAATACCAAATTATTGTGCGTACGTTTTAAGGTGAAATAGACTTTATAGCTTTGTAATAGGGAATTCAAAGACGCAAATGCTAAGTAGGGTTATCACGCCATATGTCAGATGTTCTCATTTGCATTGAACAGAGATATTTGGGTCCACGTGACACCTTTGCGAAAGTTGGAAGAATTTTCAGTTTAGCAATGTAAATACAGGTTCGATTTCCGAGATGGGCAGAAAAATCATGATACTCCTGCCCTTATCCCACTCTAAGTGGAGTCGGCACAACATGTTATAGACATGTTGTAACGTGATTTGGCTACATGTTTTACAACCGGCCGCATGCCTGACGTCAACTTACCTTTTGCGACACCTCGGTAAGAAATGAAGGTAGTCTAATTTTATTCAGCCAGATACCACACGGCCGGTCAACTTTCCATAGTCGCCTTTTACGACAGCTTGGTAAGAAAATTAACAAAAAATTTTGAAAAAAAAAATTAAGAGAAAAGTAAAGTAGCGGCCAGCTATTTTATCTAATTATCTAGAGATGTGCAGGTTTCCTCACGATGTTTTCACCGAAAAGCGTGTGATAAATTGCAATTATCAATTAGACACACAAGTTTTAACAGAAAAACTTATTGATGTCTGCCCGGTTGAACCCGTGACCTCCTCGAAAGAGTCGCACGGTGTTACCGCTGGGCTATCACAGGTTGTATTTATGTAATTGCCTTCCGAATTTTTTACATATTGGCATATTTACATACTGAAATTTTACATATACAAGATATCCCATAACTTCAAGGTGCACTAACAATGGCCACACCAATCATCCTAACAACACCATCACTCCAGCTGATTGAAAATTTGTCTAGACCGCAGACGGAACCTGGAAAACATCATATTTCAGGCTTGAGATCTGATGCTTTTACTGGATCAAGATTTGGCGGGAAGGTGATTGTATTAGTCTGTGTCAGGTGAATTCAGTACTGCCAACTTTTATAAAATTAGTGTGCATAAAAAAACATAAATTAAAAAGATAAGACAATATAATTTAAGATTAAGTATTTTTTAAAATTTCCATAACTGTTTTTTATTAATGCCTGTCTTTGTTTATGATGTTTTGCTATTTTTGAGTTTAATTTTAATTAGTGTAATCCAATTAATTTAAATAAATTAAAAAACAAATTTATCATCGTAGCATGCTCTTTTTATGGAATCCGCAAGAAACATCAATTCTATAATATTAATTATATAAAAAAATTAAAAAAAAAGAATCTTTCAACGACAACGCTGCTTTATGTACAATTTTTAATCTGTGTTATTTATTATGTGCGTATTGAATTATGCACGTTATGTTTTGTTTCGTTATTTTGTTGTATTCATTATCATTTTCGAAATACGGTTATTTTGGTGGGTTTTTTTTTTTATTTTGTATATACAATATTGATTAATAATTATATTTTAGATACGTTGTAGGTTAAAGGTTATTATGAACTATACTTAATAAGTACTTATTAAACATGAATAATCCTTTCGTTGATTTTTGTGCTTTGGAAATTTTTTACCATAGAGACGGTAATTTAGGCGGTTTTTCAAAATATTACTGGCGCCTGCGACTTCATTCGCATCAATTTTAATTTTAAAAATACCCTTAGTTACAACGAATAAGAGCAACGGCTTAGTTTCTTACTAGATCTTGGTAGGGACAGCTTTCTAAACCAGCAGTAGAGTTGATGATTCAAAAGCTCTTGTTTACAATTTTACTTGAATAAAGACTAATTTTAATATAGCCGTGTGGTATCCGGCTAAGTAGAATAGTACCACACTCATTTCTTACCGAGGTTTCGTAAAAGGTGACTAAGGTAAGTTGACCCACCGTGTGGTATCCGGTTTAGTATAAAAGACCACCCTCCTTCTTACCGAGGTGTCGTAAAATACGACTAAGGTAAGTTGACGTCAGGCTAGCGGCCGATCGTTAAAACGCAGCCAAATCATGTTACAACATGTTTATAACATATTGCGGCGACCACACTTAGAGTGGGATAATTGCAGGAGGATATATAATAAAGAATAATTTGAATATAAAATAAGAGCTATAAAAGCTAGTGATATAGACATCTTCCATGACCACCTTTCATTGTATAAAAAACAAATAAGATTAATTATAAATAAGCGCTGATGTACAAGCTGTGGTAGCCCAGCGACAACACCGTGCGTCTCTTTCGAGGAGGTCTAGGGTTCAACCCCGGGCAGGCACCAATGAGTTTTCTAGTAAAACTTATGTGTCTAATTGATAATTGCAATTTATTACACGCTTTTCGGTGAAGGAAAACATCGTGAGGAAACCTGCATATCTTTAGAGAATTCTGGGGATATGTGTAACCTACCAATCCGCATTGGAGCAGCGTGGTAGATCTCAGCTCCAATCCTTCTCTCCAAAAATGGAGAGAAGAGGCCTATGCCCAGCAGTGGGATAGTAACAGGCCGTTACTACTTACTACTAAGCGCTGATGTGTATACATAATGTTATTATTATTATTTTTATATATATTAATATCTCACCTATATTAACTCATCTGTTTCATATTTAATTTTTTATAGAATTAGGCGTTACTTTGCGGAGATCCATAATACAAAAGTAATAATAAAATTAAATATTTTGCTTTAATCCGCGATCGCGATCCGCGGTCCGTATCATTGCGGATTATAGCAAAATAATTAATTTTATTATTACTTTTGTATTTAATTTTTTGTTTTTATTTTTAACATTTACATCTATATTTTATTTTTTCATCTCGTTACAATACGATCTAATTAGTTCGTATTGTAACGAGGTATTAGGCAAGTATAGTGGTTATTGTTCACTCATACAAATGTTGTAAGTAAGTAACGACCTGTTACTATCCCACTGCTGGGCATCAGCCTCTTCTCTCCGTTTTTGGAGAGAAGGATTGGAGCTGAGACCTACCACGCTGCTCCAATGCGGATTGGTAGGTTACACATATCCCCAGAATTCTCTAGAGATATGCAGGTTTCCTCACGATGTTTTCCTTCACCGAAAAGCGTGTGATAAATTGCAATTATCAATATTAGACACATAAATTTTACTAGCAAACTCATTGGTGACTGCCCGGGGTTTGAACCATAGACCTCCTCGAAAGAGGCGCACGGTGCTACCGCTGGGCTACCACAGCTTTTTACAAATGTTGTACTAATTTTTAAAGGTGTTTTACACAGATTTAGAGTATATTATATATCAACAATGTTTTCGTTAAATAAAGTATTGTAAAATGCTATAAGTTGGTTGGGTAAGTATATAAGTTTGGTTGGTAGTAATAAAAATAAATAAATAAATAAAAGGATATTTAAGATTGAGTAGATAATACACGGACAGTTTAGATCCGAGTAAAAGTTTTGTTGGCACGCGTCGCGACCTAACCTGGCCTGCACCGAAAGTTTGGAACGAGTTTCACTTATTTGTTCTGAACTTGTGATTAAGCTTTTCTATCTGAATGTTCATCTCGCGTCTTACTTTTGTTATTTTACAGTGAACTTTGAAATATAACTAGAAGTACTTGCTTGTAAAATACTCTCATGTAACGTTGCTTTTCATTTTCCCAAAGAAAGAACGGGTTTTATTATTCTATATAACTTTTCAATACTGAAGAGCAAGGAAACACTAAGAAAGTTTTCTTTTTTTAATAGTTTGTCGCGTGAAGTCATAAGAGGGCACTGAAATAAGGATTACAATGTTTTTTTAACTCAATTATGCCTATTTTTGAATTAGGTCACTTTAATACTAAGCGTGTTATATTTGCATACGGTTTCAGCTCATTATCCTCCTGCCCTTGTTCAGCTCTAAGTGGAGTCTTCACAACATGTTATAAACATGTTGTCACATGATCTGGCTACGTATTTTACAACCGGCCGCCTGCCTTACGTGAACTTACTTTTGTCGTATTTTACGATACCTCGGTAAGAAAGAGTCTATTCTACTCAACCGTGTACCACACGGTGGGTCAACTTACCTCAGTCGTCCTTTACGACACCTCGGTAAGAAGGAGTCTATTCTACTCAACCGAATACCACACGGTAGGTCAACTTACCTCAGTCGCCTTTTACGACACCTCGGTAAGAAGGAGTCTATTCTACTCAACCGAATACCACACGGTGGGTCAACTTACCTCAGTCGCCTTTTACGACACCTCGGTAAGAAGAAGTCTATTCTACTCAACCGAATACCACACGGTGGGTCAACTTACCTGATTCGCCTTTTACGACACCTCGTTAAGAAAGAGTCTTTTCTACTATTCTACTCAACCGGATACCACACGGTCAGTCAACTTACCTCAGTCGCCTTTTAAGACACCTCGTTACCTACCGTCAGTTAGCAAGGAATGACGGTGGTCTATTCTACTCAACTGGATACCACACGGTGGGTCAACTTACCTTAGTCGCCTTTTACGGCACCTCGGTAAGAAAGAGTCTATTCTACTCAACCGGATACCACACGTTGGATCAACTTACCTCAGTTGCCTTTTACAATACCTCGTTTACCTTCAGTTTCAGATGGTAACGAAATAAGAAGATTAATATATAAACAAACGGGTCACATCGCGATAACCTCTAGTTACCTTGGTATAAGGTTCGACGTTTTGGCAGAGTTGCATACACCGTGGTCACTAACTGACTCAACTCTACTGCAAAGGTAACTCGAGGTAATCGCGATGTGCCCCGTTTGTTTAAATAATAATTAGTATGAATCTCGATAGTTAAATATAAATAAAAAGATATCTCAGACGTGATATAAGTCGGGCAAGATTGGACACAGTGCCACTGTTCTAATCAAGCGCTTTATGCCCTCAGGTTAACGAGGTCCATAAAAGTGGAGCAATCTGGAGTAGTGGAGGAGACCCACGGGACCCTTTGTACTTGTTAGGTAACGCCTTTGTTTACAGTACTGGACCTTTTGCTTGGTTTTGTTATAGTAGTTTCATTTTAAACATTAAACACTAGGAACGGGAAAATATAAAAAAATATAAATATATGGGACACTTACACACACGGTCGTTCGTCCCCAAAGTAACTTAATACTTGTGTTATGGTAGACATACAACCGGTGAATATATACTTATAAATTTTTAAATACATACTTAAATACAAACGCCGTGTGTTATCCGGCATGAAATGTCGAACCTTATACAAATGCAACTCGAAGTTATCGCGATGTGACCCTTTTTTTATATATTAATGTTTTTATTTCGTTACCATCTGAAATCGGAGCTAAACGAGGTGTCGTAAAATACGACTAAAGTAAGTCAACCCGCCGTGTGGGATCCGGCTGTGTAGAATAGACCAACCTCATTTCTTACCGAGGTGTCGTAAAAGACGACTAAAGTAAGTTGATCCGACGTGTGGTATCCGGCTGAGTGGAATAGACGAACCTCATTTCTTACCGAGGTGTCGTAAAAGGCGACTGAGGTAAGTTAACGTCAGGCAGGCGGCTGGTTGTAAAAACGCAGTCAAATCGTGTGACAACAAGTTTATAACATGTTTTGCCGACTCCACTTAGAGTGGGATAAGGCCAGGAAGATGATGATGATACTTAAATACAAATATACCTACATCCAGAGTCGAAGACCAACAAATTAGTTTATGATTAATTTATAATTAATTACTAATTCACCAGCTTATTTACCAGGCTAGCATTTAACATAAAAAATCCAAATTCAAATTCAAATTCAAAATATTATTTATTCAAATAAACTGTTTTCAGTACTTTCGAATCGTCAAATGTTTTAAAGAAGTTTTTACTGATAAGGAACAATAAAATTCAATTTTGAGGGAATTGTAAACTTTAACTTGATTTAAAAGAACCTAGTATGATGTATGTAGAATATAAAAGTAATATTAAAAAATAAAAATTCTATTGCATCGGCCGGGAATCGAACCCGGGCCGCCCGCGTGGCAGGCGAGCATTCTACCACTGAACCACCGATGCTTGTGCATTGGGCGCTAAAATATCAATTATTATGCTAGACGTAATTTTAATGTATAGGAAATTGCACTTTATAATATTACAACAAAAGATGAGTATTGCGTGAAAGTGTTATCAATACGTCACAAATCACTGACCAAGCGCTTTATCGTCGACTGACCTATTGACCTTCATTTATAAAAGTTACGCTTTTATATGGTTACTCTCGGCTTAGTTCGTGTTAAATTAAAAGTTAATATACCTTCAATATTTATATTTTTTTTCTTTCCGTGTGCTATCCGGCTGAGTAGAATAGACCACCCTCATTTCTTACCGAGGTATCGTAAATGACGACTAAAGTAATGTATATATAAAGATATTTATATTTTCCGAATTTCAAAAACGGCTTCAACGATTTTCATGAAACTTAGTACGTACGGGTTTCGCGGGCGAGAAACCGATCTAGCTAGGCGTTATTTAACAAAAATGTCGTTTTATCCCTATTTCGGGCACTGCAAAAATGCTTTCTGAAATATATATTTTTTTTAATTTCATATTTTCATATTTTTTTATCTTGTAAAAAATGACACCTACGGTATAAGTTATTGTAAAAATAAAAATAACATGCCTAAATATTATGTGATTGGTAGTCTTAACACAATGAGCTACAGCAACGCGTGGCTTAGTAGTTATCAATATATATCCCTCCGATAAGCTGCCAGTGTGTCAATGTTCTAACTTTGAGTGATTTTTCATACTACAGCGGCAGGAACTCAGAAAAAAATCTTTATGGATACGGCTAAAGCTAGATTATATTTATTATTAATTATAAGTACCTGGTTGACCGAGTCAGTACCGAGTAATTTTTTACAAAATAAAAAAAAGAAACTTTAAAAAAAAGAAAAAATAATATGGTAATTGGGGATCGATCCTAGTCATGTTGTCGTCATTGACTTCCGCTTTGTATTTTATAGCAACACAGTCATGAAACAAGAGTATCGCGCCCTTTTTGATTAAAATGGTAACAACACTGTGACGTGTTGTTTCCGGTTGAGTCTTCCTATTGATAAAACGTTTCAGTTACAGTTAGTCTTTGCTCGTCATTCAAGAGAAGTGCATCTCGGAACGAGAATTGTGGTATTCCTATTATATCGTGTTATTGTATATAGTGTGCGTTAACAGTCATTTATACTTTTCGAGATTGCCCGTTCCCCGAATAAGCTACGGTTACTTGACAGTTTATAGCTAAAATTGTGTATTAATTAATATAAATTTAAGTATTTTTAATGCCCAAAACAGAGATAAAACGATTTTTTTTTTAAATTAAACCTAGCGACATTTTTTTAAAAATAAAACTTATCTATATCGATTTTTCTCCCCAATCGTTGGAGCTGTTTCCGAGATTCCGAAAATAAACATATATATAAATACATACATACAAGATAAATTTTATTTTTTTAAAGATTATCCGTCGAGTTTCTTCCTGTGTCTTCTCGGTAGGAGCAAACTTCCGAATCAGTGGTAGCTTCTTTAAAACATTTGACGATTCAAAAGTACTTTAAATAGTGCACTTGAATAAAACATATTTTGAATTTGAATTATGAATGCGAAAGTTTGTAAGTAAGGATGTACGTTTGTTACTCTTTCGCATTGAATCCGCTGAACCAATATCGATGAAATTTGGCACAATTATTTCTTATACACCGGAATCATATATAGGCTATAGAAATCCTGTTAATTCTACAGGATTAGGATGACACTAAAAAGAATGATGATCATTCTCCTACCCTTATCTCACTTGAAGTTAAGTCGGAACAACATGTTACAAACATGTCGTCACTATGATTAGACTACATTATTTACGACCAGCCGCCTGCCTGACGTCGGCTTACCTTAGCCAGCTTTTGCGGCACCTCGGTAAGAAATGAGGGTGATCTATTCTACTCATCCGGATACCACACGACGGGTCAACTTACCTCATTTGCCTTTTACGACACCTCGGTAAGAAATGACGGTGGTCTATTCTTATTACCTGGATACCACTTAAACTTGTCACATCGTGTCAATTGTCGTGTCGTATCATACCTTGCCTATATACTGTTGTCGCCTATGACTTTCGCTTTGTATTTTATAGCAACACCGTCATGAAACGAGTATCGCGTCCATTTGACTGAAATGGCAACACTGTGTCGTGTTGTTTCCGGTGAAGTTTTCCTATATATTGCTAAAAGGTTTCATGCAGTCAGTCTTTGTTCGTCATTCAAGAGAAGTGCATCTCGGAACGGGAATTGTGGTATTCCTATTATATCGTGTTATTGTATATAGTTTGCGTTGACAAGACACTTACATGATTTATGAACGTAAATACATGATAAGACTATAATATCGTTGATTCACTCGCCGGTCGTCTTAGGAATCGAGCATGCCGCATCCAATAAAAAACATATAGTAAGCAAAGTTGCAACGTCATGACACGTCGTGCCGCGTGACAGGTGACGTGTTTACACGGTTACTGTTAGTTTGCGCCGAGCTAATGGTGCAGCTGAAAAATGACTGCCCTATGAATTTTTATTATGCCTCTTTTGCTGGCCTTTATAAAATAATTCTATTACCCATAACTTCGTTTGCGTGGACTGTAGTCCTAGAATAAACCAGTAGCTTCTGTCACGTGTGGTATCCGGTTGAGTAGAATAAAACACTCTCATTTCTTATTGAGGCGCAAAAGGCGACTAAGGTAAGTCGACCCGCCGCGTGGTATCCGACTGAGTAAAATAGACCAACCTCTTTCTTACCGACGTGTCGTAAAAGGCAAATAAGGTAAGTTGACCCGCCGTGCGGTATTCGACTGAGTAGAATAGACCACTCTCATTTCTTACCGACGTGTCGTAAAAGTTAACTAAGGTAAATTGACCCGCCGCGTGGTATCCGACTGAGTACCTACCACCTTCTTACTTACCGAGGTGTCGTAAAATACGACTAAGATAAATTTATGACAAGCAGGCAGGTCATAAAATAAGTAGCCATGTGACAACGTGTTTATAACATGTTACGATCCCACTTAGAGTGAGATAAGAGCAAGAGGATGATGTGCCTCGCATCATTAATTTTGCAATGTGATATTTGGAATATTATCATAAAGTATGGCTCATTCATTGACGAAAAAGACACATTTAATTTATATTTATTTTTTTTTGAAACAGGAAAAAACCCCTTATGGGTACCGCCACCCGACGGGGACAGGCGACGGTTATGTCGGACTCGCACCGACTAAAATAACCTGTGTGCTCCACTACGCTGCTGGTGGCGGGTATAGGGTACCTATGAAGACATTGCCCCCCCATCCCCGCCAGCAGCAACTCTGTAGCCCAGAGTGCGCCACCTCTTGGTCGGGGCCTCTCTTAAAGTGGCACCTCCCTCCGCTGGACGATGCATCGGGAGCACCGGATGCATCGAACGCCTCGGGGACCTAACTCCAGCGAGCGACCGATAAAGCCCCGTTCGGATCGCTCGGAGGTCCCCGTTAGGGCGGCATGCGACGGACTTCGGCGAGTCGCCTGCGCCCCTCTCGCCTGCGGCGGATTGAATCCAAGGACTCGACTTCCCGGATCCGCCCCGCCGCCTCCTTCCGCGAGATAACATCCTCGCAGAAGGAGGTCATCGCTGCCCACGATCGCTCCCTGTCCACCATGGATATTTATTATCACTATAAGCTGTGATAGCCCAGCGGTGCGACCGTGTGAATCTCTAAAGACCATCATGGGTTAAAATCCAGACAGACACCAATGAGTTTTTCTATTAAAAACTTATGTGTCTAATTGATAATTGCAATTTAACACATGCTTTTCGGTGAAGGAAAACATCGTGAGGAAACCTGCTTATGTCTAGAGAATCCTAGGGTATGTAAAACCTACCAATCCGCATTGGAGCAGCGTGGTAAGTCTTAGCTCTTACCCTTCTCTCCAAGAACGGAGAGAGGAGGCCTATGCCCCAGCAGTGGGATAGTAACAGGCCGTTACTTACTTACCGGACGATCTTTAGTATATAAAAAGACTCCTTAAATATATAGAAAAATCGCTTCCCACCAAAAATAATAATCTAAAAATACGTAAATAAAACCTGTCGTGGCGCAAAGCGCTCACTTCATTCACACTCAGTGCTCGCGAATCAATCACTCGGACATATAAAGGCCGCTGCAATAAATTCCAAATGCTAGCGGCCCATTTTCCAGCTGTTTGCACCTCTCCGCGAGTCGTTACGACGATTTGTCGCTTTCCACGAGCGTTTTGTTTTAAAATTGATGTACCTATATTTTTGCCAATTATTCAACTGACGTTATAGCTATGATAGCCCAGCGGTAACACCGTGCGACTCTTTCGAGGAGTTCACAATTTCGAACCCGGGCAGACGACACCAATGTGTTTTCTGTAAAAACTTCCGCAATCCATTCTAGACCCGTCTACCTCAGTCGTGTTTTACGACACCTCTGTAAGAAATGAGGGTGATACTATTCTTTTCAGCCGGATACTACATGGCATGTACCTTATTAGAATTATGAATGAAATTTAAAGTCAATAAACATTTACTATGTTACACGCTTTTCGGTGAAGGAAAACATCGTGAGGAAATCTGCATATCTCTAGAGATTTCTGGAGATATGTGTAACCTACCAATCCGCATTGGAGCAGCGTGGTAGGTCTTAGCTCCAAACCTTCTCTCCAAAAACGGAGAGAAGGTTTGGAGAAATAGGCCGTTACTTTACTTTTATTCAATTGACAACAAAAATTGTTTATTGACTTTAAATTTCATCCCAAATTATAATGAGATACACGTCGTGTGGTATCCGGCTGAATAGAATGTCATCCTCATTTCTTACAGAGGTATCGTAAAAGGCGACTGAGGTAAGTTGACCCGCCGTGTACTCGGTTGAGTAAAATAGATCATCTTCTATCTTAATAAATACGACTAACTCAAGTTGACGTCAGGCAGGCGGCCGGTCGTAAAACACGTAGCCAAATCATAGTGACAACAAGTATGTAACATGTTGTACCGACCCCACTTAGAGTGCGATAAGGGCATGAGGATGTTGAATTATAATAAGGTACGACAGTTTTTAAAGTTTTCTGTACAAGCGTTACTTGAATTTTGAAATTAGTTCAACACATATCTTTAGTAAAATCTGTTACTCTACTATTATCAAGCCCATAAAAGTTCCTTCTCTCTCTGGCGAAAAATCGTATTTGCCACATAATGGAGCAAGCTATATTTATACTATTTATATCCTCTCATCATCATTGCTGGTTTCTCTTATTTTATTTCCTTTACGTTCTTCTGTTTTGATATAACATGAAAAGTAATTAATTAAGTACATAAGTCTAATATAAGTCATAGGTTTTTGTTCGAGATTTAAACCACAAACCCTGTTAAGGTTAACGTAGTTTCACTCTGTTATCACAGCTTAGTTATTGACTTAGCTTAGCGTACTGTTCCAGCCTAGCCTTCAAAAAACAGATAATCCTCAAAAACAGCCGAAATTAGCTTAAAAATCAGCCCCATTAAAGTGCTAATGGTGATATAGAGGGAATGAAATAAGTGGGCTCAAGGTTATCGATGGCTGCGATAAACCCTGACTTGGAGTGTTCAATTAAGGGCTAAAGCGGCGCTGATAGACTGTCAGCTAATAGTCTAGCTCGAAAAGTGGCGGGAGATTAAAGGTTTTGTAAACTAACATTTTAAATTTTAAATGTAAACTTTATTCTCCTGCCCTTATTCCACTCTAAGTGGGGTCGGCACAACATGTTATAAACACGTGATTTGGCTACGTATTTTATGACCGACCGCCTGCCTGACGTCAGCTTACCTTTTACGACACTTCGTTAAGAAATGAGGATAGTCAATTCTACTCAGCCGGATACTACATTGCGGGTCCACTTACCTTAGTCACTTTAAATGACACCTCGTTAAGAAAAGACGGAGGTCTATTCTATTCAGCGGGATTTCAAACGGCGGGTCGACTTACCTTAGTTGCCTTATACGACACCTCGATGAGAAACGAAGATGGTCTATTCTACTTAACCGAATTGCACACGGCGGTTCAACATACCTTAGTCTCCTTTTATGACACCTCGGTAAGAAATAAGGGTGGTCTATTCTATTCAGCCGGATACGACACGGCGGGTCAACTTAGCTTAGTCACCTTATGCAACACCACGGTGAGAAATGAGGGTGGTCAATCTACTAAGTCGGATACCACACGGCATATTGATTACATACTGAAGAAGTAAAAATAAATAAGTTATCCAAAAGGTAATATTTTCATATAAGTACAGTTCTGACGTGATGAACTGGCTACCCTGAGTGATGACTGTGGATCGAGACATCCATTCACCTGTCCGACCTATGCTCAGCGTTTTGTACCGACGTGGATCTCCATAGAGTTGGAAATATCTGGAATTAAAAACTTTGTATATTCATAATTTGTACTTGTTGTACAAATCGCGGTCGACTAAAAAGTACCTACATCTTTTGGTTGATCATTTCACGAGGTATGCTTATATTTTGACATCAAAAGATCAAAGTTCTAACAATTTCATTAAACTCATTCGGAAAGTGACAGAAGCTCATAAAATTGATATGATATTAACAGACCAATATTCCAGCATAAACTCTAAAGAATTTAAGGAATTTCTAAAAGATAACAATATAAAAATAGTTTTTACTGCTGTGGATACTCCTTCTTCAAATGGTCTCAATGAAAGGCTAAACCAAACTCTGGTTAATAAGATAAGATGCAAAATTAATGAAAGAAAAAATAAAATTGCATGGACAACATTGCACAGAGATGTGTTGACAAATATAATGAGACGGAATATACTGTTACTAAATTTGCACCAAAATACTTGTTGGAAGGAGAAAATGTAAGTATTCTACCACCAGAATTAAGAAAAAAATGTTCAAACGAAAGTTTAAGAAGAGATAGAAAATTAGCATATGAAAATACAATTAAATCCCATGATTATAATAAGAAAAGATATGACCTGACAAGGAAAGAATACGATTTTAAAGAGGGAGATGGAGTTTATGTGGAGAATGGAAATCGTCTAAATAGGAAGAAAACAGATGAACTAAGAATTGGACCCTATGAGATATTGAAAAAAAATTCAAACACGATTTATGAAGTGAATGTTGGTCACAAGAAAGGAGAATCAAATTTATTCCACATAACAAAACTCACTCCTTTATCGGTTGATAGAAGAACAATTACGTGCAATCACACTTGCAAATTGTTCTTCTCCAGGAGGGGAGATGTAAAGAAAACCACAAGGTTTTATTTCGTTATATTTTCTTTTTTTGATATTATGTCAGCGGATTGTCAAAGAGACTTTTAATTAAATTCGTTAGAATAATTATATTTTATTGTTTATAGTTTATTTAGAAGATAGACCCGAAAATAAGGGCTTTAAATGTTGTTTCTTTTATATACATTTACATATTTATTTTATAATTTTATATTAATAAGTAATTTTGTAAATTCATAGATTTAATAAATAAACTTTTATAACAGAAACGCAATTAAGTCTTTGTTTTTCGATTAAAAATAAATAATATCATTATATACATATATATTTTTCTGAGTTTAAGAAACGGCTCGAACGATTTTCATAAAATTTATTAGGGTTTTTTGAAACTGATCTAACTAGGTTGTTTTTGGGCACTGAAAAACAGTTATAATTTTACTTTCGCTGAATTTAACTTTACTGAATAATTTCGCTGTTAGTACAAAGTCATGATACATCAACGGGCTAACGGGTTGGAGTTAACGGGCGGTCTCGAATTCAGAATAATAAGATCGATCCCAAATAAATCTTTTTTAAAATCATCCAAGTACTTATACTAAAAAGTGAACTTTGGACTCTAGTCAGAGGGTGTATTAATGGCTCTCAATAGTTCGACAGAAGCAAACAAAAGCATTTATCGCGATCCGAGCAAGAGCGATTGAAAAACGAGAAGGAAGCGTCCGAAGGTTTTTAAAAAGAAAAATGGTTGCGAATAGCTTTTAAAGGTGGCGAGAGACAAATGGTGGTGTCGAGCGATCTACTGAGGGATCGGCGTGCCAATAATGGTTTTTGGACCTTGCACGGATAACGGATTGGAATGTTTGAATAGATAGTTTTCTTTTGAATAACATTGTTTTTTATTAATTAAAAGAAGCTGTGGTAGCCCAGCGGTATCACCGTGCGTCTCTTTCGAGAAGGTCTAGGGTTCAAAACCCGGGCAGGCGTCAATGAGTAAAATTATAAAACTTATGTGTAAAATTGATAATTGCAATTTATCACACGCTTTTCGGTGAAGGAAAACATCGTGAGGAAACCTGCATATCTCTAGAGAATTCTGGGGGTATGTGTAACCTACCAATCCGCATTGGAGCAGCGTGGTAGGTCTTAGCTCCAATCCTTCTCAAAAAAAAAAAAAAACGGAGTGAAGAGGCCTATGCCCAGCAGTGGGATATAGTAAGAGGCCGTTACTTATTTACTACTACTTAATTAAAAGAAACAAATAAGTAGTCCATTCCATTTGAAAGAGGGAAAATACTGAATTTATTTAAAACTGTTAGAGGCATTAAAAATAAAGAAGGTTTGGTTTAGTTACTCAAATCAAATCAATATAATCTTTACTCAAATAAGCTCTTTCAAGCATTTTAGAAATGTCAACTATCAATATGATTAATGAAGCTGCAACTGGTTCGGAATGTAAAGTTCGACTGCGGTAAGTTGCCGTGAGGCAGGCGGCCTGTCATAAAAACGCAGCTAAATCATGTGACAGCATGTTTATAACATGTTGTACCGACCCCACTTAGAGTGGTTAAGGGCAGATGATGATTGGAAAGAGAGTTGAACTTAAAGAAAGTGGGATTAGAATATTCGAATAGACATTTTCGTACTTTATTAACACTTTCGTTTTATTTACTAAAAGTAAACAAAGTAGAATTTCTTACATACAAACAAATCTTCAGCCATAAAAGTACTTGTATTTCAAATTTGGTAAAAATGAGAAAAAATTTAAGAAATTTCCAGGCATCATTCACACGGACAGCTTTTTAACTAACCGAACTGAAACACTTCCACAACAAATGGAAAAACGCCCTTAATGAGTTTCCCGCCTAATGATCTAGTTTCTACCTGAAAGAATTTTTAAAATGAATTTGAGCAGGGTCGTCTCGCTTACTCCCCTGGGAGTAGGCGGGGTACGGGCCTCGAGGTGTACCTCCTTGCCCGGGCAGTTCCTCGCGGGCACTTAAGCTCGGTCTGTGTTTCGGCCGTAGGCCGAGGTCACCTAGGTGACCTAAGGGATGTCTGGTTAGGTGGTGAGATCTGGGAATGGTAGCTCCCAGACCTCAAAGTCTTCTTCAGGTGGTCCTAAGTCGGGTGGTGTCATGATCGGTGGTGTCAAATCCGGTGTTTTCGCCCTCTCGCCCATCGCGTCGTCCTCATCGTCGCCGTCGTCATCCGCATCGGGCCGCGGAGACGGTGACCGCAGGAGCTCGCGAGGCAGGGAACGTCCATCGGGTGGTCGCGCATGGAGTGGCGCGATCCCATGGAGGTGTACGTGCGCGCTATTGTCCGCTCGCGCGAACAGCCGGCGCGCAAGGCGACGGACATACTCCTCCACGGTCGGCGTTCTGGTATCCCGATGCACGACGTTTACGGTTTGGCTGCGGGTGCGCATGTTGTTATCGCGATGTGTGTTCTAAATAGCTTAGATAATGTTGTGAAATTAGTTTTGGGATATTGTATTTTTGGGACATTGTACACACACACACACACACACCACATACAAGTGCAGAGATTGTGAAGTGCCAAAAGAAGATCCGGGCTCAGTTAAATCAGGACATTTAAATAGAGGCACTAATTGACAGGTACAAAACATCATTATTTTTATATATTTATGTGCATAGGTTGCTCCGCGGACGGCACATTTTCTAGTAGCAGAGCGTGGAGAGTCACAAGACTGGCTCGTTGGAGCAGTGGGTAGTGACCCTGCCTTCAGCTCCGCGGGTCGCGGGTTCGATTCCCGCCGAGGGCCAACATTTTCTATAAATGAATTTTGTTGAATTTTCTATAAATGAATTAAAATAAATTGTCTTCCTTAACAGTGCTAAATAATTAATGTATAATAAATATATGGAACACTTAAAACAGTCCGTCCCCAAAGTAAGTAATTTAATACGTGTGTTATGGGTGACAAACCAGAAAATATTTTTTTTTAATTTATTATCTACCCCTCGGTATTTAATATATATCTTCCTGCCCTTATCCCACTCTAAGTAGGGTCGGCACAACATGTTAGAAACATGTTGTCAAATGATTTGGCTACGTATTTTACAACCGGCCGCCTGCCTGACGTCAACTTATCTTAGTCGAATTTTACGACACCTCGATAAGAAAGAGTGGTCTATTCTTCTTAACCGGATATCACACGGTGAGTCACTTACCTTAGTCGCCTATTACGACACCTCGGTAAGAAATGAGGGTGTCTATTCTACTTAACCGGATACCACACGGCGGGTCGACTTTTCTTAGTCGCCTTTTACGACACCTCGGTAAGAAATGAGGGTGGTACTATTCTATTCAGCCGGATACCACACGGCGGTGGTTTAACAGAAAATCAAATGAATTATTATGGGGCAACTCCAATTTTCACGCCATCCTATATAAAACGAAGAGCTAGGAAGAAATTAATACCCTATTACCCCTGTTCGATCGAGAACAATTACCCGTCTTCATTGCGGAAAGTAATAAAAGGGGATTAGGGATTCAATAACTCCATCTGATAAAACTTTGGAAGCACCTGAACCGAATTTACGATCAACCCTTCGGAGGTAGTCTGATAATTTTAAGGCCCATTGAATGTTAGACTGTTTTTGAATTGATTTTAACTTTAGCGACAATGAATCATTTAAACGTTAGATTGTATCACTCATGGGCTATTAGTTGTTTTATAATAAATATCTGGGTGACCGAGCTTCGCTCCGTAATTTTTTACAAAAAAATAAAACTTAAAAAAAAAGAAAAAACAATTAAAGTTGGGATCGGTCCTTGGCATTCACAGTTCTCGACGCTGCCGTTACCCGAATAAGCTACGCCGACTTGACAGTTAATGGCGAAAATTCAATTCAATATAAATGTTAATGCCCAAAAATAGGTATAAAACAATATTTTTTTTACATAAAACCTAGCTAGATCAATTTTTCTCCCCCAAAACCACCTACATGCTGAATTTCAAATGGAAAATCGTTGAAGCCGTTTCCGAGATTCTGAAAAAAAAAAAAAAAATATATATATATATATATATATATATATATATATATATATATATATATATATATATATATATATATATATATATATATATATATATATATATACAAGATTAACTCATTTAAATATTAAGATATTTAAATTAGTTATTACAATTTTAAATTTTTGAATTACGATCAATTATACTTTTATATTTTCAAATTTCGATTAACCCTTCGGAGGTAGTCTGATAATTTTAAGGCCCATTGAATGTTAGACTGTTTTTGAATTGAACTTAAGTTTAACTACAATAAATCGTTTAAGCGTTAGCGTTTTAAGCGTTATAATTAACCAACAACTTCACATGTTTTTTTTTAAATTATTAGACTTTATTGTTTATATAAAATAATATACTGCAGTAAACATTTCTACTTCTACATGCATTTGATTAAAGGTTTAAAATTTAATAATGTTTTAGTAGAATGCATCAGTAATGAGCCGAAGGAATAAAATTCTATTCTAAGCACGAACACATGAGTTAACGTTTTTTATATTTTCCATAGGGAATGATGTAAAGTACCCGTGAACTGCACCCAAAGGATGCAGTTAATTCTTTTGAATGGGTGTTATTCTTAGAATATTGTTGCGTCTACAATTCTTTTGAATAGGTGTTATTCTTACAGTACAATAAAACACTTAGATGGATATAAGTGTGTATTGATTTGCCATTTTAGTATCTTTAATATTTAAATGAGTTAATCAGCATGTAGGGGGTGTTTGGGGGAAAATCGATCTTGCTAGATAATTAAAAAAATGTTGTTTTATCCCTGTCTTCGGGCACTGAAAAAACTCCTTTAATTTTATGTGAAAGTAAAGGACAATTACGCTGTCAATTACAAAGTCATGATACTCGTAGCTCGATTGAAAAATAGGCGGTCTCAAATTCTGAATACTAAGATCCCAGATAAAATCATTCTTTTTATATTTTTAATTGTATTTTTCTTATTTATTTACTCGTAAAAAATTATCGAGCAAGCCTTGGTCACTCAGGTAGTTTTTATTTATGTAACCATTTAAATAAGAATACATAATATTTTGTTTCTTTTGTATTATACAAAAACGTAATATTGCGTTTTCTAGCACATGCTGTAAAAAAGTTTAAAATGTTTTTCCCTACAAATATATTTTCATCGTCAGATTTAGATTTTGATGCTCACATGAATGATGTAAAAGGGCTTACTTAATACACATTATTTCAATTACAGTATAAAAGTAACAATAAAATTATTTTCGATAAAGTAAATTATTATTACTCTTGTATCACAGATCTCCGCAAGGTAACGCCAAATTCTTTTAAATGATTCATTTTAAGTAAGAGGGCCGGTTTCCTTTTTCGCACAAAGAATCAGCTTAGCGATTCAACGCGGAAACGCTGCCAGCGTTCTTGGGACCACGTGGGCATGATTTGTATAGTCCTAGCTTGTAAGTAACCTAAGATAGATAACTTGTACATTTTTGTCATAAATAAAAAAAACTACAGTACTTTGAAATTCAAATGCTCTTTCAAAAAGTGCAATATTTCCCGATGCATCGGCAAGAACGTTTAGCTCACCTGCCCGCATTGTTTGCTGGGGGTAAATGAATAAAACGAAAAAATGACCGCGTCCAATCAATCGGGGGAATAAGAAAAAATGATGGAATTCGACTCACGTGCGGGGAAAAATTGTTGGGCTTTTTTGTTCGGTGTGTATTTGCGAAATTAAGGACGTCAGATTTGCGCTTTTTGGTGACCGCTGTTCGTATTCACTGTCGATGCTAATACCATGAATTATTAGCTGTTATCTAACGGAACCACTGAGTTTTGATGCTTATTTTCATGGGCAATTTTTCCATTCTTGATTTCTTTTCTCTATCGTTAGATTTAAATAATTTATTTATACGTTCCTTTGCGGAGATTCAAAATACAAAAGTAATAATAAAATTATTTTGCTATAATCCGCGATGAAGTAAAATAGAAAATGATTTGGCTACGTATTTAACGACCGGTCGCCTATATGGCATCAACTTACCTTAGTCGTATTTTACAACAACTGGGTAAGAAATGAGAGTGGTACTATTCTATTCAGCCGGATACCATTCTGTATACACGAACAGTAAAATTCAACAACACGTAACATCCAAACAAATAACAGACAAAAGAAAGAAAGTTATAATACTGCAGTTATTTACCAGATTGGCTTCACGGTTAAAAGTTAGAAGTCTATCACTTAACCTTATCTCTGAGCGGTCACCTTCGGGTCAACAGAAATTGAAATCATTCCAAAGTTCAGAATTTCTTGGAAGCTGCATCAAACTTTTTAGTTTTCATTACCTAGTTCCATTCAAAGTTTGTTTGAGTGTGGCTCTGTTGAATTGTGACTTGAAATAAATTGAATACGCAAAAGTTTAAAGACAATATTTCTTAAACGAAAACTTTTATCATTTGTTATTCCAGAGTTTATACTAATATCGTAAATACATAAAAGTCTGTTCGTCCACCTATCAGATTAGAATGCTTTTTATAAAATTTTATTTAATAAGATTTATAGTCAAAGCCGCAAGTTTGCGCCAACTTAAGCGTTTAATTATACTCAATAATGCAATTCAGTTTTTCACTGTTGCCGAATACAAAAGGGTTTTTTATGTTTTATATTTCCCGGCTTAGTTAAGGTAAAATAGCTTTAATTTTGACGAATTTTGTCAATATTGATACAGTAGGTAAGCCGTGAAATTGTAACAGTAAAACAGACAGACAGACTTTCGCTCTATATAATATTTAGTATGTATTATAAAATTATATTTTATTTATAATATATAAATAAGGATGAAAGATTGGATTAGAATTGAAATTATTAATTGCATTGCATTGAGTTTGTTGAACTCCTGGCAATCTTTCACTCTTTACTATAAAGTGACGGTTTGTTACTATACCACGGGGCATAAACCTCCTCTCTATATATTTGGATAAAAGGTAACCACCACGCTGCTTCAATGCGGATTGGCAGGCGAAATTATCTAGCGACATGCAGATTATACTCACGATGTTTTCACGGAAAAACGTGTGATAAATTAAAAATATCAAGCAGATAAATTTTACCAGAAAAAATCATTGTTGCCAGCCCGGATTTGAACCCGTGAACCTCGAGAGTCACACGGTCTCACCGCTAGGCTATCGCGTGTGAGAGACACGCGATTTACAATACTATCTCTTAATACTAAAAGTCACAGCTATTAGAACATTGGAAAAGATTTAGTTCTATAAAATCTAGACGTGATGAATCGGGATGCCACAGGAATGGTTCCCTCGGGATAAAATTTTAATTAGAACTATCTCATTCCACTTATTACCTCTCCCGGCTGAGAAGTTTAAACTTGGAAAAGTGCAAAGTTACCTTTCGTTGGATATTCCGCTTGTAGTACACTCAGAGAGTTTTAATGAGTTTTTTGGTTTTGGCATTTTTTTTATGACTTTTTGTCTGGATTCTTTGGGGAAAATAGTATGAGTATAATTGGAGTAATATTGGGGAAAAAGTAGAATGCCATTTTTGCCATTACAACAGTTTAAAAACTCTATTGTAAAGAGGCTGATACAGAAAGCCTACTATACTGTTAAGGATTCTTTAGACGATAAGAATGCGTGGATATAGATATTGTTCGACCCTGTACAAGATATAAACGATTATTTGTAACTAGTATTAAGAATTTTATTTTTAAAAGGGCAACTGCTGAACTTCTTGCTGGCTCTTCTCGGTAGGAACAGCTTTCCGAACCAGCAGTGGAGATGACGATTCAAAAGCACTAGTTTACAAGTTTATTTGAATAAAGAATATTTTGAATTTTGAAAAAAAAATGGTAGTGTATAACAAAGTCGTCTATCTCGTTCGTCTTTGTATGCTTGTGACCGATCCACGTTCTAACCAAGCGGTTAGAACGTGGAAAAAAATGTAATCAAACACAGTTAGATATAATATTCAAATTCAAATTCAAAATATTATTCATTTAAATAAACTTGTAAACAAGTGCTTTTGAATCGTCAACTCTACTATTGGTTCGGAAAGCTGTTCCTACTGAAAAGAGCCAGCAAGAAACTCGGCACGCGGTGAAGTAAAGGAAAAAACATACTGCATTATTATCGCCCGCCGCTTTTCGGTAAGAACTACAAAGTACAAAAATAAATTTTGAATTCGAATTTAAATTTAAATTTAACCAGTCTTTACACATCCACCTTAAAATTCTCATCTCATTTGCATTTACTCTCCTTTCATCCGTCTTTTTCCTTACCTAACATAATATTTTTGGTATAAAAACGCATAGCGCGTAAACCTCACAAAATAAACGGCATCGGTGAAATAGTGCGTAACAGTGATTCCACCTGCGTCGGACGGCTCAGGACATGTTGCGGAAATCGAAAACAAATCACCGACAATAGGTCCGGGACGCACTGGGCGTTTGAATGCGCGTTTATATATTTCAATCTATGTAATTAATGCTAAGCCAAATGCTTATGTTTTAGGCACCTTCAGTGAACTTAATTTAAATATATTGAGTTAAAAAAACTAATATACTCTAAAGTGAGTAATTAGTTAATTAACAAAATAACATAAATAATAATTAATAAAAAAATAAGGTTATATTTTCACCGATTCTTGATGTACAAAAAGTTTCAATTAAAGCTATCAGCTTTTGAGCTGATAGCTTACAGGGATAAAATGATTTTTTTTTTAATAAAACCTGCTAGATCAATATTCCTCCCCCGAAACCACCTACATACTGAATTTCAGTGAACTCGTTTAAATATTAAAGATTTCAACGGCAAACAATTTAGCATTCACAGTTTCTTAGATAGTTTTTTTTTCTGGAAATTTCTCTTAGTTTCGAATTCTGCAGTGTAGCCAGCACCTTAGGATAAAAAGTCTCGTCACGTCGCATCCGCGGAAGGTGAGGGTCCAATAAAAATGTATAGAGGGATTTGTTGGAGGAATAAACTCCATATTCTGACCGGCGGCCGCCGTCGGCAATTAATGAATTATTACGTTGTGTGAATCGCAATAGGCTGTGTGAGAATTATGATTTTATTGACGCGTGCCTGAATTTATGAGAAAGAAAACTAAGAGAAAGGAACATATCAGAATCCTACTAGCATTATAAATGCGAAAGTTTATGAGTATTCATGTATGTTTGTTACTCTTTCGTTGATACATAAAAACAAAAAGGTAAAAGATAGGTGATGTATACAATAGACAAAGCAGGAACCGACATAAGCTTGCGGCTCCTGCTTTGCGCCTTGCTAAAGTGCGTAACTCGTTTGTTGGTTTTGGTATAAGATTCTATAATAAAATTCCGCAATCAATTTCAGCTTTACCCTTATAACAGTTTAAAACACAGTTAAAAAGAGGCTGATACGGAAAGCCAACTATACTCTTGAAGATTATTTAGAAGATAAGAGTGTGTGAATATAGCTCTCTTTGAATCTGTACAAGACAGTAATGACTTAATGTAAATAGTATTAAGAATTATATTTTTAAAAGAGCAACCGCCGAGTTTCTTGCTGGTTCTACTCAGTAGAAACAGCTTTCCGAACCAGCAGTAGAGTTGACGATTCAAAAGCACTTGTTTACAAGTTTATTTGAATAAAGAATATTTTGGATTTGAATTTTCACGGCAAATCCGAAAGGCAAATAAAAGGAGGCTTATTTTTAAGAAGTATAAGGGCTGAAGTTATTTTTTATCCTACTAATATTATTAACGGGAAAGTTTGTGAGTATGAATTTGTGGAGTCTGGATTGTTACTTTCTCACGATGAATCCGCTGAACCACTATCGATGAAATTTGGCACAATTATTCCTTATAAACCGGAGTAACATATAGGCTGCAGAAATCCTGTTAATTCTACAGGAATAGGATAACATTGAAAAGTGCAATCTATTATCAACCGAGTAAAAGATAGTTAGAAATAATCAAATATTTTCTTTTGGCTTTTTGTCTAATCTTATTGGATCGTTACTGACACGATGTGACTTTTGTCAGTCATGTGTCAGATGTTTTTTATTTAACATGTTGATTGGATAGATGTGTGGAATCCGGTTGAGTAGAATAGATCACCCTCACTTCTTACCAACGTAAGTTGACCCACTGTGTGGTATTCGGTTGAGTAGAATAGATCACCTTCTTTCTTACCGAGGTTTCGTATAATGCGACTCAGATAAGTTAACCCGCCGTGTGGTATCCGACTGAGTAGATTAGACCACCCTGATTTCTTACTAAGGTGTTGTAAAATTGACCTGCCGTGTGATACACAGTTGAGTAAAATAGACCACCCTCTCTCTTGCCAAGGTGTCATAAAATACGACTAAGGTAAGTTGACGCCAGGCAGACAGCCGGTCGTAAAACTCGTGCCGCTAAAGGCGAATAAGGTAAGTTGACCTTCCGTGTGATATACAGCTGAGTAGAATAAACCACCCTATTTCCTTAACGATCTCTTTCTTAATAAATTGAGGCAAGGTAGGCGGCCCGTCGTACAATACGTAGCCAAATCATGTGACAACATGCTTATTACATGTATCGATCCCATTTAGAGTGGGATAATTGCAGATGAATGATGATGACAGTCTTCGCTATGGCAAGCTCAGCTACACACAAACACAAAAATACAATAAAGGCATTAATAATTATCCTTTTTAATGCATTGTATAAACTTGGTACGACTGTCAGGATGTCAGAGCCACGGTTTTTGTTCATTAGAGCGGATGAACGCGGCCGGTCAGGTGAGCTCCACCCAATTTAAGGGATTTCGTTTTAAGCCCATCACAGCTTATGTTAAATTAGCCTTCGTGCATTTTGAGGTTTGCTCCCTTGTTTTTGCAGGATACTTGTACATTCTTTATTTAACATTATGTCCGCTTGTTACTTCGTTCTCAACCTGTCTGTTTCCGATTTTCATAGGGTTTAGTATTTTCCTATTGTTCACCACCATATAGAATGTGATTTTTGTTTCCTGAATGAGTTTCTTGCTTTCTTCTTCAGTATTTTGTGTATTCAAGTATACGAAGATTCTTTACGACGAAGATAAACGACACAGATTATACATGTCACAAAAGATGAAATTGCACTTCATTTATAAGTTTGTAGAATTGTCAATAGATGGCGCTTGTTGTCAATTATTAATTTCTTTGTAAAATTAATTATTAAGTTGCTTGTAAGAGCACTTTTTCTCCTACAAACGCCTTTGTACTTCTTCTAAAGCAAAATTAAAGAAAACAATAAAAAAAAAAAAAAATTAAATTGAAAGAAAACCAGATTTTTATCCTTCGGTATATTAATTCTGGATTCAATTCCCGTCGAGGGCTAGCATTTTCTATTAAAACAATTTGTTGGTTCTGGTTTTTGGTCAAATTAGAGTGTATATATGTATTTTAAAAAAGAAAGAGAAATAGCCTTAAAGCAATAAAAGACAGACAGATGAAAAGACGATACACAGAAAGATTCACGACTTTCTCATTATATATATTAATATCTATTTGTCTCTCCTTTTTATGTATGATTCGATAAAGACAAGTATATGATTTTCATCTTCTCTAATCTAATAACTCTATTATAATCATAGGTATTTTAGTTTTATGCCGTGTGGTATCCGGTTGAGTAGAAAAGACCACCGAATAGACCACCCGCATTTCTTAGCGAGGTGTTGTAAAAGACGACTAAGGTAAGTTGATCCGCCGTGTGGCAGCTGGTTGAGTAGAATAAACCGCCGAATTATGACCGAGGCGTCAAAAAATGCGACTAAAGTAAGTTGACGTCAGGCAAGCAGCCGGTCGTAAAACTCGTAGCCAAATCATGTGACAACATGTTGTGCCGAAGCTACTTAAAGTGGGATAAGGGCAGGAAACTGATGAATCATAGATATTTTTTTTTTATTGTGACTAAGAAACTTCTTTCCACAACTAAGTGTAACTATAAAAAGACTTTTAAAAAATGTCTTAAAAACATTTTTGCAGTTGTTACAACGAAACCGACAGACACGTCAATTTTAAAATCCAATAAATCCCGTTTATCAATCATTCTGGCCTACAAAACTGTACTGTACACTTTAAAACAACCCCTTTTACGAAGACATAGAGTTCAAACTACCTCGCAACATGAAGGTATTTCGGAAATGCATTTTGGAATCAACACAATCCGCGTATCCAAGGTGTATCAATCAATGTCTGGAGTATCAATCCTCGATTTTATTCAGCTCTAATCTTACCTTAAGAAATGAAATTTTGCTTAAGGGTAACATTATCTTTTCTCAGAGAAGAGAGTATTTAATATTATCATATTTGGGGGTGATTACAGAAAAGATGAGAAGTGCGAGACTAAGTTGGTATGTTCATGTAATGAGGGATGAAAATCATGTGACCAAACGAGTTTTAAATATGAATGTGGATGGATGTATGGCTAGGGGGAGGCCGAAAAAAAGATGGACGGATTGTGTGAAAAATGATATACATGTTAAAGGAGTGGCACCAGAGTTGACGAATGATAGAGGAGAATGGATGAAGACATTGTGCTGATACCACTTAGAGTGGGATAAGGGTAAGAGAATCACGATGATGAATTGGGGGGTCTTTTTTTTAAACAGGAAAAAACCCCTTATGGGTAGCGTCGCCTGACGGGGACAGACGACGGTTATGTCGGACTCGCACCGACTAAAACAACCTGTGTGCACCACGCTGCTGGTGGCGAGGATAGGGTACCTATGAAGACATTGCTCCATCCCATATTTGGGGGTTTACGTGTATACATTGTGATTTACCCATAAATAAAACCCATGTGTAGTTTAAAAGACATACTTGGCATAAGAATGATATGGGTATGGGAATATAATAATGAAAAGAACAAGAAAAATGTATAATAAAGAACAAGAATATAATAATATTAGCCATGTCGTATCCGGCATAGTAGAATAGACCACCCTTATGTCTTACTGCGGTTTCGTAAAAAAAGACAAAGGTAAGTTGAGCCGCCGTGTGGTATCCGGCTGAGTAGAATAGACCACCCTCATTTCTTACCGAGGTGTGGTAAAAGGCGAGTAAGATAAATCGACCCATCGCGTGATATTCAGCTGAGTAGAATAGACCATTTCTTACTGCAGATGGCCGGTCGTAAAATACGTAGCCAAATCATGTGACAAGATAACAAGTTGTGCCGACCTCACTTAGAGTGGGATAAGGGCAGAAGGATGTTGATTAAAATGTATATATAGCCTTTCCTATTATCGGAGTCATTTATTAAACAATTTGATAACTAACAGTTAATGAATGATCATAAAATGAGATGAGAAAAGACGAACTGATTGTCTTAGTACGTAACAAGGTACCGATGAATGATGAACGAATGATCTGAAATGAATCTTTTAATATCGCGCGGGCGAGCCGTGCTCAAATATTGGTAGCACACGTAACAAAAGGTCGAACGCTTTATTGAAATCCAGTGTTCGGAGCCTCGATCATACCTACCTAATAACGAACAGCACGATATATGGAGAAGGATTCTTTAATACAAATTCAAATTCATTTATTTTAGCATAATACAGTTACATAAAGCTTATTATTGTTTCAGTGTATTACCAAGAAATAGGTATGCAAATAAGAAAAACTTACAATTATAAGTAATTTATAGAATTCGGCGTTACTTTGCGGAGATCCACAATACAAAAGTAATAATAAAATTATTTTGCTATAATCCGCGATGAAGTAAAATAGAAAATATATTTAATGCTGAATGTAGAGTGGACAATCGGTTATCATACCTGATACATGCAGGATTCGTAAAAAAAGCACATGCACAAACCTCCACCACCGCCACCACAATACACAAGCACTATATACGTTCACTATCACAAACTCAACAATCGTTTCGCCCCGGAACCGAATCATCGCAGATTATAGCAAAATAATTATTTTTTTTTAGGTTTATTTTTTTTAATTTAAGTATTCATTTTGTGCTTTATTTTTAATCATAACTATTTTATTTTATTTTTCTCATTGAATATAGATGTAAATTTTTTGTATCAGTGGAAACTTAGTTGATTTCTGTTTACAACATAAGTTAGATATTTAAGTATTTTCATAATTGGTTGTTTCCCCTAAAAATAAAATAAATGAATAAAAATAAATAATTTTATTATTACATTTTTTTTAATTATAAGTTTTTAAGATTGACACCGACATAAAAAAGTTTATTTACATATATTTGATGAAATTAAAAATCACATATAAAGTTTATATTGTCAAATTACAAGGGCTTACTCTGAAAATTTAAATATTCATTTATTGAATAAATACAATAAGATAATAACCACTCATGTAGCTTGTATTTTAATTTTGGAAGTCATAAGTCTTTTATATGTTTAGGCATCTTATTAAAGATTATAATTGACATACATTGACAACTAACAATGCATCATACATACTATTCATTCATACATTCGGTCATACTAGTGTAATTAATAATCATAATCACTCATTAAATTATGAAAAGATAAATAATATTTAGTTAAATTCATAATGTTTTATTTTGTGTGAAAGTATGTCATATTGAAATTAATATTCTTTTAACTAAAACTTAATATTACTATGTACGTTATTTAATTTATGTCAAATTAGTAAAGTATATTTAATTGTTAAAAATTCCGACAAATTATAAAAACTATAAAAAATCAAACCTTCGCATTTATAATATTAATAGGTTAGGATTCCAAAAATATGTAAAATTCCAAAAATATATAAAAAATCTCTTCCATACTTACCAAGCACAGACTTTGTGTTAGAAAAAATATATGAGAAGTATCAGGAAATGAAACAAAGGTAGGTGCAGATTGCGATTGTTAAAGCTGTGGCACAATCAGCTTTAGATTGCAGGCGATGAGAAAAAACGGTGTTTTTATAAGGGCGATAACACACGAAACATCTCGTCGTATGAAAATTATATTTACGTGACAATAATGAAGAAATTAATCATCATTCATATACAAGCTTAGCATGATATAGTGGCAACGAAACGACGACTTAATCCATATTAATAATATAAATGCGAATGTATGTCTTAATTCTGGTTGTCAGTCTGGCAACGGGTAATAGATTTAAAATGAATTTGTTAAATCAAAATTTCTATCCAACTTACTGTCAGATAAAAAAATGGTGTTTTTCATTTGAGAATTCGGAACATTTTTTTCGGCTGAATAGTATAGTACCGAGGTGTCGTAAAAGGCGACTAAGGTAAGTCGACCCGCCGTGTGGTATCCGGCTGAGTAGAATAGACCAACCTCATGTCTTACCGAGGTGTCGTAAATGGTGACTAAGGTAAGATGACCCACCGTGTGGTATACGGTTTAGTAGAATAGACCACCCTCTTTCTTACCGAGGTGTCGTGAAATACGACAGAGATAATTTGACGTCAGACAGGCGGCCGGTCGTAAAATACGTAGCCAAATCATGTGACAACATGTTTATAACATGTTGTGCCGATCCCACTTAGAGTGGGATAAGGGCAGGAGGATGATGATGATACACTAAGATTACCTATCTCTGGCGCTCAAATTGAGCTGAGCCTGTATTTTGAGCCCCCTAAGTCTCTTCTGATGACATCGATCGATTTTAAGTACCTATATCAAAGAAAGTAGGTAGTAAGGTCCTAAGGTCCTTAGGTAGTAAGGTAAGTAGTATTCGACCCCACTTAGAGTGGAATAAGGTACAGGAAGATGATGATGATGATACAAGATTAACTCATTTAAATATTAAAGATATGCACAGTTATGTTTTTGTAATGTCCAAACTAATTCAATTTATTCAAAACATACCCGGGCAACTTTTAAACAGATGTCGCTTCCTTTTGTAATATTAATAACGTGTACCGGGAGACAATGCATAGGTAATGCGAGGGAACTTCGCAATATAAAATCATGAAAACTCCGCAAGTTCGGCGATCGAATAAAGTATTCATTAAAAGTGAAAAAGTTCGCCGGGTCAGGTGGAGTCTTGGAGGGTAGCGCGTTTTATTTTCAGAAATGCGACATAAATTAAAAATGCGGATCCAACTTTTATATTACAAGGGATCATGTATTTAGATTTACTTTTTATATGTTTACAAATTGTATGAAGCAACTTTGTTTGCGAAACTTATACGTTAAAATGCTCTCAACTGTAGAGTATGTTTTGCTTTTTTTTCAGAAGGAGAAACGGCACTAGCACTCGGCAGCGGCTCCACCCGCGTGATAAGATTAAAACCTTAATAAAGTATTTTATAATATCATTTTATAATCATTAAAATGGTTAAAGTGGGCTAACCTTAGCTAGACATGTCGCGGACATGTATGCTGTCGCGGACTTTTATTTAGAACTTTAACAGGGGAACAATTTTGTTATACATGATTGTTGAATAACTTTCACCGTTTACTTAGTGCACGCTTTAAATTTTGCCGTTTTCGTAATATTTTTTATTGCTGCTCCTCTCCTATTCATCTTAGCGTGATGTTGTATAGCCTAAAGCCTTCCTCGATAAATGGACTATCTTACACTCAAATAATATTCAAATCGGACAAGTATTTCCTGAGATTAGCGCGTCAAAACAATCATAGATTGGGTTACATTGGATATACTGTAGTCATAATGATCAACTTCAGTCATCTGATAGTAAAAAGTAGTTCAATCAAACAAACATACTCTTTAACTTTATATATTAGTTTAGATTTTACAATTAGCTTGTAGGCGTAGTTCATTTATTGACAGTTTACTTTTGATTATAAATTCAGTTTTATAATTGACACAATTAAAACAAAGTGTTTCTATTATGTTTATTTGTAAAAGGTTTTACGACACCTCGGTAATGAGGGTGGTCTATTCTACTCAGCCGGATACAACACGGAGGTCGTATCTCAATTTAACTGATGATATAAAATTCCTGTGTAATTATTAACATATGTCTAAAAACATTGTTGCTTTTATAATTTATCAGGCGCTTTTAAAATTCCTTTAGAAGTTTAGGACATATTTAAAACAATCCATATCCAAACTCTTTAATGCAAAGTTTTACGTTTATTTGTCTATTTGTCAGTTTATCTATAATTTATCCACTACTACTAATTCGCCAGGGTAATTGAAATGATTTTTGATACAATTAAAACCTTTATAACTAGCTAACATACAAGATTTTTTTCGGAAAATGGAAAAAATACATGCTAATAATTAAAGGTGGTTCAATATTTGTTTATAATATCTGTGCCCGCGGCTTCGCACGAGTGGAAATCAGTGTGTCATGAATATCATCATCTTCCTCCCCTTATCCCACTCAAAGTGGGATCGGCACAACATTTTATAAACATGTTGCCACATGATTTGGCTACCTATTTTACGACTGGCCGCCGGCCTGCCGTAAACTTACTTTAGTCGTATTTTACGACTCCTCGGTAAGAAAGAGATCTATTCTACTTAACCGGATATCGGATACCAGTGTGTCATGAATATGTGTTTCAGTAAACTTACATAAACTGTAATTATTAAACTAAATCTTACTCAAAAAATTACACTATCTTTTAGTAAAGACAAAAAAACTGTTCTGTAGATTCTTAGAAAATTAACCACATGCAGATAGACAGATTTTGAGGACAGATTTTATGTTATGATATGTAGTACCTGGGTGTTCTAACCTTGCTTGGTAATTTTTTTTAACATAAAAAAAGCAAAAAGAAAAAATGATAATGTTATCTGGAATCGGTCCTCGTATTCTTAATTTTTAGATCGCTCATTACCCAAAATAAGCTATTGTGACTTTGAAATTGACAGCGCAATCAACCTTTGCTTTCTCATAAATTAGCAGGATACTATCAGTTAATTCAGGGATAATAAACATTTTTCTTCAATAAAACTAGGATCTAGCTAGGTTTTATTTTAAAAAAATCGTTTTATCCCTGTTTTCGGGCATTAACAAAATATTACAATTTACATTGAATATATAAAACAAGCAAGAGCTGTGGTAGCCCAGCGGTAACACCGTGCGACTCTTTAGAAGAGCTCACGGGTTCAAAACCGGGCAATGAGTTTTTCTGTTAAAACTTATGTGTCTAATTGATAATTGCAATATATCACACGCTTTTCGGTGAAGGAAAACATCGTGAGGAAACCTGCATATCTCTAGAGAATTCTGGAGATATGTGTAACCTACCAATCCGCACTGGAGCAGCGTGGTAGGTCGTAGCTCCAAACCTTCTCTCCAAAAAAACGGAGAGAAGAGGCCTATTCTCAGCAGTGGGATAGTAACAGGCCACTACTTACTTACTTACTTACTATATAAAACACTAATTTTACTATCAATTGTCAAGTCAGCGTAGGCAATTCGGGCAACGGGTGGTCGCGTGAAATGAAAATACCTAGGATCGAGTCTCCCACCTACCCTATTACTTTTATGTTTTTTTGAAGTTTTTTTTGTATAAAATTTCCAAGGAAGGCTCGGTCCAGATTAACTCATTTACAACTTAACTTATTTACTGCAAGATTAAATTTAAATATTATAGATAGATAAACATAGTCGCGGTAAAAGGGCTAGTTTCGTAATAAGTGGTCATGAAATCTGTAACCAAATGAAATATTCAACGTGGTGATGTGCAGGTGGCGGTTTGAGCGCCATTGCGGCTTCTTTATGCATGAGAGCTCTTGTGATTCGAAACGCACGTTCCCGATATGTGAGGGCAAAGAGTTACATCACGAGATAGATGCGACACATGATTTAAAACACTTTAGTGGTCGCCGATAGTTTTAAATAAGAGAGGATCTCAGAAAACGTCTAGAAGCGTTCGGAATGTGGGCAGTACATGTACTCGAGGTACTTCGATGTTAAAAAATTAACCAATGAGGAAGTTCTAGGGTAAATTGAAAAAATTGTTCACAATTCTATGCTACTTACTATGATAAATGCGCACGTTTGATCGATCCTATCGATGAAATTAGACACAATTATTCCTTATACACCGGAATAACATATAGGCTATAGAAATCCTGTTAATTAGGCATAGCTGATATATAGGCTTATAAGCTAATGCAACTGATAATGATGGGAAAGTGAAGAAACAGGAGGAGGCCTGGTCGTAGACGTAGAAATCTTGAAACAAAATATCCTGAAATGGATGGCAATTAAGAGCCCTTCCCAACTCTTTCATCTGCAAAAAAGGAAGGAATATGTAAACTGACTGCCAACCTTCACTAGTTGAAAAGAGAGAGTTGTAAGAAAGAGTCGAAGAATCCTCCTGAAATAAGAAGCCGGTCGCCCTTCACCTTCTTTGGACAAAGAGATTTGAGTTTAGAACCACCACGCTGCTCCAATGTGAATTGGTAGTCTACAAATATACCTGGAATTGTCCAGAGATGATATCGCCCAATTCAAATTTGTTGTTACTTTGAGACTTGACCATTGTCCCTATGTTTATACTAGCCTTTACCTGCAACTTCATTCGCGTGGTAGTTTTCTATAAGATGGCGCTTTTCAATGTCATCCTATTCCTGCAGAATTAACAGGATTTCTATAGCCTATATGTTACCCCGGTGTATAAGAAATAATTGAAACAGACTTCATCGATATTACTTTAGCGGATTTGCGCTGAAAGAGTACATCCATACTCACAAACTTTCGCATTTATAATATTACTAAGATAAAAAATGTCAAAAGTATTGTAATCCAAATCGTATTAAATAATCTATGATCGGCCGTGGTCAGGTCTGTGTACCTCAGGAACATTTACATTTATATTGGCTCGAGACGTCCGTCGCTGTGAAAGAAGCAAACTCTCCACTAAGATACGGAATCGATTCAATTGGATCACTTCAATCTTTAGATTGTTTCTTTGTCATACTTAATTTAATAGAATTTAAATATTTGTCAGTAGGGAATTAAGGGTATCAGACTATAAGTTCATATTACTGTATCAGCCAGGCAGCTTGTACAGTTTAAGACTCTTTACATGAGCAAATGAATTTTCTTAATTTTTATATTTAAAATTAAATCTCTCTTAATGGACCGTGTAATTTAGGATGAACTAGTCACGCTATAGACGTTTACACATAATGCACTACACTTTCATAGAAGTAGGCGTTACTTCCGGAATTTCATAGTATAAGGCTCGTACAATGTTGGCCTCAATTGACAGAAATGAAATAATATTGAATACAAAGACCCCATCTTAATCTTCAAGCATTTACAAGTCTTTTTTAGATACAACCTGTGAATAAGAAGAAAATTCATTCCAGAAAATTTATGACAAATATGTAGTAACTAATTCCATACATAGAGTATTGTAATTTTTTACTACTACATATTTTTTTTAATAAATATAAATATTCTTTATTTCTTTCTTTTTCCAAAACATTCACGCCGTTGGGTATCCGGCTGAACAGAATGGACAACCCTCATTTTTTACCGAGGTGTCGTAAAAGGCGACTAAGGTAAGTTGACCTACCGTGTGGTATCCGGTTGAGTAGAACAGACCATCCTCTTTCTTACCGAAGGGTAAAATACGACTAAGCAAGTTGATCTCAGGCAGGCGGCCGGTCATAAAATACGTAGCCAAATTATGTGACAGCATATTTATAACGACCCCACTTAGAGTGGGATAAGGGCAGGAAGATGCTCACTGCAAAAACTGAAATAAACAATTTTTTTTTTTGATAATTCGACCTCATAATAACTCGCTCTCTGTTTGCACGCGTCCTCAGTGATATAAAACATATCGCCCGCTGTCAGTTGGCACATTGTATAAATCACTTGGCGAAACAGAAGCCAATTATTCATTATTATTAACGACACGTGCGATTGTCTCTGTAATTAGATACATTCTACATTCTTTTTGTTTCTTAGCGCCGGTGCTCTTGTGTAATAATTTATTGGGTGAACATAATTTATGATAGTTGCTTATACTAACTATACTTCGATAATATTGTATTGTGCTTAAATAAACTAGAATAGAATTGTAGTATTTATATTATATCTTTAATATTTAAATGAGTTATCTTGAATGTATATATACATATTTTCAACGATTTTCCTGAAGTTCAGCATGTAGGGTATTTGGGGGAGAAAAATCGATCAAGAGAAATTTTATTCAAAAAAATGTCGTTTTATCCCTATTTTCGAGCTCTAAATTTTTTTGCAATTTATGTTGAATACAGTTACAATTTTTCGATGTCAAACTAAAGTCATGGTAGTTCATTTGGGGAACGGGCGGTCTAGAGAGGTGAAAATACTTAGGATCGAGCCCCACCTTGCCCTATTATTTTTTAATTTTTTTTATTTTTATATCATTTCTAAATTCACCCACCCAGGTACTATAAATAAAATAGCAAAGGAAAATAGAGTATTTTAGTGCACATTTTATCCCACACTGATATAGTGAAAATGGCATGGCAAAGGCGCGTGCAGATGTCATCACGATATTTTTCTTCACTTTAAGACGTATTTTGAAATATTTTACAATTTAATTATTTTTTAATGTTGAAAGTTGTAGGTATTAATTGGGCTTAAAAGGAACAGGCCTGCTATTTTAGTTAAACACCGACTAAAATAAACAATGTGTACAAAAATAAACATGCACTGGAAGGCAATATCTCCGTTTATTATCACGACTGGTAAAAAAATAAAGATGGCTGACGCTGCTTTTATACAGTTCATTATAACAAAAATAAAATATGTTATTTTTTAATAAATATAGGCAATGCCAACAGGGTCTTTCAAAATACTTCGAATAGCTAGGTGTTTTCTTTATTAGTCTGTTAATATTACACTGATAGGCAAATGCGTCTTTCTTCCTCTTTGGACTCAGATAAATTATTGTTAATATCAATTAGGCACGTAAGCTTTGAAAGAAAAATTCATTGGTACCTGCCCGATGTTTGAATTCGTAACGAACTAATAAGTCCCCCCCCCACACATACACACATATATTCGCACAGTCTTGTTCCAAAAATAGCGATTTCTGATCTCCAAAAAAGCAGATAAGGCAAATACTACACTGGCAGAGTCACATGCCGTTACTTTATCCCTTCCACTAAATATATAATTAAGCCATATATTTGCCACCGCAGTTGCATTTTCGTTTTGGATAATCTAAAACGTTCGCGAGGTTTACAAGTGAAATTTCATAAACAAACAAAATTAAATGGCGGCAATAAACACGGCGAGCGTGCGAAATGCAAATGCACCGGTTACAATAATTTCCGGCGAGCGGTGCCGGGCGCATAAATATGTACGCGCACTTTCCTGTTCCGCGCCAGTCTATTGTTTTGGGAGTGCCGCGGAAATTCGGGTGTTGTTTCGAGGGTAGTTTTAAATGTTTTGTGCCAGGAATAAATTTATATACTGGATGCCTCTTAATCGTAGCTTTCGAGTGCTTTTAGGGGTGTGATTTTTCAAAAGTAATAATAAAATTATTTTGCTATAATCCGCGATAGTAAAATAGAAAATATATATAATGCTAGATGTAGAGTGGACTGGTGGTGGTTGCGTAATGGTTAGAGTAACGGTACTTACGATCTAGAGGTCGTGGGTTTGAATCCCGGCAACTATACCACTAAGGTGAACCCACAAGCATTTAACTTAGCTGGAGGGGTTCACTAGTTTATTAGTAATTTTTAACCCAAATTTCTAGTAAACTTAAAAAAAAAAAAATTACCGCGCCGGCGAAACATAACTAACTAGCTTCTCTACGGACTAGAATAGACCACCCTCATTTCTTACGGAGTTGTCGTAAAGGCAACTTAGGTAGCTCGACGCGCCTTGTAGTGTCCGGCTGTCGTTAAATAACTAGCGAAAACATGTAACAACATGTTTAAAATATGGCCTGCCAACCTCACGCTACATTGTACAGTTGGAAACAACTATACGCTTAGGACTATTTTAAGGTTATTTAATCTCGCAAATATTTGCTCAATCTAATATTACTGTGTGAATCTTCTCCCTAACATTATTGATAAAGGTCGTAAAATAACTAGCAAAACATGTAACAACATGTTTAAAATATGATCTGCCGACCCCATTTAGATTGGGATAAGGGTACAATTATGATGATTTTATACAGTTGGAAACAACTATACGCTTAGGCCTATTTTAAGGTTATTTAATCTCGCAAATATTTGCTCAATTTATTATTACTGTGTGAATCTTCTCCCGAACATTCTTGATAAAGGTCGTAAAATAACTAGCCAAAACATGTAACAACATGTTTAAAATATGATCTGCCGACCCAATTTAGATTGGGATAAGGGTAGAATTATAATGATTTTATACAGTTGGAAACAACTATACGCTTAGGACTATTTTAAGATTATTTAATATCACAAACATTTCCTCAATCTATTATTACTGTGTAAATCTTCTCCCGAACATTCTTGATAAAGGTATCCAGAACAACGGTATACACCTTAAAAACCACTTAATAAAATTCCCTCGCAAAATTAATTCTGCCCAAATCCGTCTCACTGTGACAAAGAAAAATTGTAACGAATGAACTGCCCTGAGACTTGTTCTGAAAACCCTTCAGAAGGTATCCTTGCGATTTGAGCTCTAATTGTAAACCTATAGAAATGAATATACAATGGTGATATCCCTTAGGTAAATTATGTTCTAAGTTACAAAAGAATCACTGTAGAACAATATCTACAATTTACAGTTATTATTTTTTGCAATAACTTTTAAAACGTTCAGTTAAATTGTAATGTATAAAGGATCAAAAATATTAACCATGAATTGAGTTTACTAAGGTTTTTAGGTTTATAAGCATTAATTGTATCCGTTGAAATAATCTTTTTTTTTTAAAACAGCATTATTCAAAAATTATCTTCATATTTTAACTAATCTTCAGTTAAAATATAGTTTTCTATGATATTTGAATTGATGTATTTAATTAAAAATATCATGTATCATGTAATTACTTTTATTTAATAACTATTTCAAAAATTATTGACTATTTTGAAAAAACGTATAACTATTATTATTGGACTATATTAAAAATATATTTTTTCTTCATTGAATCATTTAAGGTAAAATAAATCAAATTGACATCGTAATCTTGAAGTACTTGTATGTTAAACTTACATTTTGCAAAAGATAGGAAAACCGTTAAATTATAATATAATAATGAAAATACTATATATTATAAACAATAATAGTGGTAATGAAGAAAAAAAAAGTAAAACCTTTGAAATAATACCAAAATTCTCATGTAACACTAAAGTCTTTGTATAGAATCGTAATCGTAATAGGTAGACTTTTATATATTATAGCCAAATTATGCAATTTTCTGCATCAACGTTTTATGTCATTAATAGTGCTATCAAAGGAGAAACTGATAAATATTATCTAGATAAATGCAGTTAATCTTAGAACACTTGCTTTATTATTTCTCTTTATCTACCATCGGCAATTGACGCTGACCTTTGAGGAAGTATAAAAATCATTAGATATCATCGAATCTGTTAGAGCCGCTTTGAACTATAAAAAAAATATACTTTTACAATAAGGGTTCTAGATAGATAATCTATGTAGTCTAGGTTTAATTTTATATGTTAAATCTTAAAAAACTTATACTGATATAATAAATGTGAAAGTGTTCGTTCGTATGTATTTAATAGACTTCTAAATCAGTTTTGATCCTATCAATTTTTGACTATGAACGAAAAGGTTAAGTTAAACTTTTGTCAACGGTGACAATGCAATGATTTGTTAAATTTGGTTTATTTTCTTTTAAAAAACACGCTTTCTATGCATATCAAACTGAAGAATGAAAAATAATTCTTAATGTAGGTCAAGTTAATATACCAAAGCTTTTAAAAATTTCATGTTAAAAAAGAAGAGAGAGAAAAATCAATTGGGGGAGAAAAATCAATCTAGCTAGGTTTTATTTGGAAAAAAAAGAGTTTTATCCCTGTTTTTGGGCATTAAAAAATACTGAAATTTATAATTTAATTGAATTTTTGCCATAACTGTCAAGTCCGCGTAGCTTATTCGAGGAATTCGAGAAATGTGAATACCTAGGATCGATCCCAATCACATAATTTTTTTTTTTTGGAGTTACATATAGCTGCTAAATGCGAAGTGCTACAGGGTGAAGCGTGGCCTCGTCACGTCATTTTAAATCTGTTATATCCCGAAAATTTTCACCTTAATTACATGCTGAAACGGCTATATTGATTTATATTAAATCAACAATTTATTTAAGGTACTTAATTGGATAAGGATTAATGCTGTATTCTATAAAAATAGCTTTGAACATAAGGCATTATTTTTCGTAAAAAGTAAATGTCAAAAAATGCTATAGTGGGTTATCCATAAGAGATAGACATATACTATTGCGGACTTTTCTGTAGACCTTTTCAAGGTGTACCAATACTTAGTACATTATATTGATAAATCTCGTAGGGTTTAGCCTGCGTTTGCAATATAAGCGGAAAAAAATGTAATTATTTACAGAAACCTCAAAAATTACAGTATTTCTTTACTCCGTATTGAATGTTATTATACGTACAAACCTTCCTCTGGAATCACTCTATCTATTAAAAAAACCGCATCAAAATCTGTTGCGTAGTTCTAAAGTTTTATGCGTACATAGGGATATAAGGACAAAGAATGCAACTTTGTTTTATAATATGTAGTGATAACGAGCAAGGCTGGGTCAACCAGTTACTATTCTTAAATCGCTAAAGCTTATCACTTATGGAGCAGGAACACCGAAAAAGGTAAGTCGGGTATTCGGCTGTCATTAATAGAGTGGATGAGTAATGGCGGGCTCGTTTCCCTGTAAACGGTATAATGCGGTTGTTAACTCGCCTGAATGGGCTGATTCATTACCTTGGACAATTTTTCAATTGCTACTCCGCGTGTGAGCGATGGATGGCGATTTTATCGCAAGTACACGTTGGGAATTATGTTATTGTGCGGTTTTTTGGTGGCATGAACTGAAACTGGTTGGTTACCTATTTTGTAAAGCACACCGCGTCATTAAAATGTTTCGCCGTGTGGTATCCGGCTGAATAAAATAGTACCGACCTCATTTCTTACCGAGGTGTCATAAAAGGCGACTAAGGTTAGTCGACACGCCGTGTGGAATCCAGCCGAGTAAAATAGACCACCCTCTTTGTTACCGAGGTGTCGTAAAATACGACTAAGGTAAGTTGACGTCAGGCAGGCGGCCGGTCGTAAAAACCAAATCATGTGACAGCATGTCTATAATATGTTGTGCCGACCCCACTTAGAGTGGGATAAGGGCAGGAGGATGATGACCACGTCATTAAAATGTTATAAGTAGTATAGCATAATATTAAGTAATACGTAATATGCTAAACACTTTAAGCAATTAAATTAAGTTCAATTTTTGTATATAAAAATACAAAGAATTATAAAACAATGACTGATGTATATAATAGACAAAGTAGGAACCAACATAAGCTTGCGGCTCTTGCTTTGCGCCTTGCAAAATTACGTAAGTCAAAAAGATCAATTTTAGCTTTGCCATCACAGCACAGCAGTTATAAAACACTGTTAAAAAGGCTGATATAGAAATCCTAATATAATGTTGAGGATTACTTTGATGATACGAATGTGTGAATATAAATAAAGATATCGTTCGACACTGTACAAGATAGAAACGACTAAATGTAACCAGTTATAAGCTATAAATATTATTTTGAAAAGAGCAACCGTCGAGTTTCTTGCTGGCTCTTCTCGATATCTGTGTGGAGGAACCCTTCCCCTTCCCTTCTGTTAGAGAGAGGAGGTTTGTGGGGTTAATAACCCATTACCTTACCTACCTACCTTTTAAGTAATAAAAAAAGCATTAAGCGATCTCAAAAAAAATTGCAGCTCCTACGCCTTTTCGATAAAAATCAGACGATTCGCGCTAAATAAACTTGAACAAACAATTATTTGCTAAACACCAAACGAAGAAGGGAATAATTAAGCGACCGTCGTATTTACAGAGCTGTGAAACTTTACAAAATTAGAAAATTTTCCCGTTTTAAAATTCTGTCCGCGACGCCGCCGTGTTCAAATACGGCGGGCGTAAATAACATTAATCGAGTATTCTCGGAGTACCTGGACGGAGACGGTGAATTTACTATTGTCTATGAAATAATAGGTAATAGAGTTAGTAGAAGAAAGGTGATTTGAATAAGGAACGGCAAAATAGGGTTAGCTTTGGACGTGAGCAAATAAAGAAAAAGAATGTCTTTGAATTTAAACTATCGTGAGTGTTATTCATAATTAATGTATAGATTCCGTGATTACGTGAGTATAGCCGGAATCTATACATTAATTAAGAATGTCTTTCTCTCATCTTTAATAAGTACCTACTTTAATATTTATCTTTAATACTTTAATATTTAAATGAGTAAATCTTGTATGTATATGACGGAAGAGGCACGGCGCGATCATTTTTTGAAAAGCGGGCAGGGTTATCCCCCATAATTGGTGATAAATTTAAACTGAATAGATAATTTTTATAAACTTTTATTTTTCAAGAGCTCTGTCCGCTGCGGCGGTCCGAAACGGAATAATCTCGCGAGCTGTCGTGCGCTCGGCTTTTATAGAAAGACTGGGTGTGTAATTCGATTGAACAAACTACCCACCTTTTCAACTAAAACTATTCTTTACTTACAAAGAAATGTTCTCAATTTTAGAATGAAATGTTTAAATTTATTACAATGTAACTTGCAAATATTAATTCTGAAGTCTGAACACGTGGTAAAAATATTAACCACGTGTTTTTATTTCAGTAATGAAGGTATTTATCGACAAATTAAACATCATAGTAACAATCTAAATCAAATGGCGTGATGTTGATATTCAAAGTACGGCTACCCGCCGACATATATATATTTTCGGAATCTCGGACACGGCTCTAACGATTTTCCTAATATTCAGCATGTAGGGGTTTCGGGAAAAAATCAATGTAGCTAGGTTTTATGTAAAAAAAATCGTTTTTCTCTGTTTTAGGGAATCAATTATTGAATACTAGCTTTTACCCGCAACTTCGTTTGCGTAGACTGTTGTGGCGTGATATGTTGGTAATAGGTGGCGCCTTTCAAGATCATCATATTTCATAGGATTTCTATAGCCTATATATTATTCTGGTGTATCACTACTACTCACTACATATTATAAAACTAAGTCGCATTCTTTGTCCATATATCCCTATGCGTACATAGAATGCCTACCTTGCTTCTCACGGGTATAAAATATATAGCCTAGGTCACTCAGTGAAAAAAATGATTAAAATCGATCCAGCAGTTTTGATTTATTCATTACTGCCCGTGGGCCGCAAGCGTTAAATTTGGATAAAAACAATTCCCTCTCCCTATACCAAGAAGATTTCCTACTATCTTTGGAATGTCTAAATTCATAAACTACATATTTACATTATACATTTTTCCCTATATATTTTGTTTAAAATTAATTACAGAATGTCTTTATATACAACATTCATAGCTTTGTTATCATTAGACAATACAAACATTTTTTCTTTAGAGGTTACTTTTAAAAGAGCGACATTTAGTTGCGCGTCCGATCGCTGCTAAATTCGAAGTGCTATAGGGCGAAGCGCGGCCTCCTCCGGGATTTTAAATCTGTGATATCTTCGAAAATTTTCATTTAAATTACATGCTGTAAACGGCCATATTGATCTATATTAAATCAACAATGTATTTAAAGTACTTAATTGGATAAGAATTAATGCTATATTGTATAAAAATTGCTTCGAAAATAAGGCATTATTTTTCGTATAAAAGTAAATGACAAAAAATGCTATTGTGGGTTATCCATAAGAGATAGACATATACCATCGCGGACTTTTCTGTAGACCTTTTCAATGTGTACAAATAATTAGTACATCATTTTGATAAATCTCGTAGGGTTTAGCCTGCGTTTGCAATGTAAGCGGAAAAAAAGTAATTATTTACAACATTACATTAGAAACCTCTTGAATCACTCTATCTATTAAAAAAACCGCATCAAAATCTGTTGCGTAGTTTTAAAGATTTAAGCAGTCATGGGGATATAGGGACAAACAAAGAATGTGACTTTGTTTTATACTATGTAGTGATTGTAGTGATAATCCCTATAGCATGATTCAGTATTCACGCGCGATAGCTTATTATTAGCGTATTTCATGTATAACTTTGGTGTTTCTATACCGATTTCAATGATTCTTTTTTTATACAATGGTTAATACTATTCACTTTCTTATTTAGGGATGACTGAGAGTGATATAAACGTAGGAGTAGACAAATATAACCAGAAAGCTTCGAACTGCTAAGCTCTCGGGAGTTACACGTGTTATTGTAAGTCAACCATAAAAGATAGACATATGCTGGCGTGGAATATTTTTTATATAATTTTAAGGAGAACATTTCCGTCATACATGATTTCTGTGTAGCTTTAACCATCAAGGTTGCACACGCGGCGGAAGCTTAAAAAATGGAGTAACTTCTCCCGTTTTCCCGACATTTACCTCCACTGCTCTGTTCCTATTGATTGTAGCGTGTTGAAAAGTATACTATAACCAGCTCAGGAGTATGAAAAAAAATTGTACCGAGTTTCGTTAAAATCTGTCGAGTAGTTTTTGTTTCTATAACGGTTATACAGACAGACAGACAGACAGACAGACAGACAGACAAAATTTTTACTTATTGCATTTTTGGCATCAGTATCGATCCCTAATCACCCCCTGATAGTTATTTTGGAAATATATTCCAGTTACAGAATTGACCTCTCTACAGATTTATTATAAGTATAGAAGAAGATAGATAGAAGAATAGAATAGGTAGATAAAACACTATTATTGATATAAACTGTCAAGTCAGCGTAGTCTTTTCGGGAAACGGGCAGTCTCGAGAAATACGGATCGATTCAAGCTACGTAATTATTTTGTCTTTTTTTTAAGTTTCTTTTTTTATTTTGCAAGGCTCGGTCAAAAAGGTACTTTAAACGAATACATCAGAACGAAATCTAATTTTCGCGAAAATTAATCAACGGGATCAACCTGTGCGAAGTGCGGGCGGTTAGGATATTAAGATTTTATATGGATTATAGGTACCCAAGTCACGGGGTCATGTTTCGCCGGAGGGACGTCTGTCTGTCGCAGTTAGCCCAATGATATATCATCGGGGAGCGGTCCATGATCCCGTAATCCCGATCACCTGCGGGATTTGCCGGTGATCCCGGAACGAAGGATTTAGTTTGGGTACTTATCTAACTTCATAGTTTACGCTAATGGTGTATGTATATGCGCCGTGTAATATCCAGCTGAGTAGTACAAACCACCTTCATTTCATACCAAGGTGTTGTAAAAGGCGACTAAGGTAAGTTGTCCACCATGTTGTATCCAGCTGAGGGGATTTGACCACCCTCTTTCTTACTGAGGTGTGGTAAAAGACGACTAAGGTAAGTAGACGTGTCACAAGTGTGACAGGCACCTAGCCAAATTATGTGACAACATTTTTCAAAAGTAATAATAAAATACAAAAGTAATAATAAAATTATTTTGCTATAATCCGCGAAGAAGTAAAATAGAAAATATATATAATGCTAAATGTAAGTGGACAATCGGTTATCATACCTGATACATGCAGGATTCGTAAAAACACATGCACAAACCTCCACCACCGCCACCACATGCCACCACATTTTTATAAAATGTCATGGCTACCCCACTTAGAGTGGGATAAAGGTAAAAAAAAAGGAGTATGACTGTAGGGGGGCGGACGAGCGGTCCGGGAACTTTTGGTCTGGATCCAATCTACTGCTGGTGAGTCTAGGTGGTAGCGACTTGCCTAAGCCCATCGTCTGCCGCCCTGTCAGGGGACCTTCAGGCGTTCCGAACGGGGTATATCGGACGTCTGGCTTACAGGTCCCCGAGGCGGTCGGTGCATCTGGTGCTCCCGATGCACTGGTTAGCGGTGGAGGGCTTCTCTTTAGAGGGGTCCGTACCCGGAGGAGGTGTTCTCTGGGATCAGAGCTGTCGGCGGGGATGGGGGCAATGTGTACAACGATACCCTCACACAGGTCGTTTTAGTCGGTGCGAGTCCGACATAGCCGCTGCCTGTCCCCGTCGGGCGGCGGTACCCATAATGGGTTTTTTCCTGTATTAAAAAAATTAGTTCAAAGTTTTATTAATATAATTATGGCGTTTTAAAGTTTTATTAATATAGTTAAGGCGTGTCTCACTCAGGGCATAATATGATCCATGCAAAATATATTTATGACCCATGCAAAGTCGGGGCGAGCTGTATAGTGATATATAAGACAAAGGTTCAGGTGCTATCCCGCCATCGATGGGAAACTCTTAAAGTTTTGCAACTTGTCAAAAGTTCTTCCAGGCTGACAAATGACAACGCATCCAAAAATAAAAAGGATATCTTTAGACACAAAGTAACTTACTTAATAATTTTGAGTTGAAGTTCGTTCTAATACTATAAACTTACTTAAACTTGCTTAATTGCAATTTATCACACAGAATTGCAATGTATCCTCGTGCCCATATCCTACTCTAGATGGGGTTCACAACATGTTATAAGCATGTTGTCACATGATTTGGCTACGTATTTTACGACAGGCCGCCTGCCGTCAACTTACCATAGTTGCCTTTAACGATACCTCGGTAAGAAAGAGGGTTGGTCTATTCAACTAATCCGGACACCACACGGCGGGTCAACTTACCTTAGTCGCCTAATACGACATCTCGGTAAGAAAGAGGGTTGGTCTATTTAACTAATCCGGATACCACACAGCGGTTCAACTTGCCTTAGTCGCCTAATACGACACCTCGGTAAGAAATGAGGGTGGTCTATTCTACTCATACTCATTAATATTGCCAGAATATTGGAAACCAGCATTCTTAAAACTCATACTATACAATTGACGCTTAAGTAACCGCAAGCAAAGTCACGAGTAAAGTATCGGTCTGTTACTATCCCACAGCTGAGAATAAGCCTCTTCTCTTCATTTTTTTTGGAGAGAAGGTTTGGTACTAAGACCTACCACGCTGCTCCAGTACGGCTTGGTAGGTTACACAAATCTCCAGAATTCTCTAGAGATATGCAGGTTTCCTCACGATGTTTTCTTCACCAAAAAGCGTGTGATAAATTGCAATTATCAATAAGACATATAAATTTTAATAGAAAAACTCATCGGTGTCTGCCCGGTTTTGAACCCGTGATCATCTCTAGAGATTCACACGATCGCACCGCTGGGCTACCACAGCTTCAAAGTCGCGAGTAAAGTTAGTAAAATTTCTAAAAAAAAAAGTTAATCTTTTATAGGGAAAATTTTCAAAGCGTTTTCACGTATTCAATTCCAAAAATATGCGGCATCCTTGGGTTTACGGACATCGTCGAAAGAATCATTTAACTAAAACTGCGCGGTGAATTGGATACTTAACAAACTTCACCTGAACTTTGAGGGCCGCTGTTCTAATGAAAAAATAATTTCAATTTGTAAACTCTCGCAAAACTCTCCCGCCATCATTACCTTAGCGTATTCGACGACACTTTTCGGCAAGTTTGCTGTTAGAATACCCACAATTATGTAATTTTCCTGTTCCCGAAGGAAATATTTTCATCCCATATCCTATCCTACTAAAATTATAAATGCGAAAGTTTGTGTTAACATATGGGCTAGATAGAAATCCTGTTAATTCTACGGGAATAGGAAACCATTGAAAGCTCCATCATTTATCTATCACGTGACAGAAGTACACGCGAACGAAGTTGCGCGTAAAATCTAGTTTGAAATATAAATAAGGAATACATTTTTTTTACAGTAAAACTCATTAACCGCCTTACGGAACGGACGAGAGCAGAAACATCGGATAGTCAGTATGGAATAACATTTTCGAAGATATTACAATTTTAAAATGCAGGGGCATAGCGGTTTCGGCAGCGCGCCGCGTGCCTATACGAGAGCATACACATAGCGCGTCGGAGGCCGCGCTTCGCCCTATAGCATTTCGGATTTAGCAGCGATCGCCCAACTATATGTCGCTCTTTCAAGAGTAACCTCTAAAGAAAACATGTTCGTATTGTCTAATGACAAGAAACCTGTAAACGTTGAATATGAAGACATTCTGTAATATATTAATTGTAAAAATAAAATACATAGGGAAAAATATCACGACTCATAAGTTTTGACAGAATAACTTATTGGCGCCTGCTCGGGTTTTGAAGCTATAATTCGAGAAGAGTCTTACAATCTCACCGCTGGGCTATCATAGAAGACAATGTACTTATTCTGAAATATAATAAAAATTATGAGCTTTTAAACAATCGTTGATTAAGCAGCTATAAAAAGGGTTTGCGAATATACTCGTAACAGTATTTGTATAGAACCCATTCGGGCCGGCCGTTCCTAACTCCGTATAAGCCCGCTTGCGGCGTGAGTCTAAAATCGTGTTTGATCCGGTTCGGGCCGGCTGAACCGGAATAATCCACTCCACCTGATCCGGCGCGATCCGGCCCGACCTGTGGCGCTGTTTGCGCTGCGACCAAGTTTACGTTAAACGGAGGCTTTGGGGCACTGTTTGTATTGTACTGTGATATACTGGCTCCTGTGTTGCCAGTATTTGTCAATACAAACAGACCTGCCCATGTTTTGGTATTGCTTAAACATATTTCGACTTCCCTAATATTTTGGAGCGCGTTAGTTTCAATTTTTCGATAACTTTTCAGTTAATCTTCATTAGGTGGTGTTAGACGTGTGGTACGTAGCGGCCTGTTACTATCCCACTGCTGAAAATAGGCCCCCTCTCTCCGTTTTTGGAGCTATCCCACTGCTTCAGTGCGGATTGGTAGATTACACATATCTCCAGAATTCTCTGTAGATATGCAGGTTTCCTAAAGATGTTTTCCTTCACCGAAAACCGTGTGATAAATAGCAATTATCAATTACACGCATAAGTTTTAACAGAAAAACTCATTGGTGTCTGCCGGGGTTTCAACCCGTGATCTACTCGAAAGAGCCGCGCGGTGTTACCGCTGGGCTACAGCTTCTTTTCTCAGCAGACGTGTGGCATCCGGCTGAGTAGATAAGACCATCCTCATTTCTTACTGAGGTGTAAAAGACAACTAAGGTAAGTTGACCCGTTGTGTGGTATCCGGTTAAGAAGAAAAGACCACCATTATTCTTACCGAGGTGTCGTAAAATACGATTAAGGTAAGTTTACGTCAAGCAGGTGGCCGGTCGTAAAATACCTAGCCGAATCAAGTGACAACATCTTTATAACATGTTGTGCCGTCCCCACTCAGAGTGGGATAAGGGCAGGAGGATAATGGCTTAAATTATATGGTGTAAAAACACCATATTTACTTTGAACTGTTTAGTTTAATGACGTATTTTAAGTGATAATACTGTATCTGTATAAATAGCTTAACAAAATCTATCTTTTGAAAAAACAGATGGATCTGAATCTTTAAAAAACACGTATCATTGTCAAAAGTGTACACTTTTTTATAGATTTTTAAAGAGCTTTACTCCGACGGGCAACCGAGCTTTACTCGATATTTTTTTTTAATAAAAGAAGATGAAACTTTAAAAAAAAATAGAAAATAAAATAAAGTATTGGGGTATTGTACCTTCCTTACCTTCTCCCGTTCCCCAATTGAGCGACCATGACTTTACAAATTTCAGCGTAATTAACATTTCTTAGCTATTCTTTACACATGTATTCCTTTTATATTTAAACTGTTTATCAATGCCTGAAAAAAGACGTTTTTTTAAAAATGAAACCTAGCTAGATATTTTCGTCGCCCCTGAAACCCTCTCCATACGCCATTAGGTCGTCACGGTTAATGTAAAATGTTAGCCTCAGTTAATCACTTATTGTTCACCATAAAGTAAGTGTATCTCGAAGCGATAATTTGAATATTCGCTTACCTTTCAGCCCTTCCTGATTACCCCGGGGCGGTTAAAAATGGCCGGAACAGTACAATACCTGACTAATTCATGCAAACGAATGCAAGCCAATTAATTAAGAGTCCGACTGCGCAGAAATCTGCCGCCGTCAGACAAAATTGTCGAGCTGCCTCTTCACACTGCAAGGAGTGTACGTGCGGTTATGGTCAGTGTTTTTAATGTGCGGAATATTGACTGGCCCGTTGGCGCAGTGAGTAGTAAGCCTGCCTTCAGCTCCGCGGGTCATGGGTTCGATTCCCTCCAAATTCATTTACAGAAAATGTTGTCAACATTTTCTGTAAATGAATTTGTTGACATTTGAGCCATGGTGTATATTTGTATTTAAGTACTAGCTTTTACCCGCAACTTCGTTCGCGGGGACTGTAGTCTTGGAATTACCAGTAGCTTCTGTCACTCTCCAACTGCAAATATCTCTATAGAATAGTCAGAATAGTCAATAAGATTTATAGTTTTATCAAGAGCATAATTTTATTATTTTAGTAAATAACCCGTATATGCAACAAATATTAAAAGGAGATTTCCTAGATTGGGCTTATCTGTTACAATAAACTAATATAAACCATATATGTACATAAAAAAAATTCTTTTTTTTTTTCTGGTATTAAATATCACTATAAATATTATAAGCAAATAACGTGCAAGAAAACTTTAATAATAACATTTATATGCAACGTATGAATTGTCAACCTGTTTTTTTAAAATTACCTATATAGGTTCAGCGCTGGATTCCAAGTTTTTAGTATAAATACGAAAAAAATATATTATTAGAATTTTTAAATTATGTTTTTGTGAACATAATGTTTCAAAATAAGTATCTGAAAATATATTAAAGTCTCGTTATTAACTGTAACGACTTTTCAGATATTAAAAATGGTTAAAAGTAAAAAATACATGTCAATTATTAGTATTTTTTTTTACTTTTTGCCATAAAGACATCTAAAGACTTATTCCGTTTTGACGTAAACCGAAAAACTTGGAATCTAAACACTTCTGTAAATTCAGATTTGACTTGATTTTGACACATCGTGAATAAAAAAAAATCCATAGTTTTATTACAGATGGAGTTTTAAATATCATCCTATTTAATTCCTGTTGAATTAAAATAATTTCTACAGCCTATATGTTACCACAGTGCATAAGGAATAATGTGCCAAATTTCATCGATACTGGTTCAGGGGATTGACCGTTAAAACGTAACATGTATGTTACGTGACAGATAGACAGACAGACAGGCATACTGACAGACAGACTTTCACATTTTGTAATATTAGTAAGGATAACGATAGATTGACAATTTAGAACCACTCCATATTATGAAACAACAATGTCCCCGCAGCTGTCTATCTGCTTTAAATAAACTTAACAGCTAATTTACGGACTTCATTCAATAAAAATAATCTATACTAATATATAAAGATGAAGAGTTTCTTTGTTCTTTGTTTGTTTGAACGCGCCAAGCTTAGGAACTACTGGACCCATATGAAAAATTCTTTGAGTATATTTGAACAGTAGCATTTTAGATATGAATAATCCCACTTCTTTCACTCCACTACCACTTAGTCCGGATTGGATTACCATGGGAGATATAGGCTCCAGTCGCCTTCTTAAAGGAGAGAGAAGGCTTTGCCCACAATGGGAGATAGTAGCAGACCATTATTATCCTTACAGAAATAAAAAAATCATTTTTTAAATAATTAAAATGCAAATCTCCATACAAATGGTCCGTTTATGTTTATTTTTTTTAGCACCTAGGATTTAAGCACCTAGGATTCCATTTGCTATTTCACCCCACTTAAAACAAAAAAATTGCTAAAAATATATCATATATTTTTTCCTAATATATATTGTTACATTTTCATTTAGAATTTATACTAATATATAAAGCTGAAGAGTTTGTTTGTTTGAACGCGCTAATATCAGAAACTACTGGGCCGAATTGGCCGAATTCTTTGAGTGTAAGATGGTCCATTTACCGAGGAAAGCTATAGCCTATATAATATTTGCATAAATGAATAGGAGAGGAGCAGCAAAAAAACGTCAAAATTTAAAACTTCATAATAAAATGTCTGCGATCTAATTTTTAAGGTAAACCCACTTTAACCATGTTATGGTAATCAAAATACTATATTACGGTTTTAATCTTTCCACGCGGGCGGTAATTGCTAGTTTCAAATAAATGTCTTCAAGGAATAAAAAGTTTCAAACAACATGCACCCTTCATTAACAATGATTATTAACCATATTATAACTTGGTTAGACGAAATCCTTGCATTTAAATCTTACCTGTAAGTGTGACTCACCTTTCAGTTTAGCCCGTGCATTATAATGCTATCGATAAGTGTGTTATTGTTATGCTTAAAAAACTCGAATAAAAATGGGAATTTCCTAAAAAAATCACCTTCAGATCCGCCTTCAGATTATTTCTCATAAAAAGATTTTTGTGCTTATCTTAGTAATATATGTAATTCAGTAAGTTAGATCGCTTCACGAACGGCGTTAAATGGAAAAATGTAAGTACCAGTATTTGATGACCGATTGAAATAAAAAAATTACCCTGTATGTTGAATGAGGTTTTCTACTACATATTAGTGAAAAAAGCGTCTAAATCGGATCAGCGGTTTCTGAGATTAGCGGGAACAAATGCACAATGACTAAAAAGCTGGAATAGAAATGTGAAATTCTTCAAAAAAGTCGGCTTCAGACCGGCCTAGGTCTCATAAAAATATTTGTGCTACCCGTAGACATTGTAATTTAAGTAATCCAGTATGTGAGATCGATTCAAGAACGGCGAAAAACTGAAAAAATGCTAGTAACAGTATCATAGAATACGACCTGTCAACTTAAAATTGACATATCTTTTTTATTAGTTGACCGATTGAAATAAAAAATACCCTATATGTTAAGTGAGGCTTTCTACTACATATTAGTAAAAACCGCGTCCAACTCCGATCAGCGGTTTCTGAGATTAGCGGGAACAAACGCACAGACATACAGACAAACAGACAAACAGAGAAACAGACAAAAATTTTAAAAACTATTGTTTCATGTTTAGAAGCGTGTTTTGAGACAACAACACTAACTTTTTCTTAAAAATATCAAATGTACAGATTTTAACACCTCTACGATTTTATTATATGTATTGATGATTGATTGATGATGATGTATTTAAAATATAAGTATATATTCACCAGTTGTCTGTAACTCATGTCATAATACAAGTATTAAGCTACTTACTTTGGGGACGGACTACCGTGTTTGTAAGTGTTCCATATATTTATTTATATGTGTGTTTAAAGTGTGGAAAAAGCCATAAGGTTTTTTCCAAAATTGAAAAGCTGTTTTTTAATCAGAAACATAGCGATCGACAATTTCAGGCTCTGAAATTGTAACTACGAGTATATAATATCACGTAAATATAATATTTCAGATTCATATTATTTCAATCCATTCAATAACTCATCATTTATTATTTCTGTTATAATATTCTTTGGTCAAACTAAAACTGTAATGTAAACTGTAAACAAGTATTTCAGAATCATAATCTCTATTATTCATTTATAAAATTAGGTGTTAATAATCTTTTTTTTAGTTTTGTTACTGGTTCTAAAAAAATAATCCTACCTAGAACTAAACAGATTTAAAAAAAACAAATTAAATTTATTTTACAACGCTGAATTCAGCGTTTTAAAATAAATTAATTTTTCATAATTTAGAAGATACTACTAGTTTATCTTGTCATAACTAACTTGTGCAAGATCGTAGAATAGTTATATTCACATATTTTAATTTTTTATATAATCCTCAATAGCAAAATCTAAAATCGATTGTATAATTTCACTAATGAACTGATACCACAACCCACAAATAAATAGATTGAAAGAAATAAGATTTCTTGTGTGTAATTTTTCAAAAGATTTGTTTAGATTTCAGAAGTTTATTTTCTTTTGTATGTCTTGAAAAGTGTTCTTTATTCTTAAGGACATTTTTAAATTCTATTGTAAGACCTCTAAGACCTCCAGTAAGAAACGATGAAAAGAAGATTACAGTAATGTCGATAATTTAAGAAAAATCAACAAATAAATAAATAAATTGAGAGAAACGAGATATTTTGTGTCTAATTTTTCAAAAGATTCGTTTAGATTTCAGAAGTTGTATTTCTTTTCTGTGCTGAAAAGTGTTTTTTTTTTTAAGAATTTTTTTAAAATTCTATTGTAAGACCTCTAAGACGATGAATAGAGGATTAGAGGAATGCCGATAATTTTAGAAAAAAATACTGAAACGCAATATACAATAACAAATCTGCGTCCGTGCGTCTGAAACGCCTCAAATTACACTAATTAATATCGCAGAATCTCATCACTCTACAACGCGATTCCAGAAGATTAAGGTGTTCCATTATAGAGTTTTTTCCGTGCATATTTAATAAACGTTAATATTGCATTAATTTACTGAATCATTTTTGACGGGCTTCAGAAATATAATTGTACTTTTTTGCTGATTTAGATTCTAAATCCGTTAGGATTAATGTCTTGGCCATGAAACTTAATAGGCTGGTGGTAATAAGGCAAGTTTCAATAGGAAAAATTTATCATTCTTTTCATGAGATTTAATCGTGACGAAATCGGTTATCATTTAGTTAACTTATTTTGAAACTTTACGACGCTTTACGATTTTGTCGTGGAGCTTATCCCTATGATACTTCGGTTTCAGGGCGAAACGATCGTAGAGATTGTGGTAGTGTGTGTAGTGCTTGTGTGAAGTGTTGGTGGTGGCGGCGTTTTGTGATATGTGTGCTGACTTGTCCTGCATGTTTAAGGTAAGTGAATGTTGCCTGCTTCGTACACTTAGCATTACATAGACTCTCTTAACAAACGCGAATTACAGCAAAATAATTCTATTATAAGTACAAGTTTTACGTTACTCGTAAAGGTAAAGGTACGTAAGTCGTTTGTGGGTTTGGCTATAAGGTTCTATAATAAAATTCCTCAACCAATTTTAGCTTTGCTATAACAGCAGTTTAAAAATACTGTCAAGTAGGCTTTCTGTATCAGCCTCTCTGATACAGAAAACCTACTATACTGTTGAGGATTATTTAGATGATAAGAATGCGTGAATATAGCTACTGTCTAACCCTGCACAATATAGTAATGACTTAATGTAACTAGTTATAAGTATTATGTTGAAAAGAGCAACCGCCGAGTTTCTTGCTGGCTCTTCTCGGTAGAAACAGCTTTCCGAACCAATAGTAGAATTGACGATTCAAAAGGACTTGTTTATAAGTTTATTTGAATAAAGGAGTTTTTGAAAAATTTTGAAAAAACGGTCACCTATAATGTCGGTTTTACGGACAAAGATTTTAGGTGACAACGTCTTTTTAAATGTGATGGATTGGAGTGGGAGAGAGACGCAAGGCATTCGCCAGTCTGGCGGTCCTCTCTTTAATTAGGTGACTCATCGTAACAGACGTGAGCGAGCGTTACACTTTTTCATGAGTGACTCCAAGCCGCAACCTAATTTAAAACGTTGTCACGCCATAAATCGAATCCGTGACGGACGCTTTAGAAAGTAGACTACGTACCACTGCGCTATAGACGTTGTCACAGTTTCCGATATCTGAAACAGCAAAATATCATCTTAACAAGTATAAATGGCGGCCGGCTTAGGGCATTAGTTTTGGAAATGAGAGTGAAATTGCGTGTTTAGAGACACCGAAGCTACTCTGGGTCCACTGACTGTGGGTCATTTGTCAGTTTCTTTACGCTAGTGTTGTGACTACGATGTCGATAGCGAGCATTTTAAACCTTAATTTATTTAACACTAATTCTTTATCACAAAGACATAATAGTACCCGCATGACCGAGGCTTGCTCGGTTTTTAGAATATAGAAAAAAAGATACTTCAAAAAAAAAATAAAAAAGAGTTGGGTAGGTAGGGCTCAATCCTAGGTATCATTTCTCGATACCACCCGTTCCCCGAATAAGCTAAGCTGACCTGACAATTTACGGCAAAAATAGTGTTTTATATTCAATGTAATTTTTTTTAATAAACATGTTGCTACATGATTTGGCTAGGAATTTATGACCGGTCGTCTGTCTGACGTCAATTTACCTTAGACATTTTTAACGACACCTCGACCAGAGGGCGGTCTATTCGATTTATCCAGATATCCCATGGCATATTTATGTAATAACAAATTTAAATAGATACTATATATAAAACGGATAGGGCTGCTTTACAAAATAATAAACCGCTAAATTCAATTTTGCAAATCACATAATTGAAAACGCTATAAAAATTACCTAACGATTATTGTTTCTCGATTTAGCATACCTGAAAAAAAAACTAGAAAAAATTTATATACAACTCACGTTAATTGTCGGTCAGATTAACCTCTCTAGCCCTGGTTTAAAAGACGAGAATAGAATTAACACCATATGCTTTTGCTTTTTGAAGTGGAATGGCGGCCGGCTCAGGGCATTAGTTTTGGAAATGAGAGTGATAAATAAAGTCAATCAATTGAATTTGAAAAAATATTATCGATATATTTAAAACATTGCTCACATCACTAGAGAGCATCTGCGTGAAATCAGAAATACGTGAAGCTCCCCGGTCGAGTCCCGTGAGATGAATGGTGTCTTCAGAATAGTTTTATAACTCGGGGCCCACCTTTACACAAATATCATGTTTGGAAAAGGTTCTGCTCCTACGGGAATGTTACCTCGTATTCTTTGGGTAAACGTACAATGATTTTTATCACGGGTTTATGATTTGAATACAAGCTTTGCTGATGTTTTATTGAAGAGTGATATCGTGGTTATTCTGGTGCCGCAACTGTATTGACTCATGACAGTTTTTGAATGATTATTTTACTAGATTATTGAATCTTCATGATTCGTAGTGAAAAATTCTTTCAGTGTTTTGGAATTCGACGTTTCCACCAAACAAATCTTATACAAAAGTAACTCGATTTTATGGGGATGTGACCCCGTATGTTTATATAATACGAATGAATCGCGAAAGCTTAAAATCTACCATACTAGAATGTCTACATAAAGATTTAAATTAAGTCATCATCTTCCTGCCCTTATCCCACTCTAAGTGGGGTCGGCACAACATGTTATAAACATGCTGTAACACGATTTGGCTGCGTTTTTACGACCGGCCGAATGCCTCACGTCAACTTACCTCTGTCGTATTTCACGACACCTCGGTAAGAAAGAGGGTGGTCTATTCTACTAAACCGGATACCACACGGTGGGTCATCTTACCTTAGTCGCCTTTTACGACACCTCGGTAAGAAATGAGGTTGGTCTATTCTACTCAGCCGGGTACCACACGGCGGGTCGACTTACCTTAGTCGCCTTTTACGACACCTCGGTAAGAAAAGAGGTTGGTACTATTCTACTCAGCCGGATACCACACGGCTATAAAGATTTAAATTAAGTATAATGAATATATTTATACATATAGCATATTACACAGTTGAAGATTTTAAAAGCGATAAAAATGCTTTGTAACGAAAATCTTTTCAACCTTATACATTGTCATAATTTATATATTTATGTTACTTGAAAATGTTTAAAAGATTAAACACCTTTTTCTAGATTTTTTTCTAAGTGCAACATTCCAAATGAATAGCAGCTTTATTAAATCTAAGTACCTGGTGACCGAGCCATGCTAGATAATTTTTTTTATTATAAAAAAAATAAGAAAGCAAAAAAGGTTGGTAATAACAGGGGCTTGATCCCATGTATTTTCATTCTTTTAATTCTTTCCATTACCCACTGAGCTATCACAACTTTACAGTTGACAGCTAAAATATCATTTACATTCTATTCAACATTTTCGAATTTTTTCAGTGCCCAAAAACAAGGAATAAAACGGCATTTTTTAAGCCTTGTTGGTTATCCAAATAAAATAAAGGATTTATTACTAGTTTTGGTTTTACCTAAAATCTCTTTATCGGGAACGGGTATCAACAAAAATACGGTATTAGTAGTAAAAACAAAATAGGTGTGTCTAAACTCCCGTGACGGAGACGGATGGGTCCGGATGATGGCTGAGATAGCGGAGGTGGGCCGGCGTTATCAGATTGGAAGGGTGGAAATAGCCTCCGAAGCGATATTTGGGATTTGTTGTTTATAGGTATCCGTTCTCGAGTTGATATCGGAGATTAAAAGAAAGAAAGAATTTTACGAACGTTAAACCTTGCTAAAACAAGAACAACTTAAAAAGACGACGATGTAACAAACATATATCCATACTTACATACTTTCTGTAGGATTCTTTCTTTTATAATTTCATTATTTATAGAAGTAGTTTTAAGCTTAATGCACCCTATAAAAATATCATTGGTTTTGTTTTCAAAATAATTGTATTATTACTTTTATTCTTTTGAATTACCAACTTTACTGCAAAGAGCTTGAGTAAAACTACGTCATACAGATTTAAGATGATCGCTTTTTGAGTGAAGTAACGATGACGAAATATTTCAGTAACGACTTCTTATTATCCCACTGCTGGGAATAGGCTTTGCTCTCTATTTTTGGAGAGAAGGGTTGGAACTAAGACCTATCACGCTGCTCCACTGCGGACTGGTAGGTTACACATATCGTGTAATTGTATATATAAATGAGAAAAATAAGTTTAAAAAAAAATATTGGTGCCTGCCCGGGTTATGAACCCGCGACCTCGAGTTACACGGTGTCACAGCGGACTAAATATTACTAGTTATAATAGTTTTATTATGAAAAGGGCAACCGCTAAATTTCTCGCTGGGTTTTCTATGAGCTATTTTCCGAATCACCCAATTTCAAAGTATTTGTGTTCAAAGTTAGTTAACTTAGGTATTCGAACAAACTCACAATACACTTTTATTTTGAAATTTAATTAGATTTTGTAAGCCATTTTATTCTTTATTATCACTTCTTCCACTTATATGCACTTAAAACAAACGGGTAATAAAAATAAAGCCAAAACCAGTAGTATCTTAAGCCCACACCCCAAAACTGTCTCAAACTCACGTAAGCCATTACGTACAAACTAAACGATCACCGGACCTCATTACGGGCGTCTTAACCCCCTCCCCCCAAGGGTGGGGTGGACTAAGTGACTCCGAACGGAAATAAAGGTGCACGCGACTGGAGGTAATGTTAATTGAATTTCTGCAGACGCGTGGATAGTGTTGTGCTTGTATAAACGTCGATTTTGGAAATGAGAGTCGTTATTACAAACTTTAATTAAACTAGAAATACCTTAAGTAAGTTTATTATACCAACTGTAGAAATCAACTTACTGGAACTTAACTTGTGAGTTTGGTAACTGAATAACTGGCATTATAATTAAGGTGTTATTACACTTACTAGCAATATTATTTGGGTAAAGTGACGAAAAAATTGGCAGCATTACACACACACACGCACACACGCACGCACGCACGCACGCACGCACGCACGCACGCACGCACGCACGCACGCACGCACGCACGCACACACAGGTATTTATTGTGGCGTCGCGAAATATTAGTGATAATATATATTCGGGTTTAGTGATTGTATAAGAATATACTCGTAGTTACCAACTAACTGTTATGGCGATGTATGTTTGGTTAACAATTAACTGGCGTGACGTTATCGACAGACTAACTAGACTGAAACTTAAAAATACTTACTGTTACTGGCATAAAAATAGTGTTTATTTATACTAAAAAAGGATAATATGGACTAAGTAATCTGAATGAAACTATGAAGTTAGTTTAAAATAAATAAATAAATAAAAGGTAAGTATGTGAGTGGAGATTCTACGTGGTTTACCGTACAACCTAATATTCAATAATTATAGGTAAGGGCACTAGTATTTGACCGTTTTGTATGATATTTTAAATAACAAGCGTTTTGTTTGTTGTAGATAATAAAAAATAAATGTGTAATTACCTGTTGCCATCTATTAACAACTGCTCAAAACCTCAGAACTTTAGCTCACTTTAATTTTTAAAATTTAATATTATTAACTAATATTTTTATTAGCTACAACAAACAAAACGCTTATTATTTAAAATTTTATACAAAACGGTCAATTACTAGTGCCCCTACCTTAATTATGTTTATTTGAAAACAATTTTCTAATATCGATTAACATAATTAACGTTACGTATTAACATAATTAACAGAGAGTATCGACTACATTCCAACACTAAATTTGTCCGCCGAGTGATACCTACGCGGCCGCGCCACGCAAGATTAAACGTCACCAACCGTCAGATATTTCCACCAGGAGGGGGTGCACTATTAACCCCCACTTTTATTATACCCGTATTATAATGATATAAGGTTCAGAATACCCTGAACGACAGCAAACGTATACTTGCGAAGGCGTCACCTGCAGAGAACAACTTTTAAATAATATGACAATGACTTTAATTTTTATAGGCCCCTTATTTGCTTTTCTTAGTTATTTGTTTGTGAACAATTAACGCCAGATGTCGCTGTTATATTATTTAGTAAATTAATTTTTTTAATAACTAACTTTGGTTACCTAAAATTATTTTAGTTTGGATTTAGGATTATCCTCCTGCCCTTATCACACTCTAACTGGGGTCGGCACAACATGTTTTAAACATGTTATCACAAAATTTAGTTACGTATTTTTACGACTGGTCGCCTGCCTGACGACAACTTACCTTAGTCGTATTTTAAGACACCTCGGTAGGAAATGAGGGTGGTCTGTTCTACTCAGCCGGATACCACACGGCGGGTCAACTTATATTAGTCACGTTTACGATACCTCAGTAAGAAATGAAGGTGGTCTATTCAACTTAACTGGATATCATAAAGCGGGTCGACTTACCTAAGTCACTTTTACGACACCTTGGTAAGAAATGAGGTTAGTCTATTCTACTCAGCTGGATACCACACGGCGCGTCAACTTACCTTAGTCGCCTGTACACGACATCTCAGTAAGAAATATATTTTTCTTTCTCTTTTCTAAATATATGTATAAAAAGAATAATTAAATAAGGTGGTCTATTCTACTCAGCCGGTTACCACACGTCGGTTTCTTTTATCGCAGCGCAATAATGATATTGTCATTACATTTGTATTTGGATCTTTCGTTAGGTGCTATGCCCCTGTCAGCGTTAAGTGGTTATAGATTGCGGTACGTGCGCCGAGAGCGCTACCTTTACTTAGCTCGGGAAATGGCAAAATGGCGTAGTGATTGAAAGAAATGGCGGCAAAAATTGCTCTTGTGTTACTCAAATCCTGTTATATAAGTGTAAGGGGTATCGCTGAAAGGTGAAATGATTGCTCGATTATTTGGAACCAGAGTTAACGAAAATGTCAAATGAATTTTGTTATTCCGTCTTAATTTACCTTTACTTATTTATTTATGTGTTATTTTGTACAAAAAGTGTAAAATAAAATAAAAATAAGCGACATTATGTAACTATCTCATTGGAGGGCAGAGTTTTTTTCTGTCTAGCTAGATCGAATTTTTCCCCCCAAAACCACCTACATGCTGAATTTCATGAAAATCGTTAACTAATTTAAATATTAAAGACATAAATGTGTAAATTTTTTGTTTTTCAAAATAGAGTTCTTGCTAGTTCTTCTCGGAGCAATATTCCTAGTCGGTGTCATCTTCTTAAAAACATTTATAGATTTATACGTGCTTATTTTATAAGCTCACCTGAATCCATACTATTATAAATGTGAAAGTCTGTCTGTCACTCCTTATCTACAAACTTATACATATAAGCTATATAGGACTACAACGAGCTGTGATAGCCCAGGGGTAACATCGTGCGGCTCTTTCGAGAAGGTCACGGGTTCAAACCCGGGCAGACAACAATGGGGTTTTCTGTTAAAACTTATGTGTGTTATTGATAATTGCAATTTATCACATGCTTTTCGGAAAACATCGTTAGGAAACCTGCATATTTCTAAAGTATTCTGGAGATATGTGTAACCTACCAATTCGCATTGGAGCAGCGTGGTAGGTCTTAGCTCCAACCCTTCTCTTCCATAACGGAGAGAAGAGGCTTATTCCCAGCAGTGGGAGAGTAACAAGCCGCTACTTACAAAATGCTACTACAATACAAAACTAACAAAACAGTGCATAATAAAGGGTATTTTTACCGGTGAGTCGCAGGACAAGTAAGAATTAGAATTAGAATATGTATATGTGTCTATGTATGGTAAATGAGTCGCGACGGTCACATAACCTAATGTTTTTTGATATATGAATTACTGGGTTTATCACAGCGTAGTTTGCGGCGATAAGGTTTCCCGGAAACAATACTCACCCAAGCACCTGTAATGTTTGGCCACGCTAAAAGGCGGTGTCGGGTGACGCGCAGATTCATCCTAAACGCCGGTAAATATACAGGGATCGGTTACACTTATTTATCCCGTCTTAAGTAACAGAAAACTCTAAGCATTTATTTTTATACTGAACTCAATCGTACTAAAATTAAAAACAATTTTTAAGTGAATACTTTTTCGCTCAACTTAAATGTATTTTGGCATTATTAACGTAATATGTATCATTATCTTCCTGCCTTATCCCACTCTAAGTAGGGTCGGCACAACATGTTATAAACATGCTGTCACATGATTTGGCTACGTTTTTACGACCGGCCGACTGTCTGACATCAACTTACCTCAGTCGTGCTTTACGATACCTCGATAAGAAAGAGGGTGGTCTATTCTACTAAACCGGATACCACACGGTGGGTCAACTTACCTTAGTCGCCTTATACGACACTTCGGTAAGAAATCAGGTTAGTCTATTCTACTCAGCCGGATACCACACGGCGGGTAGACTTACCTTTGTCGCCATTTACGACACCTCGGTAAAAAAAGAGGGTGATACTATTTATTCTATTCAGCCGGATACCACACGGCGTTAAAGTAATATGTATCCTGTTTTCGAAAAAAAAAATGTTTTTTTATTACACATATAAGCAGAGTATATAAATATTTTTTGTATTAGCCGTAAACGCGTTACAGACAGATATATGTTTTTTTTCATACAGCCAAAAAAACACATTTTTCTTTATATCGAAGCGTTTTCGATGAAATCTCTCAAATGGCTTGAGTTATTTCGACCTTTTGCACAATACTCATCATATTTTAAACAATTAACACAATCTATTTATTGAATAAAAATTCGTTTAGTACTTTTTGAATTTATCGTGAAGAACAGACGTTCGCCGAAGGACACTTTGTTTCATGATCATCATCCTCCTGCCCTTATCCCACTCTAAGTGGGGTCGGCACAACATCTCACATGATTTGACTATGTATATTACGACCGGCCGCCTGTCTGACGTCAACTTACCTTACCTTTTTATGACAACTCGATTCTTGATTTGTGCTATATCCATTTATAAGGCTTTACCCGAGTAGAAATAAGTCTAGCGCTAAGATTTCCCGTATGAATTCTAAAGCAAAAAGTAGGTTAGTAGGTTATTTGTTGCTCCACAACCTCCTTTATCCTATGAAAGTCAACTTAACCTTATTTTAGCCGTTCTAGATAACATACTAAACCTTCAGGAACAATTCATCATCCTCCTGCCCTTATCCCACTCTAAGTGGGGTCGGCACAACATGTTATAAATACGCTGTCACATGATTTGGCTACGTTTTTACGACCGGCCGCCTGCCTGACGTCAACTTACCTCTGTCGTATTTTACGACACCTCGGTAAGAATGAGGGTGGTCTATTCTACTAAACTGGATACCACACGGTGGGTCAACTTACCTTAGTCGCCTTTTACGACACCTCGGTAAGAAATGAAGTTGGTCTATTCTACTCAGCCGGATGCCAAACGGCGGGTCGACTTACCTTAGTCGCCTTTTACGACACCTCGGTAAGAAAAGAGGGTGGTACTATTCTATTCAGCCGGATACCACACGGCGTACACTTCAGGAACAATTGTACTACGATTAATTAAAAACCGTACAAAAAACTGTTCATTAGACTGAAAAAATCGATCATATACAGACGTGGACAGGTTTTAGACACGGACAGGACTTTGTTTTATCTATGCTAATATATGAAGCTGAAGAGTTTATTTGTTTGTTTGATTGATCGATTGAACGCGCCAGGAACTACTGGACTGACTCAAAAAATTATTTCAGTGTAAGACAGTCCATTTATTTAGGAGGGCTATATAACATCACGCTTAGTCGAATATGTGAGCAGCAGCAGTAAAAAATAGTACGATAATGGCAACATTGAAAGCTTTCCTTGAGTGCGCTGAATAAACGCAGTAGTTATTAAAAAATCATGTACTACAAAATTGTTCCCCTCTAAAAGTTCTAAATAAAACACTTTCCCATTTTAACCATTAACAAAACCCACTTTAACCATTCTTATGGTTATCAAAATACTATATTACGGTTTTAATCTTTCCACGCGGGCGGAACCGCTGGCGATTGCTAATAATAAAAATAGATACAGATGATTTTGTCTACTTGACTTTAGTTTTGGTTTTACTCCTCTATGCTAATGGAAACTCAATCAATGTCGTGCTTGATGGATAACATTAATTTGGAAAACAATTAGTTTTTCTAATCATTAGGGACTAAGCCAACTAAAGGTAAAAAATATTGGCAAGGAAATGGTGGTTTATTTTTGTTTAAATAAAAACGTAACGTATTATTAAGATCTAAAGTAGGATTTATAAAAAGATAACAAAATTAATAGATTTGTAAACAAACTAACAAAAACAAAATGGCTGACGTGAACAGGTTAACTAACAGACCTTTCGCAAGCGAGAACCGATCGTAAAAGAGGCCTCTGTTCTTGCTGACCACTTTTATAGTACTGGATGAGAGGATGTTAAGAATGTTGCTAGTAACAATAAATTACTTATGTTGCTGTCTACAGTATATTTTCTGTAACTGTACATAAAATTAATTCTCTTCTAGTTGTAATTATATTATTCAAGACTTAGAAAAACGTTGGGAATGAAAGTACGTATAAATAAAATGGTGTACGCGTAAGGCGGACGTAGGTAACAAAGTCTAAGGGAGTGACCAACCTCTGTAATATATTGATCAGACACGTTGGAACTATGTGGATATGATTAATATTTATCCTATCCTACTAATATAAATGCGGCAGTTTGTGAGTATGGATGTATGTTTGTCACTCTCACGGCGAACCTGCTGAAGCAATATCGACGAAAATTAGCACTATTATTTCTTGTACAACATATACACTATAGAAATCCTGTTCATTATACTGGAATAGGATGGCGTTGAAAAGCACCATTTATTATCAACCTATCACGTGACAACAGTCCACACGAATGATGTTGCGTGTAAATGCTAGTCTATACTAATAATACAAATGCTAAAGCCTGTCTGCTTCTTTGTCGGTTTGTTACGGTTTCACCGCTAGTTCGCTTGACCGACGTGGATGAAATTGCGTATAATTAATGCTAATATATAAAACTAACCTAAAGGATAAAAAATTCGTGTTTTAGGTACATAAATAAAGAAAAAAATTCATTCTTGCGGGTCAAGAAAGCAAGAAAGCGGGTCAAGAAAAAAAAATTTAATGGCAATATTTTGCTGGTTTTTTTTAACCTTATGCATCTTCAATTACGGAAAGGGCTCCAACGATTTTCCTGAAATTCAGTATGTAAGGGGTTTTGGGTAAGAAAAATTGATCTGGCTAGGTTTTATTTAAAACAAAATTGTTTTATCCCTGTTTTCGGGAAAGTGCTAAAAGTGCTTTCTATTGAATTTAAAAGATAATTTTCGCTATCTTATGTGAAGTTATGACAGCTCATTTGGGGAACGGCGTGTCTAGACAGGTGAAGATAGGTTCAAACCCCACCTCCTCAAATATTTTCTTTTACATAATCTTTTTTTAAAAAAACGAGCAAGGCTCGGTCAATCAGGTACTACTATTAACGTTCATAAACGGTTGAAGCTTATACCAATTCTTTTACGACCAGCCGCCTGCCTAACGTCACTTCGAGACCTCGGTAAAAATTAAGGTGGTCTAATCTACTTAGCTCATATTTAAACTTGATTAAAATATGTTGTGCCGACCCCAGCTAGAGTGGGATATATGAATAATAGTAATATTGTTGTAGAGATATGATAAGGTATATCCACGTTATGATATCTACAAGTCGGTCGGTAATTGGAGCTATCAGAGAGCGGCAGGCCATAAAGAGGTGAAGCGAGGTGGTGTCGATCGAGCGTGAAACCTGCACGGAACGATGAAAGGAAACTGCGCTGTGTGGGAAATGTGGGAATTTATACAGTAAAAATTTAAAGTATTTAGCTCCACGTTTAGTGAGGGCTTAGATTTCTTTCGAATTTGTTCAATAAAAACTCATTGAACAATATTTTATTATCCCACTGCTCTTCTTCTTGTTGTGGACTGTTTTCCGCACATATTCAATGTAAATTCAAATTCAAATTCAAAATATTCTTTATTCAAATAAACTTGTAAACAAGTGCTTTTGAATCGTCAACTCTACTGCTGGTTCGGAAAGCTGTTCCTACCAAGAAGATCCAGCAAGAAACTCGGCGGTTGCTCTTTTAAAAATATAATTCTTAATACTATTTACATTATGTCGTTACTGTCTTGTACAGGCTCAAAGAGAGCTATATCTACACATTCTTATCTTCTAAATAATCTTCAAGAGTATAGTAGGCTTTCTGTATCAGCCTCTTATTAACAGTGTTTTTAAACTGCTGTAATGGCAAAGCTGAAATTGATTGCGGAATTTTATTATAAAATCTTACACCAAAACCCACAAACGAATTACGTACTTTTGCAAGGCGCAAAGCAGGAGCCGCTAGCTTATGTCGGTTCCTGCTTTGTCTATTGTATACATCACCTATCGTTTTATAATTCTTTATATTTTTATGTACATAAATTAAGTAACTTAAGGCGGCCATTGTGCCATTGTAAGGGTGACTGGGGTGGTTATTCCAGCAAGATAAGCTCCGTCCAAAAGCTAAAAACCCTACCCTGGCTCCTCAAGGCTTCTTATAACTCGGTGAGCTAAGGATGTTTGCCCGATACTCTGCCACCTCCGTGCAATACAACATGATGTAACATGTCGTTTCTGGCTCCCTCATGCATCCTCTGCATATTTGGCTGTCAGTAATAAATAGAATAGGTGTTTATTGAGCAGGCAGTGTCCGGTAATGATTCTTATCATTCACAAGTTCGCATTCGAAATAGGGCCAGCCTAAAATGTGATATACATTTTTAGCTGGCCCTATTCTAAGTATAATAACTCTATCATCACGTTTGTTGTCGCCAATGACTTTTGCTTTCTATTTTTATAGCAACACCATCATGAAACGAGTATCGCGCCCTTGTGACTGAAATGGTGGCAACATTGTGTCGTGTTTCCGGTGGAGTCTTCTTATATATTGCTAAAACGTTTCAGTTGCATTCAGTCTTTGTTCGTTATTCAAGAAAAGTGCATCTCAGAACGGGAATTGTGGTATTCTTATTATATCGTGTTATTATATAGTGTGCGTTAACACGTTTGCATTTTAATAAACGCCAAATGATATAACATGAATATTACATTTGATTATTTCCAATTCGCACGATAATTCCCAAAAAAGCCATTCTGACCCGATTTACGGCCTCTATTCTCACGTCGAAATAAAAATACTGTGGGGCATTACCTTAAGCCGCCCTATCCCGTGGAAGGTACATCCGACCATTGACAGTCAATTGGGCCTACAAATCGCTCTGCGGCACTTTAACATCCTTATGGGGGTTCGGTCCCATACATTAGCCGCGCAACTTTTGCTCATTGCCATCGTAAAGTGGTTTTTAGAACCATGTAGTGATGTGGCAACTCTAGCCAGTCTTAAAGGGTCTCATTTTGACTAAGGGACTTTTTTTACATCTTACTAAAATTATAAATGCGAAAGTTTGTGAGTATGGATGTATGTTTGTTACTTTCACGGAGAATCCTCTGAACCAATATTAATGAAATTTGGCACGATTGTTCCTTATATACCGGGCTAACATATAGTCTATAGAAATCCTGTTAATTCTACACGAATATGAAGAGCGCCATCTATTATTAACCTATCTCGCGACAACAGTCCACGAAAAACTGATCGTTTGATTTGATCACGTAGAGACACTCCGAGCATAGCTCGTTCCTTCGCCCGCTGTGTGACTCTGAGCCTTCTTATAAGAATGGCTGACTAGCCACCACGTTTCAAATCCGTATGTCATCACTGGTAACACGCACTGGTTGAAGACTTTTTGTTTCAAATATTCACTTTGACAAAATCATTTCAATACTTAAGGATAAATTTTAAAAAATTATACACTTATGAACCGGTAACAATATAATAAAAATTAATAACTTTTCTATTTTTTTGTCGAATTATTTTTAAATTTGTTAAAAACTCAGTGGTCGCTCCCATCACGAATAGCGATTATTTGAGGTTAGATTCTAATCACACGAGGTCACCTAAACACGTCTACCTATTACAAATGCCGCACGCGAAAAGAGACTGAATGACGTAAGCCGTTGCCTTGTATAGGTTGTCACAGCTTAGAAATCTGGTTTTCCAACAATCCATAAAGAAGTAACAATTATATATGTTGGATTATACTATATATATAGGATAGGTTAACTGACTGAAGGTTGATCATGATAAAACCGAAAACCAAATTCAGATTTTGAGAAGTTGATCACCGACAATGTCGTCAAAAGCCAACACAGTACAAACTACCATAGAAGGATGACATAAAATGTCGACATCGCGCTGTAAACAATATCTTTGCACCATAAAGAGTATCGCAATCCTCCCCAGGGCGGCGGTCGGTGAGCGCTCCACTTAATAATATTTTTCACCTTGTTTCGTTTTCCAATTTTCCGCAAGTCACTCTCCGGGGTAACGGGCCGTGTTTTGATTTAGAAATGCGCCAGTGACCGCGGCCTTTTACTGCCGACGACGCGACTCACGACTTATTCTAATTCTAATTCTAATTCTAAATAAATATTGTATTATACAAAATCAGACATAACTTTCTAAGAGCCATAATACAAAAGTAATGATTATTTTGCTATAATCGGCAATATAATAAAATATATGTAATACTAAATGTAAAGTGTTACATATATTAATGTATAAACAATAATTATGTTTGGCGTGTGGTTTCCAGCTGCGTCGAATAGACCACTCTCATTTCAAGGCGAGGTGTCGTATTTTACGAGTAAGGTAACTTGACGTCAGGCAGATGACTGGTCGTAAAATACGTAGCCAAATCATGTGACAATATGTTTATAACATGTTGTGCCGACCCCACTTAGAGTGGGATAAGTAGTAGGAGGATGATGACTAAATCTAAAGTGTACTATCTGTATTCGTACCTTATAGATGCAGGGTTCGAAACTGCCACTATAAACCACTATCGCCAATACCACACTACACTTGCCCTGCACATATTTACTAACACGATCTCAAAAGCGCGGATTACAGCAAAATGATTTTATTGTAACTTTTTCACTGTAATAATCATGTAATGGAATGCTATTAAATATAAATTAAAATTATTACAAATAAATAAATCAGTTATTAATTTATTATAAATCGTATGGTGTAAATGCCATTGTCTTCTATCTTTCAGGTTGTAACGGTGGCACTTCTTTAACGTTTTATGGTAAAGAAATAAAAATGTTAACTTAATTTTGTGACGAATTTTGTAACAAATCTGAATATAATATTTGAAATTTGGATCAACAAGGGAATTTAGTACAGTTTTTTTATAAATTTAGTATCAATTATGATAATTATATCAGAAACCATTATTATAAGATCAAATATTATGTAATTAATGTATGGGAAAAACGATTTATTTAAAAATTTCTATTTCCCTTGGTCATTGCATCACGCGTGAACGGATGAAACAATGTCGGTAATTTTTTTTTGTTATGTTAACTCATCATCTTCCTGCCCTTATCCCACTCTAAGTGGGGTCGGCACAACATGATTTAGCTACATATTTGACGATCAGCCGCCTGCCTGACGTCAAATTACCATAGTCGTATTTCAAGACACCTAGGTAAGAAAGAGGGTGGTCTATTCTACTTAACCGGATACCACCCTGTGGGTCAACTTACCTTAGTCGCCTTTTATGATACATCGGTAAGAAATGGGGGTGATCTATTCTACTGATCTGCGACCACACGGTGGTGTTGTATTAATTACTGTCAAATAAATTTAGCGGAACATTTTTTGTCTACAATGTACTTAGCCATTTTATCTAAAATTATCTTATCTTAGCTCGGGGAAGCCTATCGGTGACTATTCCACCCATTTCCCCATGGGATATGAATGTCATTGTGACAGTATCACCTTTTTTTATACAGGAAAAATCCCTTATGGGTACCGCCGCCCGACGGGGACAGGCGGCGGTTATGTCGGACTCGCATCGACTAAAACGACCTGTGTGCTCCACCACGCTGCCGATGGCAATGACAGGGTATCGTTGTACACATTGCCTCCATCCCCGCCGACAGCTCTGCTCCCAGAGAACACCTTCTCCAGGTAGGGGCTCCTCGAATGAGAAGCCTCCCTCCGCTAACCGGTGCATCGGGAGCACCAGATGCACCGACCGCCTCGGGGACCTAGTAAGCCAGACGTCTGATATAGTGACAGTATCACCTGCTTCAACGTACCAGTAGCATTAATAAACTTGGGGATAGGGATATTTGCAAGGTCCTTGACTTCAATTTCATCCTTACCTAGAGTTTCCCATCTTACAAGCAAGTACATGGGGTGCAATATCAAACTATTAAAATGGATATTTTATCTTCCTGTATGCCGAATTTTTTGTTAAAGCAGAAAAATATATTTTTGTAAGCCATTGTCCATTTTGTCACAGCGTGACCCCACTTGATATAATCTAATATTTTCCCTTCATATTTGGGGAATATGTGTCAAACATTACAAATATTTGCCAAACCATTTCAATATTGCAATCGCAAAAATTTTATAAGTAGGAATAATAATTTAGGTAATATGTAAATATCGTATATCTAGCTATATGTTAAAATTGGAGAAAACATATATTTGTAACTGCTTTAATTAGTAACAGATGTGTAGGGTAATTTTCTGTGTGGTATCTGGCTGAGTAGAATAGACTAACCTGATTTCTTACCGAGGTCTCGTAAAATGCGATCAACGTAAGTTGACCCCACATGGCGGCGCTGCATACGCTCGCAGACTGCCTGGCTTGGGCGGTTCAGCGAGTGCAGCTCGTGTAGTTCATGCCATGGTGGACAGGGAGGGATCGTGGGTTGCGATGGACTCCTTCTGCGAGGTTGTTATCTCGCGGAAGGAGGCGGCAGGTCGGGTCCGGGAAGTCAGAGGTGGCTCACTCTGAAGTATGAGTTGCTGCTGGCGGGGATAGGGTAATGTGTCCAACGGTACCCTGTCCCCGCCACCAACAGCGTGGTGAAGCACTGTCAGGTTTTTAATCGGTGCGAGTCCGACATACCCGCCGGGCGGTGATGACCCATAATGGGTTTTCGTGAGAAAAACCAATTAAGTAAACTCGCGGTTACAGTAATAAATTTCAGCGTGAGGTATCAGAAATGAAGTCTCTGCATAAAGGGTTCATCAAATTTTCTGTTTCTGTGGCTAGGATTTATGAAAGGCTTTGGGCAAATGTTGGGCCCAACGTTGCCAACTATATTGGCCATAATAACTTATATCCTACAAACACACGATGACGCGTAGGGGCGAAGACGCAGGTAACTTGACGGAAAATCTAATTTACCAAATTGAATTACATCGTCCACCATCTCCCGGATATATTTCTGCGGAAAGTGCTCTTTGTGACATGTTATTGAATGGAATCTTGATGGATAACAACATTTTTACGAATGATTGTAATGGATACGGCGTAAGGTGCGTTTGATGTCGTTTTATAAGTTGGGATGTGATTTCATAACTTGAATATACGAAATGTGTCGTGGCAAGTACACAGAAGCATATAGTATATAGTAGCGGCCTATTACTCTCCCACTGCTGGGCATAGACCTCTTTCTATAAAGCAATTGTTTTGCTAAACAATTAAAAAACAGTTTAAAATTGATAATCATAATTACAAAATTTGAAAAACCCCTCCGTTAATGTTTTCGTTCAATTTTTTTCTGCATTATAACTTATGAAAATATATTTGAGTAGTAAAACAATTAAATATATACGACAGTGGAAAGTCCGGAACAGCGGAACAATCGTTTTTGTGTAAACTCCAACACGACACGGAGGGTCGCGGTTACAACAGTTAAAAGTAAGAGATGCCACGTGAGTGTCTACAATTTATATGTAAATCAGACGCGGGAACGTATAGTCTGAGAGCTGACAGACAGCTGAGACTGGACAGCTGTGGTAGCCCAGCGGTAACTGGTACTGTTAAAACTGTAACGGTACTGTTAAAACTTATGTGTCTAATTGATAATTGCAATTTATCACACGCTTTTCGGTGAGGGAAACATCGTGAGGAAACCTGCACATCTCTAGAGAATTCTGGAGATATGTGTAACCTACCAATCTGCATTGGAGCAACGTGGTAGGTCTTAGCTTCAAACCTTGTCTCCAAAAACGGAGAGAAGAGGCCTATTCCCAGCAGTGGGATAGTAACAGGCCGCTACCTTATGTACACTGCTGGGTACACAGATGTCTTTAAAAGATTTCATGTCATACAATCTTGGTGATAGCCAAACGTGGACCGTGTGTACAGTCAATACATACATAATACAGGTCATATACGATTTTTTTATGCATAAAGTGCATGCATAATTTATGCTTAAAGTGAAGGTATAAAAGGAAATTATTTACTCGTGAAAGAAGACTTTGCGATTTAGCAACTCTGTCGAAACCAATATATAGTTAATTCACTTATACCGCGATGTGATTTACATGATTATATAATCTATAATGAAAGTGTGAGATCCCCAAAACCCCTAACACCAACCACCAATCTTTTTTTCAAATCTGAAAAACATCTAGAGTCTAAAATGACAACCATTATTTCCTTCAAAACAATTATATAGTAATAGGCCGCTACGTATTTTTTTTAATAATCTTGTGTCATTTATAACTAATGGCTTCTTTTGAATACTACGAATATTGCGAAGTTTAAAATGAGATTGTCAACAACATCGATGACTGTTACAATATTGTTAAATATTGTGTATGATATTTGTTAGGTTTTGTTAGGTTAAAATAAATAAAGATAGATAATACTAAACTTGGCAAATTTAATTCTTGTACGGAGTTTCAGGTTTCGGGTTCGCAATGATTTTGGTGGCTTAGCAAAATCATTCCAAGGAAAACTCGTGATATAAAATAATTATATCAACGTGAGCCCCTTCCGAATTCAAATTTTTTACCATTTTTTTTTTCTATTACTTAAACATATATTTTAGTCTACTAGCTCTCATACTACAAGTGCGGGCCGCGTCAGTCTCTCGAGACGAATCTAATTGCATTTTCGCTGAGGTGAGCTCTGCACACTTCACTTACTTTTTACTGCCATCTGCGCCAGATAATCAGATAATTTCCCTTGTCTACGAGCTTTTAGCTATCTTTACTAACATTAGGATACCTCTGAACGTAAAGTTCTACTTGTTACGGTAACAGTCAACCGTTTAACGTATAAAGTTAACTTTTAATGTAGAATTTAATCCAGGCCAAAGAATTTAAATACAGGAAAACACAATATTCTTTAAGCTACATCTGAATATTGGCAGATATTGATTTATTATTACTTTGCTTAGTTTATAACAAAAACAAAACAAAAAATGAGAATATTATTTGTTATAATTTTCAATAAGAGAAAACCTATTTAATTCCAAAAGAAATATTCATATTCATATTTTATACAATCAAGATACATAACACGCATGTACTACAAACCACCACCACACAACACAAGCAATGCACACACTCACTAGCACAATGTCAACAATTGTTTCGCCGCGTAGCAGAAGCATCAATAGGAGATACTATACTATACAATTGAGGATTATCTGAGTGATAATAGTATATCTTAACTGCAGTCAGCTTCGCACCAAGCTGCAACGATTAATTTGTAACCATCAAATTGTAATTATTATTTTGTTGAAAAGATTATCCGCCGAGTTTTTTGCTGGTGCCTCTTGGTAGGAGCAAACTTCCGAATCAGTGGTAGCTTCTCAAAAAAAATTGAAATTTGAAAATTGAAAAAAATTGCGAATTTGAGATAGACTCCACGAGAAAATAGCTTATGTTTATGTTTTTATGCTTACTGTTTTTTCTTTCATTATTTCGCTAAAACAAAGCTAAATTAGTTTTCCAAAAAAATTGCCATTTTATGAACCATCAAGTTCAAAAAGGGATTAAGTTGAATGGTAAATGAACAAATCTTAATTCCTTGTAACACTGCCTTTGAGCTGAAACAAAAACTATGTCAAAATATAGTGGATGCGGGGTCCAGAGATTAAGGGATGAACGATAGTTGTGACATATGCCACCTTGTATTAGCCGGACGTGGGCTTTGTGTCAAATTCGATAAATCCTTACTAATCCTTACTAATATTATAAATGTGAAAGTCTGTCTGTTACGTTTTCAAAGCCAATCTGCTGAACCAATATCAGAAGTAATGAGAATATTGTTTTGATATAATCCGCGATAAAAGAAATATGTAATCCTAAATGTAGAGTGGTACATTTCTCATACCTGATACATGCAGAATTTGTAAGAACTCATGCACTACCCGACACCGATGACACAACAATACACAAGAACTGCACACATTCACCACCACAATCTCAACAATTGTTTCGCCCCGTAACCAAAGCATCGTCAGGAGATAGACTCCACGACAAAATCGCAAATAACCAATATCGTTGAAATTAGGTTATTCCTCATACACCGGGGTAACATATAGGATATAGAAATTCTATTAATTCAAAAGGAATAGGATAGAAAACGCCATCCAAATTCAAAATATTATTTATTCAAGTAAACTTGTAAACATGTGCTTTTAAATCGTCAACTTTACTACGGGTTCAGAAAGCTGTTCCTACCGAGAAGAGCCAGCAAGAAACTCGGCGATTGCTCTTTTAAAAATATAATTCTTATTACTAGTTACATTTAGTTATTACTGTCTTGTACAGAGACGAAGACTAGCTATGTTCACGCATTCTTATCATCTAAGTAATCCTCAATAGTATTAAAGCCTTTTATTAATAGTGTTTTTTAATTCCTGTTATGGCAAAGCTAAAATTGATTGTGGAATTTTATTATAACATTACACCTAATTATTATCAATCTATAAAAGTTTTTTTATTCACGATGTGTCAAAGACAAGTCAAATCTGTAATTTATATATGGTTGTAAATCACGTTTGGCTTACGTCGAAAGAGTTATTTTAAGAAAGTGTTTATATATTTCGGTTTTTGTTTGTTGGATAAATTTAACTGAGCTTCTCTAATACATAATTCATGTAAGTCATACGGGTTATATACTACAATATTGAAATATGTTCTCGAGAAAAGGATAAATTTCTCCCAGTCTTCTTGGATCAATCTGATTTTTGTGGTGGAGATATTTGCAAGGTTGGAGAGTAACAGAAGCTATTGTTTATTCCATGACAACATACCACGTGGACGAAGTTGCGGGTGAAAGCTAGTACTATATATTATTTCTTAAGCCACCGCTTATGTGACTTACAAAAACGATTTCCACTGTGCCTGGTTCAAACTATCCTCAACTGATTTCCAAATCTTCTTTTACAAAAAATACTCAGTATTGTGATATATGTACTTGTAGAAGCTTTGTTGTTTGTTCGTTTTTTAGTATAGCTGTGATAACCCAGCGGTGATAGTCCAGCGGGGCAACTGTTTTGAAGGGTCATCGGTTCGAATCCCGGCAGGCACCAATGATTTTTTTTTTTATGTTAAATTTATGCGTATTATTGATAATTGCAATTTATCATACGCTTTTCGATAAAGGAAAACATCGTGAGGAAACCTACATATCTCTAAAGAATTCTAGAGATAAGTGTAACCTGCCAATCCGCATTGGAGCAGCGTGGTAGGTTTTTATCCAAAAACGGAGAGAGGCCTATGCCCAGCAGTGGGATAGTATCAGGCCATTGCTTGTTTAGTAGTGAATGTATATAACAAAACTACTGAACTATAGTTTAGTATGAACCAAGATACATTTTTAGATCAAATACATTTTTCGAATCCTTGACTAGATAAGTCTAATATAGATTCTGATATTTTATGATTGCTAAGTCGATTAAATCACAATTATTTAAGCTAGTTTTAATATCTTATTTATACCGCAGTAGCTGTCATAGAAAAAAAAAGCTTAAAAGAAATCTCAAAGCGGCGACACAATAACGTGCTCAACGAAACTGTCCGTCCAAAAAAAAAACAAATTCTAATTCTTTCACATACCTATCGTATAAATCAGGCGGTCCGCTCATTGCAAATTAAACATTATTCTTTTCAATCGGCATTCCTCCGCTCGGGGACTTTTTATTGGAATTTTTGCGTATCCTGTACGTGCCAATAAATACGAGCTAAGCGTTTCAAACGATCCAGACCCTACAATTTAGCTCTTTTATGTCAATCGGCACCCACACAGCGATACCCTAGTCGTACGCTGCACACCATAAAACGGGATGCAAATCGCAAAGATGGAACACGGAATCCACCGTGTATTCTATTTGCTGTTACTATTATAGCTGGTTTTACAAGTTTTGATATTTGGAATTATACGCGGTCGTAGTGTTCAAATATATATATCCTCCTGCCCTTATCCCAATCTAAGTGGGGTCAGCTCAACATGTTATAAACATGCTGTCACATGATTTGTGTGCGTTTTTACGACCGGCCGCCTGCCTAACGTTAACTTACTTTAGTCGTATTTAATGACACCTCGGTAAGAACGAGGGTGGTCTATTCTACTAAACCGGATATCACACGGTGGGTCAACTTACCTAAGTCGTATTTTACGACAACTGACTATGTTTCTTATGACTATATTATTTTTTATACAAGCGTCGAAGGAAATCGGCTAATGGATTTATACCTATGATCCTATGTCATCATAATGCTCCTGCTCTTATCCCACTCTAATTGGGGTCGGCTCAACATGTTATAAACATGCTGTCACATGATTTGCCTGCGTTTTTACGACCGGCTGCCTGCCTGGCGTCAACTTGTCTTAGTCGAATTTTACGACACTTCGGTAAGAACGAGAGTGGTCAATTTTATTCAACCGTATACCACACGGTGGGTCAACTTACCTAAGTCGTATTTTACGACACATCGGTAAAAAATGAGGGTAGTCTATTCAGCCGGATACCACACGGCGGTACGACTTACCTTAGTCCTAGTGTTCAAATAATTTAAAGGATTAGAAGTTACTTTGCGGAGGTCCATAATACAAAAGAGATGAAAATATTGTTTTGCTATAATTAGCGATAAAAGAAAATATATATAATGCTAAATGTAGAGTATGCTATCCGTTCTCATACCTGATACATGCAGAATTCCTAAAAACTCCTATATCTCCTGACTATGTTTCGGTTACGGAGCAAAACAGTTGTTGAGATTGCTATAGTGAATTTGTGTAGTGCTTGTGTATTATTGTATTATTGATGGCGGGTAATGAATGAGTTTTAGGACTCCTGCATGTATCAGGTATGAGAACGGATAGTAGATTAAAAATATTTTTATAGCGGACACTCTACATTTACCATTATAAATCTTTTAGTGCAGATTATAGCAAAATATTATTTACCATTCCGCAATCAATTTTAGCTTTGCCATTACAGGAGTTTAAAAAACTGTTTAACAGTTTTTTTTCTGGAAGGATGATACAGACAGAAATATATTTTGAGGATTACATAGATGATAAGAATGCGTTAATATAGCTACTGTTCGACTAACTAATTAGTAATAAGAATTATATTCCAAAAAGATCTACCACCGAGTTTCTCGCTGGCTGTTCTCGATAGGGACAGGTTTGTCAACCGCAGACTTTAATAATTTTGATTTTGAATTTGAATTTTATACGAAAATATACAATAAAAAGTATCAAGACTAGGTTTACACACTGAACGCAGTATACCCTAGAATTGTTCCTTTAATACGACACAGAGGCGAACAACAAAATAAAATACAATATAAAAAGCGTAAAAGAGAACATATTGATTTGCAGGAATTTTTATTAGGAGGTGTTACCTCACGCGATTTGCTTGCAGCTTATTGCTCTCCCTGAGAAACTGCCTATATTCGTAGGGTTGCCACTGTGAAAATTTTAGTTTATCTTTTATGCTGGGGCTACACAAGCGAGCTACGGCGAATATTCTGGTACATCTTTGTAACGCGGTGTATTCGGGCTTAGACGATATAGCATTGAGGCACTGTCGGTAACTTGGTGTGCATTAAAGGGATTTGTCGCGACAATATTCGTTTAAGTAGCCACACCTATGTTAAACTATCGTGAGTGGAATTCATAATTAATGTATAGAAACCGGCTATACTCACGTGTTATTTTATCGGATGAGCCCGACTAGTTTCAAGCCCATACGGGGCTCTTATTCATGAGCTCTTTACGCGGCGTTATCGCGGCGGGAACTCAAAGAGCTCATGAATAAGAGCCCCGTATGGGCTTGAAACTAGTCGGGCTCATCGGATAAAATAACACGTGAGTATAGCCGGTTTCTATACATTAATTACACCTATGTTACTTCAGTTAATAATAACTGATACTTGTATAAGTGTAATAAATAATAATTTACTGACATATAATGCAAAGATACTGATCGTTTCGGACACTCAAAACTGGACAACTAATATTCGTCGTAGGCCCTTTTCTGAATCTTCGTCCAGCTAATGTAGATAAGAACATCGACTGTACGTGATACGCGATGTTTTGCTCTCCAACTCGACATGCTTGTCGCCCGCTAATGTAGCCCCCAGGATAATGAACCCTATTATCGTATTTAAAAACTTAGTTTTATTTGTATCACACATAAAGTAAATGAAGCTAGCTGTGTGTTTATTATTGAGGTGTCGTAAAAGGCGACTAAGGTAAGTTGATCAACCGTGTGGTATCCGGTTGCGTAAAATAGATCACCTTCTTTCTAACTGAGGTGTAGTAAAATACGTCATTCAGGCGGCCGGTGTTAAAATACGCAACCAAATCATATGACAACAAGTTTATAACATGTTGTGGCGACCTGACTTAGTATAAGATAACGATGGGAAGATGATGATGACGCAAAATATTAACAGATTGTTTTACACGTTTAATATAAACTCGTCGTCGTCTAACGATGATGTTTGGTTGACAATATCGCATGTTTGGTCCTTCACTCTATCCAAAGCTCTTGCAAACTGATGTGGCTTTGAATATTTGCCTTCTGCAGTCATTGTAAACGCCAGCACCCGTATGTGGTACCACACACCTAACAGTAAGTCAGGCACTGTACATTCTAACTTGTCCGCTGGGACAATGTACTCGTGTAATGGTGTTTCATCAGGTATGGCGAGAGCATTAAACTCCTGTAAAAACAATGTATAGAAATAGTTGTATGGAGAATATTAAAAAATTAATGTAAAGAAACCGGCTGTACTCACGTGTTATTTTATCAGATGAGCCCGACTAGTTCCCGCTGCGATAACACCGCGTAAAGAGCTCATGAATAAGAGCCCTATATGGGTTTGAAAATAGTCGGGCTCATCCGATAAAATAACACGTGAGTATAGCCGGTTTCTATACATTAATTATGAATTTCACTCACGATAGTTTAACATTCAAAAATATTAAAAAATACCACAACAATATTGACGAAATTTAGCGCAATAATAAAAAAAAGTCTTTTATTTCAGGAACAGGGGACAAAACACGTCACGTCACACCTAATTTCGCGAAATTTAACGAATTTTTATGTCAACCTATATATTATATACCCTCAAAATTTTGAGAAAACTTTAATAACAGATTAGAGTCTGGATGTATAATTGTATTTAAATATGTATTTAAAAAATATATAAGTATATATTCACCAGTTGTCTCTCGCCCATAACACAAGTATTAAGTTACTTTGGGGACGGACGAACGTGTGTGTAAGTGTCCCATATATTTATTTATTAATATGTACTTAGATATGAAAATCGACTGTTTTAGTGCCTTAGGTTTTTTACAATTTCTTCGATTTAAAACAGCTTATAGTTCTAATAAACTTTTTTAACCGCGTACTATCCGGCTGAGTAGAATTGACCAACCTCATTTCTTACTAAGGTGTCGTAAAAGTTGACTAAAGTAAATTGACCTCCGTGTGGTATCCAATTGAGTAAGATAGACCACCCTCATGTCTTACCGAGGTGTCGTAAAAGGCGACCAAGGTAAGTTGACCCACCATATGGTATCTAATATAGTTGAGTAGAATAGACCGCCCCTCTTTCTTATCGAGATGTCGTAAAATACGACTAAGGTAAGTCATCATACAGGTGGCCAGTCGTAAAATACGTAGCCAAATTATATGACAACATGTTCATAAAATCTTGTGCCTAACCCACTTAGAGTAGGATAAGGGAATCAATCACCTAGCGGATTTTCGTTAAAGCTTGTCTAAGAAATCGTCAATTTACGGACTGTAGGCGATCGTAGTTGATCATAGACGAAGATAGTCTACTAAAGTATACCTATGTAGTACTTCCCTCTACTACATAGTACTACTTCTACTATATAGTACTATATAGTGCTACCTTCTATACATTGCATTCTATACAATCCTGCTCGCGCTAAATCGTTTGTAATCGCCAGTTATGAAGAGACTTGCTTTCCCTAAATGCTCCTCACTGACTTATTCGAGATCATTTAGCTTATAGCTAAGGTATTATAGCTAGGATATTATAATAGCTAAGATATTAAGCTGTGGAATGATTTACCAGTATCAATCCGCAAATCTCTTTCCCTTTCGGTATTTAAGTTACAGACTAGAAAATATTTATCTTAAGTATTATATATTAGTAGCATCTTTTCATCTATTTATTTTACCAAAATTAATAGATAATTTATAGAATTAGGCGTTACTTTGCGGAGATCCATAATACAAAAGTAATAGTAAAATTATTTTGCTATAATCAGCGAAGAAGCAAATTGAAAATATATATAATGCTAAATGTAAGTGGATAATCGGTTATTATACCTGATACATGCAGGATTCGTAAAAACACATGCACAAACCTCCACCACCGCCACCACAATACACAAGCACTATATACGTTCACTATCACAAACTCAACAATCGTTTCGCCCCGCAACCGAAGCATCATCAGGCGATAGACTCCACGTCCAAAATTGCAAAGCGAAGCAATACCCAAAAAGCTTAGTTAAATACTAATCGGTTCAACCCCACCCTTTATTTTATTTTGTCTGCGAACAAGTGTAACAAGCTTGAACTAGAAACATTTATCTGATCGTTAATGAGGGTGCCATTGTTATGTTTAATAATCTCAAGGTTTTCCAATAGGCTCAGCTTAAGTCTTTTATTAGAACACGTGTGAAAAACTTCGGAACTATGGTCATTAGGAACATTATGACCGCTTTCTATCAAATGTTTGGCGAAATATGAATTTTGTGATTTATTATTCCTGAAAGCGGCCATATGTTCTTTAAAACGGGTTTCAAAATTTACGACCAGTCTGACCCACATATGTATCATTACTCTCTTTCTTCTTCAATTCTTGTCCTTTTAATAGAATAGCCAGTAATAGAAGGCTATTACTCAAAGGTTGACTGGAAAAAGATCCCTTTTAGGGATAAGTTCGCCTTTATACACGTGCTTTTTTTACTTTTTCTTTCTCTTTTATAAATATATGTATAAAAGAAACAAATAAAGCTTACCTTCCGAAACCCAACAAGTTCTTTCACCAATGTACCATTGACCAATTTATCAACAATTTTAGTGTCACACGGCGCTTCCCAAACTTTTACCTGAAAATTAGAAATTGTTATATAATTAATTATATATTGTTTTTGTTTTATTCCTGTTTTCGGAATGCTTAAATGTAGAATACAATGTAAATTCAAATTCAAAATATTCTTTATTCAAATAAACTTGTAAACAAACGTGCTTTCGAATCGTCAACTCTACTGCTGGTTCGGAAAGCTGTTCCTACCGAGAAGAGCCAGCAAGAAACTCGGCGGTTGCTCTTTTCAAAATATAATTCTAATTACTAGTTACATTTAAAGCCGTGTGGTATCCGGCTGAATAGAATAGTACCACCCTCTTTTCTTACCGAGGTGTCGTAAAAGGCGACTAAGGTATGTCGACCCGCCGTGTGGTATCCGGCTGAGTAGAATAAACCACCCTCATGTCTTACAGAGGTGTCGTAAAAGGCGACTAAGGCAAATTGACTCATCGTGTGGTATCCGGGTAAGTAGAATAGACCACCCTCATTCCTATCGACCAGCAGGCGACCGGTCGGTAAAATACGTAGCCAAATCTTGTGACAACATGTTTATAACTTGTTGTACCGACCCCATTTAGAGTGGGATAAGGGAAGGAAGATTGATTTTACTAGTTACAATTAGTCATTATTGTCTTATACAGGGTCGTAGAGTTAGAAGTTTAATTAAGTTGTGATAGCTCAGTGGGGAACAGGCGGGCTAGAAAAATCGAAATACTGTTTTTTATTCACAGTTCTGTATTATGTATATCCATCACATTTAAGCAATTGTGAAATATGTTCTACTTTCTAATAAAACAGGGTAAATCTCACCTTATACCCGATAATGGGGTCGTTCTTATCAAGCCGTTTCACAGCAGCCCATTGCAAAATCACTCCACCACTACCACGGATCGCAATTGTCCTTTTCAAAATAACTGGTGGTATATCCTCGGCGCCATAGACAAATGAAAGTCCTAGAATAAGCAGCAATAGATATACCAATCTGTTCATCATTGTTGTTCCTGAAAGTTATCAGATAAATATAGCGTGTAAAAATGATTGGATTAGATTACATTGTAATGTTATTTAGTTATAATCCATTAAAAATTATCATAAATAATTATTAAAATTTTGTCTTGATGATATGATGATTTAATCTGTAACATTTAATACAGTTAATCTTGTATGTATATATATAAAAAATATTTTCTGAATCTTCGAAACAGCTCCAACGATTTGAAATTTTGCATGTAGGGGGTTTTGAGGGAGAAAAATCGATAAAGGTTTTATTAAAAAAAAAATTTGGTTTTATCGTTGTTTTTTGAGTACTAAAAAAGCTACGAAAATAGGAATATATAGATAGCAACTAATATTTGAGCTGTTAAATGTAAAGTGGTTACGCTCAAAAATTTGTATATATATATATATATATATATATTTGTGTGTCCGCCGTGTGGTATCCGGCTGAGTAAAATAGTACTACCCTCTTTTCTTACCGAGGTGTCGTAAAAGGCGACTAAGGTAAGTCGACCCGCCGTGTGGTATCCGGCTGAGTAGAATAGACCAACCTCATTTCTTACCGTGGTGTCGTAAAAGGCGACTAAGGTAAGATGACCCACCGTGTGGTATCCGGTTTAGTAGAATAGACCACCCTCTTTCTTACCGAGGTGTCGTGAAATACGACAGAGGTAAGTTGACGTCAGGCAGGCGGCCGGTCGTAAAAACGCAGCCAAATCATGTTACAGCATGTTTATAACATGTTGCGCCGACCCCACTTAGAGTGGGATAAGGGCAGGAAGATGATGATAAATATATTTGTGTGTGTCTCTTTGACTGCACTATTATTGCAAATCTGATATATTAAATCGGTCAAGTTATATTTTATATACAATCTTTTAAAGTTCGATATATACTCATCAACCTCCTGCCCTTATCCCACTCTAAGTGGGGTCGGCACAACATGTTACAAACATGTTGTCATATGATTTGGCTACGTATTTTACGACCGGCCGCCTGCCTGACGTCAACATACCTAAGTCGTATTTTACGACTCCTCGGTAAGAAATGAGGGTGGTCTATTCTACTCAGCCGGATACCACACGGCGGGTCGACTTACCTTAGTCGCCTTTTACGACACCTCGGTTAGAAATGAGGGTGGTCTATTCTACTCAGCCGGATACCACACGGCGGGTCGACTTACCTTAGTCGCCTTTTACGACACCTCGGTAAGAAATGAGGGTGGTACTATTCTACTCAGGCGGATACCACACGTCGGGTCGGCTTACCTTAGTCGCCTTTTACGACACCTCGGTAAGAAATGAGGGTGGTACTATTCTATTCAGCCGGATACCACACGGCGTAGTTCGATATACTATACTATCAACATAAATATTTATAAAGTGGTAAATATAAATATGTAAGTATGTAAGTTATATTAAATATGTAAGTAGGTAAGTTATATTAAATATGTAAGTATGTAAGTTTATTTTTATTTATTTATTTATTTATATACAAGACACACCAACGACATGAACAAAGTTGCAATTGTACAATTACATATTATATATAAAGTCTTGGTTCTGCCTGAACACGTCACTTAAAGGTATGTTAAGTTATGGTAAGTTATATTAAATATGTAAGTATGTAAGTTATATTAAATATGTAAGTATGTAAGTTATATTAAATATGTAAGTTATATTAAATATGAAAGTTATATTAAATATGTAAGTATGTAAGTTATATTAAATATGAAAGTTATATTAAATATGTAAGTATGTAAGTTATATTAAATATGAAAGTTATATTAAATATGTAAGTATGTAAGTTATATTAAATATGTAAGTTATATTAAATATGTAAGTATGTAAGTTATATTAAATATGTAAGTTATATTAAATATGTAAGTATGTAAGTTATATTACATATGTAAGTTATATTAAATATGAAAGTTATATTAAATATGTAAGTATGTAAGTTATATTAAATATGTAAGTATGTAAGTTATATTAAATATGTAAGTATGTAAGTTATATTAAATATGTAAGTATGTAAGTTATATTAAATATGTAAGTTATATTAAATATGTAAGTATGTAAGTTATATTAAATATGTAAGTTATATTAAATATGTAAGTATGTAAGTTATATTAAATATGTAAGTTATATTAAATATGTAAGTATGTAAGTTATATTAAATATGTAAGTATGTAAGTTATATTAAATATGTAAGTATGTAAGTTATATTAAATATGTAAGTATGTAAGTTATATTAAATATGTAAGTTATATTAAATATGAAAGTTATATTAAATATGTAAGTATGTAAGTTATATTAAATATGAAAGTTATATTAAATATGTAAGTATGTAAGTTATATTAAATATGAAAGTTATATTAAATATGTAAGTATGTAAGTTATATTAAATATGTAAGTTATATTAAATATGTAAGTATGTAAGTTATATTAAATATGTAAGTTATATTAAATATGTAAGTATGTAAGTTATATTACATATGTAAGTTATATTAAATATGAAAGTTATATTAAATATGTAAGTATGTAAGTTATATTAAATATGTAAGTATGTAAGTTATATTAAATATGTAAGTATGTAAGTTATATTAAATATGTAAGTATGTAAGTTATATTAAATATGTAAGTTATATTAAATATGTAAGTATGTAAGTTATATTAAATATGTAAGTTATATTAAATATGTAAGTATGTAAGTTATATTAAATATGTAAGTATGTAAGTTATATTAAATATGTAAGTTATATTAAATATGTAAGTATGTAAGTTATATTAAATATGTAAGTATGTAAGTTATATTAAATATGTAAGTATGTAAGTTATATTAAATATGTAAGTATGTAAGTTATATTAAATATGTAAGTTATATTAAATATGTAAGTATGTAAGTTATATTAAATAAGATATTCATTGTTTATATTATTTTCGCATTACTCACAGATAATGAGTTCAAACTTGTTTTGGCCACGTCACTCGACTCTTACTGTCTGTTAGGAACTAATGTTTAACGAGGAAAATAATGTTTTATAACATACAACCTAACAAAGAATTTATAATATCAGATTTTCCTTACTCACTACCTTTGTTTGAATTTATTAAGGAGGCCAAAACTAGGTATCAAATTTTCAATGTATACGTAGAAATCGGTAATAGCGTAAATAATTTGTCGTAAATGTGTGGTATCCGAATTAGAAGAGCAGATCACCCCCATTTCTTACCGAGGTGCCGTAAAATACGACTAAGGTAAGTTGACCCGCCGTGTGATATCTGGTTGAGTAGAATATACCACCCGCATTTCTCACCGAGGTGTTGTAAAGGACGACTAAGGAAAGTTGACCCACCGTGTGGTATCCTGTTGAGTAGAATAGACCACCCTCTTTCGTATCAAGGTGTCGTAAAATATGACTACAGTAAGTTGACGTCAGTCTGACGGCTCTTCGTATAATACGTATGCAATTCATATGACAATTATAAGACTATGACCCGACGGATATGGGAAATAATAAGTACAGGTGCAGGTACAAGAGTTTATTTCACTTATACATAGAGTATCACGGACGGGAACCTCGCAGCATTCCAAGAATGAATGTACCGGAAGATGCACCCTTTCAGTTGCGCTAAGGCGTAGTGTTCCAGTAGGATGCACTGTAGAAGCTTAGGAACTGATGGCAATGTCGATTGTTAACATATTGTATGGGGACTTCTTATATTCCTACGAAAGCACTTCGAGGAGTGAGGAGCAAACACACACAAAAACACAGTGAGGAGCAAACGACCAGTGGCGCCATCTAGTTACACAACATGTTTATAATATGTGGTGCTGGCCCCACTTAGGATGGGATACAGGCAGGAGGAGGATGACGAAAACTATTAACAGATTGTTTTATACGTTTAATATAATTTCGTCAAAATCGCCGATCGTCGCGACTGCTTTGCTCGTCGTCGTCTAACGATGATGTTTGGTTGACAATATCGCATGTGTGGTCCTTCACTGTATTCAAAGCGTGTGCAAACTGATGTGGCTTAGAAAATTCGCCTTCTGCAGTCGTTGTGAACGCCAGCACCCGTATGTGGTACCACACACCTAACAGCAAGTCAGGCACTGCACATTCTAACTTGTCTGCTGGGACAATGTGCACTTGTAATGGTTTTTCATCGGGTATGGAGTAAACATCAATGGTCTGTAAAGACAATGTATAATAATTATCTCTAGCACTGGTATAATTAGCTTGACTGGCCTGTTGGCGTAGTGGGTAGTGACCCATACTTCAGCTCCGCGGGTCGCAGGTTCGATTTCCGCCGAGGGCCAATAAATTATATAAATGAATTTTGTTGGTCTTTGTGCCTGGGTGTATATTTATATTTAAAAATTATATAAGTATATATTCACCAGTTGTCTGTCTACCATAACACAAGTATTAAGTTACTTTGGGGACGGACGACCGTGTGTGTAAAAAAAAAAAAAGAAATCCGAAATATCTACATCATTATATTAAATTACTTACGATGTGTGTATCCGGCTGAATAGAATAGTACCACCCTTATTTCTTACCGAGGTATCGTAAAAGGCGACTAAGGTAAGTCGAACCACCGCGTGGAATCCGGCTGAGTCGAATAGACCACCCTCATTTCTCACCGAGGTATCGTAAATAGCGACTAAGGTAAGTTGACCCACCATGTGGTATCCAGTTAAGTAGAATAGACCACCCTCTTAAGAAAGAGGGTGGTCTATTATATTTTATTTCTATTTTATTCTATTCTATTTTATTATTCTAAGATAGTCATAAAATACGACTATGGTAAGTTGATGTCAGGTGGCCGGCTGGTCGTAAAATACGTAGCCAAGTCATATGACAACATGTTTGAAACATGTTGTGCCGACCCCACTTAAGAGTGGGATAAGGGCAGGCAGATGATGATTATATTAAATTACTTGATACTCCTGTAAAAACAATGTAACAGAAATAGTTGTAATTTATACAATTAGGCGTTTTGCGGAGATTAATACATAAGTAATAATAAAATTATTTTTCTATCATCCGCGATGAAGTAAAAAAGAAAATATATATATTGCTAGATGTATAGTGGATAATCCGTTTTCATACCTGAAACATGCAGAATTCGTAAAACATAACTTTGCGATTTTGTCACATAATAACTTAAAACTTGTTTTATAACACGTCACTTTACTCATATACTGCCAGTTGGGAACTAATGTGTTATGAGGAAAATAAACGTCTTATAACATACGAGTACGACGTAGCATGGAATTTATAATATCGGGTTTCCCGTCCTCATTTTATTCTACCTTTGATCGTTAAGGAAGCCAAAATAAGATACTAATTGTAAAATATATCCTTACTGTAGTGTTTATAAACTAATGTATGAATGTAGCACAGGCTCAAACACACACTGACAAGTAACAACATGTCACTTCACGACCACTCTCACCAAGGGCTCCCGTGTTACTGTCGTGGTGCATCATGAGACTAGTGTGAGTTAGTTTGACTATGTTCATGTATATATATATATATATATATATATATATATATATATATATATATGTGTCTTGTATATAAATGTACAAAGTACGTTACACACGTCAACCCGCATACACTACACTTACTAACATTAAAAATGTGATATTCTGTCTGTCTGTTACGTTTTCACGATCAATCCGCTGAACCAATATCGATGAAATTTGGCACAATTATTATTTATACACCGGGGTAACATAAAGGCTATAGAAATACGTGTTAATTCAACAAGAATTAAATAGAACGACATACAAAACGCCATCTATAATAAAACTATGGAAGTTTTTTTTATTTACGATGTGTCAAAGTCAAGTCAAATCTGTATTTACAGAAGTCTTTAGATTCCGGGTTTTTCGGTTTACGTCAAAAGAGTTATCTTTAGAGAGGTAATATGTTTTTTGGTTTCTGTTTACTAGATAAATTTGTTTGAACTATTACTTTATTATACAATTTAAGTACGCGGGATTCCCTGCGAGAGAAGTTTAAGGAAATAGGTATTCTTACATTTGCCTCACAGTATATTTTAAGTAATTTAATTTTTGTATATAATAATATAAAGAATTATAAAACAATAGGCGATGTATATAATAGACAAAGTAGGAACCGACATAAGCTTGCGGCCCCTGCTTTGCGCCTTGAAAAAGTACGTAAGTCGTTTGTGGGTTTGGGTATAAGATTCTATAATAAAATGCCACAATCAATTTTAACTTTGCCATTACAGCAGTTTAAAATCACTATTAAGGAGAGGCTGATACAGAAAGCCTACTATACTGTTGAGGATTATTTAGACGATAAAAATGCGTCGATATAAATATTGTTCGACCCTGTACAAGATAGAAACATTAAATGTAACTAGCATTAAGAATTGTATTTTTTAAAAAGAGCAACCGCCGAGTTTCTTGCTGGCTGTTCTCGGTAGGAACAGCTTTCCGAACCAGCAGTAGAGTTGACGATTCAAAAGCACTTGTTTACAAGTTTATTTGAATAAAGAATATTTTGAATTTGAATTTGAATTGATATTATAATGGATAATTAATATAAGTAATACGGCTTATTTACCTAAATAATAATAATATTATAAATACGAGTCTGTCTGTTACCTTTAATGGTAATTTCGCTGAACTAATATAGATGAAATTTGGCACAAATAATGTTTATATACCGGGGTAACATATAAAAATCATCGAAAAAGTGATTTTAAGAAAATTTTATATATATGTCGGTTTTTATTTATTTAATAAAAGAGACCGCCACAATTTCATAAATCTTTTGGCCCAGACCTTACACTTATAATTTTTGTACTGTTAAATAGAAAAATATTTAGTATCTTAGTATCAATTATTATTTTATGTAATTTCTATTGGAGAACTATAAAAAAGAAGATAATATAAAATTAAAAACTATAGGATTTGCGATGAAAATATGACAATTAGGTATAATCATTGATTTTTTGATGTGGTATCCGGTTGAGTAGAATAGGCCACCCTCATTTCTTACCAAGATGTCGTAAAGGGCGACTAAGGTAAGTTGACGTCAGGCAGTCAGTCGTAAAATACGTAGCCAAATCATATGACAACATGTCTGTGCCGACCTCACTTAGAGTGGGATAAGGGCAGGAGGATAATAATAACGCAAAATAATAACATATATTAACACGTTTAATATACATTTGTCAAAATCGCCGATCGTCACGCCTGACTTATTTGTTGTCATGTAACGATAATGTTTGGTTGACTATATTACTATATCCAAAGGTGTTGCAAGCAAAGCTTCTTTCTCCTCAAAGGAGAAGGAGGAAATATATCTATCTATCTCCTCGAAGGAGGAAATATATCTATCTAGGACTTTGTGATAGTGAACGTGTGTAGTGCTTGTGAATTGTGGTGGGAGTGGTGGACGTTTGTGCATATTTAGGTTTGAAACTTTAGAACCGATCGTCAGAGACCAGCGTTTCACTGTATTTGTTACATCTCATATCTTTCTTCGTGTTATTTTCATCGGAGTTAATTTTGAACTGGATCGGATTAGAGAGTGGTCCTTCTTCTGTTCTAGTTAACCCTATCACACGGACGTGATACCAGACATCGAGTTCAACAGATGGTACAGTTAATGTAAGTTCATCGGCTGTCACTATATATACTATAGGCATTTCCTGTGGTGCGGTAGTCTGGTTGAATTTCTGGAAACATTTTATTAACATCACAAATATATTCATTTACATCCCCTTGTTGTTTCCTACCAAGGTGTCGTAAAATACGACTAAGGTAAGTTGACCCACCGTGTGGTTTCCGGTTAAGTAGTATAGACCACCCTCAATTACCGAGGTGTCATAAAATACGACTAAGGTAAGTTCACGTTAGGCAGACGGTCGTCAATACGTAGCCAAATCATGTGACAATATGTTGTTCCAATCCCACTTACAGTGGAATAAGAGCAAGGGGATGATAGCCGCGTGTGATATCCGGCTGAGTAGTATAGACCACCCTCAATTACCGAGGTGTAAAAGGTGACCAAGGTAAAGTTGACTCGCCGTGTGGTATAAGGCTGAGTAGAATAGACCACCCTCATTTCTTACCGAGAAGTCGTAAAAGGCGACTAAGTTAAGTTGACATCATCGGCAAAATAACTAGGCAAATCATGTAACAACATGTTTAAACATGTTGTGCCGACCACTCTTAGTGCTTACTTAATGATGATGCGCTTAGTCAAGGAGAACATGGAAATCCGGCACATCTCTGGAGTAAGGCCTTCTTTGATTAATAACTACATAAATATACGTTACATATAACTTAATGGCGTTACTTTGCGGAGGTCCATAATACAAAACTAGAATATTATTTTGCTATAATCCCCGATAAAATTTATCGCGGATTACAGCAAAATAATATTCTCGTTAGTTTTGTACGTAAGTAAGTAAGTAGCGGCCTGTTACTATCCCACTGCTGAGAATAGGCCTCTTCTCCGCGTTTTTGGAGAGAAGGATTGGAGCTAAAACCTACCACGCTGCTCCAATGCGGATTGGTAGGTTACACATATCTCCAGGTTTCCTCACGATGTTTTCCTTCACCGAAAAGCATGTGATAATTCGAAATTATCAATTAGACACATAAGTTTTAAAACAAAAACTCATTGGTGTCTGCCTGGTTTTTGAACCTGCGACCTTTTCGAAAGAGTCGAGCGGTGTTACCATCACAGCTAGCTTTGTACGTACAATTAATTAATTAATGTGAATTACCTGACGCTGCGACTTTTCTACCTTAAATAATTTACCATTTATTTTTTTATAGATTGTTTTCATCTCACACGGTGTTTCCCATAGTTTAATCTGAAAGCATATATATTTTTGATAATTTATAATTCAAATTCAAATTCAAAATATTCTTTATTCAAATAAACTTGTGAACAAGTGCTTTTGAATCGTCAACTCTACTGCTAGTTCGGAAAGCCGTTCCTACCGAGAAGAGCCAGCAAGAAACCCGGCGGTTGCTCTTTTAAAAATATAATTCTTAATACTATTTACATTCAGTCGTTACTGTCTTGTACAGGTTCAAAGAGAGCTATATCCACACATTCGTATCTTCTAAATAATCTTCAATAGTATAGTAGGCTTGATAACGAATCAGCCTATTTTTAACAGTTTGAGAAATAGAAATTAGAAAAAAGTTGCACCCATTATATTCAAATTTCAAATTCAGTTTATTTAAAATATTCTTTATTCCAGCAAACTTGTAAACAAGTGTTTTTGAATAGACAACTCTACTGTAGATTTTGAAGGCTTTTCCTATCGAGAAGAGCCAGCAAGAAACTTGGTGGATGCTTTTTTCAACTGTTGTCGTCATTGACTTCCGCTTTGTATTTTATAGCAACACAGTCATGAAACATGAGTATCGCGCCCTTTTTGATTAAAATGGCGGCAACACTGTGACGTGTTGTTTCAAGAGAAGTGCATCTCAGAACGGGAATTGTGGTATTCCCATTATATCGTGTTATTGTATATAGTGTGCGCTAACACAACATATCATTCTGTCTTATAACTACATATTTATATTTAGGCACTACTTGTACAAGGTTGAAGAGTAGTTATTCTTATCATCATGATGAGTTTTGATTTTTTTTTATGTAATCCTCAACAGTATAGTAGGCTTTCTGTATCAGTCTCTTTATAACATTGCTGTAATGGCAAAGCTAATATTGATTGCAGAATTGTATTATAAAATCTTATACCCACACCCATAAACTACTTTCATACCTTTGCAAAGCGCAAAGCAGGAGCGGCAAGCTTATGTCGGTTCCTACTTTGTCACCAATTTTTTTATAACCATTGTATTCTTTCTTATGTACAAAAATTGAATGCTAATAATATACTGTGAAGTGAAATATACAATGTGCCTATTACCTATTACCTATGCCTAATAACTATTTCCTTAAGCTTCTCTCGCAGACTTAAATTCTCTTGAATGCAGACTTAAAAGCTCATCACGCGGACTTAAATTGTAAATGAATGAGGATGGATATATGACTAGAGGGAAACCGCGAAAGATAACTAGATGAATATAAATGGATTATTAATGAGCCTTGCTCAGTATTTTTTTACAAAAAAAAAAAAGAAATAAAATAAAGAAAAAAATAATAGGGTAGGTGGGGCTTGATCCTTGGTATTTACATTTCTCGCGACCGCCCGTTCCCCGAATAAGCTACGCTGACTTGCCATTTAACGGCACAAATATTGTTATATATATTCAATAAATTAAGAGTAAAGTTTAGTATGTTTTTAATGCCCAAAACAGGTATATAACGTTTTTTAGCTAGCTAAATCGCAAAACCTCTTGCATGCTGAATATCAGGAAAATCGTTGGAGGTTCCGAGATTCCGATGTACACATACATGATTAACTTATTTAAATATCAAAGATGAAGAGTTTATTTCTTACTTTGTATCCGATGATGGGATTATTTTCATCTTCCATTTTCACTGGATCCCATCTGATGAGGAAGCCAGGAGGGTCCAGGGTTCCTAGGTGATGTACGTGTATTGATGGTATACTCGCATTTCCGGTAGTGTTCTTAGTTACAAAGCATTGAATCAATTGTAATTTTAAGAGAAAAATGTACAATATCTTCAGCATTTTTAACATTGTTTGTTCCACTACAAAAGAAAATATAATGAGCCAATAATAGGTAATAACAGTTCTTAGTGTAGTTAAGTCAATTTTTAAATATAAGGATATAGTTAGTCAACCCGCCGTGTGGTATCCGGCACCTTCTTTCATACCGAGGTGTCGTAAAATACGACAGAGGTAAGTTGATGTCAGGCAGACATCATATTTATAACATGTTGTGCCGACTCCACTTAGAGTGGGATAAGGGTAGGAAGATGAGTGTAGTAAAGTCATCATTTTCCTGCCCTTATCCCACTGGAAGCGGCGTCGGCATATTCAAATTCAAATAATTCTTTATTCAAATTCGCTTTTACAAGCATTTCGAATCGTCAAATAACAATGAAGCTACGACTGGTTCGGAAAGGTGCTCTTACCGAGAAGAACCAGCAAGAAACATGAACATTACATGTTTTAACCATGATTTGATGTGATTTAGGTATTTCACTGCCGGCCGCCAGCCTCACTTCAATTTACCTTAGTTGCCTTTTACGACGTTTAGAAATGGGATGGTCTATTCTACTCAGCCGGATGCAACACGGCACTTCTTATTATAGTTAAGTATTATAAGTTATTATATAATATAAGGGGGGGGGTAAGGGGAGTACGCATAACAACTAGTGCTCCCAAATGCCAACCTCACCTGCACGCGGTGCCCCCTGCCGAATAACAGACGAGGCTATGGCGACCGATTGATGGCGGTATAACCATCCAATTTAAGCTGACTTAAAATCCCAGGCCAGAGGTGGGCAGCAGCGCCTCTAGTGTCGAATGAGTCAGCTCTGCGGTCACCAACCCGCTTGCCCAGCGTGGTGACTATGGGCAGCAACCCCCATATGGAAGTGTCCAGAAAGTTCCGGCCCTCAGTTCCCGGCAGCCCCACTATTCCCGATTACGGCAGCGGTCGCGGTAACGGTGGGGCGGAGGGTGCGAAGAATCACCGGGTTACGGTAGGCTGCCAACCAACGATCTATTTGGCAACGTATAATGGACGAACGTTACGGCTGGACCATCACCTCACCGAACTAGAGGTAGAATTAAGTCGTATAAACTGGAGTATTCTTGGGTTATCTGAAGTCCGAAGAGAGGGTGAGGATGCGGTAACCCTAGATTCCGGTCACTTATTCTACTTCCGTGAAGGTGATAAGGTCTCCCACGGTGGTGTCGGTTTTCTGGTTCACAAGACTCTCATTAACAACGTTGTAGAAGTCAGTAGTGTGTCGACCCGGGTAGCGTACCTTGTACTTAAACTCACCGACAGGTACTCCCTGAAAGTGATACAGGTATATGCGCCGAACTCTGCACACTCTGACGACGAGGTCGAATCCATGTATGAGGACATATCTCAAGCTCTGCATGGCACAACGTCAGCCTTCTACAACGTTGTTATGGGAGACTTCAATGCTAAAGTGGGAGTACAAAGACGCGGAGAATCGAAAATCGGATTGCATGGATTGGGGCATAGGAATCAAAGGGGGCAAATGCTAGTCGATTTCCTCGAAATGCAAGGGCTCTTCTTAATGAACTCTTTCTTCAAGAAGAAGCCTCAGAGACGTTGGACTTGGCAAAGCCCCGATACTTTGACAAAGAACGAGATAGACTTCATTATGGCGGATAGGAGGCACATATTCAGAGATGTCTCAGTGGTCAACAGGTTTAATACCGGTAGTGATCACCGACTCGTACGAGGCACTTTGAATATGTGTTTCAAAGCCGAAAGGTCCCGTATGATGAAGCCTACTCTCCGACCTACGCTGGCCCAAATAGACTGTACGTCCGAGCAGTTTCGATTGGAACTCCAGAATCGATTCGACTGTCTGGAAACCACTAGTAATGTGAACGAGATAACCGACAACGTGGTGAAGACGGTATGTGCACTGGGTCGAAGGCACTTTCCGCCGACGAGTCGAAGCAAGCAGTCCAAACTTTCTCCCGAAACCCTGGATCTGATGAGACAGAGACGTGAAATGCCGTCCGCTCAAGTCGCTTCGCCAGAACAGAGAGCTCTTTCTAAGAGGATACGAAAACTTGTACGCAGAGACCTCCGCTGCTCAAATACACAGGCTATCGAAGCCCTTATTGAGCGGAACAGGGGGTCGAAAGTATTTCAAAAACCCTTAGGAAGAAGTCATCTCGCGAAGCTTAAAACAGAGGACGGCAGGACAGTTGTCTGTCGCTCTGAGATCCAGAACGAGGTCGAGAAATATTACGGATTGCTGTACTCGTCGAGTGCACATAAGCCTAATACCCGCAATACCGAGGATCCACGAGCACCACTGTCGCGCCATTATACAGAAGACATCCCGGACATTGAGAGTGGCGAGATTAGTTTGGCACTCGAGCAACTTAAAAACGGAAGAGCCCCCGGTGACGATGGGATTACGGTAGAGCTGCTAAAAGCTTCTGGACGTCCTGTCCTTAAAGCCTTGGCAGAGCTCTTTAATACCGTTATCCATACAGGGACTACACCGGAAGCGTGGTCTAGGAGCGTGGTTGTCTTGTTTTTCAAAAAGGGTGATAAAACGCGTTTGAAAAACTACAGACCAATCTCGCTCCTGAGCCACGTCTACAAGTTATTCTCGAGAGTCATAACGAATCGTCTTGCCGCCAGACTTGACGAATTCCAGCCACCGGAGCAGGCCGGGTTTCGAAAAGGCTATAGTACCGTAGACCACATCCATACTGTTCGGCAGATTATACAGAAGACCCAAGAATATAACCAGCCGCTGTGTATGGCATTTGTGGACTACGAGAAAGCCTTCGACTCCATTGAGACCTGGGCTGTTCTGGAATCTCTGCAGCGATGTCATATCGACTGGCGATATATCGAGGTGTTGAGATGTATCTACAATACGGCAACAATGACCGTTCAAATCCAGGACCAGCGAACCAGACCTATTCACCTTCAGCGCGGGGTGAGGCAGGGAGATGTAATATCTCCGAAACTGTTCACCAACGCGCTGGAGGACGTCTTCAAAACCCTGGACTGGACTGAACGAGGCGTCAATATTATTGGAGAATACATCTCACACCTTCGTTTCGCGGATGACATCGTCATCTTTGCAGAGACGCTGGAAGACTTGCGCGAAATGTTGAATGGCTTGAGTGATGCCTCCAAGCGAGTTGGTCTTGGACAAGACCAAGGTCATGTTCAATGATCTTGTCGTGCCAAGACCAGTATCAGTGAATGGAATTTCTCTCGAGGTTGTGCAGGATTACGTCTACCTAGGCCAGACTATCCAACTCGGCCGCCACAACTTCGAGAGAGAGGTTGAAAGGAGAATTCACTTGGGCTGGGCAGCATTTGGCAAACTTCGTCGAGTCTTCACGTCCGAGATTCCGCAATGCCTGAAGACCAAAGTCTTCGACCAATGCGTCCTACCTGTGTTAACTTATGGCGCCGAGACGTGGACACTGACGGCGGGACTAGTCCACAAGTTTAAAGTCGCTCAGCGTGCCATGGAGCGAGCTATGCTCGGAGTGTCTCTCAAGGATAAAATCAGGAATGAGATTATCCGCGAGAGAACCAGAGTAACCGACATAGCTAGCAGAATATGCAAGCTGAAGTGGCAGTGGGCCGGTCACGTCTGTCGCAGGACTGATGGCCGTTGGAGCAAAAGAGTCCTGGAGTGGAGACCGCGTCTTGGCAAACGCAGTGTAGGGCGCCCACCGTCTCGCTGGACCGACGATATCCGGAAGGTTGTCGGGGCCAGGTGGATGCGCATTGCGGAGAACCGGGATGTCTGGCGCAGACATGGGGAGGCCTATGTCCAGCAGTGGACTGCGAAAGGCTGATGGATGGATGGATGGATGGATATAATACAAAATATTTTTTATTCAAATATATTTTTAGAATGCAGTTTTATTTCATCAAATGTTGTTAAATAAGTAACCACTACATTCTAAAGTTTCGCCTCTCAAAAACCCATATCCTAAAACCATAAAAATCCTATCAAAGACTCTTTTTAAAAAGAAAATTACCATTTTAAATGGGTACATATTAATTATTGCATTTATGGATACGGTTCACAACTGTTTTAATCATTCCAATATTTTATTTTATTAATTAAGGTTTACCAGTGATTGTTACATATGTAATACCAAGTTACAAGATTAATATATAATACTATCACTATGTACAATCGTATTAAGGAAAACACGACTTGAACTTTTTTTAAGGCTAATAACATTTAAATTACTTACTATCTAAAATGTTATTACAAAATCGTACTAAAAAAACTTAAATATACTTAAAATTAATATTTGAAAAAGAAATAAGTCAAGTTAAATCTTATGATATTGCTCTTTTCATTGCTTATCCACTAAATAAAGTTTGATTGATATTCTTCAATCGTATAGTAAGCTTTGTGCTATTTTATAGTATTAAGATATTTTTTAAACTCGTATAAAAGGTTACAAGTAAAGGTACAAAGTACTTGAGGATTTGTTTGTGCAAAGTATACGGAGATCAACAAAAGATTTTCGGACTTTGTACAACATCATCCTCCTGCCCTTATCCCACTCTAAGTGGGGTCGGCACAACATGTTACAAACATGTTGTCATATGATTTGGCTACGTATTTTACGACCGGCCGCCTGCCTGACGTCAACATACCTTAGTCGTATTTTACGACTCCTCGGTAAGAAAGAGGGTGGTCTATTTTACTCAACCGGATACCACACGGTGGGTCAAATTACCTTAGTCGCCTTTTACGACTCCTCGGTAAGAAAGAGGGTGGTCTATTTTACTCAACCGGATACCACACGGTGGGTCAACTTACCTTAGTCGCCTTTTACGACACCTCGGTAAGAAATGAGGGTGGTCTATTCTATTCAGCCGGATACCACACGGCGTGGACTTTGTACAACATAGCTATCATAAATTTATTTGTCCGTAAATCAATTTTTAAATTAAAAATTTTACACAGATAATAGCAAAATAATTTTATTGTTACTTTTGTTTGTCTGTCTTTCAAGTTATTCTATATTCTACTATATAAATGAATATTTAAAAATGGTAGTTTAGACTTCACAATTACGTATTACTTGCTTAAAGCCAAGAAAAATTGTAATTTTTAAGTTAAGATTGTGTACTTACCTATTATATTTAATAAGCACTAATTTGAATTTGAATGTCTTGTTTACTTGAGATACTTTAGTTAATTTTAACGACGGGCGGTCGATCGAATAAATCTTGTCTAACTGGTTATAAGTTATAAATAACTTTGAATGGATAAGGAAAACTGTTATGATATTTCTACGATGTAAAAACAGAAATGAGGCAATGATTTTTTATGTAACATCGATTTAGATCTACGCCGTGTGGTATCCGGCAGAAAAGAATAGTACCACCCTCATTTCTTACCGGGGTGTCGTAAAAGGCGACTAAGGTAAGTTGACTCACCGTATCCGGTTTACTACAATACACTCTCTTTCTTACCGAGGTGTCGTAAAATACTGTTCACGCACACTATATACAATAACAGGATATAATAGGAATACTACAATTCCCGTTCCGAGATGCACTTCACTTGAATGACGAACAAAGACTGACTATCACTGAAACGTTTTATCAATAGGAAGACTCAACCGGAAACAACACGTCACAGTGTTGTCACCATTTTAATCAAAAAGGGCGCGATACTCTTGTTTCATGACTGTGTTGCTATAAAATACAAAGCGGAAGTCAATGGCGACAACAATACGACTAAGGTAATGTCAGGCTGGCGGCCGATCGTAAAAACGCAACCATATCATGTGACAGCATGTTTATAACATGTTGTGCCGAGCCCACTTACGAGTGGGATAATGGAGGATGATGATGATGAAATTTAAATCTTTAATATTTAAATGGTTTACTCTTGTATATATATATACAAGATTGACTCATTTAAATATTAAAGATAGCTTTGGCACTAGTACTAAAGTATAATGTTGATAATATTCAGCTTACTTTGTAGAAAATTAATATAATTCAATTTAAAAAATTTCTATGGGTATTAAAACAACAAAATGTAAAACAGACTATTTATTTCAAATCGGAAATCTAACTTATATACACTCTGATAGTTTTGTTATTAACTGGATGATATAATAAAGTTCTATTTAATCTTCATCTAACATCTATCAACTATTTCATATTGTACTGATTCCCATTTGCCAAGTTTCTCGCCGGCTCTTCTCAGTAGGAACAGCTTTACAAACCAGAAGTAAAGTTGACGATTCAAAAGCACTTGTTTAAAAGTAAACTTGAATAATTTGAATTTCATTGGAACATACGTTGTTAACTAGACGACATTCATGGATATTACATCTGTCAAATATTTCTATTGATTGTAATTTGCTGAATTCTTTGCAGACTCGTCTCGGTAGGAGCTTTGCGAACCAGAACTAAAGTTGACGGTTCAAAAGCACTTTTACAAGTATATTTGGATTTAGAATATTTTGAATTTGAATATATTAGCATGTGTCCCTCTCCGAACCTAGAATAAACTGATATGGATTAGATAAAGGCCCATCTCCAGTCCTTGTAAACGCCAGAATCCGTACTTGATGCCAGACACCATGCAATATTTCTGGAACTGTGAACTCTAACTTGTCAGGGGGGATGATGTATACGTACAATGGTTTCTCCTCTGGTATATCGTGTGGATTCTTCTGTAATGAGATAAATGTAGTTACTGTTACTATCCCACAGCTGGGCATGGGCGTTTTATGGAGAAAATTTTTAAACTTAAACCACGCTGCAATTTGTAATATCCTAAGAATTTTATTATAAAAGCCTACTTTTATTCAGAAATTTTTATTCAGAAAGCCTACTATACTATTAAAGATTATTTAGAAGATAAGAATGTGTGGATATAGCTCTCTTTGAACCTGTACAAGACAGTAACGACTCAATGTAAATAGTGTTAAGAATTATATTTTTAAAAAAGCGACCGCCGATTTTCTTGCTGGCTCTTCTCGGTAGGAACAGTTTTCCGAACCAGCAGTAGAAGTGATGATGCAAAAGCACTTGTTTACAAGTTTATTTGAATAAAGAATATTTTGAATTTGAATTTGAATATGACAAACAAGTTTTTCGCATTGTGTTTCACCGAAAAGCGTGTGATAATTGAGTATATCACATATATAAAAGTTAAGAATTGAGGGTGGTGTATTCTACTCAGCATTTATACCACATGGCTAAAATAATCTTTGAATGAATTAATCTTTATCTATATTTTCGGAACCTCGAAAACGGCTCGAAAGATTTTCTTGAAATTCAGCATGCAGGAGGTTTGGATGGGGGGGGGGGGGGTGTTGCAAAATCGATCTAGCTAGGTTTTATTTAAAAAAAATCGTTTTGGCAAGTTTTTTTGTTTGCTATTGTTTAAAATAAAATAATATTGTCAACACTTTTCTATTTGAATAAGCATAAATACCATACCCTTAGAAAAAACCTCTTTTCTTTCACCCATTCAGTCCCATTGGAGTGGTAAACTGTTGTGTTAACACACGGGGCTTCCCACACTTTCATCTGAAATGTTGTATTAATAATAACAGTTTAATAATTACTCAATAGTACCTAGGTGTCTGAGACGCCGTGTGGTATCCGGCTGTATAGAATAGTACCACCCTCTTTTCTTACCGAGGTGTCGTAAAAGGCGACTAAGGTAAGTCGACCCGCCGTTTGGTATCCGGCTGAGTAGAATAGACCAACCTCATTTCTTACCGAGGTGTCGTAAAAGGCGACTAAGGTAAGTTGACCCACCGTGTGGTATCCGGTTTAGTAGAATAGACCACCCTCATTCTTACCGAGGTGTCGTAAAATACGACAGAGGTAAGTTGACGTCAGGCAGGCGGCCGGTCGTAAAAACGCAGCCAAATCATGTAACAGCGTGTTTATAACATGTTGTGCCGACCCCACTTAGAGTGGGATAAGGGCAGGAGGATGATGAGTACCTAGGTGTCTGAGCTATATTCGATATATATTTTTTTATAAAAAAAAATATTATGGAAGCAGGCCTTACTTTGCGGAATTCCATAATATAAAAGTTATTTCTTTTCTCTAATCAGCGTTTATTAGGAGAATACACGCAACGCTAATTGTATGAAGCAGGCAACCATCACATACCAAATACATGCAGGACAAGTCACCACACGTATGACAATTCACACAAGCACTACACCCACTCACTACCACAACCTCTACGATCGTTTCCCCCCGGAACCGAAGCATCATCTAGAGGATAAGCTCCACGAACAAAATTGTATTACGATTTACAAGAGACCACATATTTTAATGATGTTTTTATATATTTTGGCTAGTTATTTTCCGACAGGACGCCTGCCTGTCGTCAACTTACCTTAGTCGCCTTTTACGACACCAGTAAGAAATGAGGTTGGTCTATTCTACTCAGTCGGATACCACATGGAGGGTGAAACTTTAGTCGCCTTTTACGACACCTCGGTAAGAAATAAGGGTGGTCATGAGGTACTCAGCTAGATGTCACACGCCACCAAATAAGAACAGTAAAAAAGAAATGCTAAGATTTGGCTATAATTTTAAAAGAATATATATATAATACTAAATGTACAGTTTACTATCCGTTTTCATACCTGATACATGCAGGATTCGTAAAAACATTTTTTGCATTACATATATTTCCTTCTATCGCGGATTGTAGCAAAACAAAATCACCATTACTTTTGTATGACCGCCGCAAAGTATCGCTTAAAACAAATCAAAATAATCTTTGTTCAAATAAATTCTTTTATTTCTACCCGCGCTTGAGTTCCCTTCTTTACAATAGAGTAAATAAAATTCTTAATATCTATTCTTTGGCTACATCTACATGCAAATCTAAATGCCAAGCATGGCTGCAGTCACTATCTTATGATGAGACCGAAAAACTATTGACAATTGCACACTAACCATATACTCTCTTACACACGCACACACACACACACACACACGCACACACACGCACACACACACACACACGCACACACACGTACACACACACGAACTTACACGCACACACACACACACACATCTTACTTATAATATAAACTTACTTATAAAATTTATTAAATATTTAAATATTCTTAACATTAACATAATTTAGTTAGTTATCATTTGGAACACTGTTTATTGTTAAATTGTAACGAGGCGGGCGTTGACACCTGCAGCGCAGTTTATACTTTTGCAGTGTCTTCGTTGCCATTGTATAAGTGCATTTTTATTGTTCCGAATAAATTTCATTTCATTTCATTTCATTTCATTCTTTCAAGCACTTTTGAATCGTCAAGGATCAATATGATTAATGAAGCTACAACTGGTTCGGAATGTCGCTCTTACCGAGAAGAACCAGAAAGAAACTCAGCGATCAATCGTTTAAACATTTTCAATTTTACATTATTAAACCGCAGTCTTGTATGAAGCTGAAACGATTTTCAAATCCAGGCATTTTTATCATACAAATAATCTTCAATTTTGTAATATGCTTTGCGTATAAGTATATCTCTTACACTTAATTTAAACCTAGCCTAGTCTAGTCTAGTATGGATTGCGGAATTTTATTGTAGAAGCAAATACCGAGACCATCGAATGGGTTGCTAACTCTGCTGAGTCGCGACACAGGTATCACAAGCTTTTTGTGACCTCTCGTATGTCTATGATATACATCAAATTTAATAGCCCTAATAAGTAAGTAAGTAAATAAGTAGCGGCCTGTTACTATCCCACTGCTGAGAATAGGCCTCTTCTCTCCGTTTTCGGAGAGAAGGGTTAGAGCTAAGACCTACCACGCTGCTCCAATGCGGATTGGTAGGTTACGCATATCTCCAGAATTCCCTAAAGATATGCAGGTTTCCTCACGATGTTTTCCTTAACCGAAAACCGTGTGTTTTAACAAAAAATCTCATTGGTGTCTGCCCGGGTTTGAACCCATGACCTGCTCGAAAGAGTCGCACGGTGCTACCGCTGGGCTACCACAGCTTTTCCCCCCTTATACATGTGGATAATTCTTAATTCTATAAGTTATTTGAAGAATGTAAGTTATACCTTAAACCCCATGATGGGGTCGTCATAGTTGTCCCATTTTACGGGATCCCATTGCATGGTGAAATTGTAATCATATGTAATTAATCTATGGAAATGTGCTACTGGCATCTCTTTCACGCCTGTGAACAGTCCTTGTAGCATCAAATCCAACATCAACATAAATGTTTGTATGTCCATCATTGGTTCTAAAACGATAGATTTTAATTGCATCATCCTCCTGCTCTTATCCCACCTTAAGTGGGGCACATGTTGTAATACATGATTTGGCTAGGTATTTTACGACCGACTGCCTACCTGTTAACTTACCTTAGTCGCCTTATACAACACCTCGGTACGAAATGAGGGTGGTCTATTTACTCAACTGGATACCACACGGAAAGTCAACTTACCTTAGTCGCATTTTGCGACACTTCCGTAAGAAATGTGGGTGGTCTATTGTATTCTGCCGGATACCACCAATTTCTACAGATAATATATATCTATAAACCGAATACGTATAACCATAGACATTATTATGAACTAAGAAATATTTTATTGTCTACGACACGGGGTCGCCTTTCACGCAAGTACGTCATCATGTCCAAAATCAAATTTTACTTTATTCAAATAAGCTTGCAAACAAGTACTTTTAAATCGTCAATTCTACTGCTGGTTCGGAAAGCTGTTTCTACCGAAAAGAGCCAGCAAGAAACTCGCCGTTTGTCCTTTTTAAAAATATAATTCTTAATACTATTCATTAAATCGTTACTGTCTTGTACTGTTCAAAGAGAGCTATCCACACATTCTTATCTTCCAAATAAATAACAGTAGGCTTTCGGTTTAACAGCAGCTTCTTTTTAACAGTGTTTTTAAACTGCTGCAATGGCAAAGCTAAAATTGATATCGGAATTTTATTATAGAATCTTATACCCAAACCTACAAACGACTTACGTACTTTTGCAAGGCGCAAAGCAGGAGCCGCAAGGTTAAGCCGGTTCCTACTTTGTCTATAATATACATGAACATTATATACATAGAATCTCAGTTATACACTTTTGAATACTCACCTAATAGTAGTTAACTATTCACTATAGCATATAGCACTATTAAATTTCTGTTATATCCACTTACTATAATAATCACTTGTACAGAATTAAAACAGGTTATACGTCGTTTTGCGTCGTGGTTTTGTTTGTTACTGTACTTGAATGAGGAAAAATATACAGTAGAAATAACATGTGATAAATGTCTGTAGGTGGGGAAGTCCGTGCTTATAGCCGGTTCACGTCATATCTTATGACGTCACAAGAAGTTTATGCTTAATAGTAGACGCGACTAGTATGCCTTATGGTATCCGGCTGAGTAGAATAGGCTACCTTTATTTCTTACCGAGGTGTCGTAAAGGGCGAGTAAGTTAAGTTGACGTCAGGCAAAATACGTAAACAAATGATGTGACAACATTTTTTTAACATGTTGTGCCGACTCCACTTAGAGTGGGATAAGGGCACGAAAAAAATGATTATTTTGGTATAATCCGCGCTTAGAGAAAATCTATGTAATGCTAAATATAGAGAATGGTATTCTTTTTTACACATGCATAAGTTTTAACGAATGCATGTATAAGATATGAGAATGATAGTCCACTCAACATTTAGCATTATATATATTTTCTCTTTACTAACTATTTTTTTTATTACTTTTGTTTTATTGTCTTCGCAAGGTAACGCCTAATTCTATAAATTATATTTCTTAAACATAATTTAAACGTTTTCAGTAGATAAGTCTAATATTGCGAACTACGCCGTAATAATAACGCGGTGTGGTATCCGGCTGAATAGAATAGACCACCCTCATTATTTACCGAGATGTCGTAAAAGGCGACTAAGTTAAGTACGTCAGTCAGGCGGCCGGTAGTAAAATACATAGCCCAAATCATGTGACAACATGTAGTGCCCCACTTAGAGCGAGATAAGGACTGGAGGATGAATGATGATGAATTGCGGAATATTTTACTCCTGCTTAGTACATCTAATTTTGTGGCATTCCTGGAATGCCACAAAACGAAAACTCGTGCGGACATTGATATTCTCCATATTCCTCTACGGAGTCGAAACATGGACACTCCGAGCAAGTGACCGTAGGCGCGTAGATGCCTTCGAGATGTGATGTTAGAGGCGAATATTGCGCATCCCCTGGACTGCGAAAAGAACCAATTTATCAATTCTCAAGGAACTCACCATTTCAACTAGGCTTTCAACCATCTGCCTGCAACGAGTCCTTGAGTATTTTGGCCATATTGCGCGTAAAAGTGGTGATAATCTTGAAAAGATGGTCATCACCGGCAAAATCCAGGCGAAGAGACCACGTGGTCCAATGCGCTGGACTGATTAAATCCGCACCACTCTCGACAGCAAGATGTATGTGGCCATTCACGCTGCGAACAACAGATCCCGTTGGCAGGCAACATAGTTCAAGTGATCCGTAGTGGGGGTCACGACCCGCATTGAGGAAGATGACTCGAGGAGGAGTACATCTAAGTCCGGTTCGCAAAATATTTAAATTTCCCATTGTCTTAATTTCGAGAGCGGTTTAGAGCACGGTGGATGCAAACAGAACTACACTTCAAATATTAATTACTTTCCCGTGTTTGAAATGTAAAGTTAAAAGACTCGTAACATTGTAAGGGCGTGTTTACACTGAAGCGCAAAAGGTACAGATTTGTAAGGATGTAAATCAAACTGAATGTTTTATTAAACACTCAGTGCTGGGGTATTCAAATTAAGTGGCGGTGTCGATGCTAAGTGCGTATGGAGTAGGATTTTAAGTTTATTTTAAAGTTATTTTATTCTGAAGAAGAAGAAGAATAACTTTATTATACAAACAAAAATACAAAGTGAAAAGAAGACATAGATAACTGATACATTTGAATGTGCAAAGGGCGGTCTTATCACACTGTTGTGATCTCTTCCAGACAACCCTTTGAAAGAGAGGATCTTTTGTATAATTATCCACGGGTTGGCAAATGCACGCAGATAAGTTAACAAAAGAAGAATAAATAAATAGTAACAAATAAAAATAAGTATAAATAAAAACAAATAATTATATCCTCCTGCCCTTATCATACTCTAAGTGGGGTCAGCACAACATGTTATAAACATTAATATGATTTGGCTGCGTTTTTACGACCGGCCGCCTGCCTGACGTCAACTTAGCTTAATCGTATTTTGCGACACCCCGGTAAGAACGAGGTCTATTCTACTAAACCGGATACCCCGCGGTGGGTCAACTTACCTTAGTCGCCTTTTACGACACCTCGGTAAGAAAGAGGGTGGTCTATGTTACTCAACCGGATACCACACGGTGGGTTATTTACCTTAGTCACCTTTTATTACACCTCTGTAAGAAATGAGGGTAGTACTATTCTATTCGGCCGGATATCACACGGCGTTTAGATTTTTAAGATATTAATTTTAGGTTTTTTAATGTTTTTCTATGCACTATTTATGATGTACTCCGATATACTCACGCTACAAAAACTGAAGCTACGATAGCTGAACGGCGCAACCATTCATTCAAGGGGGTCACGGGTTCAAACCCCAGGCAGATACGAATGATTTTGGGGTGGGGTATCAATTTATAGTGAAAATTTATCACACGCTTTTTGGGAAAGGAAAATCATGAGGAACCTTTAAAATTTTAATTGAATTAGGCACAAAACTTTTACGACACCTCAGTAAGAAAGAACGGAAAGAATATTCTACTCAGCCGGATACTACATGACTGGACAACTTACCTTAGTCACCCATAACGACACCTCAGTAGAAGTAAGTAGTAATAAGTCAGTAGTAAAAAAGAGGGAGGTCTACTCTACTCAGCCGGATACTGCACGGCGTAAAATTTTAATTTAACTTATAATTTAGAAATCCTCACAGGCTTTCAAAGCGAGTACATTTTATAGAATCGTTTTTATTTCTTACTGTGATTCGATTTTTTATTTTTTTTTTAAATATTTTTTTACATACAAGTAATATCCAGTGAAATTTTAATTTTTACAACATATATATTTTTATAACGGATCCCTATTTTTTTAAATTTAATGTAGCCTATGTTGCTCAGCAGCAAAGATGCAGCTTTCAAATGGTGAAAGAATTTTTGAAATCGATCCAGTAGTTAATGTGTGAAACATTACAAACATACATACAAATTTTTTCCTCTTTATAATATTAGTATAGAAGTATAATAATTACAAATATTCCTTTGTATAAGGTTCTACGTTTCGGCAGAGTTGCATCCACCGTGGTCACGAACTGACTGGAGCGCCGCGGCGTCTTCGTTCCTGAGTACTACAGTCATTATTTTGTTCATCTACCCGCACTTGAACCGCACAATCCATATAAAGTCTGTTGCACACCACACTGATATTATCCGCACGCGATATAGCTTGCAACGATTTCTTTTGCGAGTTATATTTATTGATCACTGGATCCCAAGTCGTTGACAATCTGAAGCCCTCTTCTCTGTTGAATGTGCGATGCTTTTTGATCTCAACAGCTTCACGCGCCACTCTTGCATATAGATACACAGATAGATATCTTCATGCCACATCGCACCATCATCCTAGACACCTAGAAGCCGTCAAAGCCTCGTTGACGAACAGAGCTTATGACCTGTGCGACCCTGAACACCTTGACGGTGAATTAGAACATATTCAGGAGATCCTTAAGAAGAACGGCTACACTAACGGAAAATTAAGAAGACAATGCACGCGGAAGCAAAGGCATCTTGAGGTGAACAGACAGCCGGCGTTTTTACCGTATGTTAAAGGCGTCACCGACAAAATCGGGACCACGCTTAGAAAGCTTTCAATAAAGACTGTTTTCACGCCTTTACATAAGGTAGCCAGGCTCCTACGTACGCCGAAAGATGTCATCCCCTACCAGACTCCAGGGGTGTATAAGATTAACTGCAGTTGTGGTAGCGCATATATCGGCCAAACAAAACGTACCATTGCTGAGCGGGTCAAAGAACACATAGCTGCAGTTAAAAATAACCAGCCAACGAAGTCAGCGATCGCAGACCATCTGCTTAATTCGGGGAGCAATCACTGGATTGAGCTTCATGATCCCAAAGTCCTGTCAACTGATGCCCACTATTATGCAAGAGTGGCGCGTGAAGCTGTTGAGATCAAAAAGCATCGCACATTCAACAGAGAAGAGGGCTTCAGATTGTCAACGACTTTGGATCCAGTGATCAATAAATATAACTCGCGAAAGAAATCGTTGCAAGCTATATCGCGTGCGGATAATATCAGTGTGGTGTGCAACAGACTTTATATGGATTGTGCGGTTCAAGTGCGGGTAGATGAACAAAATAATGACTGTAGTACTCGGGAACGAAGACGCCGCGGCGCTCCAGTCAGTTCGTGACCACGGTGGATGCAACTCTGCCGAAACGTAGAACCTTATACAAAGGTAATCAATTATAACGCGATGTGACCCGTATGTTTATTTAATAATCAGTATGAATCGCGAAAGTTTAAAATCTACTATTACAAATATTCCGTCTTCTACCGTCTTACAAAAGCCTTCTCTACTCACAGTTACCTCCTAAGATTCCTACCTCTGCGTTTCTCTCGCAATATTTACCCGTTACTTTCTGTAAATATTCCCGGGAACATCTCGAATATAACTCGTACAAGAAAATTAAGCTTGTTTAATTACGTACCTTGTGTGTATACGGCCTTAACGAAACTCCAATTTACTTATCGTGTTTTTTGTACAGAAACTCGTACAACATTGTTTGGTTATAATATTTTAAGAAACTCATTTTGAGGTAAACTGAAATTAAATAGATTTTTTGAACAAAAATTCTTGTCACTAAACCTTCAAAGATAACTAATTTTAGTTTAAGCGTTTAAACGTGTATAACGTAAGTAATATTATCATTAGCTGTTTTATTATATTATGGACCTCCGAAAAGTAATGCCTAATTTAATAAATTAAAAAAATATTGTTTCTAAGGAGCTATAAACGTATGTCGGTTTCTACTTCGACCTCGCCATTTGTTACCTAATCTAATATATAAAAATGAATGTGTGTGTATGTCCTTTGTATACTTCGAAACGGCTGGACCGATTTTAATGAAACTTTCAGACAATCTTTAAAATTACCCATGATGATCCTGTTTAGTTTGATAACGATCGGAGCAATTTTTTAACTGTTGAGTTCTGTTTTAAGGGATAATCGAAACCATACAGCCACAGCAACACTTGGCCGGAGAGCAAGTGTTAATACAGCTATTTCCTTTAACTTCACTCTTCTTGTTTGCATCCAATACCCATCATCATCTTCCTACCCTTATCCCACTCGAAGTGGGGTCGGCACAACATTCCATAAACATGCTGTCACATGATTTAGCTGCGTCTTTACGACCGGCCGCCTGCCTGACGTCAACTTACCTTAGTCTTATTTTACGACACCTCGGTAAGACAGAGTCTATCTACTCAACCGAATACCACACGGTGGGTCAACTTACCTTAGTGCCTTTTACGACACCTCGGTAAGAAATGAGGGTGGTCTATTCTACTCAGCCGGATATCACACGGCGGGTCGAGTTACCTTAGTCGCCTTTTACGACACCTCGGTAAGAAATGAGGGTGGTACTATTCTATTCAGCCGGATATCACACGGCGTTTGAATCCAATACCCATTAAATTTAATTATTTCAAAGGCAATTACATCCACTGAGCTATGTTGTAAGTACAAACAAATTTCCCACTTAATTTATATTATTTATTATCCACGGTCATTAATAAGGAGTACCAGGCGATCAGAACTCGAGCGGAGCAAACTTCGTATCTCGCTTCTCACTACTGAAAGATGGTAATGAAGCGCGCTCACCTTTCTGCAACCATCTCTCTCTCTCTCTTCAAAACTCTTCCATAAGTCTGTCTCTGTCTCCGCCGCTGTCACCGCCACAACGGCCGATCCAGACGGTGACAAGAAATTAATTAGGGGAAGCTGAGGAAAATAATGGTCCGCCGTGATTTTTAAATGAAATTTATTTTCTTCACTTCATTTATTTCACGGCGACATGACACTTTGGAAATTATTAGACACTGGAGCGGCTTTTCTTTTGGCGAGGTATTTTCAAGATGTTTACCTCTTTAATACTTTCCAAATATTGATGTTGGCTAAATAGCTTGGCGTTAAAGAATTTCAATAAGGCACAAAAGTTGTGATGAAATTATATTTATATTTTTTCTGATTATGATAAGAAGGTGTATGTAGTGTTTATTTATTAGTAGTGTTGTGTTTTGTATAACAAATTAGTCGCAGAGTAAGGAAATATAATATTTCCATGAAACCGAGAACACTGCAACCCAGAAAGAGGCCTGCCATTCCGCCAACTGCAACTGTAGAAATGCAAGAATACATTCTTATAAAATTAATTTTATATATTTTTCTTTACTTTACTTTAGTTTTTACATGTATCAGGACTCCTATATCAATGATAACCCAAGCTTAATAAATTAACCCAATCGTCTTGTGAGCACCACGTGCACACGTGAATTTGTAAAATCAAAATGTTTTCGTCACCAACAATAAATTTAAGTTATTATTGTTAAGTGATGTATTGTATCTAATTGTATAACAAAGAAAATGGTATACAAATCATAGGTATCTTTAATATTTAAATGAGTTAATCTTGTTTATGTATATTTTCTGAATTTCGGAAACGACTCCAACGATTTTCATGAAACTTTGTATGTACAGGATTTCGGAGGCGAAAAATCGATCTAGCTAGGTTTGATTTAGAAAAAACTGTTTAAATAGAAATAAAAACAAAAGCTTAAATTTGCCAGTGCAGGTTGATTGACGGCCGTTGTCACAGCTGTCACAATTGTTACGTTACTCCGAAAAAAAAAAAAATTAAAAACAATAAACAGTAACAGTTTCGTAAATTTTTACTAAATTTCTTTTTCTCCAAGTCAAATATAAGAAATCAGTGTGAATTCATAATAAACTGTGCTAAAACTTAGTGATAAACAACAAATCAATTTTGAAATTATTCCGTTGTTCATTGTGCATCAGTGTTTTACTTACTGCAGTGACTCATATCTCATTACCTATCGGTGCATTTTATTCTAATGACAATTACTTACTGATACTTAATTTTAACATATTATATCAGTTGTTAGTGGCGTAGTGGTTCCTAAGCGAATCAATAAGAATCACGGTGCGACGTACTTAGACATGGGTTCGAAACTGGGAAATATTTAAGAGTTGTTTTTTTTTTGTTATAGTTTGTTTCTATTTTTATTTTTTTTCTCTGTTTTTTTTTTGTATGCATAATTCTATTTAATTTAAAAAAAAAATAATAGAAGAATTCAAAGAAGGGCAACAAAAAAATTCTATTATTCAAGATGGATCCACAGTCTTCAAATGTGACCATGAGGAAAAAAAATATTTCAAGATCATTTACAGACTTGTCAGACATTTTGCAGGATAATAGTCATATGAATTCTACCATAATGAATTCTACAATGAAGAGCTTACCAAATGTATCGGTGGGTGATATCTCTTATATACAAGATCTAAAACTACAATTGCAGCAATTGAATTATCAGTTAGATAGCGCGCATGAAGAAATAGAAAAATTGAATTCAGAAAATTACACACTCAAGAAAACATTAGAAAAATACGACAAAAAAATCAGTCTATTTAAGAAAATTGGTGTTTCGGATAATTTATTAACAAATATTTCATCTCCTGCAGTGAGAAAAATTAATAAAATCATATCGACACAAACAGAGAAAGTTAATGATGAAAATGACTCATACAAGCCTAAAGAAAAAGCAGTAGAAATGGAAGTAGCCCCTAAAAATAGGAACACGCGTAACAGTAGTATTACAAGTGAAACAAAAAATATGAACATTAAGTCTAACTTAGTAAGCCCAAAAGTAAATAAAATTTCGAAACGTAAAATAATTATAGTTGGCGATCAGCAGGCTTGTGGCCTGTCGTTAACATTACTGCAGTCTAGGAAAAACTCCTGGAACAACGTTTATGATATTTTTGGCTATGTAAAACCTAACGCAAGATCTTCTAGTGTGCTTTCGGATAATGGTAACGTAGAACTCCTAGATAAAAATGATAAACTAGTAATTGTGGTTGGAGCAAATGACACTAACCCGTTTGAAGTTATTGATGCACTATCTTTGAAACTAGAAAAAACATCTAACACAAACGTTCTTATATTGCCAGCCATAAATAGTAAGTACCTCAATACTTCTTCATTGAATAATTTTATGTCTTCAATTGCAAAGCTATACTCAAATGTCAAATATTTAAAACTCGATAAAGAAAAATTAAAAGGTCACTATGATTTGCCAGAATTGTACTCGGAATTAATTAACTTTACTATTGATTTTGATGATTATAAGTCACAGTATTTAATCGAAAAGGGTAAAACAAATAAAATTATTTCAAAAATTAGAAAGCAACAAAAAAATAAATATCAAAAAGGTACTATTCCTTTCTACTTCAAAAAACAAAGCGATTACAAAGAAATAAAAGAAAAATCGTCTAAGTCATTAATTCCAAAAGGTACAATTCCTTATTATTTTCCGAAAATAAATAACAAAAAAGATAATGCAACAAAATCGTTTTTTCATTAAAAGAAATCAATCGACGATTACGATCTTACATCAAAACATTGCATCAGTTTCAGCAAAAACAGAATCTATAGAAATAGCTTTAAATGAACTACAGCTAAGTCAGAACCTAAATATCGAAATTATTTGTCTAAGTGAAACATTTTTAAAATCAGGTTGTGAGCACAATATTAAATTAAATAATTTCACTATGGGAACCTTCTACTCTCGGCCAGATAAAAAAAGAGGAGGAACATGCATACTTGTAAAAAAAAATTTGGATTACAAAAAAATTACATTAATTAATAATTTGCCGTGCATCTTTGATTTTGAATGCTGCGCACTTGAAATTCCAAAATACAACCTCATAATAAGTTGCATATATAGAATTCCAAAAGCTAAAAATGTCAACAATTTTTTAAACAAACTTAATACATTGCTAGATATATTAACTCGTAAACCAAAGGCTAAGGTTATTATTTGTGGAGATTGGAATATAAATGTCTTAATTGACAATAAAACAACGCAAGAACTCCGGGGGATTCTTAGTAATCATAATATGAATATACATATACAAAGTCCTACTAGGCGTAATGCATGTTTAGATTTAATTGCAAGTAACATAGCTTCAATAACGAGTGCTGTACACACTGTTGGTTTATCTGACCATGAAACGGCTCAAACTTTATCATTTGCAACAAAAACACAGTGCACTACTCCGCACTGGTATGAGTTTAAAAGAAATTATAGCAAAGAAAATAAACTTAAATTCAAAAAATACATAGCAGCTTTATCTTTCAGTGAAGTTTATGAATCACCAGAAATAAATACAGCATTTAAAAAATTTTTGGATATAATTGAATTTTTTTATAATCAATGTTTTCCTGTAATGAAAATTAAATTAAGTCATAAAAGTCAAAATACATTTTGGATCACTAAAGGGTTAAAAAAATCTAGCATAACAAAGAGAAAGCTTTATTTGAAGTACATTAAATCCGCTGCTGATAAAAGATATAATAAGCATAATTATCAAAATTATAGTAGATTATTAAAAAAATGTATACAAACATCACAAAAAATACAAAATAGTACATATATATCTAAACAAAAAAATAAATGTAAGGCAACATGGACAATTATAAAGGACTCAATAGGAAACACTCCTAAAACAAACACAATTGATAGCATAAAAATTGATAATAAAATAATAAATAATCCTAAAGAAATTTCCGAAAATTTTAATAATTTTTTTATACAACTCACCAAGAAAGATAATACAAAAAGTCAAGATAAAATAAAATACCATATACAACATAATCCTAAGTCTCTGTTTCTCTCACCCACAGACCCATATGAAATAACGAAAATTATTAAGACACTACGAAATAGCTTTTCTGTAGGATCTGATGGCATGAGAACAGATGTTATTAAATTTGCGTCCGAAGAGTTAAGTGTGCCCATAAGTCACCTCATTAACATGTCATTTGAACAGGGTATATTTCCGACCAAACTAAAAGAAACATTAATTACTCCAATACTTAAAAAAGGAAAAAGAACACAAATGAATAACTATAGGCCAATAGCACTTATCAGTATCTTCTATGTATGGAATACGAGGGATCGCAAATAATTGGTTTAGTAGTTATCTTAGGGACCGTGTACAATGTACACAGGTCAGTAAAATCATAAATCGCAATAAAAAATTAATCACGTCCTCTTTTAAAAGCAATAAAACGGGTGTTCCCCAAGGCAGTATTCTGGGGCCTAGTTTATTCCTACTATATATAAACGATTTACCTAATGTCGTTCAAAATGACTGTTTATTATTCGCTGATGATATTTCCTTAATTATTAAATGTAAAAATGAAAAAGTATTTGAAACTGATGTAAATTGCTCATTTTCTAAAACAATTCAGTGGTTAGAACAAAATAATTTACAAATAAATTTAGAAAAAACTAAATTTATCGCTTTTAAAACTTATAAATCAAAACACATACCTCTTGTATTACAACATAACAATACACGCATAGAAGAAGTAGATGTTATAAAATTTTTAGGAATCAAACTAGATAGTAATTGCAGTTGGAAATATCACATTATTGATTTGTGCAATAGAGTAAATAAATTTGTGTACGCTATTAAGAGGCTTAGACAGATATCAACTAAGACGTCTGTATTGTGCTCGTATCATGGTTATGTGTCGTCGGTACTAAGTTATGGTATTGTAATTTGGGGTAACTCAGTGGATGCGGATAAAATATTTAAAGTGCAAAAGAAATGTATACGTTCGATATGTAAGGCAAATGTATTAGATAGTTGTAAGCCCTTGTTCAAAATGCTCAATATATTGCCTTTGCCCTGTATTTATATCAAGGAAATATGCATATTTGTAAAAAAATATCCTGATTATTTTACAAGTAATGACACAAGATATAGAGATAGGTTACTTTTACCCAGAATAAAATTGTCACTTTACAAAAATAATGCATATTGTATGTCAATTATAATCTTTAATAAGCTGCCTAAACATATAAAAGACTTATGTCTTCCTAAATTTAAATACAAGCTACATGAGTGGTTATTATCTAATTGTTTTTATTCGATAAATGAATATTTAAATTTTCAGAATAAGCCCTTGTAATTTGACTATATAAACTTTTAACTCTTCTCAAATAAACTCTGTGTCATTTATCTGTGTCAAACTAAAAACTTATAATTTTAAGTTTATCATATTTGCATACCTATTTCTTGGTAATACGCTGAAACAACAATTGTAACAACTTTTTGTAAGTGTATTGTGCAAAAATAAATGAATTTGAATTTGAATTTTTGGGAAAGGGCGTTCTAGAAAAATCTTAAATGCCCAGGATCGAGTCCCGAGTCGAGTCGATCGAGATATGAAAATCACCTTTTTCTTTATTTTTATTGCATTTTTTATATCTTTAAAAAAATTCTAAGTAAGGCTCGGTCATCCAAGTACTAGTTATAACATAGTAAATAACATGGTCTAAAAATGAATGTCAAAAATTCGTTGACTCCCCTCACCTTCACGGTCAAAGGGTTAATAAGGATTTCATTAATTGAATTAGTTACTTTGCGGGGCTCAATAACAATAATACATGTAATAGTTAAAGCTGTAATCCCTCTCTCCTGAACAACGAGGCCGTTGCTCAACAAATCTTTATGTCTCTCTGACTTATATCTTTGGGAAACGATTTTTGGTATAACTAATGTTACATATAAAAAATGAGGTTTGACGTAATAATGAAAACTAACAAAGCCGTGTGGTATCCGGCTGAGTAGATTAGACCACCCTCTTACTTACCAGTGTCGTGAAAGGCGACTAAGGTGAGGTGACCTACCGTGTAGTATCCAGCTAAGTAGAAAAGACCACCCTCTTTCTTACCGAGTTATCGTAAAAGGCGACTGAGATAAGGTGACCCGCCGTATGGTATCTGATTGAGTAGAAAAGACTTCCTTCTTTTTTACCGAGATTTCGTAAAAGGGCCATTAAGTTCAGCTGACGACAAGCAAGCGGCCGGTTGTAAAATATCAAGCCAAATCATATGACATTATACTTATGTTGTACCGACCCCACTTAAATTGGGATAAAGGCAGGAGAATTAATAATTAAAACTAGTAATAGTAATAAATACACACCCAAAACGTCTGTAAATCCAAAAATAATGTCGCGCTTGTACCTCACCCTCGGATATGTGTTGATACCCCATTGGAATGTCGTATCTACTGGAATACTGCTAATATTGGACAGAGTCTGGAAAAAGTACCTAATTACTTAATTTTTAATAATAAAAAAATTAAAAAAAAAATTGAAAATCCAGACACATTTAATGCCAGTAAAACACGTTACCTCAAACATTTTACACTATGTATAATTTAAATGAATATTTAAGACCTTAATGCAAAATTAAAACTAACGCGCGCAAAAATATGTGAAGAGGAGAAGTCGAAAAAAAGACAGTATCGCGTGGCCAGATTGGATAGCAATTATAAATTAAAGTTTAATCCACACTCACCGATGATTGTATAATGTAATTAACGTCATCGCATATCGGAAAACATTCACAGTTTACTTTATTTCCGTCTGTGTATCTTAAATCTAGAAGAACATCTGCAACCAAGAAAATAAATAATCTAGTCAGTCATTATCTAATGATGATGTCTGTGATCAACTGCGTCCAAGGTCATAAAACGTTTCCTTACCTTTATGTTTCATTAAACAGTGTAATCCTTTAACATCGCATATTTTTTCGTTTTCTGCAAAAAATGTTTTAAAACTTTTTAGAGAGTATTAAATTACTTTATTAGTATTCCAAATTTCAGGCCATATAACACTTTCGTTCGTCAATTTGAAAACTATGTGCAATATATAATCAGGTTAACAGAAACAACCTAATAAAAACTTTCACTGATAATCATTTAAAAATGTGTGGCTGGCTTCACAATCTTTCTTACAATAAACTTTTTTTTTATACAGGAAAAAACCCCTTATGGGTACCGCCGCCCGACGGGGACAGGCGGCAGTTATGTCGGACTCGCACCGACTAAAACGACCTGTGTGCTCCACCACGCTGCCGATGGCAAGGACAGGGTATCATTGTATATATTGCCCACATCCCGCTGACAGCTCTGATCCCAGAGAACAAACATCTCCGGGTAGGGGGCCCCTCGAAAGAGAAGCCCCCCTCCGCTAACCGGTGGAATGGGAGCACCAGATGCAGATGTAAGCCAGGCGTCCGATATACCCCGTTCGGAGCACCCGAAGGTCCCCAGTTAGGGCGGCAAATGATGGGCTTGGGCGAGTCACTAACACCTGGACTCACCAGCAGCAGATTGGATCCAGAACAACAGTTCGTGGAACGGCTCCGCCGCCTTCTCCGCCCCCCTCTGCAGAGCAAAGGGAGGCCATCGCTGCCCACGATCGCTCCCTGCCCTTGCGTTATCTGATCACGGTCGACAGGGAGAGACCGCGCCCCAAGTAGGAGCCCTAACGCCTTGGTGGGCGTTTCCGCCCCCACCAGGTAATTTTTTAATGAGGTTTTCTTCCTCGCAACCCGAAGGTCCCCGTTCCCATTGCTGGGCTTCCGGGTTTCGCCGACGGTGGCCGTAACCATGTCCAGCCAGACTTAGAGTAAGCCCAACTGGACCCTTTGCTCATTAGGGACTCCACCCCCGGAGTCCCCGGCCCGTCCAGATTGCCCTCTGCTAATCAGAGGGACAACTGGATTGGCCACCCCTCAGTGGTCCGTTCGCCAAGACTAAGCTTGCCCAGGGTGCGCCACGAGGAGGCCGACCACTTTGGCACCCCTTCTTACAATAAACTGACCGCATTAAGTTTAAAGTCAAATTACATTTTCTGTCTCTACCATACTAACATAAGCTATAACTATTGTATGTACACTAAATTTAACGACGTGGCGTGAATATATGATATATTTCAAATTTGATTTTTTGCAGCCTTACTTTTATGAAAATTGTGATAAATTAAGTACTCTGTGGTTTAGGACATATACAAAACGTATATTTAAGAAACATAATCCTTAAAGAAGATTACTGGAGGAAATGAATAAAGCTGTAAATAAAAAGATTGGGCAAACCAATTCTCCGGTAGAAGTAAGGAATGCACTCGCAGTACTCAAGGCAGAGTTTAATCCTGCACTCCATGCGGCACATGTTATACGTGTAAACTGTGTTGTGTTTCAAGTTGTTTTCGTGGGGGAAACGGCATCGACGTTGAGCCACTCTCAAACTGAAAAAAACATTCGTCAAATTTAACGACGATAATTGACAATATCTAACTACTACAAAATGCCGACGATAGTAGTTTCTTATTTACATATTAGATTTAATTGGTTAATAATAATAATAAACCTTAAACGAGATATGCCCTAACAATGTTTTCTCTAATTTAAAGGCTCATGCTACATTATAAACATCAATTAAGCTTAAAAAAAAACCAGAAAATTGGTAGACACATGAAGCATCAAGCATGTAGCCTTAAATAACTATCTAGCGGAAAAGTAGAAAAATGCAACAGACTAGAATGAAGTCAGATATCTAAAAATGTGGAACGATATATAGATACTTCCGTTGTAACATTAGTCTCGTCCTACGTCAAAGAAATACTAAAACATAAATTTAAAAAACTAAAATAGCGGTATTACACTGGACAAGACAATTCTGGAATAAGATTTTTTCTAAGAAGTGCATGACAAATGTTGTTTTACTCTTAATTTTAATTAAGATTCTTTATACCTAGCTGCTTCCGTTGAAGTATAAACGGCGACAGCGTAAACATAAAGTTTCATGTGTAATTTCGATGGTGAATGTTGGAACTTCGTAGATATGTCTGGGAATTCTAGAGGCCCATGGACGTACGCCTTATGAAAAAAATAAACAATATATAGGGTCAAATACATATAGATTTAACGTCCGAGTAAAATATTTAAATACAACCATTATAAACAATAAACAAAATTTACAAGTAACCTGTATATAGTCAGATTTAATTAAATAAAAAATCAGAAAATTTGCAGCTTAAAAAGACTCAAATTTTAGTAAATACTTACATTATAGGATCTACTAAACGTCCATATAAATGCAAAAATATCACCATCCAATGGATGAGCAAAAAATGACGTGTTAGACTGAATGATGTTCCATCTATTTGCTGCTCTATAACTGGAGAAAAAGAAACACTTTTATGAATAGGCTTTCGAACAAGGTATAGGAATTTCGAATTAGGGGTGATCCGATCTTATTTAATATGTTCTTTAATTAAATAGGCTATTTTTACTTCTTTGTAACCATTAAATAAGAACCCAGAAACCATGGGTTCAAAGTAGTAGTACAGGCAATTAATAACGCTTAAATTTTTACTTATAGCCGGCTAAAATTGATTGTAAACTTTGTTATTATTATATCAATACAATAATTTCGATAGTATTTTAGACTGTATTAATCGCGGCTCCGAATGTTACATAATATTCAAACGATACCTTTTTAACATTTCCAAAATTTTCCGTATCTATAAATACTCACTCAGGTGAATTATAAGCCGCAACTTGTGAATTGATGGAATGACATAGCCCCATCTCCGTTACAGTTGAAATTATTTGCGGGTTAGCTCCAGAGGCTCCAATTACAACAGTCGGTTTGAATGTTGGAGATACGTTTAAAATAGTATTAAGATACTGTTCAGGTTCTATACCATCGTATTCGGGTATTGCATCGAAATTTTTGAATGTAGCATTAGCTAAAGATATAATAAAATTTCTGAGTTTCTTCTTGTCTATTTCCTTCGAATTACTGAAAAATTACAATCTTTATTTGATTGCAGTAACACTCCGTGTGGTATCTGGTTGATTAGTATAGACAACCCACATTTCTTACCAAGGTGTTGTTAAAGGCGACTAAGGTAAGTTGACCCACCGTGTGGTATCCGGCTGAGTAGAATAGACCACACTCATTTCTTACCCAGGTGTCGTAAAAGGCGACTAAGGTAAGTTGAGCGGCCGTGTGGTATCTCGCTGAGTAGAATAAACCATTCTCATTTCTTATTGAAGAGTCGTCAAAAGCGACTAAGGTAAGTTGACGTTAGGCAGACGGCCGGTCGTAAAAACCTAAACAAATCATATCAAAATATGTTTAGAACATGCTGTGCCGACCTCACTAAGTGGGATATGGGCAGGAGAATGATGTGATTTGATCGCTTTGTTTAGTATATGTTTGGTACAGGATAGACATGTCATAAAACAATGTTATGGTAAAAACATATCTTCAATAGAATTAGATGTATTTTTTTATAAATAGGTTCAAATTACTATCACATGATAAATGAAAATTCTATTATAGTACTCATGTTTCTTCTAGTAATTCAATTGTTAGGTTGTGTTATCTTGCATTAGTTTGTTATTTTGTATATTTTCTACATATATAAGTAAATTAACAAACCTCAAGTACACTTCCAACTTCTCCGGATCAACCTTATCATGAAGACAAATTGTTACGCTAGGAAAGGTGGTATTCCAAGCGAACATGTCACGTTCCATGGAAATAACGGTAGGTGAAGATTGATAGCGTATCCAAGTGGTCCTCGATAAATAGATAGTACCAATTATAGATACGATTACCATCACTAGCCAGAGGAACCTGGGAATTATATTACTATGGACTCATAAGTTCAAATGAGATGACGGGCCAATGATGAAATCTTATATCCCAAGGGACACAAGGGATCACTGGACTGGACTTCATCATCAATGGACTTCCTTTTACATCAAGTCAGTAAAATTTCTTATTATCATTATTTATAATTTAAGATAACTTTATCTTTATTTCTTACATTGGCTTATTTCAATGTTATGCACACGAAATATATTTGGCGCAAAAATGCTCCCTTGTAGAACACCACATTATTCAAAATTAATTTAATTAGTAGCTATATAAAAAATTGTACTTACACTTCACAGGAGTGCCTTCTAGGTACAACAAGATGATTCAGACCATGTATTGAACTAGTTTCTAGAAACAATGTCAAGTACTTTTTGACTTTTACCTTAACATTTTGAGATAACGATTTCTTTCTAGCTTTCGATTTGCGACGCTCATATCCTCGTTGAAAATCTTCTCGTATTATTAAATCTTGATATTTTTCTTTGTAATGCATTTTTATACTTATGTCTGTTTTTATTTGACTGAAAAGTGTATTTTAGTAAAACGTGTGTAGTACATGTTTAGTGTACTTTTTCTATTAAATATATTCTTAATTTAATGTGTACAATGATTTTCAAAGGATCATCATTATAAACATTAACATGCCATATAAAATAATAAATGCAACTATAATTTTGGGTAGGCTTAAAATAGAATGTAAATAGAAAATATTAATTATTAATATACAAAAATACAGATTATAATAATCGTAAAAACACTAACGTTAGTAAAACATCAGCTACAAGAATAAATCCAAAACTCGTGTGAAACACTTGATGTGTTAATATTTAAATGAAAATATTGCATGGTATTGTTGAAAATGTTAATTAGATGGTAACAATTATGTCTATTACAAATCTGATTATTTAGACTGTACAAATATACACAACATTTAATAACATATATTGAAATTCAATAGACATCCTTATGTCAATGTAGTAATGGCTATTATTCTTTGAAAAATGTTTACACTAAGTTCAACACAAATAGGTCAATGACGGCACTTGACTGATTTTATCAAAGCTTAGCGTTTCATTATGGTAAGCTTTTTAAATATTCCACGTATCAGGGTAAATCACGAATGCTTTTATTATGGCAATTATGTATTTTCCATCATATTTTTCCGGACGTTATTTCGCGTAATATAGATAAGGATAATGTGTTATAAAATTGACTTCAAAATTGTTTAGGAGAATACTGTAGCCCCTAAAAGTATATAGGATTCTCGAGATCATATCATGAGATGTTAAGTTATAAAAAAATCCCCCAATTTTATCCAGAGTCTTGTTATGATGGGCAAATAATGAAACAAGAAAACTTTCCTCTACCCATATTTAGTTAAACTCTATCAAAATACAATGTTTTCTGGAAGAGATCGCTGCCTAGTGATTAGGCTGTCTTATTGTACAAACCTTATAAGAATTTTTCTTCTAAATATTTGTAGTGCAATTAAATTTTTTTTTGAGTTAATTTGCTTACATGTAAAAAGTAATAATAAAATTATTTTGCTATAATCCGCGAAGAAGTAAAATAGAAAATATATATAATGCTAAATGTAAGTGGGCAATCGGTTATCATACCTGATACATGCAGGATTCGTAAAAACACATGCACAAACCTTGCAAAGGTTTGTGCATGTGTTTTATTTTATATATATTTTCATTATATATATTTTCTATTTTACTTCTTCGCGGATTATAGCAAAATAATTTTATTATTACTTTTTTATTATGGATCTCCGCAAAGTAACGCCTAATTCTATAAATTATTTGCTTACATGTGTTTCATTCTCAAAGACAGGCAAGTTTTAATCTTGGACTGCCTTTTGGAATCGTGTTTTACCACTCAATTGATGGAAGTCTTATTTTTCGTTACTGTCATTTCTATATGTTTTTAGCCTCAGGCTTCTCTTAGGCAAAACTTGATGATTGAACCCAGCCCTCCCTAGCGATACATAGGCTGCCATGTTTTTTGATTAGAAACCTAAACTCAATGTCAGAAGGCTCTATTCTGTGTCTCGCATTTATTTTGATTTACATGTGACTAAAGTTAAGTGAAGTTCAAAAACTCGGTCTCTAAATCCCAAATTCGCCAACAATTAACTCTACCTCTGTATATGCAAATATGTATATATAAATATTTTCAAAGTACATAAAGCTGTGACAGCCTATATAAGGCAACGGCTGACGTCATTCGTTCTTTCACAAGTCCGATACAGTCCTCCACAACGCGTCGTTTTAAGCCGAGGTCCGGCCTCACAGGAGGCACCCTTAAGGCGACGCTCCCAGGATGCTGCGGGCCTCTCTCAAGACCCACTCTCCCAGCTCAAACCGCCGGCGATGCTTCTGCGCTCGCCCACTCTCTCGGTGACGCTGTCAAAGCCTTCACGGCTAACAGCCTTAGTTAGTGTTCGAAAAAAAAAAGTCATTCGTTCTCTTTTGGCGTACGGCATTCGTAAGAGGTAGACGTGTTTGAGACCTCTTTTGTATTTCGTGTTAATAGAATCTAATCTGAAATAATTGCTATTCGTGGTGGGAGCAGTTCTTCTCAAGTGGATTAGTGTTTATGTTTTGATAACTATTTTTAAATTGAATTTAGACTTAATATCTAACAGTACATAAATTTAGTGTAAGAAGAAAAGAATGAACAAGTTTAAGTACAATATAATTAAATAATGCGTGCATTTTATTTAATGTTTCTAGTATAACAAATCAGTCGTAATGTAGCAAAATATACAATTTCCATGAAGCTGAGGACACTGCATCCCAAGAACAAGCCTGCCATTCCACCTACTGACACTGAAACAATTAAAGGGAATTTATGCAAGTCCCAGATATAGCAATATGATTTTTTTTTTAATGTTGTTTCCATTTTGTTGTTACCCAATTGTATTTTTCAAAACAAAATAATTGAAAATTTGAAGATAGCTATTGAAGTTGTATTTGTTTAATGTTTTTATATTAAAAACATTAAAAATTTACAAGGCATCTTCGGAATAGTATTCAATATTTTCATACATAACTTAATTGATATCCAAGTAAACTCTGTTATTTATTTTATTTGGAAGAGACATACAATTCATAATTAGAAAAGAAACTAAACGAAAAAGAAAGTAATAAGTTTTCACAAAAAATAAAAAAAGGAAAATACATAAAAATAAAAGAATATGACGAGTTAAATTACAGGTTAAATAAAAAAAAGAAAAATAAATATAAAACTTATAATCTGACATCGAAGAAATTATTTGTGTAATGTTTATAAAAAAACGTATTGTGACCAGAGGGTGGTCAAAAAAGAGATGGTTGGATTGTGTGAAGTATGAAATGCACATAAAAAGAGTAGCGCCAGAGTTGAAGAAGATGAATTGAGAGAATGGAAGAGAAAAAAGAAAAACATGTTGTACTAACTACTTAGAGTGGGATAAGGGAAGGAGAATAATGAAAAAAGGTATTGTGGCAGTTGCATACAGTTTGGAGGAAGGGATTGTCGTAATTCAATTTTCTTTTTGAAGTACAAATATAACATACCCAAAACATCGGTAAATCCGAAGATAACATCTCGTTTATGCCGCATTCTAGGATAGGTGACGATGCCCCATTGAAAGTTAGTCCCTAAGGCCCACTTTTGTGTTCCCTGAAAAATAACTTAAGACGTTTTAAAGGTAGAATGGTTCAAATATATAAAGTTGGCACTACTGAGATTAAAATCTAGTTTAAACAGTATAAAAGTATAAATCTATGAATATTTAGTGATATTAACAACTCTTTGAAAGCTTCCGCCCGCATTGAAAGATGAAAACTTTAATATAGTATTTAGATTACCATAAAAATGGTTAAAGTGGGTTAACCTTAAAAGCTAGACATATGCTATCATGGACTTTTATTAAGAACTTTTAGAGGAGAACAATTTTTTACTACATCATTTTTGAATAAGTTTCACCGTTTACTAAGTGCACTTAATATTTTGTATTGCTGCTCCTCTCCTATTCATCGAAGGGTGATTTTGTATATTCTATAGCCTTCTTCAATAAATGGTCTATTTCACACTGAAAGAATTTTTCAAATAGGTCCAGTAATAATAATAACAAATTTATTGAACACACAAAGGTAAATCATCCTCCATCCTCTTATTCTAAGACATGTTTAACACTGGGTTACGTTAAGATTATCCCTAGTAGTTCCTGACATTAGCGAACAAACAAACTCTTCAGCTTTATATATTACAGTATAGATTTAATTTTATGTTTCTCTTAAAGGGCATCAAGTGAGTTTTAATATATATACTTTGTGTCCAATGCATGTTGTCTGATATGGCGAAGAAAGTAATTAAAGAAATATTTACTCACAGACGATTGTACAATATAGTTCACTTCGTCGCAAATTGGTAAACATTCGCATTCCACTTTGCGACCTTTAAATCTTAAATCGACGAGTATATCTGTGAACATAATCATCATCAGGTTACCCTCCTGGCTGCGCCAATTTTTTTGCGGTTTCAATTACTTTTCCAAAATATTCTTAAATTAAGTTAACTTGTCAACACGTGCTTTTGAATCGTCAACCTTACTGATGGTTCAATAAATTGCTTCTACTTAAAACTGCTCGTAAGAAACTCAGCGGTTGCTCTTTACAATATGTAATTTTTTTATATCAAATAAGCTTACAATCATTTATAGAATTAGGCGTTACTTTGCGGAGATGCAGATATATGCAGGATTCAATGAATGATTCTTGCATGAATCAGATGTATGATAACCGATTGTCCACTCTACATTTAGCATTATATATATTTTCTATTTTACTTCAACGCGGATTATAGCAAAATAATTTTATTATTACTTTTGTAAGCTTACAATCTTATTTAGTGCGTAGCTGGTTGCTACTTAAATCAGAGATTTCTTATCATTTATATAAACTTCTTCTTCTTCCTTCTCTTAGTGGAATTATACTACTACTACTATTACTTTAAATCAATCGAAATAATCTTTATTAAAATAAGCTCTTTCAAGCACTTTTGAATTGTCAATGATCAATATGATTAATGAAGCTAAAACTGTTTCGGTATGTTGCTCTTATCCAGAAGAACCAGAAAGAAATTTGGCGGTCAATACTTTAAATATTTTTCATTTAACATTATTAAACCACAGTCCTGTATGAAGCTACAAGGATTTTCAAAATCCAGGCATTTTTATCATCCAAATAATTGTCGTTTTTGTAATTATATGCTTTATGTATGAGCATATCTCTTACACTTAATTTAAACCTTTCTATTAATATTAATTATATTATAAGTATACTATAACGGTCTTTTAATAAGTTTTTTTAATGCTTGTCTTACAATACTACAATAGTATTTTGTATGATTTTTATTTGTATTTATATTTGTACGTAGTCTGTATACTAATTTTAAAATTTTATTTATAATTGTTGTAAACTAACCAATCATAAATTTAATAAAATCTTTAATTAAATTTAATGAAAAGGGGTAATAAAGGAACTTAGGAGGAGAAATATCAATAAATCTTTGTTAGCAAAGTTCTTTAAAGGACAGCTGCAGCCATGTAGTTGTATCAATAATGATTGAAAAGTATCAGATCTTTGCGACGCCCCTTTCAGTAGTCTCGCGACCCCCCTGGGGGTGGCGACTCACAGTTTAAGAAGCCCTGGTATATATTATATAGTTTTAAGTGAGTATATATATAATTAAATTCTTTTTTTTTTTTTTTTTATTAATATACTTTATTGCACAACAAAAATTTCAGAGTACAAAAAAAAACTTATATCTAGAAGACATGTACAATGAGGCGGTCTTATCGCTTAGCAGCGATTTCTACCAGACAACCTCGGAGAAAGAAAAAATATTATAAAGAGTCGGGTAGGAGGTGCATAAACTTACATACTAATATTTAATTAAAATACATAAATAGTTACTTACTATACAAAATTCAATACATATAGACAAATAAATAGTAGATAGATAAAATTATAATAATAAATAAACATACATAAACATACTAATCATACATAAATAATAAAGTGAATAAAATGATCAACATCATCCATAGCAAAGCGAAAGATAAAAATCCTTGACTTCAATTTTGAATTTATGTAATGATTTAGTCTCACGAATATTTACCGGCAACGCATTCCATAGGTTCACCGCCGTTACTGTGAATGACCTGGCATAAAACTTTGTGTGCTGCTTAGGCATTTTAAGTCTAAGGTTTTCAGCAGCTCTGGAACCCTTGCTACTATGCAACCCAAGATATTGAAATTTTGCTTTTAAGTAAGCAGGAGACGTGGGGTGGAATAACACACAGTACAGAAGAGAAACGATATGAAAATTCCGGCGAAAACGAATTGGTAACCACTTGAGCTTCATACGAAATTGGGAAACATGATCATACTTGCGTAAACCAAATATGAATCTAATTGCAAGATTTTGAAGTCGCTCAAGTTTATTTAATTGTGCCTCGGTTAGGTCAAGATAGCTTGCGTCGGCGTAGTCGAGGATTGGTAGTAATAGGGATTGTGCTAACATAATTTTAGTAGGAATGGGGAGAAATGCACTCAACCGACGAAGGGAGCCCAATGCACCAAATAATTTTTTACTGACTTCTGTCATTTGTACAGACCATGTCAACGTTGTATCAAAATAAATACCTAAATTTTTGACTGTAGTACTGTACGGAATAATTACGCCATCAAGAAAAATTGGAGGAAGAGAGTTCCAATCGATTCTAGTGACCATGCCTGCGCTGCCAATAATAATAGCTTGGGATTTACTTGGATTAACTTTCAACCCGTATTGTCTACTCCATTCAGAAATTGAAGCCAGATCATTATTGACAGCAGTAACCGTATTGGGCAAGTCTTTAAGTAAACTTTGCGAGTATATTTGGAGATCGTCTGCATACATGTGATAGAGAGAAGTTAAGTTTTGAGTAATAGAATTAATGAAAATTGCAAAGAGTAAAGGTGACAACACGCCACCTTGTGGCACACCAGCTCGTATTTCACACCAGGAAGAAAAAGTATCTTCAACTCTAATACGCTGCTGGCGGCCCTTCAAATAACTTTGAAACCAACCAATCACTAATGGAGATATGTTAATAGAACGTAATAGGCACAACAGGATGTCAGAGTCAATAGTGTTAAACGCGTTAATAAAATCTAACAATGTTAAAATTGTGAGCTGTTTATTATCCATGCCACAACGAATATCATCGGTGACTTTGATCAATGCTGTAGCCGTACTATGGCCGGAACGAAAACCAGACTGGAAAGGATTGAAAAGGGACTGCTTATTAAGGAAGTGACTTAATTGAGAAGAAACTAATTTCTCAAGCACTTTGGAAAGGAATGGTAAAATGGAAATTGGACGCAAATCATTTGTCAATGTCAAATTTGTTAAATTCATGTGTCAATGGGACGTATCTACCTATATTAAAAACATTAATTACAAATTAACTTACAAATTTGCATACATACAAGTTATAGTTAAAATATATATATATATATCAATAACGGTTTTAATTACCTTTGTAATTTACTAAACACTTCAATCCTTTAACGTCGCATACTTTCTCGTTTCCTGAAATTTAAAATAGCAAATTTACATATTGCCGTAATTGTACGTAAAGTTAAGCGTGAGGTCTTACAAAAAATTGTTACCAATCTGTCTGTAGAAATGTGGAACGCACTGACAGTACTTCAGACAGAGCTGAATCCTACACTCCATGCGGCACATGGCGTAGGTGTAAACAGAATTGTGTTTCAGGTTGTTTTCATGGGGGAAACGGCAGCGGCGTTGAGCTACGCTTAGACTGAAAAATATCAATGAATTATTAATTTACTATATAAATGTCCACGACTTCTTCCGTGTCAACTGAACACGTTAAGATACCCTCAATTTACTGTTTTTTATACTAAATTCTATTCCGGTATTTAAGCTTCAATTGTACCAAATTTTATAAACATTATCCCGCGGATTTACGATAAAGCTTACAGACACAGGCTTTCATATTTATATAATTTACTCATATTATATTAAAATTTCTTAATACAATTATATTTATCAAATTATAACTATAATTATAAAATTAAGACTACAATTATAAAGTTATCAATACTTATTGTGTTATGATTATTATTCTAAAATGATGACTATAATTATATTATAGTTATAAAGTTATGATTATAATTATAAAATTATGACTGTAATTATAAAGTTGTTACTGTAATTATAAAGTTATGACTGTAATTATAAAGTTATGTCTGTAATTATAAAGTTATGTCTGTAAGTATAAAGTAATGATTATAATTATAGATCGGTCTAATATTGGAAAAAAAAATAAGCAAAACAAACAAGAAATGCTGTTACAACATGTTTCAAATATAATCTCCTACAAATAGTTAGGTAAATAATATAAAAAAAAAACATATTTGCCGTCAATGCGACATGTTGTTGAAAGAGAATAAAATTCGTTGACTTTTGAGTAAAATAGCAAAGAAAAAATATAGTTTTTATAATACATAAAAAACATTTATTATATTTCTATGGGTATTTTCACGATTAAGTTACCGGAGTGGCGGGTACAGCTAGTATAAGAAATAAGAAATATGTTATACGTAAAGCATATTACAAAATTGATGATTATTTGGATGACAAAAAAGCCTGGATTTAAAAATCCTTTGAGCTTCACACAAGACTACGATTAAATAATTTAAAATTGAAAATGTTTAAAAGATTGGCTGCGGAGTTTCTTTCTGGAACCAGGTAACTTCATTAATCATATTGATCTTTGACTATTCAAAAGCGGTTGAGAGAGCTTATTTGAATAAAGATTATTTTGATTTGATTTGATTTGATTGAAATAAAGTAATCCACCCATACCTAGCTGCTTCTGGCGTTGTATAAACAGTCGTAGCAGTGACATAAAGTTTCATGTAGGAGTAGACAGACGAACGATGGAATTTCGCGGAGACGTCGGGAACCTCGAGCGGGCCGTGGATGTACGCCTGATGGAAGAGACTTTACTTATAAAATACTAGTTATATCCCGCGGTTTTACCCGCGTACCTTTTATTTTTCTACACCTTATTACGTTTTTATAACAGATCCCTATTTTTTTTGAAAATGTAATATACCCTATGTTGCTCAGTAAAGATGCAGCTTTCCAATGGTGAAAGAATTTTTAAATTCGGTCCTGTAGTTTTTGTGTGAAAACATTACAAACATACATACAAATTTTTCCTCTTTCAAATATTAGTATAGACGACCTTTAATCTTTACGTAAATCCAATATATCCAAAAAATTATCCTTTATATTAAAAGGAACTTATTATTTTGTTATAATCTTAGTGTATATAGGTATTTAGTTAAAGTTATAATACCTGGGAGACGGAGCCTTACTCGGTAATTTTTTACATCATAAAAAAAAGAAACTTAAAAAAAATATATATGTATATTTTTTTTTTTTACTTTTAAGGCTAGTGCCTGGCTACGATCTCGCCTGACGGAAAGATGCAGCCGAAGGTGGACCGCGCTTGCCAATGAAGTGCCTATTCACTCTTTTTTTGAAGGTATTCAAATCGTAGGAATCGGGGAAGATCGATGCAGTAAGGGAATTCCACACCTTGGCTGTACGCATGAGGATAGGTGGGAAACGATCCTAGGTATTTTAATTTCTCGTGACCACCCGTTCCCCGAATAAGCTACGCTGACTTGACATTTAACGGCAAAAGCTAATATATTCAATGTCAATTTTTATTTATTTATTTATTTATTTATTTATAGATCACCAACAAAATACACACTTCACATTACTCTAATACATTGAACAACTTAAAATAAGTGGTATTTTAATTAAAGGTAATAACAACTTTCAAACTAAGTTACGACAACTGAAAGATATAATTTAACTTAAGTATATATTCGTAAAGTTTAAAAAAAAGAAAGAATGAATAAAAAAGAAAAGTAATACAAACTGTAAAAAAATAAAATAAAAACGACTGAGATTTGAGATTAGCACTTATCACTGATAGCCCGAAGTAAAGTAGCCCTCTTGAATACGCTTAAACTGTCATTGAAAATATCCACCATTTGGTATTTGCAAATGGTGCTATGAATTCGCATAATACGATTAAGAGGTGAATTTTGGCCCAAATTCGATTTTGATGGATGAGTAGCAAAAATCATACGGTTCTTAATGCGTATAGCTTTTGATGGTGCAGTAAGACGTACACGAGATAGCAACTGTGGGCAATCAATGATCCCATTTACCAATTTATACAGAAACATATTATCCAGCATACATCTTCGGTCAGCAAGCGCTACCATTTTAAATTTAGCTAATCTATCATTATAGTGAGGTAATTTTTTAGCTACACCAAATTTGAAAGTAAGATGCCACATAAATCGCTTTTGGATGCTCTCTATTCTTTTTATATATGTGTTATAGAAAGGATTCCATGCAATGCTGCAATATTCGAGCCCACTGCGTACAAAGGCATTATATAATGCTATAATAGTTGATGGATTCCGCAGATCCCTGCAATTTCGTAACACAAAACCTAAGTTTTGAAAGCCTTTTCTGCATATAAAATCAATGTGAGAATGAAAGCGTAGTTTGCGATCAAGAATAACGCCTAAGTCTCGAATCTCCGTTGCACTATTCAAACCACGGCTTTTTAATGTATATGTACTCTGACTTACTTTAATATGCTTACTGAAAGACATAAAACGACACTTGTCAGCATTGAGACTCATGCCATTAATGTCACACCAAGCATTCAATCTGTCTAAATCGCGTTGAAGTAAAACTATATCATTTGGTGTGTTACTAATACGAAAGAATTTTAAGTCATCAGCAAAAAGAAAGAATTCAGAATTTAAGAAGCACTCACATATATCGTTTATGAAAATATTGAATAGAATAGGACCCAAATGTGAGCCTTGAGGGACTCCGGAGAATGCCTTATAAGGAGAAGACCTATATCCATTTACGACCACAACTGATTCTCTGTCAATAAGATAGGATCTGAACCATTCGAGCATACTGCCCACGATACCATAATCAGAAAGTTTTTGAATAAGGGTGCTATGGGGAACTTTGTCAAACGCCTTACTGAAATCAGTGTAAATGACATCGACAGACTGACGTGCATCAACTGCACTGGATACAGCGTCAATAAAAGATACTAAATTTGTAGTTGTTGATCTACCTTTGTAAAAACCATGTTGATATGGCGATATGATTTGTTTAAAGTGCCATTCTATTATTGGACATAAAATTTTTTCAAATATTTTACCAAAAGTTAAAGAATAGAGATTGGTCTATAGTTACAAACTGAATTAGCATTACCACTTTTATATAAAGGGACTATGAGGCCTTTTTTCCAAGCTGTAGGGAAAATTCCTGTAGACAAAGACTTGTTGTAAATAATAGAAAGAGGATAAGCTAACGCAGTTGCACAATTGACAACAAAAACTGATGGTATTCCATCCGATCCAGCGCCTTTATATGGGTCCATTCTTTTTAAAACTTTAAACACCATTGTGGATGTTATACGTATATTACTTAAAATAAAGTTGGTATTTTTTAAGGTAGAACTTGAGCAAGTTTTATTAGTCTTTTGTATATCATAAACCGAAGCCAAATGAGTAGCAAAAAGATTGCATATGTCCGGACCGCTAGAAGCAGTTTTATCACCCAAAGACATTTCTGCGGGGTATGAGCTTTTATTTTGTTTCTTTGATTTATAAAATGACCAGAAAAATTTCGGATTGGAACGCAACAGAGATTCAAGACGATTTATGTAAGCAATGTAGCAAGATGACTGCAACTTTAGACAACGTTTCCTCAATAGTTGAAAAGTTAAAATGTCTAGTGGATTTTTGTTATAACAGCGTAGTTTCAAAAGGAATTTGTGCTTTTCCTTTAGAGAATTTTTTAAATTGTAAGAGTACCATATTGGATATTTAGTCTTATTAGGTTTATATTTAGGGACAAATTTTGTAATAATTCCATGTAGAACTTCGTAAAAAACAGTAAGCATCTCGTCGACCGAGCTGCACACACCTAAAATGTCATCCCAGAAAATTTTATTGAGTTCATTGACAATATTATTAAAATCTGCTTTATGAAAACAGAATCGGGCATCGTCTGCCAAAGGTAACTTATTGGTCGAAGTGAAACATAGGGAAATATAAAGAGGCGGATGGTAAGGATCAACTTTTGAGAGTGGTGTGACACATGATTCTAGTTTCGCAACAATGCTATTACACAAAACCAAATCCAAACATTTGTTATTGTTATTAAGGACTGTATTGTATTGCTTAAGCGAGTTTAAAGATATGAAGTCCATTAATATGGTGTTAAATATGCTAGTAATGTTAAAAACGTGATTATCAGAGTCGAAAGACCAAGAAATATTTCCTAAATTAAAATCACCAGTAATCAAGACGGTATTAGAGGGACACGCTTCGAATAAATGATTACAACTGTCTATAAACTCTTCCAGGACATTTTTCTTTATAGGAGGCGGTAGGTAAACAGCGCAAACAAGTAAAGCCTCAACATTATTGGCCTCATTTGTGACATCAATTGATACCCATATATCTTCACATTTAGATTCGTATGAAAACAAACGTTTAGAGTTAAAGTTTGTCGAGACAGCGATAAGTACACCACCCCCATCCTTATTAGGATGAAAACCAGACGTTTCTCGGTCCCTTCTATAAATAACATAACGTTGATCAAATAATTCTGAGTCATAGATGCTGCTGTTTAACCATGTTTCTGTGAGAATTATTACATCGAAATCACTACACAAAAGGTTATTAAAGAAATCTTCAGTTTTTGACCTTAAGCCCCTGACGTTTTGATAATATATTCTAAGAGAATTGAATTTATAGCCTTAAGTCCGAAACAATGAGATATATATACCTATATATATATATATATATATATTTTACAATTATTATTTTTTTTTAATTTTATTTATGAAAATCAATCTAAATTTTTTAAAGTGATATTGTCCTGTATAAGCACAAATTTAGTGTCATTGGATTTACGCATAAATATTCTACCGTTGCGCACCCACACATATCTATAAGAAAGTTCTTTAGCTTTAAGACGAGCGGCGGCGTGAAGAGATTTGTTTTCCGGAGTTAGGTTTTCTACAACATAGACTGAACGTTTTTCATCGTCGGCGATTCCTAAATGGCTTGAGTCGAGCTTGTTCTTAGGATTCTTCTTATTAAAAGTAATTGCAGCTGCCAGAAAGTTATCCCGCAAACGGGGAGTACTAAATCGAACTAAAATTGAGCGGGGTCTAGGTGTGTTATTGTTCATCTTAGCAATTCGTGAACAATAAAAGATCTCGTCATCATTTACCGGACAATTGATGGTCCTACTCAACTGCTGTACTAGATTCAGAAGTTTTTCATTGCGATGCTCAGGAACACACTGAATTTCAATGTTGCACGCACGGGACTGCTGATCAATCTGCCTAAGGCGCTGCATGACGTCACGAGTATCGGATCGAAGCTTCTCATTTTCTTTTTGCAAGGAAGACAAACAGTTTCTTTGAGTATTAATATCTTTTTTGATTGTATCATACTCGTTACTTAAAAAGTTTAAAGATTGATCAAAGGAAGAAATTTGGTCTTTTATGATGAGTAGTTGGTTATCCAAGATCGAGTGTAATTCCTCTCGTATTATTTCACGAATATTCTCAGCTGAAATACACGTACAACTGGTGTGTGGTTTAACCCGAACCGTAACATTGTCCTGTGTTTGAGCACTTCCAGAAGCAGACGAAGTAGGGCGAACTGGTGAACTAGTGTTATCCGATTTGGGTTCCTTACTTCGACATGACGGACATACCCATTTTGCTTTGTAAGTTTCGGAAAAAGTATGAAATCTCTTATCCGATATATTCAAACAGCCGTAATGATATCTTTTAAGACAACGTATACAATCCATTGCATCTTCAATTTTTAAATTGTGCGTACATCCAAAGCACATATTACTAGGCATATTTCAAGTATTCAAGAACAGTATAATTCAAGAAATTGATAACTTGCAATTCAAGGGTATGTGTTACCGCGAAGTTAAATCTTAGGCTTTCACCGCTTCAATATTAATATATTCGTAGACTGTAGATATTTAACAGCAATGAAATGGCTGGAATATGTAGTACTCGCCGCCTAGAGTGATCCGCGATCAAAAGATCATAAGCGCCGTGCCAAACGCGGCGCTTACGCGTCCTCGTCGATAACGTAGAAACACAAATGGCGATCACTTTAATAGTTACTTTTATGCTTAATTTTATGCTTATTAAAAACTTAGGACACTATTAAATCAATATATTTTTCTAAACTATTATTCACTTATGAATTTAGATTGTTTTAGTGATACACAAAGTATAATAAACTGGATAGAATACTATTTAAAAGCATTAATTTGACGAGAATAAAGTTAAGCTGTCACTTGTCGTAAGTCCCGACTTGATCCTTTTTATATTTTTTACTGCCCAAAAACAGGGATAAAACGATTTTTTTAAATAAAACCAAGTCAGCTCGATTTTTCTCGCCCAAAACCTACGTGCTGAATTTCATAAAAATCGTTGGAGCCGTTCCTAAGACTCCGAATATATATAAACATACAAGATTAGCTCATTGAAATATTAAAGATTGTTGTAGGGAATGAGTATAGTGCTTGTGTGTAGTTATGGATAGTGTATCATGCACGTATGAGTACGGAATGTGTTAATACAGTAAAATAATTCTATCAACAAAGTTCTAATTATATGAATTTTTAAATTAGTTAAGCAATACTCACATAATATGACGTAGATACATTCAACACTTGGGCCAGAACTTCGCCATCGAGTGGGTGAACAAAAACTGATGAATTCTGGGTATCAACCAAGTCCCATCTGTTAGCTAATCTATATCTAGGTTAAAGGAAATAAAACAAATTTTTGAAGTCGCATAAACCACTGTTTTAAATAAATAATCGTCATCCTTAATCATCATCAATGATCCTTGATTGAGTGGAGAGCATTTTGTCATACGTGTGGTGACTTGTCATGCATGTATAAGGTATGTGAATGTTGCCTGCTAGATATACTTAAGATTATATAGATTCTCTTAACAAACTCGGATTACATGAAAATAATTCTATTTTGTCTTCTTTTCTATTGGATTTCAAAAAGTACGCCCTGTGGTATCCGGCTGAGTAAAATATACCACCCTCATTTCTTACTGAGGTGTCATAAATGGCAACTAAGGTAAGTTGACTCACCGTTGGGTGTCCGGCTGAGTACAATAGATCTCTTCCCTCTTCTAAATCATGTGACAACATGTTTATAAGATACTATGCCGACCCCACTTAGAGTGGGATAAGGGAAAGAGGATGATGATTTTATAAATAGCTGTATTTGCAACTTGATACGCATCAACTTAAAGTTTTCAAATACCCACAATTATGTACGTAACAAGAGGGAGAAACACCAATTTTTTTGCCCATGCATGTTGTACCGACCCCACTTAGAGTGAGATAAGGGCAGAACAATGATGATGGTATTTTAGTGTAATAACTTACTCGGGAGAATTATACACTGCCACCTTCGAACTGATGGTATAGCAGATCCCCATTTCCGTCACAGTTCGAACAACCTTCAACCCGATATCAGTTGCTCCCACCGAAAGGGACGGTCTGAACGGAGGAGTTAAATCTGTAAGCGTTTCCAGATATTTCTTGGGCGCTATGCCGCTGTAATCGGGCAGTGTGGCGAAGTTTTCGAAAGTAGCATTTGCCAATGCCTCGATGAATGTTTTGAGTTTCTCTTTGTCTTCTTCATCCGAATTTCTGTTGACGTGCAAATTAAAAACGTGTTCATTTATGGCAAACTAGTGGTACGAGCAACATCGATTTATAAATAATTTATAGAATTAGGCGTTACTTTGCGGAGATCCATAATACAAAAGTAATAATAAAATTAATTTGCTATAATCCGCGAAGGTGTAATATAGAAAATATATATAATGCTAAATGTAGAGTGGACAATCGGTTATCATACCTGATACATGCAGGATTCGTAAAAACTCGTGCACAAACCTCCACCGCCACCACCACAATACACAAGGACTATATAGGTTCACTATCACAAACTCAACAATCGTTTCGCCCCGCAACCGAAGCATCGTCAGGAGATAGACTCCACGACCAAAATCGCAAAATCGCAAAAATGCTTTGCAATTTTGGTCGTGGAGTCTATCTCCTTATTATATATATTTTCTATTTACTTCTTCGCAGATTAAAGCAAAATATTTTTTTTATTACTTTTGTATCGAATTCATAATCTAAATATTATTTCTTTAAGTAAACTTGTAGACAAGTGCTTTTAAATCGTCAGCACTGCTAGTTCGGAAAGTTGCTTCTGCCCAAAAGATTAAGCCAATTATTTTTATACACTATATAAAGACTTACACATTTATTTATAAGTACATTCGAAAATATACTTGCGATAACCCCGGGCAGACATTATATTGTAATTGTATATTACGATGCACGGAAAATTTTGTGGTCATGGCGCAATTTATTTCGGCTTGGCAAGACACACCCCATAACCTCACTATACATTAGCCCAGCACAAGCACAAGCTTAGCTTACTACCTTGATATCAGCATCTAACAGTCCCTCGAGTCACGGCAAGGGACGGGCTCTGTGATAACCTATAGAGAACTAAAAAACATGTACAAATGTCACATTGATGGCGACAAAGCTTCTTATTGAACTATTATTTGAATCAGATTGTATTTGAAACATGTAACAGTATACCAAACGCTCTTCCGTGAAGGAAAAAAATTGTCAAAACCTGCATATGTCTAGAGAATTCTGGCGATTATTTGGCTAAGCTTATCAATCAATCCGCATTGGAGCAGCGTTTAAGCACCTTCTCCTCAAAAAAAAAGGAAAGAGTAGGCAAATGGCCAGTAGCTGGATAGTAAGACTACTTACTGTAGGTATCTTTCCAGTTTTACAGGATCAATTTTCCCATCAGGACAGATGGTGGCGCAGGGGAAGGTGGTGTTCCAGGCGTACATGTCTCGGTCTATGGAGACCACGGTTGGTGAGGACTGGTAGCGGAGCCAGGTGGTTCTGGACAAGTAGATAGTGCCAAATATTGATAGGATTACTATTTTAAGCCAGAGAAAGCTGAAAAACATTCTACCGTAAGTTTGTCATGCGCATACTGGCTATAAGCTGATTCGAGATTTTCTGGTTCCAGCTTATATTTATTTATTTAAATAAATGAATATAAGCTGGACACAGAAAATGTCGAATGTGGAAGTTCTGCGAAGCGTCCATCAAAACCGGATACTTTTGCAGACCGTTAAGATGGGAAAAGTTGCATATTTAGGGCATGTGATAAGGCACGACAGATATGGACTTCTGCAACTCATGTTAACGGGAATGGTTTCCGGGAAAAGAGGTGTGGGATGCAAAAAGAAATCCTGGCTTCATTACGTAAGGGAATGGACGGAGATCACGAGAGCCGCTGAACTGTTCCGGCTAGCGAGGGATAGAGATGAATTTACACAGCTGACTGCCAACCTTCGCTAGTCGGAGAGGCACTCCAAGAAGAAGAAGAAGTGAGTTTTTCTAGTATAATGAAGAAAATAAAATTATGAAAACCAGCTTTAAGGAAGCTTTTATTAAAGCTTTTTGTAGTACCTCAACTTTAGCTGAGCGATATACCAATCTGTGAAGTCACGATTTTTATCTTAGCTTATCGTAAAAGCTATGATAGCATAACGGCAAGACTGTGGAACTGTCTAGAGGCGAACATGGGTTCAAACTCAGACCAGGCACCAATGAGTTGTTAATTAAAACTTACATGTCAAATCGATAATTGCAATTTATCACACGCTTTTCGGTGAAGGACAAAATCGTAATGAAACCTGCATAGCTCCAGAGAATTCTAGGGAAAAACTGTAACCTACCATTGGAGCATCGTTTAGGCCTTAGCTCCAATCGTTCTTTCCCAAATCGGAGAGAAGAGGCTAAAACCAGCAGTGGGATAGTAACAGGCCACTACATTACATTTTGCTTATCGTAAAGGTGATAACAAATAATTCAGAATTACTTATACACTTTTACTGAATCAAAACTGACTACGGCTTATATTGAATAATCACTCTCTTTTGGTGGTTGACTAAATGGCGGTACATTTATATTCTATCTAATAACACTTACAGCTCAAACGGATGTCTCCCAGCTACCACTAAATGATTCAAGCCGTGTATAGAAGAAGTTTCTAGAAACGACAATAAGTAATTCTTAGCTTTTTCCTTAATATCCTGAAAAAATGACTTTTTTTCGTCTTTTGTAAGGCTTCGGCATCTGTTGTGCAAATTTTTGGAAATTCCAGTTTTGGTTTGACGCTCGACGGACATTCTCTTTTTTTGTATTGCAACACCGCTTTATTTTATTGTGTTTGATCCATCAAGGGTATATTCATCGGCATCTAATTGATTTATACAGATATTAAAACATCATTATGTAAAAGTATTTTTGAAAATGTTTTCAATGTCAAATAAGTTGCTGTCACTGACCAACATACTATCAACTTTATACTAGAACTAGCGGCCTGCCCCTGCTTCGCACGGGTATAAAATATATAAAGAAAAAAAAAAAGAAAAGAAAAACTTTATTTACAACTTTATATATCGCATGTAAGTCAGTGTAAAAAAAATGATTAAAATCGATTTAGTAGTTTTGATTTATTCATTACTGCCCGTGGCCCGCAAGCGTTAAATTTGGAGAAAAACAATTTCCTTTCCCTATACCAAGAAGATTTCCTGCTATCTTTGGAATATCTAAATTCATATAGTACATTTTTACTTATTTACTTTTACATTTCCCTATGTATTATATTTTTACAATTAATTACAGAATGTCTTTAAACAAACTCTTGAAGGAGCGACATCGCTGTTAAAGTCGAAGTGTTATAGGGCGAAGCACGGCGTCCTCACGGCATTTGAAATCTGTAATATCTCCGAAAATGTTCACTTAAATTACATGCTGTAAACGGCCATATTGATCTATATTAAATCAACTATTTATTTAAGGTACTTAATTGGATAAGGATTAATGCTGTATTGTATAAAAATTGCTTCCAAAATAAGGCATTATTTTTCGTAAAAAGTAAATGACAAAAAATGCTATAGTGGGTTATCCATAAGAGATAGACATATACCATCGCGGACTTTTCTGTAGAACTTTTCATGGTGTACAAATACTTAGTACATCATTTTGATAAATCTCGTAGGGTTTAGCCTGCGTTTGCAATGTAAGCGGAAAAAAATGTAATTATTTACGACATCACATTAGAAACCTCAAAAATTACAGTACTTCTCTACTCCATATTGAATGTTATTAGACATGTAAACCTTCCTCTAAAATCACTCTATCAATTAAAAAAACCGCATCAAAATCTGTTGCATAGTTTTAAAGATAGAAGCATACATAGGGATATACGGACATAGGGACAGACAGAGAATGGGACTTTGTTTTATACTATGTAGTGATATTATTTATTTTTACAATTGATTAGACAATGTCGTTACATACATCATTCATAGCTTTCTTATCATTAGACAATATAAACTTGAAAGAAGGATATTTAGTTGCGCCTCCGGTCGCTGCTAAATTCGAAGTGCTTATAGGTCGAAGCGCGGCCTCCTCGCGGGATTTTAAATCTGTAATATCTCCGAAAATGTTCACTTAAATTACATGCTGTAAACGGCAATATTGATCTATATTAAATCAACAATTTATTTAAGGTACTCAATTGGATAAGGATTAATGCTGTATTGTATAAAAATTGCTTTGAACATAAGGCATCATTTTTCGTAAAAAGTAAATGAAAAAAACTGCTATTGTGGGTTATCCATAAGAGATAGATATATACCATCGCGGACTTTTCTGTAGACCTTTTCAAGGTGTACAAATACTTAGTACATCATTTTGATAAATCTCGTAGGGTTTAGCCTGCGTTTGCAATGTAAGCGGAAAAAAATGTAATTATTTACAGAAACCTCAAAAAGAACAGTATTTCTCTACTTCGTATTGAATGTTATTATACGTACAAACCTTCCTCTGGAATCACTCTATCTATTAAAAAAAACCGTATCAAAATCGGTTGCGTAGTTTTAAAGTTTTATGCGTACATACGGAAATATGGACTTTGTTTTATAATATGTAGTGATATTGTGGAAATTATCCATCGTGTTGCAAATCTCACAATTGGCCAAATTTACTACTTGCATGTAAATTTTGATCACAAAGGAAATATATCGCACGCTTAGTATTAAAGTGACCTAATCCAAAAATGTTGTTTTGTTGAAATTGCAATAAAACGCCTACAAAACTGGTGAGTATTAAAGAGACCCATAACATGAAAGTACAAGAAAAAATAGCTTTTTTAATTGTAACGTTACGTCATAGACATTGAAATAAGAGTTATAATGTATCTAACTCAATTAAGGTTTATTTTATATGTTCAACGGTATAACTTAATAATTCTATTTTATTTATTTATGATAAAAGTAATATTCAACAGTGACTTACCGCTTTCAACGATCGGTATGAAATACACAATAAACTAAACCACGAAAATTACCAAATTCTCCCAAACATATCGTGTCTCTGGGTTATTACAATAATTGGTTATAAATCTGATGATAATCCGAATATCAAGTTTGATGTTAGGCAATGATATTCGTTTTAACACAAAAAAAGCAAAACCAAAAAAAAGCAACCAAATAACCGAAAAACAAAAACTGTACCAATCAGGATAAATTATATCTGATTGAATGGATAATTATCGATATAATCGACTTTAGATTGTACATAATTAATTCAAATCAAATCATGATACAGGGTGAATGTCATAATTTATCATACATGTTACAAAAAAAATATTTCACGTTTAGCCGTGTGGTATCCGGCTGAGTAGAAAAGTACCACCCTCATTTCTTACCGAGGTGTCGTAAAAGGCGACTAAGGTAAGTCGACCCGCCGTGTGGTATCCAGCTGACTAGAATAGACCAACCACTTTTCTTACCGAGGTGTCGTATAAAGCGACTAAGGTAAGTTGACCCACCGTGTGTTATCCGGTTTAATAGAATAGGCCACCCTCTATCTTACCAAGGTGTCGTAAAATACGACTAAGGTAAGTTGACGTCAGGCAGGCGGCCGTTCGTTAAAACGCAGCCTGTGACAGCATGTTTATAACATGTTGTGCCGACCCCACTTAAGAGTGGGATAAGGGCAGGAGGATGATGTTACAAAAAATATATTTCACGTTGTTTTATACACATATAAGATTTTATACACTAATAAGATTTACTATCTGTAGTGTATGCGGGTTAAGATGTGTATATCTTATTTTGTATATTTATACAAGACACATATAATACATACACTCTCCCACACTAATACTACTGTACAAACGACACTGTCTTAAGCGCACCACGTCAGTAACACGAGAGCGCTTGGTGAGAGTGGACGCATAGTGACATATTACTTGTTAGCGTTGTTTCAGCCTGTGCTATATTCATATAACACAAGTCTACATTAATCCAATACAAATGAACGCCGAGCTACCTAATCCATTCTAACCTCCTAGAATCCTAATCCATGATTTTAACGCATGCAAAGCCGTGGGTAAAACTAGTAGCTTATAAACGGTGAGATGAAAGGATTAGGACAGGTCTTTTGTTGGAAAAGGACAATCGCTCATCAGGGTCCCTTTGACTATAATCTCTAGTTTAATATTCGCATAATATGATCCCTTAATTGCCAATATTAATAACGGAAACATTGACATTCGGGACATTATGGTTTATCCAATTGAAACTACCCAGAGACCCTCAGGTAAATTTAATACAGGGTTAGGTTAATTGCCAGCGACGTACTTCGGGCCATATTAACACCTCGTAAATCCAACCCTTAAGCACCTTGCTAATAATTAAGATGTTGGGAACCCTTTCGGATTGTTTGGCCAATTTAGCGTTTGGTTACGAACGGGTTATTGTACGTTGGGTCTGTGTCAAACAGTTTGTAAATGAGCCCGGACACTGTTAGTAAACAATCCAGAAATGTTATTTTGACGTCTGAAATTTAAAATGTAATAATAGAATTTTCTGTTTCCTTTCTATTTGTATTGCTTTTTTAAAAGATTGGTTCAGCTTGCCGTATATCGTCAGCACCGTATACCGGTGTAATCTTGCAAGTTAAATCTGACCTATTTCCCATGGTCCGATTGATGTAAAGTTTTACTTATTGCTCCAGTCCACCGATTAAGCTGAAATTTTATATGTGTCTAGTCCAGATGACAATGCGTGTTTAAGGCATGACCTGATTTTGATGCCAGGATTGACTCCAGACGAGGGAACTCCTCAAAGGTAAATATTAAGGACATTAAATTTTGTAAAAAGCTTTTTTAATCGACTTGTCTTGAGGAAACTATTGTATATGTTATATATAATTTAATGCAATGTGCAAGTAATAATTTATATTGGTAACATTAATAAGGATTACATCGTTGAATTCAATAGGCAATACTCCAATGACGTAATAAATACCATCCATTTATCCTCCTGCCCTTATCCCACTCAAATTGCAGTCGGCATATCAAAGATGTTTCGGCTTGTTATTTTACGAACACCCGCCTGCCTAATGTCAACTTACCTTACTCGTCTTTTACGACACCTTTGTAAGAAATGAGAGTGGTATTTTCTACTCAGCCGGATAACATACGGCGGGTCAACTTATCTTACACGACGAATAACGACGTAATAATAAAGTTTTGTAAAATAGTATATATAGTTACAAGGGGGATGTAAAAAGAGGGTATCATAATAACGTGACCAAGTAATAGAGCCCTTGCAGTTACTCTGCGCCCCTACAATAACGTGGAATTGTTTAATCCGCAATTGCTATTTATCGTCACGATTCTTGAGATTATAGAAGCACCAGATTTGCAGGAGATCAATAAAATAGCAACCTTTAGATTTAATAATTGTAACTGAACTGTTTAGTCGTATTAATACCTATTATCGAATTGTTTAAGTACTTTATCCATACTTTTACATACTACTATCTTTAACCCGCAACTTAGAACAAGCCTGAATTTAAAAATCCTTTCAGCTTCATACAAGACCGCGATTTAATAATGCAAAATTGAAAATGTTTAAAAGATTTACCGTCGAGTTTCTTTCTGTTTCTTCTCGGTAAGAGCAACATTCCGAACCAGTTGTAGCTTCATTAATCATATTGATCTTTGACGATTCAAAAGTTCTTGAAAGAGCTTATTTGAATAAAGATCATTTTGATTTTATTTGATTTTGACTGTAATCTTGGAATAAACAGTAGCTGCTGTCACTCTCCAACCCTCCTCAGATATCTCTTTCGCAAAAATCAAATCTATCCGGGAATTCTCTGCGATAATGTTGTTCTGAAACCAAAATAAATAACACAACCATAATCTAAGAACCAAAATACATAGTAGTATAGTAGGCTTTCGGTATCAGCCTTCATTTAACAGTGCTTATAAACTGCTGTAAAAGCAAAGCTAAAAATATTATCAATGTCATCTGTTATAAATACACCAGTTTTATAATATATTTGTTAGCCAAGTATATAAGCTTTAATGGTAACAGACAGACAGACTCTCGCATTTAAATATTAATAGCAAAGTATGAATTAGACTCTGATGACGAGAAAATTTCAATTCTAAGAAATGAATATGTTAATGTACAGCTTAAACTAGCAGTAATAATTAAGGATGGTTAGAACGGTATGCTAGTTGGAGATATACCAGTAGGTTGTTAACGCCATCCTATCTTGGCACAACATACCTTCGCTACGACACACCACTCATAACGACTTATCTATAGTCGCCAAGACATCTTCTACGTAACCATAAACAACTTAGTTTGCGACGGTAGTAATAGCGGATTCATTAGACACATTTGAGGTATGTAAATTCTTAATTTCAAATCAAATCATAAATCTTTTATTGATAATAAAAGGTTTATGATTTGATCACACTATAAAGTTAAAATAGATTAAAGTAAGAATAAGAGGAAAAATTAACTGAAATGTGACGTTTCCGAGTGTGTATTTTTGGTTAGAAACCTGAAAGCACCTCAGCTTAAGTTGAGGTGTACTTTAACGCTGATTTTCAATGGCGACCATTTCAGATGTATATTACTACTTATTTAGTAATTGTAATTGTATTTATATGTATTTATATGCAAAGAAGAAGCGAAAAGAGCTCCTTCATAGGAACTATAAAGGATTTGAACTCTATATTTTAGCCTAAGCTTTAGGTGTAATATTAACGGAAAAATATTAGTGCCTGGTTTTATATTAGGGCTTGAACGATGACTTTATACCATACTCGTAAATTCTCATTAATATAATGAAAATAACAATTTCTAGAATAACGAAGAGGTTATAATAAATAAGTAATCTTAGCTCAATGATATTATGAATTGGAAAATTATTTATAGAATTAGGTAATACTTTGCGGAGGTCCATAATACAAAAGTAATGAGAATATTATTTTGCTATAATCTATCGCGGATTATAGCAAAATAATATTCTCATTACTTTTGAATTGGCAAATTGTAAACATACACAGTAAATTTTTATAAATTTACATTTAATTATTCGAAATATTAATATTTTTTGACAACTATAATCGAACTTTTACTATATAAATAATATTCAAGTGGTATTATATTGACTGACTGGTATTATATTTTTTGTGTGAAGATTTAGTCGAACTTTTTCCAAAAACAATTGACATATGCAATGTATAAAGTCTTTTATAAAATGTATATGTCAATTGTATTTTATAAATTAGATACCTTAATATCAACTTGAAAATGTAATAAATAGCTATCAATTTATCTCGCTAGAACTGGAGCCACTCCCTTTCCTGTGAGATTCGACAGTATGGGACAGGGTGAGGCAAATGTTAAAGATTATTGTTTGGAGTTAGCGAGGTGTAATTTAATTCAAAGACGTCCTACCTCGCTTCTAACGACTCTCGTAATAGTGAAAGGCAAGATATGTTTGATTTATCGATAAATGTAATAACTTTAAAATACAAATCTGAATTAGAAATGTTTGCAATCTTATATACCAAGCTGTACAACTTGCATTGTTGGACATAAAAATTAACGCAACGTAAAAAAAAAATAATGATTTTTAAACACTACTTCATCTGTATGACTACACTTATTTATAAGTATAGTGGCTCAAAACTTCAAATTCCGGGAATTTTTTCTAATACAAGTTATGTGTCTAATTGATAATTGCAATTTGTCACACGGTTTCCCCAAATGTTTTTGGGAAACCTTCATCTCTAGAGAATTCTGGGGATATGTGTAATCTACCAATCCGCATTGGAACAGTGTGGTAGGTTTTAGCTCAAACCTTTCTGTCCAGAAACGGATAGAAAAGGCCTATGCCCAGCAGTAATATAGAAACAGGCTGCTACTTTAATTTTTTACAATTATTTATTCAACTTGCTATATATGTATGTGATGGTGGAATCTTGCAAGTTAAATTTAAACAATTCCCGGTGTCCGATTGAGCTGAAATTTTACATACTGCTTCAGTCCCGGTGACAATGCATGTTTATGATAAGCATGACCTGATGCTGCTGCCAGGATTGGCTCCAGACTCCTTAATGTTAACAATAGGGACATTTTTTTAAACCTTTTCAATTTGACTTTTTACTTTATTCAACTTCATTGTTCCAGTAAGCTTTGATTTATCGATATGAGAGTGTCACATCCCTATTAAGGTGGCGTTTATTAACTGTATATGTTAAGATTTTAATTGCGGGCATCAAGTGGCTTTTGTGAATTGTGTACGAGTTGGGGGTTCTTTGTTTTATCTTCGCGCTTCGAGTAACGAGGTGAGACAGGGGTGATATTCATGGGATTCAGAAATTCAGTTACACATACTAATTCTAATTTAGAATAAGAATTAAATATTTTTCCAAATTCAAAATATTCTTTATTCTAGAAAACTTGTAAACAAGTGCTTTTGAATCGTCAACTCAACTGTATTATAAATATGAAATTCAAATCAAATCTGAATTGCACTTTTTCTTAGAATTTTTTTTTCCAATAAGGTTTTTAAAATTCACATTAGACGACAGATTTACGTTAGTTTTTGAGACAGACACTCTTTCGCATTTATAATTTAAGTATGTCATGACAATTATACGAGTTATTATTATAATTGTTTAAAACCACCGTGTGGTATCCGAATGAGTAGAATAGACCACCCTCATTTTTTACTAAGGTGCCGTAAAAAGCGACTAATGTAAGTTCATGTTAGGCAAGCGGCTGGTCATAAAATGGTTAGTCAAATAAATATAACAAAATGGTTAAAACATATTATGCCGAACCTTGTTAGAGTCTATTCAACTTAGTCGCCTTTTACGACACTTCAGCAAGAAAATAAAGGTGGTATATTCTACTCAGCTGTAAAAGATTTTTTCTCAACGATGATTGGTTGAGCTATTAACAAGTTTCAGGATTTATCTCTAAAATTAAAATATATCTCAACATAAAAAATCTACATCGCTTATCAGCTCCCCGATACACCATCAACACCCGACACCATTAATAACACCAAAAAGCCATAAAACCTTCATAAAAGATACACCTTCGTTATTTACCCTACCTTAAAGATTGCGAGATAAAAAATAACATGATTTATGTGGTTTCCTCTCCCCGATAAATAGTTGTCTTAGAGGCCGTAGGGCGGCCGGCGCTCATCTTTTTGAGGTACCTTTTTTGCTGATAAAGGAATGACGAATGGTATAGGTGCCCTTAGTTTATGATCATGTGAGTGGCGCATTTATGACGTGGTTTATTTTCAACAGGAATATAAAAAACGTATATCTTAATTTTTTTTTCGAATTGACTATATAATGTTAACCCTAACGGCTTTGCAGCGGGACGGGCGAGCGCAGAATCGCCGAAGTTGCGAAATTCGGAGAGTAGAGCGCTGAAGCTCTACTAGCTATGGGGAACGTCATTCTAAGGGTGCCTTCTATGAGCCGGACCACGGCTTAGGGCAACGTGTAGTGTAAGGCTAATAGTATGACAATTAGTCATTATGACGTCGGGAGTATGACGAGAAGCCACGGCCGACCGACGTCAGAAAACTAGGACCTTGTCTTCGCCGGCGAAGACGCTGTTTGCGTGTATTATATGTGTGTGTTTGCGATCGTTATTTGATGGTCAGGGTCATACAGGACGCTTTTTGGACGCCTATATATTCGGTGAGGGTATGTCTTAATTCCAATTCCAAATCTTTTAGTTTCATGCATCACAATTATTTTTATTGCTGGACAAAAGTGTGACACTACAAATGGTGTAGGAAATAATCAAATGACAGTCTGTGTAGTTGTTAATACTGGAAGCGGGGCTCTTGAGTGATCAATAGCGAGGGTAGGGACTGATTATTTCAGCACGGATTGCTTTAAATAGTGAAACTGTTCGATCTCACAGGAGACGCCCTTAAGGCGACGCTCCCAGGGAGTTGCGAGTGCGTCAATGCACTCGCTTTAACAATTTAATGTAATGCTTGTGTAAGTAAAGTAAAAGCAAGTAGCGGCCTATTATTCTCCCACTGCTGGGAATAGGCCTCTTCTCTCCGATTTGGAGAGAAGGATCGCAGCTAAGACTTGCCACGCTGCTCCAATGCGGATTGGTAGGTTAGTGCTTGTGTAGTATGCTGTTACTGGTAGTTTTATGATAAGTGTGGTAACGAATCCTGCATGTATAAGGTATGAGAATGGTTTTGCTTCCTACACTTAGCATTACATAGATTTTCTTAACAAACGCGGATTATAGCAATATATTCTAGCATAACTTTTGTACCTCAAAGAGCTTAAATAGAGCTCCAAAAGCTGATTATCGTAATTTTATTTTTTCACTTCATTTCATTTATAATATTAGCATTTATTATAATATCAGTGTGTTTGTCATTTAACAGTGTAGATAAGTATTTCGCGACGTTCCAATACAGATAATGTGAAGGATGCTCGTTAAAAAGTTATGCGGTTGGAGAGGCTCCGCGCGACACTGACACAATGGAGAGGTGAGAGTTTGTATACAGGGGGTTCGGAAAATACTTGGTGGATGGAATCAACAAATAAATAAATATATGAGACTCTTACACACAGGGTCGTCCGTCCCCAAAGTAACTTAATACTTGTGTTATGACTGAGGAACAATTCGGAATATACTTGGTGGATGGAATTAACAAATAAATAAATATATGAGACTTACACACAAGGTCGTCCGTCCCCAAAGTAAGTAACTTAATACTTGTGTTATGGTAAACAGACAACTGGTGAATATATACATATTGTAGAAAGATATTACAAGAGGTTGTTGCTATCGTACGTATTACGAGTGCAGCTGATAACGAACTCGTCGGGGTTCCTTGTTACCGAGCGTCCTACGAACAAACCCGATGGCGTGCTAGGCGTAATGCGCAAAAACAAATGGAGGTTTCGATGGAAACGGTTACACAAGCAATCTTGTGTAACAAAAAAATCCTATTTTTCTTCCAAAACTGGAAATAACACTTAGAAAATAATTGTGTTTTAACATTAAAATTTACAACAATTTATACCATTTTTTTTATTAAATTGAAATCATAATAATATATCAGTAAAGAAATACGCCGTATGGTATCCGGCTGAATAGAATAGTACCACCCTCATTTCTTACCGAGGTGTCGTAAAAGGTAACTAAGGTAAGTCGACCCGCCGTGTGGTATCCGGCTGAGTAGAATAGACTAACCTCATTTCTTACCAAGGTGTCGTAAAAGGCGACTAAGGTAAGTTGACCCACCGTGTGGTATCCGGTAGAGTAAAATAGACCATACTCTTTCTTATCAAGGAGTCGTAAAATACGACCAAGGTAAGTTGACGTCAGGCATGCGGCCGGTCGTTAAATACGTAGCCAAATCATATGACAACATGTTTGTAACATGTTGTGCCGACTCCACTTAGAGTGGGATAAGGGCAGGAGGATGATATCAGTAAAGAAATATTACAGGCTATCATTTTGTTCCTTCCGTAAACAGCCTGTATTCGTAGGTAAACTCCAGCATCTTAAGTAAGCGTGTTTTGTCTCTGCGCTGAATCTTTGTTCGAGATGATCCCCTCTTCCTGACACGCGCTACATCAAACGTTATGGAACCCAACGTGCCTATTGTTAATTGTAACTACAGTTTGGGTAAAATTTAGTTAGTAGGCGGTTTTTAGCCCCTTGAACGACTTCTGTTAACTACGCTGAATACACTTTAACTCTAAATTTATTTAAATATATTTTAAAAAGCACTTTCACATCGTTACGTTTAGAATTTACCGCACATTACTACAATGATCGTATAAGAAATTGTGATGTTGCTAAATTGAGGATATTATTATTGCTTATTAATGTGTAGTGTACACACTTGTTAACATAAATATTTGTTGCTAAACTATTGTTATTCTATTTTTGTCCGTAATTATACGATAGCTGTAGATAATAGGTTTTTGATTTGATTTGATTCATATCATAAAACTGAAATGGGCGGACCATCCTACTAATATTATAAATGCGAAAGTTTGTCAGTATGGATGTATGTTTGTTACTCTTTCACAGTGAATTCGCCCAACCAGTATCGATGAAATTTTTCACAATTATTCCTTATACACCGCAATAACGTATAGGCTATAGAAATCCTGTTAATTCTACAGGAATAGAATGGCATTGGAAAGCGCCATCTATTATCGACTCATCACACGACAAAAGTCCACGCGAACGAAGTCACGGGTAAAAGCTAGTACGTGTGTAAATGTGACAATCCCATTAAAGTCGGTATTTCAAGGTTTTGAAAAGTTTAAAAGACTTCCAATAGGAGAAGTAAATTGTACAGCAGAGAGACAGGTTAAAAATTCAAATTAAAAATTAGGTATATACAAGGAAGAATAATAACTTTATTTTTTGCAACATTTTAATTATGTTTTACAGATTAATTTTAAAAGTTGCCTACAATTCCGAGTGGAGGCGTTTGTTACAAGACAAATAAGCTTAGACTTAAAATTTTATTTTTCACAACATTCTATTTATCTTTTACCTATTAATTTGAAAAATTCTTCAATTCTGAATAAACATGGTTATAATTCTAGTCATCAAGTTAATATTGTATAAATGGGGAATATTTCCTGATAGGGTCAGGTGCGCAGTAGCAGACGTGCAACAAGCATAGTGGATCAGTCGCTCCTGAGCATCGCCGAGTGCAAACGCCTCTACAATCATCGTTGAAATCACATTCTGAAAAGATGTATAAAAAAGGACAAGATCTGTTACTATTGCATTGCTGGGCACAGAACTACTCCCTTCATTTTTGGAAGGGTTGGAGATTTCATTTATGTACATCGTCTTCCTACCCTTATCCCACTTTCACAAGTTTTGCCGACCCGACATGTTATACATGTTATAAACATGTTTTGGCTACGTATTTTATGACCAGCCGCATTTTTTTTAATACAGGAAAAAACCTCTTATGGGTAGCGCCGCCCGGCGGCAGATATGTCGGACTAGGTCCGACGAAAAAGATCTGCGTGTGCCACCACCAGACGTGTGTGAGCAAGGACAGGTATCGTTGTTCACATTGCCCCCATCCCCCCTGTCAGCTTATCTCAGAGACACGACCTCCGGGTAGGGACCCCTCCAAAGAGAAGCCCCTTTCACTAACCGGTGCATCGGGAGCACCAGATGCACTGACCGCCTCGGGAACCTGTAAGCCAGGCATCCGATGTACCCTTTCCGGAACACTCGAAGTTCCCCTGTTAGGGCGGCAGACGATGGGCTCGTGCAAGTCGCTATCGCCTGGACTCGCCAGCAGCAGATTGGATCCAGAACAAAAGTTCCCGGAACCACTCCACCGCCCCTGCCTGACATCAACTTACCTCAGTCGTATTTTACGACAGCTCGGTAAGAGAGAGAATCGGTTAACCAAATACCACACGGTGAGTCAACTTACCTTAGTCGCCTTTTGCGACACCTCGGTAAGGAATGAGAGTAGACTATTCTACTCAGCCGGATACCACACGGAAACAAGAATACACAGGTTAAATAATATTTCGTAAAGAAATAGAACATTAAAAAAGAAACTTACGAGATTCGTTTTCGCGGTAACCCCAAGCGTCAACCATGGCGTTTAAAATAACAGCTACTGTTAAAATTACTGTTGCGATTTTCATTTTTCCGCATTCAGAACAATTCTGCCTCTAGTTCAATTATTAACCTTCTATATATACGTTTAGTTAGCCGTGTAACTAATCTAACATTAATTGAATTAATAAAAGTTAATTGAAGTGAGTGAGAAGTTGTGACAGCCAAAAATTAGGACCGTGTGACTGTTTCAAGGGGATCACGAGTTCAAACCCACAATTGACTGGCCTGTTGGCGCAGTGGGTAGTGATCCTGCCTTTGGCTCTGCGGGTCGTGGGTTCGATTCCCGCCGAGGGCCAACATTTTCTATAAATAGAATTTGTTGCTTCTTCGAGCCTGGGTGTATATTTGTATTATAGTATGTATTTAAATATTCTATATGTATATATTCACCAGTTGTCTGTTACCCATAACACAAGTATTAGGTTACTTACATTGGGGACGAACGACCGTGTGTGTAAGGGTCCCATATATTTATTTATATATAATTATACATCCAGGCAGGACGAAACAAAATTGACGAAAACGATTGTTTATAGAAAGTGTAGCAGCGGGAATCGAACCAGGGACCCACGGAACTGATGGCAGGATCACTGCCCACTGCGCCAACGGACCAGTCATCTATTACTTCCATCATCTTCCTGCCCTTATCCCACTTTAAGTGGGGTCGGCACAACATATTATAAACATGCTGTAACATGATTTGGCTGCGTTTTTACGACCGGCCGCCTGCCTGACGTCAACTTACCTCTGTCGTATTTCACGACACCTCGGTAAGAAAGAGGGTGGTCTATTCTACTAAACCGGATACCACACGGTGGGTCATCTTACGTTAGTCGCCTTTTACGACACCTCGGTAAGAAAAGAGGGTGGTACTATTCTACTCAGCCGGATACCATAGATTACTTATTTACATTATTAAACAACCATGGTAGATTACGCAACAAAAAGTAAAAAAAAGTAAGTAACGGCCTGTTACTATCCCACTGCTGGGCATAGGCCTCCTCTCTCCATTTTTGGAGAGAAGGGATGGAGCTAAGACCTACCACGCTGCTCCAATGCGGATTGGTAGGTTACACATATCTCCAGAATTTTCTAGAGATATGCAGGTTTCCTCACGATGTTTTCCGTCACCTAAAAGCGTGTGATAAATTGCAATTATCAATTAGATACATTAGTTTTTAATAGAAAAACTCATTTGTGTCTGCCCGGGTTTGAACCCATGATCGTCTCTAGAGATTCACACGGTCGCACCGCTAGGCCATCACAGCTAATTACGCAACAACGTATCGTAATTGATTCTTTGATGTTTATAAGTCAAAATTACTCACGCTGCATTGTAATTAATTGATTTGAAAAATCATATCAATATTACCAACGATTTGACGACATTTTTATTTAGAAAATTTTCAGTATTAATGATTTCTTTATGAAAATAGCTTTCTATTTATTATTTTCAATAATGCTATGTCATATCTGGATGATTAAAAAAGACCACCCTCATTTCTTACCGAGGTGTTGTGAAAGGCGAATAAGGTAAGTTGATTAACCATGTGGTATTCGGTTGAGTAAAATAGCCTACCCACTTTCTTACCGAGTTGTAGTTAAATACGACTAAGGTAAGTTGACACGCCTTGTGGTATCCGGTTTAGTAGAATAGACCACCCTCTTTCTTACCGAGGTGTCGTAAAATACGACTGAGGTAAGTTGACGTTAGGCAGGCGGCCGGTCGTAAAAACGCAGCCAAATCGTGTGTTTATAACATGTGCCGACCTCACTTAGAGTGGGATAAGGGCGGGAAGATGATGATGATGATGAAAAGGTTTTTAAGAGAACATACATTAAATTTAAATATAACATTAAAAAACCACTAAGGTTTGTCGCTAACGCTACTTATCCGTGTTATTTTTATTTTTTTTGTTTTAAATTCCTTAATGTTATGGTTGCCTGGAAGAGATTACTTTAAATGACAAGGCTGCCCTTTGTCTTTATTAAGTTTTTAAGAACATTATCTAAATGACAGTGTACAATAAAGTTATCAAAAAAATGAAATTTTATTAAGTGGAAGCAAGGTTTTTAATTATGGGTAGTCCATTAAGAAGTACTAAGTATCTCTTTCTACTGAAGGCTGGCAGTAGCAGCGGCTGTCGTAGCACAGAGCGGTGATAGCGCCGGGGCAACTCCACTGGCATATTGAAATGCAGTCATTGGAAACCCAGCACATTCGTCGGTATGGTTCTGGAATGGAAATCCCATATTGTCATTTATAGAAGCACTGGAATCCTATAACTCAAGGTTTTTTTTCTCACTATGTGTCAAAGTTAAGTCTGTAATACAAAAGTAATAATAAAATTCCATCCAATTCAATTAAGTGTTCCATCAATAAATAAATTTCATTTCAAATAATTACAGAATTAGGCGTTACTTTGCGGAGATCCATAATACAAAAGTAATAATAAAATTATTTTGCTATAATCCGCGATGAAGTAAAATAGAAAATATATATAATGCTAAACCTAGAGTGGACAATCGCTAACCGATACATTATATATATTTTCTATTTTACTTCTTCGCGGATTATAGCAAAAAAATAAATTTGTCATTACTGTTGTATTATGGACCTCCGCAAAGTAACGCCTAATTCTATAAATTCTGTCAAGTATGTAACTTAAAGAAATAGGTTATATATTAGACTGTTTGAATTACGTCGAAAAAGTTCATTTTAGTGATACGGGTTAATTAATAAAATAATTAAACTTTGTTTTCGAGAATCGAACTGATTTTTGTAATGGAGATATTTGCAGGCTTTGGGATGCCCAAAGTACAGTCGACACGAACGAAGTTGCAGGTAAAATCTAGTATCTACATTTATCATCTTCCTGCCCTTATCCCACACTAAGTGGGGTCGGCACAACATGTTGTCACATGATTTCGCTACATATTTTACGAGCGGCCGGCTGCCTAACATCAACTTACCTTAGTAATTTACGACACCTCGATAAGAAAGAGGATGGTCTATTCTACTTAACTGGATACCACACGGTGGGTCAACTTAACTTAGTCGCCTTTTACGACACCTCGGTAAGAAATGATGGTGGTCTATTCTACTCAGCCGGATACCACACGGTGGGTCAACTTAATTTAGTCGCCTTTTACGACACCTCGGTAAGAAATGATGGTGGTCTATTCTACTCAGCCGGATACCACACGGCGGGTCAATTTACCTTAATTGCCTTTTACGACACCTCGGTAAGAAATGATGGTGGTCTATTCTACTCAGCCGGATACCACATGGTGGGTCAACTTAACTTAGTCGCCTTTTACGACACCTCGGTAAGAAATGAGGGTGGTACTATTTTATTCAGCCGGATACCACACGGCGTAGTATATAACTATATTCTTTAATAATACCTCTCACCCCCTAACTTCACAATCTATATTTAAAACCTTACCTCGCTCAGGTTCTACTCGAACTGATATAATTCCTGGCAGCACCAGTGCCATTATTAAAATAACTGTGAATACCTTCATATCTACCCGCGGAAATAACTAATATTTATTCTCAGTGATACCAGTCTATTTATACAATTCTCATAATACAATAAACCGTCCCTAATTATGTAACGTAATCACTATAAATACTTTTATTGTAATTAGTCCATAACACTACATATATTTATATATGGCAATATAATACGAATACGAAATCTTTTGTAAGAATTACGCTTAATCTGATAATTCTGACTGTTGCAAAATTTTGGAAAATAATATCGAAATAATTATTGTATATCTTCATCCTCCTACCACTCTAAGTGGGGTCAGCACAAAATGTTATAAACATATTGCACATATCGTATATTACAAGCGACGACCGGCCGACTGCCTGGAGTCAACTTACCTTAATCTTATTTTACGACATCTCGGTAAGAAAGAGTGTGGTGTGTTCTACTCAACCGAATACCACACGAAGTGACAACTTAACTTAGTCGTGTTTTACGACATCTCAGTACGTAATGAGGGTGGTCTATTCTACTCAACCGAATACCGCACGAAGTGTCGACTTTTCTTAGTCGCCATGCGCGACACCTCAATAAGTAATGAGGGTGGTCTATTCTACTGAGCCGGATACCATACAGCTTATTATAGGTTATACTCCATTGTTCGGCAATATTCATGTTGAAAAATTATCAGGTATGATGACTTTATGTTTGGGACATATCCAACCTAAGATCTCTTTTATGTAACATCAGCATGTGAAGGAACAAAAATTAGTAAATGTACATATCTTTTCTAGGTTCTGGCCTATTGGTGCAGTCGGTAGAGACCCTGCCTTTAGCTCCGCGGGTCACGAGTTCGATTCCCGCCGAGAGCCAACATTTTCTATAAATGAATTGTTGGTCTTCTAGTCTGAGTGTATATTCGTATTTAAGTATGTTTTTAAAATATATATGAATATATTCACCAGTGGTCTGTCACCCATAACACAAGTATTAAGTTACTTACTTTGGACGACCGTGTGTGTGTCCCATATATTTATTTATTTATTTAGGTTACTTTGACTCATATCAGATCATAATTAGCCTTTAAATAAAGATCCTATTGTTCTATTGAGTAAGGTCATATAATATATTTTTGTTCAATTAAAACGATTCAGATTTAATACGGTTTATAATCCGCCATACATGATAATAAGCGCATATAAATATCGAATGCAATGCAGAATCAACTGTCATTATTAATCGAGAATAATGCATGTGAAGTTAGTTTTATTTGTCGGGGTTTTGGTCTTGACATGGCCATATTTGATACACGGTGCCCGTGGTAAGAATAGCTATTAAAATCAATAAGAATTAGATTTAGAATTTAAATTCACATGATATATACAAAAAGCTTTGGAATCCAGCGCTGTATAGGTAATTAAAAAAGTGACAAGTTGACAATTGATACGTTCCGTTTAAAGCATCTACTATTTTAATAACATTATAAATAGTAACTGGTTGACCGAGCTTTTCCTCGGTATTTTTTTACAAAATAAAAAAAAAAAAAAAAGAGAAAAATAATTAGGTATATTGGGCTCAATCCTAGGTATTTTAATGACTAGAGACCGCCCAATTCCCGAATACGCTACGCTGACTTGACAATTTACGGTAAAAATAATGTTCTATGTTCAATATAAATTTTAGTATTTTATGTTGCCAAAAAACAGGGATAAAAACGATTTTTTTTATATAAAACCTAGCTAGATCTATTTTTCTCCCCAATAACCTACATGCTGAATTTCAGAAAAATCATTGGAGCCGTTTCCGAGATTCCGAAAAAATATATATACATACAAGATGAACTCATTTAAATATAAAAGATTATTATTCAATAAGTTTTGTAGCACAAACCCAATAAAAGTTTACGATATTTATAGTGATATTTGATCCCGTTACTATCCCACTGCTGGGCATTTTGAAGAGAAGGGTTCGACAAATTGCAAATATCAATTAGTAAATAAATTTAGCTTAATTAACGTTCTGCCTGGGTTTCAAATCTGTGATCCCTTGATGACTCAATCTTACTGTTTGACATTCACAGCTTTTATTGATTGATAAGTAATTTTTTTATATTCTTTCAGCTAGAAGCAATCGTGTTACTTGTGTAAGCAGTGCCGATTGCAATCAAATCTGCAGAGGTATGTGCTCAGGCTACGTAAGAAGTCTCTGCTACAGCAACAAGTGCTTCTGTCAGGCATGGTTGCCATGGGCTAACCATAGGCTCACGAACGAACCCTCTGAAATGTTTGATGAAATAAAATGAATACGAGTGATCGAATATTGTTTATATACAACAGCTTTTATTTTACAAGTTTTGATAGAATTATTTTGCTATACTCTGCGTTTGTTAACATATCGAGGTTTGGAAATAAAAGTGGATTATAGCATAATAATTCCATCATACCTTTTATACTATAAATAAATAAATAAATTCTTTATTGTAAAACCGTTTCAATATAGCCCTGGCTTCTGAATTAACGCTAGCAGTGTGTCAGAAATCAGTTCCTTCCCCTAGTTATAAAAACAAAAAGAATTTACAATTAAACATATTTAAAAGAAGTTTTTTTTTACAGAATAATCATCATCCATATCCAAAAAGTACAAACGGGTGTTGTGTATGTGTTATGTGTATGTTTGTTGTGCATGTGTTTCTTTTATTTGTTTTATTGGTATAATTTGCGACGAAAACAAACAGATTATGATTCTGAAGAGAGAATTAAATTGCAAATCTCTGTTTTCAATTGCAAATCTCTGTCTTCCTGGCTCGATCTGATTTTGGTGGTGGAGTTATTTGCAGGCTTGGTGATAAGCAGAAGCTACTGTTTAATCCAAGACTCCACCTGTCCAATCCAAGTCTAATCCACTCCACTCCACTGTCTAATCCAAGACAGTCCACGTAAATAACGTTGCGGGTTGCTGGTTAATTATAAATCAAACAAAAAAGCTCAAAAGTCCTAATTGAATCGTAATCGTTATAAAAGTGCTATTAAGCTATTCGATTAACCTCGATCAACAATTCTGCCGCAATCGGCGGCTCTCATTGCACTTTTCCGATGGCCCTCCAAAAGCGGTCAAATCAAGCGTTTATTTGTACGGGCGCAGTCGGCCGGACGGATCCGCGGATCATCTCGCGTATTTGCGGCGGCCGTTCGATTAAATCAGAGCACGGATGAAGGAAAAAAGCAGGCTATTAAAATGAGCAAAGGCTGTACCAATATCCAACAGTCGCTTTGTGGTCAACTTTTCGGCTTTCAAAATGGGATATGTACGCGATTCATTGAATTTTTAACGCTTCTTCAAAGAGATTGGTCGTTAATAAAATTGTATGAAGGTTTGAATTAAAATCTTGTACTGAATTTATGTATACAACGCCTACGACACCCTTAGTCTGTGACTCGTGACAAATTGGTTATTCCACCATTTTGAAATTTAACACCTTGCTGTATTTTTTATCTACACTTCTTAAATTGCAGAATAACCTAAATTTTCTTGTATTTTTTTTGTAAATTTATAACCACGCACAATTAGATTTTTATAAATTTTTAACCATTTCCGCTATCAAACAATACGAAGATGTCGTTATACGTAGAATAGTCCAGCATTTGTTATAGATTTTGGCGATTTTAGATTTTTTTTTATTATTCAAAATCGATTTTTATAATTAATTTTATATAAAAATAATTTATAGATGAATTATAGAACTTACTTACTTTGCGGAACTCATTAGTAAAAAAGTTAGAATAAAGTTACGTTTTATTTTTTTTTAACGCGCGGATTACAGTAAAGTAATTTAATTTTTTATAATTATTAAACATATAGTAGGGAGGGAGGGTAGTAGAGAGAGAACATGAGACACCTATACCTATACCAGCTAGGCAGCCTCATTTGCTCTCTTGATTATTCTACAGGCATATTTTAAGCTGACTCCCCTACTCGTATAATACCAATGATTCTTATACTTTGTTATGCGAGTGTTAATCATTCGATTTCGCCGCATCGATTATCGGAAATCGGTTGTTGTAAAGTTCCGTATCAATTAACCGAGTGCAGTATTGACAAAGCGGTGTGTTTGCCCGCAATGAGCTCAGTAATTAGCGGGGAATGGAAGCGCGCCCACTGACAATCTGTCTGATCGGGATTGACCCGCAGAGTAACGAATGCAGAGGTGCAATGGCAGTGGCAATATGCAAGCAAGATCTCTACTTTATATAATAAAACGAACGCCACAGATTTCACTTTTATTTACACTGAAGCAAGCAAATTAAATTAAAAGAACTTTATTCAACAACATACAATTTAACTTTAAAACATATTTAATTACATTTATGAACGTATGCTGAGGTTGTAGTAGTAGGTTGTAGCTAAAAAACTGTTTTTTAGTCTACGCCTTATAACTAAGACTGTTGCCAAAACAAATTTGACCATTTTCCTATCTAATGTATCAGATAATTCTCTTATCTAAAGTTACATAATAAACAAGTTATATTCTGCGTCACGTGTGCTACAGCCGATAATCAGTTTAAACTTTCTATATTAGCTTTAACCTAAAACGCTGAACACAAAGGCACAAAAGGGGGCGGGGGAACTTATAACATAAGTAAATAAATAAATAAATAAATAAATATATGGGTTCGGGTTAGGGGTATGGTCTTGTTCATCGCCCACAAGTCCATAGAAGTTTTGAATTTAAAAAATTTCAAAGCGTAACGTTTCATATATATTGTTTCACAATTTTCACCTAAGAATTAATTTCAAGTTTTAGTTAAATTATCTTTATTTGCAAATAATATTATTTTAATAAAATGTTAGGCACTCCCGAGTCGCTTGGTTTTGCTTTTTTGCATTACATTAAAGTACCTAAACTTATGAAGTACTTAGCAGTGCCTGAGGCTTTACCCGCGTTGCAATAAGTGCATGTAGTATTTATCTAAATCTTTCTCAAAAATTACACTGTATTTTACTAAAAACCGCATATAAATTCGTTCTGTACATTTAGACAAAATTGATCTCATATAGACAGATAACTTTTGGGGACTTTGTTTTATAATAAGAATAGATATATAGGTTTCAGTGTAAGATAGTCCATTTATCGGGGAAGGCTATAGGCTATGTAACATAACGCTAAGATTAATAGGAAAGGAGCAGCAATGAAAATTAATACGAAGACGGCAAAATTTAAAGCTTTCCTAGCGTGCTCTGAGTAAACGGTAATAGTTATTCAAAAATCATGTATAACTATATTGTTCCTCTCTAAAAGTTCTAACTAAAAGTCCGGCACGAATGGCACAATGCAAAGATGGCACATGTCTAGCTTTTAAGGTTAACCTACTTTAACCATTTTTATGGTTATCAAAAGACTATATTACGGTTTTAATTTTCCACGCGGCGATTGCTAATTTCAGTCTAAATCTCTGTTGGATATACCGCTTGTTATTAGTCTGTGGCCGCGGCGAGCTTGTTAAATCGCTTCGCAAACAAATTGGTAACACATGTATTCCGTATCAACGTGGATAGTGTTAACGCGATCTCATTTATGAGATAGGTGACAATTTGCAGCCGAAACTGTAACAAATTATATAATAACTAGCTCGTGCGTTATCGTTAATATTATCTACGTAATATTTGTGTAATATAATGCGTTTTAATATCTACTAGTGGTCGCCTACTAATGGAAATTTGACCATAATACGACTGAAATAAAAACCCATAATTATGATTATGTCTGCTACTCAGTAAGATAGAATAGACCATTCTCATTTCTTACCGCGGTGTCGTAAAAGACGACCAAGGTAAGGCGACCCGCCGTGTGTTATCCGGTTGAGTAGAATACACCATCCTCTTTCTTACCGAGGTGTCGTAAAACGCGACTTAGGTTAGTTGACCCACCGTGTGGTACCCGGTTGAGTACAATGGACCACCTTCATTTATTACCGAGGTGTCATAAAATACGACTAAGGTAAGTTGATGTCAGGCAGGTGGCCGGTTGTGAAATATGTAGCCAAATTATGTAACAACATGTTAGACCACTTAGAGTGGGATAAGGGCAAGAGGATGGTGATGTTTGACATTCAGTAAGACTATTTTTATTAATCCAAATAATAGTTTGGAATCCAGTCCTTTAAATCACATAGTCATTAAATATATTAAAGACAAATAATATTAACCTTTTTTCGAATTTGACCAAAGACACAGATATATGTCTTGTGTCTTTCATCTTGTCCGTCCGTCTGTCTGTTTAATGATGCTTTCAGGGCTAATCTACTGGACCAATATTGTCAAAATTGTGTACAATTGAAGCTTATTCATCGAGTAACATAAAGGATATGTATAAATATCTTCTTCTTTAGTCGTTCACTCTTGACAGAGTGGTCGTGGTTGAAGATGCTTTGCATCCGTTATTGTAGTCATTGCGATGCGTCTCCATCTGTCGCGATCTTCAGCGTCTCTCGCACATTGAACTACGGATTTTTGGGTTATGGATCGTATCTGATCCGTCCAACGCGTGGGTGATCGACCGCGGGACCGCTTGCCTTCAACTTGCCCCTGGACAACGAGTCTTTCCATAGAATGTTCGTTTCGAACGATATGGCCAAAGTATTTAAGGATTCTCATTTGCACCGTCGCAGATAATCTTGTTTTAATTTTGAGATCCTCCAATATCGAGGTGTTAGTCCGAAACGCTGTCCATGGTATTCGCAATAGTCGCCGCCAGCACCACATTTCAAGCGCGTCGATTTTTCGTCGATCTTTCAGACGAACCGTCCACGTTTCTGCACCATATAGGAAAATTGGAAAAACTAAACATCTCATAAGGCGTACTTTAGTGGCTTTAGTGATATTGCGGTTGCGCCAGACTCTTTTAAGCCTATCGACAGCAGATCTTGTAATAGCGCATCTCCTTCGAATCTCGTCCTCACACCCACCAGTGTTCGTAATCATGGAGCCCAGATATATGTAACTTTGGACTACCTCACAGTTGCCAATCATAGATATATCAGGTTGGTTCATTTCAACTCGGTCCACAATCATCATCTTGGTTTTGTCTTTGTTGATCGCAAGTCCGAAGGAAAGGCTTGTTGTTTCTAGACGTGTCAGCAGATGTTCCATGTCTTCTTTTGTCTGAGCAAGAAGAGTAGTGTCATCGGCGTATCTTAAGTTGGATAACTTACGACCTCCCACTGAAACCCCTTTGTCCCAATGCTCTAAACATATTCTCATAATACACTCAGTGTAGATGTTAAAAAGGAGTGGGGAAAGAATACACCCTTGTCGAACACCAGCATGTGTTTGAAAGCTATTTGACTCTACGTCATCTATCCGAACAGTCGCAGTTCCGTCCTCGTAAAGTCTGCGAATGATACGAACTAAATGATTTGGTACTCCCATTTGAGTGAGCACATCCCACAGTTTATACCATTTTACGGTGTCGAATGCTTTGCGAAAGTCGACGAAGCATATATAGAGTTTGATGTTGAACTCTCTAGACTTTTCGATTATCTGCCGAAGAGTCAAAATTTGCTCCCTTGTCCCTCGACCCTTGACGAATCCTGCTTGCTCCATAGCTATTTCAGGATTTAGGAAAGTTTGTAATCTAGTGTTGATAATATGAAGAAGTACTTTGCTAGCATGTGAAATCAAGGCTATAAGCCTGTAGTTGCTGCATTTCTTAGTCGACCCCTTCTTGTGCAGTGGTATGAACACGGAGTGTGCCCAGTCTAGGGGCCATTTCTCTGTCTCCCAGATGCGATTGCAGATGGTGTACAACATATCAACTCCGAGTTCACCCATAGCTTTAAAGATTTCTATCGGTATGTTATCAGCTCCTACAGCCTTACACTTCTTCAGATGTTTTATTGCTGCACAAACTTCACTTCTTAGTATTGAAGGCTCCGTAGTATTATGTGCGTTATATAAGCATGCACTTGTGGTACCCAATGATGTTATGGTACCCTCAGTGAAAAGATGCTCGCAATATTCCCTCCACACGCCAACAACATCTTTGATTTCGGTTACAGTAACTCCATTTGAATTCTCGATAGCCCAAGTTTTAGATTTGAATTGACGAGTTATGCTACGAATCTTTTTAAAAAAGTCATTTGTTTCGTTACGTTCTGCGTTTTTTTCCAATTCTAAGCATATGTTCTTGAGATAGTTATTACGGTCTCTGCGAGAAGAAGATTGAATCTGCGCACTCATCGAATTCAAGACTTGTATGGGTGTACCCTTGGCTTTCATTTCACGGCGGCGCTCTACAAGGTTCCATGTGTCGTCTGACATCCAATGTTGATATTTACATTTAGACTGGATAGGCTGAGATGAGCGTAAAGTTTTTATTATTTGCTCTTTTGCTGATTTCCAGAGTGAGTCAGGGTCATCGCTTGGCGCTTTTGATCTCCATGTCATGCTATCTGCTGACAGTTGGTTGAGAAAAGCCGTGTGGTCCACTATTTTAAAACTTTTGTTTGCTTTACGAGCTATGGAGTTATGCAACCTAAGTTTGAGGCTACATATGAGAAGTTGATGGTCGGATTGACAGTCAGCTCCGGGTAATGTGTGCGCGTTCACAATTGAGCTTCGCCATCTGGATTTAATTAGTATGTAATCAATTTGATTTCGATGCTTTCCATCAGGGGACGTCCAGGTGTACAGACGTCTGTGGTGTTGTTGAAATACTGTGTTCATAATGGTGAAATTGTGCTCAGCTGCGAACTGAATTAGTCTCTCACCTCGAGCGTTTCTTTGACCGAGACCATAATTCCCCACAATATTCCGTAAGCCTGTGTCCATCCGTGTATCACCCACTTTAGCGTTAAAATCACCAAGTATTATAAGCAATTCTCTATTTGGTATTGTTGCTATTAAGGATTCGATGTCATTGTAGAAACTTTCTACCTCTTCGTCTTTTGACGCGCTAGTTGGCGCATACACTTGTATAATATTAAGAGGTGTGGGAGATGCACCGAGCTTCATTGTGATAATTCTATTGCTGACAGGTTTGTAGCCAAGAACCGCCTTAGTTAACTGTTTGGGGATTGCTATTGCTACTCCAGCATAGCTACTAGAATCGTCTCCTGAATAATAGATGGTATGTTTGTCAACATCTCGATGGCCACTATTTTTCCAGTGAGTCTCGCTCAGGCCAGTTATCATGGTGTTGTACCGCTGGAGCTCATGATCCAAGATGTGTAGTTTACCCTCATCGAGGAGTCCTCGAACATTCCATGTGCCTATACGAATTTTCTTGCGCAATTGCAGACATTCTCTTCCAGTCGCATGCTTTCCGAGGAACGCCTGGTTGCCTACGTTGTCTCGGCCGGTAGCAAATTTCACACCTTGAGTCCCGGAAAACCCAAGGCGCCGTTCGCTACACGGATCGTCAGGCAAGACTACATTTCTCTTATGTTGCATTTTCATCTTTCAACTCTCATGGGAATAGATAATGTAGTAGTATCCCGTTGCTTTCTACATCGCGGTACTACAGACATGATGTCCATAGAAATCTGTGTGTGAACCGATTCAGAACATATGGTTCTTGCGCTTCACCACAGTACTGGTGGTTACCGCTGCCCTCCACCAGGATCCAGGAACTACGCCCCTGTGGCTTGCCTCTTCCGCTGGTTGGACCGTACTGACAACTATTGTCTCCGCTCTTTCCCACCGTTAAGGTCTTCACCCGTAACCCCGGGCACGGGCTCTGCGTTATACCCCGCAAAACTGGGTCCCTGCTGAACTTCGCCATCTTTACACTCCGGCCTACTGAAATGTAAGATGCCCACCCCCGCGACGAGGACGCGCCAAACAGGAGTTGCCCAAGTTGAGAGTATAGAAGGTGTCTCTACCCTCACAGGGGCCGGGTTAATGGACGTGTCTGATTCCACGCCCAAAGGTAAAAATATACGTATATACATATGGGAAATACAGGTATAGCAAACACATTATTTTTGGAACAAGAAAATATATTTATTAGTGTACTTGAAGAATAAGTTATTTAAAAATTATAATTTTTTTGTTGTTCCTTGAAGTATATAGTTTCTTAGATAAATTTAAACTACCTCACCATCACCTAAATTTGATGCAGTTGTAACAAAAAATATAAAACGCGTCCAAGGTTAATAGAATTGATAAAAGTCTAAATCGTGCCTATAAATTACAGTTAGTTTTATCGGTTTCGGAAACCAGATATAAACATAAACGAATCTGTGGATGTAGTGAAATTCATTATTTCCTTATTCATTGAGGATTTAATTTTAGATTAGATTAAAAGAGGTGTCGTAAAATACGACTAAGGTAAGTTGACGTCAGGCAGGCGGCCAGTCGTAAAAACGCAGCCAAATCATGTGACAGCATGTTTATAACATGTTGTGCCGACCCCACTTAGAGTGGGATAAGGGCAGGAAGAAGAAGAGGTAATATCTAATTGATATTTGCAAATTATCACACGCTTGTCGGTGAAGAAAAACATCGTAACCTACATCGTATCTTTAGAGAATTCTAGAAGTGTAACCTACCAATCCAAATTGGAGTAGCGTGGTAGGTCTAAGCTCCAATCCTTCTCTCCAAAAAAAAATGGGAGAGAAGGCTTATATCCAGTGGGATAGTAACAGGCCGTTACTTTTCACCAAAATACTTTTGACCTGGTTCCATGTGCCTTGGAAAATTCCACTTTAGAGTAAGGAATTATCCTTTAACAGTCACCAGATCGTTCCCAGTAACAGTCACCGTTTTATAAAATGTTTTATAGGACGACTAATGGCTATACTGAGTGGTTTCGCATGTAACCACCTCACCGCCGGAGGGGGCCGCTTAAGCCCCACTTTTAGTTTTTTACGTCGACTTCTAGGTGAGAAACATTGTATTGCTTTCATTCGACGATGTTAGTTCGTATCTGTATTTTTTTCAAAATGTTCTCTTACACTGCTTATTATTATTGTTTTTTCAAAATTCAGAGCTATTGAGCCTTAAAAATAATCTAAATATTATTATGCTATAGTCTATATTTATTATAAAAAGTCCCCAAAATCTGTCTGTATGTATGTAATTGATTTTCTCAAAATATTCTAAAAGGATTTGGAGAGGACTTTTGTAAGGTTTTTACTAAAATACAATGCAATTCTTCCGGAAGGTTTAGGTTAATAGTAGATTATATTATCTATACTAATATTATAAAGAGATAAATTTGTATGTATGTTTATAATGTTTTCACACAAAAACTACTGGACCGATTTCAAAAATTCTTTCACCATTGGAAAGCTGCATCTTTACTGAGCAACATCGGATATAATTACTTTAAAAAAAACGATACTATATATCCAACTACTATAGTTATGCCAATATAACTACTTTTAGTAGACTTTCCACTGCAATGAGATCGGTATGTACGCGGGTGAAACCGCGGGATATTACTAGTTTATGTTAAAGAGGTCGCGCGGCTATAAAAATCTTGCATTTTGGGAGCTTTCTTCACGTGCGCCGCATAATCTAGAAGAGATACAATAAACTATTGTACTAGAGAATTTTAGATCGACAAAAACACGACAAAAAAGTCTGCGACAGCATGTTCCTATCTCTTATAGTTAACTTACAATAACTACTTTTATATTCAATATTTCAATAAAATATACTGATTTCCATGCGGGCGAAACGATACACCTAGTCTACGAGAAAAGAAAATATATGTAATGTGAAATGTATTCATTTCATGCCTGACATAAATAGCTGCTTAAAAAGACATCCCAAAAGCTTTAATTTTGTTTGTTACCTACAATGCCACCTCAACTTTGTCAATTTCCTTATTCCGGTTACTAATAGAGCGCTTATAATCTGTTTTTCATTGATACAAGCATCTTTCAAACGAAACAGTACTAATAAATATCGCGTTAATCTAAACTCATGTATCTATGTTGGAAAATTCTGAAAGATTAAGCGCAAACTGTACCATCGCCTCGTTCCAGGAATATTTATGGGTTTTGTGGACGGGATAGTAATAAAGTGCGGGGTCATTAAACCTATCGCAGGTATTAGCGACAGATTATAAAAATATACGGCGTTGGAGTGTTAACTGTTTCGATCAAATATGTGATATACGCGTTATTGAATTTCTTTTTCTCTTGTCAATGCATCAAAAGATTTCCAAAATCTATGCATAATAAAAAAGTAAGTAGCGACCTGTTATTCTCCCACTGCTGGGAATAGGCCTTTTCTCTCCGTTTAAGAAGGATTGATGCTAAAACCTACCACGCTGCTCCAATGCGGATTGGTAGGTTACCCATGCAGGTTTCCTCACAATTTCCTTCACCGAAAAGCGTGTGATAAATTGTAGTTATCAATTAGACCCATAAGTTTTAACAGAAAAACTCATTCGTGCCCTTCTCGAAAGAGTCGCACAGTGTTACCGCTGGTCTATCGCCGCTGCTTTCTCTTCTATGCATATTATCTGAATGTAATCTAAATTATAATTATATGATTAAAATACGATTTAAATTCTGGTATGTTCAGCATTAGGCTACGACACAATTGCAGACGATTTATAAAATAACGCGTTACATTGCGGACGTGACCTTAAATCCTTAAGTTTACGAAGATACGAATACCACTAGAACATTATACACGAAAGATTCTCGGACGTCCACTGCTGGTCATAGGTCTCTTTAAGGGATCGCCGTGGCCTTTTTGAGATCGTCATCGTACCTCTTAGGGATCTAACCACGCTGCGTTGTGTGATCACAAAGTTTGATGAATATTTAATAATTTAATTCTGACTTCTTGGTGAATTGTGTTTAAATGAATCTTTTTTGTTTCTTTACAAATGTCATTTGAGTTTTGTTGGCCTTTAACATATACATTGTCATATATTAAACGCACCTTAATAGCGTCTGCAGCAATATATCTGTCTCAAACGTCGCGCCACCAGCTAGCGACCTTGCCGCCTCTAATTATGATGTCCGAGATGAAAGCGATCCAAGAGAAAGATTCACTTGACGAATTACAACGATAAAGATTCAGGCCGAATTGAAGACGCTGTAAACTATTTTAACGGTAACATTGTTTTTGTTTTCACTTTGATTTTATTTCTTGATCGTGCCAGTTGTAAATTGTTTTAATTTAATTGTAAGCTTGCGTTATATACTGCTTCAGTTTGTTCTGTTTGAAATTTGTAACTGGACCAGATTATACGAGTGTTTACCGCATCTATCGTTTAAATTGTTTTTATGTTTCAAATAAAACTGCAAATCAGTGTTAATGTTTACTTATTGTTAGCCTCATTCAGGTTATTTAATGCTTTATAATGAAGGTCTTCTTTATCCCTTTTTCATATACTACGTAGTTTAAAGTAAAAAGTAAGTAGCGGCCTGTTACTATCCCACTGCTGAGAATAGGCCTCTTCTCTCTGTGTTTGGAGAGCAGGTTTGGAGCTAATACCTACCACGCTGCTCCAATGCGGATTGGTAGGTTACACATATCTCCAGAATTCTCTAGAGATATGCCGGTTTCCACACGATGTTTTCCTTTGCCGAAAAGCGTGTGATACATTGCAATTATCAATTAGACACATAAGTTTTATCAGAAAAACTCATTGGTGTCTGCCCGGGTTCGAACCCGTGCCCTCCTGAGTGCCCGAAAGAGTCGCACGGTGTTACCGGTGGGCTACCACAGTTTATCTATGTAGATCCTACGTAGATTGTTTGATTCAAAATCTGTTCACAATCTTCATCGGTTTTGTCTGTGGCTATTTTGTTTTATTTTTCTTTATTTGGTGATTTTTCTTTGGCCTTCTCAAAGCGTTCACATTTTTGTTCATGACTCTCGTCTGTATTAATACATACCTTTCCCCGCTAATGAAATAAACTATAGTGCTCGACGTTTTGTTTATCCTTTAAACCATTTTCTATGTTCCTATCGAGGTGTACTCATAGGTCTTTATTAAATGTTATGGTACAAGGGTACGATATCTGTAGGTGCTTCAGGCAGCTATATGCAAAATATCTTTTTTTGTAAATACAAAATATTATCACATTTACTAACACCAGAAAATGGCTTGTCAAAATGGCTACTTGATTTAAATTATGATGAGACAGAAGCTTTGATATAAAAGTCAGACATGCACCCATTCATATATACACACATGCATACATACACTCACGCACACGTAATCATACGCAACAAACGCACGGACTCACAGACACTACACTAGCAAACACACACACTATACTCGCATACACATCCACAAGCTCCAACAGACTTACCAACATATTTCCCCTTATGTTTGTAATTTCGGAAGAGCGGGGCCTCCTGTCACGAGTACTTGTAGAAATACTAGTAACTTACAAGGATGGTCCCAGATTCAGTTTATGGTTTGGACGAATTTGTTATGGAGATAAATATTTTTTGATTTTTGATTTTTTGACCAGAACCTCATAAATTTAATTTCAACGATTGTGTAAGTACGTTTCATCTAGCACGAGACGCGTTTCGCGTTTTTGAAAGATAGTTTCTAATTTCTTTGATTGTGATTTCCGGCTGAGTATAATAAACCACTATGATTATATAAAGGTGTTTATAAAGTAATAGTTCTCAACTACAATACATCAAACTACCCACCATCATTAACTCCTTTTATATTATACACGTCGAATTGCATGCATTATATTTCATGTGTACACTTTGATAATTTATAATGCATATTTTATAGCCGTACGCAATTTATGAGGACGCCAAAGATTGCTTGGAAAGGTTGGTGTTTTAGAAAATATTGTTGCCCTGTGAGCGTTATTGAGTATATACTAAATCTATTATTATTAAAGTATTTCTCATAGTATAGAAGAAGTTTATCTTTATACTTCACGTTATAAAACTAATAAACGTTCACTTGTGATCATGCTGTTCTTTAGATATATATGAAAGCCTATTTATCTGTCTGTCTGTTACGCTATCACGTCAAAATTTTATTAGAGGAATATTGACGAAATTTGATCGCTGTGTAATATCCGGCTGAATAAACCACCCTCATTATGTACCGAGGTGTCATAATAAGCGACTAAGGTAAGTTGACCCACCGTCTGGTATCCGGCTGAGTAGAATAGACCATCCTCATTTCTTACCGAGGTGTCGTAAAATACGACCAAGGTAAGCTGACGTTGTAAAATACGTAGCTAAATCATGTGACAATGTGTTTATAACATGAAATGAAATGTAGATATCTGATTCCCTTGTTATTGTTATATGTAGACAAGAATTAAGCGCATTCCTGTGGGATTACGTAAGAGCACGTAGATTATCAGGTAACAAACGGAAGTTACGAACATATTCAGAACATGTTCATCGTACAAGTGCAGTCGGCGCCAAATTCGCAACCCGACACCGGTTTGTATAATTAAATTTTATACGTGGCTACATAGGTGCGGACGCGGAATCTAGAATTTATTTAATACTATTCACATCATCCTAGTGCCCTTATTTATTTATCTGTAAAAATCCACAGCTATTATTATGACTAAATTACTCTTAATATAAAAATTTAGGATTACATTCTTTAAAATTTACATTGCCTTTACACAAGTTTAGAAATTATATCTCAAAACATGTTGCTACGTAAACCTTACTATACTATTGAGGATTATTTGAGTGATAGCATATCTTAACTGCTTCAGCTACGCATCCAACTGCAACGATTATCTTGAAATCATCAAAATTTAATATATTTTTTTAAAAGATTATCCGCCGAGTTTCTTGCTGGTTCTTCTCGGTAGGAGCAAACTTCCGAATCAGTGGTAGCTTATTTAGAAACATTTGACGATGCAAAACTACTATAAACAGTCCACTTGAATAAAGAATATTTTGAATTTGAATTTAAACTAAACATTGTAGACTGAGTCAAATTATGTAGGTATATAATTAAATTAAACCGACATAAGCTTGCGGTTCCTGCTTTGCGCCTTGCAAAAGTGCGTAACTCGTTTGTGGGTTTTGGTATAAGATTCTATAATAAAATTCCGCAATCAATTTCAGCACTGCCATTACAGCAGTTTAAAAACACTGTTAAAAAGAGGCTGATACAGAAAGCCTACTATACTCTTGAAGATTTTTTAGAAGATAAGAATGTGTGGATATAGCTCTCTTTGAACCTGTACAAGACAGTAACGACTTAATGTAAATAATATTAAGAATTATATTTTTAAAAGAGCAACCGCCGAGTTTCTTGCTGGCTCTTCTCGGTAGGAACAGCGCTCCGAACCAGGCGTAGAGTTGACGATTCAAAAGCACTTGTTTACAAGTTTATTTGAATAAAGAATATTTGAATTTGAATTACTTAAATAGAAAAACAACAATTTTATTTCAACAAGTATAAAAGATACACTCTTATTTTTAAATTACTTCAAGTTAACAAATACAGAAAAATATATGAAAAAAAATTGTATGGTGGTGTTATGTGGTATTAAACTTTGTATGATGTTGGTATGTTTATTGTATGTGCTTTTTTCATATGTGCTATTAAATTTTGTTATCATAAAATTTTATTACCTTAGTAGTATTTTACGAATCCTCGATAACGAATGGGGGTGGTTTATTCTAATCAACCGGATACACACGACTATCGGTAGACATACTTTCGCATTTGTAATTTTATTATATGAAAAAAAGCCGCTTCCATATTGACTACATTCTTAAAGCAGCGCACACGTTCGCGGACGATTATTATATTGAACTTTCGCACCTAGGAAGTTCATTAGGGTGCTAATGCAGCGACTAATTGAGCTGAAAGATTAGATAGTCTTTATGCTAATAGCAACCCGGTGGCTCAGTGATGAGATCTTATCACAAACAATTACTGGGCTTAGTTTAAACCGATTCACTTTTTCTGAACATAATTTTCACTACAATTTGGTAAGAAATGAGCGTGGTCTATTCTACTTATCTGGATACTACGCGGCTGGTCGTCCTACCTTAGTCGCCTTTTACGACACTTCGGTAAGAAATGAGGGTGGTCTATTCTACTTAGCGGGATACCACACCGCGGTCAACGTACCTTAGTCACCTTTTACGACACCTCGATATGAAATGAGGGTGGTCTATTCTACTCAGCCGGATACCACACGGCGGGTCAACTTACCTTAGTTATATTCCTTGTCACCTCGGCAAGAAAGAGGGTGGTCTATTCTACTAAACCGGATACCACACGGTGGGTCAACTTACCTCAGTCACCTTTTACAACACCTCGGTAAAAAAATGAGGGTGGGCTATTCTACTCAGCCGGATACCACACAGCTACCATGTACACAAGTTAAAGTTAGCTAATATACAGAAGGAATGTAACGTTTTCCCTTACAACCTAATTTAAACCTGTCACAATATCGCTACTAAGAAAACGACTCCACAATAAGGCACACAAAACACAGTGGCCACAAAGTGAGCAATATTTTAACCGTTCCCGGTACATTAGCACCTGTTTCACCGCTCAGTTGGAAAACACTGTTGTCCCTAATTTGCACGCGGCTGCTGACACGTTAAGCCGGGACATCACTATTAGTACCTATTAGTGAGGAGCCGAACTAAGCCCGACTAACGAAGACTAATCGACTATTAATTCAACAGGTTAGCATTACAAGGATCTATATTTTAATCTAGTGCGTCGAAGCTGGAGCTAATCTAATATGTTGGCTATGTAATATTTAATATTTAAATGAGTTAATCTTGTATGTATATATATATATATATATATATATATATATATATATATATATATATATATATATATATATTAGCCGTGTGGTATCCGGCTAAGTAGAATAGTACCACCCTCTTTTCTTACCGAGGTGTCGTAAAATACGACTAAGGTATGTTGACGTCAGGCAGGCGGCCGGTCGTAAAATACGTAGCCAAATCATATGACAACATGTTTGTAACATATTGTGCCGACCCCACTTAGAGTGGGATAAGGGCAGGAGGATGATGATGGCATATATTGATATTTGCGAATTATAGCAAAATAATATTATCATTATCATGGAACTATAAGACATAAAGCATAATCCTATAAATCACTATTGTTTAATGCCGTGTGGTATCCGGATAAGTAGAATGACCACCCTCATTTCTTACCGAAGTGTCGTAAATGGCGACTAAGGCAAGTAGACGTCAGGCAGGCGCCCGGCCGTAAAGTACCTAGCCGAATTATGTGATTCAGCTAGGTATTTTCTGTTATATGACAGCATGTTTATAACATGTTGTTGCAGGAGCATGATGATGATGTGTTAGTTATTACAATTATGCAAAAAAAGGTACATTTAGAATTAATCTATACTTATATATAAAGCTGAAGAGTTTGTCTGTTTGATTGTTTGAACGCGCTAATCTCAGGAACTACTGGACTGTTTTCAAAAATTCTTTCAGTGTAAGATAGTCCATTTATCGAGGAAGGCCATATAACATCACGCTAAGATGAATAGGAGTGGAGCAGCAATAAAAAATATTACGCAAACGGAAAAATTAAAAGCTTTCCTCGCGTGCGCTGAGTAAACGGTGAAAGTTATTCAAAAATCATGTATCACAAAATTGTTCCCCTTTAAAAGTTCTAAATAAAAGTTCGCGACATATATGTCTAGCTTTTAGGGATAACCCACGTTAACCATTTTTTTGTTTATCAAAATACTATATTACGGTTTTAATCTTTCCACGCGGGCGGAACCGCTGGCGATTGCTAGTAATTAATATAATTTAACCACATTGTGTATATCCATGAAGGTATATGCCAGTAATCACCACGCTTGGCATGCGGGTTGGTGATCGCAGTGCTGACCATTTCGCACCGACAACGCTGCTGCCCACTGTCGGTCTATAACATTTGGGTCAGCAAGGGAATGGTTATACCGCCATTAGCCGGTCGCCAGAGCCTCGTCAGTTTATATGCAGGATGCACCACGAGCAGGTGAAGTTGGCAATTGAGGAAGCTGATTGGGACTAGCTTCCCACTTACACCCCAATTATAGGCCTCATAAGAAAGCTCAGAGTCGCTCAGCGGGCGATGGAGCGAGCTATGCTCGGAGTATCTCTACGTGATCAAATCAGAAATGATGAGATCCGTAGAAGAACCAAAGTAACGGACATAGCTCAACGGGTCGCGAAGCTGAAGTGGCAATGGGCGGGGCACATAGTTCGAAGAACCGATGGACGTTGGGGTCTCAAGGTGCTAGAGTGGCGACCCCGCACCGGAAAACGCAGTGTAGGCAGACCCCCCACCAGATGGACAGACGACCTCAAAAAGGTCGCGGGGAGCCGCTGGATCCAGGCGGCACAAGATCGTGTGGCGTGGAAGTCCATGACAGAGACCTATGTCCAACAGTGGACGGCTATTGGTTGAAGAGAGAGAGAGAACCACATTGTATATAACATTAAAAACGACATTGTTTTATTTGCGTTCCGTACCAAAAGTTTACCCACGGCAATCGTTGTTTTGAAAATAATGTAAAACACACTTTGTTCTTGCTACACAGCCCTTAAGGGAAATTACAAACATATCTCAGCAGAAATAATAAACCGCGGCTTGTCACCTTAAGATAAAAGGGATTAACCGAGTCGTGAAACAGGTTGGCTTCAAACGAAAACCAAAGAAACCGTTATCGCCTCTATGACATTTGTAATAAGGTGTAAATTTGATGTAATAAAAGATAATAAGCGTTTGAACAAAATTAACAGTGTGTTATTGCAAGTGTGTAGGTGGGACGTCGTATAATTTTGTGACATCCCTAACGCGTACTTAGTGATGTTTATGAATATCGATATGTGGTATTTACTTATACATAGTATTTTATAGAAGACTGCGTTATTTTGCGAAATTCCATAGTCCAAAAGTTATGATCGAATTATTTCACTATAATCCCCGTTAGCTAAAGGAAACAAAAACGTTCGCATACCTTATGCATGAAGAATTCGTTATCCACACGTATCACAAGACATGGCCGTTAGATGCATCGTCAAGATATAGGCTCCACAGCAAAATCTATATAATATATGTAATTGCTTCAGAATTATTTTTTTGTAAAATATGCATTAATTGTTGTTTGAAGTGTTAGGTAAATGCTGTGCGTACCTGTAATTTAGAAACATACAGGTAACATGATGTATCGAATGTTTAAATTAGCTTGTAACGTATATGATTTTTAGTTCTAATTTCGGGGACGCCTGTCGGTGCAGGGCGGGTGGTCAGCTCCTATTCCGGACTATTCCACCCATGATTTTTAGTTAGTAAGCCTTATTAATAAATAAACCAATCCGCTTTAGAGATAGATAAAAAGGATACAGGATGCCTTTTCATTGAAAGGTCTTAGATAATTGCGCGTAGCTTATATTTTCGTTTTTATTCTGTAACCGTAAATTAATTGGATATTAAGGTTCCATAGTCTTACGATATTTTTAGTCAAAAAATCTTCATTGACAGTTAGTATTCGCACGGTGCTTGTATTGGCGATTGTGATATAACTATCAGGTCAGCAGGTTTAGTTATTCTACGAATAGCGAAAGTGGACGATTCACCCCATCTAGCTGCCAAAAAGTGTAATAAAGGCAATAACAACATATCGATAGTTGGCACAACTCTAAACTAGATAATAATTCTTTAGAAGTTTTAACTACGCGTTTTATTGAAACACATTATAAGATACAAATTGGTCCGGTCATTTCATGAAACCTCATAAGAAATTAAATTACTTTTCCTACACCTACTGATATGTCGGAAAACATATTTCTTTCTTTTCATTAAACTAACCATAATCATAAATAGGACAGTACGTCTGCCTATTTGTAACGTTTTCACAGCTAAGGCTTAAAGTGACAATTTTATATAAAAGTTTAACAGAAGCTTGAAGCTTGACTGCTACTAGCTAAGGCGTTTTTTCTAAGTTAATTTTTTAACTTATGCCATTTGCACAAATGGACCCTTTTTTATGTAAGGAAAACCTATTATGGGGTGTTTGTCGGACTCTCACCGAGTAAAAACCTGACAGTGCGCTGCTGGTGGCGGGGACAGGGTACCTTTGGACACATTACCCTCATCCCCCCAACAGCGGCTCTGTACCCCGGAGAGCACCACCTCTGGGTCAAGGCCTCTCTAAACAGTGGCCCCCTCCCCGCCGCTAATCGATGCATCGAGAGCACTAGATGCTTCGACCGCCTCCGGGAACTAACTTCAGCGAGCGTTCGATAAACCCCGTTTGGAGGTTGCCGTTAGGGCGGCATGCGACAGTCATGTCGCCTGCGCCCGAATCGGTGGCGAATCGGATCCAAACTCTCGACTTCCCGTATCCTCTCGGCCGACTTCTTCCACTACATAACATGGCAGAAGGCGGCTATCACTACCCAATATCCCCTCCCTGTCTACCATGGCACGCACCAGGGTGGGCAGGGAGAGATCTTGCCCCACCTTTGCAAACCGACTGGGCCGCCTTCCACAGATATCTCTCGAAACAAATGGACCCAGGCATTGGCTCTTAATTATTGAAAACGCTAGACCATCGAAGTAGGTTTAGCCAAAGAGTCTTTACTTTACAATATCTTTTACTTACCGTTTCACTACATGGGCAAATGGGTGGAATAGTCCAGAATAGGAGCTGACCAACCGTCCTGCAAGGACAGGCGTCCCCGAAATTAGATAGATAGATACCCTTTCAGTAACATTTAGGCGGCTAAATATTTTCAACACGTCAGAGAATTCATAGAAGTCTCCGAGCTACAGTTATTGGTCGAAATGAACAGATGAAATTTAAAGACATCGAGTACGTCTAAGAAACCATGAAACTTATTACTGAAGAATCCGATTTATCTCGTGCCTTGATCGATCTACAAAAAGCTGTTTAACCGATCAATCCGAAAATACGTAATCTTTAACGCGGGCGGATCTAATAAAATTTAAAACGTTACTGACAGCAATGAAATAATCCAAACAGTATAAGCGTTAAATGCTTTACAAATAGCGCGTATAAAAATACCTATGCAGGTAACGGCGATCGCCGAATCGCGGCGAGCGAGGGTAGACACGAAACACATGGCCGGCGTTTACATAACCACGTCGGTAAGCGATCTTGATCCACTATAATTATATATCATCATTTATTTCTCCTGTCCTTATGCCACTCTATGTGGGGTCGGCACAACATGTTACAAACATGTTGTCACATGATTTGGCTACTCATTTTACGACCAGCCGCCTGCCTGACGTCAATTTGCCTTAGTCGTATTTAACGACACCTCGCTAAGAACTGAGGGTGGTCTTCTCTACTCAGCCGGATACCACACAGCGGGTCGACTAACCTTAGTCACCTTTTACGACACCTCGGTAAGAAATGAGGGTAGAACTATTCTATTCAGCTGATACCACACGGCGTCCACAAATTATATATCTATTTATTTAAAAGCTACAGATAATAGAATAATTTTATTCAGTGTCCGTCTGAGTAGAATAGATCAACCTCATTTCTTAACAGAGGTGTTGTAAAAGGCGATTAAGGTTAGTTGATCCGCCGTCTAGTGTCCGGTTAAACAGAATAGACCACCCTCAGTTCTTACAAAGGTGCCGTAAAAGGCGAATAAGATAGGTGGAGCAACCGTGTGGTATTCGGCTGAATAGAATAGACCACCCTCATTTCTTACAGAGGTGTTGTAAGAGGCGACTAAGGTAAGTCGAACCACCGTGTGGTATCCAGCTGAATAGAATAGGCCACCCCCATTCCTTTCTGAGTTGTGAATGCGGCTTAGGTAAATTGATGTCTAGAGGCCGGTCGTAAAATAACTAGCTATAAAATGTTTAAAACAAATAGTGCTGATCCCACTTACAGGATGAGGGCAGGAGGATGTTAATTTTTTTCGTAAAGGCGCCAAGTATCAAACCATGCTGTCCGCGCTACACCTGTCGATCCAGCGTAAACGCATCAAACATTTCAGTAAAAGCAACAGGTAATTTACAGCTGAACCGTGCCCCGGACGTTATGGCCTTATGTTTATTTTTGTTCTAAATCTATTTATTTTAGTTGAGCGGAATTGGGCCGATTATATTTTATTATTTTACTATTCGATGCGTTTCTTTCCCTTGAGTGCGCACCTGTGTTTGAATGTTTGAACGTTCGAGTGTTGGGAAAATAAATTGTTTTGTCAGGGTGTACGTCGTCGCCGGTAATATACCGTGGTTTTAGAGCGCTTTGTTGAGAATTGAGCACAGTATGTTCAAAATATAAACATTGTTCGGAGAAACGTGTTTTAACCATTGGAGGTCTTGACTACGGTGATTCTGAACTGAAAGCCAATCTTGGTTTAAATGAAGTATTTGAAAATATACTCATTATTACAATCTAACCATACAAGGAGAGTGGGATGCAGAAGAGGATCCTGACTTCGCAACATAAGGGAATGGATGGGATTCGCGAGCGGCGCTAAACTGTTCCGGCTAGCAAGGGATTTGGATAAATTTACAATGCTGACTGCTAACCTTCGCTAGTCGGAGATGCACTCGAAGAAGAAGAAGAATTTAACCAATACGATTATTCAGTAGTTAAACTTTAACCTCATCACATACATCTCATGTCTAAGAATTAGTCAATTCAGTGATTTTAATCTGCGATGAATGTAGACACAATGTTCATATACTTGAGGAAAACAAAGTGTAGATAAATTTGTTGATAGAAAAATCTTATTAAAGACTGAGGTAAATCTCACCGTAAAATAAACATTGCACAGCTTTATAAATTTACTCAATTATATTTCGACAAGTAAAGCAATAAAAATTAAGTAACAAAGTTTTGGAATAAGTAACCATTGCCGAGTACATAAAGTCATAATACCAAAAAATAATAGTATATTTTGCAAAACTGATTAATTTCATATTCAATAAGCTCATAGACGAATACTACCTCTTCAAGCCGACCACAGATTTTGAAAACTTTAACTATGGCCTATGGATTTCTCTATAAAGCACCTCCCAACACTACGACACCCAGGTCAAGTGCGATAAATCAATGCAAGCGGGGATGTTTTACTCAATGAATAACAGTCTAATTCAGGGCTCACCTTTAGTTAGGTAATGCGTGTCGATAAATCGTTGGCGCATCGCTGTCGTCCATGCATGCACTGGACGTACCGCCGGCGTTCCAGCAGCGTCCCCGCCGCGTTCCCATCGCCGCCCGATACCACGAGGCGCCGATATTTGCGTGCCTCGCGATCCCACTTCTGGTATAATCGCATTCTTTCCCGCTCAAATGAGGTGCGAATGATGTCCGTGTAATTGCATTTCTCGCTGTGTTGGCTTCTTTGTCGTCGACACGATTAATTGGGTGCCGTTTTGAGCGTGAAATTAATGGTTTTTTTATCAGGTGCATTTTATTGACTTGTTTATTAAAGGACGTTAGAATGCTAAGGTTGCTTAGAGCTTGCGGTGTCACGGGCTAAAATTAAACATCTAAATCTATTCAAAAGCTTATTTAAGTAAGTATTATTTCAATGTAATGTAAATCAGCATCATTGGATTGATTAACAATTCCTGGGTAGTACGTAGGCACCGTAGTGGGTCATTACCCATTACTCTAAATGTAACAGATTTTTAATTTGTGGCTACGCATCTACTAGTTCCTTCACTTTTTCATTGTCTTTAGCTTTCAACTTCTTATGTTGTGTACTAATAAGTTCTTTTAGCAGATTGTCATAATCCTCAGCTTTCATGTTCGTATGTTGACTACTCTTCAGTTCTTCTAAATTTAAGTCATCATCTTCAGCTTCTTTTGTTATTTACTAGTCGATTCTTCTATTTGTTGCGAATTTTAGTATTGATGTTTTTATCTTGTCTAATACTCAATCCTTTTTTGCTATGTCTCATCTATCTTTAGCTTTAAGGTTCTTACGTTTTCTTATACTCGGTTCTTCTAACTAATTGTCATCATCATCAGCCAGATTTTCCTTATGATGTCTAGTAGTCGATCCTTCTAATTCTTCAGCTTCATCTTCAGCTTCTAATCTTCTAATCTTCTGTCTTCAGCTTTTAAGTCCCTATGATATCTTCTATTCGGTCCTCATAACTCTTAGTTATCATTCATTTCATGTTGTTCTATCGTGTACTGTTGGCTCTTCTAACTTTTCGTCATATAACTTCAGCTTTATATTCTAATGTTGTCTAGTACTCAGTCCTCCTAAATCATTATCACCATATTCAGAATTCACGTTCTTATGTTGTCTACCTCTCGATCCTTCTAACTCTTTGTTGTCATCTTCAGTTTTGTCTTATCGAACCTCTCCCTCTCAATTTTATCTGAAATTGAAACTAGGAGCATACCAAACTCAAAATTTCCTTCAAAATCCTTACCGCACTCTATTTGCACACAATTTCCACGTCCTCACCTACCCATAAACATAAACAAATATAATTTTGCATTATTTACCGCGATATGACCGTGAACAGCTGCGCGACATTATTTTAAAATAATTACGTTTCCCTTACGCACGGTGATGTGTTTGTTTTCGTTCGCGGTTTATATTCGTTACTCGTGTTTAGAATAACTTTACATTATCGCGGTTGAGAATGCGAACGTGTTACCTTAATATTTCTTACCTTTATACCAGCTTCTCAATAGTAGATATATGTGAGAAGACTGAAAAGCACAAAAACTTTGAGTTAGTGTAATGTACCCATAGTGTAATACCTGCTAGTTCTACTTAAATTAATTTGTAACCATCAATCAAATGGTAATTTTTTTTTAAAAGATCAGCCGCCGAGTATTTTGCTGGTTCTTCTCAGTAGGAGCACACCAAATCAGTAGTAGTTTCTTTAAAAACATTTGACGATTCAAAAGTACTGAAAAGAGTATACTTGAATAAATAATATTTTGAATTTGAATTTAAAAAGAACGAAATGTCTCATATAGTAGAAAAGATATGTCATGGTCACTGGTCATGGAATAAAAATAAAATAAAATAAAAATAAATGTAAAAAGTTTTGAACCCGTGAACACCTTGAAAGAGTCACACGCTCCCACCGCTATGATATCATAGCTTAATTGACCAGTTTAGTATCACACTAGTGTTACTTTAGCTACTTATACAATTCTGATTTTAAATGAAGCGAAAGTTACTGCAATAACAGCTGAAGTGCGTCCGCTCTTCGGTAGAAGTTAGTGGAGCGCAGGTTCTCAGTAAAAATACCGGAATAAATACCAGCCCGTATTTAGGTGCTACGCGAATCGATGGAGCTAGAGCTGATATTACCACTCTCGAAGATATTTTTGAATTTTTTTTATGTCAGGAAAACGTATTATGGCAATATTGGCAACTCATTCGATGGTCTCGGTATTCACTTTAACAATAAAATTCCGCAATCTATACTAGATCAGTCTACAGAAAGATTTAAATTAAGTATAAGAGATATGCTTATACGTAAAGCATATAACAAAACTGAAGATTTTTGGATGATAAAAAGCCTTGATTTCAAAATCCTTTCAGCTTCATACAAGACTGCGGTTTAATAATGTAAAATTGAAAATGTTTAAAAGATTAACCGCCGAGTTTCTTTCTGGTTATTCTTGGCAAGAGCAACATTTCAAACCAGTTTTAGCTTCATTAATCATATTGATCCTTGTAGGGTCAAAAGTGCTTAAAAAAGCTTATTTGAATAAAGATTATTTTGATTTGATTTGATGGGTCATCCTCGCTCGATGGAGGCGAGCGGCGGGTATGTCTGACTCTCACCGACTAAAAACCTGACAGTGCTCCAAAACACTGCTGGTGGCGACAGGGTATCATTATACATATTGCCCCCATCTGCAACAGCAGATACTCTGTAGAGTGCACCACCTCTGAGTTGGTGCCTGTCGGAAATAGGCTTCCGCTGGACAATACACCGGGAGCACCAAATACATCAACCGCCGTGGTCTTTCTGTACTTAGAGCAGTGAGCTTAACGAATAATACTGTCCTTTCTTAACGAATAGGAAGAAACTTGAAGGTATTTTAATATTTAATAATAGGCGAATGAAGCCGCGGGAACAGCTATTTTTAGCTTTAATTTCGTGGGTCATCTTATCGACATAAACTAACGGCCTGTTACTATACCACTGCTGAGGATAGGCCTCCTCTCTCCGTTTTTGCAGAGAAGGGTTTGTGCTAAGACCTAACACGCTGCTTCAATACGGATTGGTAGGTTACACAAATCCCTAGAATTCTCTAGAGATATGCAGGTTTCCTCACGATGTTTTCCTTAACGAAAAAGCGTGCGATAAATTGTAGATATCGATTAGACACATCAGTTTTAACGGAAAACTCATCAACACCTGGCCAGGGTTTAAACTAGTAGCCCCCTCGAAAGCGTCCCACGGTCTTACCAGTGGGTTATCACAGCTTTTGAAATATTAAAAAAAATAAGGTGTAAACTACTCTACGTATATACGGTACAGTCGATTACAGAAGTGCCACGCGGCTCGCACGCAGCGCCAGGTGCTCCGACCGCACGGCTCTAAATTTAACGTCTTTATTCGTGTCCCCGAGTGTACCGTGTTTTAACGTTCGCAAACCCCACCCTAATTGGAAGGTAAATTTTAAAATAACACAACTTATTTCTGTGTCCGCCATTAATTTCGCTTTAGCTGTGTCCGATACGAACGTGTTCCCGGGATTCCGGTCGAACCACACCTGGCTTTTCGCTCCAGAATGTTATTTTAAACTCGCGGTACGTTCGAAACGTTAAGGAAATATTGTTTTAGAAGATTTACATTGGTATTAATATTTATATAACGCTGTAACCACCACTAAAATGTTAAAATACCTTCAATTTTCTCGAGTGTTAAATATAAATGTTTAGATTATGTGTACGACATTATTTAAAAGGAGTAGCGCAAGAGATGAATGATAGAACAGGATATAGCAGAAAAACATGTTGTGCCACACTTAGAGTGGGATAAGGGCAAGAGTAATGATTTTGTTTGTGTTTCAAGAAGAAATTTTTGTATTTTTTATTCTCTTTATTAACCTGTTATGTAAGCTTTAATTGTTTTAAATTTCATCTATAATATCAATATTGATTATATTTAAAATCTATCAATCCATACATCATCATTCTTCTGCCCTTATCCCACTATTAGTGGGTCGGCAACTTGTTTTAAGCACATGTGACATGTTTGGCTTTTTATTTAAAGGCAGGCCACCTGGCTGACGTCAACTTACCTTAGTCGCCTTTTACGACACCTCGGTAAGAAACTACACATAGATCCATAGTTCAAATGTAATGTAATCAAAACGAAACAATACTATATATCAGGGCCCGATAACGAATTGAGGTAAGTATGAAACTCTCTAAACGCAATGGTAATTAAACCAAGGCACAGATAGCGTATTAAAATTAAAACTGTTTTTATTATATTTTTATGTAATTTAGTACTGAAAATATTAAGAAATTCATACATATATACATCTAAACCATACATCTATAGTTATAGTTAAATAATATATTTTAAAAACTGTAGATTTTACTATATATATATATATATATATATATATATATATATATATATATATATATATTGGAAATTGTCTGTTATTCATATTTATGCCTGTAATAGACTTAGATACGAACCTTAGTTTTTAATGATTGTTGGACAAACTTGTATGTAAGTTGTTGGCGTAATAAATAAATAAATAATAATAAATAATAATAGTCGCCACGACTGTATCCTCTAATCACAAAGAAAATCTATAATAGATCGAGGCCACTGGAGTGAGGTAAGTAAGAAACTCTCTAAACTCAACGGCAATTAAACCAAGGCAAAGATGGCGCATTAATATTTGATAACACAATTAATTCTATCGCCTCGTAAAATTTTCAATTTGCCCCGAAGAAAGTTTTACCTGATAAACGTAAAGTTAGGTGCGGTAAAGGAAAAGTCCTTGCAGATAAGACGGGTAGGGCGTAATTAGATCGCGGTACTTACTGCGGCGTGGAATTATAAAGTAACTCGTTTGCGCTTGCTTTTGAAGGCGCGTTTTTGGTTAAAGTGATTAAAAATTATATATACAAATATTGTTTTAAAGAACGATTAAAAGTTATGATAGAATTCATCATCGTCCTGCCGTTATCCCACTCTAAATGGGGTCGGCATAATATGTTATAACATGTCACATGGTTTACGATCGGCCGCCTTCCTGTTGTCAACTTATCTTATTCGTATTTTGGGACACGTTAGTAAGAAAGATGGTGGTCTATTTTACTCAACCGGATGGGTAAACTTAGCTTAGTCGCCTTTTACAACTCCTCGGTGAGAAATGTGGGTGGTCTATCCTACTCAGTCTGAAAGCACACGGTTTATAAACCAGCCTAACATGTTGGATGAAAAAAATAATAATTTTCCTTTACACAAATGGGAAAAACATATTACCCAAAATTTTGACATTTAAGTTGTCAGGAACGTAGTCAATGGTTCAGCTCGTACTGATATACTATTTTTTTATGAATGGGTCAATGAAGCCGTTACTTCTTACAGAACAAAATGAGGTATGACAAAGACGGATGAAAGAAAAATACATGTAAATGAGATGAAAATGTTAAGGTGGATGTATGGTGTGACAAGAATGGATAAAATATGAAATGGAAATATAAAGTGAAGTCTGAAAGTTGCGCCCATTATTGAAAAAACGAGTAGTGCAAGATGAAGATGGTATGGACATGAAGAGCGATTAAAATCATGTGACTAAACGAGAGTTTAGTCTCCCCCCCTAGTCACATATCCTTATGTGACTAGAGGAAGGCCTAAATAGAGATGGTTTGACTTTGTGGATCCAATCTCTTGCTGGTGAATCCAGGTATTAGCGACTTGCCCAATACCATCGTCTGCCGCCATTACAGGGGACCTTCGAGCGTTCCGAACGGGGTATATCGGACGCCTGGCTTACAGGTCCCCGAGGTGGTTGGTGCATCTGGTGCTCCTGATGCATCGGTTAACGGAGGGGGAGTTCTCTTTTAAGAGGTCCCTACCCGGAGGAGGTGTTCTCTAGGATCAGAGCTGTAGGCGGGGATGGGGGCAATGTGTACAACGATACCCTGTCCTTATCATCAGCAGCGTGGTGGAGCACACAGGTCGTTTTAGTCGGTACGAGTCCGACATAACCGCCGCCTGTCCCCGTTTGGTGGCGGTATTCATAAAGGGTTTTTCCAGTATAAAAAAAGCATGGCACTCCAAAAGTGGGTAAGGATAAGAGAATGATGAATGCTGATGGGTTATGAGTATTTTTAATTATTTATTCCTGATCCCACTTCTGGATTCGGTTTACGAGCTTATAAAATCCAATTACGTCATGCAACAAACGGGCAACAGGAGAAATAAATTCTGAGCGTAAATCACGTGCGATATGACACCGCGGCGCACAGTTTTAGTGGCATAATAAAATGAGAATATTATTCGCGGATTAATTAGGATAACCTAGATTTTGGTCCTAAATTGGTGCAGTATTTATTACTTGCTTAATTAAGAGAGATCTCTGTCGCGACTTCCGGTTTGAAATTTGAAAACCTCATGACAACTGTTGATGTTCAATGGTTTTGTTTTATTTAACTGACAGTATAATTGTATTTGCCGTACTGACTAGCTGAGTAGAATAGACCACCCTTATTTCTTACCGAGGTGTCGTAAACGGCGACAAAGGTAAGTCGACCCGACGTGTGGTATCCGGCTGTGTAGAATTGACTAACCTGATTTCTTACCGAGGTGTCGTAAAAGGCGACTAAGGTAAGTTGACCCACCGTGTGGTATCCGGTTGAGTAAAACAGACCACCCTATTTCTTACCGAGATGTCGTAAAATACTAAGGTAAGTTAACGTGAGGCAGGCGGCCGGTCGTAATAACGCAGCCAAATCACGTAACAGCACGTTTATAACATGCTGTGCCGACCCCACTTAGAGTGGGATAAGAGCAGGAGGAATATTAGTGTAGATGTTGATATGTGTCCAGTAGGTACCGACGGTGCAAGTATTTATGACTAGTGCGCGCCCCATTGTTCCACCCCACGTGTGGAGCGCTCTATAATTATTACGGCTCAGCACACAAAGGCTCTCCAAAATTAAGCAAATAGGATTTTGTGATTATATTTCGGATAGCAATACGTGGGCTTAGATTAGAAGCCCTAATGGTTGAGTTAATATATCGATACATGAAGAAAAAACTTTGTAAATCAAACTCCATTTTGAGAACTTGCGAATCTCTTAAGGTTAAATGCTATCGCGACATATCCTTAACAAATTATATAGTAAAACTTTAGTAGTGAATCAATCTGTCTATTAGACAAAATTACGTGAAAATGCATTAAGTTTATCACAAACAGACAGACGTGGCAAGTGATTTAGTTTATAATATGTAAGGATATAGAAATAATATGTACATGGTTTGACTGGCCCGTTGGAGCAGTGGGTAGTGACCCTGCCTTCAACTCCGCGGGTCGCGGGTTCGATTCCCGCCGAGGGCCAACATTTTCTATAAATGAAGTTGTTGGTCTTTGAACCTGGGTGTAAATTTGTATTTAAAAAATATATAAGTATATATTCACCAGTTATCTGTCACCCATAACACAAGTATTAAGTTACTTACTTTGGGGACAGACGACCGTGTGTGTAAGTGTCCCATATATTTGAAAAAAAAAAATTTTTAGCTAAATGAGTATAGGACTGTCACGCACTAATTTATAAAGGTACAGTAAAAACTAAACAGAGAAAATCATACATACATGAGTTTGGGCTAATTCTCCCTTATAGTACATTAAAATATAAGTTGACTGTAATATAAGTATAAGTTAACTATCAATTGATATACGGAATATACGGAGAATATAATTATATTCTCCGTATATTTAACCTGTCGAAGAAGCAAAAATTAGATTTTTTAAACCCAGTTACCCAGGTATTTAAGATTTACTTGTATTAATATATCTCCAGGGAATTAGTTTTGATAGACAGAAAGATAGTTAAACTTTTACATTAATAATAATACTATGGATTGTTTTTTTAGCTGTGATAGCCCAGCCATTCAGGACAGGCACCAATAAGTTTTTCTGTTAAAACGTATGTGTCTAATTGATAGTTATATTTATCACACGCTTTTCGGTGAAGGATAACATCGGGAGAAAACCTGCATATCTCTTTAGAATTCTGGAGGTGTGTGTAACCTACCAAACCGCATCGGAGCAGCATGTTAGGTCTTAGCCAATCCTTCTCCAAAAACGGAGAGAAGAGGCCTATATGCTCATCAGTGGGTCACTAATAAGTCGTTAATTTTTTACTAAGCTGAAATTTAAAAAAAATTAAGTTTCGAGTACTCCACCTTCCTATTTCATGAGTCTTCCATGAGATCAAGTAAGGTTTCAATGACAACCAGTCGATTAGCATTAGTCCTATTGTATTTTTTCACCCCACCAACCGTGGTATTAGCTCCAATCCTTCTCTTCAAAAACGGAGAGAGGAGGCCTATGCCCAGCAGTGGGATAACAGGCTGTAACTTCACTTTTATGTATTGTTTTTAGCATTCGATTGTGCAAATGGGAAATCACGTCGATAATCCTTATATCAGATGTGAATGCGTTGATGCACCTGAGTTGTATCTGGCGAAATGCCAGCAGCCTATAAAACATTATATTGCTATAACCACCGAATTACTAACCGTTGTGATGCTTTTATATAGTTTAATAGTAACAGTAGCGGTTAATGATATTAAAATCTTAACTCCGTAATATAAACCGGTATTAAAGTGACCGAATTAAAAAAAATGTCAAATTGCAATTTAGCATAGAGTAGCGCTTACATAACTCGTAAGTGCTATAGAATAACTTGGAAAAGCAAGAAAACACTAGCTTTTTTAATAGTTCACAACATTCGTAACCTTATAAATGCAGCACAAGCCACCACAAGTATCACAAAACGCCGCCAACAACAGCACAACCCACACTCAGGCCCACAATATCTACGATCGTTTCGCCCCGAAGCCTAAACATCATCAGCAGGAAAGGCTCCACAACAAACTCATAATGTCGTAATATATTTGAATATTGCCTGCTCTACATACACTTCATACACACTAGCATTACATAGATTCTCATAAATTCAAATTATTCTTTTATCAAATAACTTGTAAACAAGTGCTTTTCAATCGTCAATTCTATTCAATTCAATGGTAGGAAAGCTGTTCTTACCGAGAAGAGCGAGCAAGAAACTCGGCGGTTTTTCTTTTAAAAATAGAATAGAGTTACATTTAGTTATTACTGTCTTGTACAGGGTCGAAGAGTAGGTACGTCCACGCATTCTTATCATCTAAGTAATCATCAATAGTATAATAGACTTCCAGTATTAGCCTTTTATTAATAGTTTTTTTAAACTGCTGTAATGGCAAAGCTAAAATTGATTGATTATAGATTCCTATACCCAAACCCACATACGACTTACGTACTTTTGTAAAAGCAGGAGCCGCAAGCTTATGTCGGTTCCTACTTTGTCTATTATATACATCGCCAATGTTTTTATGATAAACGTGGATTACAGCAAAATAATTATATTGTAACTTCTATTTATTACGTTAACGCGTTGAGACTGACATTAATTGTATTTCAAGTGTTGTGAACGCAGCCACAACAAAACCTTTTATATCTGTAAATCAATCATCAATTCAAATTTTTGACAACTACCTTGTAACGGAATTACTTGCTGCCTTACTAAACAGACTTGCTACCTTTACCAAAACTGACAATTAAAACTGAGAAATGAGGACTCCATTGTATCATTACCAGCGCCCAAATATCTTCACAACATCTTTCAAATTCAAATTCAAATTCAAAATATTCTTTATTCAAATAAACTTGTAATCAAGTGCTTTTGAATCGTCAACTCTACTGCTGGTTCGGAAAGCTGTTCCTACCGAGAAGAGCCAGCAAGAAACTCAGCGGTTGCTCTTTTTAAAAAAATACAATTCTTAATGCTAGTTACATTTAATGTTTCTATCTTGTACAGGGTCGAACAATATTTATATCCACGCATTTTTATCGTCTAAATAATCCTCAACAGTATAGTAGGCTTTCTGTATCATCATCCTCCTGCCCTTAACCCACTCTAAGTGGGGTCGGCACAACATGTTATAAACACGCTGTAACATGATTTGGCTGCGTTTTTACGACCGGCCGCCTGCCTGACGTCAACTTACCTCTGTCTTATTTTACGACACCTCGGTAAGAATGAGGGTGGTCTATTCTACTAAACCGGATACCACACGGTGGGTCAACTTACCTTAGTCGCCTTTTACGACACCTCGGTAAGAAATGAGGTTGGTCTATTCTACTCAGCCGGATACCAAACGGCGGGTCGACTTACCTTAGTCGCCTTTTACGACACCTCGGTAAGAAAAGAGGGTGGTACTATTCTATTCAGCCGGATACCACACGGCGTAGTAGGCTTTCTGTATCAGCCTCTCCTTAATAGTGTTTTTAAACTGCTGTAATGTAATCTAAGAAGAAACACTCAGGCTAAAATAATAGTTAGTAGGATACCTTTTGAACGCATTACCGTAGCATTTACCGAGCAAACACATCCAGCCATTAACCGCAGCCCCCCATCTGCTGGCATCACAACAATAGGTAATTTAGTGCTTATTGCAATATCTAGTTTTATTGGCAACTGGCGGTCCGCCAGCGCGGGGCAGGTGCGCTAATAACGTTCACACTCGATATCATAACCATGTTCGACATCAATATCTACAGATAACCTTCCGTTATACTTATTTGGCTAATTTTAATTGCTACCATTTGAATTTTTTCAAGTCATACATACATTTACCTCTATTTAGTATTTTAATTTAATCCATAATTTTACATAATTTATAGAATTACGCGTTACTTTGCGGAGGTCCATAATACAAAAGTAATGAGAATATTATTTTGCTATAATCCACGATAAAAGGAAATATATGTAATGCTAAATGTAGAGTGTACTATTCGTTCTCATACCTGGTACATGCAGAATTTGTAAGAACTCATGCACTACCCGACACCGATGGCGCAACAATACACAAGCACTGCACACATTCACCACCACAATCTCAACAATTTTTTCGTCCCGTAACCGAAGCATCATCAGGAGATAGACTGCAGGATAAAATCGCAAAGCGAAGCATTACCCAAGCAAGCTGAGTTATATAGTATCGAGTTTAACTCAATTTCTCATTACTTTTCCATAATATTACTTCATTCGCGTTTGTATATAACACCTAGAAATCATATACGTTACAATACGTCATCATCTTTCCTTCATCATCAGCCCACTTTCGTCCACTGCTGGACATAGGCCTCCCCAATTATACGCCACTTAGCCCGATCCTGGGCTTTGTGCCTCCATCCACTGCCCGCCGTCCTACGTATATCGTCACTCCATCGAGTCTCAGGGTGTCCTACACTACGTTTACCGATTCGCGGTCTCCACGGTAGCGTGTTCTGGAGTGGAGACCGCGAATCATCTTTCCTATATGTTCCTAACTTACAGGTCAGCACAACGCTTAACAATAATTGATGCAATGTTTCAAAATATGATAAAGGATGGTTTTTTATTCATTTATTGTTTTTTGTATTATAGAACTCTGCAAAGTAACACCCTATTCTGTTAATAATTACTGTGAAGTTATATCCGCCGTGTGGTATCCGGCTGAATAGAATAGTAACACCCTCTTTTCTTACCGAGGTGTCGTAAAAAGGCGACTAAGGTAAGACTCACCGTGTGGTATCCGGTTAAGTAGAATAGACCACCTTCTTTCTTATCGAGGTGTTGTAAAATAAGATAAGTTGACGTCAGGCAGGCGGCCAGTCGTATAATATGTAGCCAAATCATGTGACAACATGTTTATAACATGTTGTGCCCACCCCACTTAGAGTGGGATAAGGGCAGGAAGATGAACTACTGTGAAGTTATATTTGTAAATCTGAAATACCGGCATGTTACTTTCCCACTGCTAGACTGTATCTTTTGGTGTAGAGATTGTATAATAAACAATGGACGCTTCTCTGATACGAATCATATATTAATTTAATATAATTTTTTACTCCTGTACATATATAAGTTGAACCAAGTTAAGGAGTGGTTCCAAAATACAGTTTAAACTAGCTTGGGAGCCAGGGACAATAATTGTACAAAAAAAAAGTTTGCGAATCAAATAAATGCTTCAATTCTATTCGTTTTTTTTGTATAAAAAATAAAATATATGTAAGTATATAAATAAAATATGGAGTGGTTTATGATAGATTCTACATAATTTATAGAATTAAGCGTTACTTTGAGGAGATCCATAATACAAAAGTAATATTAAAATTATTTTGCTATAATCCGCGATGAAGTAAAATAGAAAATATATATAATGCTAAATGTAAGTGGACAATCGGTTATCATTCCTGATACATGCAGGATTCGTAAAAACACATGCACAAACCTCCACCACCGCCACCACAATACACAAGCACTATATACGTTCACTATCACAAACTCAACAATCGTTTCGCCCCTGCAACCGAAGTATCGTCAGGAGATAGACTCTACGACAAAATCGCAAAGCTTTGCGATTTTGGTCGTGGAGTCTACGAATCCTGCATGTATCAGGTATGATAACCGATTGTCCACTTAAATTTAGCATTATATATTTTCTATTTTACTTCATCGCGGATTATAGCAAAATAATTTTATTATTACTTTAGATTCTACATACATATTTTGACGCCCCATGAGTCACCTATTCAAAATTCAGCGCATGTGTTCATGTTGCACCTAGAGGAATCCAATCAACATAAATTGTCCACGGCCGCTCGACAGATGCCGTGTAATTGTTCCAGTGACGATTTTTTCTGCCTACCCCCTAATGTTACAGTGATCGAATCTGTTTAAAATGAGATATAGTACTACGGAGATGGCTTCACAACGATTATGCCGTGTGTATCCGGCTGAATAGAATAGTACTGCCCTCATTTCTTACCGAGGTGTCGTAAAAGGCGACTAAGGTAAGACGACCCGCCGTGTGGTATCCGGCTGAGTAGAATAGAGAATCTTCAATCTTACTGAGGTGTCGTAAAATACGACTAAGATAAGTTGACGTCAGGCAGGCAGCCAGTCGTGAAAATTCAGCCAAATCATGTAACAACATTTTTATAGCATATTGTGCCGACCCCACTTAGAGTAGGATAAGGGCAGGGAAATGATGATGGCTTAAGAACGATTAAATTAAACTAATATATTTTACATTAAAAAGTTTATCTTTCAGAAAAATCAACTGCTAAAGCAGCGGCAGGTATACATTTTCGACACGTCGTAGAAAGACAGACAAATTTAGCATAATTATTCCTTATACACTAGAATAAAATATAGGCTATAGAAATTCTGTTAATTCTACAGGAATAGGATGATATTGAAAAGCGCCATCTTTTATCGACCTGTCACATGACAAAAGTCCACGCGAACGAAGTCGCGGATAAAAGCTAGTAATAAATAATTAAACTTTCTTTTCGCGTATTCTTAGTTGGCCACAGCCTTTATTCACGTCGTCTTTAGTGTTAAAAAACCCTCAGCTTCCAAGCTTTCCCAACAGCTTTCCAAACCAGCAGTAGAGTTGACGATTCCAAAGCATTACAAAGCACTTGTTATAAGTTTATTTGAATAAAGAATATTTTAATTTGAATTTGAACACATGGAATAATTCTGGCAAGGAGCTTCCTCCATATTAACCTATCTCGCCCTCATACGCAGGGGCGCAGTGTGCTCAGGTGTCGAATCGCGATCCTGTGAGGTATGCACCGGCCCTTCTGCACTACATACGACAAATAAGGCTGATGTCAATTTGTGGTTTTATTAAAAAAACATATATTATTAATTATTTAAGATAAAATTGATACTTTAGAAGATTTTACAATCATTCTATTAAGCAATGTAATGCACAGATACATTAAAAAAAATATTTTTTTCGTTTAATAATAAAATTAGTAATAAGCCACTGAAGAGTCGATTATGATTATATGAACTATGTCTAAGGCAGAATCATATTTATGATATAGCACCAGGAGTAATTCAAATATGTTCAACGAGACTAAATAAATTTAAAACATCTCAATAACACTCTCGTCGTTTTTTCCAATAGTAGTATCGAGCAACCGCTTAAATATCGAGTTTACCAAATGCAAATAATGTAGTGGAAAAGTAAAGGTAAGCCGTGTTGTATCCGGCTGAGTAGAATAGACCACCCTCTTTCTAACCGAGATGTCTCAAAATCCGACTAAATTAAGTCGAAGTCAGGCAGGCTGGTCGTAAAAAACGTAGCTAAATCATGTGACAACATGTTTATTATTTCATTATAACATGTTGTGCCGACACAACTTTTTAAGCGACACCAAGTTGGAATAACTAAGTGTATATAGACTCACTGAGGCTAAATTACACAAGCTTTTCCTCATTACTTTTCATACATTATACACCGCAGGCACAACAAATACTCACCACGGCAATAACGTCGAGTAAAGAGCTCATGAATAAGGGCCCCGGATGGGCTTTACTAGTCGGGACCGGTAGAATAAGACGTATAGTTAATTTTCTATACATTTTTTAAGACACCTATATTTTCGGGAAATTTAGTACGCACCCTTATTAGTGGAACGTGCAATAACATTAAACAGGGGTCTGTCCAGAGGAGGGGATGCTCGCCCCTAACTCTTTGATGTGGCTGCCGTGACCATGAAAATGTGACGGCGATTTCGGCGGTGCAATTAACGAATTCGTAATTACATTCCAATTTATTTTTTGGATTCTTTCAGTTACATGTTCTCTTGTTTATATGTTTGAAATTAATCACATAAGTACTAATTTATATAAATTCAAATTTCTTATTGAAATTCAAATAAACTTGTATGTTGAACCGAGAAGAGTCGGCAAGAAACTCGGCGGTTGCTCTTTCCAACATAATACTTATAAATAGTTACATTAAGTCATTACTATCTTGTAGAGGGTCGGACAGTAGCTATATCCACGCATTCTTATCGCCTAAATAATCCTCAACAGTACAGGCTTTTTGTATCAACCTTTCTTTAATAGTGTTTTTAAACGGCTGTAATGGCAAAGCTAAAATTGATTGCGGAATTTTATTATAGAATCTTATACCCAAACTCACAAACGAATTTCGTACCTTTGCAAGACTTTCAAGAAAACGATAAATCTCTCAGTCTTCCCGCATCGGATTTTTGTGATTGAGATATTTGCAGGGTTGGTGAGTGACAGTAGGTACTGTTTATTCTAAGACTGTAGTCCACGCGAACGAAATTGCGGGTTAAAGCTAGTAGACAATAAATGTGATTCCACAACATTCCCTTCGATTCCCCTACAGCTTATTGCACTGATATAACCGATAAGGTCCCTACCCAATAAATAATATATAAATCATATACGGAGTGTGTATTGTGATTTTATCGTAAACAAAAACCGTTTTCGGCAAACGTTTCGTTTTTATAAACACATCACCATTTTACCGATTCCGTTCTACAATGATATTGGAAGCAGTCATTTTAAATTTGCAACTCTATTTATACCACATTAGAGTTCAATTTTCAAACAAATTAATGGTGTGCATTTTGCGTGTGCAAATTTTAAACTTGTTCTCGTAGGTAATTGTCTAATACCCCAAGAGTCTGCTAGTGGCCGTTGTATTACCATTTTAATGTTATTATTGCAGTAATGACTACGAAAATAGGTATTTTAGCCGAGTCTAGACGTCACGGTGGTTGCTTAGCCTATTCAGTCCTTGCTGTAAAGAGCTGAGGCTTTCGCAAATTTGCTGGTGTGCGTAAAACTGCTATTTTTGAATGCAATTACTGATATTTAATTTAAGTACAATATAGTCTTTTTTTACATGTGACCTAAAGAGTTTTAAACATGAATATGAATGGATGTATGGCTAGGGGGAGGCCGAAAAAAAGATGGATGGATTGTGTAAAAAATGATATGCATGTTAAAGCAGTGGCACCAGAATTGACGAATGATAGACCCCACTTAGAGTGGGATAAGGGTAAGAGAATGATGATAGTATTTTTTACATGTGGAAACCTTTCATGGGTACTGCAATCCGCGGGGGGCGGTATTGCAGTTGCCGAACTCTTGCCGACTAAGACCTCATGGTGTTCGATATTACTGAATGGAGATGAAAGGCATAGGAATACTGAACGCATCACGTCTGCACCCCCATCAGCAGTAGCCGTTTGTTGTAGTTGCAACCATGTGGGGCCTATTAAACAAGGCCGTTTACATTCACAACCGATACATTGGGAACACCAAATGCATCGGCCGCCTCGAGGGACCTTCCTCCAGCCAAAGCATCGAATGCCCCAATTCGGCAGGAGATCCCGTTTAAGGTGGCCTACGGTTATGGGCGAACCTTCTCCGGACCCTTCTTTTACGACGGATTGGGTTGGTAGACGTGGTCTCACGTACCCTCTCAGCCGCCTCCTTTTGTGAAATTACTTGTTCGCAGAAGGTGACTATCGCATTCCATGCTTTTCCACAGCCCACCATGGATTTTACCACCGCAGGCAGAGAGAGGTTGGGTCCATGCTCCTCTACTAGGCTCGCCCGTTGCATAAGTACAATATAGCCTAAGCTGTGATAGCCCAGCGATTTCGAGGAGCCCCTACCCGGAGGTGTTTGTTCTCTGGGATGGGGGCAATCGGTAGGAACAGCTTTCCGAACCAGAGACGATTCAAAAGCACTTGTTTACAAGTTTATTTGAATAAAGAATATTTTGAATGAGAGTATTCAGTGATTTTGTATATTGTATTGTAAAATCTAACCAAAATACTTGTTTCTAAGAACGCATTGCTGGCTATTGTCCCCCTCAGCGCCAATTAATCGTGTCCACTTATCAGCCGCTCTAATTAGCGTCTGGAATTCATTTCACAGGCATGCACGATCTGTCTTAAGAACGCATCGTGCTTTTGCTCTTGTTGCCCCTTTGTAGTTTATTGTAAGGATGTCAAACATGATATATGCCCAATTTGAATACTGCAACGCTGTCTAGCTCTAGAGAGAAATTATTTGGACTTAAATTAATTATGAATTAGCTGTGCGGCTCCGCCCGCGTGAAACTCAGTGTCACAAAGTTTTCTCGAATTATAATTTTGAATATATAAGTAGCCATTAGTTAACCATAAGAGATAGAGACATACTGTCGCAGACTTTTTGTAATATTGTTATAGATCTACAATTCTCAGTACATTACTTTAGTGCAGTCTCTGATGGTTTTCACGTCGCACGCGAGTAAAGCGTCTCAACGTTGTGCTATCACAGCTTAAAGCAAAACAGTATTATTGTTACTTTTGCATTACATATCTCCGCACGAACGCCTAATTCTAAAAATTGTTACACATCACAACCTTACTTATGATTTTTTATGTTGGTAAAGCTCACGTGCACTAAGTTTACTAAGACCACACTATGGTGGTCACATTGTTTATGGTATAGATCACCGCAACACATTCCTGCCAGCTCATTAGCGGCCACTTGCGCCTGATTAATGTGCCTCTAATTACTGCACACATCTGCAATGTAAGTGGCTTGGACGAGCTTAAATACTCTCTCTGGCAGTACAAGTGCTTTGCGTGTACTTAGTTACACATAATTATTAAACATTACATAACATACTATCAATAAGCATATATCATATAAGCATACAATCGAGGATTATTTGAGTTATAGTAGCATATCTTAACTGAAGTCAGCTACGCACAAAGCTGCATCGATTTTTTTTGAAAAGATTATCCGCCGAGTTTCTTGCTGATTCTTCTCGGTGGGAGAAAACTTCCGAATCAGTGGTAGCTTCTTTAAAACATTTGAAGATTCAAAGGTACAGTAAACAGTAAACTTGAATAAAGAATATTTTGAATTTGAATTCTCCTGGCCTTATCCCAGTTTGTGAGGATTTGGCTAGTTTTTACAACCGGCCACCTGCCTGACGGCCAACTGACCATAGTTGCCTTTTACGACACCTCGGTAAGAAATGAGATGATCTATTCTACTCAGCTGAATACCAGACAGCAATCACTGCATTTAATAAAATTGATTATTTTACTACAATCCGTGATATAATAAAATATATGTAATACAATTTACATTAAGTTTTATAAATATTTCATTATATCACAGATTATAGCAAATTAATCATTACTTTTGTGCTATAAATCTACTAAAAAGTAGTGCCTATTTCTCTGTCATCTTACTTTTTTCGCCTTTTATGACACGCTGAGAAATGAGGTTGGTCTATTCCGATCGGCCGGATACTACACTGCAGATAGAGTTTTCTACATATACACTCTGACTTTGACTTTAGCTCCGCGGATTCGATTCCTGTCGAAGGCCAACATTTATTTACAATTTGTTGATTCTTCGAACCTAATTGTATTTAAAATTATATAAGTGTATATTTACCAAATTTGTAAATATGTTTAATACATGTTCTGCCTACAACAATACATACATGTTTAATACATGTTCCCTAAAGTGGGATAAATGGAGGATAATGATGATATAGGAAATTCTATGTTTTCTAACTGGGTTGTCTTGTATGTAATTTCCAAAGTTACAGGAGCTTCGTATATCCGACCTCATCAATCAACGTGTATTTTGACGTCAGTGTAATCCAGTTTACCGACTGTCCGTGCGTTGAACACCTACTAATTCGAGATCAGGTGTTCACGGGGAGTAATTTTTGGACAACTTCAAGATTGACTGCGGTACCGCGTTAACTTTATCCGGTCAACATATTTGTACAATTTATTTTTTAACACGCTATCGGAAATTTTGTTATGTATTACATATTGAAATCGGTTATATACTGAGATCACAAAATATCTGATACTAGCAATCGCCAGCGGCTGCGCCCGTGTGGAAAGATTAAAACCGTAATAAAGTATCTTGATAACCATGAAAATGGTTTAATGGTTTAACCTTAAAAGCTAGGCATGTGCTTTCACGAACTTTTATTTAGAACTTTAAGAGGGGAACAACATTTTTGAACATGATTTTTGAATTACTTTCACCGTTTACTTGGCGCACGCAAGAAAAACTTTAAATTTTGCCGTTTTCGTAATATTTTTGATTGCTGCTCCTCTCCTATTCATCTTAGTGTGATATTATACACTGAAAGAATTTTTTAAATCGGCCCAGTAGTTCCTGAGATTAGCGCGTTCAAATAATCAAAGAAACAAACGCTTCAGCTGTAATTTAATGACCGGTTCTTGTAAAGATGGCCGTGTGGTATCCGGATGAGTAGAATAGACCACCCTGATTACTTACTTCTGTAAGTAATCAGGGTCAATTCAGAAGTAAGTAAGTTGTAAAAAACGACTAAAAAGACTTTTTAAATTGTTGCTTAAAATACTATTTAAAATACCTTGGCAAATCATGTGCCAACATGTCATGCCCCACTTAGAGTGGGATAAGGGCAAGAGGATGATGTTGATTTATAAGTACCTATGCAACTACCCTCCCTTCCCCACTTGCAACGGTTACTCATCAACATTCAAACGAATCAAAAAGCTCAAGTGGCCAAATAATTTTCAATTTCCAAACAAAAAACTAGCTCAATGAAGCCCGTACATCTGTCGGTCAAACACGCCGCAGGCAGACTCTAAACGATTTACCCCTCAGCCGCGGGCAATCATATCGAGTGCCATTGTTGGAGATAAAAAGGTAAGCCCCGAAGCTGCGAACATAGTGCAAGTGCTGTGGATGCGGTATCAAGACTAGCAGTTGAGAGCATCAGTTAAATGGTATCAAAATAAATCAAAAACTTTAATATTTAAATGAGTTAATGAGTCAAAAAATATGTGAAAAATATGTGTAAAATATATGTGCGTGTGTTTGTGTTTATGTGTGTATATATTGTTAGGAATCCAGATCTCTAAGCTGTGACAGCCTATATAAGACAATAGCTGACGTTATTCGCTCTTCACGCGCCGCTTTAAGCCGAGGTTCGGTCTCGCTGGAGACACCCTTAAGGCAACGCACCCTGTAAGGCAAGTGTGAATAATGCACTCGCTCTTACTACCCATTTCTTCTCCCGGCGATGCTTTTACGCTCGCCCGTCTTATCGGTGACGCTGTCAAAGCCTAACAGCATTAAACACATTCGAAAAAAAAAGTCATTCGCTCTCTTTTGGCACACGGCATTAGACGGTAGACGTGTTTAGGAGACTTCTTTAAGAATCTAACATCAAATAATCGCTATTCGTTATGGGAGCGACCACTGAGTTTCTAGCCAGTTCTTCTCAAGTGGATTAGTGTTCCGAACTGGTGGTAGAATCCATTCTGTCGTTGGATTTTGTAGTGAAAAGTGTTGGTGAACAGTAAGGTGCCCGGCGTGATTCCGTAAATGTAAAGTCATGATAGCTTATTTTGGAAACGGGCGGTCTAGAAACTTGACGATACGACCTAGAATCGAGCCCCACCTGCCCTATGATTTTTAAATATTTTATATCTTAAAAAAAATACCCAGCACGGCCACCAAGGTACTTAAATTTAAATATTAATAATCTTTTTATGCACAAAATAGGGATTATACGATTTTTTTTTAATAAAACATTACAAACATTTAAATATTAAAGATTTATAAATTTCCTCATTATGTCGGCAATATGCCGTATCCGAATCTTTACCACTTTCACAGCAGCAGTATTACACGCTGCACTTCCCCCAATTCTCTAAAAGAGCCCAGCCTCAAGTGGCGAGGTGTGCTGATCAATACTGGTATTATAATAAATACATTATGAATTGAACGAGCTAAAATATATGATAGTCCAAGCATATTCCACTATTTAATCATGAAACTACGGCTCAATCAAATATTCTACTCAATCTATCAATCTATGTGTGGAAATATACATATATACTAATAAATAAAGCTGAAGAGTTTGTTTGATTGATTGATTGATTGTTTGAACGCGCTAATCTCAGGAACTACTGAACCGGTTAGAAAAATTTTTTCAGTGTAAGATAGTCTATTTATTGAGGAAGGCTATAGGCTATATAAGATCACGCTATGGTAAATAGGCGAGGAGCAGCAATAAAAAATAGTACGAAAACGGAAAAATTTAAAGCGTTCCTTGCGTGCGCTTATTAAACGGTAATAGTTATTCAAAAATCATGTATTACCGCCGCTGGCGATTGCTAGTATTTTAAATATTTCCATGCATAACATACACAGTTCACACACGCAACACACTCACATAAACACATACACACACTTCTCGGGCGTCCTAATTATAATATGAATAATGATATCAATATTAAAATCCGTTATTGACTGGATGTACAAAATAAATTAATACTTTGTATATTATTAGATTAAGAGATTATTTATTTATTTCGTAAAAATAAATAAATAATTTTATCATCATCTTCCTGCCCTTATCCCACTCTAAGTGGGGTCGACACAACATGTTATAAACATGCTGTCACATAATTTGGCTGCGTATTTTACGATAGCTGCCTGCCTGACATCAACTTACCTTATTCATATTTTACGACACCTCAATAAGAAAGAGGGTGGTCTATTCTACTGAACCTGATACCATACGGTGGGTTGACTTACCTTAGTCACCTTTACGACACCTCGGTAATAAATGACTGTGGTCTATTCAAATCAGCCCGATACCACAGGATGATTAAATAAAATATAACAACTGGGCTCTCATGGCTTTTAAAGGCAATTTACAAATCACCTAAAAATCTAATTCGATGTTCAATTTCGTATCACTCGCAGCCAAATTTATTGGAATTTTATAATTACCCTCTCCACGACCTTTATTCGTCCGGCGGCCTTTTTTACGTCAAACCATGTAGAAAATTTACAATTGAATTGAACGCCTTTTGGCCTAAACGTTGGTTTAATTAAATTGGAACATAATTGCGCGGATAATGAAAAAAAAATTGTATTACAAAAAAAAGCTATACGTGATATATACAAACTAAGCCCGCGATATTCCCTGCCAGAGAAGTTAAGGGAAATAGGTATTCTTACATTTGCTTCACAGTATATTTTAAGCAATTTAATTTTTGTACATAAAAATACAAAAGAATTATAAAACGATAGGTGATGTATAATATAATAGACAACGTAGGAACCGACATAAGCTTGCGGCTCCTGCTTTGCGCCTTGCAAAAGTACGTAAGTCGTTTGTGGGTTTGGTTATAAGATTCTATAATAAAATTCCGCAATCAATTTAAGCTTTGTAATTACAGCAGTTTAAAAACACTGTTAAAAAGAGGCTGATACAGAAAGCCCGCTATACTGTTGAAGATTAGAAGATAAGAATACGTGGATATAGCTACTCTTGGACACTGCACAAGATAGTAATGACTAAAAACTAGTAAAAGAAGTTATCATCATCCTCCTGCCCTTATCCCACTCTAAGTGGGGTCGGCACAACATGTTATAAACATGCTGTCACGTGATTTGGCTGCATTTTTACGACCGGCCGCCTGCCTGACGTCAACTTACCTTAGTCATAATTTACGACACCTTGGTAAGGAGGGTGGTACTACTCAACCTGATACCACTCGGCGGGTCGACTTACCTTAGTCGTCTTTTACGACATCTCGGTAAGAAATGAGGGTGGTACTATTCTAGTCAGCCGGATACCACACGGCGTAGTTATAAGAAGTATATTTTTAAAAGAGAAACCGCCGAGTTTCTTGTTGCCACTTCTCAGTAGGAACAGCTTTCCGAGCCAGCAGTAGATTTGACGATCCAAAACCACTTGTTTACAAGTTTATTTGAATTTGAATATGTTCAAAATGTCAATGAACTTGATTTACACTGATTTCCACGCGGGCGAAACCACAGCTACTGGTAGTTTTATATATAAAGAAAATAGCCAACCATTATTTCCTCGCACTGTTTCACATTAAAGAACGCTCCCTAACAACCTGTGACGTAATTATTTCTACCAGATCCAGCTGAAAACTCATTAGAACAACGACAATCTTCATTATTTACCTTCAGCTGTAATTAATTCCTTGTCATGGTTTTTGCTTCGGCGTTTGAGTTATATGTTTAGGACCTTAAGAGCGGAATGGAAAATGCATTTTAAAGTGAGTGAGATAGAGAGAGGTGTATGTCTCCGGTAGCTGATTACCATCTTTTGGCAATTAGTAAAACACACAAAACTCCACCCCCACCGTGTTCTGCTCCCCTGGTAGGTGATGCTTAATATTCGGCAGTAAATTACTTGAAAACTTAGTGCCAAGGTGGGGATCGCTAGATGTAAATTTAAGTGCACTTCGACGTCATTGCAGACTCCTGATAAGGTAATCTTTTGACAAAAGTGATTTATTTCTTATAGAAACTACATATTTGTTGTTTTTTGTGTAGACGCTCTTGTTTTCTTCAAAAATCTATTCACAAGGCTCATGGCGTATACCGTGCACTTGACACTTGGTATTATTGTCAAATTTCTTTGACTATGTATGGTTTCTATGAAAGAGGTACAGACAATATATAATTATAGGTTTTCCTTTGATGATGAATGGATGAACTTATAAGTCGTGATATAGTTATACATGTAATGTAAATTGTAAATAAATGCTTTCATTGTCATCGTGACGATAAAAGCGTTTCTTTAAAATTGTATAGTCATTAACAGCACAAAATAAATTACATCGTAGGTAGAAATTCGTATTCAGACTGTGTATATTGTATTGAATATTTGATAATTTTACTATTACAAGTACAATTGTTGCTGATTCATTTAGAGCTGGCGACAGTTCTAAAGATGACGAACGCGAAGATGAAAAATTTACTTCATAGCTCCAAAACAGGTGTTTCTTTTACGCTTTCTTCTTACAAAAACATTTATGATGCTTTTCAATGTCATCCTATTCTTGTAGAATTAACAGGATTTCTTTAGCTTATATGTTACCCCGGTTTATAAGGAATACTTGTGTCAAATTTCATCTATATCGGTTCAGCGGATTTGCCGTGAAAGATTAACAAACATATATCCATGCTCACAAACTTTTGCATTTATATAAGTTATTAATAAATATAGAATGTTTGCCACCCATAACAAGTTAATTAATTACTTTGGGAACGTTGACCGTGTGTATATTGAAATATTTATTTAGATAACATCCAAAAATCATAAAACATTCATTATTGCAACAGCAAAATATCATTTTATTTTAATGACCACCCTTTCTCCTATACCTTACAAATGAAACAGCGTCCACTGGTTCTTCCCTTTTTATTCACTTTGTGGTGTCCCCGCCGCAATCACACACTTATTCAAACATTTCAACTTCTAATTTTTTTACACAGAAGGGCATGCGTCCCTTAATAACATAGCAGTCAAAGGAAATGTTTATTAAAAAAATGCTTGCATGTGGACAATTTGAATACACACCTGTTTATATTAATGCTAATATTATAAATGTGAAAGTACGCCGTGTGGTATCCGGCTAAATAGAATAGTATTCAGTTCTTTCCGAGGTGTCGTAAAAGGCGACAAGGTAAGTCAACCCACCGTGTGGTATCCGGCTGAGTAGAATAGACCACCGTCTGTGAAAGTGAAATGTGAAAGTATTTTTGTCTGTTGCGCTTTCCCTGCTTAACTGCTGGAGAAATTGTTTTGTTTCAGTTGTTGCCAGTACATTTTACTTTAGCATTACATAGACTTTCTTAATTCGCTGATCTTAAAAAAAATCCTTATACACCGGAATAACATATAGGCTATAAAAAGCCTTAATTATACTTAATTCTGCAAAAATAGGATGACATTGAAAAGCGACATCTATTATTAACCTATCGCAGCAGGGGGTCTTCTCGCATACCCTTGAGGGGTAGGCGGGGTACGGGCCTCGAGGCGAACCTCTTTGCCCGGGCCGGTCCTCGCAGGCTTTGTGGCCTGGACTGTGTTCGGGCTGTAGGCCCAGGTCACAAGGTGACCTACAGGATCTCTGGTTCGGGGGGTCTGGGAATGTTAGCTCCCAGACCGCGATGTCGTTTTCGGGTGGTGTCATCTCCGGTGGTATCAACGTCGGTGGTGGTATTAATGAAGGTGGTGGTGTCAAATCAGGTAGTGGTGTCAAATCCGATGGTATCGCCCTTTCGCCCGTCGCGTCGTCCTCATCGTCACCATCGTCGTCCGCGTCGGGCCGCGGTGACGGTGATCGCAGGAGCTCGCGAGGCAGGGAACGTCCCTCGGGTGGTCGTGCGTGGAGTGGCGCGATGCCGTGCAGGTGAACGTGCGCGCTGTTGTCCGCTCGCGCAAACAGTCGGCGCGCAAGGCGACGAACGAACTCCTCCACGGTCGGCATCTTGGTATCTCTGTGCACGACGTCGTTCCGCACATACCTCGGGGCTCCTACGATCAATCGCAGGCAGCGGTTCTGCTGGACTTGGAGCCTTCGCCTCTGGTACGCCGAACATAGCGCGTACCAGGCGGGTGCCGCGTACGTCAAGCGCGAGCGGACGTAGGCACCGTAGACTCGCAGTTTGGTGTTGACAGGTAGATGGGATGTGAACAGCGTGTGGAGCTGGGACCTGGCAGCAGCAGCTTGGCCCACGGCACGATTGACCATGGGGACCATGCGCAGGCTGCGGTCCAACTCACACCCCAAAAACCTCACTGTAGTCTTCCACTCTACGTCCTGGCCTCGCAGAGTGAGTTGACGTAGCGGCTTGGAGCGACTGGTCAGCAGAGCGGCCGTCTTCCCGACGTTGACGGCCATCCTCCACTTGTCCAGCCATTCCGGCAACAAGTCCAGCAGACGCTGCATGCGGTTTGTGGCAACGATCTGGTGATAGGACGACGCGAAATACGCGCTGTCGTCAGCGAATAGCGACAACAGCACGTCCTCCTCCCCTTCCCGCAAATGGTGGCGCAGGGTGGGGATGTCATCCGTATACGCCGCGTATAAGCGCGGCGATATACAACTGCCCTGGGGTACTCCGGCTTGGATGGTGCGTGGTTGGGATTCGGCACCATCCACTGCCACGTAAAAGCTACGGCCGCTGAGGAATGACGCCAGCACTCGCACATAAGCAGGCGGCATGGTGGTATCCAGGATCTTGGCCAGGAGCCCGGCGTGCCACACATATTCTTTTTCTCGATATCGGGGAAGACCCCAACGGTGTAGCACCCGTTGTTCAGCTCACTGGTCAGCTGGTTAATGACCCTCGCCAGCTGGAGCGTCGTAGAGTGGCCGCTGCGGAATCCATACTGCTCCTCGCGCAGGGGCAGATGGGGCGTGACTCGACGCAGCAGCAGACGCTCAAACAGCTTGGCTATGTGCGAGAGCAGGGTGATCGGCCGGTAGCTTCCAGGCAGGCGGCGGTCCTTCCCCGGCTTGGGAAGAACGATGATCTTCCTGGTCTTCCACGCCTCTGGGAAGTGGCCGGTGCGGAGTACTCCGTTAAACAGGCTCGTGAGCGCTACGAGACCCGTTTGGGGCAGCAGCATCAGCGCGGCGTTGGAGATTCCGTCGGGGCCTGGCGCTTTTCGCTTATCAAGGCGAGCAGCGACCGACCGCAGCTCTGACAGGGAGATGAAGTCCTCTCCCCGGAGCGGCGGTGTAAGGGCCGACACGAACCTCTCCAGTTTGTCCTGGACCGCCGCGTGATGACGGATGACGTGGAGGTTGGAGGTGTTTGGGGCGTTGGGCGTGAAGGTCTTTTCCAGGTGAGCCGCCAGGATCTCAGCATGATCTTTGGCGGCATAGGTGCGTTTACCCGATGCATCGAGCAAGGGGTAAACGGGGGTGTCACGTCCGGTAAGTTGCTTGCAGAGAGAGTACAGCGCTGTGTCATGTTCCGTCGCTCGATCGACGGTATACTCCCACCGCGCCTCGTCGAGAGCGACTATGGCACGCGCGATCTTCTCTGCAAGCCGGTTGAGGTCAGCCTTCACCCTGGGGCAGCGAGTGCGGGCCCATAGGCGGCGCAGGGTGCGCTTCCGTCTGAGCATGCAGCGGAGCGAGCTCGGCAGGTCCTTCCTTCGGTTGGTGTGTGGTGAAGTCGACGTGGTCGTGGTCGCTGCTGCCTTGGCGGCGATGATCGCCTCGGTGACGAGTGCAGCAGCATCGTCGACTTCCGAAGGGGTGGTGATCGGGCCTGCTAGCTCAAGCCCGGCAAGCTCGGCGGTGTAGCGCTCCCAGTTAGTCCGCATTCGCAGCGGGCGGGGCACTAGAAAGCCTCCCTGGGTGGCTAGGGTGACCAAAACCGGTAGGTGTTGGGTGTCGAGATCGTAGAGGACCTCGACATCAAACGGGTGGTCGAGTCTGTGGTGCAACACGATGTCGATAACGTCCGGCTGGGCGCGGGGGTCGGTTCAACCTATCAGTTTTGTTAAATAAAATCAGGGTTGGAGAATGACAGACGCTACTGGTTTGCCGAAGTTGCGGGTAAAAGCAAGCAAGCAACTTTTTCTATAATGTCGACACCTACCGCTCAGCTAAAAGACTGTGTGGTCCATTTATTTGAAGTAATATTGTCATTTTAACGGCCTCTGAAGTGATTTAGCTGGTGAGGCATGCACTGTACGAATGGATGCTGTGCTTTGATCTGTAATGGGGCATAAACGTGCGACCAACATTATGTTTATATTAATAAAAACTTTTACGAGCCGATATTGGTCATTGGTGTCATATAGAATTTTAGTTATATTTCTTTTGGCGCCGGACTAATGGTTATGAATATTTTATCATCATTCTCCTGCCCTTATCCCACTCTAAGTAGGGTCGGCAAAAGATGTTTAAAATAAGTTGTTTCGAGATTTGGCTACATATTTTACGACCGGCCGCCTGCCTGACGCCACTTACCTAATTCGCCTTTTACGACACCCCGCTAAGACATGAGGGTGGTCTATTCCACTCAGTCGGATACCGCAGACGGAGTCAACTTACCTTAGTCGCCTTTTACCTTGATAAGGAATCAGGGTGGTATATTCTATTCAGCTGGATAGTAAGTACATTATAAATATTTTATCTTCCTGCCCTTATCCCACTGTAAGTGGGGTCGGCACAACATGTTACAACTATGTTGCCATATGATTTGGCTACATATTTTACGAGCGGCCGCCTGCCTAACATCAACTTGCCTTAGTAATTAACGACACCTCGGTAGCTAGAAGAGGGTGGTCTATTCTACTTAACCGGATACCACACGGTGGGTCAATTTACCTTAATCGGCCTTTTATGACACCTCGGTAAGAAATGAGGTTGGTCTATTCTACTCAGCCGGATACCACACGGCGGGTCGACTAACCTTAGTCGCCTTTTACGACACCTCGGTAAGAAAAGAGGGTGGTACTATTCTACTCAGCCGGATACCACACGGCTAATTATAAATATTTTAATGAAGTAAAAAAAAAGTACAAATAATCTATACAAATATTATGAATAAAAAAGTGTCTATAACGCTTTCACGATTAACTTGTGACAGGATGTGTTATCCGGCTAAATGGAATAGGCCACCCTCATTTCTTTACGAGGAGTCATAAAAAGCAACTACGGTAAGTGGACCCGTCATGTGGTATACGGTTGAGCAGAATAGACCACTCGTTTTCTTACCGAGGTATCGTAAAATACGACTAAGGTAAGTTGACGTCAGGCAGGCAGCCGGTAGTAAAATACGTAGCCAAATCATGTGACAACATGTTTATAACACAACATGTTTGTAACATGTTATGCCGACCTCACTTATAGTGGGATAAGGGGAGGAATATGACTAAGCTCAATAGATAGCCCAGCGGTGAGACCGTACAACTCTTTCTAGGGGTCACGGATTCGAACCCCGGGCAGACACCGATGAGTTTTTATGTTAACACTTATGTGTCTAATTGATATTTGCAATTTATCACACGCGGTGAAGGAAAACATCATGAGGAAACCTGCATATCTCTAGAGAATTCTGGAGATATGTGCAACCTACTAATCCGCATTGGATCAGCGTGGTAGGTCTTAAGCTCTAATCCCTCTCCAAAAACAGTGAAATGCCTAAGCCCAGCAGTGGGACAGTAACAAGCCGTTACTTCTGACTTTTTTTAAAGTACAGTCCTCTCGACCTTAGTTTTTGGTTTTTTCCTAAACTCCAAATTCTTTAAAAATATAGTTTTGAGAACTCCACCTTTCTTTTTCATAAGTCTTCCAAGAGATGAAGTAAGGTTTAAGTGAAAAACAGTCGACTAGCATTACTCCTATTGTATTTTTCACCGCCCACCACCCACCCGTGCGTGCGTTATGACGCGTGTCGCCGGCCTAGTTTGTCTCCCTTGACCATTTCCGGTCATCCCCTTGGATTTTACAAGAATATAATACATGAGGAATATTCCTATAATTTATTTAGATCTACTGATAATAAAAAAGCTATGATAGTATTATGTTGCTATATATCGTAAGAAAATCTACGTAATTCATACTATTACATATTCATATAAAATATTTATTTATTTATGTACCATAAAAATGTTGGAAAAACATTATTTATAAAAAAGGGTATAAATGTCAACTTATCCTTACGACAGAGATCTCTGATAGCTAACCTACCTAATATATTATATGTATAATAGTTGTAGTTTTGAATACGTTTGCATCAACTTTAGTGTTAAAATATCCTCAATTATGTAAATAATATTAAAAATAAAGCGCTCACCATTCGGTTAACTGAGCTGTTTAAATCATTGTTTCGCAGGCGGGATAAATTCACAGCATTTAACGTACATACTTAATTTAAACTATACATTGAAATTCTCAAGTCATGGAATAAGAATTATCCTAAAAACTCGTTAACTAAAGTGTGAAATTACCCTCAGCCATTTAGAATATGTCATTCATGTGCGTAGATTTGAAAAACGATAATTTGTTTGTTTTATTTGCTAGCTCGATATTTATTAAACATTTATACCACATTTCAGTGATATTTAAAATTATGATTGATAAATTTCTCTTAAAACTTATCTGTCTAGTTGATATTTGAAATTTATCACACGATTGTTGGTAAAGAAAACGTCATGAAACCTGTATATTTTAGAAAATTCTATGGATATTTATAACCTTAAAATCCGCATTGGAACAGCCTGATTAATGTTAGCTCCAACCATTCTAATCAAAAACGGAAAAAACGAGGTTTATGCCCAGCTGTGGGATAGCAACAGGTTACATTTTCATTGAAATTGTTCCAGCGCATTAGTCCAGACAGAGCAACAAACAGACAGACAAAATTTCTTATTGATAATATTATTATGGATCTCGAATATGACCAGAACAGCCCCACGGGAGAATGATCCAAAATATTATTATGTAGGAACATGACCCGCCTTTATGCACCTATCCTTTTACGGTGGCCGCTTTTGAAACTATAGGGTTGGTACATACGCTAAAATAATAAATTTCAAAAAAAAGTTTATTGCTCAAAAAAGGTGAAGAAAATTAATTTATAAGTACGGGAAATATGCAAAGAGCAGATTTATGATGAGTGATGATTTTAGACAACCCTTTAATAGATTAAGTTTTCAATTAAAACTTATGTGATATTCACGAATTATCGCTCGCTTCTATGAAGGTAAAACATTGTGAGAAAACATACACACACGCGCACAGACACACACACCATTCACATCGAACTAAGAAGTGGAAAACAATTCCTAATATAGTTATAATAAAAATAATTAACGATAAATATTAAAAATATTATTTTGAAAAAAAAAGTGGGGTTTACTACAATACCTACATATATACATATATAAAAATAAAAATGCTTGGATTTGGTAACCTTTTTAGCCTCAATCAAGTGATTAAATGACGGCAATTTAAAAATTTTAATAATTTTTATTTTAATTATTTGCTGAGTCTTCTCGGTAAGAGCAACGTTTCGAACCAGTTGTAGCTTCACTAAATCTAAATTGGAAAAAATCTTACTTGAATAAAGATTACTATCACAAACTCTACAATTTCACAAGTTTCGCACCGCAACTGAAGCATCACCTGGAGATAGACTAGACGGCAAAATCGCAGAGCATCGATAGTGAACGTGTAGTGCAGTGTATTGCACACATGCACAAACCTCCACAGGTTTGTGCATGAGTTTTTACGAATCCTGCATGTATCGGATATGAAATCGGATAGTCCACTCTACATTTAGCATTTTATATATTTTCTATCTTACTTCATCGCGGATTATAGCAAAATAATTTTAATATTACTTTTGTATTATGTATATCCGCAAAGTAACGCCTAATTCTACAAATTATTCAATAACAATTTTTTTTAATACATCTATCCCATTTTGATTCTCCAAAAAATACACTTAAGTACACATTTAGTTTTTCAGAATTTGACAATGTGTGTCAACCCTATCCACACGGAAGTTCGTCTGCGGATTCTTTATATTCACCTTGTCGCGGGCCGCAGATTTATTCACTTCTTTGGAGCGCGCGCACTGACCGTGCCGGCGACCAGCGCGACCCTCCTGGACTATACCTTATATTGTGTACGCACTGGATTAAAAAACGACACTGAAACGCCGCGTTAGGATTTCAAAAAGGACTTAAAATCTAAAGATTCAAAGGATTTAGTTTTGGAATATTTAAGAAATTTAGAATTTATTGTTTTTATCTTCACAGAAATTTTATATTAGTTTGAAATTTTACTGTTAACCAAAATCCGTTAGTCACCTTAACTTGAGTGTAATAAAAAATCTTTTAATACGCTTTAGCTGCTGGTTAAATGTCTGTTACAACATGTTACAAATACAATCTGCTTTAAATGATTAATGGTCAATAATATAGACAATATTGACGCCGTCAATGTGACATTTGTGCGTTGTTAGGCTCTCATAAAAGTTCAGGCCTAACGAATGCACGGTTGCATCATTAACCTTTAATTCTCTTGTACCCTATACGCTTTTGTCACAGAGCCAGTCTCTTGCCGAAACTTGAGTGACTGTCAGAGGCTGTCGTGAGCTAAGCTAACGTGTCATGTGCCGGGCAAATGTGTGATGGTGTGTGTCTTGCCGAGCTAAAATACATTGGCCACAGGGCCACATTTTTTGTGCGTTACATGTTATGGCTTGGCTGGCCCAGAATTTGGTGGCCCGCGGGAGATTTTCTATTTGAATGTTTCAAACCTGATTATATCCCAAAAACGCTGCGTTCGTAACGGTCCGTGCGTTCAACTGGCCCCTGTCTTGTATGATATGTGTTGCGGAAAATTTTGTTTTTCAAGCCGACTCCGAGCGCTGACAAATGTTGCTAGTTTATTGCCAATGTTGCCAGCCGATGGGATTGTCCTTTCTGTTTGAGGATTTATATCTAGCTTAAGATTTGAATATTTTCGCATGAAATCTTTGTTGAAAATTACGATTGTGTTTAAAATAAATCTCTATATAAATAACATCTTTCATTGAGCCTATGGGTACATTTAGGATGATAGAAAAATTTAATAGGTGTATCTGCGTTTACCCTTCACTAAGGGTTAGTTAGTTCCCCCGTGGTCATTTCTGAGATTCCCACAAAATATTGTATGATTTATTTATTCATTGATACAAAAGTAATACAATTATGTTGGTATAATTCGCGATAAACTAAAATAGAAAATATATTATGCTAAATGTAAAGTAGAGCCACCTGTCCTCGTCGGGCGGCGGTACCCATAAGGGGTTTTTTTCGGTATAAAAAAAAGTTTATTTTGAAAAGAGAATCCGTCGAGTTTCTTGCTGGCTCTTCTCGGTAGGAACAGCTTTCCGAACCAGCAGTAGAATTGACGATGCAAAAGTACTTGTTTACAAGTTTATTTGAAAGAAAATTTTGAATTTGAATTTGAATATGCATACTGTAGTATTCAGCATGTAGTTTAATGAAAGGGTCCCATCATTTGTTCATAAGCCACCTATACCTTGGAATAAATTTCCAAAAACTCAACAGCCCTCCGGCCCGCGGCGTTGGGGCGCGCCACCCCAAAACTATTCCACTCGAAGTTTTAATTTCAACCTTACCTTAGCTTATTTATTTATCGGGTTTGCAAATAAATGCCATTGAATTAATGGGGGACGCCGCGGGCGGAACCGTTGTTCGGACGTTATGGGAATCTTTTTTATATTTTTTATTACCTATGGGGGATTAGAGAGTAATAAAGGTACGGAATAAAGGTCGCGTGGCGATTGTTGTTTTAATAGGTTGGTTGCCTCTAAAGAAACAAGAGGCCCGTATGGTTTAAGCTGAAATTTAAATTAAAAAAAATATATATTTTATACTCATATCACATTGTTAATGTATAGAACCGGCTATACGTCTTATTCTATCGGGTTAGTCCGACTAGTTTCGAACCCATCCGGGCCACTTATTCATGAGATCTTTACACGACGTTATCGCGGCGGGAACTAATATCATATGATCATATCATATTCTTGTTTTGTCAAACGGTTGTTAGGCATTTGTACTTCGTCAAATAGCCCCCCATGCGTAGAATAAAGTTTAATGTTCTATGCTTATACATGGACCGATTAACATTTGTCGATTCATAAATGGTAGAGATGTCTACAAAAAACCCTATAAATTTAACTCTTTCTTGTTCTTTCAAAATAACAATAATGAGTTCAGTCTTTTTTTTACCGAGGTGTCGTAAAATATGACTAAGGTAAGTTTACGTGAGGCAGACGGCCGGTCACAAAATACCTAGCCAAATCATCTGACAGCATGTTCATAACATATTGTGCCGATTCTACTTAGAACGGGATATGAGCAGGAGGAGCATATTATTATTATACCCGCACAATGCAATTTCTATTTTTACGTTTAAAAAAAGTACAATTGAGATGTCATGACCTATTTCTTCATAATTAGCTATAAAATATGGAGTTTCCAAATATTCATTATCATATCCATTATCAATTTATAATTGATCTGAAAATCATGAATAGTAATAAAAAAAAATGTAGAAGGGAAAAATTTGCGTAAAAGGTTTTATTAGGTATTGATTAATAGTAGATTATGATACTGTTGCATAATAATGATTATAAAGTTATATTATGATACAGGTGTCCTTACAAGACCTGTATTGTAATAAAACTTTGCAATTTTTAATTTTTGTCCTGTACGTAATGTTTCGCATAAGAATTTTGGTTTCAGTTTTATAATCTTTGTATTATAGTACATATCAGGGTAGATAAAATACATTTTATTGTTGTGCCCTGTTTAGTAAAAATGTAGCTTTGTATATAAACGTACCACATAGTTTCCGCTACTCGCCGCTGCGCGCTAGCGTGCCACCCACGCTATTCTGAATGAACGCAGGTCAGCTTGGCTGATGTCCATCAAATTAACGACTAAATCCACGACACTGATTTCCTTTACTAGCTTTTCGTGCGTACATAAGGTTTTTGTATTATTATCACAAATAAATCTTGTTCAACTCTTTTACGTGTATATATCTTGTTCAACTCTTCAAAGAGTTATAATCTGTATTTATATTTGACGCCGTGTGGTATCCGGCTGAATAGAATAGTACCACCCTCATTTCTTACCGAGGTGTCGTAAAAGGCGACTAAGGTCAGAAGACCCACTGTGTGGTATCCGGTTTAGTAGAATAGTCCAACCTCTTTCTTACCGAGGTGTTGTAAAATACGACATAGGTAAGTTGACGTCAGGCAGGCGGCCGGTCGTAAAAACGCAGCCAAATCATGTGACAGCATGTTTATAACATGTTGTGCCGACCCCACTTAGAGTAGGATAAGGGCAGGAAGATGATGAATCTGTATTTATATTTCGGTTATATATTTAACTCTTTTACGCATGTATTTTTTGTTAAACTCTACAATGCATATGCGTTTTGTTCAACTCTGTGATACCTTGTTCAAGAATAAAACGTGTAAATGTCTTGTTTCACTCTTTAGCGAGGTATTTTTTGTGTTCATATCACGTATATAACTTGTTCAACTCATTAACCTATGTCTGTCTTGTCCAACTCTATGATGCGTATACGTCTTTTTCAACTCTGCGTCGTGTTCGAAAAAAACGAAAAAATCTATTAAAGCAAAATAATTCTAGCAATTCATAATTCAAGACCTATTTATATTGACTTGGAAATGTGTGTGATTGTAATTTCAGCTTAAGATATAGTTAATAGGCCCGCCGTGTGGTATCCGGCTGAATAGAATAGTACTACCCTCATTTCTTACCGAGGTGTCGTAAAAGGCGACTAAGGTAAGTCGACCCGCCGTGTGGTATCCGGCTGAGTAGAATAGACCAACCTCATTTTTTACCGAGGTGTCGTACAAGGCGACAAAGGTAAGTTGACCCACCGTGTGGTATCCGGTTTAGTAGAATAGACCACCCTCTTTCTTACCGAGGTGTCGTAAAATACGACAGAGGTAAGTTGACGTCAGGCAGGCGGCCGGTCGTAAAAACGCAGCCAAATCATGTGACAGCAAGTTTATAACATGTTGTGCCGACCCCACCTAGAGTGGGATAAGGGCAGGAAGAACATATAGTTAATAGGCGGAAGATTAATGTCTTTATTTTATCTAAATCATATTCAAAGTCAGAACATTTTAATTATTACAATTCTTGTGCTACAATGTCACCATTTGATATGAACAATAGATATGGCGGTGTTACACAATATCGTTCACGCAGTTTTCGTTTATATTCGTAATATGTGATAGGAGCGAAATCACCTTGAGATATTTTATTCAAGATGCATACGTAGTAATGATTTTGGTATAGGTGAGTAGGGTTGTACAATTAATGTTGTTAAAGTATATTTGACCATATAAAATAATGGGATTATGACATATAACGTAACAATTTTTGGTGGGATTATTTATCTATACTAATATATAAGCTGAAGAATTAGTATGTTTGCTTGAACGCGCTAATCTCAGGAACTACTGGACTGATTTGAAAAATTCTTAGATTGTAAGATAGTCTATTTATTGAGGAAGGCTATAGTATACTATAAACTGCGATAAAAGAAAATAAATGTAATTGAAAAAGTAATTAAACTATTATTTTGCTAAAAACTAAAAATAAATAATTTAAAAAATCGAAAAAAAACACACAAACCAGCAGCACATCATTAAACTAGCCCTGCAAACCGCCATTACCACAGTACAAGGTAATTCCAGACTACACTAACCCTGCCAGCCACCACCGCTACACTGAACTAGCACTGCATACATTCACTACCACAATCTGAACAATTATTTAACTTCGTAAATGACGCATCATCAAGTTTGGCGACTTCTGCTTGTTCACTTTGAATTAAGCATTATATATATTAATAACCATGCCAGCGGCTGCACTCGCCTAGAAATTTGTGTCATAAAAATTTTTCCGAATTGATATTTTGAACATAAAATTAGTTTATCATTCTCTGCCCTTATCCTTATTTAAGTGGGGTCATACAACATGTTATAAACGTGTTGTCACATAATTTAGCTACGTTTTTTACCACAGGCCGCCTTCCTGACATCAACTTATCTTAGTCGCCTTTTACGACACCTCGGTAAGACACGAGAGTGGTCTATTCTACTCAACCGAATACCACACAGTGGTTCAACTTATCTTAATCGCCTTTTATGATACCTCGGCAAAAAATGAGGGTGGTCTATTCTACTCAACCGAATACCACACAGTGGTTCAACTTATCTTAATCGCCTTTTATGATACCTCGGCAAAAAATGAGGATGGTCTATTCTACTCAGCCAGGTACCACGCGGCATTTGTTGAAAAAGTTGGATGAACTTATTATTGTAAAGTTGACAGCCCTAGGCGAGAGTGACGCTGTGAGTTGACATAGATTATCAATTAATAGAAGCAGTCACGGTAATTAGAGCCAGTCTCACCTCGCTGGTTATGATTAAGATGAATCTTCATGATTGCGAACGGGTTTGTGCGAGTGTAATAGGCACACGGCGCCGGCTATGACTATTTAATTGACTATATCTAATGTATATTAAGTTTCGTGTATGAGATAGAATGGAAAGGGGAAAGTAATTAGTTTGTATGCGGTGTATTCGCTGCAAATCTTTGAGTTCGATTGCAACAGACGTTATAGTTTCACTATTCGAAAAAAAGCGTAATTTTTCCCAAATAATTATTTAATGAAAGTAAGAAGCTAGCGGATTTTATATTATTATATTAACTTTTGATAATGTTATACTTTATAAAAATATTCTTTGTTCATATAAACTTGTGAACAAGTGCTTTTGAATCGTCAGGATACCAAAAAGAGCCAGCAAGCAACTCGGCGATTACTCTTTACAAAATATAATTCTTATCACTAGTTACATTTAGTCAGTACTGTCTTGTTACCCCAGTTATAAGTTACCCCGGTGTAAAAGTTGAGTTGTGCCAAATATCTATCTATACTAATAAATAAAGCTGAAGAGTTTGTTTGTTTGGACGCGCTAATCTCAAGAACTAATAGACCAATCGGAAAAAGCCTTTAAGTGTAAGATAATCAATTTATCGAGGAAGGCTATAATACAAAATCACGCTAAGATGAATAGAAGAGGAGCTGCAATACAAAATATTACGACAACGGCCAAATTTAGATCTTTCCTTGCGTGCGCTGAAGTAAACGGTGAAAGTTATTGAAAAATCATGTATTACAAAATTGTTCCCCTCTAAAAGTTCTAAATAAAAGTCCGCGACAGCAAAGGTTAACCCACTTTTATCTTTTTATGGTTATCAAAATACTATATTATGGTTTTAATCAAGCCGCTGGCGATTGCTAGTCATAAATTGTCAAAAGGATTAGCCGTGAAAACGTAACAGACAGACACACTTTCGTATTTATAATACACTAAGTATATGTTAAACATGTTTGCCATCTTCAAAACCCATTTGCATGTTGTTATTCCTGTCACAACTACATCTGGGTGCGTTTGTTTTGTTATGCTAACAATGTAATACTTTCGTATTGTATCCGCGGTATGACGACGCCGGATGGGGAAGCGAAAATCTTACAAAGGGAACTTGTTTACCTCTAATTAATATCCGTAGGTAGAGGACAGAGGCGTGGAGACGTCACTTTATTATTATACACTAAAATATATATATCACTGTATGTGAAACACTGAAAGGATCTTATTGTTTTAGCGATCTATCACAGACAGTAGAGTTCATGAACCAGAATTATTTGAATGAAATATAAAGCTGCGATAGCTCAGTGTACGCCGTGGGCCTGATAAGAAAGTTCAGAGTGACTCATGTCACTATTGAGTGGCGATAGAGTGAGCTATGCTTGGAGTAGCTCTACCTGATCAAATAAGAAATGAGGAGATCCGATCCGAAGAGGAGCAACGTGCTAGGCCTTAGCTCCAACCCTTTTTTTGCTTTGCAATAACATTTGACATTTTATGGATAAACTGCACAGGAGCTTTTACTCGCAGTGCAGATTTTATGCTATAAGTTAGACGGCATCAATTACATAAACTACTGAATGAGCAAGAAATTATTACGAATTTTTCAGTTTATTATATTAAATTGTCTTAATATACCGTCGAGTTTTCACTGATAAATTTTAACAGGTGCTGCAAAAGTATTTCCGCTTTTAGATTGCTAAGGGCCTATTTTACAAGTTACTGATAGAGTGTCGGATAGTTAACCGACAAATAAACAAAGTAACAGATAAATGTCTCTAAAAAGAAACTCTAAAAGGTGAAAAAGGCCTCTAAAAGGCCATTTTAAATTAGGTATTTGCTTAAAGCAAATACCTATTTTAAAATTAACAAGCTGATAAACAGCAGATAAACAAAATAACAGCCATATGACCTACCTGTTAACTTATTAGGAACTTTAAGCGCTGAATAAGCCTATCAGAAACCTGAGAAATTCCAAAATTCCAACAAATATTGCAAAATTCCGAGATATGTCAGATATGTTCCGAATAACCTAATTGATAGTTTAGCGGCAACTTGAGAAACAGGCCCTAAATATGCTAAATTAATTTAAAAATAGCCGTTATTTAAGCAAAACGGAGAAGAAAACTAAAAATGAGAGCAAGACAGAATTATTTATTTACAAACGACCAAAATCATTTCATTTAGAATTTTTAATAAATAACCACTCGATGCCTTCCGTTGTCCGTGTGTAAAACTTAGAGAATGACATCAACCCATTAGCGGAGAAGCTAAAATCATCTCCCTAAGTAGATAATATTAATGTTGATATCTGCTATGACTTTGTGGTTATTTTATAGAATTTTTTAACAATTCGAATACCATTCAATAATTTATATTGTTTTCAAAATGAGAGACCTAAACATCATAGTTATAGGGTAAGACCAATAAACGTTTTTTGAGATTTAAAATTAAAATCATTTATTTTGCATGATCTATAGTAATATATTAATCTAAAGAGTGTGTTTGTTGTTTACAAATTTACTTGAATAAAGAAAATTTTGAATTTGAATTGGATCAGGTTTAATCTTTTATGATAATTCAAATTCATATTCAAATTCAAAATATTCTTTATTCAAATAAACTTGTAAACAATTGCTTTTGAATCGTTAACTCTAATGCTGGTTCGGAAAGCTGTTCCTACCGAGAAGAGCCAGCAAGAAACGCGGCGGTTGTTTTTTCAAAAATATAATTCTTAATACTATTTACATTAAGCCGTTACTGTCTTGTACAGGTTCAAAGAGAGCTATATCCACACATTCTTATCTTCAAAATAATCTTCAAGAGTATAGTAGGCTTTCTGTATAAGCCTCTATTAAACAGTGTTTTTAAACTGCTGTAATGGCAAAGCTGAAATTGATTGCGGAATTTTATTATAGAACTAGCTTATACCCGCAACTTCGTTCGCGGCGACTGTAGTCTTGGGATTACCAGTAGCTTCTGTCACTCTCCAACTGCAAATATCTCTATAGAATAATCAGAATATTCAGAGAGATTTATAGTTTCAGCAAGAGCATAATTTTATTATTATAGTAAATAACCCGTACATGCAATATATATTAAAAGGAGACTTCCTAGATTGGGCTTATCTGTTACAGTAAACTCCATATATGTACATCAAACAAATTCTTAATTTTTTTTCTGGTATTAAATATCACAATAAATATTATAAACTAATAACGTGCAAGAAAACTTTAATAATAACATTTATATGCAACGTATGAATTGTCAACCTGTTTTTTTTTAATTACCTATATAGGTTCACCGCTGGATTCTAAATTTTAGTATAAATACGAAAAAATATATTATTAGAATTTTTAAATTATGTTTAAAATAAGTATCTGTAAATATATTAAAGTCTCGTTGTTAACTGTAATGACTTTTCAGATATTAAAATGGTGTTAAAAGTAAAAAATACATGTCAATTATTAGTCATTTTTTTTACTTGTTGCCATAGACTACTATCTAAAGACTTATTCCGTTTTGACGTAAACCGGAAAAATTGGAATCTAAACACTTCTGTAAATTCAGATATGACTTGATTTTGAGACATCGTGAATAAAAAAAAAATCCAAAGTTTTATTATAGATGGCGGTTTGAATGTCATCCTATTTAATTCCGGTTGAATTAAAATAATTTCTATAGCCTACATGTTACCACAGTGCATAAGGAATAATGTACCAAATTTCATCGATACTGGTTCAGGGGATTGACCGTTAAAATGTAACATGTATGTTACGTGACAGACAGACAGACAGACAGACTTACTTTCAGGCAGACTTTCACATTTTGTAATATTACTAAGGATAACGATAGATTAACAATTTCGAACCACTCCATATTATGAAACAACAGTGTCCCCGCAGCTGTCTGTCTGCTTAAAATAAATTTAACAGCTGATTTACGGACTTCATTCAATAGAAAGAATCTATACTAATATATAAAGCTGAAGAGTTTCTTTGTTTGTTTGAACGCACTAATCTCAGGAACTACTGGACTGATTTGAAAAATTATTTGAATGTATTTGAACAGTAGCATTTTTAATATGAATAATTACACTTCTTTCACTCCACTACCACGTAGTCCGGATAGGATTACCATGGTAGATATAGGCTCCAGTCGCCTTCTTAATGGAGAGAAAAGGCTTTGTCGACAATGGGAGATAGTAACAGGCCATAACTTTCCTTACAGAAATAATAAAACATTTTTTTTTTAATAATTAAAATGCAAAGCTTAATACAAATGGTCCGATTACGTTTATTTTGATTTAAGCACCTAGGATTCCATTTGCTATTTCAGCCCACTTAAAACAAAAAAATTGCTAAAAATATATCATATATTTTGTCCTAATATATATTGTTACATTTTCATTTAAAATCTATACTAATATCTTTGAGACTTTGTTTATTTGAACGCGCTAATATCAGGAACTACTGGGCCGAATTGACCGAATTCTTTGTTTGTAAGATGGTCCATTTATCGAGGAAGGCTATAGCCTACATAATACCACGCTTAAATAAATAGGAGAGGAGCAGCAAAAAAAATATTGCGAAAACAGCAATATTTAAATTTAATTTCCATGCGTGCGCAGTAAATGGTGAAATTAATTCAGCATAACACTTCTAAATAAAAATATAAAAGTCTGCGACAGCATATGTATATCTAATTCTTAAGGTTAGCCCACTTTAACCATTTCATGGTAATCAAAATACTATATTACGGTTTAAATCTTTTCACGCGGGCGGCAATTGCTAGTTTCAAATAAACGCCTTCAAGGAATAAAAAGTTTCAAACAACATGCACCCTCATTAACAATGATTATTAACCATATTATACCTTGGTTAGGTGAAATCTTTACATTTAAATCTTACCTGTAAGTGTGACTCACCGTTCAGTTTAGCCCGTGCATTATAATGCTATCGATAAGTGTATGTTACACTATTGTTATACTTAAAAAACTCGAATAAAAATGGGTATTTCTTAAAAAAATCACCTTCAGACCCGCCTTCAGATTATTTCTCATAAAAACATTTTTGTGCTTCTCTTAGTAATATATGTAATTCAGTAACTTAGATCGCTTCAGGAACGGCGTTAAATGGAAAAATGTAAGTACCAGTATTTGCTGACCGATTTAAATAAAAAATACTTTTTATGTTGAATGAGGTTTTCTGCTATATATTAGTAAAAAAAGCGTCTAAATCGGATCAGCGGTTTCTGAGATTAGCGGGAACAAAGGCACAATGCCTAAAAAACTGGAATAAAAAATGTGAAATTCTTCAAAAAAAGTCTGCTTCAGACCGGCCTAGTTCTCATAAAAATATTTGTGCTTCTCTTAGATATGGTAATATATGCAATCCAGTAAGTAAAATCGCTTCAGGAACGGCAAAAACGGAAAAAAATGCAAGTACCAATATCATAGTAAACGACCTTCCAACTTAAAATTGACATATCTTTTTTATTTGTTGACCGATTGAAATAAAACATATCCTATATGTTAAGTGAGGTTTTCTACTACATATTAGTGAAAACCGCGTTCAAATCGGATCAGCGGTTTCTGAGATTAGCGGGAACAAACGCACAGACATACAGACAAACAGACAAACAGAGAAACAGACAAAAATTTTAAAAACTATGGTTTCATGTTAAGAAGCGTGTTTTGAGACATAAGATAACACAAACTTTTTCTTAAAAATATTAAGTGTACAGATTTTAACATCTCTACGATTTTATTATATGTATTGATTTTATACTAAAACCCACAAACGACTTACTTTTGGCGCAAAGCAGGAGCCGCAAGCTTATGTCGGTTCCTGCTTTGTCTATTGTATACATCACCTATCGTTTTATAATTCTTTATATTTTTATGTAAAAGTAAGTAAGTAACGGCCTGTTACTATCCCACTGCTGGGCATAGGCCTCTTCTCTCCGTTTTTAGAGAGAAGGATTGGAGCTGAGACCTACCACGCTGCTCCAATGCGGATTGGTAGGTTACACATATCCCCAGAATTCTCTAGAGATATGCAGGTTTCCTCACGATGTTTTCCTTCACCGAAAAGCTTGTGATAAATTGCAAGTATCAATTTGACACATAAGTTTTACTAGTAAATTGGTCCCGTGTAGGCACCAATGAGTTTTTGAATTTTTATGTAAGTACATAAATTAAATTGCTTAATCAATAATGAATAAAATAATCTTAATAAGAGCTGTAATCTTCATTACCTGATAACATAGCGATTTCAAGATCTTTAATTATAAACGTCCCCGCGAACAGGTTGCTCTTAATCAACCCTCAAGTAATGAGGGCTATCCGAAGGGTGGAATCAATTAATGAATATTTTACTAGGAGCTGAATCTTTATAAACGTTTCGTGTCGGGATTTTTGGGGATTCTCCCGGATTTGCGGGTGATTTATCGTCTAGTGATTTGATTGATTTAAAATCAGTTGGAGTCATTTAAAGATATTGTCTATATCTTGGATATTTGAATGACTTAATCTTGTATGTTCATATATATATAAATATATTTTCTGAATCTCGGAAAAGACTCCAACGACTTTCGTGAAATTCAGCTTGAAAGGGGTTTTTGGCGAGAAGAATCGATCTAGATATGTTGTATTCTAAAAAAAAATATAGTTTTATCCTTGTTCTTGGGCATTTAAAGGTATAATGTAAATTGCAAGCAAAGGATTTTTTAGCTGTCAAATGTAATGTTGCGATAGCCGATGGGTAACGGGCGGACCTAAAATATTCAAAACCTAGGTTCGAATCTCACATGTCATACGCTCCATCTTTCTTTTTTAATTTTATAAATATATTTTTTGTATCTTTAAAAAAAAAAATAAAGTAGAATAGACCACTCTCTCTCCTACCGAGGTGTCGTAAAATACGGCAAAGGTACGCAGCCAAATCATGTAACAACATGTTTATAACATGTTGTGCCGACCCCACTTACAGTGGGATAAGGGCAGGTAGATTTTTTTATATCTTTTAATTACCGAACTAGGCACGGACACCCAGGTACTATATATTATTTATTTACACGTATTATATTGGATGGAATTTATTTAAGATTCAATTTTTCAAAAGTTTTATCACTATTGTTGCAGCGGATTAGTCGTGAACGTAACAGACAGGCAGTAAGACGAATTCTGATATGAATGAATGTATAAAAATACCTATAAACTAATTGAAGTTTACGACAAGAGAAACACCGTCGGATTCTTTAAATTCCAGGTTTAACGATCACCTCATCTCCGACATGTCGCGACTTCAAACGGATAATAGCTAGAAATATTTTTCAAACGTCGTCTCATATAAAGTGATTATTATCTGGGCCGTAAATGTTTTTATTAAAAATAAAAAGAACGGCTGCAAATTGATTATAATAAAAACATTAACACGTCCAAAAGCAACGGTAAATGTTGAGGTTCAATTCTAAAAAAGCTTCATCTCTAGCAGAAAACGATAAAGAAGTTTCCTATATAGGACATAGAAAATCAGGATGTCAAGAATAAACCATCTAACATATAAAAAGCTGCACTCCAAGAATGCCGGTAGAAAAGAAAACTTGAATATTAACGTTGTACATTTTTGATATTTTGGAATGGCTTTTTTAGGTTAACGACCTGCGATAACGGGTTAGTTAGTCAGTAAATATGTTTTGATTTAATTCCTGTCTTAAGTAAGATAGCAACTACGAAATACATAGACAGTACGACAGACAGACTTTCGCATTTATGCTAATTTATTTTTGTAATAGAGATCGCAGAATGTCTTGTGTTATTCTCGGTAAAATCACCTTTCCGAACTAGTGATAGCTTTATAATTTGACATTTCGACAAAGCTTGTCAATTTGATTAGCCAAATTGAACAAAGAATATATAAAAAAAAATTTCTCCTTTATACTTAAGTAACGGCCTGTTACTATCCCACTGCTGAGAATAGGCATCTTCTCTCCGTTTTGGGAGAGAAGGATTGGAGCTAAGACCTACCACGCTGCTCCAATGCGGATTGGTAGGTTACACATACCTCCAGAATTCTCTAGAGATATGCAGGTTTCCTCACGATGTTTTCCTTCACCGAAAAGCGTGTGATAAATTGCTTTAAAATCCTTTATACTTATCCAATAATAAATAGCAATTTTCCCAAAGTTAACCCATATTATCTCTTTCAACAAGTCAATGACACATAATGACAGCGACAATGCTTTTTTATGTAATCAACCAACTATATGAAGATGGTTGTATTTGAAACATGTTGTAACAAATATTTTGATAGCCGTGTGGTATCCGGCTGAGTAGAATAGAACAACCTCTTTTCTTACCGAGGAGTCGTAAAATACGACTAACGTTTACGTTTAAGTTGAAGTCAAGCAGGCGGCCGGTCGCTAAAACGCAGCCAAATCATGTGATAGCATGTTTATAACTTGTTGTGCCGACCCCACTTAGAGTGGTATTAGTGCAAGAGGATGATGATGTAACAAATATTTTGAATTTGAATTAGTAGGCATCAGTATTACATAAAAAAGCTCCATGCAATGGAACTGTAGAACACTGGAGTGGCTTCACTGTGCATTACGAAAGAGCCCCGAGATCAAAACTGAAAGCAATTTGTAAAGATTACCGCCAGAGCGGGCCGTGTAGATTGTTCATTAAAAGAGATTTAACTTTTAAGTTTGTTCCTTTAAAATATAGCTTCCAAGTGCTCATTTGTTATTCAATAGATACTCTTTACAAGGTGCACCAGAAACAATGATCTATGATGAAACTTTGAAAACGTTAACTTATGCGTCATGTACGCAAATATCTTTAATATTTAAATGTGTTAATCTTGTATAGACTGGCCCGTTGGAGCAGTGGGTAGTGATCCTGCCTTCAGCTCCGCGGGTCGCGGGTTCGATTCCTGCCGAGGGCCACCATTTTCTATATATGAATTTGATGGTCTTTGAGCCTGGGTGTATATTTGTATTAAAGTATATATTTAAAAAATATATAAGTATATATTCACCAGTTGTCTGTCTACCACAACACAAGTATTAAGTTACTTACTTTGGGGACGGACGAACGTGTGTCTAAGTGTCCCATATATTTATTATTATTATTATTGTATGTATATATATAATTTTTTCGGAATATCAGAAACGGCTCCAACGATTTTCCTAAAACATACCATGTAGGGGGTTTTGGGGAAGAAAAATCGATCTAGCTAGGTTTTATATAAAAAAATCGGTTTATCCCTGTTTTTGGGTATTAAAATATAATAATATTAATATTGAATATAAAACACTATTTTTGCCATATACTACCAAGTTAGCGTAGCTTATTCGGGGAACTGGTAGTCTTTAGAAATGAAAATACCTACCTATGATCGATCCCCAACTACCTAATTATTATTACCTAATAATTATTTTTTTTTTATTTTGTTAAAATTACCGAGCAATGCTCAGTCAACAAGGTACTATATATTAGATAACATCATCCTCCTGCCTTTATCTTACTCTAAGTGGAACATGTTGTCACATGATTTGGTTACGTATTTTACCGCCGCCTATCTTTTTTTTTTTTTTTTTAACAGGAAAAAACCCCTTATGGGTACCGCCGCCCGACGGGGACAGGCGGCGGTTATGTCGGACTCGCACCGACTAAAATAACCTGTGTGCTCCACTACGCTGCTGGTGGCGGGGATAGGGGGGTACCTATGAAGACATTGCCCCCCATCCCCGCCAGCAGCAACTCTGTAGCCCAGAGTGCGCCACCTCTGGGTCGGGGCCTCTCTGAAAGTGGCCCCTCCCTCCGCTGGACGATGCATCGGGAGCACCAGATGCATCGAACGCCTCGGGGACCTAACTCCAGCGAGCGTCCGATAAACCCCGTTCGGATCGCTCGGAGGTCCCCGTTAGGGCGGCATGCGACGGACTTCGGCGAGTCGCCTGCGCCCCGCTCGCCTGCGGCGGATTGGATCCAAGGACTCGACTTCCCGGATCCGCCCCGCCGCCTCCTTCCGCGAGATAACGTCCTCGCAGAAGGAGGCCATCGCTGCCCACGATCGCTCCCTGTCCACCATGGCGCGAACCACAGTGGGCAGGGAGAGATCGTGCCCCACCTGTGCCACGAGTTCCGCCCGCTGAACCGCCCAAGCTGGACAGTCTGCGAGCGTGTGCAGCGCCGTGTCAAAGTCGGCGCCACACTCGTGGCACTCACCAGTCGCCTCGCGCTGGGCCACCCTCCACAGATACCACCCGAAACAACCATGTCCGGAAAGCACCTGTGTCAGGCGGAAGGTGAGGACCCCATGCTTCCTGGCGACCCAGCCCTGGAGAATGGGCTGGATGGCCGAAATCGTCCAGGCTCCTGCACTGGGCGATTCAAGCCGCCGCCTCCATTGGCGGAGGAGCTCTTCCTGAGCTGCCCTCCGCCAATCCACCTCTACCGCCGCTGAGTCTCCCCCCGGTGAACGGGCTTCGACTCTACGGCGGTAGGCCTGAGCTAGCACCTCGGCCTCTAGGTCCCACGGAGGGGACCCGGCCAAGGCGCAGACCGCCTCGCCGGAGATGGTCCGGTAGCCCCGCACAAGTCTGACCGCCATGATCCTCTGCGCCCTGCGCAGCAAGGGCAAGGATCTCGCGGTCAGCCGCCCTGCCCATACGGGAGCGCCGTACAGGGCCATCGACCGAACCACCCCGGCGTATAGGCGCCGGCAGCCTGCATTAGGCCCTCCCAAATTCGGGAGGAGCCTGCTCAGGGCTCCGGCGGTCGCCGTTAACTTAGGGGCGAGCCGCCGGAAGTGGGCCTCGAACGTCCATCGGCTGTCGAGGAGCAATCCCAGGTACTGTAGTGTACCCGAGATTTCGATGGACGTCCCGCCCACCACCAACCGAGAACCCCCTGGGGGCGCCATCCGAGGCCTGTGGAAGCAAATGGCCTCGGATTTCTCCAAGGCCACCCCCAGTCCCAGCCGGCGAATCCGGGCCACAACGTGAGCCGTGGCCGCGGTCGCCAGCACCCGGGCTTCCCGGTGGGTGCTCGCGCGGGCAGTCACGAGGGTGTCGTCTGCATAACAGAACAGACGCACCCCCGGAAGCATTTGCCCGCGCAGCACCCAGTCGTAGCCGATGTTCCACAGGAGGGGGCCAAGAACCGACCACTGTGGAACACCGCACGATATCCTCCGCTCCTTCCACCCACCCCCAGCCGTCGGGTACCTGACAGCGCGATCAGCCAGATAGTTACTGACCACACGCTGCAGGTACATGGGGATGCGGTGGAAGCGTAGGGCCTCCTTGATCACTCCCCAGGGCAAGGTGTTGAATGCGTTAGCGATGTCCAACGACACCGCCAACACCACCTCACGCCGGGTTGTCGCCTCCTCCGCCAGAAGTCTCACACCCTCAATACAGTCGAGGGTGGACTTACCCTGGCGGAATCCGCACTGGAGGCAACTGAGGTCAGGCCCTACCTCCCGGAGGTGCTGGACTATGCGGGAAGCTATTATGCGTTCGAGCAGCTTCCCCGCTTCGTCCAGCAAGACGATGGGCCGATACGCGGAGGGTGTATCGGCCGGTCTACCCTCCTTCCTGAGCAGGACTAGTCTCCCCGTTTTCCACCTACGGGGAAAGAGGCCCTGCTCGAGGCAGGCACTGAACGTTGCCCTGAGTCCAGACTCCAACGGACCCAGGGCAAGAGACCAGGCGCGCCCAGGGATACCGTCAGGGCCGGGGGCAGTGTTTTTCGCCTTCATGCGACTCACCGCCCCGGCTAACTCCCACTCCGACACCCCCGGCGCACCCGACTCAGTGCCATCCTCCTCCTCGAGAGGCGCCATACGAGGCGGCTCCACCTCGGCTCCTTGCGGGAACAGGGCTTCCACAACGGATTCAACGAAATCCGGCCGAAGGCTCTCGGTAAGGGGGGGAGCGCGGGCACGAAGTTTCTTCCGTGCCGCTATGTACGGCCTCCCCCACGGATTCCGACTGAGCTCTTCGGCCATCTCCTTGTGGGCCCTGTCCTTGGCCTCGGCGATCGCCATCCGCAAGGAGGTGCGGACAGCCCGATAAGCCTCGTAACGGCGCCTCTCCTCCTCGACGTCGCGTCGTCTACGACGCCTGTACCGAGTGTACTGGCGGCGCACGGACACGCACTGTTCGCGCAGCCGCGCCAGCTCCTCCGACCACCAGTACACCCCACGTGCCGGCCCTGTGCCACGCACCCTCGGCATGCTGGCGTCGCAGACGAGCGACATCCGCCGCTGGAGATCCTCGACCTCCGCGGCGACCCCTCCACTCACGGCCCCAGCAGCCCACGCCTGGACGGTTGCGGCCTCGACGAGGAACTCGGGATCCATTTTTCTGATGGACCACCGAGGGCCGTAATCTCTTCTCGACCGGGGGGAAGTGGGAGCATGGCGTGCGGACACCTCGAACCATATATATCGATGGTCCGAGAGTGTTTCCACACCCACCATTACTTCCCAATTCCTGACACATGGTGACATGGCGGCATCGACAAAGGTAACGTCGACTTTGGAGCCGCCATTCCAACGCACGCATGTGTCAGCTGTCCCCCGGTTCATGACAACCATCCCAGTCGAGGCCAACCAACCCTCCAGGAACCTCCCCCTGACGTCCGTGACCGGAGAACCCCACGCGGCGGATTTCGCGTTGAGGTCCCCGGCCAGGACCACCTTGCAGGGGCGTAACCTATTCACCAAATCTCCGACTTCAGCCATGAAGAGCTCGAAGTCGGAGAACGGTCTGTTCGGTGAAAAGTACACCGCCGCCTATCTAACGTCAACTTACCTTAGTCGTATTTTACTACACCTCGGTAAGAAAGAGAGTGGTTTATTCTAATCAACCGGATACCACACAGTGAGTTAACATTACCTTAGTCGCCTTTTACGACACCTCGGTCGCATGTTGTAGAGTCTATCTCGTGATGATGCTTCGGCTGCGTTGCCAAACGATTGATGAGTTTGTGATAGTGAACGTGTGTAGTGCTTGTGTATTGTGGTGGCGGTGGTGGAGGTGCATCTGCCTTTACTAATCCTGCATGTATCAGGTATGAAATATAGTCCACTTTACGTTAAGCATTATATATATTTTACTTTATCGCGGATTATAGCATAATAATTATATTATTACTTTCGTATTATGGATCTCCGCAAAGTAACGTAACGTAGTAAATTTTATAGATTACTCACACGGTAATATTACTGTAATATAATAAACTTATAATACTCAGTATATTACGCCGTGTGGTATCCGGCTGAATAGAATAGTACCACCCTCTTTTCTTACCGAGGTGTCGTAAAAGGCGATTAAGGTAAATCAACCCGCCGTGTGGTATCCGGCTGAGTAGAATAGACCAACCTCATTTTTTACCGAGGTGTCGTAAAAGGCGACTAAGGTAAGTTGACCCACCGTGTGGTAGCCGGTTTAGTAGAATAGACCACCCTCTTTCTTGCCGAGGTGTCGTAAAATACAACAGAGGCAAGTTGACGTCAGGCAGGCGGCCGGTTGTAAAAACGCAGCCAAATAATGTGAAAGCATGTTATAACATGTTGTGCCGACCCTACTTAGAGTGGGATTAGGGCAGGAAGATGATGAATACTCAGTATATTATAACACTTTTCTAAAATAAATACGAAACTTGGCTGCAATTTTAGAAATCATAAGCAATAATAGTTTTTTCATGAAAAATGCTAAAATACTATCGAAATTCTCAAACGTAGTTGTACAATGTGAAATCGTTACGAATATATCTTTGAAGCGCTTACTGTGACATCTGCCGTGACACTGAAAAAGCTATGCCAAATCACATTACTTTACACTTGTAGATAAGGCGTCGTTCATATAATTCTAAATTTCACAACGAATATAATGTTGCAGAAACGCTGTGTTGTATCCGGTTAAGTAGAATATACCACTCTCTTTCTTACCAAGGTGTCCTAAAATACGACTAAGGTAAGTTGATGTCAAGCAGGCGGCCGACCCTAAAATAGATAGCCAAATCATGTGACAACATGTTCATAAAATGTTGTGCCGACCACACTTAAAGTGGGATAAAGTCAGGAAGAATAAGAATATAATATCGCAGAAGTAAAATAAGGGATATCATAAAATTTTCACTCTCCTGCCCTTATAAAATTCTAAGTGGGTTTGATATCTCACTGTATTAATTAACTCAATGAAATAAATAAACAAAAAGTTATTTTTGCCTCGTAACCGAAGCATCATCAGGAGATAGACTTCACGACTTTTATCACCCTCTTTTTCTCGCACTTTTATCGTAGGACTATTGTTGACATTGTGGTAGTGAATATGTGCTCTGCTAGAATGTAAAGTGATAGTGTTGGTGTGATATATATGAATTTTACAAATTCTATATACATAAGGTATGAAAACGGATACTAATCTTTACTTATTATTACATAGATTTTCTCCAGAAATTCTTCTCGCGGATTATAAAAAAAATCATTAATCATTACTTTTTAATTCTGTACAAATGCAAAATAAAGCTTAATTCTATAAGCTATTTTTTTAATTAAAAGGGACAGTTCATCGTTGGTTCCAAGAAGCACGTGATAAATTAAAAATATTTTTTTATTTATATATTTATTTAGGCCATCAACAATATATACATTAAATATGTTCAAAAGAAACATGATACATTAATTTATTTATTTATTTAAAACTTTATTGCACTTAGATATTAAAATATACAAAATTACGAAAAAGAACTTAACCTTATTAGTGAACATAGAAACTAAATACTATATTAATTAAAGATGGCTACAACATTTACAATATTAACAAATATCCATATTAAGGTAGAAAAAGATGACAATAACAAATTATGTAAACTAGGTTTCAGTTAAAAGTAAAGGTAAAAATTATTTATTAATTAATTAATACGATGATTTTTGTCTTTTAAAATAGCTGGTAGTATGATCTAACCTTAAGATGATGTCGAAAGTCAGTACCGCGACCTAATCTCCTATTTCGATCCGTGAGCCTAGTAGACCTGGCGCCCGCTATGTGTTTGCATTTTTTTTCATAACGTTGTTAGTTTTGGACGTTACAACGTCGAAATAAAAAATATTGGTCAGTCGCAAGCCGTTAGACGTGCGCGTAGTTCCGTACATAAAAATAATATATGGGCGTCGCAGTCCGGGCAAAAATTGTTAATTTATAGAAAAATTTATAGCGTCCTGCAGCCAAATGTCTTAGAATTAAATCTATTGTAACCTTTTGCAGGAAATACGTATATTAAAAATAATTTGCATGCCAAGAATGGCGAAATACGAATGCTATAAATTACTAACATGCATTTACATCAGATTTAGAAACTCTGTCTATAAATTCTAATATTTATTTTGTGTGAAATATAAAGTTATGAGTGAGTGAGTGTAGACATTTTACGATTTTTTTTATCATCATTCTCTAAGTCGGGTTGACACAACATATTATAATTTTAGTTGTATTTCATGACACATGATAAGAAAAAGAAAGAAGTTGGTCTATTCCACTCAGCTGGATATTACAAACGGGTCACCTTACCTAAGTCACCTTTTACAACACGGCAAATTAAAATTTTATTGTACCTACCTATTGTTTTCCTGTACCGAAAAGCGTGTGATAAATTGCAATTACAAATTAGACACAAAAGTTTTTACAAAAATACGTATTGGTGCCTTTCCAGGTTTAAGCCCGTGACTCCTCGAAAGACGCACGGTTTCACCACAGGGCTATCACAGATTCAGTTGAGCTAGTTAAATAAATATACAGGGCAATGAGTCCTGTATATTTATTTAACTAGCTTGTATCCACGACTTCGTTCGCGTCGACTGTTGTAATGTGATAGCTCTATAATAGATGGCTCTTTTCAATGTCATCCTATTCCTGTAGAATTAACATGATTTCTATAGCCTATATGTTATACCAGTGTACCAATAATTGTGCCAAATTTCATCGATACTGATTCAGTGGATTCGCCGTGAAAGAGTAACAAACATACATCCATACTGACAAACTTTCGCATTTATAATATTAGTAGGATTTTTAAACTCGTGCGTAACCCTAACCGCGCGAAACGTGTACATGATAGATTGCGGTTTAAGTGCTTTATTTTAGGTGATGAACATTTTGTTTCGTCTGCGCCGGCGCCAGGGCGGAGGTGCGGAAAACCCGGCTCACGCTTGACGATTGATACCTCACTGCCTTTGATCTCAAAGTCGGTTAATTGATGTTTATAAAACACTTTACAGCGTTAATTGCCATGTCTAGACGATTAGTAAACGGCCATATTGGGAAGCTTTGGGTGTTTGTTGATATTAAATAAAGTGATCAATGTGAGGGGAGAGCATATCCCTTATGTCCTTAAGTATCAGTAAAATAAGCTTCATCATCTTCCTGCCCTTATCCCATTCTAAGTGGGGCCAGCAAAACAAGTTGTAAACAAGCTGTCACATGATTTAGGTACGTATTTTACGATCAGCTGCCTGCCTGACGTCAACTTTCCTTAACAACAACACCTCGGTAAGGAATGAGGTTGGTCTATTCTAATAAACCGGCTACCACACGGCGGGTTAACTTACCTTAGTCGCCTTTACGATACCTCGGTAAGGAATGAGGGTGGTCTATTTTACTAAACCGTAAACCGTACGGTGGGTCAACTTACCTTTGTCGTATTTTACGACACCTCGATAAGAAATGATGGTGGTCTATTCTACTCAGCCAGTCACCACACCGCGGTTCAACTTACCTTAATCGTATTTTACGATACCTTGGTAAGAATTGAGCGTGGTCTATTCTACTAAACCAGTTACCACACGGCGGGTCAACTTACCTTAGTCACCTTTTACGACACTTAATAAATGAGGGTAGTCTATTCTACTCAGCCGGATACTACACGGCATATCACTTAATTATTATTTTACAAAGAACTATTCAATATGAACATAATATACCTTCATGAAATTGAAATAACATGCCAAAACATACGAGGAAAGTTGCCAGATATAATAAATATGGTAACTCTAAGGCTGGATTCAGACTATGATGCCGTTCTCGGTACGATCTCGCGCCGTTCTCGGTCCGGTCAAATCTCACTGTGTCTACACTACTCAATGCCGTTCTCGGTTCGATCTCGATTCATGGTCGACATACGATGTTTAAAAAAAGAATCATATTAATTTTATTCGCCAGAAAATGGAATTCAATTTTTCTATTGAAGAATTAGCAACAATAGCATTTTGGATAAACAAGATATAAATTTAAAAAAAATTACAACAAAAAGAAAAGAAAAAAAGGGGACAAGAAAATATGGGTTTTAGTAAAAGTAAAAGTTTATTGTCTATCCATTAAGGGTTTTGCCAATAATCACCACGCTTGGCATGCGGGTTGGTGATCGCAGTGCTGACCCTTTCGCACCGACAACGCTGCTGCCCGCTGTCGGTCTGTTAGATTTAAGTCAGCTTGAGAATGGTTATACCGCCATTGGTCGGTCGCCAGAGCCTCGTCGGCGCCAGAGCCTCGTCGGTATATTGACGACCTCAAAAAGGTCGCGGGGAGCCGCTGGATCCAAGCGGCACAAAATCGTGGATTGTGGCGATCCCTTAAGGAGACCTAGGTTCAGCAGTGGACGTCCACCGGTTGAGAAAGAAGAAGAAGAAGAAAAGTTTATTACCGAGAAAAGAGGATGGCGAATATTACACTTTATTTCGTCATTTGGTAAATAATGAAGAATAATGTTCATTATATTGATTTAGGATTGTATTCAGGAATATTTGAAATGATTTTTAAAATAATTGAGCGCAAATTTTAAAAAGAAACACCTCTTTTCGTCAGGTTACTAATGGTTTGGATAAGGTAAGTAATAAAATATCATATTTTATAAAATTTGTATATTTAAATTATAACAATCATTTACATGCATGAATATTACATAATATGTATATAGCGGTGATGGTGTTGGTTGATAATGCATTTTCCTGTTGAGGTCCTGTTTTTTTTTCTGTTTATATTTTTTTGTTTATTCCAGTGGTACATTACTAGCGAACGTATTGACGGAATAAATTTCTAATTAAGCTCCTTCATTGACATCAATTTATCTTATCATAGTTGTTGGTTCATCTGTCTCTTCAATATCCATATCACGAATATTGTAATTGTTAACTTCATCATCGGCAATAATGGATATTCGTAGTCTATTACAGTTATGTACTCATTAATAAATTACATTTGGTCGTGATATCGCCATTTGCAAACTTTGTAAGCTGCTTGGCCACTTTTGGCCACTTTTTAATTTAGAGAGGTATTTTCGATATTGAGCTCTTAGTCGCTCCCATCGATTCCTTGCTCCTATAATAGAAATATAACGTTTATAAATAAGGATATGTAACAACATGCATTCTGCATAATATTATTAGAAATTCTGGAATTCGATGAATTTCGAGGGTAATTTGTATTACATTAATAATAATCACGTGCAAAATCTAATAAGACAAAGAGGAAATGCATACGCCTATAGGCATAAGTGAAATAAAAATCAACTCTCCTGAAGATCAGTGCCATGGCAAGAAAAACTTGCGATATAATTACAATAAAGCAATATATTTTTATTTTGTAAATATTGTCACTGTAGTAGTGTGACTGCAAATCATACAGGCTGCGTCTACTTTTCACAAATTCAATATGTCTTTCATCTGCAAATAATAAATATTCAATTTATTTTTTATTTTTTGAAAACAGTCGACCATTTATTTATTAATTTAACTCTATGCACTTTTCTCAAAAAAAAGGCACAGTGAAAGACTGGTAAAATAATTATAGCAGAATTATTCTTTATCTACAACAAATGTTATAAACCACATAAGAAATAGTTAACTTTTTCTGAACTCTACGATTTATTACCAAACATATCATCTTCCTGCCCTTATCCCACTCTAAGTGGGGTCGACACAACATGTTATAAACATGCTGTCAAATGATTTGGCTGCGTTTTTACGACCGGCCGCCTGCCTGACGTCAACTTACCTCAGTCGTATTTTATGACACCTCGGTAAGAAAGAGGGTGGTCTATTCTACTTAACCGGATACCACACGGTGAGTCAACTTACCTTAGTCGCCTTTTACGACATCTCAGTAAGAAATGAGGGTGGTCTATTCTACTCAGCCGGATACCACACGGCGGGTCGACTTACCTTAGTCGCCTTTTACGACACCTCAGTAAGAAATGAGGGTGGTCTATTCTACTCAGCCGGATACCACACGGCGGGTCGACTTACCTTAGTCGCCTTTTACGACACCTCGGTAAGAAATGAGGGTGTTCTATTCTACTCAGCCGGATACCACACGGCGGGTCGACTTACCTTAGTCGCCTTTTACGACACCTCGGTAAGAAATGAGGGTGGTCTATTCTACTCAGCCGGATACCACACGGCGGGTCGACTTACCTTAGTCGACTTTTACGACACCTCGGTAAGAAAAGAGGGTGGTACTATTCTATTCAGCCGGATACCACTCGGCGGATTTATTACCAGACATAATTATTTAAGTAATTTTATTTAACATAAATGCTAAACACATGCGGCGCGACGGATGAAAGACTGCAGTTAAAACAAAAGAAGCGAGTTCAGGTCGAGACAGGTCCGATCTCACTTCAGTCAAATTTTCTTGCCGACGAACTGACGCTCGACCGATATCGGATCGGTACTGGCCCGATACTATAGTGTGAATACTCTGATTCTTTTTTATTTAAGAATATTTTACCGGACCGAGAGCGGAGCGAGATCGAACCGAGAACGGCATCATAGTCTGAATCATGCCAAAAGTTCAATTCAGACTATGATGTCGTTCGCGGTTCGTTCTCGCTTTGTAGTTGACATAAGACGTTTTGGAAAATAACTATATAAATTTAATTCAACAGCATTTAGTATTTCAATATAAAAATCAGAAAAGAAAAGCAAGAAAAAATAAAAAGAAAAGAATAACCGAGTAATAAAAAAGGCTAAAAGAAAATTAAAAGAAAAGTCAAGAAAAATCAAAAGAATAGCACAAAAAGAAAAAAAAAAGACAGAAAAGAAGATTCAAAAGAATAGAAGAAAAGGAATAAGAAAGAAAGAAAAGCTGATAAAAAATTATAATAATTCAATCACTTATAACAAATTTTATAAAATACATGATAAATACTTACCTAATTCAGATTCCCACTATTTATTACCTTTAACTTAATTTGATTTAATTAAAACACACTAGCGGCACGACTGATGAAAGTCTGGAGTTAAAACAGAAGCGTGTTCATATTGTCGATGTCGGTACAACGCCGAGACCGGTTCGATCTCGCTCCAGTCAAAATATTCTTTTTGACGAACCGGTGCTGGAGCGATATCGGACCGGGACCGGAGCGATACGATAGTGTGAACACTCTGACTGTTTGTTGTTTAACAATATTTTACCGGACCGAGAACGGAGCGAGATCGTACCGAGAACGGCATCATAGTCTGAATCCAGCCTAAACAAAATCACGTACTGAGGGCCTTAGGTTATTGACATAGGAATATATACTTTGTAGTGTAGAGAAAAGGTTAAATTCGCAAGAGATATCTTTCAATGCTTGTATTTCCATTGTGATAGGTTTATATTTTTGACCACAGGAATCATAAAATGGAGGTTGGCCAGTTTCCGAATTTTTATTAACTATTCATATAAAATTTAATATAAATATGGTATATTCAAGAGATATCGGTCTTTAGCCTTTTATGCTTTGATGTAATATAGAATTTACAATTAACAGTTAAAAACACCGTTAAAAAGAGGCTGATACAGATAGCCTATTATATATACTCTTAAGGATTACTTAGATGATAAAATTGTGTGCGTATAGCTCTTTTCGACCCTGTACAAGACAATAATGACTGAATGAAAAAAGCGACTAACGTAAGTTGACCCGCTATGTGGTATCCGTCTGAATAGAATAGGCCACCCTCATATTTTACCGAGGTGTCGTAAAAAGCGACAAATCGAAGTTGATCCGTCGTGTGATATCCAGCTGAGTAGAATACACCACCCTTATGTTTTACCAAGGTGTTGTAAAAGGCGACTAAGGCCAGTCAACACGCAGTATGGTATCCGGATGAGTAGAATAGACCACCCTCTTTCTCACCGAGGTATCGTAAAATATGACTAAGGTAATTCTACGTCAGGCGGGCGGCTGGTTTTAAAATACGTAGCCAAATCAGGTGACAACATATTTATAACATGTTTTGCGGACCCCACTTAGAGTGGGATAAGGGCAGGAGGATGATAGGTGCATTGAATTCCAAGATTTTAAGGTCTAATAAAATTTTTCGATTCTAGAAATCCAAATCAACAAAAGTAAGGCTTTGTTATCTTAAACAAAGGTTCCAACAATTATTTGACCACGGGCGATCGCTACGGGGCACCTGAATGACCCCAGGAATCGCTGTGGGGATGATAAGAGCTTTATAGACTGATATGAATTCATTTTGCCTAATGGTTTTTGGTGAAATTTTCTCTTGTCCCAATATATGCCCATTGTGCTACCAAAAAGAATTGTAATCCATTCTCCAAATAAAAAAAAAAGAATTCAGAATGACTTTAAAATATTATTTGCTAATGAAACTGATTGGAAAACGCCGTGTGGTATCCGGCTGAGTAGAATTGACCAACATCATTCTTACCGAGGCGTCGTAAAGGGTGACTAAGGTAAGATGATCCAGCGTGTGGTATCTGGTTTAGTTAAATATACCACCCTCTTTCTTACCGAGGTGTCGTAAAATACGACTGAGGTAAGTTGACGTCAGGCAGGCGGCCGGTCGTAAAAACGTAGCCAAATCATGTGACATCATGTTTATAACATGTTGTGCCGACCCCACTTAGAGTGGGATAAAGGCAGGAGGATGAGGATGAGTGTAACTGATTGGAAAATGTGTTAGTACATAAGCATAGTTTTAATTAATGTAAAAATTAATTACAAGAAATGATAAACCTTAGTAGAAACAGTCTATGACCTCAATATCAGAGGATCTAGAAAAAAACATGTAACTGATTTTCACAACTTCAGCGTTGTTTTATTTTACAACGCACATACACATTTTAAACCTGATTGCCTCTTTAATTAAAACATATTTAAACCTGATCATAAATCAAAATTAATTAAGTTAGAAAACTTAACATAAGCGTTCGAAAATCATAATATAAAAATGATTGTTTTAATTTCCGAACGCGTCCATAAGATTTGTAAATATGAAACACCTTTAAATGATCGTAAATAACTTTTAAATGAGAAATTTAAATTTAATTGAAACAAAACTGATATCGGAGGGTAGGAGTGTAACTAGAAAGTAAATAAAATTTTCTCTGTGCAATTTTAATTAATATTATTTAATAATCTGATATATTACTAGAAAGAAATGTACGTGTGATACTCCTAAACCTGCCAGCTAACAGTTTCCTTCATAAAGTTAAGTGTTCAACACAATTTTAATACTTTTTACTCTAACTGGGGTAAGTTATAACAATTTGACATAACATCAAAATGGAGTCCATCAAAAACACTTTAACTGAATTGTCTGAGCATTTTAATGTGAAAATGAATGAATTTCAAAAGGAACTTAAAACTGCTATTCCTGCCACCAGTCCAACTTCAAATATTAATTCCCAGTTCAACTCATTCCGCTCATTTGTCTTAACTGTTCTGGAGAATCTGCAGTTACAGGTAGAATTACTCTCTAGACAGTATGATGAGCTTGAAATGAGGTCTAGAGAGAAAATATTGCTAGTTCATGGGATGGCAGAGTCAAAAAAGGAAGATCTTATGACTCAAATTACAACACTGTTAAGTGAGAAGCTTCATATTCCATCGCTTAATACAGATTCTTTTAGACGTTGTCATCGCATGGGTCGTCCTGGTGGCAAAAAGCCACGTGTAATTCTAGTGAAGTTTCATGATTTGGTGCTGAGAAACAAGGTCTGGTACTCCAAGACTTCTTTTAAGGGCTCAGGGATAACCATATCCGAGTTTCTAACGAAAAACCGACATGCCACTTTTCTAGCTGCTAGGCAACGGTTTGGCATTTCAAACTGCTGGACCAAGGATGGTGGTATTGTTGTTTTGGACTCTGATGGCTTAAGGCGCCGCGTAATCTCGCTGGCAGAATTAAATGCAATTCAAGATCCCGGGACAAGCGTCTCTGTACCCCCCACAACTGCAGCAGCTGAAGTTCCTCCAGGACCTGCACCGAAGAAAGCCTTTAAAGATGTCAGATCAAAGAGATTCGTTAGAAGATAGTTGTTGTTAAGTTATCTTGGTCTTAATCTTTTTTTATTTTTTATTTTATTTTATTTTATAGCTATTAATTGCTGTTCGCTTCTTTATTTATATATTAGTATAGAATTTTGTGATGTATCTTTAGTTATTTTATTGGTGCTATGTAGGTACGTTTAGTGCAAAGATTATAGTTGGTCCAATGTTATTTTATGTTATACTCCATAGATTTGGGTGTTTAGCTAAATGTAAACAAACAAAACCATATGATTAAGGTGTGCTAAAATTTTATTGCAATAATATGATCTTCAAATAATATAATTTAAATTAATCGGCACATGTTAAAATAATTTGTTTAATAAAATATTTCTTTTGCAAATTTTTGTAATAGTTATTATTTAATTTTTATTATTTTTTTTTTTTTTTGTATTAAAGGACAAACATTGATTTTGTAAAACATGTTCATCATATGCAGATTAAAACCAATTAAACTACTTTAATATGCAATTGTGGAAATAGTAAGTAATATAATTATTTTAGAATATTTTGTAATGCAATATCAATCTTTTATAAATTCACTCTGCCATAATGTAGTATTATAGTAAATTTAATATTTTTCATCGTTGTCTAGGAAAGGTTTAAAATACCTTTGTATTTTTCATGTCACTTGTCAAAAAAAGGCTTCTTAATATAGACAGATTACAATACAATGCAATAAATTATATTTAAATTTAACCATAACAAAATAGCGCAAATTTAATTGATAACTTTAAATGCTAAAAAATATAAAAATAAATAATATTAAGGGAAATGTAATGTAATTAAATCTGCCTGCTATGGGAGGCCTATTTCTTGGCATGTTTACCTTTAGTTGACTACCTGAACCTATATATTATGCCAATGGATAAAACTTAAAAATAATAATCGATTGTTGACATTCTAGTCACAGACAAATAATCCAGAAACTTGACAATTGACATTTACGTTAAAGTTGGGACCAACAAATGTAATTATCATAAATAATATAATGTCAACCTATCAATTATTAGTAATTCAGGGTTCCAGTATTAATATTATAAAATGTTAAACTGCTTATTATTATTATTCTTATTTTTTGTTTTATTTTTATTTTATTTTCATTATTATTTCGGATCAATGTTAGTACGTCACTTACATCTAGTAAGCGTCATAGCATAACGAAATATTTAATTCAGTGATGGGCCCTGGATTTAAATAGCAGCACTTATCACTATTTATTTTTACTATTAGTCATTTTATTAATTAATTTTTGTGGTGTTTTTTTCCCCCCCCCCCTATCATGTAAGGTTTTAAGTTTTAGTATTGTTACTTTACTTTATTATTATCATTATTTTTTATTTTTTTTTTCTTCTACATTTTACAACACTTTCAATTTAAGTTTTATATTTTTAAGCTTTTAATAATAATGTGTTATCTGATTCATGATGCTGGCTGGTTGGGTTTAATATGTATTTATATTGTAGGTTATTTTTTATATTGTAGATTATATTTTTATCTGTTTATATTTATTTATATTTTATTGCATTATAAAATGTCGTCCATTGATAGTGAACACAGTTTCTCAATGTCAAGTCTTGAGTCTTCTTACGAGGATAGTTACCACAGTACATCTTTCACTCCTCTTAATGTTGCGCTTAATTCTTGTTTCTCAGATTGTCTGAAAAATTTTAATGTTATCCATATTAATGCCCAAAGTATTCCGGCTCATTATTCCGATATGCTTGCATCTTTTGAGTCTCGAAATATCCACGCTATTCTAATTTCAGAATCCTGGCTCAAACCGTGTCTACCGTCCACGTCTTATTCGTTACCCGGCTTTCACCTTATTCGCAATGACCGCGTCGGCAAGGGGGGTGGTGGAGTAGCGATTTACCTAAGATCATACATCCCTTTTTCCATTGTGAGTTCCTCCGCTCAGCCTCCTACTGCTGATGAAGCTGAGCATTTACTTATTGAGGTTTTAATGTCCCACACTAAAATATTACTTGGTGTGTTTTATAGTCCTTCATCATCTGTTAATTATTTTTCCTCCTTTGAGAACATACTTGAGAATTTAACGCCAGTCTATAATCACACCATCATTATGGGGGACTTTAACACCTGTTTGCTTAAGGGTGATAGCCGGAGCAATAAACTGACGTCTATTACAGAGTCTTGCAATATGCAAATCTTGCGATTGGATCCAACTCACAATTTTCCTGGCTGTGCACCATCCCTTCTAGACCTTATTATGGTTTCTTCTCCGGACTATGTTTCAAAGCATGGCCAACTTTCAGCAAATGCTTTTTCGCATCATGATTTAATATATATCTCTTTTAAAATTCGTCCTCCTAAATCTAAATCGAGAATACTTCTGCAGCGTAATTTTGGAGGTATGGATGTAAATCGCTTACGCGAGGATGCTACTGGGACAGATTGGTCATCCGTAATGACGGCCAATTCTTTAAATAAAAAAGTAGAAATATTTAACTCTCTCTTAATAAAGTTATATGATGTACACGCTCCTGTCAGACCCATAAAAATTAAACATCTTCCTGCCCCTTGGCTTTCTGATAGCATCAAGTCCTTAATGAATAAGAAGAATAAAGCCAAGTTAAAATTGAAAGTATGTGATTCAGAAACCAATCGTGCAAAATATATTAAGTACAGAAATCGCTGCAATACATGTTGTAGAGATGCACAACGACGCCATATCCATAAATCTGTTGAAAATGGTGACCCAGCAAAAGTCTGGAAATTTCTTGAATCTCTTGGAGTTGGTAAATCGTCCTCTAATAAAACTCTCTCAAACAACAACATTAACGTTGAGCTTCTGAATAAACATTTTGCTATGTCCGATGAGATTGATGACATCGAAAAAAACCGCACCCTAAGTATTCTTTCTTTACCTTTAACTCCACGTTACCCACAGTTTAGTTTTAATCCATTCACTGAATGTGACATTAAGAGAAGTATATCGTCTATCTCCTCAAATGCTGTTGGTACTGACAACATAAGCCGTAATATGGTCATCCCAATCCTAGACATAATATGTCCTATCTTAACCCATCTCCTTAATGAGTCCATTCCTTCTGCTGTATTTCCTGACGCCTGGAAATCCGCTCAGGTTACCCCATTGCCTAAAAAAGCCAATTCCTATGAATACAAGGATTTCCGTCCTATTTCCATTTTGCCGTTCCTTTCTAAAGTCCTAGAAAAACTAGTCCATCATCAACTAAGTCTTTTCCTTAATACTCACAGCGTCCTTAACTCCCTTCAATCTGGTTTCCGTCCTGGCCATAGTACTGCTACGGCATTGATTAAGGTAACAGACGATATTCGATGGGGTATGGACAATAAACAGCTCACAGTTCTTACTTTACTGGATTTTAGTAACGCTTTTAATACAGTAAATTTTGACATATTGCTGAGCCTACTACGTTCTCTAAACATGTCTCCGTTGGTGATTGGGTGGTTTCAGAGTTACCTTAAGGGGCGCCGACAGCGGGTTCGCATCGATGATACATTATCATCGTGGTATGATGTGCAGGCAGGAGTCCCTCAAGGAGGCGTGTTGTCACCACTTCTTTTTGCCATCTTCATCAATACGATATCTCAAAGTATCACTTCTCTCTACCACATGTATGCAGATGATATCCAAATTTATACCCAGTCAAAACTTGGAAATCTGTCCATGGCTGTTTCTGCCATTAACAATGACCTTGCCTCTATTTCTGACTGGAGCAAATCCTTTGGCCTAAAAGTTAACCCAGACAAGTCGCAGGCTATTGTTATTGGCAGTCGAAGCATGATATCAAGGCTTGACAAGGTATACATACCGCCAGTTGTATTTAATGGTGTTGTTTTGCCATACTGCTCAAGTGTAAAAAATCTTGGAATCCATTTTGATTCATCTTTATCCTGGACAAAACATAAGAAAGAATTGAGCAGGAAAACTTTTGCGTCAATGAGTTCTTTACGGCGTTTACGATCATTTCTTCCTATACCTACCAAAATTATGTTAGCACAATCTCTACTTCTTACTATTCTCGACTACGCCGATGTAAGCTATCCCAATTTAACCAAAGTCCAGTTAAACAAGCTTGAGCGACTCCAAAATCTCTGTATTCGGTTCATATTTGGACTACGCAAATATGACCACGTTTCTGAATTTCGTGCAAAGCTCAAGTGGTTACCTATACGTTTTCGCCGGAATATGCATATACTTTGCCTTCTGTACTGTGTGTTATGGCTCCTTCTTACTTGAAGGAAAAGTTTAAGTTTCGTGGTTCACCAGATCGCATTATGAGGACTACTGAATATTTAAAATTGAAAATGCCTTCTCATAATACAGTTTTTTATGGTAACTCATTTACCGTTACAGCTATCAAACTCTGGAACACACTGCCTCCGACTATAAGACAGGCTAAATCATTGAATACATTTAAAAGATTGGTGAAGAAACATTATCTTACACTATCCGCCTAAACAGACGACGACTTTATCTATGTATTTATATATACATTTTAATATTTACATAACATACAATACAATACAATACAAATATATATGTAATATATGTATATGTATCTATATATATATATATATATATATATATATATATATATATATATATATATATATATATATATATATATATATATATATATATATATATATATATATATATATATATATATATATATACATATACATATATTACATATATATTTGTTAATGTATTCGTGTATATTAAATGTAAGTTTATTATATGTCGATAAATATATATTCTTTTTCTTTATAAATATCTTTGTATACTCTGTGGTACACTATCCTACCAGTTATTTTATTCAGCTTCATAACGTTTAAGGTTGCCTGGAAGAAATCGCTGGTTAGCGATAAGGCCGCCTTATTGTACCTGTATTTATTTATAAATGTCTGTAAAAAATATTTTTTTTTCTGTTCTGTGTGTACAATAAAGAGTATTCTTCTTCTTCTTCTTCTTAAAAAACTCATACGAAAAAGCTTATTTTATATTTAAAATCGCGCTTATAAGCTTTTGAAGCTTGAAATACAGTGCGGTCGACACAACATGTTATAAACATGTTGTCAAATGATTAGGTTAGGTTTTTTACGACCGGCCACCTACCGTCGACTTATCTTAGTCGGCTTTTGCTACACCTCCGTAAGAAAGAGAGTGGTCGATTCTGCTAAGTCGAATACCATATGGCGGGTCAATTTCCTTTGTCGTCTTGTACGACACCTCGTTATGAAATGAAGGTGGTCTCTTCTACTCAGTCGGAGACTACACGGCGGTAAATATGAAACTCAATGGTTCGAAACTCAAAAATTTACTTGATATGAAATTGACCATTAAAATTTGGAATGCACCTATAAGCTTTGCAAGCGTAAAACAACTTTATAGTTAACACGTAAGTTTTAAATATGAATTTAAACGTTCGAAAATCAAAGACGCACAGAAGATAAAATTGCTTGTTTTAATTACGAACGAGCTTTTAAGCTTGATCATCAAAGAGAACAGAAAACGGAAGTCAGTCAGGTGTCCGGTGTGATGTAAGCGGATTGGGAAAGGTAAATGAAATCGCGCGAATAAATGTAAACATTGTTGTTCGTTCTAACGCGGTTGTTCTATAATGGACACAGTTTTGATATAGATTATTTTTGCCGGCTAAAAACATACGTTATTTATAATAATAGAAAAATTTTGTTTGATTTTCCTTATTTCATCGAACAAAGAATATAATTCTCTAGAAAAATATAATAATAATTTCATATTTTTATTATATTACTTTTGTAATTTTTCGTAAAGTAGCAAATACTTTACGAAAAATTACAATAGTAATAATAAAAATATGTTGCTATAAGTAAGTAAGTAGCGGCCTGTTACTATCCCACTGCTGAGAATAGGCCTCTTCTCTCCGTTTTTTTTTTGGAGAGAAGTATTGGAGCTAAGACCTACCACGCTACTCCAATGCGGATTGGTAGGTTATGTTGCTATAATCCACGAATTATTCTTCAGATTTTTCGGATTATAGCAAAAAAAATCTTTATTACTTTTATATTATAGATCTCAGCAAAGTAACGTCTAATTCCTTACATTATTATAAATTATCTCACTTCGCAGGTTAGTAGGTTAGCTTCTTAGGTTATTAGATCACTGTCAGGGAATAAGTTGACCTTTGAACACTTTTTATTAATAATGTTTTTCTAACGTTTTTTTATCGTATTAAAATAAAATAAAATATTAATTTTCCTTCACAGTAAAGCACGTGATGAAATGTAATTGAAATCGATTAGCCGTTTTAGATTTTCAGATAAATTTATGACATAAATTTTAATTTGAAATGTTCTTTTCAGTAGTTCAGTTCCCAGACTTCAAGCAATTCTGCATCTTACGATGAAACGGAAAGTCAAACCGCCGTTTTCAAAATTTGACACACATCTCGCTATACTCTTGTTAAATTCGCAATAAAAGTATTTTAAACCATTCAATCACGCCTTTCGCTTGAAGACCCAGGATTAGTTAGCCGTATGGTATCCGGTTGACTAGAAAAGCCCACCTTCATTTCTTACCGAGGAGTCGTGAAATATGATTAAGTTGATGTTGGGCAGGCGGCCGGTCGTAAAAAACGTGGCCAAATCATGTGACAGCATGTTTACAACATGTAGTGCAGACCCCAACTTAAAGTGGGATAAGTGCATGAATACCAGGATAACATGTCTCGATATATAAAAAACTAGTAATATCCCGCGGTTTCACCCGCGTACATACCGATCTCATGGCAGCGGAAAGTCTACTAAGTCAGACTATAGATTTATTTTTGTTAAATACATCATCAATCGCAGCGCATGAGATGATAGATTTTAAGGACTAATTCTTTACACTTTCTTACATTTTTATAAGCCCTATTTTTTTTTTAAATGTAATATAGCCTATGTTGCTCAGTATAGATGCAGCTTTCCAATGGTGAAAGAATTTTTGAAATCGGTAAAGTAGTTTTTGTGTGAAAACATTACAAACATATATACAAATTTTTCCTCTTTATAATATTAGTATAGATAAATAGGTGAAATGTATAATTTTTATAATATTAGTATGATACAGGTGAAATATATAAAATCGCCAACATATATTTTTTGCTAGTCCAATTCGACCCTATTATACCGGGGCCGTATTTCTGTGTATTTCCGGTGGAATTAAAAACTGCTGTCAGGCTAGCGACGTGACAGCTGTTTACCTCGTCTCCACCGGCGAGCACCGATAACCCAGTTAAGTTGCGTCATATCCTTCGGAAATATAAGTAACATCACCGAATTATTGAAAGCTTCATATACTGGAAAAGTAAAATTGTAAAAGCTTCTATGGAATTGTGGTGCATATGGTATTACCGTCGTGTGGTATCCAGCTGAGTAGAATATACCACCCCCTTTTCTTACCGAGGTGTAAAAGGCGGCTAAGGTAAGTTGACGTCAGGAAAGTAGGTCATAATCATTATCATCTTCCTGCCCTTATCCCACTCTAAGTAGGATCGGCACAACAATATGTTATAAACATGCTGTCACATGATTTGGCTGCGTTTTTACGACCGGCCGCCTGCCTGACGTCAACTTACCTCAGACGTATTTTACGACGTCTTGGTAAGAAATGAGGTTGGTCTATTCTACTCAGCCGAAAACCACACGGCGGGTCGACTTACTATAGTCGCCTTTTACGACACCTCTGTAAGAAATGAGGGTGGTACTATTCTATTCAGCTGGATACCACACGGCGTAGGTAGGTCATAATATAACTAGCCAAATTATCTGACATGACATGATTTATCTATATCTATACTTATTATAAAACGTCCCCAAAGCTGTCTGTCTGTATGTGATCGATTTTTTCAAAATCTATTGAATGGATTTTACTAAAAAAATAGTACAATTCTTCCGGAACATTTAAGTTAGTAGTGCATTACGGTTTTACGTAAATTGTATTGAAGAGCTTGCGTGGTTTAGAAAAAACTCACCTGTTGGGAGATTTAATCGCGTTCGCCGCTTAAAGCAACGGAGATGAACTGAAGTAATGTACTAGAGTATTGTAGATCTACAAAAATACTACAAAAAAGTAATTGACAGCATGTCTCTATCTCTTATGGTTAACTTACAATTCGGTAAATTAACGATTCAAGCTTTTTTACGTTTTTTTCACATCCAGTCCCGTTCCAATACGCGTGTTACCAATTAAAATCAGGTAATCCAGCCAACAATAATTACGTAAACTAGGTTTATGGCCAGGAACAGGTGTCGGGAGGTGTTACTGTTTAATGGCGGTACTAAATCTCGTTTCGAGATTCCTAGGAGCTATTATCGGTTTTTTATCTCGTTATTACGATACGGAGCGGTATACTTTTTTTCATGTGACCCAATTTATTACTGTAACATATCGTGAATATATAAAATGAAAATATTATCAGTTTTTTTGTTAAACTATACATACTAAAATTATAAATGCGAAAATCTGTTTGGCCGTTTATGTGTTTTCGATGCCGATATTTATGAAATTTACTAATATAACTAACTGACTAAAACACTAACAAAGGTTACGTAGAAATTTTAGACGAAAATCATTTTTTTTGTATTTTTTGTTGGGTTAGAATTTCGAATTTAAACGCAAATTCGAGTAGACATATGTTGAACTTTTTCAAAGCTTAAGCTGTAAGCAAACAAACAAAATGGTTAAAGAAATGTGTGAATATTTTTAAAAAGTTTTTATTCTACTTGCTGTGTATATATGTAATGGTGGAATTGTAAGTTAAATTTGACCCACGTCGCGGTGTCCGATTAAGCTTAAATTTTACATATCAGTCCCGATGACAATGCATGTTTATGATAAGCATAACCTGATGCTGCCAGAATTGGCTCAAGACGAGGGAACCCCTCAACAGTTAACAGTAGCGACTTAAAATTTCGTTTAAGGCTTTTTTAACTTGACTTGTAGTATTACTAAGTATAGTCTACTGATTCAGTAGAATATAAAAGTAATAACAGCCTGTTTCTATCGCAATGGTGGGCATAGGCCTCCTTTCTCCGTTTTTGCAGAGAAGGTTTGGAGCTAAGACCTACCACGCTGCTCCAATGCGGATTGTAGGTTACACATATCCCTAGAATTCTCTAGAGATATGCAGGTTTCCTCACGGTGTTCAGAAAAACGTGAGATAAATTGCAACTATCAATTAGACACATAAGTTTTAACTTTACTTGTTAATTTTTATCACGTCACATCGCCAGTTCACCGGACAACCGGCTAAATGAAGTGCGTAGTTCCAAATGGCGCGTCGTAAATCACTGGAGAAAATTTATGTTGAAAACACCTATTATGAATTTCACTATGTTTTATTATCGCGTTATAACCCACTTTCTGTTTAGCGTTGAGTTATGGCTACTCTAATTGTTAGGTTTTTTTTTAATGTGTGAATTTAATTCTGGACCACTTTCTCATCTAATGGCAATATGTAATATATTTAATGTATAGAAACCGGCTATACTCACGTTTTGACTGGCCTGTGGGCGCCGTGGTTAGTGACGGGTTCGATTCCCCAACATTTCTAAAAAAAGTTGTTGATCTTCAAGTCTGGGTGTATATTTGTATTTAAGTATGCATTAAAAAAAATATATAAGAGTATATTTCACCAGTTGTCTGTCTGTCCAAGTATTAAGTTTGGGGACGGACGACCGTGTGTGTAAGTGTCCCATATATTTATTTATTTATTCTTTGGGGTGAGCCCGACTAGTTTCATGGCAATACGGAGCCCTTATTCATGAGCTCTTTATCCGACTATTGAGATCTGAGTATAGCCGGTTTCTATACATTAACTAAGCCACCAGCGCCAGATTTTATTTTCCGCGAATGATACAACTTTTTTTGTTGGCACAGGTGGCAGGAACCCTGCCTTCAGCTCCGCAGGTCATGGGTTCTATTTCCATTGGAACCCAACATTTAATCTGTGTGCATTTAAGTATTATTTTTTTAGATTATATATAACACATCCTATCCTACAATTATAAATATTATAAATGCGAAAGTTTGAGTGTATGTTTGTTTGTTATTCCTTCACGGAAAATCCGCTGAATCAACTTCGATGAAATTTGGCACAATTATTCTTTATACACGGAATGCCGTGTGGTATCCGGCTGAATAGAATAGTACCACCCTCTTTCTTACCGAGGTGTCGTAAAAGGCGACTAAGGTAAGTTGACCCACCGAGTGGTATCCGGTTTAGTAGAATAGACCACCCTCTTTCTTACCGAGGTGTCGTAAAAGGCGACTAAGGTAAGACGAACCGCCGTGTGGTATCCGGCTGAGTAGAATAGACCAACCTCATTTCTTACCGAGGTGTCGTAAAAGGCGACTAAGGTAAGTTGACCCACCGTGTGGTATCCGGTTTAGTAGAATAGACCACCCTCTCTTACCGAGGTGTCGTAAAATACGACTAAGGTAAGTTGATGTCAGGCAGGCGGCCGGTCGTAAAAACGCAGCCAAATCATATGACAACATGTTTATAACATGTTGTGCCGACCCCACTTAGAGTGGGATAAGGGCAGGAGGATGATATTCCTTATACATCGGAGTAACATAAAAGCTATTGAAATCCTGTTAATTAAACAGGAATAGAATGACATTGAAAAGCACCATCTATCATCGACCTATCCGACCGACACGACAACATTCTACGCGTACAATTTGCGTTTCAATATTAATTCATGTATTTCAAAGCTATAAAAAACTGTATTTTTATATTAATACTCTTACCTCTACTCAAAAGCGCTCTCAGAATTAAAAACAAATAAAAATAGGAATATTTAAATACTTTATACAATACAAAGTAAAGACTGAATGATTTCTTTGTATACCAGATATTTAGAAAGAAGTGAAATATATTTAATTTTAACTACATTATCAAAACCATCAGGTGAGATGCTGGTGGAGAGCTCATCTGTCATCCAAAATAGCCACAACACACGGACGAAAGTTCACGAATGATATATAAGATAAGAATCATTTCAAATTACTCATGTCGCTGTAATAATTACTGTCACCTAATTTTGTGGACGTTAAAAAAAAAACATTACTTCAAAAATATTATCGACGTAAACGCAATCCATATTAGACCAGTCTACAAAAAGTATAAGAAATATTCTTATACGTAAAGTATATTACAAAATTGAAGAATATTTGGATGATAAAAAAGCCTGGATTTGAAAATCCTTTCAGCTTCACACAAGACTGCGGTTGAATGATGTAAAATTGATAATGTTTAAAAGATTGACCATCGAGTTTCTTTCTGGTTCTTCTCGGTAACAGCAACATTCCGAACCAGTTCTAGCTTCATTAATCATATTAATTGACGATTCAGAAGTGCTTGAAAGATCGTATTTGAATAAAGATCATTTTGATTTGGTAATACATAAATTTTCTCGTTATAAGCTCATTTTTATATGTAATACATGGATAAAGCCGAATAAAGCCGCGAGAACTTTTTTAGCTTTCAATAACGCCCACGTATTGGAAGATAGGCCTAATCTTTTGGCAACCTCTCAATAGAAACACCTAATGCTATGCTAATTTACATTTTTACTTATATATTACGATATATCAATTAGAATAAAATATTTAAGTCTTCCTAATCGTAGATGGCTTAAAACAATAATATTAAACTACCGTCTATAAAAGGAATATTTCTATTTAAATTCAAAATATTACTTATTCAAATAAACTAGTAAACAAGTGCTTTTGAATTGTCGACTCTACTACTGGTTCGGAAAGCAGTTCCTACCGAGAAGAGCCATCAAGAAACTTGGCGGTTGCTCTTTCAAAAATATAATTGTTATTACTAGTTTCATTTAGTCATTACTTTCTTGTACAAAGTCAAAGCGAGCTATATCCACATATTCTTATCTTCTTAGTAATCTTCAACAGCATAATAGGCTTTCTGAATCAGCCTCTTTTTAACAGTGTAAACTGCTGTAATGGCAAAGTTAAAACTAGAAGCTTCGATATTTAGATATAGACTTCAAAATTGAACTTGCTTACAATAAAAACAATTGATTGAATTTAAGTATTCCAAAATTGACATACGATTTGTCGTAGCACGCCGTGTGGTATCCGGCTAAATAGAATAGTACCACCCTCATTTCTTACCGAGTTGTGGTGATAGGCGATTAAGGTAAGTCAACCCGCCGTGTGGTATCCGGCTGAGTAGAATAGACCATCCTCATTTCTTACCGAGGTGTCGTAAAAGGCGACTAAGGTAAGTTGACCTACCGTGTGGTATCCTTCTTCTTCTTCTTCTTCAACCGATGGACGTCCACTGCTGGACATAGGTCTCCTCATGGGATCTCCAGAACACACGATTTTGTGCCGCTTGTATCCAGCGGCTCCCCGCGACCCTTTTGAGGTCGTCTGTCCATCTAGCAGGGGGTCTTCCGACACTGCGCTTTCCGGTGCGGGGTCGCCATTTCAACACTTTGAGACCGCAACGTCCATCGGTTCTCCGCACTATGTGCCCCGCCCATCGCCACTTCAGCTTCGCGACCCGCTGAGCTATGTCGGTGACTCTGGTTCTTCTACGGATCTCCTCATTTCTGATTTGATCACGTAGAGAAACTCCGAGCATAGCTCACTCCATCGCCCGCTGAGCGACTCTGAGCTTTCTTATGAGGCCCATAGTTAGCGACCAAGATTCAGAGCCATAGGTCATCACTGGCAACACGCACTGTTCGAAGACTTTAGTCTTCAGACACTGAGGAATATTGGACGAAAAGATCTCGCGTAGTTTCCCAAACGCTGCCCATCCGAGTTGGATTCGGCGACTGACCTCTTTCTCGAAATTGGACCTACCTAGCCGGACCGTATGTCCCAGGTATATATATTCGTCGACAATTTCGAGTGCAGAGTTCTCAACGATGATCGGGTGAAGCGGAACATGTGAGTTTGACATAACTTTCGTCTTGCTCATGTTCATCTTTAGGCCCACCTGTTGAGATACTCTGCTGAGGTCGTCGAGCATTGTGTTAAGATCCTCCAGGGACGCCGGAGCCCTGAGCAGGCTCCTCCCGAATGTGGGGGGGCCAAATGCAGGCTGCCGGCGCCTTTACGCCGGAGTGGTTCGGTCAATGGCCCTGTACGGCGCTCCCGTATGGGCGGAGCGGCTGACCGCCAAGTCCCTGCCCCTGCTGCGCGGGGTGCAGAAGATTGTGGCGGTCAGGCTAGTGCGGGGCTACCGGACTATCTCCGGCGAGGCGGCCTGCGCCTTGGCTGGGTCCCTTCCATGGGATCTAGAGGCCAAGGTGCTTGCTCAGGCCTACCGCCGCAGAGTTGAAACCCGTTCATCGGGGGCAAACTCTGCGGCGGTAGATGTGGATTGGCGGAGAGCAGCTCAGGTAGAGCTCCTCCGTCAATGGAGGCGGCGGTTGGAATCGCCCAGTGCGGGATTCTGGACGATTTCAGCCATTCAGCCTATTCTCCAGGGCTGGGTCGCCAGGAGGCATGGGGTCCTCACCTACCGCCTGACCCAGATCCTTTCCGGACATGGCTGTTTCGGGAGGTATCTGTGGAGGGTGGCCCGGCGCGAAGCGACCGGTGAGTGCCACGAGTGCGGCGCCGAGTTTGATACGGCGCTGCATACGCTCGCAGACTGCCCAGCTTGGGTAGTTCAGCGAGCGGAACTTGTGGCTCAGGTGGGGCACGATCTCTCCCTGCCCACCGTGATTCGTGCCATGGTGGACAGGGAGGAATCGTGGGCAGCGATGGCCTCCTTCTGCGAGGACGTTATGTCGCGGAAGGAGGCGGCGGAGCGGATCCGGGAAGTCGAGTCCTTGGATCCAATCCGTCGCAGGCGAGTGGGGCGCAGGCGACTCGCCGAAGTCCGTCGCATGCCGCCCTAACGGGGACCTGCGAGCGGTCCGAACGGGGTTCATCGGACGCTCGCTTGAGTTAGTTCCCCGAGGCGGTCGATGCATCTGGTGCTTCCGATGCATCGTCTAGCGGAGTGAGGGCCTAGTCTAGAGAGGCCCCGACCCAGAGCTGGCGCACTCTGAGGTTCAGAGTTGCTGCTGGCGGGGAGGGGGGTAATGTGTACAACGGTACCCTGTCCCCGCCACCAGCAGCGTGGTGGAGCACTGTCAGGTTTTTAGTCGGTGAGAGTCCGACATACCCGCCGCTCGTCCCCGTCGGGCGGTGACGACCCATAATGGGTTATCCTGACATAAAAAAAAAAAAAAAAAAAAAAAAAAAAAAAAAAAAAAAAGATCCTCCAGGGACTCTGCCATAACGACTATGTCGTCGGCAAATCGAAGATGAGTGATGTACTCGCCGTTTATGTTGATGCCATATCCGTTCCAATCCAAAAGCTTAAAGACATCCTCCAATGCAGCTGTAAACAGCTTCGGGGAGATGACATCTCCCTGTCGCACACCACACCGCATTTGGATTGGTCTCGTAGTTCTGTCTTGGATACGGACAGACATTGAGGCGTTTTCATACAGACACTTCAACACTTGGACGTACCGATAGTTGATTCGGCATCGCTGGAGCGATCTTAACACAGCCCATGTTTCCACCGAATCAAAGGCCTTCTCATAGTCCACAAACGCCAAGCAAAGTGGCCGGTTATACTCCTCGGTCTTCTGTATAACCTGCCGCAGCGTAAATATGTGGTCTATGGTACTATAGCCTTTCCGGAAACCGCCTTGTTCGGCAGGCTGGAAGTCGTCGAACCTACGAGCGAGACGATTCGTTACGACTCTCGAAAACAACTTATAAACCTGACTCAGCAGCGCGATGGGTCTATAATTCTTCAATAAGGTGTGTGGTATCCGGTTGAGTAAAATAGAACACCCTCTGTCTTACCGAGGTGTCGTAAAATACGACTTAGTTAAGTTAATAAGTTGACGTCAGGCAGGTGGCCGGTTGTAATAACGCGGCCAAATCATAAAACAGCATGTTTATAACATGATGTGCCAACCCCACTTAAAGTGAGATAAAGGCAGGAGGATGATGATACGATTTGTCGTAGCCGTCTCTTGCAACTATAAAGGAACCTAATATTTCTAAAGGGAACAGTTATTTGTTTGTAAATTTAGTTGAAGCTTCTCTCAGACAAACATCCACGTGATCTGATCGAAGTATGATCCGTTGGGTAACCATTTTATGGTTCTGAGATACAGTAGGTATGAGGTTCATTTTAACTACGTTAGAATAAGATTAGACGGCCGCTATATATAACTTAGTCTATTTTAAGCTGAACGTGTGGAGAAATTATTGTTAAAGTATATCAACATCCTCTTGCCCTTATCCCACTCAAAGCGGGGTCAGCACACCATGTTATAAAAATGTCGTCACATGATTCGGTCACATATTTTTCGACTGGCCTGCCTGACGTTCTCTTACCTTATTCGTATTTACGACACCTCAGTAAGAAAGAGGGCGGTGTATTCTACTCAACTTTATACCACACAGTGGGTCGACTTTCCTTATTCGCCTTTTACGACACCTCGGTAAGAAATGAGGGTGGTCTATTCTACTCAGCCGGATACCACAGAACACTATTGGTAAAGTATAATTAATTTTAATAAATAATAAATAAATATACGGGACACTTACACACACGGTCGTCCGTCCCCAAAGTAAGTAACTTAATACTTGTTTCATGGGTGACAGACAACTGGTGAATATATACATATATATTTTTTAAATACATACTTAAATACAAATATACACCCAGGCTCAAAGACCAACAAATTCATTTTATATAAAATGTTGGCCCTGGGCGGGAATCGAACCCGCGACCTGCGGAGTGGAAAGCAGGGTCAGTCAGTCAATTAATTTTAATACTAATACTACAAGTCAAATTAAAAAGCTTTTAACAAAATTTTAAGTCGCTACTGTTTTCATACCGTCGCAAAGCTTTGCGATTTTTTCGTGTAGTCTATCTCCTAATGATGCTTCGGTTGCAGGGCGAAACGATTGTTGAGTTTGTGATAGTGAACGTATGTAGTTCTTGTGTATTGTGGTGGCGGTGGTGAAGGTTTGTGCATGTGTTTTTACGAATCCTGCATGTATCAGGTATGAAAACGGATTGATTAAAAACGGAACTCTACATTTAGCATTATATATATTTTCTATTTTACTTCATCGCGGATATTTTGCTAAAAAAATAATTTTATTTTAACTTTTGTACCACACAATTGTAAAGCTACAAAAATACTACAATAAAGTCCTAGACAACATGTCTCTATCTCTAATGGTTAACTCACAATAACTACTCGTATGTTAAATACACTGTTTTCCACGCAGGCGAAGCCGCAAGCACATCTAGTAAAAAATAAAACAACACTATTTTTCTAAACGTGTCGCGAACTCAACGACGCAGCGAGCAGCGACAGGTGTTGATGTAACAGAAATAGTCTTAAATGGTTAAATATATTTTTGAACCAACACCGTAATGTACGTCCATTTAATGGTTCTAATCTTTTATCTGAAATAGTGTTCTTTAACTGCTTGATATAAAGGTATTTTCTCCGTCGGCACAACATGTTTTAAAAATACCATCATCTTCCTGCCCTTATCTCACTCTAAGTGGGGTTGGTACAACATGTTATAAACATGTTGTCACATGATTTGGCTACGTAGTTTATGACCGGCCGCCTGCCTGACGTCAACTTATCTTAGTCATTTTATACGACACTTCGATAAGGAAGACGGTGGTCTATTCTACTTAAGTGGATACCACACGGTGACTCAACTTACCTTAGTCGCATTTTACTACACCTCGGTATGAAATGAGGGTGGTCTATTCTACTTAACCGGATACCACACGGTGAGTGAACTTACCTTAGTCGCCTTTTACGACACCTCGGTGAGAAAGATGGTGGTACTATTCTATTCAGCCGGATACCACTCAGCGTGTGTTTAAAAAAAATATGTTGTCCATAATTTAGCTAAGTATTTCACAACCGGCCGCCTTCCTATCATGAAATTACCATAGTCGCTATTTACGACACCTCGGTAAGAAATGAAGGTGGTCCATTCTACTCAGCCGTAAACCACGCGACGGATCAACTTACCATAGTCGTCTTATGACACTTCGGTATGAAATGAGGGTGGTCATTAATGAGGGTGGTAATAAAGTAGTCACTGCGAAATTCTGTAGTACAAAAGTCATAATAGAATTATTTTCCTATAATTCGCGTTTGTTAAGAAAATCTATGTAATTTTATGTGTAGCATTAAATAAATTATACATGTATAATATACATACAAATATATACTGCATACATGTAATTGCATAATTTTAAATAAATACAAAAGTAATAATTAATTTTACTATTACTTTTGTATTATGGATCTCCGCAAAGTAACGCCTAATTCTATAAATTATTTAAATAAATACTTAAACTTATAAACAAACAGACTCGAAGAACCAACAAATCCTTTTTAGAAAATGTCTGCCCTTCGGGGGAATCGAATCCGTGACCCACGAAACTGAAAGGAGGGTCGCTGCCACGAGCACTAACAGGCCAGTCAAAATTAGTCTATTAAGGTAACTGTAGTTAAAACTAACCACTCCATTCCAATGCGTTTTAGTAGGTTACACATATCTCGTTTAAAGTCTAGGGATATGTATCATTTTGAGCAATACAATTCGATAATAATGCAAAATATGTCACCCAATAATGCCAATGAATTCTCGCTAATTATACGTATAATTGATAACTGCAATAGATATTTTAATAAGCGATAATGTATATCCTAAACACGAGCAGTCTGTGCGCTGCCTAAATTGCAATTGTGCGTGAATTACAGCAGCGATTACAACGTTTATGAGGGAAATAGTCAGATGCACGTGTGCTAGCATATTGATTCGGAATTATAAGCAAATAGCGGGGAGGTTGGCGCGCCGCCAGCTCACTTGCCAAAACCGTGGGTGACCACGCAGTCGCCGCAACGCCTATTTTTTTAAACTAGGTGTATGTAGGTGGATCATTACTTGTTGCCCTGCGACTTTTTTTATGTTTTGCGTGTTTATTAGAAGTATCTTTATAAAAAGAAACTAGCTGTGCCTGTGGCTTCAACTTCGTGGTAATCTGTGTATTAAACGGAAATTTTAAACATAAAAGTAATTATTGTGAGTTAACCGTAAGAGTTAAATACATACTTTTGCGGCCTTTTTTTATAGTATTTTTATAGATCGACAATTCTCTGGTTAATATTTATATTTTTATGTATCTCAGTTGGTCACGCAGCGCACGTGTCTAAATTCCAACTGCACACCTCTTTAACACAACTTACATAAAACCGTTATGTGCTATTAACCTAAACGTTCTGAAAGAATTGCACTACCTCTAAGTAAAAGCCGTACAAAAATCAGTTTTGTAAATTTTAAGAAAATCGATCTCATACACACAGACAACTTTTTGCCGACTTTGTTTTATAATAAGTATAGATGCAAATGTGTGTTTGATTCTTTGATATCGGTACGGTATATTCTCCTCTCTACTAGTGTGATTAACTTAGCTAAAATGCCGCTCAGTGTTCTTATAGTGTACGACTTTGTTAATATCAGAAGAAACCCACTTAATAGGTACCTTACAGTATTGGTCATTTGATGCATCTATTATTATTTTTTTTTCACTTTAGGCATTTATAGTAAAAAAAATCCGTAAAAGCAATAAAATCAATTAAAGAGGGTTTATTCAGTTTTAAAATTGTATGCACATAAAAATCACGTCAGCAGTTATCGAACAAGTATCTTTAAAAGATAGTTAATATATAACAAAACAATTTGTATAATCAATTCAATAATTTCTCAAAATAAAAAAAACAGACTTTCTTCGTAAGTAGTGAAGTAACATTCAAATTCAAATAATTATTTATTCAAATTTGCTTTTACAACCACTTTAAAATCGTCAAATTACAATGAACTACGACTGGTTCGGAAAGGTGCTCTTACCGAGAAGAACCATCAAGAAATACTTTTCAAAATGGAGTATTATTAAGTATTAAAAGGTGGAATATATGAAAGATTCATAACATCAATACTCGTATTAAAGACGTAAAACTTTATATTTCGAGTATTCCTTATCCCTCAAGTATGGTCACCATACACAAACGTAAAACGGTCCGGCTGCTACAGTCTATAATTCACAGGTAATGTTGTTTATGATTGTTGTATGATATGCTCCGTTTAACTAACACTTTGATATCGACTGATCTACGAAACTTCTGCGGCGATGTGGTTCAGTATTTATAGGAGAAAATGTGCACCACGGTCGGTTTAAATCTTCTAAAAGCTCTCTTGTGTAGTTTGTCCCTCATTCTTAAAGATCTTATTTTATGTCAGTTTGATTACATATTTCAGATTAATTATTCAATAATGGGATAAGGTATCACTGTAATAGTCATCTTTCTCGTGCCCTCATCCCACTCTAAGTGGGTTCGGCACAACATGTTTGACCTCAACTTATTATAGTCGCCCTTAACGGTACCTTGGTAAGAAATTAGGGTGGTCTTTTCTATTCAGCCGGATACCACACGTCAGGTCACGTTAGTCGTCTGTCAGAACACCCACATAATTAATACCGTTTATTAAAATGATAACAATTTAAAAATAAATAAAATTTCAGCTTTAGAATAAGCCATTGAGGTATAAAATTTATAAGATATTTATAATAGACTCATATATCATATTTTAACCTGTTATTTTTTTATGTAAAATGTACTACCGTATTTTTTACTGTCAGCTACAAGGTAAAGTAACAACTAGGTAAATACTAGGAACGGTATAGCTCTGTGACACTTATCAAGGGGTCGCAAGTTCGAATTCCAGTAAGCATTAGTTTTATAAAAGAACTTATATGCTCAATGCATATTCAATAAATTGATAATGCTCTTTGAAAAAAGTCGTTAAGTATCTGTACTTGTAAATATGTATATAGTGCTCAAAAATGTACAGTCCGCCGATGTATCCGGCTGAGTAGAATAGACCATCCTCATTTCTTACCAAGGAGTCGTAAAATACGACTAAGGTAAGTTGAGGTTAGGCAGGCGGCCGGTCGTAAAATGCGTAGTCAAATCATGTGACAATACGTTGTGCCGTCTCCAATTAGCGTGGGATGAGGGCAGGAGGATGATGAAATTTTACAGTCCACATGAATCATTCTACATGGTCACCGTACAAATGTAAAATAGCACATAACAATTATCAGGTGACGTTTTATGATTGTAATATAACACGACCCGTTTTACTTACACTCTCATATACACTGACTCCTCGACATATAGACGCTTAGGCCTAATATATTTATGAAACGAGAAATTGTCAAGGGCTATTTTAAAGTGAAAACTTCTTTAGCAGCATTGCGAAATTTTTGTAATGGCTAAAACACGTTACATTCGCGTCAGGACACGTGACCTGTTGGAAAATGGAGGTTAAATAGACCGAAAGACCGTAGTTTCACAAAAGCACTTATGTTTACATGTTTACTTGAATAAATTCGAATTCAAATTTATTTATTGCTTAATGTGGTACAGTGATGTTACATAAATATAAACTAGAACAACACATTCTGCCTATTATAAGCATGCAAGAAGGATAAGTTAAAGAATATTTTGAATTAGAATTCGCGATTATTTATATACCATTAGCTATGATATACCGTTGCATATATCGACCTTCGTGGTACGGTGCTCAGTGTGGTGGATACAGGATTCGATTACTATAGCTGTGGTAGCCCAGCGGTATCACCGTGGGTCTCTTTTGAGGAGGTCACGGGTTCAAACCCGGGTAGGTACCAATGAGTTTTTCTGTAAAAACTTATGTGTCTAATTGATAATTGAAATTTATCACACGCTTTTCGGTGACGGAAAACATCGTGAAGAAACTTGTACATCTCTAGAGAATCCTAGGGATATGTGAAACCTACCAATCCGCATTGGAGCAGCGTGGTAGGTCTTAGCTCCAATCCTTCTCTCCAAAAACGGAGAGAAGAGGCCTATTCTCAGCTGTCAAAAAGAATTAGGCCGCTACTTTATTACTATTACTATGTTCAATTTCTATTTTATTGAATTGTATAGAATTGGTACGACGTTGTTAGAACACTTTAATGGACTCTATCTGTTTGGTGGATTATAGTGGTGTTTGGTATTTGGCATTTCTTTGGTAGATTATACCTCCACTTATTGTCAGTTGAATTCGTCAAAATAGACCGCAATACAGAAATAAAAACTGCACGTTCAGTCGAACTTAGTACGCTCGTCTATTACACAATTTAAAAAATCTATAATAGCCTGTCCAATTCCACATCTAAACGAGATCAGCGTGTCCGTCTGTCAACCTGCGATGTCTGTTACAGATTGCTCCGTCGGTCCGTCTGTCGTAAGCACTCAACCTATTTATGGTATCAGTTCTGAGATTTCTAAATACAAATAGATAAGTCAAACATTATATTTAGTTGGGAGTTAACTTTGCAGTTTGTTATTTAAAAGGAAGTAAAAAAGGCTATAATATTTACTTCTAGGATTACCTTTTTTGTTGGCTAAGAATATATACCATAAGTTTGGTATACAGTTGTTACGGATTTGTACAGGTTATTGTGATAACCGAAAATCGCATTGTTGTGGCCGGCTGAGTAAAATAGACCCCCCTATTTCTTACCAAGGAGTCATAAAAGGCAGCTAAGGTAAGTTAACCCATCATGTGGTATCCGGTTAAATAAATAAACCACCCCCTTTCTTACCGAGGTGTCGTAAAATACGACTAAGGTAAGTTGATGTCAGGAAGGCGGCCGGTCGTTAAATACATAGCCAAATCATGTGAAATGGTCATTCTTGGATGGATTATAAATCACCAGCACACGTCTATGCTGACTGGAACAAGTTTTTCTTAGTGTCCAGCGTTTATTTTAAAAATGAAGGAAGACTGTACTAAATGCTCATAGGTCTAGAATATATAAATTAATAAAATATGTTTCTCTAAATCAATAAGTAATCTCTTTAATATAGCAATCTATTAGAATTAACAGTGGAATGTTTTATTAACAAACTGTGGATAATTTGAAATCTCCGGAAATCACAGCGAGATATTTTAATAACGCTAAACAAGGGACTGCCGTTGTTTCCGCTGCGGGACAAAGCGAAACCGGACTTTGTGTAACATGACTTAGAAAAATATTAAATTAAGACTGACGATCATAATATCCCATGGCGAGTCAAAATATTGTAGAAACGATGCTTTTATTCGTGACAGAACAGAAGAAAACAGTCTCGAGAGTAACGTAATATTTATAATTACAAATTTTAACATAAAACTTATTCTGCGTTAATCATGCTATTGCAGATTGTATTTCTGTTGATCCACAATTCTCAACTACATGACTTTAGTGTATCTATAAAATAGTCTAACGTCAGGCAGGCAGCTGGTCGTAAAATATGAAGCCAAATCATGTGATAACATGTTTATAACATGTTCTGCCGACCCCACTTAGGGCGAAGTAAGAACAGGAGAATGATTCATTAAATAAAGTAACGTCTTAAGACCCCTATAAAAAATCTTTGTCTAGTAAATAAACTTATCTTTTATTTCAAAGGGACTATAATTTATTTGCTACTTGACAAAGTGATAATTAATAATAATCTAACATGCAATGCTGTTAACGTTAATTACACAACATCTGTTAATGAAGCTTCTAATCAGACTATTAAACCAATCCAAAAAATATATATATAGACACTTAGAGATTAAGTTAAGGGAATCAAAAAACTATCGACAGCAATACAAAGTAAAAATACCTCTAGAAAAAATTTCTTTTAGGCTTGGTCTGTGGCTGGTACTTTTATACTTTACCGTAAGACCGCAGTTCGACTGCAACATTTGTTCATGGACCTTATTGGAAAATACTCCGATACTGTCGCTTCTGCCTTGCTTATTGAGAAAAAGGTCGAGATGACAGCGGCTTTAGTAAACTTATACTTTTAAATATTATGTAGGAGCTTTATTTATTAGTCTTTAATATTCAATTTTTTCATCAATGAAATGGGAATTTATTTGATAAATTGAACGTAGTAGAAAAAGTTAGTTAGATATTTTGTCGATTCGGTTTTCAAGGTGATGGTTCAATGTTTATAAGTAGTGATAATATTATTTCACTATATTCCGTGATAAAATAAAATATCATCATTCACCTGCCCACCCACTCTAACTGGGTCGCCAAAACATGTTATAAACATGTTGTCCCACGATTTATCTACGTATTTTACGCCTGGCCGCCTACTTGACGTTAACTTACCTCAGTCGTGTTTTACGTCTTAGTAACAAAGAGGGTGGTCTATTTTATTCAGCCGGATACCAAGCAGTCGCTTAAATTACCTTAATCGCCTTTTACGACATCTCGGTAGCAAATGAGGGTGGTCTATTCTACTCAGCCGGATACCACACAGCGGGTCAATTTACCTTAGTCGCTTGTTACGACAGCTCGGTAAGAATTAAGGGTGGTCTATTCTACTAAGCCGGCTTCTTCTTCTTTTTGTGCCATCTCCTATCGGAGGTTGGCAACCATCATGGCAATTTTTATTTTTGAAGCCGCTGTCCGAAATAACGAGGTGGTACTAAGCCGGCGGACGCAATAAAATAAAGTATAGGAAATATCAAATGTTCTGTCCGTTCTCATATCTGATACATGCAGAATTACGATTTTTTTCGTTGAATGCAGATATTGTCTTGGTGAGTGCGTGGTGTGTTGTTGGTGGCAGCGTTTAATGATACGTGTGGTGACTGGTCTTACATGTATCAGGTATGTGAACGTTACCTACTTCCTGCACTTAGCATTACCTAGATTCTCTTATCAAACGCGGATTACAGCAAAATAATTCTATCACAACTTCCTTTATTTTTGGCAGTACTTCAGGTTATGATTAGTTTAGAATTATTTAGGCGTGCCATAATACATTTTACTTCAACCTGGCAAACGTCGTTGTGAACTAAATGAGCAAACATATAAAAAAATAGATTTATAAGCACTGAATCTTCTATTACATAAATTATTCAAAGTACAATCTAAATTTTACCTTGATTTACGCGATCTTTACAACGTAATGGGTTTTTTTACGATTTTCATAAAGAAATTCATAATAAACTTTATTGCAGATAATAAATTTGGTAATCTAATAGAATAGAAGCAGGCGTTACTTTGCGGAATTCCATATTACAGAAATTATGATAGAATTATTTTTCTATAATAAATAAAAAAATATATGTAATGTTAAGTGTACAAAGCAAAACCGTTCTCATACCTTATACATGCAGGATTAGTGACTACATATCACAAAACACCATCACCAACAGCACTTATCAGACTAAGTAAGGCTATGTAATGCTTGCGTGTAAAGTGTTACTAATACACTTAGCATTACAAAGATATTTTTTCGGTCACTAACTAATGCCGGAGGACACTAACTAAAGGACTAACAAGTCCTGAAGGCATTTACATCGTTATCGGGAGGACGGGCGAGCGCCGAAATATCATCGGGTGTAAAGAAGTGGAGAGCGAGTCTCTAGCGAGGCTCGCAACCTGGAAGCGTCGCTTTAAGGGTGCCTCCTGTGAGGCTGGACCTCGGTTAAAAGCGACGCGCTATGGGGGACTGTATTTGACTTGATCACATAGAATTTTCTTGAAAGGTCACTAGCAATTTGGTTTGCAAATTAATAGTAAACTTGTTAACCCTTCCAGCTAAGCTAAAATGCTTATGGGTTCACGTTTAGAGTAGTTTTGAATTGTCAAATGTTTTAAAGAAGCTACCACTGATTCGGAAGTTTGCTCCTACCGAGAAGAACCAGCAAGAAACACGGCGGATAATCATTTCAACAAAAAACAATTACAATTTTATTGATGGTTACAATTTAATCGTTGCAGCTTGATGCGTAGCTGACTTCAGTTAAGATATGCTATCACTCAAATAATCCTCAATTGTATAGTAAGCTTAATGTAACAGCATCGTTTTAAGATAATTTCTAAACTTGTGTAAATTGTTGTTGTCGCCAATGACTTTCGCGTTGTATTTTATAGCAACACCGTCATTAAACGAGTATCGCACTCTTTTGACTGAAATGATGGCAACACTGTATCGTGTTCTTTCCGGTGGAGTCTTCCTATATATTGCTAAAACGTTTTCAGTCTTGTTATTCAAGAGAAGTGCATCTCGGAACGGGAATGTGGTATTCCTGTTATATCGCGTTGTTACATATAGTGTACGCTAACATTGGTAACTTGTGTAAATGGTCGGGATTCGAACCCACGACCTCTTGAACGCAAATCCATTGCTCTAACCATTCCGCTACTGCCGGTTTGCCATAACTTTTGTTTAATCTCATAAACATCTAAATTCACGTTCATAAGCGTTGCAAAACAGAATTATTTATCATCACATACATTACGTCCATTACTCCACCTGTACTTTCGTTCGTACATTCCGGACGGAGTTATTTACGACTACCGTCAGTTATAGAGTCGCAAACATCTCTTTGATATGTATCAAGTGGACGTTTACATTGTTACGGGTTGCACTCGCGCAATGGACAGAGGCCGTAAAGTTTTTATGTGAACACTCTGAATCAAAATACATAAATTCGTTGCGAATTTGACACCGAGTTTCACAAACTGACTACATTATCTATTTATCCCTGTATAGCGATGATACGACGTTTCAAATTAGTTTATACATACTGGTATGCCCATAAAAACTCCTTAAAGTGGTTTATGTTATAGTTCTATATTAAAATTGACCTAACATGTATTATCCGGCTGAGTAGAAAAGACTACCCTCATTCTTACCGAGATGTTGTGAAAGGCGACTACGGTAAGTTGACTTGCCGTGTAGTATCCGCTTGATTAGAATAGACTACCCTCATTTCTTACAGAGGTGTCGTGAAAGGCGACTAAGGTAAGTTGACTCGCCGTGTGGTATGCGGCTGTGTAAAAAATACCACCCACATTTCTTACAGAGTTGTCGTGAAAGGCGACTACGGTAAGTTGACTCGCCGTGTGGTATCAGGCTGAGTGGAATAGACCACCCTTATTTCTTACAGAGTGGTCGTGAACGGCGACTACGGTAAGTTGACTCGCCGTGTGGTATCCGGCTGAGTGGAATAGATCATCCTCATTTCTTACAAAGGTGTCGTGAAAGGCTACTAAACTAAATTGACGTCAGGCAGGTGGCCATAAAATACCTAGTCTGAAAAGAACTCTGACTTTTATATTTTTTTTATACCTTTAACAAAAGTCAAAATATTTGGCATTGCCCAACAATTCTCAAACATATTGATAGTATAAGTTAATAATCCGATGGATTCTTGTGCGACGCACAAGAATTTGTCATAAAAGGTTTATTTTTGCAAGTCCACAAGAAGATCGCGGCTAACTATTCGTATAAGTGAATTTGGCACAAAAAGTAGGTTTACTACAATTTAACACAATATATAAGATTATAACAAGGAAAATAATTTTTATTATAAAAGCCCTGAGTAATATATTGCACGTTGACCCTGACACTTGTATTCTGAGGGTCCAACCCTTGAATCCTTTTATAAGGTTTCATCACAATCACTTTAAAATTTACACATTGTATTGATTACTGTTGTACTGATTGTGTGTGTTGTGTTGATACTGATTGATTATTGTTGTAGGGTCCTTCTAATCCTTTAAATGTTCGCTTCTTTCAGCTTTCAGCATCCAATTCTTGTCTGCTATCTTAGATATCAAACTTTCACACAAATGTATCCTTTCTAACGGTACGCCTGGTATCCTGCTGGTTTGGTTAGGTATTTTACAGCCACCTGTCTGACGTCAATTTACTTTAGTCGCTTTTTACGACACATCTGTAAAAAATGAGGGTGGTCTATTCTATAGCACACGGCGGGTCAACTTACCTTAGTCGCCATTTGCGACACCTCGGTGAGAAATGAGGTTGATCTATTCTACTCAGCTGGATACCACACGCAATGAAAAGAATACGGCGTATAGTTGAATAAATGTGACTGATAATACATAATTTATGTGATAGCGGCAATATTATGTACTTGATAAGCAGAATAACAGCGAAACATTTTTTGAAATTTTATAAATAAAAACGGGGATTGTTATGGCTTTCAAACATACCACAGGGAACCGAAATAAATACTAAATCCCCCGACTTTATGTGAGTCATTTGAAAACAATTTTGATACGTAAGCTTATTTCTTTGTGCTCCTTTGTTTATTTCAGAAGTGGCAGGTACAGAATGCGACACGTGTACGCGTGTTTGTGATACAATCCACCTTTAAATACGTGTTCACCTGATGATAAACTGCATGAGATTTTCATCCTTAATTAGTTGTTTTAGGACTGAATTTTAAGTGAAGATTTTAGATACAACAGTAATACTTACGTTGATTATTAAGTTTTAAGGTGAATTATAGTCTTGGCTTGTCATTTTAAAATAAACAAGAGCTTATATTATAATTTATTGATAGTAAAAGAATTAGTAAAGTAATTTTACATAAATACATGTCATAGAAATAATATAAAACGACTTCGTACAAATTTATAATTTTTTACATATCTGACATTTAAAATTTGCAATTATCTTTGAATCTTATACTATATTACTGATAAAAAAAAATCCAAGAGCCATCATTTACCTATTGCAACATAAATGGCGGTACTTTTAAAAATATAATTTGTATAGCTAATTGCATTTTTGGGTAGTTCAAGGTCCGGAGTATAAAGAACAACGAAAGTATGAAGAAATCAATATAAATATTTAAATTTATATTGCAATAGGTAAATTGAAACAATAATTGAATTTTGAACTGTTGTAAATAAATTGTCGAGGTTGCGAAATGCGGAGAGTAGAGCGCAGAAGCTTTACTAGCAAATATGAATGTGTCTGGATATGTGACAACAGAGAGGTCGAAAAACAGATAATGAGGGAGTGTAACATGTATATAAAAAAAAGCACCAGATTTGACGATAGAAGAGTGATGAATATTACCATCTTAGAGAAGAATAAGGATAGGGCAATGATCATTGCTTCAATTGATACAATATACAGTATCAGTATTCGCCTTTATTGGAGGTAAAAAAATAGTAAATGCATTTATAGCTTTAACTTCGCGTCGTAAAGTCCAATTCAGATCGCATCCTTCCCTTACTGATTCACGGTGTATTTCGAACGAGTTGCCGAGTTAGGTGTGAAGCCTCTTTGTCTTTTTATATGGGTCAATTTAGTCTTAGCAGATTCTTTGTGTTAGTTATAATGACAGATTTAGTGGGTCCTGTCGGGAGCGGGCCGACGGGAATGCGTTTCAACCTGTGTATTTAAGGAAATGACTTTATGTTTGGACGCGACTTTATGTTTGGTGTGTGGCGTCGACATTGTCTTACGAAGAATGTATACTACTTTGTGTTCAGTTTATCCACACTATTATTATCCTGTATAATAATAGTGTCGACCATACGACCCTCATTTCTTACCGTGGTGCCGTAAAAGGCAACTAAGGAAAGTTGACCCACCGTGTGATATCCGGTTGAGTAGATTAGATTACCCTCGTCCTTTCTGAAATGTCGTAAAATATGACTTAAGTAAGTTGACATCAGGCAGGTGGCCGGTCATTTAATACGTAGCCAAATCATGTGACAACATGTTTATAAAATATTGCGCGGACCTAACTTAGGAGAATAAGGGCAGGTGGATGATGGTACAGACCATTCGACATTAATTTTATTTCCATGTACCTTAGCAGCCTACATAAAAGAATTCAGTTAATTTAGTGATTTAGCTACAGGAATAATTTTACGTTTTGAATAAAAGATACACGACACAAAAAGGTTAATGACATTTTGTAATCTCGGTCAAGCTTATACATTCCATTTCGTATGTAATGCTTAACTTTGACCGAGAGACTTAATACAAGTGCGAGGGAGTCAAAACTATAATGTTTTTTTAACAAGCACACCGCGCCAGGTCAGTCAACAAATTAACATTACTAAGAAAGCCACATCTCAATTAAATTATAGTTATTTTGTTTGAAAATACATTTTTTTATATTTCAGAAGAATTAAGCAAGTCCACACATTTAATTTCATTTTCACCTAAAAACCAAAACTTGTTACTAGTAATAACAAACAAGAAAAAAGACTGTTCAAATAAACTGATAGTAAAATAACTTATTACGTTTTCGAAAATTTAAACGCTAGTGATGTAACCAGACATTTTGATGTGATTATGATATTTAGGTCAAGAACGCAGCATCCGCCAAACACTATTCCTGTTAAATATTACCTAGTAATTATTGTAGTATTCAATAACAAACGCCTTCACCAATATATAAACTGCAGTTGTATAAAATAAAATTTTATATACATTGTTAATTTAGAATGGCAAGCCATAACTACAGTTGTATTCAAGCGAGTAATGGAATAACAGAAGGCGATATTTGCTATATATATTTGCGTTATTAGTTAATGTTGCATTAGTATTAATTTTCGCACATCTGTCTGTCGTCTTATACGGCGGTCGTATCCGTTCGTTTAGTTACACATGTCAAATATTAGCTAATTTTCCGCACAATTCTATACATAAACAATTTATTATCTCTAAATTATTACATATTGCTAATTACATTTCCCCGTCGCGTCTGTCTATCCTTTCCTAACTCAAAAACCATAAACCAATTAATTTACAAAAGTGGAAGTTACTTTTATGCCTGGAAATATATGGATCATAATTTTTTCATCTTGTGATAATGTGGATCTCAATCTTTATATAAGGCAAGTTGATCCGCCGTATGGTGTCCGGCTGAGTAGAATAGACCACCCTAATATCTAACCGAAGTAAAATGGGACTAAGGAAAGTTGACGTCAGGGTGGCGGTCGATCGTAAAACACCTAGGTAAAACATGCAGCAATAAGTTTAAAACAAGTTGTGCAGACCCCACTTAAAGTGGGATAAAGTCATCATAATGATGAAGGATGGATATTTATATTTATTAAAAAACCCGTGTCTATCATTTCATACATTTATCACATATATCAGCATTTATGTCATTAGTCACATTTATACATTTTTTTGGTGTTTGAGTTCATGTCTAAAATTGCGAACAGGTAACTCGTTTCAACACCGGCCACGTTTGGTTTCGCGTAAAGCATCGGGAACACCTCCTACATCAAAGCCGCATGAGCGAGGCGTGCCTAATCACACCACTATCCGCTCCACGATATATTTAGCGCACAGGTAACAAGAATGCCCCTTTGAAACGTAACACTTCCGCTCGTAACGCTAAAGTACCAAAGAGCAGTTGAAAATTATCGTAGCAGCGATACAAACAATGAACATATAATACCTACGATTAAAAGGAAATATGGCCTTTTACAAAATCTAAATATTATCTTTTCAAATAAACTTGTACCCGAGTACATTTATACCGTTAATATAAATTCAATCGCATAAATAATTTGAATGACCAATATATACAATATTGGTAATTCAAATTAAATAATTGAATCAAAATAAATAATTTGAATGACCAATATATACAATATTGGTCATTCAAATTAAATAATTGAATCAAAATAAATAATTTGAATGACCAATATATACAATATTGGTAATTCAAATTAAATAATTGAATCAAAATAAATAATTTGAATGACCAATATATACAATATTGGTAATTCAAATTAAATAATTGAATCAAAATAAATAATTTGAATGACCAATATATACAATATTGGTCATTCAAATTTTTGTGTGTGCATGCCTTTAAGTAGTTTTAGTAGTTACACGCAGAACTAATACAATATTCAATAATTATTGTATATTAAGTGCTTATAGTCTAAATAGTTATAATAACTGTACAATTTCAATTGAGTTCATTCAGTCGTTGGTGTGTCGTCTATATAAATAAATAAATAAAAGTGCTTTTAATCGTTAACTCTACTGTAAGTTCGGAGTAATTATTCCTACAGGAATACAAAACAGTCCTTTTCCAAGCGTTTTTTTAAATATAAATAATTATTTATAATTGTGAGTTTTCTGACACAACTCCTACTTTCACCACAAATTAAAACATAACCGTCAAATCAAATTAAATTAAAGTAATCTTTAGTCAAATAAGGTTATTCCGGCAATTTTGAACTATCAAGGATCATTTCGAATAATTAAACCTAGCACTAGCTCAGACTCTTAGTACCTGGGATTAACTCTCGACAGCCGATGGACGTTTGAGGCCCAGGGGCTCGCCCCAAGATTGAAGGCGGCCGCCGGAGCCCTGAGCAGGCTCCTCCCGAATGTGGGGGGGCCGAATGCAGGCTGCCGGCGCCTTTACGCTGGAGTGGTCCGGTCAATGGGCCTGTACGGCGCTCCCGTATGGGCGGAGCGGCTGACTGCCAAATCCCTGCCCCTTTTGCGCGGGGCGCAGAGGATTTTGGCAGTCAGACTTGTGCGGGGCTACCGGACTATCTCCGGCGAGGCGGCCTGCGCCTTGGCCGGGTCCCCTTCATGGGATCTAGAGGCCAAGGTGCTTGCTCAGGCCTACCGCCGCAAAGTTGAAGCCCGTTCATCGGGGGAAAACTCTGCGGCGGTTGTAGTGGATTGGCGGCGTGAAGCTCAGCAGGAGCTCCTCCGCCAATGGGGGCGGCGGCTGGAATCGCCCAGTGCTGGATTCTGGACGATTTCAGCTATCCAGCCCATTCTCCAGGGCTGGGTCGCCAGGAGGCATGGGGTCCTCACCTTCCGCCTGACACAGGTGCTTTCCGGACATGGTTGCTTCGGGAGGTATCTGTGGCGGGTGGCCCGGTGCGAACCGACCGGTGAGTGCCACGAGTGCGGCGCCGAATTCGACACGGCGCTGCACACGCTCGCGGACTGTCCAGCTTGGGCGGTTCAGCGGGCGGAACTCGTGGCACAGGTGGGGCACGATCTCTCCCTGCCCACTGTGGTTCGTGCCATGGTGGACAGGGAGCGATCGTGGGCAGCGATGGCCTCCTTCTGCGAGGACGTTATCTCGCGGAAGGAGGCGGCGGGGCGGATCAGGGAAGTCGAGTCCTTGGATCCAATCCGCCGCAGGCGAGCGGGGCGCAGGCGACTCGCCGAAGTCCGTCGTATGCCGCCCTAACGGGGACCTCCGAGCGATCCGAACGGGGTTTTATCAGACGCTCGCTGGAGTTAGGTCCCCGAGGCGGTCGATGCATCTGGTGCTCCCGATGCATCGATTAGCGGAGGAAGGGGCCACTATTAGAGAGGCCCCGACCCAGAGGTGGCGCACTCTGGGGTTTAGAGTTGCTGCTGCCGGGGATGGGGGGCAATGTTTACATAGGTACCCTGTCCCCGCCACCAGCAGCGTGGAGCACTGTCAGGTTTTTAGTCGGTGCGAGTCCGACATACCCGCCGCTCGTCCCCGTCGGGCGGTGATGACCCATAATGGGTTTTCCTGACATAAAAAAAAAAAAAAAAAAAAAAAGCTCAGACTCTTAACGAAAAGAGCCAACATGAAACTGCGATCATCGGCAAGGGACATCTACATTTTTTAAATTAAAATTTTACTAACTACTGCCATATCTGTTAATTTGCCTAAATACTCTATGTGTCGCTTAAAATAGACAGATGGACGCACGTCTATATTTTATATATTTTATGCTGATAGCTATAGTAATGTTAATTCAGTCGACAGCAAAACAACATTTACTTCTGAGTTTATCACCTTGCTTTGTACCTGCACTAGTTTTGCGCAGCTTCCGGTCATAAACGGTAGCGAAACAATATATTTTGATTTGCGTTTCCGGTTTTCATTTGCAACAATTCGTTGTATTTTCGTGTGTAGGCTTATTTAATGGATCCAAAGCGAACGATTTTAAAATTCATATGTTTATGTATAGTTTTAAGTTTAAATTATTATAAGGCAATTTACCAATGATTGCAACAACATCGTTTGTTAGGTAGTACTGTGTCAACCAAATCCGGTCAGTCGTCTTGGCATGTTTGTTACGAACTAACATAGAAACTTTCACAGACAATGTCAGTACGATAAATTCATAATTAATTCGTAAGTTAAAGTTAGTTAAACGGCCTGTTACTATCCCACTGCTGGGCATAGGCCTCCTCTCTCCATTTTTGGAGAGAAGGATTGGAGCTAAGACCTACCACACTGCTCCAATGCGGATTGGTAGGTTACACATATCCCTAGAATTTTCTAGAGATATGCAGGTTTCCTCACGATGTTTTCCGTCACCGAAAAGCGTGTGATAAATTGCAATTATCAATTAGATACATTAGTTTTTAATAGAAAAACTCATTGGTGTCTGCCCGGGTTTGAACCCATGATCGTCTCTAGAGATTCACACGGTCGCACCGCTAGGCCATCACAGCTTATTAATTAATTCGTAATATATATTATAAATAATTAATTCGAATTTCACTAGAATTAGGGGTTTTTGGTAAATTTATGTAATGCAAAGACGAAATAGATGTATATAGAAATATTCTATTCGTACGCGAAAATATCCATATGTACCAGAAAAAAAATGAGGTGTATCATAGACTTTATGTCTAAACAATAAACTTGTGATTCCTGTGTCGCGACTCAGCAGAGTTAGCAGCTCATTCGATGGCCTCGGTATTCGCTTCTACAATAACATTCCGCAATCCATAGACCAACCTACAGAAAGGTTCCCATTAACTGTAAGAGATATGCTTAGGAATACGTAAAGCATATTAGAAAATTAAAGATTATTTGGATGACAAAAATGTCAGGATATGAAAATGCGTTCGGCTTCATACAACAATGCGGTTAATGTAATATTATAATAAAATTGAAAATGATTAAAATATTGCTGATTCTTCTCGGTAAGAGCAACATTCCGTACCAGTTGTAGCTTGCTTAATGTTATTAATAATTGACGATTCAAAAGTGCTTGAAACAGCTTATTTGATCAAAGATTATATTTTGTTATTTATATCTAAAAAACACTTATTTATTTACATAAATTACACCGTGTGGTATCGGGTTGAGTAAAATAGACCATCCTCTTTCTTACCAGGAAGTCGTAAAATACAACTAAGGTAACTTGACGTCAGGCAGGCGGCCAAATCATGTGACAGCATGTTTTTAAACTTTGTGCTGACCCCACTTAGAGTGGGATAAGGGCAGGAGGATGCCAATGATATAGTAAAGGTACAATAATTATATCGTTTTTTTTCTCTTGGATATCTTTAAACAAAAATATTTCCTCTTTTTTCTCCGTCAATCTAATTAGCATATTAACAGGGATGACATCATAAAACGCAGGTTCACCGTTCCCGCTGTACCAACCCCCGTCCCAAAAGCCCCAAACAAAAATAATGAACCCTCCAGATGTCTTAAATCTTCAGTCGCATCTAGTTTTAATGGCATTTAAATTAGGTTTTTATTTACTCGACGAGTTAGTACTACCTCCTTTAAGGTAAGAGGGTGTTATCTACATAGCCAACCATCTTATCAGGAATAGAATAAACAGTATTTAAATATTTATTTTAAAATAGTTTTAGCCGCGACTTTGTTCGCGTCAAATTTAGTGTTAAAATAACTGTGGGTTTATCCCATTCCTAGAGGTAAAACGCGTATGTTTATATCCTATATGTTAGTTATATATGTATGTAAGCTTTAACTGTCATCATCGTTCTCGTGCCCTTATCCCACTCTAAGTGGGGTCTGCACAACATTCTTTAAACATGTTGTTAAATGATTTGTCTAGGTATTTTACAACCGGTTGCCTGCTTGAGGTCAACTTACCCTAGTCGCCTTATACGACACCTCGGTAAGAAAGAGGGTGGTCCATTCTACTTAACCGGATACCGCACGGTGAGTCAACTTACCTTAGTCGCCTTTTACGACACCTTGGTGAGAAATGAGGGTGGTCTATTCTGCTCAGCCGTATACCACACGGCGGGCCGACTTACCTTAACCGCCTTTTAGGATACCTCGGTAAGAAAAGAGGGTGGTACTATTCTATTCAGCCGGATACCACACGGCGTAATAAACAATAGTTCAATATTTATTTTAAACTACTTTTAGCCCGTCATTAGCCATAAGCTATGATAGCCCAGCGGTATGACCGTGTGACTCTTTCGTGAGTTCAAACCCCGGGCAGGCAACAATGAGTTTTTCTATTAAAACTTATGTCTAATTGATAGTTGTAGTTTATCACATGCTTTTCAGTGAAAGAAAGCATCGTGAAGAAACCTCCATATCTCTAGAGAAATCTGGGGATATGTGTAACCTACCAATCCGTATTGGAGCTGCGTAGATCTTAGCTCCAACCCTTCTCTCCAGGAACAGAGAGAGGAGGCCTATTACCAGCAGTATGATTGCCAGGCCGTTACTTTTTTTAACTTTTAGTTTTAACCGCGACTTCGTTTGCTTCAAATGTAGAGTTAAAATAACTTCAATTATATACTGTGGAAATGCGGGAATTTGTATATCCTACATGTTAGTTAGATATGCCGTGTGGTAACAGGTTCAGTAGGATAAAACACCCTCATTTCTTACTGAGGCGTCGTAAAAGGAGATTAAGGTAAATTACCGTTAAGTAAGGTACCGTGTGGTATCCGGTTGACTATAATATACCACTCTCTTTCTTAGCAAGGTGACTAATGTTAGTTGACATCAGGTAGTAAAATACGTAGCCAAATCATATAACAACATGTTGTGCCGACCCTACTTAGAGTGGGATAAGGGCATGGATGATGATATAATACCAATGTCCAATGGATTAACCACTAAAACTTAATTTTACTTTACTCTTTTAATCTTATTGTTTTTGCATTATCGTTCCATCGCGGGTGAAATCACGCGGCGTACCTAGTGTAAGTAATTATTCTCGAATTATTACAGCTCTGTCCGAACCCATAAGTTACACCGGCCATTAGATAATTCTGTACCTAATAATATAAGAGGTAACACAACAAACGCGCGATAAAGGGAAATCTATGGATGTATCATTTATAGTAACTGCCTATTACTGTCTGGGCGAGCCGCTAATGTGGTTCTAATGGGATACACCATTTAATTTGGCTAAATATGTTTTAGAACTATTCGCCGCCGTTTGCTATCCGGCTGAGTAGAATAGACCACCCTCATTTCTTACTATGGTGTCGTAAAAGGCGACTTAGGTAAGCTGAACCACCGTGTTGGATCCGGTTGAGTAAAATAGCACGACCCTCTTTTTACCGAGGTGTCGTAAAATACGAATAAAGAAAGTTGACGACAGTCTGGTCGTAAAATACATGGCCAAATCATGTGACAGCATGTTTATAACATGTTATACCGATCCCATCTACCCACAAGTGGGATACGGTCAGGAGGTTGATTTTCTAGAACTATACGGTGATTACCTTTTTTGAAAATGATCGTACTTTTCTCTATTGAGCTGTGATAACTCAGCTGTGAGACGTGTGACTCTTTCGAGAACGTCTCGGGTTCAAAGCAACCATTTTTAAACCTTCACTGTTAAAACTTATTTATATATCTTTAATTGGAGTTCTGCATCAGCAAGAAATTGACAATCACTAACACATGTTTCCAGCACCACCCTAGACGCCTATACACCTGGACATCCCCTGGAGACCGCTGTCGCAATCAAATTGACTATGTTATGATCAATAGCCGATGGAAGTCCGCCATTACAAACGCCAAGACATTCCCAGGTGCAGACTGTGGCTCCGACCACTGCCTGTTAGTGGCAAACTTCACCCTTCGCTTGAAAGCAATAAAGAAAATGCATCCCATCAGACCCCGAACACTGAATTCAGTGGAAACCAAAGAGTTCCAAGATTATTAGAGCATCACTCTTGCAGAACAGCCGACTCCCTTGAACTGTAACACCAATGAAAAGTGGGAAAGTCTAAAGACCCATATCTGGAAAGCCTTAGAAAAAACCACCAAAAATCGCACACCACCAGCCATCCGACAAGTATGGCTTTCCGTTGATACCTGGAAAATTATTGAGGATAGGAAGGCACTGAAAGTCTGCGGTCTGACAAAGAAGGAAGATCGTGTAAAATATTCAGAGTTGTCTAGGGTCATTCAACAGCAATGTCGTCAGGATAAAAACAACTTCATTGACTGTATTTGCAGGGAAATTGAATGCCATGCTCTGAAAATCCAGACTGCAGACCTATTCAAGAAAGTAAAGCTCCTGTCCAAACAATTCAAGCCTAAAACTTGGAGGATTGAGGATGAGGACGGAACCCCACTCCAAGATCTAGATGCAATAGCTATCAGATGGCGCAGTTACTGTGAAAAGCTTTATAGGAGTCCCAAGGGTGAGATGTCCGCTTACATCAAGCCCTCATGGGATTGCCTAAGTATGGAACCCCCAATATTACGCTCCGAAGTAACTGCTGCGCTGGATGCTATTAAAGCCAAAAAAGCTCCTGGACCAGACCAGCTCACCGGAGAAATCTTGAAGGCAATGGGCCCAGCTGGATTAAATGTTTTACACAGACTATGCAATGACATCTGGCATACTGGTGAATGGCCTACCGACTGGACGAATTCTATAATACTTCCACTTCACAAAAAAGGCTCGACTGCAAAATGTGACAATTATAGAACTCTGGCACTAATTTCTCATGCCAGCAAAGTATTGTTGCATATTATTAACAACAGGGTCCGTCATTTTTTGGACTGGCAAATACCCCAAGAGCAAGCCGGTTTCTTCAAAGGCAAAGGAACTCGAGAGCAAATTCTCAACATTCGCCAGCTCATTGAGAAATCATACGAGTTCAATACCCCTCTCATACTGTGTTTTATTGATTACAGCAAAGCCTTTGACTGCGTTATCTGGACGGACCTCTGGAGAGTTTTGAAGGAGATGGGAGTACCAGAGCATTTGGTGGCACTTATCGAGAACCTGTATCTGAACAACCAGGGAACTGTCAAAATTGACAAAACAACATCGGGACCTTTTAAATTCGGGTGTTAGGCAGGGCTGCATACTCTCGCCCATTTTATTTAATACATACGGAGAGTATATCATCAGGCGAGCATGTGAAGATTGGAATGGTGGAGTAACTATTGGTGGCACCACGATCTCCAACCTTCGGTACGCAGATGATACTACCCTAATAGCCAGTAGCGAAGATGAAATGGTCGACATCCTGGACAGATTAGAGCAAATAAGCCTAGAAATGGGTCTTAAAATCAACCACAGTAAGACCAAGCTCATGGTGGTTGATCGCGGCAATAAACTGAATCTCAGTGGAGCTCTGAAACTCGAAACAGTTGAAGACTTTATCTATCTGGGGGCTAACGTAAGCAACGATGGTTCGTGCGAAAAGGATATCAGAAGACGCATAGGGATGGCTAAAAGCGCGATGACCCAGCTGCAAAGAATATGGAGAGATCGTAACATCTCCCGCAAAACCAAAGTTAAACTTGTGAAGACCTTAGTATTCTCCATATTCAGCTACGGAGCAGAGACATGGGTGTTGAAGAAAGCTGATCGCGACCGCATCGATGCTTTTGAGATGTGGTGCTGGAGAAAAATGCTTCAGATCCCATGGACGGCCTTCCGCACTAATGCGTCTATTTTGCACGAATTAAATGTAAGGACCCGACTCTCATCCATCTGCCTGCGAAAAGTGCTTGAGTTCTTTGGCCACATCGCCCGAAAAGATGGTGACAACCTCGAGCAACTCATGGTTACCGGCAAAATTGACGGAAAAAGACCTCGAGGACGTAGCCCAATTCGATGGTCAGATCAGATTCGAACTGCTTTGGACATAGATCTGCACGTTGCTCTCCATTCAGCAAAGGCGAGAAACAAGTGGCGAGCAACTGTCCAAAAGATCATCACTCGGCATTAGGGATCACGACCCTCAGCTATGAGGATAACGATGCGAGGAGGAGGATATATCTTTAATATTTAAATGAGTTAATTTTGTATGTATACATATATATTCTCTGATATATCGTAAACAGCTCCAACGATTTTCCTGAAATTCAGCATGTAGGAGGTTTTGGGGGAGAAAAATTGATCTAGCTAGGTCTTATTTAAAAAAAATAGTATTATACCTGTTTTTGGGCATAAAAAAATACTAAAATTTATATTGAATTTTTGCCATAAATTGTCAAGTCAGCGTAGTTTATTTGGAGAAAGGGTGGTCGCGAGAAATGAAAGTACCTAGGATCGAGCCCCACCTACCCTATTATTTTTCTCTTTTTTTTCAGTTTCTTTTTTTTTATTTACCGAACAAGACTCGGTCAACCTGGTACGTATTATTTATGTACCAAAAACAAAAGTTATGATAAAATTATTTTGCTATAATCAGTGTTTGTTGTTTGTTTGTTATTTGTCGTGTTTGTTGTATCAAACGCGGATTATAGTAAAATAATTATACCATAACTTTTGTACTATGAAATTTCCTTAAGTAATGCCTACTTCTACAAATAATTTACCATGAAAAAAATTAGAAAAATTTTATTTCAAAAAATTGTACTAACGTAAACTTATCTCTTTAAAGATTTCTGTCATTTAACCTACAAAGTGAGACAATTTATAGTTAAAAAGTTAAACTTATATGTCCTCCTGCCCTTATCCCACTCTAAGTGGGGTCGGCACAACATGTTATAAACATGCTGTCACATGATTTGGCTGCGTTTTTACGAGGGGCTGCCCGCGTGCCTGCCAACTTACTTTAGTCGCTTTTTGCGACACCTCGGTAAGAAATGAGGTTGGTACTATTATACTCAGACGGATATCACACGGTCGGTCAACTTACCTTAGCCGCCTTTTACGACACCTCGGTAAGAAATGAGGTTGGTACTATTCTACTCAGCCGGATACCGCACGGCGTGTCGACTTACCTTAGTCGCCTTTTACGACACCTCGTAAGAAATGAGGGTGGTACTATTCTACTTACCCGGATACGGCTAAGTTAAACAGTTAAACTTATGTGTCTAATTGATATTTTATCTATTTATCGCACGCTTTTCTACATCGAAAGCCAAAATAATAAAGGATATTTTAATTTGATAAAAAACAAGCCTTATAAAAGGTATGAATCTAAACTCTGTTAGTTATTTCAGAGGTGTGTGAAAGGCACGGCCGGAAATACGGGCGCAGAGCTCAAGGCATCCGGACTTGAAGCCTGACCCAATCTCCGGTTTGGATATTTTACAGGATATCCGTACACCGCTGTTGGTTGTGAGATCGAAATCATAAGGAAACGCATATACATTGCCCTGATGGCTGATCGGTAAGAACACTTGACCTCGAAGCATAAAGTCAAAGGTCTGAGCAAATGAGAAGAATCTTGTAAATGCGGTGTGGTATCTGGCTGAGTAGAACAGACCACCCTCATATCTTACCGAGGTATCGTAAAAGGCGACTAAGGTAAGTTGACCCACCGTGTGGTATCCGGGTGAGTGAAATAGACCACCCTCATATCTTAATGAAGTGTCACAAAAGACGGCTAAGGTAAGTTGACCCGCCGTGTGGTATGCGTCTGAGTAGAATAGACCTCATAGCAAACCGAGGTGTCGTAAAAACGGCTAAGGTAAGTTGACCTACCATGTGGTATCCGGCTGAGTAGAATAGACTACCCTCATATCCTACCGAGGTATCGTAAAAGGCGACTAAGATAAGTTGACCCGCCGTGCGGTATCCAGCTGGGTAGAATAGACCATCCTCATTTCTTACCGAGGTGTCGTAAAAGGCGACTAATGTAAGTTGACCCGCCGTGTGGTATGCGTCTAAGTAGAATAGACCTTACAGCATACCGAGGTGTCGCAAAAAGTGACCAAAGGAAATTGACGTCAGGCAGGCGGCCGGTCGTAAAATACTAAGCAAAATCATGTTATAACATGTTTATAATACGTTATGTTGACCACAATCAGTGATAAGGGCAGGAGAATGTTGAGATGAATCTTTTAGATTCAAATAACTATTCTACGATTCTATATTAATAAGGAAGGTTGAAGTATATGTATGCTAAATAAAAGAAAAACTCGATAATAAAAATTAAACAAAACTGAGTGGAAGTATATAATTATGTATGTGTATGTTTTGTGTGTGTGAGTGTTAGAGTAAAATTATTTGGAAATGAGGAATGGTCTCAACCCAAAACTCTTTATTTGTATTCAAAAGGTAGATTTGCAATCCTTATTATGCTTAGTTTAATTATTATAAAATTAGTACATTTATTGTTGCAGATTAGATAAATCTATCACTACATAAATAAATCGGTGACGGCTCAAAATATTGTACCACGTGGCTTTGGTTGGCCATCCCTGCCCTACACTAAACCAAGGTACTCCACCCAATTAAAGTTTACGGCATCGAGATCAAAGCGCCGTAAACAATTTCGTAAACGATCACTCGTTTGATGGGACCGGATATTGTGACAACCATACCACATGTCTCACTACATATATATGTCGAAAAACGCCTTTTTTACAATCATAAAGTAAATCCACAATGGTAGATCTTTATTAAAGTAATCTAGCCATATGGCTAATAAGCAACTCAATATTAAACTAAATATAAGAACCGTTCCAGTAGCTTATCTTAGTCTTTCTTAAATAAAAATTTAAAAAATAAAATATGAGACACACACGATTGATTCAAATTCAAATTCAAATTCAAATTATTCTTTATTCAAAATAAACTTGTAAACAAGTGCTTTTGAATCGTCAACTCTACTGCTGGTTCGGAAAGCTGTTCCTACCGAGAAGAACCAGCAAGAAACTCGGCGGTTGCTCTTTTTAAAAAATACAATTCTTAATGCTAGTTACATTTAATGTTTCTATCTTGTGCAGGGTCGAACAATATTTATATCCACGCATTTTTATCGTCTAAATAATCCTCAACAGTATAGTAGGCTTTCTGTATCAGCCTCTCCTTAATAGTGTTTTTAAACTGCTGTAATGGCAAAGTTAACATTTAAGTTAACAAAGTTAAAGATTGAACAGATAAATAGAACATATTCTGATCGTCATACAAAATTTTTCTTTCTGGTTCATCTCGGTAAGAATACCTACCGAAATAGTGGCTTCAATATAATTTGACGATTTGAAAGTGCTTGTAAAAGCCATTTTGAATAAAGAATATTTAAGTTTAAATTGCCCTCCTAACATTAAGTAATGCCAAAAAAAAATACTTAAAGTAATACCAAAGATATACGAATATCTCAGGCTTCAGTCGAATGCTTGTCAATTATAAAAAAATAGTCTTGAGCATTCGGAAAATATTGTCTTTTACTTTCAGCACTTGCGATCTTATAACCTTGGAAAATCAGGTCTTGTGCCATTGGAAGATACGGCCTTACACATTTAAAAATTGGGCCTTGTACCTTGGAAAAAACGGTCTTGTAGCTTCGGAAAATATGGTCTTGTACTTTCGGGAAACACAGTCTTGTTTCTTGGGAAAATATGATCTTTTACCTTCGGAAAATATGGTCGTTAACTTCATAAAATATGGTATTGTACCTTGGAAAAATACGGTCTTGTATCTTCGGATAATATGGTCTTTTACTTACGGATCAAACACTCTTGTATTCTAGGAAAATATGACCTTTTACCTTCAGAAAATATGGTCGTTTAACTTCATAAAATATGGTCTTGTACCTTGGAAAAATACGGTCTTGTGTCTTTAGATAATATGGTCTTATACTTTCGGAAAATTCAGTCTTGTATCTTGGGAAAATATGACTTTTACCTTAGGAAAATATGGTCGTTTAACTTCATAAAATATGGTCTTGTACCTTGGAAAAATAAGGATTTGTACCTTCGGAATATACATTCTTTTTGGGACTATCATCTACTAATTTACTACTTAAGTTTGGGAGCATATTTCGCTCCAGAATTGCAATCTCAACACGTTGAGAATACGTTCATTGATCTTGGCTACTTGTTTGGACTTTGATTCCTCAATATACAAATTTAAAATGCGTCATTAACTCACTCATTTGACAGCTTCAAAGAATTGTATACTTCAATAAAGCATTTTCTGACTTTGATAATATCAAACGAAAATCGGTTCAGGTATTTTGGAACGCATTTTTTGTGTGTAATAGATTTAATTTTAGTGGAGTCGAACGACACTACACACATCAAAGGAAAGCCGACAGCGGACAGCTGTTTTGTTTATCTAGAACAATGCACAGCTAAATCCTAACAAAAGATTTTATATAATTTAATAGATACGTATTACTTTGCGAAATTCCATAGCACAAAAGTAATGATAGAATTTACTCTCATCTGAGTTTTTTAAGAAAGAAAGAAGTGTAGGAAGCACGGTTTATTCTCATACCATAATAATGTTTAGTTGTGAGTATGCGCTGAACCAATAATATGAAATTTGGCACAATTATTCCTTATACACCGGGGTAACATATGGTGTATAAATCTTAAATAAAATCTTATTAATTCTACAGGAATAGGATGAAATTGAAAAGCGCCATCTATTATCTTCATATCACGCGACAACAGTTCATGCAAACGTAGTTGCGGGAAAAAGCTAGTTTATATATATGTATATATAGGTTTATTATTTCCATTCGTTTGTTGTTACAGGTGTTGTCACCTGCCAGCCGCCTGTCAGCCTCCCGGCGCTGACAGATGAAGGCGTCGGGACGCCGCGGCCGCCATTGTTTTCCCGCGCACCTTTTTTCGCTCGTTTTTAATCACGGCGTCCCTGCGGGTTTGTGAAATTTGTCACCTTTGTTGTCTCCAACGTAGCTTTATTCGTGTTTTTATGAGCCTTTAGTTTTTTTTAATAATAAATATACGTTGGGGAATCTAGTTTCAGCAGACTTGTTATTGGTGCATTACGCGTTATCTTTATTCAAATTCAAATTATTATTTATTCAAGTGGACTGTTTACAGTACTTTTGAATCGTAAAATGTTTTAGAGAAGCTACCACTGATTCGGAAGTTTGCTCCTACCGAGAAGAACCAGCAAGAAACTCTGCGGATTTAAAAGATTATAAAAAATAATTACAATTTAATACTTTTGTAATAAATAATTTATTATTTCAAGCAATTATGTCCCAAAAATAATTTACAAAGAAAAAGAAATAAAGAAGAAAAAAAAATGTTGGCCTTCAGCGGAAATCAAACCTGCAACCTTCGGAGCTGAAATCAGGGTCGCTGCCAACTGCGCCAACAGGCCAGTCAAAATTGCAGTTTGTGTTACAAATGTCGTATAAAAAAATTCTGTGATAAACGTCCAAAAATCCACGAAGTATATCATTATATTCGACAAAGATTGAAAAGGGGGGACAGAAATAATACAAGGACTCTCCGAAGAGTTATGTCGGAGATCTTAAAAAATTAAAACTAGGTGAATGTGAATAAAACACGATCGTGTCGCGTTGTTAATTAGAATTTATTTATATTTCCTGTTGTCTGTGTGTAGGTGTTCTGATATATGTTCGTAATTAAAGCAACCGAAAGTTACCTATTAGCGATGACAGTCATCGCAAATTACGTCCGATCGCCTCTAAAGTTAACTTCAAAAGTAACTTTAGGGCCCGGCTTGACAGAAAGCTATGCCATAAAGATACGAGTTGAAACCCAGAGCGGTTTTGGCTCGGTTTTTCCTTTTTTTTCCTTTAATATCTTTTAATTGAATGAAACAAAATCATTATCTTTTTGCCCGTATCCCACTCTAAGTGGGGTCGGTAAAACATGTTATACATGTTGTTAAATGATTTGAATATGTATTTTATGACCAACCACCTGCCTAACATCAAGTCGTATTTTACGGTATGAAAGAGGGTGGTCTTTTCTACGTAACAGTACACCCCAAGATGGGACGACTTACCTTAGTCGCCTTTTACGACACCTCCACCACCGACACCTTATTATATTTTGGTATTCACATCATATATTATACATGAATTTTATTTTTATACACTTTTGTATACGAACTGTAAGTATGTCCAAACCTCCCAATTTCATAATTATACCAATTCTCTTGGTTTGAATAAAAATTGTGAACATTGAGTTTAATTTTAGTTTTTAATAAAATTGAAAATAAAATATTCTTCATTCTATTTGTTTTGTTGGTGATGTTTCGGTTACGGAGCGAAACAGTTACTGATATTGTGGTACTGTTTGTGTGCATTTATGTTATTGGTGGCTGGTAGTACATGAGTTTTTACTAAATTTTGCATATATCAGGCATGTAAACGGATAATACACTCTACATTAAGCATAACATATAATTTCTTTTATAAGCGGAATATAGCAAAATATATCAATACTTTTATATATGTATATAATGATATTTATTTTCATTCGAAAAACAAAGACTTAATTGCGTTTCTGTAAATAAAAGTTTATTTATTAAATCTATGAATTTACAAAATTACTTATTAATATAAAATTATAAAATAAATATGTATTTACCTGTAAATAAAAGAAACAACATTTAAAGCCCTTATTTTCGGGTCTATCTTCTAAATAAACTATAAACAATAAAATATAATTTTCCTAACGAATTTAATTAAAAGTCTCTTTGACAATCCGCTGACACAATATCAAAAAAAGAAAATATAACTAAATAAAACCTTATGGTTTTCTTTACATGTATACACATTATTTATGATACACATGTATAATAAATAACTACTTGTATACAGATCACCATCAATAATCTGAGACTAACATATCGTACACAATCGCGCCGTATTCACGTTCGAACCATTACCTAAGAGATAAAAAATATATCTCAGTATTTAAGATAATTTTAATTTGACCTTAATCTAAATTATTACTGTAATTGTGACATAGAGGTAGGACAAATCAAACATTAAAGTGTCGCGCACATTTTTATACCTTACAGTGTGGCGCGACGTTTGGCGCGGCGCCATCTTTTTTTGCATTTTTCTCCGGTTCGAATAAGCAATATTTCTCAGGTAATCTGTCGGCCATACACCGCGGGCGCGGCAACAGCTGCTTGCCCGTCTCTTAGTAATTTATACGATCTCTCTTTATTTCTAATGAAATGCAAGGAATGCCATTAGGGTGTTTTTGATAGAGTAACTCTTTGGCCACACTATTTTTGTACCTTGAATATTTTTATCCAGTGCATGTGTAAATCGTTTTGTATTATTGTTTTTATAATGCTAATCTGCACTAAAAGACATAAAAATTTTACTATTCCCACGTCTTTATATCAAGAGTCGGATTGGTTAAAAAATTGTGTATTATTACTATTTTTATAGAAGAATACCGTATACATGACATATAAAATCAAATAGTTTAGATGATTTATTTCTCGGATTTACATTTTTGTATTGTATTATTACGTTTCTTACTGTATGTACTATTCTTTCATTCTGTATTGAACAGAAGTATGTATAATATCTTCTTTTAATAATAGGTAAGTTATTATAATTTTGATTTAGAAAGGTTTCCTCTTACCGCAGATTATAGGCACATATTTCTATAATTACGTTAAGCCGTGTAGTATTCAGCTGAGTAGAAGAGACCACCTTCATTTCTTACCAAAGTGTCGCAAGAGACGACTAAAATAAGTTGAGCCGCCGTGTGGTATCTGGCTGAGTAGAATAGACTCTCTTTCTAGCCGAGGTGTCGTAAAAGACGACTAAGGTACGACGTAAGGACGAATGCCAGGATTGGCTCCAATCAAGGAAACTCCACAACGGTTAACAGTAGAGACATGAAATTTTGCTGAAACCTTTTTTAAAAGCCTTTTTAACTTGGCTTTTAATTTTATTCTTACAGTAATAATCTTATAAAAAGTAGAAAAAGTAAAATACCTTACTTTTAGCTGGTAATTTAAAAATAGGCCCTGGTATAAACGTATAATTAATTTTACATTATAGTATTGTGCAAACAGACCTAAGCTATTTTAACGTCAATTTAAAACCGCTTTCAGTTCGCACTGATTCTAATTTAACTAAGAGATCTATAATTAATGGGATCGTGTCGGGTGGGTACGTTATATTTATGTTTATCTGTTTACAAATGTCAATTTGGCACTAAGCTTTGGCACCTTTTAATGCACACCTAGAGGTATGGGGCCGCGCAGACATCATACACGGGTTATTTTTTGGTAACAGGTTTTTGCGCTATTCTGTTATTACATTTTAATAATAGGATGATTAGGATGATGATAAATTGACAACCACGACTCTGCCAAGAGTGTAGCGACCAAAAAGAAATAAGATGAATGCAAAAGTCTGTCTTCATATCTGCTATATAGATAAAATTAATTACAACCAAACTTATACATTGAGCTAACGTATAGGATAAAAAAACCTTTCATTTCCTCCGTAAGGATTAAAAAACAATATATTATATATTTGAGATTAATTTAAACGAAGTAGCGAATACTGCGGGCTTAATATGGTTTAGATATTCATGTGCGTGGAATTAATTGATAGCATGAAGGTTTACTTGCGATAGTCTTGACCAGTTACACCCTATTACTATTCCACTGCTACACATATGCCTTTTTGATGGATATTTGAGGATACGGTTGGGAGCTTAGACTTACCACTCTGCTCCAATTCAGTTACACATATCACGAATTTTTCGTTCATCGAAAAGGGTATGGTAAATTGTAAATATAACTTAGGACATAAGTTTCTATAAAAAAACTCACTAGTACTTACTCGGAGTTTGAATCCGTGACCTCATGTTAAGAGGCACGTTATCCCCATCAACTACCATAACTATTTTGTTTCTTTCGGTTGTTGTATTTTTTAACGTTCATCACGAAATGTAAATATCAAGCAATGTGCATCGGTAATGACAATATTTTCGAATGTGTTTGCGACAGACGCGTCTGATAAAGTATTATGTTTGCGATAAGTTTGAGATATGTGTGGCACGTTGGATACGTGCATACCTTTTTAATGGTTACTAAAATTAAAATACAATAAAAGTAACACTGTCTAATCACATCTGCCAATATAAATTGTTTGTCGATAATACTACTAAGGTGCATTTTTGTTAGCTCTAATGCTAAATGGCAATAAGTTTTTTTTCTATCAGTAATTTTTTTTGCCTGTTATTCTCTCACTGAAGAGCTGAAGGCATATTCTCTGATATAAGTAGATTTTGATACTCCATTAATTACTTTGGCCTTTCGAAATAGTCATTTGTCTTTGATGGAAAAAACAAAAAAAGTGAGACATTTATCAAGTTTGTATTTCACCGGTTCTTGTTAAGTGTATGAAGTTTGAACTGAATCTGTACCTTGCAAATATATCTCGGCGTGACACGCATAAAGTCTCATGTCAACATAGGGCTAAATTCACTTTTTTACATATAAAGCTCGTCGAGTTCTTTATTTCAATCTAAGAACGATGTTTCTATATAGAAAATTTACCAACATACAGAGTTGCATAAGATCGTATGTAATTTTTCATTTTCATATCAATAAAAAAAACGATATTTGTACCATTACATTACTTATTACTAGAAAGGCGAAATCTATTTTCAGTTTTTATGAACATTTTATAAATATAGGTGTTACGATAACATGCGACTACGTCTGCAACTGCGACTATAATGCTAAGCAATCAAAAGTATAAGCATCTGCATCATCAAGATACACATCAGACCTTATGCGTCTCACGTCGAGATATATATTATATAAACGTACGGGTCACATAAAATGGAAGATAGGAAATGCGTAATTCATATAAAAATGGAATAAAATCGCTTGCGTTTATGGATATAAACATTACAGTGAGTACTGACGGGTCTTTGGAGCATAGGGTATAGAGGAATCTCACTCACATAGAGAGCGAAAGTTTCAAATGTACGATTTATAAATTGCTGTAATGAACGAATGGTTGCATCATGCACCTGCCATCATTAAAACATTCTGAAAACAATTTTATAAACGATTTCTACTTAAACACCAAATAAAAGTGAATTAATGTCGAACCGTCCATTATTTCTCTTTCCCGTTGGCAAATTATTCTATTAATTCTCTAATAAATATTTTTTATCTCAGTTCGTTTTGGTCGTTGGTTTAAAAGACTTTTCCCTCATTTTTATTTGTGGCAGATTAATTATTACGCAATTCAATTCTACGACCGCTGAGAGTTATAATATCTTGAATTTTACATAAATAATAGTTGGATATTAAATAATTGTATTGTAATGTTATTACATTACAATACAATTATATATAATTGTATTTGTTGGTAATTAGGAACGCAACCTTATATGTTAGTTCGTAGTACTTTTGTCTGTAACATTTTATATTGGCTGCATTTTTATAACCTCTTTCCTTCTTGTCATCTTTGTAAAACGCCATAGTCGAATTAAAATTTATCCGCATTCTAAACAGTTTGTTTTACTATAAATCAAGCAAATATCAACATGGTAGCAGAGCGTGGTTGATTAAAGTACAAACGCAGTTAGAACAAATAAAAAAATCCGACCGGCGTATTGAGATTCCTGCTTAACAGAAAAATTGCGGGCGTGGTTAGTCAAAAAGGTTCTTGTACAAAATGGCCACCCCAAGCCACAATCCATTTCACATTGATAGACTTGTCGGAAGAGACAATTACACAACTTGGAAATTCGCCTTGGAAGCGTATTTTAAGTTGGAAGAATTGTGGGATTGCATTGAAGGAACTAATCTCGATAGAAAAAAGGAAACTAAGGCTCATTCAAAACTCATATTATTACTGGATCCGACAAACTACGTACATGTGCAGAGTGCAACTACATGTAAAGAAGTCTGGGAGAGTCTACAACATGCGTTTGATGACAGCGGGTTGTACAGGAAAGTAGCCTTATTGAGAGATCTTATTACAACTACACTGGATAGTTCACGAGACGTAGATGACTATGTGACTAAGATTATGTCAACCGCGCACAAGCTTAGGAATATTCACTTTAACATCGATGATGAATGGCTTGGGACCTTAATGTTAGCTGGCTTACCGGAAACCTATAAGCCAATGATAATGGGCCTGGAGAGCTCAGGGATGAAGATCAGTGCCGACTCAATTAAAACAAAACTTCTACAGGAAGTTCAGCGTTCAGAGAGTACAGCATTCTTCACAAGAAAACCTAACATTCAAGTGAATCAGAGTACACCTAAGGCTCACAGAGGGCCCCGATGTTTCAATTGTAACAAGCATGGACATATGGCTAAGAACTGTCGTGCTCCGAAGAAGAAAAATATAATGAAACCAGAAGATAATAAAAGTTTTATTGCAGCTTTTTCAGCATCTTCGCAGACAATAAATCAGGACCTGTGGTATGTGGACTCCGGCGCCTCTATGCACATGACCAATAGAAATGATTGGATGTATGATGTAGCAAGCCCACCGATACCTGCCATAACAGTTGCCAGTAGTACACCGCTACCTGTGGAAAGTATGGGAAAGGTTAATTTATTAATAAATGGAAGTAAACAAAATAAAATTCAGGTAAGAGAAGTTTTATACATACCTAAACTTGCTGCGAACCTCTTATCTGTGAGTGCTATTGTGAAAAATGGCTGCAAAGTAAATTTTAGAGATAAAGGTTGTGATATTTATGACCAGAATAACAAGCTCCTGTGTTCAGCTACACTACTAAACAATCTGTATCAGTTAAATACCCAGAGAGAAGTTTTTTCAAACTTAACATGTTCAAATGATTTAAATGATATTGTTTTATGGCATAGACGCATGGGACATCTGAACTTTTCTGATGTTAACAAATTGCCGGAGTATGCAGAGGGAGTCAATCCATTTCCAGTTCAGAATAAGAATGTGATCACATGCACTACCTGCCTGGAAGGTAAGCAGAGCCGACTACCATTCAATAATATTGGATCAAGAGCGTCACACCCACTGCAGCTTATCCACACAGACTTATGTGGACCGATGGAACAAGTATCACTGGGAGGTATGAAATATTTCATTACTTTTATCGATGATTTTACAAAGAGAGTTCACGTTTATCTTTTGAAAGACAAATTGAGTATTCTAGAAATATTTAAAGATTATAAATCCAAAGTAGAGAATGAACTAGGTAAAACTATTAAAATTGTTCGGTCAGACAACGGCAAGGAATACTGTAACAAAGAATTTGAACGTTTTCTAAGTAGACATGGAATTGAACATCAAACGAGCACTCCATATTCACCTCAGCAGAACGGGCTCGCTGAAAGAATGAACAGGACACTTGTAGAAAGAGCTAAATGTATGTTGTTTGATGCTCAATTGTCAAGGCAATTCTGGGGCGAGGCTTTAGCAACAGCAGCTTATATAATTAATAGATCTCCTACTAAATCTATTGATGGAAAAACTCCTATTGAGATGTGGACGGGTAAGAAACCTAACTTATCTAATATAAGAATTTTTGGCTCTGAAGTTATGGTACAGGTACCTAAAGAAAAACGCCAAAAATGGGATACAAAATCTAGAAAATTAGTGTTTGTTGGATATTGTGAATCTAGCAAGGGATATCGGTTACTTGATCTAAACACAAATAAAATCATCAAGAGTAGAGATGTAATGTTGTTAGAGAATGTACAAAAATTTGACAATAATGTGTACTTACCTTGCTTATCTAGCGATCCTGTAATACAGTCTTCTGAAGATTCCTGTAAAAAAGAGTTAGAAATTGACTCTGAGCAGCCTTCAAGTGATTATCTGTCAAGTGACAATGATGTTTCAACCTACATACCAGATGTATCAATTGATCTGTCAACACCAGCACGTAATATTAACTTACGTCCACGCAAAGGTGTAAAGTATGCAGAGAGGGATGAACATGATGTGAGTTATTTTTGTCCTATAATCAATTTGAGCGACCCTCAGACTGTAGATTAGGCTCTTTCATCTTCACATGCTGAACAATGGAAGAAGGCTATGCAGGAGGAATATGATTCTTTAATACATAACAAAACTTGGTCACTGGTAGAGTTGCCATCCAACAAAAGGGCTTTACCCTGTAAATGGGTGTATAAGAGTAAGACCAATGAAAAGGGAGACATTGTTCGCTTTAAGGCTAGATTGGTAATTAAGGGTTGTGCTCAGAAGAAAGGAAATGATTACTATGAGGTTTATGCTCCAGTGGTAAGGTATACCTCAGTTCGATTCTTGCTTGCACTAGCTGCTAAGTATGACCTAGATATAATTCAGATGGATGCTGTAAGTGCATTTCTTCAGGGTGACATAGACACTGAAATATACATGTCACAACCAGAATGTTATAATAAAAACTCTAAAGTATGTCTTCTGCATAAATCTATTTATGGACTCAAGCAAGCTAGCCGTCAATGGAATTTAAAACTGAACAGTATTTTAATTAAAATTGGTTTGGAAAGATCAAGAATTGATCCATGTATTTATTATTTAGTGAATAAATCAATAATGTTATTTATTGCAGTATGGGTAGATGACTTCTTGACTTTTACAAATAATCAGAAAATAGCAGCTGATGTCAAAGAAAAATTAAAGGCGGAACTCTGTATGAAAGATATGGGTGAGGCACATCAATGCATAGGCATTAATATTATCAGAAACCGTAAAGCAGGTGTGATTATGATAGACCAAGAGAAGTATATTAACCTAGTGTTGGAACGCTTTGGCATGTCTGAATGTAAACCAGTACGCACTCCAATAGAGGTAAATACTAAATTTGATAAAGTACCTGAGGATGAAGCCAGTAATTTCCCATACAGAGAAGCGGTGGGCTGTCTTTTATATCTGTCACAGGTCACAAGACCTGATATTACCTATGCAGTGAATAAGTTGAGTCAGTTCTGTAATGGGGCAGGAATTCAGCATTGGCTTGGAGTAAAACGAGTCATGAGATATCTCCAAGGAACTAAGAGCCTAAAGATATGTTATGTCAAGGATGATGCTAAAGATATAACAGGGTACTGTGATGCAGACTGGGCAAGCGACCCACATGACCGAAAATCCTGTACCGGTTACACTTTTATTTTTCAGAATGGTTGTATATCCTGGAATTCCTGTAAACAGCAGACTGTGGCACTCTCCACAGCAGAGGCCGAATATATGGCGATGGCATCAGCTAAACAGGAGGCCCTGTGGCTTCAACAACTGCAAGCTGAACTCGGTCAAAGCTTGGATAGTGCATTAAATATTTATAGTGACAATCAGAGTGCAATAAGACTGGCATCAACAGACTGTTATAAACCTAAAACTAAACATATAGATATTAGATTACATTTTATCCGAGAGAATATTGTTAATTCTAAAATAAGATTTTTATTTGTAAATGGTTGTAACATGGTTGCTGACAATTTAACAAAAGGTGTAACATTTGAAAAACATATGTTTTGTTTAAATAAAATGGGTTTGCGTTCTGGAGGGAGTGTTGGTAATTAGGAACGCAACCTTATATGTTAGTTCGTAGTACTTTTGTCTGTAACATTTTATATTGGCTGCATTTTTATAACCTCTTTCCTTCTTGTCATCTTTGTAAAACGCCATAGTCGAATTAAAATTTATCCGCATTCTAAACAGTTTGTTTTACTATAAATCAAGCAAATATCAACAGTATTATATATTTATATAATATATAATTATAATATAATATAATATATAATTGTTTTTAAGTTTACGTAAATCCACAAGTATAAGAAAGCGTTCAAGAAAATTCATTTACGAAAGGTGAAAATCCAAGGCGCAGCAGTGTTGCCAACATTTCTTTTTACACGTATTATCTCGAACATATTACACGGTATTTTAGCGAGCGGCGGAAATCCGGCGCGCAAACGACGTGTGGACATCTTACCTGGACGCGGGTCATTAGTGACTAGTGAGGGGGAATTTAATTATTTTAATTATTACTATCGGTATTTTTAAAATGAGACTTCTTTGAATTTTCTTTAAATAAGTTAAAAAAGTATTTCAATATATATGTGACAATTACAAACACGTCTAAATTAGCGTCGAGTTTCTTGCCTGTTCTTCTCGGTATGAGCAACTTTCTGACCTAGTGGTGGCTAATAATTTGATGATTTGAAAAAGCTTAAAAAGTAATTTGAATAAAGAATATTTTGCATTTGAATTAAGACGCTTTTGGGATTTTTTTTTATTAAGAGAAAGAAAATATTCAAGCATCTAGCATCGTGTTTGGGGGAAAGCTTTTTTAAAAGCATTGGGATTGTAATATACTGCGATTGTGTATACATGTACAATTGACTATTCTGTCCTTCTTCTCCTTCAGTCACTCACGTGCTTACGTGCAGCATTGTTATTGTTGCGATCTTTTTTTTGTACATTAACTACTGTAAATATTTTCGGTCGGCAGCGCTACGTATAGTTACACTAAGTCTGATGTCTGTACACCTGATCCGACCATCTCTTCGGGCTCCTACCCCTGGGATCTCTTCCCGTCTATCTTTCCCGTGACCATGAGTTTTCTGAGGTTATCGCTGGGTTTTCTAGCTATATGCCCAAAATACAGAAGTAATCTCTAGAGACATATGCTCGAGAGTCTCTGCTTCACCTTCAGCTCACTGAGAATGGAGACGTTTATTCTAAATGCTGTCCAGGGGATACGCAACATGTGCCGCCAGAAGAATTTTCAATTGCGTAGACTGTGACAAATCTTATACCCTACAGAATAATGTTATCGACACCAATCCAAGTACTTCACTACGCTGTACAAGCGCCACGGTTGCCAAAACAAACTGTGATCTGAACCGCGTGACTGTCCGGACATCTCGACGTCTTGTAACTGCATCTGTTTGTTTTTAGACTTGGCACGTGGACGTACACCTTAGGATGTAAGACAGGTGATCGGTTTTAAATGTTCTGGTTGAGTGACATAGTTAGAAATTAATTCTAGGGTTATTCGTTGGGATTTCCGGAATGCTGTGCCTTAGATATTTGGCTGCTAAAGTCACCATACCCGATGGCCCTAAATCTGAACGTTAATGGGCCTCAAATATTTTATGTATAGAAATCGACAATACCCACCTCACGTCCTTAATATTTGGACTTTCTTATGCCAACTAGTTTTAAGCCAATTCAGGGTCCTTAGTCATGAGGTCTGTCTATCTATGATGCATCGAAGGCATCTAAATTTCAAATATTATAAACTGATGGTGGTGCACTTTGTTCCTATCAAATCAGAGGTCAAAAATTTTTGTTTTTACCCTGTTCCCGAAAAACATAAACGGAAATAGTTTTCCTCGTATATGTCAACCTGGAATATAAGTTTCTATTTCACCAAATATCATAAATGTTAATCCAGAAATTTTCGTAGTTGTATAATTTAGAATAAATAAATACCAATATCTGGGTGACCGAGCTTCGCTCGGTAATTTTTTACAAAAAAAAACTTAGAAAAAAGAAAAAAACAATTATTTAGTTGGGATTGATCCTTGGCACTCACACCTCTCGAGGCTACCCGCTAACCGAATAAGCTACGTCGACTTGACAGTTAATGGCGAAAATTCAATTCAATATAAATGTTAGTATTGTTTAATGCCCAAAATAGGAATAAAACAATTTTTTTTTACATAAAACCTAGCTAGATCAATTTTTCTCCCCCAAAACCTCCTACATGCTGAATTTCAGGAAAATCGTTGGAGCCGTTTCCGAGATTCGGAAAATATATATATATACAAGATTAACTCATTTAAATATTAAGAGATATATTGTCACGTATTTGCAATCTTAACAGCCAAAAAAATAGATAAAAATAAGGGAGATATTAGCCCTAGATACCAAAAATTAATGCATTAAAATATGAAAAAAAAAACTAAATTTATCAGGCAGGCTCGGTTCTAATTGCCCCTCCCGACCAGGTCGCTATCGGATAGCAATTTACCGGCAGGATCGGGAAAAATACAACCCCCTTGGGCTGGAGGTAGTTTAATATGTTAAGGCGAGTATGAAACAGAATTAAAAGCTTTCTGAAAGAAGTTTTCTACATATTGCTGATGAAGAATTTGGTACATTCGGCTCATTATAACAAAATAGTATTTTTAATATTGTTGTCGTCAATGACTTATGCTTGATATTTTATAGCAACACAGTCATGAAACAAGAATATCGCGCCTTTTTTACATAATCAGTATTTTAATTGGTTATTTAACCAATTCTCTAGTATATTACTTTATTTACTGTATCTCTGGTTGACGCGACGCACACGAGTAAAGTTCCCTGCATGCGAGTTTTATTTACAGCCACGTAATAACATAAAACTGTAGTGTACTGTAAACCTAAAGCTTCCGGAAGAATTGTACTACCGTTTAGTAAAAATTGTTCAAAAATCCGTTCAGTAGGTTATGAGAAAATCGATCACATACAGACACACAGACTTTTTTAGGACTTTTTGTAATAAGTATGATACCCTATTAGGGAGGTAGGTGGAGAATATTGCTATGTAATCAGTATACTCAGTTCTGACTAAATTTTTGTAGTTTAATAAGGTCTAAACTACATTTAAAAATTGATTATCTAGTAATCATTCAGCTTTTATTCATTTATATCATTCATTTTAACTTGTTTATTTTTCCTATTTTCATAGCATTATGTCATATGGAATCATGCTATGGGGTACAGCGGCTGATATTCACAGGGTCTTTGTTTTGCAAAAAAGAGCTATACGTGGTATTTATAATATGAAACCTCGTGATTCTCTTAGGGAAAAGTTCAAAGAAATTGGCGTTATGACTGTAGCTTTACAATACATCTACAGTAATATACTATTTGTACGTAAAAATATTCACTTGTATAGTAAAAATAGTGATAGGTATGATAGACATACAAGAAATAGACATAAACTAATGACGCCTAGATTACGCCTCCAAAAGGTCCGAAAATCATTTGTCGGTCTCGGTACACGTTTTTATAACAAAATTCCTCAACATTATCTAGACTTGCCTTTACACAAGTTTAGAAATTATCTCAAAACGATGTTGCTACATAAAGCTTACTATACTATTGAGGATTATTTGAGTGATAGCATATCTTAACTGCAGTCAGCTACGCATCCAGCTGCAACGATTATCTTGTAACCATCAAATTGTAATAATTTTTTAAAGGATTGGCCGCCGAGTTTCTTGCTGATTCTTCTCGGTAGGAGCAAACTTCCGAATCAGTGGTAGCTTCTTTAAAACATTTGACGATTCAAAAGTACTGTAAACAGTCCACTTGAATAAAGAATATTTTGAATTTGAATTTGAATTTGCTTTATTTTTCATGTATACCTCTCCTTAATAATTCTCATTTCATCTGCCTCAGGCTGGGCGCGTTTAGGAGATATCGTGTCATATGATCATTACTTGTAAGGGCCGATACACATGGTGACGCGTTACATACCAATACCCTTATAACTATCCTTCCACCTGCACCATTATTTATAAACTTATTACGTAAATGAATATCATACAAAAGTAATTTAACAATTATTGAACCAAATTACTTCAATGTTCGTTAATTACGAGCTACTATATTTGTTCTTACTGATTTAAATAGAAGTAGGTACCTGGTAGAAAAGCCATGCTTAGTAATTTAAAAAAAAAATGAAACTTAAAAAAAAAAGAAAAATAATTAGGTAGTTGGGGATCGATCCGAGGTATTTACATTTCTCGAGACTACCAATTCCCCGAAAGCTACGCCTACTTTACAATTAACGGCAAAAATAGTTTTATATTTTTAATGTAAATTTTAGTACTTTTTTAATGCCCAAAAACAGGGATAAAACGATTTTTTTTGCACATAAAACCAATCTAGATCGATTTTTCTCTCCCAAAACCTCCTATATGTTGAATTTCAGTAAAATCGTTGGAGCCGTTTCCGAGATTCCGAAAAAAAAAATATATATATATTCAAATATATAAATATACAAAATTATCTCATTTAATTATTAAATATGAAGATATACCTGTCGTGAATAATGTGTGCGTGTGAAGATTGGGGCAAGTTTTTATAAATGAAACGTTTTGTTATCTGAGGTCTGAGGTCCGCCTATACACCTGTTTACTGCCTACGGTATGTAGTCATTTTATTGGTGGAAGGAAATCTCACCTGCCTCACGGCATACCGCAGCCAATGGCGTTCCGCTTACCTGTCGAATCGATACGAGGCGGGGCGCACCTGAGAGGAAATAAGATTCCACAAAAGATTACCTGCCCACACAAAGGTTTAAATCAAGTGTAAGGAATAAGCTTGAATGTAAAGCTTAAGATTGTATAAATTATTGAATGTATACACTTGAAAATACTTCAATATGTGTACAAGATCCCAGTTTAATTATACCTTTTAAATTTCCGAGAAAGTCTCAGATATGTTTCGAATAAGCTAACTGACAGTTTATTGGTAACTTGTGAAACAGGCCCTTAACGTCATCTTTCTCCTGTCCTTATCTCACTCTTAGTTGAGTGGGCACATGTTTTAAACATGCTGTCAAATGTTTTGGCGGTATTATACGATCGGCCATCTGCTTGACGTCAACCTTAGTCCTTAGACCTTAAACTTAGACCTTGGTCGCCTTTAACAATATCTCGGTAAGAAATGAGGGTGGTCTATTATTCAGCAGGAATCACACGAATATCACACGGCATCTTTACCAAATAGATATATCACTTAAATCTAACATAAGTCAAAATATATGCAATTTATTCATCATGGAGTTTAGCGCAAATTTAATTATTTGCCGTGAATATAGCTAGATAATTCCATAGTTTATGACCATGGAATTTCGCAAGCGGCTTCTTACATAAATAACTGATTACGGTCCATATAAATGTCACATTTGTTCTGAAAAATACGTTTCTTAAATACGATAATCATACAATGCCGTCCCGCCGTTGGCAGATGCGCTTTATTTGTTAATATAAAAACGGACGGGTAACCTCTGGTGGTTTTCTAGGTGAATCGACTATCAGGGATCCGTTGGGAAATTTAAGCATCTGTCCACGCGCACAACGTCGCGGGCATAAGCTAGTATTGAAGTAATCATGTAACAATTTATAGAATTAGACGTTACTTTGCGGAGATCTATAATACAAAAGTAATACTAAAATATTTTGCTATAATCCGCGATGAAGTAAAAAAGAAATTATATATAATGCTAAATGTAGAGTGAAGTGTAGAGCATTATATATATATTTCCTATTTTACGCGGATTACAGCAAACTAATTTTATTGTAACTTCTGTACTATGGAGTTCCGCAAAGTAACACCTGCTTAACGCCTTCTATAAATCAGTGAAAGTTTGTCCGTATGTTACTCTTTCTAGCTAATCCGGTAGAGTAATGTAAATAAGATATAGAGATGATAGGGAAATTCCCGATTTTCTGGAATAGAGAAAACGTCAATACATAGAGGAGAGTGACCAAATATGGGATACCATTTTGTTTTTTACGCACAATTTCTACATACGTTATAAATAAAAAACTTTTTGTTGTAATTATTAACAATCATATATCTGCACTTTATTTAATAACTCGTTTTGGCAACATTGATTATTTTTTAGTAACAATTTTAAACAAAAAGTAAAAAATAATAAAGGTACCTAAATATAGAATAGGTACCCCAAGTATGGAATATATATTATATATTCCAGCAAAAATCTTTTCAAACTTTAACTTAAATCAGATTCTTTGAAAATTTTGGTGTGTCATAAAGAGGATCACAAATTATTTGCAGATTACAAGTCCAGATGTCAAACTCTGGTCCAGTGCAATCATTGTGTGTCTTTTTTTCTATGAGATTATTCTTATAAGGTGAAGATGTTTATGATAGTTGCAACAGATGCCTTTCTTCCTCAATCAGAAGGTCTCATTTTCGTGTTTGATACCTGATTTATGTTATATGGAGATACTAATCCGAAACTACTAAAAAGTTACTTTCAATTTATAATTGACAAAAATTATCAAGTCAACTAATATACAAAAAGACCAAATATGGAATAGTCCATAATTGGATACAATGATCAGTCTATATTTGGATTTTCCAACAACTTCAAACTGACATTCGTATTGGTATATTTAAAAAATAAATACAATCAAATACCGCTAAAAACTTTTAAAGAACATCTAACCTATCTTTAGAAGGTATAAAGACATTAGTGTGTGCAATTTTTTAACGAAAAATACGTACTTTTTACACAACTTGGAAAGTATTGCGGCTTCGGCAGAACAAAAAATTGCAACAACGACCAAAGGGCTCGTTCAACAGGCGTGTTATAACTTTTTCCCACGGATCAGAGTAGAAAGAAAGAAATAAACAATATTTTTTGTTTGTGTGAGTTTTCGTTTGGAAGAAATGCTAGTATTCCATATTAGGGATACTATCCCATATTTGGTCACTCTCCTCTAATTGAGGGTATTCTAACAAAGACAACCTGGGTACCACTAGTTATTAAGATGTATGCAAGTTATAGATGTGATAGCCCAGCGGTGGTAATTTGCTGTAATCCGCGTTTTTTGTTAAGAATACATGCAATGCTTTTATTCGTGGAGCCTATCCTCCTGGTGATACTGCAGTGTTGGTGTTGGCGGCGTCTTGTGATACGTGTACTGTACTGTACTATACTTGTCCTGCATGTATGTGGTATGTGATTGTTGCCTGCTTCATACACTTAGCATTGCATGTATTATCTTAACAAAAACGCGGATTATTGCAAAGTAATTTTATAACTAGTAACTTCTACTACTTTAACATTCATAATAGTGGTACACAGGATTTTATGTATATTTTATAGCTTGACAATGTTTCGGTTGGCAGTACGAATATTTAACGATTTATCACTAAAGTTATAATCAAACTGCAATGTTGCGCAGTAATTAAAATTACTATTTCACATTTCCGTATATCGTCCCTAAGACCATGCACTAAAGTCTATTATAACACAAATCCACGAATTTAAGTAGTTATTTTGTTATATCAACTCCGTGAATTCATATTTGGGTCCGGTGCTCTTCGCGGAATCATTAAATCGCGCCCGATATACACTGCGCACTAAATTTAGTGATTTTACACGTTTGCACATAAATGCAACACAAAATAAAAGTTTAGCAATCATAGATAATTAGTTAATACTAAAACAGTAAAATGTTTTTCTTACTTTCATAACATTGTGTCTTATTGAATCATGCTGTAGGGTACAGCAACCTATATACAGAATGATTTAAAAAAGATCTATTTTAATTTATAATATAAAACCGGGAAATTCATTGATGATACATTAAGAAATAGGTGTAGATTTACGTATATTATAAAAATAGGGATTGAAATGATAGACGGATGGACAGAATTTCCTAAATCCTTTATGGATATGTGTTTCTATAACAAAATTACTCAAAAATATTTGGGCTTTACTTTGCGCAACTTGAGATAGTGTCTTAAAACAAGAATATTACAAAAAAAGTAAATTTCTCATATTTGAAAATGTAAATTAGAAAATTCTATTACTTCTTTGTAAAAAATATCCGTCAAATTTCTGGCTTTTATAAAGAGGATTCGCCAATATTGATTCATATATCTAGGTATGCCAATACTTAACTATTTATGGTTTGTACAAGGTGTTTATTAAGATTTTAGAACAATATTAATGCACGTAAGACTTTAGTAGTGCGACGCCATATTGGCAAATGTACCGCTTATCGACTAGTGATGTACAATGACATTAGACACGGACATTCTCATAATAGCCAAGTTTTTGGCTTTTATAAAGAGTAATCGCCAAGTTTCTCGCTTTTATAAAGAGTATTCACCAAGTATCTGGCTTAATAAAAAGTATCCGCAAAGTTTCTGGCTTTTATAAAGAGTATCCACCAAGGTTCTGGCTTTTGTAACAAGTATCCGCCAACTTTCTGGCTTTCATAAAGAGTATCCGCTTAGTTTCTGGCTTTATAAAAAGTATCCGCCAAGTTTCTGTCTTTTATAAAGAGTATCCGCCAAGTTTCTAGCTTTTATAAAAAGTATCCGCCAAGTATCTGGCTTTATAAAAAGTATCCGCCAAGTTTCTAGCTTTTATAAACAGTATCCACCCAGTATCTGACTTTATAAAAGGTATCCGCCAAGTTTCTGGCTTTTATAAAGAGTATCTGTCAAGTTTCTCGGTTGTTTTCCTCGCTAAAAACGTTCTGAATCAGTGGTAGCTTCTTTTAACATTTGACTACCCAAAGACTTATTAGTACAATTTTAATAACCGTCAATCTGACGTAGTAGATTTCAGGAGTACAGTTTTCAATAAATCAGTATGGATAAACAAAAATAGCACACTAAAGGTTATAGTTTAATAAACCTAAATATTCTCTATCTAACTGCGTCAGTTATCATTTCCAAGATCTAATCATTTTCGTGCAGTTATTTTATGATCTATATTTTACGTTCAATTAAGGTTATTGCGTTTCATATAATTTACATAATTTAAACATTTTACGGTGTACTAGTTACGCAATCTCGCGCAACTGACACTGTCAATCAGCTGTCGGTAACTATATCAATTAATTTTAGCCAGTAATTAATATCTATGTTTAGGTTCACTTTACTATCAAAATTATATTTTAGGTAAAATAATAGTCCGCATAAGGAACGAAAGGCAGAGTCCAAGATGCAAAAGGGCAACAAACTTGCAAAATGGTCAACTGTCTTTTGCGAAAAATTTAATTATTAAAGCATTAATTTCGTTAATTACAAATCAAATCAAAATAATTTTAATTCACGTAAACTTTTTCAAGCACTTTTGAATCGGCAAAAATCAATTAGATTTCATGAAGGTACAACTACTTCAGAATTATATTTAATTATTTAATTGTATTAGTATTAATCTCTTACTGAGAAGAATTAGCAAGAAAAATGGCAGTAAATCTTTTAAACATTTCCAAATATTATTCATCCATTATTAAACCGCAGTCTTGTACGAAGCTGAAAGGATTTTCAAATCCAGGGTTTTTTATCATCCAAATAATCTTCAGTTTTGTAATACCTATGCTTTACGTAAAAGCATATCTATTACACTTAATTTAAACCTTTCTGTAGACTGGTCTAGTATTGATTGCGGAATTTTATTATAAAAGCTAATACCGAGACCATCGAATGAGTAGCTAACTTTACTGAGTCGCGACACAGGTATTATAAGGTATCATAAGCATTTCATGCGATTTTGTGATATGGATCAAACTCATATTATTCAATTTTTTGTTTTTGTAAAATAACATTACGATATAAATTATTTATAGAATAAGGCGTTACTTTGCGGAGATCCATAATACAAAAGTAATCATAAAATTATTTTGCTATAGTCCGCGATTACCAAAATCGCAAAGCCGGCTTTGCGATTTTGGTCGTGGAGTCTATCTCCTGATGATGCTACGGTTGCGGGGCGAAACGATTGTTGAGTTTGTGATAGTGAACGTATATAGTGCTTGTGTATCATGGTGGCGGTGGTGGAGGTTTGTGCTTGTGTTTTTAACGACTCCTGCATGTATCATGTATCATGCAGTGTCATGTATCCACTCTACATTGAGCATTATATGCATTTTCTATTTTACTTCATCGCGGATTATAGCAAAATAATTTTATTATTACTTTTGTATTACGATATAATATAAAAACTATCTTTGTTTTCTGCGCTGCCCACACTTGCATTGGATAATCAACCTATTCACAAAATACTTGCATGCAGTGTTTTTCTGTTAAATTACGATTCGATAGGAATTTTTTTATGAACGCTACAAGGTTTAACGTCTAAGTAAAGAAAGATAAACGAGGTGCGAATTATTTAACGCCTGCGAATGAAGTCGCTAGAAACGTCAACAAGTAATAGAGATGAAAAATTGTAAAGCACGGTTGGGATCAGGTGAAAATAATCCGTATGAGATGGTCATAAAGTGTATTATTCTATAATAGAAGCCGCGTAGGTATGCCGATTTTTAACATTAAATAGCGGCTACATACCAGGTATTTTCATTAGGACTGCCTCGAATCCATACTAGTGATGAAAAAAAATTGCGATTTTTATATCAATCAATTGTTTTTTTTATAAATCGATTCTTTATTTATCTTTTTTTAAAATTTTTATTAAATATCTGTAATTGAATTCAATAAAATATAGCAATACTTATTTTGCATTTTTTATATTATTCTGTATTTTTTATTTATTACCTATTATTATTTTTTTTAAATATTTTTGTATTATAACGACCTTCAAACTTTCTGAAGCCAAAGCCTCGGTGTTTTGGCTGCGTTTTTACGATCGGCCCCCTGCCTGACGTCAACTGATCATAGTCCTATTTTACGATACCTCGGTTAGAGAGAGGGTGGTCTATTCTACTAAACCAGATACCACACGGTGGGTCAACTTACCTTAGTCGCCTTTTACGACACCTCGTTAAGAAATAAGGGTGATCTATTCCACTCAGCGGAATACCACACGGCTAAGAATGAATCTAATACGCGCGAAAATTAAATCAAACTTTAGTCTCCTTTAAAACAGTTGTTTATATTGTGCAACTATCTCATATCTATTATGATATGAGACTATAAAATATTTTCAACAAACTCCTCAGTCGAAACGTGAATGTCTCGTCGCATCAAATGCTTTTATATCGTCATAAAGCTGTAAAACGCTTTGAACTGTTTTTATAGGCAACGCATCCGTCCACTTCATAATACCACTGTCCCACGTCATGTATACCTTGGTATTAGCAATTATTAAATACAAGCCATCGCCAGCGTCTCCACTTGCGTGGATAGATTAAAAACGTAAAACAGTCTTTTGATAACCATAAAAATGGTTATAGTGGGTTATCCTTAAAAGCTAGACACATGCTGTTGCGGACATTTATTTAGAACTTTTAGAGGGGAACACTTTTGTATACCTACATTATTTTTGAATAACTATTACCGTTTACTCAGCGCACGCAAGGAAAGCTTTAAATTTTGCCGTTTTCGTTCTATTTTTTATTGCTGTTCCTCTTCTATTCATCTTAGCTTGATGTTATATAACCTATAGCTTTCCTCAATAAATGGGCTGTTTTATACTGTATGAATTTACCATATCAATACAGTAGTTCCTGAGATTAGCGCGTTCAGACAATCAAACAAACAAACTCTTCAGCTTTATATATTAGTATAGAAGTATAGAGTAAAGTATTTGTACGTAGTGAAATCAGAAATGAGAAATCCGCAATAAATATATATATATATATATATATATATATATATATATATATATATATATATATATATATATATATATATATATATATATATATATATATATATATATATATATATATATATGTCTATAGTCTATAGCCAGAGTCAGCCCAATCATTAGATTTTATCATTAGATTGCCTTTTTAAAGCGAGAGTTAAATTAAAAGATTAATCAGGTAAAGTGAACTCCACTGCTTAGAAAAGAGGTAAAATTTAAAAAAATTGATGATATCTCAATAAATGATTAAAACAACCATTAAAAAGAACTACCCCTGGTGGGACTCGAACCCACAATCCCCGGCTTAGGAGGCCGATGCCTTATCCATTAGGCCACAGGGGCTATACTTGAGTTCAGTGAATTTTACAATTAAGATTTTTTTTGCCTGATATCAATTCAAATATAGAATTTATCCATTATATAACTTGTTTGCAATATTACAAAAAGGAAAAATTTAAAGCAATCCTTGCGTGCGCTGAGTAAACGGTATTAGTAATTCAAAATTCATGTATTACAAAATTGTTCTCCTCTAAAAGTTCCAAATAAATGTCCGCGTCAGCAATATGTCTAGCATTTAAGGTTAACCCACTTTAACCGTTTCTTATGGTTAGCATAACTATATTACAGTTTTAAGATTTCACCGCGGGCGCTGTCGATTGCTAGTCTCAAATAAAAATATTCAAATATTCAAATAATAAAAACGTGTAAGAATAACCACAATTATATTTCTTCCGAAAGCCTGTCTGCCCTTTGTTTCGCTATAAAAGTAGCGTCATTCAAATCTTTGAAGTTCTAGTACTGTAATTCAAAAATACTTTTTCGTGTGAGTAAATCGACTTCCAATCAAAACAGACAAAACAAGGTAAACTCATGTCAATCAAGACACCCCCACTGCGGTGGTAAATCAGCCCTTATCTTAAGAGACTGCCATAGACTAAATGTAACCTAGAGATTTTTTCATACCTAGTAGTTTAATTACGAGCACGTAAATTGAAAATGTTTAAAAGATACCCGCTGAGTTTTTTTTAGCGAGAGCAGTAGGTTCTCTGAGCTAGTGGTAGCTTCATTAAATCTGATTGACACTTCGCCCTATCTGAAGAATAAAGTTACATCTCCCATGTATAACCATAGGAATGTGACTTTCTTCTTCGGTTAGGGCGATATGACGATTTAAAAGTGCTTACAAAAGCTTACTTTCATAAAGAGTTCCTGGTTGCCTTGCTGGAGCCTTGCTCGTTAATTTTTTATAAAATAAAAAAAAAGAAATTTAAAAAAAAATAAAAAAAAAGCAATTGAGTAAGTGGGCTCGATCCTAGGTATTTTCATTTTACAATACCGTCCGTTCCTCGGCGCAAAGACTTGACAATTTACGGCAAACATAGTGTTCTATATAAACAATGCAAATTTTAGTATTTTTTAATGCCCAAAAACAGGGATAAAACTATGTTTTTTTAAATAAAATCTTGCTAGTTTGATTTTTGTTTTAGTATTAACCACGTTGTTATGTGATTTATGGGTATTTATTGACCAGCCGCCTGCCTGATGGCAACTTTAGTCGCTTTTTACGACACCTCCGTACGAAATGACAGAAATGCTCTGAACTATTAGTATAATAGTTACATAGTAATTCATTAAGTTATAGTAAGGGGTCGATCAATTTACTTGCTACCAAATTTCTTGGCGTTTTCGGGGTTTATTTTTTTTCATTGCTAACTTGAGCCTCTGTTAATTTCTACTCTGTGCCTCGGGCTCTGTAAGAAGCGTACGTTTAACTGCGTTTCGATTGGGTTTTTATTTAGGGTCTCACCGCAAGTGGCGCATTTGTATGATAATGGCACGCGGCGCCGGGGGACATCTTTGTAGCATCGGAATTTAATGACAACGTAAGCAAATATCAGATTCGATTCTTTAATATTGTGTTTCGGTTACGAAGCGAGACAATTGTTGAAATTGTGTTGGTGAATGTGTGCACTGCTTGCGTAGTGTTATTATTAATAAGGGGGCGGGTAATGCATGAGTTTTTGCAAATTCTGCACGTATCAGGTATGAGACTGGCTCGTTTGCGTAGTGGGTAGTGACCCTGCCTTCCGCTCCACGGGTCGCGGGTCCGATTCCCGCCGAGGGCCAACATTTTCTATAAATGAATTTGTTGGTCTTCGAGTCTGGATGTACATTTGTATTTAAGTATGTATATAAAATTATATAAGTATATATTCACCAGTTGTCTGTCTACCATAACACAAGTATTAAGTTACTCACTTTGGGGACGGAGGACTTTGTGTGTAAGTGTCCTAAATATATATAAAAAAAAAATCCCCCTTGTCAGCAAAGACCTTACCCTCTCCCCCTAGGCTAACGTAAATAATTTTTAATATATATTTCTTACAATTACATTAAATAACATTATCTCTACATTTAGCAATAAATAAATTGTCTTTTATCGTGGAATATATCAAAATAATATTTTCATTACTTTTGTATTTTAAACCATCAAAATTTTTCCGTGCTCTAGCTGCAAGGCTATCATATCACTCCTTCCAGAATGTCATTGTCTGCATTATTTATAGCTGCCACATGTTCCGTCGTTAATTATACTCGCTATTTTTATTATGATTTATTCTCGTGCTATCTCACAGTTAGCGCCTCCTGCCTAGAATTAATAGTTTCCATTGGATTAAATAGCAGATGGTTTTTATTGGGCACTAGTAACTTATAACTGTAATATCCTGTGATAGGTTTGGGGGTAAAACTCAGGATCTCAGGAACTAGGTATTGGATCGATTTGAAAAATTCTTTGAGCATAAGATAGTCCATTTATCGAGGAAGGCTATAGGCTATATAACATCACGCTAAGATGATTAGGTGAGGAGCAGCAATAAAAAACATAACGAAAACTGCAAAATTAAAATCTTTCCTTGCGTGCTCTTAATTATTCAATATTTAAGAGTTATTCAAAAATCATGTATTACGAAATTTTTCGCCTCTAAAAGTTTAAAAAATCTAAATAAAAGTCCGCGACAGTATATGTCTAGCTTTTAAGGTTAACCCACTTTAACCATTATTATGGTCAAATAATATATTGCCTTTTAATCTTTCCACTTTATAATATTAATTCGACGATACTAAAAAAATATTAATACGACCTCTCAGAGCTATGAAATCGTGTAAAAGTTCCTTAAAAAGACCTATAATTAATAGTATTTGGTTAAAAAGAATTTTGTTTTCCTGCGATGCAAGAAATCATACTCTGCCAAGTTGTAGATTTATAATTTTGCCGCCAGTTATAATTTTGTCATATTTATCGTAATTTTTGCTTGGCTCCTAACCAGGCGATAAACAATCGCTGAGCCGTCACCGAACTCAACGAGGTGGAAGGGCATGTTATGATTATAAAGTATCGAATTAATGATAGGTCCAGACATTATGGTTATTTTTACTTTGGTGCTTTTAAAACTTACGACACGACTTATCGTGTGCGATTTGTCGTGTCGTAAATGTAATCGGATTTATCTTTAATATTTAAATGAGCAAGTTGTATGTATACATTTATATTTTCGGAATCCGTGAAACGGCTGCAACGAAGTTCCTGAAATTCAGCATGTTGGGGGTTTTGGGGGAGAAAAATCGATCTAGATAAGTTTTATTTAAAAAAAAAATATCGTTTTATCCCTGATTTAGACCTCTAAATTATTTTTTAAATTTACGTTGAATACAATTACAATTTTTCGTAGTCAAACGTAAAGTCATGGTAGTTCATTTGAGAAACGGGCGGCCTAGAGAGGTGAAAATAACTAGGATCGAGCCCCACCTGCCCTATTATTTTTTCATTTTTCTTTTCTTTTCATTTTTTTTATTTTATTTTTTTTTAACATTTTAAAAATTACCAAGCAAGGATCAGTCACCCAGGTACTTGACAATAAAACATTAAGTAACAGCATGTTGCTGTTTCACTATTTATTATACTACTATTTAGAAAAAAAAATCGAGTTCAGACCCACCACGCTGTTCTTGTATTGAGAAGTGAATTGGAAGGAGAAAGAATTTGCTAAGAATATATTCATTCACCATTCGATCGCGTGGTATCCAGCTAAATAGAACATTTCTTACCGAGGTGTCGTAAGAAGCGACTACAGTAAGTTTAGGCCGTGTGGTACCCGGCTGAGTTGAATAGAATACCCTCATTTCATAAACACATTACATCCCGGTTGAAAACGGGGGGCGCAGCTAGTGTTTATTTTCAAAACAACGATAACACGTTTTCGAAACAAGGATTTAGAATAAGCTGAAAAGAAATTCACATGAGAAATTACAACACAATGTAATTCTCTGTAATCGTTTACGTAGTAAATTACCGTAATTTGGATTACGGATGATTTTGGGCAGTACATAATCATTATCGTAAATACATCTATTTCATCATCTCACGGAACCTAATAAACAAAGTAGAAATAGGCAAGTTGTTTCAACAAAAACTCTACCTCGCTAAACATAGAGTATAGAATAAAACTGAAAATTTCTAAGCTTACTCTATCGTTGAAGCTAAAAAATGTAGAGCACAAATTCACATCAAGCAAAGTACCTCTTTAACTGAAAATTATTACCCGGGAAACGAACCTGCGCTATTGAGCACGCGTCTAGCGTAAATATACAATGTTTTGGGTGCATTTGATATTGTTTAGGTGAAAACCGTAGGCGATATTGACGGCCGTAGAAATTTAGCACTATGTTATTTTCTGACAAGACTAGAGGTGTTTTTTAAGCCAGTAAGCGTATATTGAGATTTTTTTATGATAGCAGGTTCTAATGGGTATATTATATAGTACCAGGGTGACAAAAATGTTACATGATAATATTGTAGAAGATGACAATATATTGTGTAGTATAGTAGTAGTATGAAAATTATGACAATGATAAATGACTTTGGTGCTTCTAGAGAAAAAAGGAAGAGAAGAGTAGTGGAAAAATATAATAATTTTGTAGGTCGGTAATCACGACCTTCTTTTCTTGTAGGTAGGATATGGAATAAGTACGGCTGTTGATGCGAGTAATAACTGAATCAACAACAAGTACAATCACTATTTGATTTCACAATGTCAATGGCGCGAGCCATGAGATTAAATAACATATCGTGCGACCTGTCGGCTCGACAACGCCGCTGTCACTCTCCGCCTGCTCCCCTCCGATATCACGAAGCCGGCGCGTGCGCTGCGTTGGTTTGACCAAGGTCAAACCTACATCCCCCCTCTCCCGCCCCGCCTTAGGGAAGATAGTATTCAGGAGTAGGACAGTACGGGATCATTTTACTTGCGTGGAAAATATTTGATTCCTTCTTTTTGAAACCTGAATCTACGATATACAATAGATTTGAAATTTTCTTTTTTATTTTAAAAGGGCCCACTCTAATTGGATCCAGCTTGTTTCGGTTTAAGCGACTTGTGTTTTGAATGTATACCAAGTCTCCTTCTTGATATATTAAAGGCCTTTTATTCTTGTCATACAAAATTTTGTTCTGGTCATGAATTTTTTTAGAATTTAAAAGTGCTATTTCTCTGTTTTCTCTCAAGTTTTCTAAGTTGTTTTTGTTCAATTCAAGAGGTACAAAAGATTTATCGATACCGTTTAAAAGATAACTAGGTGTAAATTTTGTTGTGCTATGCACAGTGTTATTATAATTTTCAATGCATTGCTCAGCTATAGTGCTCCATGGTCGGTTTCTATTTTCTGAAATTTTACACCGTATTGAGTTTACTAAAGTTTGATTTGTACGTTCGTTTTGCCCGTTTGAGAAAGGACAATCCACAGCTGTAAATATGTATTTTATGTTTTCTGATTTCAAATAATTCTTGAATTGATTGGAATTTATACCGGAATATTGATCTGTTAAAAGTAATTTTATTTTGTTTTGCTTATTTTTTTGTATTTTTTTTACTAGATTAATAAAATCTTTTGCCGTTTGAGTTTTTGATGTTAACGCGAAAGCATACTTAGTGAAATGATCTATTACTAAATGTAAGTATCTCTTTGGTGATCTATTACCTCCGAATCCTCCTATTGTATCCAGAGATACTATCTGAAACGGTTCCGTAGCTGGACCTAGTTGAGATAGGGGTTGAATAAAATTTCCGAATCGTGACTTATTTTTTATGCATGTTTCGCATGTTCGACATATGAGTTTTATATGTTTGTGCATGTTTTTAAAATAATATGTTGTTGTCAAGGTTAGGGTTAATTGTTTCACCCCTATGTGACTGTTATTGTGAATTTTTTTTATTAGGTTAATACCGAAATCCTCTGTAATCCAGATTTTCTTTATGTTATTCATAGTTTTGTAATAAATGTTATTTTCAGTTTGAAACGTTTCATTTTCTGTGTGTATTTGTTTTTGGTTGTTCATTATTTCATCTAGCGATACAAAGTTTACTATTTTAATAGTAGATTCATTATTATTGTTATTTTCCAAAACTGGGTTTCGGGAAAGGCTATCTGCTTCTGTATTATTTTTTCCGGGGTTGTATATTATGGTAAAATCGAAGTTTGATATAAAGTTTAGTATTGGTAACAAATCTGGGTCCTGGCTTTTTTTTATATTGAAATTTTCAAGGGGTTTATGGTCAGAGAAAATGGTGAATTTATGACCCATCAATTAGTATTGCCAATATAATATTGACTCTTTTATAGCCAGACATTCTAGAAAAATTGCACGTTTATTTTTTTGTGACTGAGTCAATTTTTTTGAAAAGTAAAATACAGGTTTAAGAGAATCATCTTTTTGCGGTTGTTTTAAGATTGCTCCGACTCCGTCTTTAGACGCGTCTGTGAAAATATATATTGGGAGTGTCGGGTCGAAGATTGCTAGTATGGGATCTGAACTTAGATATTTTTTTATTTTAATGAAGCTTTCTTCGCACTTCTGAGACCACTCGAACTGTACATTTTTCCTAAGTAGGTTATGAAAGGGTTCTAAAATTAATGATGCGTTCGGAATGTATTTTAAATAAAAGTTTATCTTGCCTAGAAGCTGTCTAATATTTTTTTGATTCTGTGGTGTCGGAAATTTTTTTATTGCAACTAAGTTGTCGTTTAAGGGTCGTATCAAATTTTCTCCTATTTCATGTCCGAGATACACAACTGATTCCTTTGCAAAGGAACATTTCTTTAGGTTTAATTTGAAACCCGCATTTTTGAGAGCTGTAAGGGTTTTATCAATATGACTTAAGTGGTCTGTAATGTTCTTCGAAAAAATCAGGATGTCATCTATATAATTTATGGCAAACGCATTCAGATCATTTTTAGAGATTACGTCACTCAGTATTCTCTGGAATATTGCCGGGGCTGATTTAAGACCGAAAGGTAAACATGACCATTGCCAGTGGCCATTATGTGTAATGAATGCCGTCTTTTGTTTATCCTTGTCTCTAATTGGGATCGACCAAAACGCCGAATTTATGTCGAGTTTCGTGAAAACCGAGCAATCTCGTGCTAAGAGTACTAAGTCATCGATTATAGGAAATGGATAGCATTCGGGAATAACTATTTTGTTGAGTTCACTGTAGTCAATACACAACCGTGATTTTTTCCCTTCTTCCTTCTTAAAAACAAGAGTTACTGGAGAAGCGTATGGACTGGTGGAATGTTCGATTAGACCAGCTTTTAATAAAGATTTTATTTGTGTATCGATTTCCTCTTTATCTTGCAACGAGCACTTGTAGGGTTTCCTAGCGATGTATTTATTTTTGGTAAGTTTCACCGTTGCTTCGTAGTTTTTTACCGTGCCAATATCGTACTTATGTTCAGCAAAAGCTGTTTTATGGTTATCTAATAGGCGATCCAAAGAAGTTTTGCTATTAGTTTCTACATTTATAGTTGTGGTATTTATTTTATTTTGCTCGTGTAATTTAAAATTTTCGTCATGTTTTTGAGAAATTTTCAGGTTTTCATCCTGACATAGCTTAAATTCTTTAATGGCATCTAACCCTAAAAGGATATCATCCTGGAATGATTCGCTTTTTATTACAAAAAAAGGCCAATTTTTAGAAATATCAAAAATTTTTAGGGGTATTATAATTAAACCCAACGTTTCTGTGACACCTGAAACAGTATTTATTTTTTTAGCCCCACTTATATTTTTATTTAATTTTAATCTTTTAACGGTGGTATAATTAATTATTGAGATATTGGCTCCAGAATCATAAAGCGCAATAACGGGGTTATTGTTTACTAGGACTTTTAATTTAATAAGTGGGGTAGTTATTCGTTTTTTGATTCATCACTTGATGAAATACTATCTTGAACTTCTAAGTTGTTTACCATTTTAATTTTGTCATTTTTGAAATTTTCTTTATGGCTTGGTTGTTTATTGCGACAAAGGTTTTCAGGATGGAATCTGTTTGGGAAACCTCTATCTTTGCAGTACGAGCAAGGTTTGTACTCTGATTTATTTGGTAATTTATTTTGCGATTTATTTTCAATTACGTATGAATTTTTGTTTTTGTTATTATTGCTCGTAGATGAATTTTCTAATTGTCGAATACATGACATCAATTGATCAATTGAGTTTATCTCCCTTTTATTGATCCGTGTCCTTATTTGCGATGGTAAACCTAATACAATAAAGTTTATTTGGCTATTTTGGGTTAATTCAGGATCCGCGTCCAAGAGTAAGTTTACCTTTTTGAGCGCGTAATCTAACAGTGGCCCACTAATATAGCGAAAAGTGTAGGCATAATTTATTTCGGCCCAACTCATCTCTGCAAATGTATCAAGAAAAGAGTTTTGCCAAAATTCCCACGGATGTGAGATTGTATGTGTCTTTAGAAAAGCAAGAAACCAATCAAGGGCCGGTCCTTCTAAAAAAAGTCTTAACACTTCTGGAAACCGGGTGTTTTCTATTTTTAAACGGTTGCATTCTTGTACAAAAAGGTTTAGAAATACCTTCGCGTTTTGATTTTTTCCCGAGAATTTATCTAGAATCATATCTTTTACCACTGAATGTATGGATTTGTTTTCAACCGGTTCTAAACGGGTAATTTGAGGTAAGGCGGGGGCAGAGGTCGGTGCCTCGTCCAGATATATACCTCCGAAACATACGTTACCCTCCTCGTCTAGGTACTGATTTTCCAACTCGTTCGCCAGCGATACCCATATATTACGGAATTTTCCTCGGGTCTTCATGCTCTTTACTACATTTTTTACAACACTCGTGTCGAATAGTTTCGGGTGATCCTCCTTACGTTGATACTCCTTAGGAAATTGAAATATAGTGTCCTCGCCTTCTAATTGTATGGTGAGCACCTTCACGATCGTAGTTTTTGCGTCCAAGGAGTCCGACACAAAGTGAAATTTCGCCCGTGGTGACGTCATGATATGTTGTTGATTTGTAGGTCGGTAATCACGACCTTCTTTTCTTGTAGGTAGGATATGGAATAAGTACGGCTGTTGATGCGAGTAATAACTGAATCAACAACAAGTACAATCACTATTTGATTTCACAATGTCAATGGCGCGAGCCATGAGATTAAATAACATATCGTGCGACCTGTCGGCTCGACAACGCCGCTGTCACTCTCCGCCTGCTCCCCTCCGATATCACGAAGCCGGCGCGTGCGCTGCGTTGGTTTGACCAAGGTCAAACCTACAATTTTAAAAAATTGCTATAATCCACAATGAAGTAAAATAGAAAATATATATAATGCTAAATGCAGAGTGGACAATCCGTTTTCATACCTGATATGTGTGTTTAAGAATCCTGCATGTATCAGATATGAAAACGAATTGTCCACTCTACATTTAGCATTATATATATATTTTCTATTTTACTTCATCGCGGATTATAGCAAAATAATTAATTTATTATCACTTTTGTATTATGGAACTCCGCAAAGTAATACCTACTTCTATAAATTAGTTGACTAATACAAGTTAAAAAAGCTGTTAACCAAATTTCATAACCCTACTGTTAATCGCTGTGGAGTTCCGTCGTCTGGCCAATCCTGGCAGCATCAGGTCATGATTATCATAAACATGCATTGTCATCGGACCACTATAAAATATCTGCCCAATCGGGAGTTAAATTTGAGTTGCAAGATTCCACATACCTTTGCCTTTGTTAACATACCGTGTAATGACACGGTAAGTCAACTAAAAGCTTTTAAAAAGAGATTTATTTGACGGGAAACTAGATGAAATAAAAATTACGATTTGATACCTCAGAAATATAACGGAAAATGCGAAAAATAAAACTTAGGAAACGTCCCGAAACAGCGCTATAGCAGTGTACGCTATACATAGCTATGGGCGGCGGAGGCCGGCGATTTGTCAGCTGTCAACCTGTTGTTTAATTGCACTCCCCCCTCCCCCCGCTGCCCGAGCACCTTGATTAAACGTCAGAGACTATATCCGTACCGGCGACTTTGTTATTTTGTTTCAATTGCGTTTTGCTTCTAAAATTATTTATGTGTACTCGTCTTATACTTATTTACTTCATATTAAGTTTCAAAGAAATAATATTTATTTTATTATAAATGCCAAAGTGTATGTGTGCCGTGTGGTATCCGGCTAAGCAGAATGGACCACCCTCATTTCTAACCGGTGTGTCGTAAAAGGCGACTATGGTAAGTGCTGTATGGTATCCGGCTGAGTAGTATAGACCACCCTCATTTCTGACCAAAGTGTAGTAAAAGGTAAATCCGTGTGGTATTCGGTTGAGTAGAATAGACCACTTTCTTTCACTAACTTTCTTACCTTCTTCTTAAGTCTCGTAAAATACGACTACCTAAGGTAAGTTGGCGACAGGCAGGCGTCCGGTCGTAAAAACGCAGCCAAATCATGTGACAGCATGTTTATAACATGTTGTGCCGACCCCACTTAGAGAGGGATAAAGGCAGGATGATGTGTCGTAAAAGGTGAATAAGGTAAGTTGACGTTAAACAGGTGGCTGGTCATGTCAAATCATGTAACAACATGTATGAAACACGTTGTGCCGACTCCACTTAGAGACTCGCGGAGATTCATGATACAAAAATAATAATAAAATTAAATTATTTTGCTTCCTTTTGTAAAAAGCTCATTGTTCGCCCGGAGTTTGAACCCATGATTGTCTAGAGCGTCGCACAGTCTCACTGCTGGGCTATCACAAATTCACACCTCAGCACTAATAGTTGGTACTTCTTAATTTAGTGATATCATACAGAAGACATAGCTTTACGACGTTCTGTCCACTTAAATTAATTATTTTGTATGTTACACTAAAATATATTTTAGCGCCAAAATAATTTCGAACTAATTATTACAACGGAATATAATTCCAACGGTTTCGTAATCAAGATCCATCAAGCCAATACCACTTTGTAATGTTGACACGCACCTGTCAAAATACCCACAAATTGGCAGAGGCGGTTTAAAAATTTTCAAAACTAAAATATATATCATCGAATTAAGCAAATCGAGGGTAACTAATCGTATCATTTATTTTACACGCTTTGGATTCCGTGTCCGCGGTGATGCAAAGGTTTCTATTGTATCAAAGGAAACTGTGGTACACGAAATGAAAGAATTAATGACTAGAATTGCAAATTCGTACTAATATATAAAAGAGTTTAATTGTTTGATTATTTAAACGCGCTTATCTCATGAACTACAGGACCGATTTGAAAAATTCTTTTAGTGTAAGATAATCCATTTATTGAGAAGGCTATAGGCTATAAAATCACGCTAAGATGAATAGGGGAGGAGCAGCAATAGACAATAGTACGAAAACGCCGCTTTTTTCCAAACGCCTTTGGAGCCACTGCCAAAGGCTAGTATGCATATCCCTAACGACTTTCACAGACTTTCACTTTCACAGCGCAGAAACATAATCGAGATATTCGAATATAATCGAATTTTCGAATATATATAATATAATCGAGATGTTGACAGATAAAGTGCAAAAGCTCAAATATTAGTCGAAAAAAAAATCTTCGACATAATATTCTATCACTACCTCCGTGAGACTAAAATAGATCTCGTTTGCAGAAACCATAAACTGTTCCCTGTGGTATTACCTGGCCACTTGAAATGGCCACAAGTTCAACACTTTTTCTTCTAACTGTAAGCTTACTTAATCCAATCGGATAGTTAATAGCGCTCGTAAACTCGTGTCCGTTGTTATCCATAAACTTAAAAGAATCCATGACTTTCAAATTCAAATTCAAATCTTTCAACTTCTTTATTCAAATAAACTTATAAACAAGTGCTTTTGAATCGTCAACTCTACTGCTGGTTCGGAAAGCTGTTCTTACCGAGAAGAGCCAGCAAGAAACTCGGGAAGGGTAGCTATTTTCAAATAATTCTTATAATTAGTTACATTCAGTTATTACTATCTTGTACAGGGTTGAACAGTAGCCACGTATGCTTACATCTAAGTAATCATCAACAGTACCTTTAGTAAGTTTCTGTATATTCTTATTCTTTAAATACATTGGACGATTCAAAAGTAAAAAGTAAAGAGTAAACTTGAATAAAGAATGTCGAATTTTAATTTTAATATGAAATCATGGGTACATCTATGTTTATAAGTAATGTATGTTTGGTTCCAACAGGCTAGTGCCGTTCGTTCAGTGCAGGCCATCATTCAGCTCACAGATCAAAGAGCTGTCTGTGGCGCGGCCATAGACGATTGTTTATTTTAATGACTCTGTTGCAATGGACGAGCTGGATCCTAATAGAGTAACAGATAATCTTTGTTAAGCGGCGAATGACGGATCGGGAAACTCACGATGATTTTTTATCATGAGATACGTTTGCGGAAATTTCGATCATTCTTAAATAAATGTATATTATCAAAATATTCTTAAAAGCTTTTACTTAACCTGCTGCGAATGTATGTCATTATCCTCCTGCATATCCCACTCTAAGTGGCGTCGGCACAACACGTTATAAACATGCTGTCACATGATTTGGCTGCGTTCTTACAACCGGCCGCCTGTTCGACATCAACTTACCTTAGCCGTATTTACGACACCTCGGTAAAAAATGAGGTTGGTCGATTCAAAAGTGCTTGTAAAAGCCATTTTAAATACAAAATTATTTGAATTTAGTGAACTATGAAAGTGACCATTACGTTTGTATTAAGGAACTCAAAGAATGCAAAGTAAATGCCTAATCGTATAAATTATGTAATCTCTTATAAATAGTCTAGTAACTGGTTGACCGAGCCTGGCTTGGTAATTTTAAAAATAAAAAAAATAAAAAATAATTATTTAGTTGGGGATCGTTCGGCCCGTTTGCCGAATAAACTACGCTGATTTGACAGTTTATAGCAAAAATTCAATTCAATATATATTTTAGTATTTTAATGCCCAAAAACAGGAATAAAACAATTTTTTTTACATAAAACCTAAGTATATCCATTTTTCCTCCAAATCCCCCTACATGCTGAATTTCAGGGAAATCGTTGCAGCCGTTTCCGAGATTACGAAAATATACAAATATATATATATATATATATATATATATATATATATATATATATATATATATATATATATATATATATATATATATATATATATATATATATATATATTCTCCTATATTTTTAAAATATACCGAGCCTTGCTTATAGTTATTTTTAAAATTATGTAAAGAAAAAAAAAAATTTGTTTAAAGAAAAATTCAAAAATAATAGGGCAGGTGGGGCTCGATCCTAGGTATTTTCACCTCTCTAGACCGCTCGTTCCCCAAATAAACCATCACGTTTGACTTTACGTTTGACAGCGAAAAATTGTGATTGTATTCAACGTAAATTTGAAAAAAAATTGTAGAGCCTGAAAACAGGAATAAGCTGGATCGATTTTTCTCCCCCAAAACCCCCATGCAAAACCAAAACCCCCAACACATGCTGAATTTCAGGGAAATCGTTGGATCTGTTTCCGAGATTCCAAATATATACATACAAGATTAACTCATTTAAATATTAACGATTATATAATCAATTGGCAGTCTATCTAAATTAACCCTTAAATTCGCTAAGCCCCACACGGCTAATGCTACAAGCATTCATCTTCCATCCTCTTTGATACTAACTGGTTCGATCGTTAAAGCAACATACGTCGCTAATAATTTCGTCCCCAAAACCGTTTGCTTTCATCATCGGCCGCTTGACGGATGCTCGGATCGTAGACCTAATTCTGGCCGATACTTTGTATGATGATTTTATTACAATTCTACTTTATTATATGCGATAAATTCATTGGCGAAGAACGCGCCTTGCCAGGTGGAATATTCTAAGAAACTTGTACACGGGTAGCGCACTCTTAAGACATTCTTAAACTTTGCCCCTTACGACAGTCTTAAAATAAGTGAGTTACCCACGTTATCCCACTCTAACTGGTGTCATCACCAACATGTTATAAACGTTGTGACACGTTTTGGCTAGATATTTTACGATTGACCGCCTGACGTTATTTAGTTACTTAACTTACGGCTCAGCTTACGTTAAGAAATGAGGTTGGTCTATTTAATTCAACCGGATACCACACGGCGGGTCAACGTAGCTAAGTTGCTTGTTACGACACCTCTGTAAGAAATGAGGGTGATCTACTCAGCCGGATACCACACGGCATTAAGTGAGATTCGCGACTAATATTCTTATTACATCATTCCTTGCTTCCTTGCGAAATTCCTTGCTTAAATGTCAGAAAGTTTATTTATATATGCTTAATCATATATAAATAAACTATATACTTAATCATATATAAATAAACTATGATTAAGCATATATAAATAAACTTTCTGACATTTATCTATTATTTTGTTTCTATAATAATACTTTATTTCGCTTCAGTATTAATTTTGGGTGTAAAACACCAATATGACTAGGATATAAATATAATATTCTAGTATGAATATAATATGCGAGGAAATACTCTCATACTAGCTGTCATGTTTTGCCTAATTACAACAATATTAAGTAAGAAATTTTATAAAACACAGAATTTATTGGCGCAAGTTGTAAGCATCAAAAGCTTTAAATTTTGCCGTTCTCGTAATATTTTTTATTACTGCTTCTCTCCTATTCATCTTAGCGTGATGTTATATATAAGCCTTCCTCAATAAATGGACTATCTTACACTGATTTTTTTTTTCAAATCGGTCCAGTAGTTCCAGAGATAAGCGCGTTCAAACAACCAAAAAAACAACAAACCAACTCTTCAGTTTTATATATCTTTTTAGACAGAATTACTCCTTACTTTGTTTCGAAATAATGATAATATTACTCTACTTCAATGTACCATCACCGAAAAATATATAATAGCAAAAAAATGTAATTATTACTTTTTTAAAATATCTGCCTTAAATTTATATCCTAATTGTCATTCAAGATGCCTTTTGATGTGCGCAGAAGCAACACACATTACTATTTACATTTTTATTTATATACTATATTACACACGCTTGTAATAAGATTAGAGACAATGTCGAACCACTAATGTCAGTAAGACAGTCGTAAGTCTGCGGTGTCGTATAAAAGCTCGGCTAAACCGCAACGTGTCATCCTAAGCCTTGTTTAGAGCGACAGGTGACTGTGGTTTAATATATTAACGAAAGTAATGCACGAAGATTGCTCTGTGGACACGAAACTGCTTTGTACTATTACTAGAACTAAATTCTGAGATAAGTTTTTATATTTATCACACTTTTGTTGTAAGCCATATCTTCTACAAAGGCTCTCTTCTGTAGAGATTGAAGAATAACGAGCCATATCGCTGTTCTAATGTGGATTGGTAGGTCATATATATCCTTAGAATACAAGTTAATATACCAGTATTACATAACTGCCGGCTGAGTAGGAAAGACCACCGTCATTTCTTACCGAGGTGTCGTAAAAGGCGACTAAGGTAAGTCGACCCGCCGTGTGGTATCCGGTTGAGTAGAATAGACCACCCTCATTTTTTAGCGAGGTGCCATTAAAGGCGACTAAGTTAAGCTTACCCACTGTGTGGTATCCGGCTGAATAGAATAAATCAGCCTCATTTTTAACGAGATGTCGTAGAAGGCGACTAAGGTATGCTGACCCACCGTGTGGTATCCAGTTGAGTAGAATATGCCACTAGCTAGTAAACTATAAATTTGTATTAAATTACTTATATTTAGAGTAGCCATACGGTGATGCACTACAGCGCGGCAAAGCGCACCTATATCTGATCTCGCGTCAACAAACAACGGCCAAATCAAAATAAAAGTCAGCCAACAATAACACGAAATCCTCGCTCAATGAGAATCATCCCCGAATCAAATGTAGGAGCAGCAGGGCTGCGGGGTGTGACGGCGATTGTCAGAATAACAATGGACGCCGAGGGAGCGGACAATGCGCCGGTGGTCGAAACAACCAGAGTCTTTGTTGGGAGAATACTGACCAAAGATTATTTACCACACAGATATATTACGTCGTAATACTATAATGTGCTACTTTGTTCTGTATTAGAAACGAAACCACGTTTAAATTATGACCCTAAAATTCCGATACCTTATTAAGGAGATGAAACTTAACCTAATTTAAGTGACGTGAGAAGTGAACAAAGATATAAGAACTGTATTTTACCGCAATCAATTTTAGCCCGCCATTACAGCAGTTTAAACCTACTAAAAAGACTAATACTATACTATTGAGGATTACTTGTATGTTAAGAATGCGTCGACATAGCTATCAATAAAAATAATATTTTAAAAAAAACCAACCACCGAGTTCCTTGCTGGCTCTTGTCGGTAGGACAGCTAAAAAAGCACTTGTTTACAAGTTTACTTGAAAAAAAAAGAAATCATTCGGTCCGTTATGAAATTTAGACATAAGATGTCTATAAAACTTACATTTACTTTATCGTTCTTCTTTTGTTATTAATTATATATTTTTTAATAATCAGCATTTACTATACCTAAGTCAACAAATGTTTTAGATTTTTAAGTATCCTACCGTAGATCTAGTTAATGATAACAGGGACATTTCATTGTTGGAAACGTATCTCTTGCAAAATTCTGTTGGAAAAGTTGTTATAGCATCTAGAATAATATGGATGGTTGTCATAAACTGAAACGAATTCAAGCACTGAATCACTTCAGTTAAATTTTCATATGGTATCCCTGATTTGGCAGCATTCTCCTCGACTCCTGGTTTTTTCACTCGCCTGTCTCGCCCAGTGACGCTGTAAAGCCCTTAGAGCTAACAGCATACCTATAGTCAAATCGGGCCAACATACATTATTAATACAAATTTGTTTGGTAAACTTAATTTAATAGCAGACACTCAACCTTACACATATTTAGTTTAGTAGCAGATACAATTCGATAAAAGGTATCTTCAAAGCGTTAAAAAAGCACAGTTGGATCATTTTTTAATAGAATGGACCATCATCTTTCTTACCGAGATGTAAGATTCCCACAGAGGGCCAGCATTTTCAATAAATGAATTTGTTGGTCTTTGAGTTAAAGTGCATATTTGTACTTAAGTATGTATTTAAAAAAATGTATATTTATATATTCACCAGTTGTCTGTCACTTATAACACAAGTATTAAGTTACTTACATTGGGGAAGGACGACCGTGTGTGTAAGTGTCCCATATATTTATTTATCATTTATTTAATTGATCTTTTTTGTATTTGTTGCCTCTAGACGTTTTATATTCTTTGCCACGAGCCTTGGCTGAAAGGTGCTACAGCGCGAATGAAACATACCTTCCTCGGACAATAGCAGGCTTTAATACGCCGATTTATCCCTAAACATTGTGGGCGTCATTTAATTTATATCAAAACATCCCTTATTGATAAACAAATAAGATTCGAATTTAAAAAGCACGTGTTAAATGGTTGAGTGGCAACCTAGACGGATTACTTTGAGGTGCCACAAATTTGAACCTGCTGAAATAATTTAATCCTCATTGTTTCGGTATGTGTTAGATTCTCGAGACTCCAAAGAAAGGGATAAGGGCAAGCAATTTTGATTATATAATTTCATTAAAAAGTAAAAAGAACGCATTTGGAAATTTAACTAACAGACTAGAAAGAAACATATATCTCAAGTAATTATATATTCATCATCCTCCTACCCTGTGGTCGGCACAACATGTTATAAACATGTGTCATATAATTTGGTGACGTCACCTTCGTCACTTCATTGTCACGTTAACTTACCGTAGTCGTATTTTACGAAACCTACTGAGGTGTCATAAAATACGACTAAGGTAAGTTGATATTAGCCAGGCGGCCAGTCGTAAAATACGTAGCCAAATCATGTGACAACATGTTTATAACATGTTGTGCCGACCCCACTTACAGTGAGATAAGGGCAGGAGGAAAGAATAACATATTCTATACCTCGCTTTGATTTCTTTCATTCTCTACATACAACTCTCTGACATTCGCTACGTACGCAATTAAATCAAGAAAGAGGGTGGACTATTCCAATCATCCGGATACTACGCGAAGGGTCAACTTACCTTAGTTACCTTTTACGATACCTCAGTAAGAAATGCGGGTGGTGGCGGGAGCAAAGTCACATTTGCCACTAGTGTGATATATAGAGGATGTATATAAGGTTATGTTTGTTCATATTGTAATTATCGCGTGATATCTACACCGGATAAATAGACTGCCATTATGTAATGTTCCAGTTGAAACGTAAATATTTTCGGAACGTCTTGATTTATAGACGAGGTGCCTTCGACGTTTTAGAGTTCCGTCGGTAAAATCATGTTTAAATTTAAAAATTTAAAAACTATTTTACTAAAATAAAACTTTATTTCAATAAAACCATTTGATAGATATAAATAAATATTTTGATGAATAACAAGCTGTAATTGCAACTCCTTTTAGATCAATTTATAAATGTAGTAACTGTTTGCTCGGTTAATTTTTTAAAATATATAAAAAATGCATTAAAAAAATAAAAAGGGCCGGTGAAATGTGGGATTTGCAACCGAGTATGTTAAATTTTTTAGTCCGCCCGTTACCCATTCAGCTATCACAACTTTACAAATGACAGCAAATTTAAGCTTCTGTTACTTATTCTATTTTAGCAGTTTTTTAGTGCGTAAAAACAGGGAGAAATTTTTAATGAAACCTAGCTAGATCTAATTTTCCCACTAAATCATCGAAATGCTGAATTTCATAAAATCTTTAAAGCCATTTCCGACGGACGGCTCCAACGATTTTCCTGAAATTCAGCATGCAGAGGAGATTTTGGAGAGGAAAATCGATCTAGCGAGGTTATATTTTAAAAAAATGTCGTTTGTGGGCATTAAAAAATACAAAAATTCAAATTGAATATATAAAACACTATTTTTGCCGAAATCTGTCAAGTCAGAATAGCTTATTTAGGGAACGTGTGGTCTCTAAAAATGAAAATACCTAGGATCGAGCCCCACCTACCTTATTATTTTTAAGATTAAGTCATTTAAATATTAAAGATAATAAGGCCACACGGTCGTCCGTCCCCAAAGTAAGTAACTTAATACTTGTGTTATGGGTGACAGACAACTGGTGAATATATATACTTATATATTTTTTAAATAAATACTTAAATACAAATATACACCCAGGCTCAAAAACCAACAAATTCATTTATAGAAAATGTTGGCTCTCGGCAGAAATCGAACCCGCGGAGCTGAAGGCAGTTTCACCCACTGCATCAACGAGCCAGTCAATATATGATTAAATAATACTTTTAATTTGAATAACTGCTTAGAACCAAACTACGGAACCCATTTCAGTATCGAACTGATCAACCAGCTCACCTACAATTATATTACAGGCATAATTCGGCACAGATAATAAACACCAGTCGGCCCGAGGCCCGTATTTATTTGCTCAACATATTTTTATTCGACACACGTGTTCTGTAATGAGAAACAAACGTTTCGCTTGATTGCAATGTTTTTTTATAAATTATTATACAAATTCTTCACGGTTAGCTAATATGGCGCCCGTGTAGGTGAGATGTTTGTTGTGTTAGCATCTAGAAATGATTTGATGTAAACATAACTGAAATAATTCTTTATAACAATAAACATTGGTGTTTTAAAATAGATAATTTTCAGTATAATAGTTCTTGTAACAAGTTAAAGTCCTGAAGGTGTATCTTTGTATTTGAGAGGGGAAAATTGAAAATTAAATAATTGTTTAATTAAAATTAAGGTATGCGTAGGTGTGTGGTATCTGGCTGAGTAGAATAGACAACCCTCATTTCTTACCAAGGTGCCGTAAAAGGTGACTAAGGTAAGTTGACCTTTCGTGTGGTATCTGGCTAAGGAAAATAGACCATTCTCATTTTTATTTATTATTATATTAGGCGTTGTAATAGGCGACTAAGGTAAGTTGATGTCAGGCAGGCTGTCGGTCGTAAAATAGGTAACCAAATCATGTGACAAGATGCTTATAGCAACTTGTGCCAACCCCACATAGAGTGGGATAAAGTCAGAAGGATAATGATTTTTGTATGATGGCTGGTATATCATCAAACGATGGAGATCCCAGTCTTAGAGTGGTCAGTAGACCAGAAGACGCAGTAAGTGAGTCAAAGCTAAAGTAATCATCATTCAAAATCACGCACACTCAGAAGCGTGCACACACATACACACAGTCACACACACACGTACACACGCACGCACACGTACACACACACGGTAAATTCACGCACACAATATATACAATACGCTTAGAGGTGTTAACACATCTTTATTTATTAAATTGATTTTGTTATTACATTACATGTATATATAGAGCTATGGAAGGATAGAGGCTCCAAGCACAGACAATACTTGATTAAATGGAGCTTCTAATCACTAGTTAAGTTTTAATAACATGTAAATTGTTTTAATTTATTTGTAATTGAAATGAAATCACTCCATTTAATATTAATGTAAACAATTACAGAGATGTACTAGTATGTGATGTAGTTAGAATAGACTTATCCACTCGCCAGTACCGGTGAGAAGTGAAAGCGTTAGTCGAGGGAGCCGGTAAATTGACGATGATTGTCGACAATTGCACGCAATCGAGCCACTGAGGTGATGGCTCGATGGTGCTGCGTAATGTGTGCCTTGTATTATCTTATCATAACTTTCTTCAATAGTCAATAATACGGTATTACTACTTTTTTTTATACAGGAAAAAACCCCTTATGGGTACCACCGCCCGACGGGGACAGGCCACGGTTATGTCGGACTCGCACCAACTAAAACGACTTGTGTGCTCCGCCACGCTGCTAATGGCAAGGACATATAATTATGAGTTTTGAGTTCATATAATTATGAGTTACTGTGGGAACTAATAATTATTAGTATATTTAAGTACTAATTGTATTGTAATATTATAATTACACAAGCTGTAATAGCTAAGCGGTAACACCGTGCGACTCTCTACGATCATGGGTTCAAACCCGGACGGATAACAATGAGTTTTTCTGTTAAAACTAATGTGTCTAATTGATAATTGCATTTTACCACACGCTTTTCGGTTAAGGAAAATATCGTGAGGAAACCTGAATATCCGCATTGAAGCAGTGTGGTAGGTCTTGGCTCCAATCCTTCTCTCCAAAAACGGAGAGGAGAGGCCTATTCCCAGCAGCGGGATAGTGACAGGCCGCTACTTAACTCTTCTTTACTTTTATTATAATTACTGATATCTAAAGTCTAAGGAAATATTTAAAATTATTCTTCTTCAACGACCGAGCGTGACGATCGGTCTTAAGGTTTTCATCATAAACCAATAAGACATCTATTTCGTGTAAGTTTTGGCTTTCATAGCTTCAACTATGTATGATTTATTTATTGATATATTTTTAAATGGTTAAACAACACAGGTTTACCAAAAAAAAAAAATTTGAACGGAAAAAAAATGGGAATACGTTCAAACAAAAAATTGTACATACAAACCGTTATACTGATAACCTATAATACACCTTTTATCTCCACGAGAGCATGTGAGGTCATAGACCTATCAACGGATGTGGCCAATTGCTGGCAATAAAGGTGCGTTTACCTCGCGACCCGCCTTGAACTTCGTGGGGCTATTGACTGGGAGTGGGGCGGACCCTCATGGGATTATGGCCCTTGTCGACCAATTTACAGGTTAACCTGTCTGGTGGACTAATAAAGATACGGATGATCTAAATTCGCATTTGTGTGAAGTGTCTGTTCGAATCGCTACTAATATTATAAATACGAAATTCTGTCTGCATGTTTATAGATAAATTTTTCTACCAAAAGTTTATAAAACTAAGCGCTACTTTGCGGAGATCCATAATATTATCTTCATCCTCCCGCCCTTATCCCACTCTAAGTGGTTTAGTAATGTATGGTGCGTATTTTACAACCGGCCACCTGCATGACGTCAACTTACCTTAGTCGCCTATTACGACACCTTGGTAAAAAATGAGGGTGGTCTATTCTACTCAGCTGGATACCACCCGGCACTTACCTTAATCGCCTTTTACGACACCTTAAATCTATACTAATATAATATAAAGCTAAAGAGTTCGTTTGTTTGATTGTTTGAACGCGCTAATGTTAGGAACTAATGGACCGATTTGAAAAATTCTTTCAGTATAAGATAGTCCAGTCCATTTATCGAGGAAGGCTATAGGCTATCACGCTAACATGAATAGGAGAGGAACAGCAATAAAAAATAGTTCGAAAACGGCATAATTAAAAGCTTTCCTTGCTTGCGCTGAGTAATCAGTAATAGTTATTCAAAAATCATGTATGACAAAATTGTTCCCCTCTAAAAGATCTAAATCAAAGTCCGCGACAGAATATGTCTAGCTTTTAAGGTTATCCCACTGTAACCATTTTTTGGTTATACTATATATTACGGTTTTAATCTTTCGACGCGGACAGAGTCGCTGGCGATTGCTAGTTTATAATAAAATTATTTTGCTATAATTTATAATAATCGATAATATATCGCGGATAATAGCAAAATTACATTATCATTACTTTCGTTAGACCAATATTATAATAAAATTTCATCCTATTCGTCATCTTAATGTCATCCTATTCCTCTAGTATTAACAGGATTTCTATATGTTACCCGGTGTATAAGGAATAACTGTGCCAAATTTCAACGATATTGGTTCAGCGGATTTGCTGTGAAAGAGTAACAAACATTCATCCATAGTCAAAAACTTTTGCATTTATAATATTAGTAGGATTTGAAAAATGTAATACCACTTGAGTGCCTCAGTGTACCAATCAAGAAGACAGGTCTACCTTTTATTGTCACTTTCATAGCCTGGTGTGCGGTTGCCATCCGCAGCGCAATTGCACTTACGACTCAAACGGTCATATCAGCCAACATCATCAACTTATATTGAACTCAAATTGCATAAATTTGTGGTCTACTTTCACTTGGTGTTCAAAATTACACAGTAATTACTGTGTGCCTCTATCAATTTAGACAATAGAGGTATTTTATGACGTCTAATAGATCTTGGATGCTCACGTGAGCATTTATTGGTACCTAAGTTTATTTATACGCTTTAAACTGAAAGTAAATGAATTTTCATTTCGAATTTCAAATTTAAAAATGGAAACGCAAACTAATCTAATACTTTCATCTCCTGCACTTATCCCACTCTAAGTGGGGTCGGCACAACACGTTTTAAGTATGTTGTTAATTGATTAGGCTAGTTATTTTACGACCGGCCGCCTGCCTTACATTCACTTACCTTGGTCATATTATACTACACCTCGATAAGAAAGAGGGTGGTGTATTCTACTCAACCAGATCCCACACGGTGGGTCTACTTGCCAACTTACCTTAGTTCCCTTTTACGACACCTCGGTAAGAAATATGGGTGATCTATTCTACTCAGTCGCACACCACACGGCGGGTCAACTTACCTTAATCGCCTTTTACGACACCTCGATAAGAAATGAGGATGGTCTTTTCTACTTAGCCGAATACACCATGGCGGAAAAACTAAACTTATAGTTTTCTTCTTTTTAAATCTTCTTTATAACTCTTTTCTTCCAGAAAAAGTAGAGACGATTTAAGTTCAATTAGGGCAACGTAAACACTATTCAGGGTGCTTAGGCCAGGCAACATAGATACCATTTAGGGGTGTATTCTAGTGAACTAAATAAAAATTTAAGGCGTTTACTCTAGGAATCAATATAACAATTTACAACGTGTAATTTAGGAAGGTGCAATGAGATTAAGCCTCCAACTGCCTCTTTATGTTTGTAAGTGTGTAACGTCCAGTAAATTTAGAAATGATTTAGGTTTGAAACAATATTGTTTTGTATTTGAAAATATTGCAGACTAGTGCTGCTAAATTCCCCTACACCCAATAGGCGGTTTAAAGATAATATATTTCCCTGATATATATAAGTTTAGTTATTATAATTGTTTTTAAGTTACATGCTACAGTATAAATGGATAGTACATTCTACTTTTGCCACTTTATACATTATCTCTAATCACGAATAATAAATAAATTTTTGTATTGCATAATACAAGGAGTATTGTGCGGAAGTAACGTTATAAAAATATATATTCACTATACAAAAACTTGCAGCAATATAAAACCTTGTTTGAAAACAGATAAAATATATCTTCAATATTTGACCACTATCAGTTGAAAAAACTTTCTCCTTCTACTAAATATAAGTCGAGATTTACGTACACAATTTTACGATTTACATCGAAGGCTTTCTATAGACGCTAATTTTTATACGCTTTGAATAACCAGCAATGTATGTCTAATAATAAAATATAACTGGCTGTGTTAGCAGATGGATACAGGGTGAAATGGCAATGGAGCGGTAATAAGCAAAGTTAGTTTTGAGTTGGTTTTTCATACTACCCCTTAATGGTCGCAGGTTTGATGTATGAGTCGAGTGACCACATTACAGTACTGAACTAACGATTTTATATTGGCCAGTAAAGTGAAATCATATTTTCTATCGATATGTATTATAAAAAAAAACGGTTGCCTGTAAAGTCGGTTTTACGGGCAAACATTTTACGTGACAACGTCTTTTTAAATGTGATGGATTGGAGTGGGAGAGAGCAAGGCATTCGCCAGTCCGGCGGGCCTCTCTTTTGTTCGGTGACTCATCGTAACAGGCGTGAGCGGGCGTGATACTTTTTCATGAGTGACTCCAAGCCGCAACCTAATTTAAGACGTTGTCACGTCAAAAACAAAATCGCACAGTCTGTCTATATGTTTATGATAACCTCAAAATCGACTAAACGAATTTTCATGCAATTTCCTCCATTTCACTGAGTATCGTGCTGAAATTTTCAATTTATAACACATCACTACGTCCGTCTGTCACTCTCTGTTCTCAAACTCTAAAGTACTGGGTACTGGCACATATGGAACTGAATGGCACATATATATTTTATACTACAGGGGGGGGGGGGAGGGGGATGGTCATTCAAAACGCTGTCTTATAATATTAAGATTCTATCAATACAGTACTATGGAATTCTGCGAAGTAAATACTTCTATTAATTAAAGAGTTCTAAGTCTAAAGGATCTTAATGCCATAGGCGCTTGAATGAATTTGGATATTATTAGACTTAGTACACCAGACAACTTTAGGGGATTTGTTTTATGATAAGTATACAAAGATATGTGTTGATTGTTTTCGCACTTAGATGCTTTAGAGTTAAGACCCTTTAATCCTCTGCCCAGTTTCTTTATGGCTCTTCTCGGCAGGAACAGATTTCCGAACCAGCAGTATAGTTTACGGTTCAAAAGCACTTGTTTACAAGTTTACTTGAATAAAAAATATTTTGAATTTGATATTCATCTGTCTTTCTACAATCCGTGTGGTATTCGACTAAGTAGAATAGTACCACCCTCATTTCTTACCGAGGTGTCGTAAAAGGGACTAAGGTAATTCGACCCGCGTGTGGTATTCGGCTGAGTAGAATAGACCAACATCATTTCTTACCGAGGTGTCGCAAAAGGCGACTTAGGTAAGTTGACCCACCGTGTGGTATCCGGTTTAGTAGAATAGATCACCTTCTTTCTTACCGAGTTGGTGTAAAATACGACTAAGGTTAGTTGACGTCAGGCAGGCGGTCGGTCGTAAAAACGCAGCCAAATCATGTTACAGCATGCTTATAACATGTTGTGCCGACCCCATTTAGAGTGGGATAAGGGCAGGAGGATATATATTTATCTATGTTTCTACAAATAAGTATATTAAGTCATTTTTTATATTTACGATGATGACACGCCGAATCCATTCACGGCAGTGCGATCGCATTAAGCCCGGGATAAAAGTAGGCATATCACGAGATCTGGCGACCGGAAATTAAGACACGAGGGTGACCCCCCTTCCGTTTCCGCTCGGACGTCACCTTACGCCGTGAGCGGCCATTATCGTATATCAGATGGTATCACTTTGTATCGCCGGTTGTGAGGGATTGCTCAGTTTTGTTCAGCGGCATCAGAATAATATCTTCGGAATTTTTACATAGCATTACTTGTGTGATAGCTCATGTGTGAGACCATGCGACTCTCTCGAAACGGTTACGGGTTCAAACCCCGGGCGAAAAGTTATGTTTATAATTGATATTGAAATAATTGTCCCGCCGGATTTTTTGCTAATCTCATACATACATATTTATAAAAGCTATTTACCCCGATAGCTATTTAAAAAGCTGTGGTAGCCCAGCTGTAACACCGTGCGACTCTTTTGAGGAGGTCACAGGTTCAAACCAGAGCAGACACCAATGAGTTTTTCTGTTAAAACTTATGTGTCTTATTGATAATTGCAATTTATCACACGCTTTTCCGTGAAGGAAAACATCGTGAGGAAACCTGCATGTATTTAAATAATTCTGGAGATATGTGTAACCTACCAATCCGCAGATTTTAAGATTTTAAAGGATTTTCAAAAAAGGACTTTACAAAAATAAAAAAGGAAGCGCCCGTGACATGTGGGACTCGGTCCCGGGTTTCGATCTTAATTGGTCCGCCCGTTAGCCAATGAGCTATCACAACTTTACAATTGACAGCTAAAATATCATTTGTATTCAATTCCACATTTGAGCAATTGTTCAGTGTTCGAAAACGGAGAGAGGAGTCTTATGCCCAGCTGTGAGATAGTAACAGGCCGTTACTGTACCAACCTCATTTCTTACCGAGGTGTCGTCAAATGCGACTTAGGTAAGTTGACGTCAGGCAGGCGGCCGGTGTTAAAAACGCAGCTAAATCATGTGACAGCGTGTTTATAATATGTTGTGCCGACCCCACTTAGGGGGGGATAAGGGCAGGAGGATGATGATTAAACAAAAGATAGACTAAAATTTTTGAGCTAGAGGAAACAAATACATCTATATAGGTATAGCCAGGACAAGCACATAATTTGAGAAGTGTCCCGGACCGGGCATCTCGGAGCGATCACCGCGCGCCGCCCCGGGTGGTGGGAGGGATATTGGAATATTTTTCATACAAACACGTCGCTACGTGGACACTTCTACTTGATATAATATTGCTACTATTAAGGAGGGCTTACATTGGTGCTATACCACAAACAAAAAATCTTTACTCTAGAGCAGCGGTTGGGGAACTTTTTTAATCATTACCCCAAAATATTTTTGTGTGAGTTGATATTACCCCATGGTAAACGACGAAATCGCCTCTTTTTAGAATCTTTCATATTACAGCCCCATGACAATTTTGAAAAGAAAACAACAACTAAAAATTTATCATATCTTGTACATCATTGATTCAATTTATCAATGTAATACCTAGTAATACATAACGGTAATGTGATATCTTTCTTGTATTGATGGCATGGCACAGAATGAACTAGCCGGGGCTGTGCTGTACTGCGCAAAGATATAACTTGAGAAATTTTGGCTCAATGTTAAAGTTGAAAAGGATACTAACAGGTTTATAAAATAGCAAATTAAAAATATGTACTTTTTTCTCACAACAGTTTCATTTTTACAAATATTTTGTCAGCGTAGCTTATTCGGAGAACGGGTGCTCTCTAGAAATGAAAAAACCTAGGATTGAGCCCCATCTACCCTACCTAATTATTTTTTTAATATTGTTTTTATTTTGCAGAAAATTACCGAATAAGGCTCGGTTAACCAGGTACGTTATTTGAAACGCAGTATCAGTAATTGGTAATTTAATGATTGTTGTAAGTAAATGTTGTTGTCATTGACTTCCGCTTTGTATTTTATAGCAACACACTCATGAAACAAGAGTATCGCGCCCTTTTTTTATTAAAATGGTGGCAAACATTTGCTGTTTTTGTTTCCGGTGGAGTCTTCCTATTGATAAAACGTTTCAGTGACATTCATTCTTTGTTCGTCATTCAAGAGCAGTGCATCTTGTAGCGGGAATTGTGGTATTCCGTTATATCGTGTTATCGTTGAAAGTGTGCGGTAACACAAAAACTAGCTGAATGTAAGCCTGTAAGCTAAGAAGGTGGCGGTCTGTCCGCAGCGGTCAAACTTTATATATTTTATATGTTTCGGCTCACCGCGCCGCATTTATTATACTGAACCCGCCCCGCCCGGCGGTAGTTTAAAAAATCTTTACGAAATTCCTCCGCAAAGGTATCCTAAACCAACAAATAATATTTAGATGAAAGTTCAGAGCGTCCAAATTTTATTTTCGAACTTACATAATGCTTTTACAGCTTCAGTGAGAGAGGAAAGAAGTATTGTAAAGGATGGATGACTTTAATTGCAATCCTTTAATATAGTTGACACAGGCAGATTGCCTCGCAAATCTTTTGGCTTGTACTCGCCGCACTTCAGAACTAACCTTAGGCATTTTTGGCTTTAAGCATGTTATCAAGAGAATATAAGTCAATTTGTGATTACGCGATTCATTTATAATTAAAAAAAATAGTGATCTGCAAATAATCATCATGATCCTCCTGCCCTTATCCCACTCTAAGTGGGGTGTTATAGACTTGTGTCACATGATTGAGCTACATATTTTAAGGCCGGTCGTCTGTTTCACGTTAAATTACTTTAGTCGTTTTACGACACCTCGATAAGAAAGAAGCTTGTCTATTCTACTCAACCGGATACCACATGGTGCGTTAACTTACCTAAGTCGCCGTTTACGACACCTCGGTAAGAAATGTGGATGGTCTGTTTTACTCAGCCGGATACCACACGTTGGGTCGACTTACCTTAGTCGCCTTTTACCTCGGTGAGATATGAGTTACTGCATTTTACGTCTTTATATATCGTGTTTGTTTTATCATATATCACTGAAATTTTTTTTCATAATAGTTCAGCATAGATGTCCGAGTGGTAATAAAAACTGTTCCTGATCTCAACCTGAAGAAATCTCGTGCAGCGGGTGTCCGTTTTACGAGCGCGACATCAAGAACACCTTCGGCTTTAATAAAGACATCCGACCGTAAACGTCGTGAGCAAGATATGCCGTGAGATGAGACGAGCTTGACCGGAGGGTGGGATATGCGGATTTTGTTTACTCACAATCCAATATTAATGAGAATATTATTTTGCTATAACCCGCGATAAACATCGCGGATTAAATAAATCCACTCATTCTTATGGTCTAAATAATCCTCAACATAATAGTAGGCTTTCTGTATCATATTCATATTTGTATAATACTTTATCATAAATATAAAGCGTGTAAAAACTGTCTTACATCATCCTCATCCTCCTGTCCTTATTTTAACATGTTGTCACATGATTTGGCTACATATTTTGCGGCCGCTGCCTGACGTTAACTTTCCTTAGTCGCCTTTTACGACACTACGGTAAGAAAGAGGGTGGTCTATTCTACTCAGCCGGATACCACACGACGGGTCAACTTACCTTAGTCGCCTTTTACGACACTACGGTAAGAAAGAGGTTGGGCTTTTCCTACTCAACCTGATACTATATGGTGGGTCAAATTACCTTAGTTGCCTTTACGACACCTCAGTAAAAAATTGAGGATGGTCGGCGGGTCAACTTACATTAGTAGGCTTTTAAGACACCTCGGTAAGAAAGAGAATGATCTACTCTACTCAGCCGGATACCACACGAGGGTAAATACTGTATTTCTTGTCTGCAAAGCCCCTTTTAAAATTCCATACCTATTGCCAAAATCAAAATCATAAAGCCGAACGAGATACGCTCAAAGTCCGCAATAAACGTCCAAGGAAGGTGGGTCGAAGTGGACAACCCAATAAAGGCAATAAAAGTGCGGGCCGCGGCGACATGTGGTCGACCGCTTGAATTTTTTAAAAATAAAATTTGCATACATTTAGGGTCCCGCACGAAATTCGCGTTATAGGACAATGTGTAGCTATAAAGACATTTTTAAAGATCGCTTTAAACTCCCAGAATGACGGTAATGAAATTGCTTTTTTTAAATATGGCGCTCTAAACTTTTATTAGACTATTCCTTTCGTTTTACACTTTTAGTAGGGTCTTCTATCGGAATCTATCCTACTTTTAATTTAAGAAATATTACCTAATATTTATAAACCTTCTATAGAAAAATGTGTACTTAATTGATTACTTTTTTTGGCACATTTTGTTTTTACAAAATTAATTATAGTATTATTTTGCTAATAGCAATCGCCAGCGGCTCCGCCCGCGTGGAAAGATTAAAACCGTAATATAGTCTTTTGATAACCATAAAAACTGTTAAAGTTGATTAACCTCAAAAGCTAGACATATGCTGTTGCGGATTTTTATTTAGAACTTTTACGGGGACACAATTTCATTATACATGATTTTTGAATAACTTTTACCATTTACTCAACGCACGCAAGGAAAGTTTTAAATTTTGCCGTTTTCGTACTATTTTTTATTGCTGCTTCTCTCCTATCCATCTTAGCGTGATGTTATATAGTCTATAGCCTTACTCGATAAATGGACTATCTAACACTAATTAATAAATAAATAAGAGATTAGAGCATTCAAACAATCAAACAAACAAACTCTTCAGCTTTATATATTAGTATAGATAATACGTGATAAGAGAACATCTATGCAATATTAAAAGTAAAGGTTACTTTCCGTGTTCAAATCTTATGCAGGATTAGTAAACCGTACCTAGTGTACGGTTTACTAATCCTGCATAAGGTTTGCACTGCACACATTCACTCCCACAATCACAATTATTCCACCTAGTAATCGAGAGAGCTTTTACCTCGCAAAAGTATCACCACGTGTGCAAAATAAAGACAAATGACATCTGACTAAATTAAAAAAAAAAAAAAATTACTTTAAATATAAATCAGTCATCACCGCCTCATTTTCACCTTTTGTACACTCAGATAAAGTAACAGACCCTGATACAGAGCTACTCCCTAATTGATGCAAAACCCCCAAACTTATATCTAAATATAAACTCATTTTAATCACCGCGACGATCAAAAGATGCCACCGTTGATATGAGAATTCCACTGAGTGGCACTATTTTGGCCCCCTTAAAACTAATCACCGAATTAAAAGGGCCTTTCACACTGTCCTGTGAAAGAGCCGCCTTGCCGTTCACATGTCTGTCATTCCATTACACTTTAAAAACAAAACCTCGACGTAAGAAGGAAATGAGCTAAGGGCTGTCAACTAATAAACTAAAATTTCGAATTTTGCAGTTCTACATAAAGTTTTTTTTTAATGTAAGATGGAGCACTTTTAATACTACGAAAGCGTTTACTTCTTATAACATCATCACATTCAATTCTTTAATATTTAAATGAGTTAATCTTGTCTTCTTGTATATTATATAGGTATATTAATATACAAGAATATGTAACAAACTGATTCATGTAAACCATGTTTTGATAAATTTCAAATACTTAACTGTCCATCATTGTATATATATGAAATATTGGTGTTCATTAAAACGAATGGTAGTCTTTTTTCATATTCGAACAACAAGCATAGGAAGAAAAAAATGTGTTATACATCGCATGCAAGTGCACTATTTGGCAAAAGTGTAATGAATATGGCATGGCAGATCTACAGTAAGTTACCTTAAACGTTAAAACATTTAAAAAATAGAATTAAAGATTTTTTTTTACTAAAAAGATATTATTCACTTAATGAATACTTACCACATGAATAATATTATTATGTATTCATGAAGTTTAATAATTATTAAATTAGACAGTAAAAGGTAATTTTGTATTGAAATTAATTTAATATAATAATGATTAATAACACTGTCGATGCCGACACGAAGTGCTTGCTTGATCTTCTCTTTGGGTTTAGCGCAGCGATGAAAACGACGGGAATTTTGCGAATGCGTATAATTTAGCGTATTACAAAGTATAGAAAATGTAACAAGATAGATATTATAGGTGTGCCGTTCACAAGTTTGAATTTTGCGTCTGACAGTTTGACAGCTGATTGTCAATCAGCCTAAGATGGATGGCCAATCACAACCGCTGTCCGCTGGCGTTCCGTTTTGGCCGCGACATACCCCCGGCCTTGGAAGCTCCCGGTTCCAAAATGGTCTATGTCTTCTAATCTTCTTAGTGGATATGCGAAGTTCGGATGCGCGTCGAATATTATTCTTGCCTCGAAATGATGTGTATATTTGGCGGCTAATTCATCAGACTGTAGACGGTTATTAATTCGACCACTTGGGTGTCTTATTATTGCTTCTTCATGGCATTGTAGTGCGTCTAGATGTCAGCGCCTCCAGAAGTGATGTCGAGCAGTATTTGATATCGTATGACAATTGTTTTTGTGGTATCGCATTTCTTCATCTAGTGGCTCAGTTGAAGATCGTCCAACAAAAGAGGATGGAGTTTAATATTAGGATGTACTAGGAATGGTAAAACAGGCGTGCGGTATACATGAAAATTTAAAATGAGTATGAAACTCAAAGAATTATGAGCGTGTGGTATATGGTATACAAGGAATAAATACGCAAAGTGTGAAACACCTACCTTTCGCAAACCACGAAATGAGCGTTAGGAGTCGAACGAGTAAATTGAATAAAACAATAATTGATTAGAATGTTGCATAGAAAAAATAAAAAACCTAGAAATATTAATGTCTTGAGGACATTAATGCGCTTATAAAGTAAAATAAAAACATGCGTGCAATGTAGTAATTTAATTTGCTAACTAGCTCCTTTGATATTGATTTATAGAATGTTGTATTTCAATAATTAGTAGCATTGGAATTTAAATTAATCTTGTATGACGATAATTTGAATCAATAAATAATAAATAGATTAATAAATACATCAAATAACAAATTAAAATACTGAAAGATTAATGTATTGTGTTTACATTCTGTTTCATTGTATTAATTCAACATTGTGCCGTCTTAATACAGCTCTCAATCCATACGCACTGAGAGTAATATTCTTGCGGTAATATTTATAATTATGCGCGTTACAAATGACCAATGTATAAAGATGGGTTATATATAAGTAAATAGAAATATATAAAATATATGTGTATATCGCGGCATGTACTAGCACTGCAACATAAATTACCTTATATGAGTCTAAGTGCATTAAAGGCGATCCAGTATCCAAAAAAAAGTTAGTGTATCTGTAAATGAGATCCTGGATAAACTGTAACCTCTGCCGCAGCATGGGAGTAACAAGGTTGCTTAAGGAAGCTATCCGTGAAGACATGTCGGCCGAATTATAAGCGATCGGCTCATTCATTTGTTTGCGTGAATGCATTATTCTAATTAGTTCAGAGAACGTTGATTGTTTATGTTCAATGAAATATTTAAATAAATCAGAAAATATCTTCAGCCGCCTTGATGTTATAAATGAGTCAATCCAAAGATCCGCGTTGTAATGGTGACCCTGGAATGACTCCCGTATTATGTTTAAAAACATTGCGTGAAAACATACGGCCTCGAATAACTTAAATCCAGGTAGGTTGAGGGATACCGTCAATGTATGTAAGTTATGAGAAATTTTAGTGCGAAGATTGTAATTGAAAATAATAAAATCGTTTATAAAATAACTATAATTTATATTAGGGTTTAATAAATATTGAAATCGCTTTATTAAAGGGAAAAAACGGTTCAGGGATTGAAGACGCGTCTCGCCTAAAGTATGTAGTAATAATTTCGGGGGATTGATGTAAAACCTGTCGTCACTTTTGCGCGTAATTGGTATGACGACATGGTCTTCATCCGTTTTCTCCTCCTCATAGCGCGTTTCACATATCTTAGGTGGTTCCTCAAATTCCAAGAACTGACGTGATTTGTCTATAACAACTTGAGAAAGATTACACTGGACGTGGCCCGTACTGCGCGTATTAATATGTATGGGTCCCGAAACAATCCAGCCAAATCGCGTATTGTGAATGAAGGGGCCACAAGGTAAACGCATTTTACCGTGGCTTAATATATCCCATAACTTGTCGGCGCCTATTAGCAAATCTATATTTTCGCTTTCGCAAAAATACGGATCTGCTAAATGCAAGTTACTAGGGATATCGAACTGCGTGATTTCTTTATCTGAAATAGTGGACGTAGAAGTAATGTACGGCAATACTATGCATTCTAAACGCGTGGTATAAGAGTTGACGCGCGATTTTATTTCAATATCACAAGTTAGCGTAGCTTGTGTTATTGAATTGCCAACTCCACGTATCGCTTGAGTGGACTGTATTACTGGTATATTTATTCGTTCGCATAAATTTTGTGTAATAAGGCAGCGGTCGCTTCCCGAATCCAAAAGAGCGCGGGCTAAATGGTAATTGTTATCTTTACCGCGAACCTCCACTAATGCAGTCGATAATAAGACTCGTTGCATACAGGGATATTGTGCACTCAGCGTACCTACGCGCGCGGTGTTTGTATGCGTATTAGAAAGGTCATTAATTGACTGCGACGGCAATGGAATAGGCTGAGGTGCGACCGCGGGGGGCAGGTGCATCGCTAAATGAATTTTATTATCGCTCGGGTCACTCGGTAGTGCTTGAGATGTTATGCCGCTGTTATTCTCGCTTACCATATGAATTAGTGAATTATGTTTTTTATCACACTTTCTGCAGGGACCGAATCTACAATCTATTGCGGAGTGACCCGGGCGTAAACAATTATCGCATAAGTGGTTGTCGCGTACGAATTTAATCCGTGTTTCTAAGTCTAAACTAAGAAATTTGTGACATGCATATAATGAATGAACCGACCCGCAAAGTAAACAAGTACGACTCGCGTTATGCGGCTTGGTGGTAGAAACATTGCAGTGTGCCTTTGAGTTATTGTGCGTGTATGTGATATGTTTTTTATTTTCGATCGGTTTATTTGTGCTATGTGATACCTGCAATGTTTCTAACATGTCTGCCCTGTCCTTAAGAAAGCTTAGAAGAACATCAACCTTTAGTCTAGAAGAAGAATCAACAGATTTATTTAATATAGTGTTTTTATATTGTTCCCACTCGCGTTCGGTTTGTTTGTCAAGTTTAGAAACAATAATGTATATAATGAGTGTATCCCAGCTGTCGACTGGTTCGCCTAACAGTTTTAATGCGCGTAAATTCTTTAATATTGTGTCGATTAAGTTTCTAAATAAATCTGGTGACTCTTTGGATATTGGCTGAAGTGTAAATAGTGCCTTAACGTGATTGTGAACTAGCAATCGGCTGTTATTGAATCTATTTAATATGAGCTCCCATGCCACTGTGTAGTTCTGTGCTGAGAACTCTAGTGAGTCTATAACTAATGCTGCACTGCCTTTTAATGAAGATTTAAGGTAATGAAACTTTTGTATATTGCTTATTTGCGTGGATTCATGTACTAAAGATAAAAATATATCCCTGAACTCTAACCAGTGCTCACATGAACCGTCAAAGGTAGGAACTGAGATTATAGGCAATTTTATGGAATCGTTATGGCTGTGGCAGCTCTTAGAACATGTATTATTTATTTCGTCCTTTTTTAATATGCATTCGGCGCGCGCCAAAGTACTATAATAAATATCTTCAAATATGTCGCGTTGTTCAAGCTGTTGGTCTAAATCTTCTTCCAAAACCGACTCTTCAATCTTAGTTTGAAGCACATTGAACTCCGAATAAAGGGATGTTGCTCCCCGTGTGCGTAATTGCAAGTCGGCTTGCGTTTGGAATGATAAAATTTCGTCAGATTGAAAACCGTTAATATAATTTGAAAATCTAGTTAGCCTGCCTTTTATAATAGCGCGTTTTTTAACTAACTCGCGTAATAACTGATCTAATGCCTCATCGTTTGTAATCGTTATTGTACAGGGCGATTTAGACCTAGGCTTCAAGTTAGTGCTCATTTCGATAATTTGAAAAAGGGAACGTACTCACAATTAATACGTAGAAATAGCGAAGGAATTGGCACGGATGGGAGTATGTTGACGATTTCTTGCGTTTTTCCTGTCGAAACCACCGTATTCCCGCAGAGTTTAAGGTCGCTCGTTTAAAGGTCCGACTCGTAGGAACAATTATGTCGATGCCGACACGAAGTGCTTGCTTGATCTTCTCTTTGGGTTTAGCGCAGCGATGAAAACGACGGGAATTTTGCGAATGCGTATAATTTAGCGTATTACAAAGTATAGAAAATGTAACAAGATAGATATTATAGGTGTGCCGTTCACAAGTTTGAATTTTGCGTCTGACAGTTTGACAGCTGATTGTCAATCAGCCTAAGATGGATGGCCAATCACAACCGCTGTCCGCTGGCGTTCCGTTTTGGCCGCGACAAACACCATTAATAGAAGATAATAGATAAATACTATTAGTTAATTGCATGTCTTTTTTAGGCAGATTGATGATACTGTATTATATGACCAAAATCTAAATGTTTGAACAATCTAGGCAACAAATAAATAAATAAAGAAATATATTTACTGTATCTCGGAAACGGCTCGAACGATTTTCATAAAACTCAGCAGGTGGTTTTGGGGGAGAAAAATCGATCTAGTTAGGTTTTATTGAAACAATGTTTTATTTTTGATTTTGGACTCTAAAAAAACTGCTAAACTAGGAATCAAAAAGTTTTCATAACTCAGCGGATATCGCGCGAACTAAAGACGTAGAAATATCCAGGATCGAGTCTCAGATCACCACCCCTTTTTTTGTGTTTTTATTTTATTATTTGCAATTTTTAGATTTTTTAATATAATTACAGCGGAAGGGCTGATCACCAAAGTACTAAGTTATTATATATGACTAGATCTGTGTAGAATGCTTTAAATATCATAGTATTTAAAAAATATTACAATCAAATAGAGAAGGTATAGCATTGGCAAATAAAACTAATATTTCGTTGATAGTGGTAACCCTACGTTCATCATATGCTAGTTAGTTTGAAAAATGGGCATTAAAATTGGACTCTATCCCGTAGGTGATAAGGGGATAGATTCATTTTTAATAGTGTCCGTTTCCACGTCTCCCACAGTGTTTGTGTCTATTTACGTATACATTGATAGAGACTGTATTGTTTGGAGTTTTATTGATTGTTCTTGTCTTAGATATTGATATTAACTAGCAGTTGTAGCGGAATGGTAACGGACTTGCGATCTAGAGGCCGTGGGTTCGAATCCCGGTCATTTACTACCGACGTGAACCCATTCCTAATACAAGTATTAAGCTTAGTTGGAGGGTTAACGAGTTTACTAGTAATTTGTAACCCAAATTAAATAAAAAATAATAAATAAATATATAGGCCACTTACACACACGGTCGTCCGTCCCCAAATAAAGTTACTTAATACTTGTGTTATGGTAGACAGACAACTGGTTAATATATAATATTATATAATTTTAAATACATACAAATACAAATATACATTCAGGCTCAAAGACCAACAAATTAATTTATAGAAAATGTTGGCCCTCGGCGGGAATCGAACCGCGACCCGCGGTGCTGAAGGCAGGGTCACCACCCGCTGCGCCAACGTGCCAGTCAAATTGCTTGTACTAATTGATTTACTATCAATTACTCGTTAACCTTTAAAAAAAAGGATCTTTTTATTTTAGTATGGATATATTATTATTAATATATTAAAATTTTATTATTATTAGTATATTAAATAAATATATTAAAATTATTATACGGATTTTATATCTATTTAGGGAAAATGATGACTGTTATAATACAATAATATATTAAAAAATATGAAAGTCTGTTTCTATGTGAAACAAACAGGTTACAGGTTTCACGACTAACCCGCTTGAGCAATACTGATGAAATTCATTGCAATTAGAGTTTTATTATTTATATTTATTTATATAATATTTAATCTGTATCTGGATTCAATAAATTCAAATTCAAAATATTCTTTATTCAAATAAACTTGTAAACAAGTGCTTTTGAATCGTCAACTCTACTGCTGGTTCGGAAAGCTGTTCCTACCGAGAAGAGCCAGCGAGAAACTCGGCGGTTGCTCTTTTCAAAATATAATTCTTAATACTATTTACATTAAGTCGTTACTGTCTTGTACAGGTTCAAAGAGAGCTATATCCACACATTCTTATCTTCTAAATTAAGAATCAATCAAGAATCAATTCGAGATTACTCGAAGGATATACAGCAAACTAAGTACCTGCCTGGGAGTAGAACCCGTAACCCTTGAACTGCAGATGTATTCAATAATCTAACCCGATTCTCACAGAGTTCTCACATTAAGCTATATCAATTGAGCCACACATCATAACGTGCGTTCACCTCGAGTTTTTATTACGTTTTCTTATTAAAAAAAAATCTCTTATTTGTTTCATTTTCAATTCGCAGGCGGTCCACACGTGGCGCCACCCTTTCCACGTCATATCTCACGATGACAAGTGAAATTGAAACTTATTAAAAAGCATTAGAGATGCATTTTTATTGGCATCATCTAAATTAAAATTGTTAGAACGCTGGCAGTTAAATGAACATGAGAGACGAAGCTCGTTTATGTGTGTGTTGCAAACACCTGGACCTTTAAGTATTTATTTGGGTTCGCGGAATTTGATGGTCGTGAGACTATGGTCCATTGCCACCCACGATCAGTACCTTCCATAGACTTAGTTATATAAAAACTAGCTTTTACCCGCAACTTCATTCGCATGTGCTCTTAGAATTAATTGTAGCTACTGTCGCTCTCCAACCATGCAAATATCTCCATCACAAAAATGAGATCGATCCGGGAAGACTGAGAGAGATTTATCGCTTTATCAAGACCATAGTTTGGTCAACTCCTGCCCTTATCCCACTTTAAGTGGGGTTGGCACAACATGTTATAACATGGTGTCACATGATTTGGCTGCATTTTTACGACCGGCCGCCTGCCTGTGATCAATTTACCTTAGTCGTATTTTACGACACCTCGGTAAGAAATGAGGTTGGTCTATTCTACTCAACCGGATACCACTCGGCGGGTCAACTTACCTTAGTCGCCTTTTACGACACCTCGGTAAGAAATGAGGGTGGTACTATTCTATTCAGCCGGATACTGCACGGCGGGTCGACTTACCTTAGTTGTATTTTTCGACACTTCAGTAAGGAAAAGTGTGGTCTATTCTACTCAACCGAATACCACACGCTGGAATTACCTTAGTCGCTCTTTATGACAACTCGGTAAGAAAAAAACAGAAAGAAATTTATTTGAACAAAATTCCAACAAAATTACATTTTTACCTATCCGAATATTGTAACCAAATAAGGTGTCCTATTCAGCTCATATGCTACAACAGGTTGTAGCGCTGGTTTTTAAGTAGGCCTACCTTTAACAGATAGAAAAAGAAAAAGAAAGATATGTTGTCGCCAATGAATTCCGCTTTGTATTTTATAGCAACACAGTCACGAAACAAGAATATTTCGCCCTTTTTGATTTAAATGATGGCAACACTGTGCCGTTGTTGTTTCCGGTGGAGTCTTCCTATTGATAAAACGTTTCAGTGACAGTCAGTCTTTGTTCGTCATTCAAGAGAAGTGCATCTCGGAACGGGAATTGTGGTATTCCTATTATATCGTTTTATTGTATATAGTGTGCGCTAACAGATAGAAGAGAGATAGAAAGAAGAAATGACTAAATGTTTTTAATAAGAGTTTTGAAAAACATTCACATTCATTCCTAGCATTACAATTTTTCCCGGCCTCGCGTCTCTCAGATAGACATCAATGCTCCTTCCTCCAACTCATTAGCGAGTGTCGCACTTTGACGCCGCATGATTAATTACCCGTGAATCTCGGGCTTAGATTTCATTATCTCTCCACTAATACGAAATGTCACGAGCTATTATTACGCCTGCTTCGTCTGCGATATACGTGTATTAATACAGATCACGAAGTAAAGATGTCTTTATATCATCATTTTTTTGCCCTTATCCCGCTCTAAGTTGTTTCAGCACAACATGTTACGAACATTTTGTCACATTTTTTAATTTAAACTATCGTGAGTACTATTCATAGTTAATGTATAGAATCGGCTATACCCACGTGTTATTCTATCAGGTTAGCCCGACTAATTTCGCACCCATCCGGGGCACTGATGATCATTCATAAGCTCTTTACACGACGTTATGCGGCGAAAACTGCATACATGAAATTGACCGATACCCGAATTTTAATACAGACGTTGGATAGACACTACCTCCGCCTTGGAAACCGATTTTTGACACTACGGGTTCATATGAAGACCGCTTTGAATCCGACACCATGACACAAAACACGTTGAAGAGGCACGATCACCGCCTCTGCCGGGCTAACCCGATAGAATAAGGCGTGAGTATAGCCGGTTCTATACATTAACTATGGTGTCACATGATTTGGACTTAGACGGCCGCTTCCCTGACATAAACTTATCTTAGTCGTATTTTACGACATCTCGGTAAGAAAGAGGGTGGTCTTTTCTACTCGGCCAAATATCGCTCGGCGGGTCAACTTACCTTAGTCGCCTCTTACGACACCTCGGTAAGAAATAAGAGCAGTCTATTCTACTCAGCCGGATACCACACGGCGAATCAACTTACCTTAGTGGCCTCATAGAGGTGTCATAAAAGGCGACTAAGATAAGTTAACGACAGGTAGGCGGCCGGTCGTAAAATACCTAGCCGAATGTGAGAACATATTGTGCCGACCACTTAGAGTGGAATAAGGGCAGGAGGATGATTTGCATTTTGAAGTACCTAAATTCAACAAATGAAAAACATAAAGCAGTTAAAGTACATATTAATAAAACCATTTTTTTTAAACATCGAATTCAATAAAACGTTAACGAACTTTTTATTAAATTTGTAATGAGAACCAACATATTTCCTCGCGACAAAAACATAGATAATTTCCCAATTTCCGCACGCATCCAACTAATCATTAAAAATTTACGATCTTAAATAATATCGTTCCACATAACTGTCAACAGTAATCCACTTGTAGTTGGTGAAAAATTAACAGGTTCCTTATATTAAGAGACAGTGGTAAGAAATATTTCAATTCGCGAACATCATTGTTAACCAGTTTACGGAAAAAGGACAGAATATTTTCAAATCAAGTTTTAATAAAACTCCAAATCCTTTATAATAAATATATTCAGTGACCATGTTCATCGCTCACCTCCACACCCTCATTTGAAATTCTTATTTCCTTGTCTGCCATCTTCTTTTCGTTACCCCCTATCAGTCTTGCCGACAAAAAATATCACCAATAATTGGTATATATTTGTTCAAAACCCGTTAACCTTATATAATGTTACTTTTTCTCTGATCATAATTTGAATAGTCTGATCGCAATGATTAAAAAAACAACAAACAAATCTGAAAAAAACTTTTGACGGAATTTTTATGTAATATTTGTAATAAAATACCATTTTTGCTACTAATAACTATACTAATACTATAACTAATAATACTGTACGCAGATGGATATAAAAAATAAATAATTATAGTCATAAATTATTTATTTTTTATATCCATCTGCGTACACACTATAACAAAGGTTAAGTGAAGAAAATATTCAGCTATTCGAGCTCCTAACCAATTTTGACTATAATGTATTATTTTAATTCACGCCGTGTGGTATTCGGCTGAATAGAATACTACCACCCTTATTTCTTACCGAGGTGTCGTAAAAGGCGACGAAGGTAAGTCGAACCGCCGTGTGGTATCCGGCTGAGTAGAATAGACCAACCTCATTTCTTATCGAGGGGTCGTAAGGTAAGTTTACCCAAGTTTAAGTGTGATACCCGGTTTAGTAGAAAAGACCACCCTCTTGCTTACCGAGGTGTCGTAAAAGGCGACTAAGGTAAGTTGACGTCAGGCAGGCGGCCGGTCGTAAACACGTAGCCAAATCATGTGACAGCATGTTTATAATAAGGTTGTGCCGACCCCACTTAGGGTGGGATAAGTTCGCTTGCATGAAAATTGGTGTATTCTAAATTTTAAATTTCGAACATAAAAATAGTTATCGTGAGTTAATTATAAGAGATTTTTCTATAACTTTCACCGTTTACTTAGTGCACGCAAGGAAATCTTTAAATTTTGCCGTTTTCGCATTTTTTTGTCGCTTCTCCTCTCCTTTTCATCTTAGAGTGATGTTATATAGTCTAAAGCCTTCCTCAATAAATGGACTGTCTTACCTTCAAAAAAATTTCAAATAAGTCTAGTAGTTCTTGAGAGTACCGCGATGAAACAATCAAACTCTACAAGTTTATAATTATTAATATAGATTTAGAATGTGTGCAAGTGGCATCATGTATTATCTTAATATTTAAATAAGTTAATCTTGTATATATATATATTTACCGAATCTGGGAAACGGCTCCAACGATTTTTCTGAAATTCAGCATGTAGGAGGTTTTGGGGGAGAAAAATTGATCTAGCTAGGTTTTATGTAAAAAAAATATTGTTTTATCCCTATTTTTGGGCATTAAAAAACACTTACATTTATATTGAATCGAATTTTCGCCATTAACTGTCAAGTCGACGTAGCTTATTCGGTTAGCGGGCAGCCTCGAGAAATGTGAGTGCCAAGGATCGATCCCAACTAAATAATTGATTTTTTCTTTTTTTCTTTTTTTTTTTGTAAAAAATTACCGAGCGAAGCTCGGTCACCCAGATATTCTTATTTTATGTCATCTAACGCCAGTCGGTACAGGACGGATGGTACAGCTCTTATACCAGACTATTCCATTTTTTCATGTTGGGGACGTTATGTATTAAGTCGGTAAACATATATCGGTGGTCTCTGCGCTTATCTGGACTCCCGACAACAGGTGTGAGCCGGCCGTGTCGTCTAAAAAGCGACATTAGTCACCGTCAGCGCTGGAGGTGGGACGTGCGTTACAGTGGATATTTTTTTATAGAACTTGACTACGCTACTTGGTTCCAGCAACTTTTGTCTATTATTAACATACAACGGTCGTATCACAAATATACACATGAGAGAAATAGATCTAAATTTGTATTCTTTCACAGAACTGAATAAAATTTTCGTATTTAGTAGGTATTGTATATAAGCTGTTGTTTTAAAGATAAACATAAGTACTAGTCGTAAGTCGACTCACCGTGTAGTATCCGGCAGATTAGAATAGACCACCCTCTTTCGTACCGAGGTGTAATAAAATACGACTAAGTAAGTTGACGTCAGACAGCATCATCAGGAGATAGACTCCTCGACAAAATCGCAGAGCTTGCGATTTTGCTTGCTTTGCATGTATTTTTACGAATCCTGCATGTATCAGGTCGGATTGTCCACTCTACATTTAGCATTATATATATTTTCTATATTACTTAATCGTGGATTATAGCAAAATAATTTTATTTTTTATTGTTACTTTTGTATTATGGATGTCCGCAAAGTAATATTCTATAACTTATGGATTGCATTTTAGTGTAGAAGGTCGTCGTGTCAAAGCACGCTTTGCATATTGTTGCCATAGTTAAGGATCTCGATAGCTTACAATGTGGCCAACCAATATACACCTATACATATCAACTCAAAGCGTGCACATTAAAGTAACGAGTAAATAAATGTTGATCAGATCAGAGGCGCTCGACACGCGAACATCGGCGATGACGGGCTAATGCGTTGACGCCACAACAGTGTGAACAGACCCCGTGTTTACCTATACCATAGACTATCTGATGCATAGATAGTTAAAAAAATTTGACGAATCGATATAATTTTTGGGATGGATATATTAGCTTGTATTTTTATTAGTGTCATCTACATTGTATCATCAACGGCGATTTTATAAATTAAGATGGTGTATTGTCATTAACATTTTATTATCAAAGTTCATTTCATAAATTAAGATTGTGTATTGACGACAAGCAATGGGAGATGGCACCACCAGTTGTGTGCGCGAGAAAGATGACAGGGCGGGAATCTTAAAACAGATGGAAAATGCATTGCATGTCGTCGAAAGAGAAAAAGTAGTGGTGATACCGTTTAAGTGTAAAGTATAGTTGAGTAAAGCGAAAGAATAAAAAGGAATTAAAATAGTAAGTACCTTGGACTTTTTATTTAAAAAACCCTTACAAATTAAAGTGTAACAGAAGCCATATGCTAATATTGTAAAATTGATACAAATATGAACTCGAATCCTGCATTAGTTACTTTTTATTTCGCCATTAAGGTCCACAAAATCATGGGCAGATTCTCAATCAGAACAAATATTAATTTAACGAATAGAAAAATGTGAATAGGACCAAAACGCACTCACGAACATTGATGACGGCGTAATGCGTAACGCCGAAGCAGTGTGAACAGACCCATGTTTACCTTTAGCATAGGGTAAGTACTGGCTAGATAGTTTTTTTTTAAATCACAGACCTTTATATTTAATTTTTTTATTTATTACATAGGTCCGCCAACAGAGTATACCTTATTTTTCAACTTAATAATTTATATTCTTTTAAAAATCTAATACCCTATTAGAAAATTAAATGTCAAAAAAATATAAACACAGATATCATTACAATAAATGTCAAAATAGCAAGTAATAATGAAAAATAATAAATAAATATATAGGCCACTTACACACACGGTCGTCCGTCCCCAAATAAAGTTACTTAATACTTGTGTTATGGTAGACAGACAACTGGTTAATATATAATATTATATAATTTTAAATACATACAAATACAAATATACATTCAGGCTCAAAGACCAACAAATTAATTTATAGAAAATGTTGGCCCTCGGCGGGAATCGAACCGCGACCCGCGGTGCTGAAGGCAGGGTCACCACCCGCTGCGCCAACGTGCCAGTCAAATTGCTTGTACTAATTGATTTACTATCAATTACTCGTTAACCTTTAAAAAAAAGGATCTTTTTATTTTAGTATGGATATATTATTATTAATATATTAAAATTTTATTATTATTAGTATATTAAATAAATATATTAAAATTATTATACGGATTTTATATCTATTTAGGGAAAATGATGACTGTTATAATACAATAATATATTAAAAAATATGAAAGTCTGTTTCTATGTGAAACAAACAGGTTACAGGTTTCACGACTAACCCGCTTGAGCAATACTGATGAAATTCATTGCAATTAGAGTTTTATTATTTATATTTATTTATATAATATTTAATCTGTATCTGGATTCAATAAATTCAAATTCAAAATATTCTTTATTCAAATAAACTTGTAAACAAGTGCTTTTGAATCGTCAACTCTACTGCTGGTTCGGAAAGCTGTTCCTACCGAGAAGAGCCAGCGAGAAACTCGGCGGTTGCTCTTTTCAAAATATAATTCTTAATACTATTTACATTAAGTCGTTACTGTCTTGTACAGGTTCAAAGAGAGAGATATCCACACATTCTTATCTTCTAAATTAAGAATCAATCAAGAATCAATTCGAGATTACTCGAAGGATATACAGCAAACTAAGTACCTGCCTGGGAGTAGAACCCGTAACCCTTGAACTGCAGATGTATTCAATAATCTAACCCGATTCTCACAGAGTTCTCACATTAAGCTATATCAATTGAGCCACACATCATAACGTGCGTTCACCTCGAGTTTTTATTACGTTTTCTTATTTAAAAAAAATCTCTTATTTGTTTCATTTTCAATTCGCAGGCGGTCCACACGTGGCGCCACCCTTTCCACGTCATATCTCACGATGACAAGTGAAAATGAGACTTAGTTTTAGACATTAGAGATGAATTTTATTTGGCGTCATCTAAATTAAAATTGTTAGAACGCTGGCAGTTAAATGAACATGAGAGACGTAGCACGTTTATGTGTGTGTTAAAAACACCTGGACCTTTAAGTATTTATTTGGGTTCGCGGAATTTGATGGTCGTGAGACTATGGTCCATTGCCACCCACGATCAGTACCTTCCATAGGCTTAGTTATATAAAAACTAGCTTTTACCCGCAACTTCATTCGCATGTGCTCTTAGAATTAATTGTAGCTACTGTCGCTCTCCAACCCTGCAAATATCTCCATCACAAAAATGAGATCGATCCGGGAAGACTGAGAGAGATTTATCGCTTTATCAAGACCATAGTTTGGTCACCTCCTGCCCTTATCCCACTTTAAGTGGGGTTGGCACAACATGTTATAACATGGTGTCACATGATTTGGCTGCATTTTTACGACCGGCCGCCTGCCTGTGATCAATTTACCTTAGTCGTATTTTACGACACCCCGGTAAGAAATGAGGTTGGTCTATTCTACTCAACCGGATACCACTCGGCGGGTCAACTTACCTTAGTCGCCTTTTACGACACCTCGGTAAGAAATGAGGGTGGTACTATTCTATTCAGCCGGATACTGCACGGCGGGTCGACTTACCTTAGTTGTATTTTTCGACACTTCAGTAAGGAAAAGTGTGGTCTATTCTACTCAACCGAATACCACACGCTGGAATTACCTTAGTCGCTCTTTATGACAACTCGGTAAGAAAAAAACAGAAAGAAATTTATTTGAACACAATTCCAACAAAATTACATTTTTACCTATCCGAATATTGTAACCAAATAAGGTGTCCTATTCAGCTCATATGCTACAACAGGTTGTAGCGCTGGTTTTTAAGTAGGCCACCTTTAACAGATAGAAAAAGAAAAAGAAAGATATGTTGTCGCCAATGAATTCCGCTTTGTATTTTATAGCAACACAGTCACGAAACAAGAGTATTTCGCCCTTTTTGATTTAAATGATGGCAGCACTGTGCCGTTGTTGTTTCCGGTGGAGTCTTCCTATTGATAAAACGTTTCAGTGACAGTCAGTCTTTGTTCGTCATTCAAGAGAAGTGCATCTCGGAACGGGAATTGTGTTATTCCTATTATATCGTTTTATTGTACATAGTGTGCGCTAACAGATAGAAGAGAGAAAGAAGAAATGACTATATGTTTTTAATAAAAGTTTTGAAAAACATTCACATTCATTCCTAGCATTACAATTTTTCGGCCTCGCGTCTCTCAAATAGACATCAATGCTCCTTCCTCCAACTCATTAGCGAGTGTCGCACTTTGACGCCGCATGATTAATTACCCGTGAATCTCGGGCTAAGATTTCATTATCTCTCCACTAATACGAAATGTCACGAGCTATTATTACGCCTGCTTCGTCTACGATATACGTGTATTAATACAGATCAAAAGGTAAGGATGTCTACAAATCGTTACAATTTTTCTAAGTAAAGAAAGAATAATGTTTAATTACAAAAATATAAATAAAAAATAATAATATACCGCATATAGCGAAGCAATGAAAGGCAAGAAATGAGGGTGGTACTATTCTATTCAGCCGGATACCACTCTGCTATATATTTAAAAAAAATAACAAAATATAACTTCTCTGGGGATTACAAAGGACGGGGACTTTTGGGTCCAATTGTAATAGGTTGAGGTTGAATAGAATAGATCAACCTCATTTCTTACCGAGGTGTCTTAAAAGGCGAGTAAGGTGAGTTAACGTCAAGTAGGAGGCGGTCGAGAAATACCTAGCCGAATCACGTAACAACATGTTGTGCCGACCCCGCTTAGAGTGGGATAAGGGCAGGAGGATGATTTGCATTTTGAAGTACCTAAATTCAACAAATGAAAAACATGAAGCAGTTAAACTACATATTAATAAAACTATTTTTTTAACATCGAATTCAATAAAATGTTAAGGAACTTTATATTAAATTTGTAATGAGAACCAACATATTTCCTCGCGACAAAAACATAGATAATTTCCCAATTTCCGCACGCATCCAACTAATCATTAAAAATTTACGATCTTAAATAATATCGTTCCACATAACTGTCAACAGTAATCCACTTGTAGTTGGTGAAAAATTAACAGGTTCCTTATATTAAGAGACAGCGGTAAGAAATATTTCAATTCGCGAACATAATTGTTAACCGGTTTACAAACCGTGTGGTATCCAGCTGAGTATAATATACCCCCTCCCCCTCTTTTTAACGTGGTATCGTAAAAGGCGATTATGGTAAGTTTACGTTAGGCAGGCGACCGGTCGTAAAATACGTACCCAAATCATGAGACAATATGTGGGCGACCGAGCCGTGATCGGTACTTTTTTTCAGATTAAAAAAAATAAAAAAGCAAAAAGGACTGTTGATATCAGTGTCTTGGTACCGAGTATTTCCAATTTTTTTGACCATCCATTCCCAACTGAGCTATTATAACTTTAAAAGTGACAGCGTAATTAACCTTTCAAATTCAAAATATTCTTTATTCAAATAAACTTGTAAACAAGTGCTATTGAATCTTTAACTCTACTGCTGGATCGGTAAGCTGTTCCTACCGAGAAGAGCCAGCAAGAAATTCGGCCAATCTTTTTTATAATGATGTATATTCTTATGCACAAAAATTAAGTTGCTAAAAATATACTGTGAAGCCAATGTAAGAATATCTATTTCCTTAAACTTCTCTCACAGAGAATCATGCGGACTTAAATTGTAAATGCCATATTCAAGGTCACTCCCAAAAATACACTTGCATTATCTGTTTTCAGATACATCAAATCAAAACCTTTTTTTTTTCATTAATTATTAGACATTTTGCTTTACTTTGTGCTAGGGCCTTTTACGTAACAAATACCTGTACCATTGGCATACACTATTTATAGAGAGGCTATTTGTTGTTTTTGCAGCATTATTATTTTTAATATTAATTAATGTTGTAGCAGTTTTTCAATACCGAAAATAGAGATGAAACTACATTTATTTAAATAAAACCTAGATAGATCTATTTATTGTTCACAACACTACCTACGTAATGTATTTCTTCAAAATCTGTAGGTTTTTTTCAAGTGGCGTTTTGTATTGACTCGGTAGACATATGCGGGTGGTCTCTGCGCCTATCTGGACTCCCGACAACAGGTGTGAGCCGGCCGTGTCGTCTAAAAAGCGACATTAGTCACCGTCAGCGCTGGAGGTGGGACGTGCGTTACAGTGGATATTTTTTTATAGAACTTGACTACGCTACTTGGTTCCAGCGACTTTTGTCTATTATTAACATACGACGGACGCATCAAAAACAAGAGGGAGTGAAATCTTTCGGAAATAGATGAAAATTTGTATTCTTTCACAAAACAGAATAAATAATTCGTGTCCAATTTTATACATATTTTTTTATTAAAATAAATATATATGTAAGTAGTACGTTAACGTCGTGTGGTATCTGGCTGAATAGAATAGACCAACTTCATTTCTTACCGAGATGTCGTAAAAGGCGACTAAGGTAAGTCGACCCGCCGTGTGGTATCCGGCTGAGTAGAATAGACCAGCCTCCTTCTTACCGAGGTGTCGTAAAATATGACTAAGGTAAGTTGACGTCAGGGAGGCGGCCGGTCGTAAAAACGCAGCCAAATCATGTTATAACATGTTGTGCCGACCCTACTTAGAGTGGGATAAGGGCAGGAGGATATATTTTGTATTTTTGATCTCAGATATCTCTCGTTGGATTGCAGAATTTTAGTGTAGAAGGCCGTCGTGTCAAAGCACGCTTTGCATATTGTTGCCATAGTTAAGGATCTCGATAGTTTACAATGTTGCCAACCAATATACACCTATACATATCAGTCAACTCAAAGCGTGCACATTAAAGTAACGAGTAAATAAATGTTGATCAGATCAGAGGCGCTCGACACGCGAACATCGGCGATGACGGGCTAATGCGTTGACGCCACAACAGTGTGAACAGACCCCGTGTTTACCTATACCATAGACTAACTGATGCATAGACTATCTATTCAAATAAAAAAATTGACGAATCGATATAATTTTTGTGATATATTTGCAATGCTCTCGCTAGTAAGGTCCACAAAGTCACGGGCAGATTCTCAATCAAAACAAATATTAATTTAACGGATAGAAAAATGTGAATTGGACCAAAGCGCACTCACGGACATTGATGACGGCGTAATGCGTAACGCTGAAGCAGTGCGAACAGACCCGTGTTTACCTATGACATAGACTAAGTACTGGTCAGATATGATTTTTTTTAATCACAGATCTTTATATAGGTACATTTTTTTTTAATTTATTCCATAGGTCCGCCAACAGATTATTTATTATTTATCAACTTAATCATTAATATACTTTTAAAAATGTAATACCCTATTAGGAAATTAGATGTCAAAAAATATATACGCATATCATTACAATAAATGTTAAAATAGCAAGTAATAATTAAAAATAATAAAAATTAAATAATAAAATTGGTTGGGCATATTTTGTAAACCATGTCACTGCCATGAACTTAGTGGTGAGTGACAGTGGTAAAGTCGCGCGACCAATCGAACGGTCGCGCTGCAGCCGCCATTGCGGCTTATCGCCGCGCCGCAACCGCCATTACGACTGTCACCGCCGACAAGTTGAGTCCGCATCGCTTTCCCGCATCATCGCAAAAATCGAAGGATCGTTTTTGTACCGTTGCGGTACAAAAACGACCCTTCGATTCTTCGGATCCCGAGAGATCTGCAGCAGGCTACCACCATACAGTCCACAATCGCTAAGGTAAGTGCTTTGACTTTTTGTTGCACTATACGCCTTATCCGCCAATCCGCAGGGGAGAACATAGGATCGCTGAACCGCCCCGCGGGCTTAACCACCGAAAATATTATTCAGACTAAAAAAAATACAGTTATAATAATAAGTATCTGATGTTTTTTTATTTGATATTTATTTTATAATTTGATATCTGAATAAACAATTTTTATGGAACGTCTTATAAGCTTATAGAGTATTTAAACTAAAACGTGTCTAAACCCTTCTATAAGCTATTTTTATGAACGGTCTTACCGTAAGAGTAAATAATAGCAAGTAACAATAATATCAAGGCAATAAAATAATGAAATTACTCAACTCTATAATTAACAACAAGTAACAATTTTAAGGTAATAAAATAATGAATTCACTAACCTCTGAGTGCACACTGCTCTGCGCTTTTGCGTGGTAACTGAAAAATACAAGAAAAATATGTTTACAGCATCTTCAAACTGATCGATACGTATGTTTGTCCGTGGGAGCGATTTTTGAGTGATCCTTTAGCTATTTGATTAATGCACCTATGATGGCCGATGTTGGCTCGTCACCAGAACAAGTCGCTCGGCGCACGAACTTTTAATAACTTCTGGTAGGAAAACAATCAATTTTTACTATATTGAACACTTTCGGCGCTTTCAAGGGACAGGCGTAATAAATTATATCGTTAACTATGCTCGAAACAGTGAAAGACATGGTTATACACTTCTACGTTTAATACAGGGCGCATAACTTCTCATCTCGACAGATCCATATGCATCTTCCTTTATCCCACTTTGAGTGTGGCACAACATGTTATAAACATGTTGTCATATGGTTCGTGTCATATTTTACGGCCGGCTGCCTGCCTGACATCAACTTGCCTTTGTCGTATTAAACGACATATCGGTAAGAAGGAGGGTGGTCTATTCTACTCAACTGGATACCAAACGGTGGGTCAACTCACCTTAGTCGCCTTTTACGACACCTCGGTAAGAAATGACGGTGGTACTATTCTATTCAACCGGATTCTATACTACACGGCCTTCTCAACGCATCCACATATTTATTTTTAACATGTTAATGAGTTAATCTTATATTTTCTGAATTCCGGAAACGGCTCCAACAATTTTCGTGAAACTAAGTATGTAGGGGGTTCGGAAACGATAAACTGACCGAGCTAGGTTTCATTTTTGGAAATGACTACAAATGAATTAGGGGGTTTGAAACACAAATACATGAGTAAATAGCTGTATGAATTTGAATTTGGAATTCCTAACCATAAAGGTAATATTTGAGATCAAAGTGGCCAGTACGACAAAACGCCAATTTCATATGTAAGGACATAATATTCACCAGTTGTCTGTTACCCATAACACAAGTATTAAGTTACTTACTTTGGGGACGGACGACCGTGTGTGTGTCCCATATATTTATTTATTTATTATCTCGCAGCGGGAATCCTCCTCCTCCTTCTTGCATCGTTTCCCCAATAATGGGGGTCGTGACTCCACCATTCAAGCCTTCGTATTAACAATGGTCTTCCAGCTTTTCCTGCTTTCAGCCACGTGGATGGCCTCGGAGACTGTCGTATTGAGTGTGGTGCGGATCTGGTCTGACCAGCGCATAGGGCTACGTCCTCTGGATATCTTGCCATCGACCTTGCCTGTGACAATAAGTTTCTGGAGGTCGTCTCCCGGCTTGCGAGCAATGTGCCCAAAGAACTCAAAAATCCTCCGTAGGCATATGCTGGAAAGCCTCGGTTTCTTGTCTATTTTGAGTTCCTCAAGCACTGACTGATTGGTCCTATGCGCCGTCCATGTGATGCGTAACAATTTCCTCCAGCACCACATCTCAAATGCATTAATGCGTTTTCGGTCTGCCAGTTTAAGTGTCCATGTCTCTGCGCCGTATAAGAAAATGGAGAACACTAGGCTATTCACAAGTGCAACTTTTGTCTTATGCCTGATGGTGCGGTCCTTCCATATTCTTTCCATCTGCGACATGGCATTCTTTGACATTCCGATACGCCTACGGATTTCGTTTTCACATGAACCGGTATTCCTCGCAGCGGGAATAGTGATATTCTATTATATTGTGTTATTGTATAGTGTGTGCGCTAACAACGAATTTGTGTCTTTTCTCTATGTCTGCTTGATACGATTTCAAGGCTATACTCGAGAATATTTATAAAATTTGATATAATTGTAACAGGCAATTGCTGAGATACTAAGACGTGCTATCCACTTACACCCTAAAAATAAGTAATGTAATACATGTTAATAAACCGATAGGGTGGAGGAGAGGCTTGTCAGGAGTTTGAAATATGGCGCACCGCCATAAATAAGCTGTAGCAACAATATCCATTGTTATTAACTAAACGATTTCGGCTCACCATATTCGGAAACGCCATATTTCACGCGCGCGAATCTATTTGCCTCCGGGCTTGACTGTATTTTTACACGCCTCATATTGATGCCACATGTAAATAAAAACAGTATATCTATTTGCACCAGTACGCCGTGTGGTATCCGGCTGAATAGAATAGTACCATCCTCATTTCTTACCGAGTTGTCGTAAAAGGCGACTAAGGTAAGTCAACCCGCCGTGTAGTATCCGGCTGAGTAGAATAGAACTATCTCATTTCCTACCGAGGTGTCGTAAAAGGCAACTAAGGTAAGTTGACCCACCGTGTGGTATCCGGTTTAGTAGAATAGACCACCCTCTAATTCAAATTTAAATTCTTACCGAGGTATCGTAAAATACGACGTCAGGCAGGAAGCCGGTCGTAAAATACGCAGCCAAATCATGTAACAATATGTTTGTAACATGTTGTGCCGACCCTACTTAGAGTGGGATAAGGGCAGGAGGATAATCAGGATGATATGACCAGTACTTACCAGTTACATATTACATTATTGTTGTAATTTTTTTCAAAATAAAAAAAGAAACAAAAAAAAAATTGAAAAAATAATTGGGTAGGTGGACCTCGATCCTAGGTATTTTCATTTCTCGCGACCACCCGTTCCCCAAATAAGCTACGCTGACTTGACAGTTAATGGCAAAAATAGTGTTTTATATATTCAATGTAAATTTTAGTATTTTTTTAATGCCCAAAAACAGGGATAAAACGATTTTTTTAAATAAAACGTATCTAGATTTTTCTCTCCTAAAACCTCCTGCATGCTGAATTTCAGGAAAATCGTTAGAGCCGTTTGTTGACCTGCCGTGTTGTATCCGGCTGTATATAAGAGACTACCCTCATTTCTTACCGAGGTGTCGTAAAAGGTGATTTAGGTAACTTAATATCAGGCGGCTGAGACGTAAAGTACGTAACCAAATCATATGACAACATGTTTTTAACATGTTGTGGCCCCACTTAGAGTGGGTAAGGGAAGAAGAATGATGAATAGAACTACTGACTGGCCCGTTGGAGCAGTGGGTAGTGACCCTGCCTTCAGCTCCGCGGGTCGCGGGTTCGATTCCCGCCGAGGGCCAACATTTTCTATAAATGAATTTGTTGGTCTTTGAGCCTGGGTGTATATTTGTATTTAAGTATGTATTTAACAATTATATATGTATATATTCACCAGTTGTCTGTCACCCATAACACAAGTATTAAGTTACTTACTTTGGGGACCGACGACCGTTTGTGTAAGTGTCCCATATATTTATTTATTTATTTATTTATTTATTTACTGATATTGCTATCCTACGGCACACATCGCTTATCACGCCTGTTAAAAAGATTTATTATTTCTTAGCATTTATTAGCAGAGATATTTATCAGATATACTAAAATATATTTCTTAGCGGCGATGTGTGAACAAAATTCGTACGGAGCTCATAAATCACCGGCTATTTAGGCAGCCAATCTAGTTAATAGTAACTGTTACTATAGGAAAGAAATAAAAATAACAGCGGCGAAACAAAAAATCAATTGAGATTTATGGCCATTGGAGAGATTCCCAGTGGAATTTGGAATAATGTATATATCCTAATCAAGCTATTTGCTTTAATAATACATACTTATACTATAAATTATAATAAAACAAAGCCTTCAAAACCTGACTGTCTGTATGAGATCGATTTTCTCAAAATCTACTTTTGTACGGTTTTTACTAAGAGGTAGTTCTTTCGGAAGGTTTAAATTTATAGTACATTACCATCCTACTTAATCTTTTATATTCAAATGAGAATCCACGCGAAGGAAGTTGCGGGTAAAAGCTAGTTATACGTAAATAATGTTTACGTATAACTAACTTTTATACGTAAATAGGAATCTTTAGTCACGTGCGCCGTGTAAACTAACAGAGATACACAAAAGTAATGTACTAAAGAATTGTAGATCTACATAACTACTACAAAAAAGTCTGCAACAGCATGTCTCTAACTTTTATGGTTCACTCACAATAACTACTTTTATGTACTAAATTTCAATTCGGGAAACATTTTTTGACACTAATTTACCTCGAGCACTAATCTTCGATAGTAAAATGAAGGTATTCTTAAGTGCAATTTCGTTCTATTGCAAAATTTTATTTTTAAAACGTCTACAAAAGCCCATGAACAATTTTTTCCACTTTCTGTCCAGTCTATATTTCCTTGATCTTTAACATTAATATCCCGTCACTTTAGAATGTCAAGAATTTATATATAATCGTATTTGAATATCTTTTCAGCGTATTGTAGAAGGCGCCCACCACAAAAAACATCATTATTTACACAAATCCACAACACTAATAATGACACCAGCGCAGTGTTTCAACGCGACTCACCTTCAAACAATTCCCAAATTATAAATCATAAATGCTTTTTCATTTTCGCGCCAATGAATATTTGTCATTTTGCTACTTTGATTATTCCAAACTTATTGCGTGTAATCCTAACATTTTACATGTGCCAACTAAAACTGACCTAACCCGATTTTTTACATTTTTGATGTATCAAAATGTCTAAAACGAACTTTATGTGAACCTACTTCCTCCGCACGTGGATTTAAATATTTTTGCATTTAGCTGTGTTTTCTTTTTTTCACTTTTTATATTTTAGATGTAGATGACGCCTCTTTTGGCGTAAGCCTCATCCAATTCCAACGATTACTCTAGTTTACGAGTCCACTCCGCAACATTAAAAAACCTCCCATCAATAATCGTCCCAAAAGTCTCTTCTTCTTGATCATCTCTCATTCTTGAGAATGAGAAGAAGAATTCTTGGTGGTCACCTGAACTTCTCTTTTGTATGACCTGCCTCCATTTATTCCGGTCTAGAGTAGCCCTCACCGTCTGATAGAATTGTGATTAGGAGGTGGCTTCTTTCACTTGGTCAGACCATCGTGTTGGCGACCGACCTCGTGGTCTCTTACCTTCTGTATTGCCAACAATGACTAGCTTTTCAAGGATGCCATCTCCTCTTCGCATTATGTGTGGCGAATTATTAGGTGGTGGACAATCGGGTTTATATGTCCCAAAAATCTAATACAACCTTTAAAATAGCAACACAAAACACGTAATAAAAGCTTACAGTATCTTTGCTGGGGAAGATAAGGTTCCAGGATTTGGCCTCAAGAGGTGACATGGCAGGACTAATCGCATTCATACTTTACTACTACTGGTCATAGGTCTTTTCTCTTCAAATCTGAGAGAAGAATTGGAGCTCGGATCCACCATGATCCAATAAGCAATACATATCTCTAGATTTCTCAAAAAATATTCATGAACCGCGATGTATGATGTAGTAAACTTACAATTATAAAGTAAAGTAACGAACTGTTACTATCCCACTGTTAGGCAACTCTATGAGAAGGGTTGGAGCTAATATCTACCACGCTGCTCCAATATGGATTGGTAGGTTACACATACCCAGAATTCTCTAGAGATATTCATATTTCCACGCGATGTTTTTCATCACTGAAAAGCGTGTGATAAATTGCAATTATCAATAGAACATGTTTAAAGAAAAACTTATTGGTGCCTGTGGCTTGAACTCGTAATCCCATAAAAACCATATCATCACAAAAGCTTACTGGCATAAGTAAAATATCGATAGAATTTGCGATAGGTCACTTTAATTTTGCCGTGCCATTAATTGGCGAAACCCTATGACGGCACTAATAAGTTAAATATACAGAATTCTTTATGCTCGGATCTCGGCAGTTCCACGAACGACTTATGGATCGCCGTACATTTATAAACTGTGATAGGTCTATTCGTTATTATAATTTCGCTTCTTTGTCACGCGGCGCTGTAAACGGACATACCTGGTCTCTTAATCACTTATAAGTGACTATATACACGCGACTTTGTTTGTGTCTCCGTAATAAACAAACCAACCTCAACCTAGTTTCATAAACTAAAATGGGGTTTTTATCCTATATTTTAATCCGCTATATAAGCTTAATTTTAGTTAAATTACATTTTTCGATGTATATCATAGACATACGAGAGGTCACAAAAAGCTTATGATGCCTGTGTCGCGACTCAGCAGAGTTAGTTAGTTTAACTTAAGTATAAGAGATGTACTTATACGTAAAGCATATTACAAAATTGAAGATTATTTGGATGATAAAAAAACCTGGGTTTAAAAATCCTTTTTGCATCATACAAGACTGCGGATTAATAATGTAAAATTGAAAATGTTTAAAAGATTGAACGCCGAGTTTCTTTCTGGTTCTTCTCGATAAGAGCAACATTCCGAGCCAGTTGTAGCTTCATTAATTATATTGATTGACGATTCTAGAGTGCTTGAAAGAGCTCATTTGAATAAAGATTATATTAATTTGATTTGAAAGAGAAATATAAATAATATCGCTAAAAAGGGAATATTTGGTATTTAAGATGAGCAAGTAAATTAGATATTGCGAGAAAGAGAGTTGGCCGGGTGGTTAGATTAAGCGCAGCATCTAATTTCAAAACATTCTAAATAAGAGATGTAAAAGAGATCATTAAATTGAAGGAATGTAAGAAAAATATATACAATAATGTATGTAAAGTGTTTGCGCCTAGTGTGGACGGCGCCTTATTTCTATTATGTGTCAATAGTCTATGGACTTTTTCAAAATTTCAAATCACGGACACTAACGAACACTACATTTTTGACAACCGCTAGAGAGGCAACAACTTGCTGCTGCTAATTTAACTAAATTGTACAAAACCTGCAATCTATCAAATAAAATATATTAGAAGAATAGTCTTTTTCTTCTATCTTCGAATTTATGTTTGAAATATCGAACATAAAATCTGGCGACCACGACACCGACATCAAGAAGCAGCAAGAAGTACTTGGCCATCCAGCGGGTCGCAGCTGTAGCCATCGCCGGTACGCAACAGCGCATCGCAGCATCGGGCTCAGCCAGGGAGCGCTTATCCTACATTCGCAACAGCGAGATTTGCAAGCCAGCCGGGGAAACATCGCCGAAGCCAGGCCAAATCAGATAAGTGTCCTATCCCATTTACTAACCATATTTCATCTTCCATCGTTCATCCATATCACTATCACTCCATCCATCAATCCATCAATCATCCAAACACCATTTATTTTATCAATATAATCATTTACGAAAAAGTTTAGATCGTTACAAATTCAAATCGTTCATATCATTATAACGTAAAACTAAACCATTAGTCACCGAGTTAAATGCATGTTCGCTTATTGAAGCGGCGCGCATTACTAGAAACAGGTTTTTATAATAAAAATTGTGCATAGTTCCTGGTTAAACGCAGCGCGAGTAAACAATTCTATTTTTAGAACGGATCAGCTGTGTTATCGAGTGCACTGTGCCGTTCAGTTACATTTATTGTTCGAGCTAATCAACGTGTTTTAAAGGATGTCTAATCTTAAGGAATTAATTATAAAGAGAAGTAGTATTAAAGGGCGTGTTACTAAGTTTAAAAATTACGTATATAAATATAACAAGCTGTCAGTGTTAGATTCAGTGCAGTTAGGCGAATTAAAGATTAAATTAGGCAAATTTGAGTGCTTATCGAGTGAATTTAACGATTTACAAAGTCATATCGAATCTTTAAGCAGTGACGTTTTAAGCGAAGAGCTAGATATACGCGAAGAAATCGAGAATGAAATCGATAGTACTATGTCTTTCGCGCAGGATATCGTTGCTAGGAATTCGAAATCTGTGCGTTTAGAAGATTCGCAAAGTGTACATTCTCAAAATCCTAGTGCGTCACAGGGCGTTGGATTTAAGTTACCGCTAATTCAAATAGTGAAGTTTGACGGAACGGTTTTCCGTTGGCTTGAATTTCGGGATACATTCAAATCGCTTATTCACGATAACGATCACATACGACCTATTTATAAATTTCATTATTTGAATTCATACCTAGAGGGTGATGCCGCTCGGGTTATTTGTAATCTAGAAGTTTGTGAATTAAATTACAATAAAGCTTGGAGTTTATTATGTGAGCGTTACGACAATAAGAGACAGCTAATAACTAACCACCTCAACTCTTTATTCAATATCGAACCGTTGTTTCGCGAATCTGAACAATCTTTGCGGTCGTTAATCGATCATGTAAGCAAAAATTTGCGTGCTTTAGCGAGTTTAGGTCAACCCACCGATCATTGGGACACTTTAATTGTTCATTTGGTTAGCTCTAAATTAGATAGCCAAACTAGTATGAAGTGGGAAGAGCATCGCAATACTTTTAGTGATATGCCGACCTTGGAACAGTTTCATAAGTTTTTGAAGGATCGCGCTGACGTTTTGGAGTCGTTTAATCAAAACAAAATTCAAAATAAACGTGTGTCACCTAACAATGCATCGAGTGCCACTCCTAGTAATAGTTCATCTAAAGGGATGAAACAAAATAAAGTATTTTCGTGTACTACTCATTCGGGGTTGAATGTCAATAATAATAATTATCGGTGCTTGTATTGCAAAGGGAATCATTTAATTTATGTTTGTCCTTCCTTTTTGGCTAAATCAATTGAATCCCGAATTATAGAATCTCAGAAACGGAGACTATGTTTAAATTGTCTTAAGCCGGGACACATCACGCGTCACTGTACTGCAGGGCCATGTCGCGAATGTAAAAGGCGTCATAATACGTTATTGCATAAGCCGACGGTTGAGACAGCCTCTTCGGGCCAACAGAGTAGTGCTATTGCTGTACAATCTAATCAGGACGAACTAAGTGTAAACTTTTCTAAACAGTCTCGTACCCATGTCTTGTTATCTACGGTTATGATTGAAGCGGTTAACCCGTGTACTTTGAAGGCCGAAACTATTCGCGCTCTTTTAGACAGCGGTAGCCAGTCTAGTTTCGTTACTAAGTCTTTACAAAAGCGCCTAGGTTTAAAATCTAGCCCTACGAGCATAAGCGTTGTGGGGATAGGCAATATCGCAAACAACATTAATGAGAGATGTTTAGTTAATTTTAAATCGCTTCATAGCGACTATAATGCAAGTTTGTCTTGTTTTATTATGCCGGAGCTAACGGGAAACATTCCAAAGGCATATATTGATATTAGACAATTTAATTTGCCGTCTAATATTAAGCTAGCAGATCCTAAGTTCTGTAACCCCGCGCCGGTCGATGCTTTGATTGGTGCCGATTTATTTTGGGAGGTTATAGGTAGGGAACAACAATCATTAGGCAAAAATAAACCATTTTTATTCGATTCACAGTTCGGCTGGATTATTTCTGGTCCTATATTATTGAATTGTGAACCTAAGCAAACTCATTGCAACTATTTATCTAAAAATTGTTTGGAGTCAAATTTAGACAAACAAATATCTAGATTTTGGGATATAGAAGAGTTACCCCAAAAATCTTTGTTAAGCGAAAGTGAGAAAATATGTGAACAACATTTTAAAACTCATACTATTCGCCAAGAATCAGGTCGTTTCTGTGTTAGGTTACCTCTCAAAGAGTCACCTGACACTTTAGGAGACTCGTTTCATCTTGCTAAGAAAAGGTTTTTGAACTTAGAAAGGCGATTTAGAAAACAACCTGAACTGAAACAAACATACACTTCCTTTATAAGGGAGTATATAGATTTAGGACACTGTTCTGAACTAGCTAATTTTAATTCACGGTCAGGATGCTTTCTATGCCACCACGCAGTGTTTCGGGAAAGCAGCGAGTCTACTAAACTACGCGTTGTATTCGATGCTTCTGCATCCACCTCGTCGGGGGTGTCCGTCAACGACTTACAATTAATAGGGCCTACTATACAAGATCCGCTCTTATCTATAATATTAAGATTTCGAATGCATAGATACGTACTAACCGGGGACATCGAAAAGATGTATAGGCAAATAGATATAAATGAACAGGATCGAAATCTTCAATTAATCTTGTGGAGGGAAAGGGAGTCTGAACCTCTGCAGGCATTACAATTAAATACCGTTACCTACGGATTTGCGAGTGCTAGTTTTTTGGCGACTAGGTGTCTTTTTCAAATAGGTGAAGAGTGCGCGGATGAAACTATAAAGACAATTATTCAACGCGACTTTTATTATGACGATCTCATTACAGGGGCGGACTCTGAGGCTCAGCTTATTCACATTTTAAATTCTGTTCAGACCGCACTAAACGGGGGATGTTTTAATTTACGCAAATTTCGATCAAATTTACCTAGTATTTTCAAAAACTCTAATAAAAATCTACAGGATAACTTAAGTCTTAGCAATTCCACGAGTACGCTAGGACTAGGTTGGGACCCGAAGACTGACAAGTTACAGTTCTATTGTCAAGTGCGTACTGAACCAATCGAAACTGCCACTAAGCGCAAAATTATTTCTAATACATTCCAAATTTTTGATCCCTTAGGTTTACTTTCTCCGTTTACAATACAGTCGAAAATTTTGATCCAAAAGTTGTGGATCCTAAAATTAGAATGGGATCAACCTGTTCCTAAAGAGTTGCTCAAAGAATGGCAACGCATTCAATGTAGTAGACACATTCTATTTTCTATTACGATTCCTAGGTACGTTCTGTGCGACAACTATATTACAATAGAAATGCATTCGTTTTGCGATGCATCTATAAGTGCTTACGGCGCTTGTATTTATTTGCGTACCATTGACAATTATAATAAAGTATCCGTTCGGCTATTGTGCTCGAAGTCGAAAGTAGCGCCTGTAAAGCCCAGCACTATTCCGCGTCTGGAGCTGTGCGCCGCGCAGCTAGCCGCTAAACTTTCGCAGTCATGTTTAAGTTCATTAAGGACAAATATTGCACGTTGCGTCCTATGGTGCGATTCGAGCGTCGTCCTAGGGTGGATTAATAGTAATCCTAGCAAATTAAAAACGTTCGTCGCTAACAGGGTCGTAGACATATGCGAACATACACTTAGTTCCTCCTGGCGTCACGTGCCTACAAATCATAATCCGGCCGACTTGATATCGAGGGGCGTGGATGCTATTCACCTTAAGAATTCTGATCTGTGGTGGACAGGTCCGAGTTTTCTATTATTGAACGAGAGTGAATGGCCTATTATAAATTCAAAATTAACAGAACCATTACCAGAGTTAAAGGCTTGTACTACTACTGTTGAACCGGATTTAATTAATTTTGAAAACTTTTCAAGCTTTTCTAAATTAAAACGAAGTTTCGCATATGCGTTAAGGTTTATACATAACAGTAAAAATCCTAAAATTAAAAATACCGGTAGTTTATCTTTATCCGAGTTAAATGAATCGTTTTTGCACCTTACCAAGCTAAGCCAAAAGGTCTCATTCCCGAAGGAATACGATTGTCTTTTGAAAGGAAAGCCTATAAGTATTAAAAGCAATATATCCTCACTTACTCCATTTCTTGATGCTAATAAAGTCATCAGGGTGGGGGGAAGGCTTGAGTCGTCGGAATACGACTATGATAAAAAGCATCCTACCATACTGGAGGGTAAACACCATTTTGCGAAATTGTTGTTTCGTCATGAACACAAGCGATTATTACACGGAGGGCCACAATTGCTCCTCTTCTCCGTCAGGGAATCTGTATGGGTTCTAGGGGGAAGAAATTTAGCGCGTCGTACTGTTCGCGATTGCATTACGTGTAGACGCCACCAAGGTCGTACTATCACTCCGCTAATGGGTAACTTACCAGCCCGACGCGTAACGCCTGCTTTTCCCTTTCAGACAGTTGGTGTAGATTTTGCCGGACCGTTTTCGATATTGAATAGGAAGGGTCGAGGTGCAAAGGTTTCTAAGTGTTACCTATGTTTATTTATTTGCTTCCGTTACAAATGCGTACACTTAGAAGCGGTAAGCGAGCTATCCAAGGAGGCCTTTCTACTAGCACTCCGTAGGTTTATATCTCGTAGAGGCAAGCCAACGGAAATTTATTCCGATAATGGGCGTAATTTTGTAGCTGCCGCCAAAGAAATTAGTCAGTTTTTAAAGAACAACCCTGTTATTTCGGACTTCGCCGTCAATGAGCACATAAAATTCCACTTTATTCCCGCCTATAGTCCAAGCTTTGGGGGCTTATGGGAAGCGGGAATAAAGTCGGCGAAGTATCACATTAAGAGATTCATGGGGAATAATAATCTAACGTTTGAGGAATTATGCACTCTTTTTGCACAAGTGGAGGCTATTCTGAATAGTCGCCCACTATATCCTATGTCTTCTTCTCCTCACGACTATCTCCCTTTATCCCCAGGACACTTTCTGGTTGGTCGACCCCTGACTGCGCTGCCCTCACCGAGCGTCGACGATTGCCAGTCAAACAGTCTCAGTCGGTACAAGAGGATTGAGCAAATCCGGCAACACTTTTGGCGTCGGTGGCAACGGGAGTACATCAGCGAGCTGCAGCAGAGGTCGAAATGGCGAAAAAATCACCAAAGGCTACAGATAGGAGATCTGGTCTTACTACAAGAAGACAATATCCCTTCACTTCACTGGCGCTTGGGCAGAGTCTGCGCGCTTCATCCAGGCACGGACGGCATCTCCAGAGTGGCGGACGTACAAACTGCGCGAGGAGTTGTACGAAGAGCCTTCACCCGCATATGCCCCTTATTTTCACCAGAGCAGTCTTAAACGCAATGCGTTTAAGAGGGGGGAATATGTTTGCGCCTAGTGTGGACGGCGCCTTATTTCTATTATGTGTCAATAGTCTATGGACTTTTTCAAAATTTCAAATCACGGACACTAACGAACACTACATTTTTGACAACCGCTAGAGAGGCAACAACTTGCTGCTGCTAATTTAACTAAATTGTACAAAACCTGCAATCTATCAAATAAAATATATTAGAAGAATAGTCTTTTTCTTCTATCTTCGAATTTATGTTTGAAATATCGAACATAAAGTTTTATTTTCTTAACGGTTTTTAATGCTAGAGTCTTAGACTTCTGAATGAAGATAACACAACGTTTTTAATTAACACTAAAATAAAATAAAATTTTCATAATGCGAATTTCAAATGAAAATGTATACGTAAAGAGAAAACTTAAGAAACCAAATGGAAATCAAACGCGTATTTCAGACGCAACGTAGTAAGCAAATAAACAGGTGACCGCGTTGGTGAAATTATAGTGGCCAAGGTGCGATTATCAATAAATTTTGGGGTTTTTTTTATAAATTCTTGATCTTCCGCCAACCTGGTTGTTGATGGGAGCAATTAATTTGATTAATTCTGTTGATTCGTCTATAAACACCGAAGTGTACAGGCTCCTGATTTATTTCACGTTTAAGTGTTATATTTTTAGGAAAATATGCCGTGTTAATGTACTTTTTATCTACAATATATTACTAGATCGTCTACATGTGTTGGCTGAAGAGAATTGCATACTTAGTAACTAAAATTGTGTAACTAACGAAAAAACAACTAGCGAACGAATTGATTTGTGATTTCTGATTAAACTTTTTTAAAAACTAGTAATTTTTTTGTTATATATTACCTTCACGATGACTTACTGATGATTTCATGATTACTTTTACGGCTATCAGTCCCAACAGTAACTTAATACTTGTGTTAAGAGTGAAAGACAACCGGTTAATATATACATATATAACTTTAAATACTTAATACATTTATTTACCCAGACTCGAAGAATCAACGTATTGTGTTTTGATTGAAACGGTGAAAGTTATTCAAAAATCATGTATTACAATATTGTCCCCCTCTAATAGTTCAGAATAAAAGTCTGCGACAGCATAAGTCTGGCTTTTAAAGTTAACCTATTTTGACCATTTTTATAGTTATAAAAATACTTTATTGCGGTTTTAATCTTTTCGTCGTTGCTAATTCTCTGATTCATAAAGTATGGTTACCCTGTTTGCCTATAAATAACACATTACATTCAGGTAGTTATTACACATACTCAGTAATGTTCACTTAATGTGTCAGAGTCAGGAAACGCGCGTCCGGCCGCCGGTATGAAAGGGCTTTTATTACCTAACACTGTTGCGGCCCGCCACGAAACATTGCACTTGTTCAAGCGATATTAATTACATCACACACATCATACTAATATTTTATTAATATTACGAGCTGTGGCTTTAATGGCTTCGAAGTGAAAATCAGTGTATAGGATATAATAGTCCCTCGATGCTCTGCAGAAGACTGGCTCTCTGCTACCCTAGGTCCCTAGCCCGCTTGTTATACCTATTCCCCCCTCTAAACTACAATCGAGTCGTCAGGTCAATTTATATAAAACCGTTATGTGCTATTAACCTTAACTTTTCTGAACAATTGCACTACTTTTTAATATAAACCTTACAAAAATCCGTTCAGTAGATTTTGAGAAAATCGATTACATACAGACAGCTTTGGGGATTTTGTTTTATAATAAGTATACATATAGATATATAAAAAAAACTATTATTCCGTCGTGTGGTATCCAGCTGTGTGGAGTAAACCTAGAGTAGACTTAAGGATTTAAGTCTTACGAGGTGTCGTAAAAGGTGACTACAGTAAGTTGACCCGCCGTTTGGTATCGGGTTGAGTAGAAAGACCAACCTCTTCATTACAGAGTTGTCGTAAAAAGCGACTAAGGTAAGTTGACGTCAGGCAGCCAAATCATGTGACAACATGTTTATAACATGTTGTGCCGACCCCACTAAGAGTGGGATAAGCGCAAGAGGAAAAAAATATAACTGTTTATTATTAGAAAATACTAATTTAATGAATGGCATATTACCATTGATTTCCTTAATTTTATCACTTTTAAGAATTTATTTACTTATATTTGTTACGTTTTGTATGTATTTAATTTTTTTTAATGGGTACTAAAAAGGCAGATTATTAGGCAGAACATATCATCATACCCATTATGTTAACAGACTTTTAATGGATCCTAAAGTCTCACAGACGGCCTTAAGCTTCAGCGCTCTACTATCTGCATTTTTGTAACCATGATGCTTCTGCGCTCGCCCATCCCCAAATAAAAAATGGATACTGACTGTATCAGGTATAAAAATGTATTTCTATAGATTCCATCAGTACAATAACCTCAACCAATCAATTGCGTACAATAGCAAATAATACTATCTTCACTTTTGTAAATACATTCTAGTGTACTAATTTAAAGCCTGTACTTAAAGCATACACGCACACATTTGCATGTATTCCATTGTGGCTTCTCGCCATACTCTCGACGCCATGAATACTAATCGTCATACCATCAGCCCTCCACTACACGTCGTCTTAAGCCGTGGTGCGGCCTCACAGGAGGCACCATTAGGACGACCTTCCCCATAGCTAGTAGAGCTTTTGCGGTCTACCTCCGAATTTCGCAACTTGGACGATTCTAGCTTATGCGTCCGCCTGGTGACGCTGTAAAAGCCGTTAAGGCTAACAGCATATAGTCAATCTGAAAAAAAATGCATTCGATTTTTAACAAAAGCATAAGAAACTTACGTTTGCGATCGATTCTGTTTCAACTACCCACTAGCAGTTTGAGCGGAAGTGTATCAACCTCCCACCTCAAAGGAGGTGTTGTGAAAAAAATGGCACATCCCGCATCATTGGCTGCTAATCGCAGAGACAGAGGCTGTCTGTGTGCGCCGGATGGCGGCTTCCGACGCACACGCGGCTAAGGTTACCGAGTTAGATTAAACTTGTATATCTTTAATATTTAAGTGAGTTAATCTTGTATGTATTTACGCCGTGTGGTATCCCGCTGAATAGAATACTGTCAACCTCATTTCTTATCGAGGTGTCGTAAAAGGCGACTAAGGTAAGTTGACCCACCGTGTGGTAGAGTGAATGATCCTTTAGCTATTTGATTAATGCACCTATGATGGCTATCGAACCCTAACCACCCCATTATTTTTATAAAAGTTTCTTTCTTTTATTTTATAAAAAAAAATACCGCGCAAGGCTCAGTCAGTTCTGGTATTAAAACTAAAACGCTAAAAGTGTTTCATATTACTGGAGAAAAACAGGATTTTTTTATCCTTTATATCTCTTCTTATTAGCCGTGTGGTATCCGGCTGAGTAGAATAGACCACCCTTATTTATTTCCGAGGTGTCGTAAAAGGCGACTAAGGTAAGTCACCCACCATGTGGTATCCGTCTGAGTAGAATAGACCACCCTCATTTATTACCGAGGCATTGTAAAAGGCAACTTAGGTAAGTTGACTCACTATTTGGTATGCGGTTGGGTAAAATAGACCACCCTCATTTATTACCGAGGTGTTGTAAAAAGCGACTTAGGTAAGTTGACCCACCGTGTGATATCCGGTTGAGTAAAATAGACTACCCTCTTTCTTACCGAGGTGTCGTAATATACTACTAAGATAAATCTACGTCAGGTGGGCGCCAGTCGTAAAATACATGTTGTGCCGACCCCACTTACAGTGGGATAAGGTCAGGAAGATAATGATGTTATCTTTCTTATGTAAGCTTCAATTGTATAAAACTAGCTGTGGAAATCACTGTCATAAAGTTTATCTCGTGTAAAACGCAACCCCACTAAAAATGATTTTAATGAGACTTTCACTAGAAGATAGAAGTATCTTCTAGTGAAAGTCTCATTAAAATCAGTTTAGCCATTCCAGAGAATGTTCTATATTAACTTATCCTCAATAATGGCACAATCTTTTATCAAAAATTGTCCAAAAACCGTTCAGTGAGAGAATTCCGATTGTGAGAGAATGTATCATATACAGACAGAAAGCTTTTGGGGATTTTGCTTTATAATATACTAGCTTTCGCCAGAGCACTGCCCGCGTGTAAAGATTAAAACCGTAATATCTTCTTCTTCTTCAACCGATGGACGTCCACTGCTGGACATAGGTCTCCTCATGGGATCTCCAGAACACACGATTTTGTGCCGCTTGTATCCAGCGGCTCCCCGCGACCCTTTTGAGGTCGTCTGTCCATCTAGCAGGGGGTCTTCCGACACTGCGCTTTCCGGTGCGGGGTCGCCATTCCAACACTTTGCCCAATTTAACCATAAAAATGGTTAAATTGGGTTAACCCTAAAAGCATATGCTGTCGCGGAATTTATTTAAAACTTAGAGGGGAATAATTTTGTAGTACATGATTTTTGAATAACTGTCACCGTTTACTCAGCGCACGCGAGGGAAGCTTTGAATTTTGCCGATTTCGTAATATTTTTTATGGACAGGATGGTGGTGGGGTTATGATCGCTGTACAAAAATCTCACTTGTCGAAACGTTTAGTTAAATTTAATAATGAATTCGAAAGTATTTGGGTTTCAATTAAAATCAAAGTCAATAATACCTTTAGATCTATCAATATTTGTGCTATTTACTTGCAGCCCCCAGTATCCTGCAAAAACCTTTCGAACTTGTTAGACCATGTCAGTGAAGTAATAGAGGATACTGGAGCCGATACGCTAGTGCTAGGAGATTTTAACCTAGGGTTCATTGATTGGTCTGTTCACTCTGACAACAATACCTGCCATTATGAACCAAACAATTATCATAGCAAACTCGGTTATCTGTTAGTTGACTTTATGTCATCTAATAATCTAATTCAGCTCAATAATGTCTTAAATAAAAATAACAAAATTCTAGATTTAGTTTTTTGTAACTTTACTGGGCCAATCGTTCATGAAAGTATGGACAAGCTGAGTAAGATTGATGATCATCATCCACCCTTGGAAATTGATTGCAAATTTAACGTAATGTCAAGGTTGAACTCGCGTCTACGAACTACTTTTAATTTTAAACGGGCTGACTATGTGGCTATAAATGATAAGTTAAATACCATTGAATGGAGCAAGTTATTCGGCTCATGTAATGATGTTGATGAAATTGTAGAATTGTTTTATCAGGAGTTGTATAAAATTATTAATTTGTTAATTCCATTGCGGAAAAAGCCATCACAAAAATATCCGTGTTGGTATTCACGTTCCTTAATAATGTTGTTAAAGGAAAAGGAGAAAATAAGAAGGAGATTTAGACTGTATAAAAATCCAAGGGATAAAATCGAACATAGTATTCTTGGTAAACGGGCCGAGAAATTAATAAAAAAATGTTATTCTTTGTATATAAATAATATTGAAAGTTCCATATCCAGAAACCCCAAAAGTTTTTGGTCTTACACGAAAGAACATAAGGGAGGTCGATCAAATATACCGGCAGAAATGAATTTATTAAATAAAACTTCCAATAGTGGTAAGGACGTGGCCAACTTGTTTGGATGTCATTTTTCCTCGATGTTTTCACAGAGCAAGAAAGGTACATCGATCGACAACCCTGGCTCTTTATTATCAGATAACAGTTGTTTAAATTATATAAACTCTATTACCGTCTTCGAAAAAGATATCCTGAGAAAACTTAAATGTATAAACCCGTGTAAAGGGACAGGCCCCGATGGAATTCCGCCAATTTTTATCAAAAAAACTGCTTCTGCCTTAACTCTTCCTCTTAAACTAATTTTTCAGAAGTCACTCAGCGCTGGGAAGTTTCCAAGTGCTTGGAAATCAGCCAATGTAGTTCCTATTTACAAAAAAGGAGACAGATCTAATGTTATAAACTATCGACCTGTGTCCTTGTTGTCCACATTTTCTAAGGTTTTTGAATCTGTTGTATGTCCGGTTATAAACTGGCACATAAAAAATTGTTTATCTGAGGCTCAACATGGATTTCGCAAAAATAAATCCACGGTATCAAATTTACTTTCATATATATCAGATATTGCTACAGCTGTGGATAAAAGAGTACAGGTTAGATATTATGATAAAGTGGATCATAACATCCTGGTAAGGAAACTTCGGCATTACGGAGTACATGGAACACTGTTGAAATGGTTTAAGTCTTATCTAAGTGATCGGGTTCTAAGAGTGGTTGTAGCTGGATACCAATCAGATCCTTTTGTACCTTCTTCCGGTGTACCTCAGGGTTCCCATCTGGGACCTGTTTTATTTTTAATATTTGTTAACGATATAGTCCATAGCATAAAACATAGTAAATTTTCGCTGTTCGCGGATGATCTTAAGATTTACAAAGAGATTCGTTCACCCTCTGATGCGATAAAATTGCAGGATGATCTAAACGCTGTAATTAAATGGTGCCAATACAATAATATGTCGCTCAATTCTTCCAAATGTCTTCATATTAAATTCACGAGGAATAGGTGTATCATTCCGTCTACTTATACCTTAGAGAATCACAAACTGGAGGAAGTTTCTGTCATAAAAGACCTTGGGGTAATTATTGACTCTAAATTGAGTTACAGGGACCACATCGACAATATAATCAAAAAAGCCAATAGGACGTGTGGATTTATAAAACGTCAATGCAAAGTTTTCAACAGCATTTCCACCATGAAAATACTATATAATACTATGATACGTAGTCAGCTAGAATATGCTTCATCCATATGGAGCCCGCAATATAAATTATACAATAATAGAATTGAGAGGGTACAAAGCAAATTCACAAAATATCTGGCCTTTCGAGATCGCGGTTGCCCGTATCGCTGCGATTACAATGCAAGATTAAACCATTTCAACATGTTTAGCCTAAAAGATCGTCGATGCATAGCGGATATGGCGATTCTGTATAAGCTTTTAAGGGGTAGCATGGATGCCCCTCAATTAGTTCAAAACATATTAATATCTGCTCCTTTAAAAAAGGCAAGGTCTTGCTCACGTAAAACTTTTTGCGTGCGAAGCTCCAAGACTAACCTTGGAAGACATTCTCCACTCAACCGCATGTCAAGAGTTTATAACAGTCTTGCTCTTATAGACAAAGAAATAGATATATTTTACCAAAAATTTGACAAATTTAAGAATTCCATAGGGGCTGCCTTGCAGCAAACTTCCAATTAAATCACCTTAATTTTAGGACACTTTAATATATTCTAATATTATTTACTGCATAATAAGTCATAATTAAGATTATTTTTTATCATTTTTAGCTTTTACTTATATACTTAAGATTTTCCCCTAATTTTTATTTTACCTTTTATTCTTAAGTATTTTTGTTATTTTTGTTGGTTATCTTTTAAATAGGTAACCACTATTTGTAATTTTTTATCGTTGTTTATTAATTTTGAAATGTTGTGTAGGCCTGTAAGTAGTGTGACATACTGTATTAGAAACAACACTAGTATTATTATGCTAAGTATTTTTTATGTACATGCTGTTGGCTTTACCTTATAAAATAAATAAATAAATAAATAAATAAAAAGCACTGCACACATTCACCACCACAATATCTGTAACCGATAGACTCCACGACAAAAAGTCTATCTCCTGACGATGCTTCGGTTACGGGGCGAAACAATTGTTGAGATTGTGGTGGTGAATGTGTGCAGTGCTTGTGTATTGTGGTATTATTGGTTTTCCGTGAGTTTTTACAAATATATCTATGAGGTATGAGAAGCTATAGTTCACTCTACATTTAACATTAAATATATTTTCTTTTATCGCAGAATATAGCAAAATAATATTTTCATTAGTTTTGTTTTTTACATATAAATAAACCCAGACTCGAAGGACCAAAAAAATAACACTTACAAATTCCAAATCTAATTCCACGATCCAAATAGCTGATCGGCGCGGTCCGTTCGCGGAATACCGTTTTATTGGAATAAAGATTATCGACGCGGCCTACATTGCACAGCGCAAATCCGTTTCCGCGAAACACGTGTATCTTTGCGCCCTTGATTGAAAACATCTGAATATATCAAAATACTCTCTCATTCAATACTTTGACACCTTTAATTATTTTATAGGTCAAAACTAATGAGAATATTATTTTGCTATAATCCGCGATTAAAGAAAATATATGTAATATTAAATGTATAGTGTACTATTCGTTCACAAGCACTGCACAAATAATGTGTGCAGTGCCCTTATCCCGCGCTAAGTGGGATCGGAAAAACATGTTATAAACATGTTGTCACTTGATTTGGCTACGTATTTTATGACGGGCTACCTGCTTAACGTCGACTTACCTTACTCGGCTTTTACGAAACCTCAGTAAGAAAGAGATTTGTCTATTCTACTCAACCGGGTACTACACGGCGGGTTGACCTCGGTTAGAAATGAGGGCGGTCTATTCTACTTAGCCGAATACCAAACGGCTTTGCGGAAGTTCGTAATATTCGAATTCAATATTCTTTGTTCAAGTAAACTTGTAAACAAGTGCTTTTGAATCGTCAACTCTACTGCTGGTCCATTACTCTTATACGGGGTAGAGGATGAACTACGATGCATTCTAATCATGTAAGTAATCCTCAATAATATAGTAAACTTTCCGTATTAGTCTCCTTTTAACAGTTTTTTTAATCTGCTCTAATGGCAAAGCTTAAATTGATTGCGGAATTTATTATGCGGAATCTTATAATAGAATACCCAAACCAACAATCGAGTTTCGTACTTTTGCAAGGCGCAAAGCTGGAGCCGCAAACTTATGTCGGTCCCTACTTTGTCTATTATATACATCATCTATCGTTTTTAAATGCCAGTTATAAAAAGTCCGGAAAAAATATGCAGGGAGGGAATCCCACATCTCGGAACGATCGAACGATCTCGTACGAATAATTTATTAGGACAGTTGTAGCTACATATAAAAATTTACATATAATTAATACAGAAACAAAACAATTTAACATTACTATACATGGGCATACGATGCGCCAAAACATTATTAAAACAATATACATAACGTATGCGTACCTATGTAATGTACAATATAAATAAATTAATTACAAATTAAGTATGTATGTAACAAAATAATAAAATAAACTAAGTTAGGGGATATATATTTGACAATTTCACATATATTAAAAGAAAGATACTATTGCCGTGAGTGATTGAGTTAATTTAACTGGATTAGTTATCTGATCGAAGTGGCTTTCTATTATCTAGAAAACCAGTGACGCTCTCACAGCGGAATGAAACGTCACTCTTCTTTACTATTTGTTATTATTTTATCTGTGTTTTCGATCTACTTTTGCATCAACGCGAAATTAGCAGTTTCGACTTTAGTTTTAAATTAAGGAAGTCCAGACTTCTAACATTCATTCAAATGTAGCATTCGTTGGATATAATATGGACTCATATATTAATTTAAGAATTACATATTGCTATTATTTTTACATAAATATGTTTCTAATGACGTTGTTGTAGCGGGGAAGGGTCACTATCACCTATAAGTAATTGAGTGGACTGTAATTTTGCGTTATTGTATTTAATATGCAGTGTTGACGTAACAAATGAAAAATGGCGACACAAGGAAAAAAAACCGGGATTGTGCCTGATAAACGGCCACTGCTATGAGTCCTGGATCCAGGCACACACACTCGTGGACACTTCGTGAGGTGGATAGCAACAATTCTCACACAATTTTGGATAGCGGATTTGCGACCTTAACATTGAAATTTATCAATAAATTATGACAGAGAATCATAAAAATATATTTCATGTGCGCGGTAACTTATTACGTCTTACTCTGCGTTAGTAATACTACTAGCCGCTAGATGGCGTTATATGTTACTATGTACGAATACTATATAAGTATAATTAAAAATTAAAAACTTTAATTATATTATATAGATAATTGAGTTAGTAATTAAAACATTGAGTAATAAAGTATTATAATATTGCACAAATTAAAATACGATTTAATACCTTAGTGTATAAATACATAGACAATAAAAACACTTCATAAATCTTCTCAGGAGCAATTTATATTTTGTGTCTGTGCATATTTCTTTCTTGTCTAGACATAAATAAAATGTTTAGCGAAGTCGTTGCGCCTACCTATCGTATTTTTATATTTTACGACACAGTTTTATTCCCACTTTTTCATTGAGAATAGACGTAGATTACTTTCACTTTAAAAGCAAAAAATCTCTAAAAAAATAGGTAATGAGGTAATTGTCGATAAAATAGTAGACACAAATTATGTGTCCAGGCTAGCGATTTACGAATATTTACACTAAGACTGTGCATGATCTTAAATTAAAAATACTTTTTTAATTTTACATTCTTAAAGTTTTTTTTTTTAGCGTCAACACTTTTTTTTTCTAAATTAAATTTTTATAACTAGACATTTTGTCATTGCTAACTTAGGACCGTGATTTGAGAACAGTATTTTAATTTTACAACAGATTTCTACTTAGTGAAATTAAGTTGAAAATTACCTAGTATCTAGAATCTTTGCTAATTCCACTTTTTTTTTAACGACTCTAATAAGTCATATATAAATCGACTTAAATTAAGTCATATAAGTTACATTTACAATCATTACTCTTTACTTGATTAAAAAAATCCCATTATTTTAAATATTTATTTGGTGCAATTTAGTTTATAACACATATTATTTACTGCAGATTTCGATGACATCTGTGATAATCTTGTTTTACAAGCATTTATCGTTTTACAACCGTTTCAAACGAATTTTAAATTTTGTAAATATCGAATCGCCGACAGTTTTACATCAAACAAGCATATCCGATAAATTTCTTTTAGTAAATGTTTTTAACACTTGCCTTAAAAAAAATCGATTATAAACCTTTTTACACAAACTATACGTATCGACTATGTCTTTCAAATTATCGTTTAATTTTCAGCATCTTTATAAAAATTAGCTAAGAACGTAAAGAATAAAAATAAAAAAATTCAACGAACAAAGTTGCAACATAAAATCTTAAGTTATCTGTGGTCATACAATTTAATATTATCAAAACTGTATCGAATGTGATCTTTGCCTACCCAATGGAACGAATTCAAAAACAAAAGCAACAAAGTTTTTTATCGAAATGAATTGGCCGTTGACAAAAAACAACTAATTATATGTTATTTACCTACGTAGGTAACCGATTCTACGAAGCACACATGGGCATGCCGTAATCACTTTTTATACTATTTATCCAATATCATTAACATCCATATAATATTGAACTTTATTCAAACTAAAACCGCCTTTAAATTAATCGTATTAAGCACTATTGCAAAATCTATATAATATAGTTATACAAAGTTTACCAATTTAAATAAAAATTAGCTAAGCCATTTTGAACTTAATTTAAATAATGATAAATATCTAATTAAGCGCAGTTGTAAATTTGTATAAATATCGTTTAGAAGGACCGCTGTTACCTGGGGAGGTGAGGGCCATGTGTATTTATGAATGGATATTGTTTCACGATGGTCGCTCGTGTTCGAATTATCATTTTATACAAATCATTTTGAGTCTTGTTTTTTATTACTTAGAGTATTCATTTAGTTGTTTGAAATAAATACGAGGTTGGTTATCTGTTAGATTTTTTTATTAAAACACGTGGAGTTTCGAACTTTGAATTTAGAAAACTGATATTCATCGGCTATGCATTTATACATTTATTTTTTGTAATAACTTAGACTCTTACATTTTTAATTACCTATACTTCCTATGGTATCACTACATATTATAAAACAAAGTCCATATTTCCGTATGTACGCATAAAACTTTAAAACTACGCAACCGATTTTGATGCGGTTTTTTTTAATAGATAGAGTGATTCCAGAGGAAGGTTTGTACGTATAATAACATTCAATACGAAGTAGAGAAATAATGTAATTTTTGAGGTTTCTGTAAATAATTACATTTTTTTCCGCTTACATTGCAAACGCAGGCTAAACCCTACGAGATTTATCAAAATGATGTACTAAGTATTTGTACACCTTAAAAAGGTCTACAGAAAAGTCCGCGAGGGTATATATCTATCTTTTATGGATAACCCACAATAGCAGTTTTTTTCATTTACTTTTTACGAAAAATGATGCCTTATGTTCAAAGCAATTTTTATACAATACAGCATTAATCCTTATCCAATTGAGTACCTTAAATAAATTGTTGATTTAATATAGATCAATATTGCCGTTTACAGCATGTAATTTAAGTGAACATTTTCGGAGATATTACAGATTTAAAATCCCGCGAGGAGGCCGCGCTTCGACCTATAAGCACTTCGAATTTAGCAGCGACCGGAGGCGCAACTAAATGTCCTTCTTTCAAGTTTATATTGTCTAATGATAAGAAAGCTATGAATGTTGTATGTAAAGACATTGTCTAATCAATTGTAAAAATAAATAATATCACTACATAGTATAAAACAAAGTCGCATTCTCTGTCTGTCCCTATGTCCGTATATCCCTATGTATGCTTCAATCTTTAAAACTATGCAACAGATTTTGATGCGGTATTTTTTAATAGATAGAGTGATTTTAGAGGAAGGTTTACATGTCTAATAACATTCAATATGGAGTAGAGAAATACTGTAATTTTTGAGGTTTCTAATGTGATGTCGTAAATAATTACATTTTTTTCCGCTTACATTGCAAGCGCAGGCTAAACCCTACCAGTCTTATTAATAAAAATTGCTTATTCTTCTCTTACTCCAAAGTTACACTGGGAGTAGTTAATTCTAGATTAGTCACGGAATAGGTACGTGTTAATAACGGTATTAAAAAATACGAAGTAGGTTCGGAGTAACAATACAATTCTTACACTGAGGTTAGGGTTTTTGTTATGGCAACCCACTGATATTACAAGTAAAAAGAATGAACAAAATGACCTGGTCGAATGAAAGACACTGACAGTCAGGTAAATTTTGAAGTTTGACACATTTATTTGACAGGACATTTGTGTGCGGACGAGGCTAATAAAAAGCCTAATATCGCATTCTGTATTTATCTTGGTGAAAATTGTGGTTTTAGAATTTGTGCTATTTTTAAAATAAATCTATATTTATATTATTTATAACTCATCTTATTCAATATCTTCAAAAGGGATTATTGGGATATATTGCGAGGTTCTGTTTTTTTCCCTTTTTTTAATTCCTTAAAATTTTTAATTCCTTATTAATGGTAATATTTCTTCAAATCCTATCTTTCAATCCTATCGTCAATGAAATAATATCTATTCGTTTTAATCCATAGTGAGTACTCGAACGAACACCAAACAAATATGAAAATTTATTTAGGTTATGTTTAGTATCACAATGGAAGTTGGAAATACCATACAAATCTATGCTTACTCAAGCGTTGTACCATGGGGCTAGGCGGAGTAACTTTTACTCCGGGAGTAAATTTCGATTAGTTAACTCCGTCCTTACTCCTAGTTTATTAATACCATAATTGTCTAATCTTTGCGTAAGTCTTGGAGTAAAGTTATTCTGACGCTAATCTTAGTTTATTAATAAGGGTGTACGAGATTTATCAAAATAATGTACTAAGTATTTGTACACCATGAAAAGGCCTACAGAAAAGTCCGCGATGGTATATGTCAATCGCTTATGGATAACCCACTAAAGCATTTATTGTCGTTTACTTTTTACGAAAAATAATGCCTTATTTTTGAAGCAATTCTTATACAATACAGCATTAATCCTCATCCAATTAAGTACCTTAAATAAATAGTTGATTTAATATAGATCAATATGGCCGTTTCCAACATGTAATTTAAGTGAACATTTTCGGAGATATTACAGATTTAAAATGCTGTGAGGAGGCCGCGCTTCGCCCTATAACACTTCGACTTTAGCAGCGATGTCGCGCTTTCAAGAGTTTGTTTAAAGACATTCTGTAATTAATTGTAAAAATAAAATACATTGGGAAAATATAAAAGTAAATAAGTAATAATGTACTATATGAATTTAGAATTCCAAATATAGCAGGAAATCTTCTTGGTATAGGGAGAGCAAATTGTTTTTCTCGAAATTTAACGCTTGCGGGCCACGGGCAGTAATGAATAAATCAAAACTACTGGATCGATTTTAATCATTTTTTTCCACTGACTGACATGGGATATATATTTTATACCCGTGCGAAGCAGGGGCAGGCCGCTAGTTTATTATACAACAGTAATGATTCCTAGGTAATCTTCTTTATTTTTATATTAAAAATACTCAATTATAATTTAGTTTTAGAATTACTTTTTTTTAAAGTTATTTAAACATTTCATAGAAATGAAACATTATTTTAAAATTGCTTCGTGATTAAATGAATTAAGAAATAAATATTATTTTAAAATTGCTTCGTGATTAAACGAATTTATAAATTAATATTATTTTAAAATTGCTTCGCGATTAAACGAATTTATAAATTAATATTATTTTAAAATTGCTTCGCGATTAAACGAATTAATAAATTAATATTATTTCAAAAATTGCTTCGTGATTAAACGATTTCATAAATTAGGCGTTTCTTTGCGGGGATCCATAATACAAAATTAATACCTAATAAAAAATAAATACCTACAATCTTATGGCCGATTTTTAATTTTATTACATGCCTAAGTATTGCTTTTGCTTATTGATTATTATTCACACATAAAAACTTCCAAGTTAACAAAACATCTGTGATTTTTTAGAAAATATTTTTTTAATATCTTTCTCGGTAACAAAGAAAATTCTTAGAGGTGGTCTTAAATGACCGATCTAATAATATCTTTTGTACTTATATAGTCTTATCTTTTCGTAGTAGGTATTGGTACTGTAACGATTTGCCCCTCACTCAAATCTCCTCTTCTCAAACTTATAATATCAATATAAATAATATTATTAGAATGAGGCTAGAGCGCTCGCGCTCTACCACCAAACTGCATAAAACTAGCGCAAGATCGCTAGCACTTTAAAATATAATTGGCTTGTGATTCGTCTAGCTGGTTAGGACCCATGTAACGTTGTGTATGTAATAACTCAAATCCTTTTAGAGCGTCAGAGACCACAGATTCATCAGATTGGAGGCGTAAAGCAAGCTTAAATTAATAAGATTTATTTGTTGTATAATAAGTGCACGATACATAAACAGATTATATATTTATCCAATACAAGAACAAGTTTTACATGTACTATACATGAACAGACTCTATATGTTCAATACACATATATTCATTGCACGAACAGCTTCCTATATGTCCAATACACGAACAGGTTATTATAAAAAAATAATAAAAAAATGTGAGACATTCAGAAGGCTGAATGTCTCTTATGTTATTACTTCATAGATATAGTCATCAGAGTGGGATTTAGTTGATATATATTTTATTTATTGTAATATTTGTTTGCCATTAATACGGGGCGAAAAACTATGTCAATATAAACGGAATAAGACTTTTCAAAGCCAAACAGAAGGATCGCTCGATCGTCAGATCGTACTTTAAACCATCCCGAATGGGAAGTTCTAAGATAATAATATTTAAATTAGAAATGTTATAGCCAACAGAAAGATCACTCACTCGATCTTAATACCTAGCCCTTAAACAACTCCGTAGAGAAGTTCAGCGATGTGGTATCTCTCTCCCGTCAATTACATTCTTCCGATTTGGAAAAATATAAAGGGAGAGGGATAGTCAGTAGCTCCGCACCCGCTACCAACGGTGAGCTCCGTCCATAGGATATGAGCCCCCCCCCGTAGGGTTAGGGTATGCAATTTATAGTGTGCCTGCGCCCTCGAGCCAGGTTATTTATATAATGTTGTATAAACACCCGTCAATGCTCTTAAAGAGATTTAGGGTAATTAAATAAGGACCGTAGTCCCAGGTGAGGACCGTAGTCCAAGATAAGGCACAAGTGCCCGGTCGCAGTGCTAGGACCTAGGTCCAAATATCATTTCAGCCGTAGCTGTGGTGAGTTGGCGTTAGCCATAATTGTGTCGATGAGGCACAAAGCCTGATTTTGTTGATATAAATATCCAATTCTTACAATAAGACAGCGCATCTTGCCAATAGCAAGCATTTCAAGCGGTGCGTGCCGCATTCGTCGTTGTAACCACATATAGTGGAATATATAATAGCATAAAGCTAATACTGTACATGACTCCTCGGATATCACATAACAGTAAAGTTGTAGTCGTTGCTACCACACGTGGTGGCAGATGTTTACTCCGTAGAGTTAAGAACGCAAAGCGCTCGCATTATATGTTGATAATTGAATAATATATGTTTGTAGTGCTAGCACTATTGTGCTAAATATGTAGGTGTATAACGTGATGTGTCCATCTCTAACGCACGCCTTCAATGCATCCTTTTGGCTGATTCCACGATCGGCATATAAGAATTAGTTACCTATATAGTTGTTACGCGTAGCAAGCTACGTAAGATAGAGTTTTGGGCAGGCAACACTTTCTAAAGCTAGTCCGCAATCTTGTTAATAAAGACCCGACCAGCGGCCCTACGACATGCTATAATGTCGTCAGCGTTCGTGTATTACTATGGGGAAGTCCTGAGAAGGACTATAACGGCTAGTGCAGGTTTACCCCGCAAGACTCCGTGCGATGAACAGTATTACTTTTAGAGTCCTAGGCGTCCAAAGATCAAACAAGGCTACACAGTAAAGATCGAAGATCAATACCGGCCTAAAATCCAATCCGTATCACCCAAAACTCACCAAGTAGCTCTGGCTGCTCTATACCAAAACGGAAACCCATCCTGATATTCACAGCCTGGAGCAGATCGAGGCGAGGCTACACTACAACAACCGAAATCATTGCAGGCCTGAAACCATCGATCCGACACCAGTACACACCAGAGACTGTTCAGTATAGCGCCCAGCACCACTCAGCGAAGTCACCCTCACCAAGTTATACTCAAGCACTATATCGTTCGAGAATAATAATAATTTGTCACATGTAATGAAATTACATTTTATTTGTTTAGTGAGCTACAAGACCGAAGTCTCTCACCACACCGTTATGCCAAGCCGAAGCTTAAACCATTTCACACTATAAAGTGTTGGAAAATAATATATAATTTGTCTCATGTAATGAAATTACATTTTATTAGTGAGCTTGTAGACCGAAGTCTCTCACCACACAGTTAAGACAAGCCGAAGCTTTGAAAAATGGTTTAGGGATCATAGCGCTACCATGTATCGCCCCAAGTACATGTAAACGTAAGCCTTCGGCTTGCGGTACTAGACCGCGAGCGCTCCCGGCAACGTCCGCCAGTCACCCAATACCTATGTCAGCCTGCCGGCGTGACGTTCGGCACTAAGCGTAAATGTATGGGAAAATTTTGATAAAAATATTTTAATGAAAAATCTACATATATGTAATGAGTATCAAATACTCATTACGAAAACCCACTTTGAATGACAAACAAATATTTTTAATTATATACCTTCCTTAACATACTACCAATTCAGTACATAACTCTAACAATATATGCATGTAAGGTCGTGATCGTCACATTCAACCCCCTAAATTCTATGCAGTTCCATCGGAATAGAATTTACAATAGGGAAAAGTTCAAAACTAATTAAATTTTGAAATTGAATTTTAAAAACAGTCCGACAATAACTTTTGTATTAATATATACATATGTATTATTGCATCTTTCCAACAATGTCTTTTGAACTTGAACATGAAAAATATATCAATCTTACTACAACCCCCCGACTTTACAATCTCTGTATATTTAATCCTTTAAACTTTCAATATTTACAACCCCCAGATTACTTAATACTCCGACCGCACTGCCCTTTTGATTTTAATTATCTTTGTACATATTTCGATTCACTCCAATGACCAAGAAAGAACATCTATTAGAAGAATCATCAAAATTTAACATCGAGGCGCACAACCTTATTGATTTTCTTATTTCACTTGTGAACCACTCAAACTATGTAGTTCCTATACTTTACTTATTTTTGTCTTTTCGAAACATTAAAGTTAATAGAAAATTGCGAATTATTTGGATGCAAAGCATTTCTCAATTCTAATTTATTGTCTTTATTTTATTTGAGCTTTGATGATCTTTACGTCGATTTACTGAGGATTGATTATCGCATTTTAGTTGTATTACACACAATACTTAAATAACACAATACTTCATAAAAATCATTCTTTATTTTGCCAATTCGACCACTATATTGACAGTCAAATTCAAGTGATAGCAAAACTGATTCGAATGTAATTTTATATATTTCTTATTTAAGATCATTTAATAAACTACATCATTAGTTGTTCACCGGCAGCGAATAGAAATATGTTCAACCCCCAGACCTCAAGAGTTTACCAATCCTAATGAATCTGTTAGTCTCGTCAGTCTCTTTCCATTTCACGGACAGCAAATTGTAGGCTTGCGCCTATTTTAATAATATATTCAAGCCGTTTTGACCATCCTGGTCACGGCACCAAATTGTAACGATTTGCCCCTCACTCAAATCTCCTCTTCTCAAACTTATAATATCAATATAAATAATATTATTAGAATGAGGCTAGAGCGCTCGCGCTCTACCACCAAACTGCATAAAACTAGCGCAAGATCGCTAGCACTTTAAAATATAATTGGCTTGTGATTCGTCTAGCTGGTTAGGACCCATGTAACGTTGTGTATGTAATAACTCAAATCCTTTTAGAGCGTCAGAGACCACAGATTCATCAGATTGGAGGCGTAAAGCAAGCTTAAATTAATAAGATTTATTTGTTGTATAATAAGTGCACGATACATAAACAGATTATATATTTATCCAATACAAGAACAAGTTTTACATGTACTATACATGAACAGACTCTATATGTTCAATACACATATATTCATTGCACGAACAGCTTCCTATATGTCCAATACACGAACAGGTTATTATAAAAAAATAATAAAAAAATGTGAGACATTCAGAAGGCTGAATGTCTCTTATGTTATTACTTCATAGATATAGTCATCAGAGTGGGATTTAGTTGATATATATTTTATTTATTGTAATATTTGTTTGCCATTAATACGGGGCGAAAAACTATGTCAATATAAACGGAATAAGACTTTTCAAAGCCAAACAGAAGGATCGCTCGATCGTCAGATCGTACTTTAAACCATCCCGAATGGGAAGTTCTAAGATAATAATATTTAAATTAGAAATGTTATAGCCAACAGAAAGATCACTCACTCGATCTTAATACCTAGCCCTTAAACAACTCCGTAGAGAAGTTCAGCGATGTGGTATCTCTCTCCCGTCAATTACATTCTTCCGATTTGGAAAAATATAAAGGGAGAGGGATAGTCAGTAGCTCCGCACCCGCTACCAACGGTGAGCTCCGTCCATAGGATATGAGCCCCCCCCCGTAGGGTTAGGGTATGCAATTTATAGTGTGCCTGCGCCCTCGAGCCAGGTTATTTATATAATGTTGTATAAACACCCGTCAATGCTCTTAAAGAGATTTAGGGTAATTAAATAAGGACCGTAGTCCCAGGTGAGGACCGTAGTCCAAGATAAGGCACAAGTGCCCGGTCGCAGTGCTAGGACCTAGGTCCAAATATCATTTCAGCCGTAGCTGTGGTGAGTTGGCGTTAGCCATAATTGTGTCGATGAGGCACAAAGCCTGATTTTGTTGATATAAATATCCAATTCTTACAATAAGACAGCGCATCTTGCCAATAGCAAGCATTTCAAGCGGTGCGTGCCGCATTCGTCGTTGTAACCACATATAGTGGAATATATAATAGCATAAAGCTAATACTGTACATGACTCCTCGGATATCACATAACAGTAAAGTTGTAGTCGTTGCTACCACACGTGGTGGCAGATGTTTACTCCGTAGAGTTAAGAACGCAAAGCGCTCGCATTATATGTTGATAATTGAATAATATATGTTTGTAGTGCTAGCACTATTGTGCTAAATATGTAGGTGTATAACGTGATGTGTCCATCTCTAACGCACGCCTTCAATGCATCCTTTTGGCTGATTCCACGATCGGCATATAAGAATTAGTTACCTATATAGTTGTTACGCGTAGCAAGCTACGTAAGATAGAGTTTTGGGCAGGCAACACTTTCTAAAGCTAGTCCGCAATCTTGTTAATAAAGACCCGACCAGCGGCCCTACGACATGCTATAATGTCGTCAGCGTTCGTGTATTACTATGGGGAAGTCCTGAGAAGGACTATAACGGCTAGTGCAGGTTTACCCCGCAAGACTCCGTGCGATGAACAGTATTACTTTTAGAGTCCTAGGCGTCCAAAGATCAAACAAGGCTACACAGTAAAGATCGAAGATCAATACCGGCCTAAAATCCAATCCGTATCACCCAAAACTCACCAAGTAGCTCTGGCTGCTCTATACCAAAACGGAAACCCATCCTGATATTCACAGCCTGGAGCAGATCGAGGCGAGGCTACACTACAACAACCGAAATCATTGCAGGCCTGAAACCATCGATCCGACACCAGTACACACCAGAGACTGTTCAGTATAGCGCCCAGCACCACTCAGCGAAGTCACCCTCACCAAGTTATACTCAAGCACTATATCGTTCGAGAATAATAATAATTTGTCACATGTAATGAAATTACATTTTATTTGTTTAGTGAGCTACAAGACCGAAGTCTCTCACCACACCGTTATGCCAAGCCGAAGCTTAAACCATTTCACACTATAAAGTGTTGGAAAATAATATATAATTTGTCTCATGTAATGAAATTACATTTTATTAGTGAGCTTGTAGACCGAAGTCTCTCACCACACAGTTAAGACAAGCCGAAGCTTTGAAAAATGGTTTAGGGATCATAGCGCTACCATGTATCGCCCCAAGTACATGTAAACGTAAGCCTTCGGCTTGCGGTACTAGACCGCGAGCGCTCCCGGCAACGTCCGCCAGTCACCCAATACCTATGTCAGCCTGCCGGCGTGACGTTCGGCACTAAGCGTAAATGTATGGGAAAATTTTGATAAAAATATTTTAATGAAAAATCTACATATATGTAATGAGTATCAAATACTCATTACGAAAACCCACTTTGAATGACAAACAAATATTTTTAATTATATACCTTCCTTAACATACTACCAATTCAGTACATAACTCTAACAATATATGCATGTAAGGTCGTGATCGTCACAGTACGTTGATAAGAAAAAAAAATATGTTTACGGTAAATTAATGAGGTAAACCGTAAATATATAAGTGGTTTTCCAGATTCGTCTCATGTTTATCATTGTAGTGTGAAGATTAGATAAGCAGTGATCTCTGAACCAGACTTCCTCTCATTTGATAGCGATACACCTAGTTACTTCAAATGTTTACCATATTTATCGGTTTTTAAATGACATATAATAAAAAATAAAAAAATTAAACCGCCGTGTGGTAATCCGGCTGAATAGAATAGATCATCCTCATTCCTTACCGAGGTGTCGTTAAAGGCGACTAAGGTAGGTTGAGCCACCGTGTGCTATCCGGTTGAACAAAATAGACCACCCTCTTTCTTAACGAGATGTCGTAAAATACGACTAAGGTAAGTTGTATTCAAGCAGGCGGCCGGTCCTAAAATACGTACCTAGGCAAATCATGTGATAACAGTTTGTAACATGTTGTGCCGACCCCACTTAGAGTGGGATAAGGATGATAATAATAAAAAATATACTACCTTCTTATTCTAGTTATGTGATTTGGATACCTAGGTATTTTACGACCGGCCGCCTCGCTGACGTCAATTTACCTTAGTCGCATTTTGCGACACCTCGGTAAGAAATGAGGGTGGATTCTACTCGGATACCACACGGCGGCTCCACTTAATTTAGTCGTCTTTTACGGTCGAAAGGAGTTTCAAATTAAGGCATTTTTATCATCCAAATAATTTTCAATTTTGTTTTTGTAACTATTTACGTATTAGCATATCCTTTATACCTAATTTAAACCTTACTATCGATAAAATGTATATAAAATATCAAGCCCAGTGACGTCCAACGGTCAATTTACACAGAATCCATATTAAACAAGGTACTCTTTCAGTTGATTGTCGGAAACCTTACAATGTTTCAAACGGTCGAGAGCGTTCTCTCACAGCGTCTTTAATTACCATTTTTATTCCCCAACTATTCCGTACTTTGTATTTTATTTTCGGTTAAACTCTTCCTTACCTACTATACCCATTTTTCCTTATATATAAAACTAGTGACACCCGCGGCTTTGCATCAACTTAATTATAATATTAAATAGCCTCATTTATACTGCTTTTCAGCTGTTTCTGGAGAGAAAGGTGATTTTATGACTCTTAAGTTAGTCCGGTATATAAGTATCCTGCGCACTGGAGATTTTTTCGGATATATCGCATTTTTAGTATTAAAGTGACCGAATTCAAAATTTAGCTTATTTCAGTAAGCATAAGTAAGTTGATACATTGTAATTCTTATTTCATTGCCATCTATGACATCAAACGACGAATTATTAAAAAAGTTAGTGTTTTCTTGCTCTTGCAAGTTATGGGTCGTTTTAACAATAACGAGTTACGAAAGAATAGTACCACCCACAATTCTTGCTGAGGTGTCGTAAAAGGTAACTAGGGTAAGTCGACCCGTCGTGTGCTATCCGGCTGAGTAGAATAGACCACCCTCTTTTTTACCGAGGTACCTATCGTATTGGGCCAAACTAAGTTGTCGTCAGGTAGGCGGCGGGTCGTAAAATACGTAGCCATATCATGTGACAACATGTTGTAGTGACCCCACTTAGAGTAGGATAAGGACAGGAATAATAACGAGTTACGCGACGCTACGCTTTATTGCAATTCGCCAAAAAACAACTTTTTTTTAATTTGGTCACTTTAATAATAAGATTAATATTATATACGGTATGTAACCCACCAATCCGCATCTGTTCTAAGTCCAAACTCTTCACTCCAAATAAGTAGAGAAGCTGCTTATGCTTCGCTGTGGGATGTAACAGGCAAAAATTATGAATCGCAGCCATACCTATGTATCGGTATGAATTATAAACACACAGACAGCATATCGGAGCCGGCGAGGTATGGCGAGCACGTGTGCCGCACAAAAAACGCGCCTTAATAACACGAGGTGCCGCGGGGGTCGCCGCTAGTGATGGCTCTCAAGGATTTCTTTCGTTATCGGTAAAGAATGCTAAATCACCTCTTATTATAATGTGTTATAACAAAAAATAATAATAATAATTGGGTAGATAGGGGCTACATTCTAGGTATTTTCATTTCTAGAGACGACACGTTGAATAAGCTATGCTGACTTGACAGTTCACGGCAAAAATAGTATTTCATTTATTGAATTCAATTTTTGTATTTTTTTAATGCCCAAAAACAGGGATAAACCCTTTCAGGAAAATCGTTGGAGGCGTTTCCGAGATTCTCAAATTATACATATACACACACACACACACACACACACACACACACACACACACACACACACACACACACACACACACACACACACACACACACACACACACACACATACATATATATATATATATATATATATATACACGAGATTAACTCATTTAAATATTAAAGATAAATGTATTTATTTATTCATCATCATCTCCCTGCCCTTATCCCACTCTAGGTGGTAAGTAAGTCAACCCGCCGTGTGGTATCCGGTTAAGTAGAATAGACCACCCTCTTTCTTATCGAGGTGTCGTAAAATACGACTAAGATAAGTTGACGTCAGGCAGGCGGTCGGTCGAAAAATACGTAGCCAAATCATGTGACAACATGTTGTGCCGACCCCACTTAGAGTGGGATAAGGGCAGGAAGATGATGAGGAGTTTGAACACGTTACCCATATATAACCTATAATTGTACCAAATATTATCAAGGGGTTAGTTATGATTATAAAATTAGGTACGTTAGAAAAGCGTTACGGTTGTCAGGTGAATTGATGAGGTTAATTATTGAAAGGTTGTAGGTACCAAAGCACTTTTTTTCTTCACATTACTATGTTATGTTATTTTACTCCTATATAAACATTAAGTATGTTGTTATCATAACTGTGATAGCCGAATGGTTAGCCCGTGTGAGTCTTATCTGGGGTCACAGGTTCAAAACTGGGGCTGTCACGAATGAGTTTTAATAAATAAAATAACGTGTCTCATTGATAGTTTTCAATTTACCACACGCGCCAGTGAATGAAAATATCTTGAAAAAATCTGTATATTAACGGAGTACTGTATCCGCTCTCATTTCTTACTGATGTGTGGTAAAAGGCTAAAAACTCGCCTGATGGTAGCTTTACTCGCGTGCGCCGTGTAGACCAGCAGAGATACACTAAAGTAAGGTACTAGAGAATTGTAGATCTATAAAAATACTATAAAAAAGTTCGCTAGAGCATGTCTCTATCTTTTATGCTTAACTCATAATAACTATTTATATGTTCAAAATTTTAATTCGGGATAAATTTAGTGACACACTTATTTCCACGCGGCCGAAGCCGCTAGCACAGCTAATCCTTAATAGTAAAATAAATGTACTTTTAAGTGCTTTTTTGTTCCATTCTTCACACCAACGATTCTTGAACTTTCAAGAAACCGGTCTATATTTCCTTTACCATTATTAATATCCCGTCACTTTAGAATGTCAAGAGTTATGTGACATACTGGATTCCACGCGGGCGAAGACGCTGGAGAAGTCATCTAATAGACTCACATATCCAAAAGAAAGCGGGAATGAGGAAACCTATATCCATTATGATGGAGTGGGATATCAACAGGATTATTATTTTGTCTTTATCGCCTATCGATATAAGCGTAGCGCGGCATCCCTAGCCAGGGACGGGTTTAATTACACGGCGCGGGCGACAGGTTGCCGGCTGACGTCACCGCTGCATATGCGGCCGTGGCCGAGGTGTTTATCCCACACCCGCATCTATTGTTCACACTACAGCTTCTGCCCCGATTACTGAACTACCAATTTGTTTAACGATCTTCTAGTATTATTAATTTGTTACAAGCATGTACTACTTTTAATGCTTCAACGATGCGTAATTTAAATTTAAAAATGACTCTCAAACAGGTAGAAAAAGAAAGATAAAAGGAACAAAATCGATAGTAATATTATAATTGCAAAAGTTAAGTTATTATAGAAAGAACAAGACACAAGAAAGAAGAAGATACAAGAAAAGTTATTATAGAATTATTTTGCTGTAATCCTCATTAATTTGCTATAATGTTTGTTAACAAACGTGAGTTATATTAAAATAGTTCTATCATAACTTTTGTACTATGTAATTTCGTAAAGTGAATGAGTAATGTCAATTTCAGTCTTGCTCTCATTTCGTTACTTAATCGACGATGTCTTTAACCAATGTAGTCACATAATTGTTTAAGTGTTAATTGAGTAGGTTGACTACTCACAAAGTGTGCTGTTGAGTATGTTGTCTACTCGCAAAGTGTACTGTTGAGTATGTTGTCTACTCACAAAGTGTACTATTGAGTAGGTTGACTACTTACAAAGTATATTTTTGAGTAATTTGACTGCTCACAAAGTGTACTGTTGAGAAGATTGACTACTCACAAAGTTTTTGTTTAAAAAACAAAAAAAAAGAAAAAAACATCAAGCAACCAATACAAATTAAAATGATAATTTGACAAATGTCGTAAACATTTGTATAAAATATATATACAAATGAACAAACTTTGTGCAAAACAAACTCAATTATTATAACAAAGTAAAAATGTGCAGCGGTGTGACGAAGAAAGGGTTAGCCACTCAGACTAACAGGGTCGGCAATGCAAACCCATTGCTGATTTTCGGTGGCCTCCGTTCACTAAATGAAACTAAAGTATTTTACATTTGTTAAGTAGGTTGACTACTCAAAAAATGTACTGTGCTATTTCTCAAATATTGAAACAAGTGTATTTTTTAAATTTTGGATTACAATTTTCTACAGTAAGCCAACATATTTGTAGAAGATACTTGAAAAAGAGCATTAAAATTGAGCGTTACGATGCAGAATGCTGCTGCTAGAATTATCTTTTATTAGATTTCCTATTGTCATTGCTCTTAGTTTGGATAAGACGACTAATATATTTAATAGAAATAATATTCCAGAAAGCTTAGAATGGGAGCGTAGTTTAAGTTTTCATTAAAAGTGTTAAATCTTATCATTAGAGAAACAAACTGGTCTCTTCCTACACCCCAAAACTTTTACTACAGTCCTGTTTTAAAAACTCGTATCATTTTTATCCTCTTTCTCATTTAAATAGGGTTTCGTAAAACGTACGTTTCAGTTGAAACAGTGTTGCCTGATTACCAGCCGCGCTTTTTTGCCAACTTCACCGGATTTCATATTCAGTTGGTGAACAAAAAAGGTGTCGGGAGTTTTTCGGCAAGTGGAAATGAATTCACGCACCCGGCGGGCGGCGTGGAAAGCTGCGGGGAAAGTGAGGAAAAAACCGGGCAACAGGAGTGTGGAACTAATAAAATCATTGAAAACTTAGTGTGATCTCAAAGTTTTGACGTGTTTTATGATCCGTAGGTTTTTGGGAAACAAGTAAGTGAAGAATAGATTGGAATCAAATTAAAGGAAACGGGGACTTTTGGACCTAATAGTAAAACGTTTAGGTTTATTGTTGTAATTAAAAATATACAAAAATTTACGCAATTTACAATATGGGAATTGAAAAATCTTTATAAGAAATAAATAAATAATAAATATATGGGACACTTACACACACCAAAGTAAGTAACTTAATAGTTGTGCTATGGTAGACAGAAAACTGGTGAATATATACTTATATATTTTTTAAATACTTATTTAAATACAAATATACACCCAGACTCAAAGACCAACAAATCATTTATAGAAAATGTTAGCCCTCGGCGGGTATCGAACCCGCAACCCGCGGAGCTGAAGGCAGGATCACTAACCACTGCGCCAACAGGCCAGTCAGTTTTGTAACTGTAATAAATATTTTTGGCATATATAAAATAAGTTATTGATGGCAATAATCGTTTAAAATAAACGAATTATTAAAACAAAACAAAGTACATCAATTAAATAAATTTAATTTAAGCCTACCCGCCGTGCTATCCAGCTGAGTAGAATAGAGCACCCCTATTTCTTACCGAGGTATCGTAAAAGGCGACTAAAGTTGAGAAATCATGTGGTAATCGGTTGTATAGAATAGACCACCAACTTTCTCACCTAGATGCCCTAAAATACGACTAAGGTAAATTTACGTTTGGCAGGCGGCCGCTCTAAATACGTAGCCAAATCGTGTAACATGCTTATAAAATGTTATGCTTACCCCACTTAGAGTGGGATAAGGGCAGGACGATGAAATAAGTAGCTTTTGTAATCCTAATAGGTACATTAACTATCCACTAACGTTGAACTTACATTGACCCGATTTCCTGCTAAATGTCGCGAAGGCTTTGAGGGCAGGGTAACGCGGCGTGACGTCATCAAAGCAGGATAATTGTCATCCCGGCAACAGAGCGAGACGTCCTGCGGGACCAGGTCACTGTGAATAATACAGCGATACACTTGTGGTGCGGGAATGGGGGTACAGATTAATAATATATTCCCGAAACTGGCATACGCCATAGTATGGCAAATTAAGAGATAATTCATCTAGCTATACGATTATGTAACACATTTCCACACTAGTTGTTGTAGGGGCTGTTAGTATGAACCCGGGAATGCACAAATAAGTTCTTGTCCTTTTCCTTCAATAGAAGGAAACTTTTGAGTAATAACTCAAAAGTTGACTGGAAGAGATCCCTTTTAGAGATAAATCTGCCTTTATACATGTACTTTTTTACTTTTTCTTTCTATTTTCTAAATATATGTATAAAAAGAAATAAATAAAAAATAAATAAGTTTTCTACATAAAATAATAGCTATGATAGCCCAGCGATGAAACCGAGCGACTCTCTAGAGACGATCATGAGTTCAAACCTCGGGCAGACCAATGAGTATTTCGATTAAAACTTATCCATCTAATTGATAATTGCAATTTATTACACGCAGCGAAAGAACACATTGTGAGGAAATCTGCATATCTTTAGATAATTTCTTAGGATATATGTAACCTACCAATCCGGATTGGAAAAACAGAAAGAAAATGCCTTTGCTCAGCACTGGGATAGTAAAAGGCTTAATAATATTTTCGAAAGACTTTACATCTGTTTACTACAAAAGTGATAATACAATTATTTTGCTATAATTCGCGATGAAGTAAAATAGAAAATATGTATCATAAAAATTTATATAATGCTACATGTATCAGATTCTCCACACTACATTTAAATAAAAATAAAATAAAATAAAATAAGCCTTTATTGCTAATACATAGTAAAATTATACATCTAAAAAACTATTGCCTTCCTAATTATTACTTTAATTAATTATTTGCTTTGCTATTTAGTCGGCAACCGGTGTTGCTTCTTCTATAGCTTGTCTTTCGACAAAGGCCTCCTCTAAAGATTTCCACTCCGTGCGATTTTTTGCTATTCTCGGCCACAATGGTCCTGCTGTGTCCTTAATATCGTCTTCCCATCGTTTGGTCTGTCTACCTCTGCTTCTTTTAGTTTGTCTTGGGTACCATTCTGTTACTGATTTAGTCCATTTCTCGTTGTTCTCTCTCAACATATGACCTGTCCATTGCCATTTCAATACTCTGCATACCTTATCAGCTTGTCTGAATTTTGTTCTTTTCTTTATGTCTTGTAACCTTATTCTATTTATTATTTTCACTCCAATTGCGCTTCTTTCTATTGAGTTTTGACATACTCTAATTTTCTTCATCATCTGTTCTGTCAATGCCCAGGTCTGGCAGCCGTATATAAGGCACGGCAGGATGCATGTATTATACACTTTCCTTTTGTCTTGTATGGGTATCTCGTTATTTTTCATCACTTCCCTAAGCGACCAATATCTCTTCCACGTGTTGGCAATTCTCCGGTCTATTTCCACTTGCATAGTATTCCTTGGCGACAACAGCTGCCCCAAGTAAACATATTCCCTAACATACTCTATCTCTTTCTCGTTTACTTTTACAGGTGGTTTCTCGGAGGAGTTGGTCATGATTTTTGTTTTGGTTGTGTTCATTGATAACCCTGCCTTGGCGCTCTGATCAGTGAGCTGCTGTAACATTAGTTCCAGATCCTTATGATTTTCAGAGAATAAAACTAGATCATCCGCTAGCGAAGATGATTTAAGTTTTCACCATTTATATTCAGACCATAATTTGACCAATCAAACTGTCTAAAAATTGTTTCTAGGACTGCAGAAAATATTTTCGGTGATATAGGGTCTCCCTGACGGACCCCTTTCTGTATCGGAAATTCATCTCCAGTTTGTTCGAGTCTTACTTGCGCACTGCTCTTTGAGTAAATGTTTCTTAGTATTCGTATATACTTCTCTTGAACGCCTTGATCTTGTAGTGATTTCCAGATATACTGATGTTCCAAGGTGTCAAACGCCTTATTGAAATCCACAAACCCGATGTAGTAGGTTTTATTATATTCTTTATATTTTTGCATAACTTGCCTTAAAACATGGATGTGATCTATAGTAGAGAATTTACTTCGAAATCCGGCTTGTTCTTTCGGTTGATTTTCCTCTAGTGTAATGGCAATACGAGACAGAATTATTTTAGAAAATATCTTGTAGATATTAGACATAAGACTTATGGGTCTGTAGTTTCCTATTTCTCCTATGTCTCCCTTTTTATGTATCAATACAATCGTAGACTTGGTCCAATCTAATGGAATGTTTTCCGATATCAGGATTTCGTTAAAAATGTCTGTTAGTTTAGGTGCAATTACGGGTAACGTATCTTTTAGTAACTCGTTTGTTATGAGGTCTGAGCCTGGTGATTTATCTTTTTTTTGTGTTTTGATGGCTCTTACTGTTTCCTCATTTAAAATAGCAGGTACTACCGTTGTTGAATCGCACTTTACGTCTAAATTACACCCTTGTTCGTGCACAGATCTTTCGCTGTGGTATAAGTCCTTGTAGAAGTTTGTAGCTATCCTGAGGATCTCTGGTCTTTTACTAGTACGAATTCCGTCTTTGTTTTTCAGGTTTGGCATCCAGACTTTCTTTTCTGTTAAGGCTTTAAAGGCTTTTTTGGTACCCCCTGTTTTCGTGATGTAGTTTTCCAGTGTCCTCTGTCTGTTTTGTTTCCGATCACGCCTTATAAATTCATTAATTTTCTTACTAATTTCCGAAATCTTTTGACGTTGCACTTGATCTTTTTTCTTTTTTAACATTTCTTTTCTATCCGCTATTAACTGTTTTGTTTCTTGGGAAATTTTTCCTTTATTACTATTATTTACTTTTCTTGTTTCTGACTTTAAAATATTCACAATATAATCGTACCTTTCTTGTATAGGCGCGTTCCTTTTCAATTGGCTAACTGATTCTTTTATGTTATGAATAAGGGTGTCTTTGTTGCCTGTACAGACGAGAGCTGTTTGGTCTTTGTTGTGAAGCTTCCTATATTTTTTGTTGTGCATACTTGATAAAGTAGCTCTCAACATCCTATGATCTGTGTTAAAGTTTAGGTTATTTATACCTGACACATTTTTGAATGCTCTTCTGTTATTAGTCATAATATAATCTATCTCGTTCTTGTGTAGACCATTGGGTGAAATCCAAGTCCATTTCATTTTGTTTTTCTTTTTAAAAAAGCTGTTTAGAATACAGAGATTATTTTCTTGCGCAAATGTGACTAGTCTCGTACCATTTTTAGATCTATTTCTATACCCGTATGGACCTATGATGAATTCCTCTTCTAATCCACGTTTTCCGATCTGTCCATTGAAATCACCCATGATTATAATATTCTTGTGTGCACCGAGTAGTGTAGCTTGTAAATCTTCATAAAATTTCTCTATTTCCCTTACCTCCTCTTTTTTGTCTGATTCTGTTGGTGAATAAACTTGGATAATAGACCAAACTTCTTCTTTATTGTTACATATTGGTATTTTTAAATTAATAATTGCAATTCTTTCAGAGATTCCACTAATTTCTTCTATGTTTTTATACCATTTTTTCTTTATTAGAAACCCTACACCAAAGAGGCCCGGGGTTTCTCCTTTATAGCAGAGAATATAATCTCCATAGTCTTCTATACCTTCTCCAAGTCTTCTCATTTCACTGATACCAATTATATCCCAATTAATTTTCTCAATAGCGTTTTCCAGCTCAATTAGTTTCTCTGGTGTGCGCAGTGATCTTGTATTCAAAGTTGCTATATGGATATCTATGTTATTTCTTGACTTCTTAATGTTTTGTTTTGGTGGTTTTTCCTCTGATCCTGTTACTATTTCTTTTTCTTTTTTGTCTTTAGAGGGTAGTAGTCTTACAATCCCACGGTGACCAGCCGGCTTGGGATCGGTTTCCTTCCGGTTGCTGACGTCTAATTGTTATTGCCTCGAGTCTCCCATGGTGAAGGAGTTTGCCCTTGTCCGCATCATATCATAGACATTTTGTCTGCTTGCCTGTCTTTTATCGGTATTGTTTACAATGACATCATTTATTTGTTTTTTAGGTTGGGGGTTAGGTGGTGACGTAGACTCTTCCCTCTTTCTCTTATCCTTTAAGTCGTTTAACTTGCCCTTTATCACTATTTTGTCATATTTTAGGAACGCATAGTTGCCCTTCTGTCTTTCCTCTTTTAGTTCTTCTTGGAGCTCTTTCCTCTTCTCCACTATAGCTTTTGGCAGATCTTCTTTGACATACACTTCTTTGAATTTCTTTTTGTTTCTGAATATTTCGTTTCTTTTAACAAAATTGTTGAGAGCAATGACAATTGGTCTTGGTTTGTCTGCATTTTCTACTTTATTTCCAATCCTATATATTTTACTTACTTCTGAATCTAGTATTTTAATGTTTAGTTCAAAGTTCACAAGTCTTTTTACATTCTCTAGTAATTGTATATTATTGCTTTCCTTTTCAGGAAGCCCAAATAAGATCATATTATTTTTCCTTTTGTCTATTTCTAAGTTAACTACTCTTTTCTCTAGTTTCTGAATCTCTAGTTTCAGCACTTCATTTTCTTTTTTGAGGGGTGCTATTTCAGAGGCCAGTGTGTCTAGCAGATTGTTGGATATTTCGGATGTTTGTCTATCCGTCTCCATTTTGATTTTCTCGAAGAAAAATTCAAACTTCTTATCTAATTCCGAACTCATTTTCCCCAACTTAGTGGTAAATTTCTAAATCTGGCAGCACCGATATGAAGTACGCGATTTCAAAACAAAGTCGATGTGACACTTGACACGAGATTTTTGTCTATGATCAATCAATGGCTGCCTGTCACTGACCTTGTTATAGTTATGCTTATGTATTGCCGCGATGTCTTATTTTGCGATTTTCGATCCTCTTCCGGGCTAATTCTTCTTTATTTTTTTGGAAATTCGTTTAACAATCACTTTTCTTCACTTCCAACATAAACTATTAGCGAAACATTCTTTATAAACAGGTATTTTCGATTTAATTGTGGATTGACTTTCAAGTACGTGTGTTCGTGATAACTGTCAACCGGCGTTTACTAAACTCTACATTTAGCATTATATATATATTTTCTATTTTACTTCAGCGCGGATTATAGCAAAATCATTTTATTATTACTTTTGTATTATCCATCTCTGTAAATTATATGTTTACTAACTGTTATCCACATAAATTAAACTCTGAGCAGGTGTAGACTTTAGTGACTTAAGTAAGCTTATTCTAGTGTGCAATTCAAAATTCAAAATATTCTTTATTCAAATAAACTTGTAAACAAGTGCTTTTGATTTCAATTGTAATTGAAAAGGATATGTCCTCTGCAACAAACTAACTGCGTACATAAAGTTACTAACACAAACTAAATCACCTTTTCAATATTCCCAGCGATGTTTTTACAGCTTAGAATTTCCAAGTGACATTGTCGGAGTCATTTTATTTTCGGTCTAAGATTGCAGCCTGCAATAAAATAGTTACGATAGGGTGTTCCACTTTAAAGGAAATACGTGGACGATTACAATTTAAATTGTTTGTTTCTTACGGAACTAAATGAAAATTTTGTTCATTTTGAATGTATATAATTTATTGGCAACCTAAAGATACATTTAAAGACAGTTGATGGACAGTTAAAATTTAAAAGGTTTGTTAGTAATAATAGTGATTATTACTTTTATTAACTGTTATTAATATTCAAAATACGTGCACATTATAAAATGTTATTTTGTTACATCCTGAATGAAAATTGCATGAGTTTTAATTACAAGTGTAAAATATATGTAGTATAAGAAATATGCTTTTACGTAAAGTATTTCCTCATTACACAATTGAAGATTATTTAAATGATAAAAATGCTTGGATATGTAAATTCTTTCAACTTCATCCAAGAATACGGTTTAATAATGTCATTTGGAAATGTTTATAAGATTAACTGCTGAAAGCCGGTGAGCTGGGTCCACGGTCCGAATATCAACACCCCGTAAGTCACCTAGGTAACCTGGACTCACGGCCCGAATTGTTTCGAACTTCTTTGCGATTTTGTCGTGGAGTCTATCTCCTGACGATGCTTCGGTTACAGGGCGAAACAATTGTTGAGAATGTGATAGTGAATGTATGCAGTGTTTGTGTATTGATGTGGTATTGGTGGCGGGTAGTGCATGAGTCCTTACAAATTCTGCATGTATCAGGTATGAGAACGAATAGTAGAATCTACATTTAGCATTATATTTTTTTTCTTTTATCGCGGATTATAGAAAAATAATATTTTCATTACTTTTGTATTGGGTGTATATTTAAGTACGTATTTAAAAAATATATAAGTATAAATTCACCAGTTGTCTGTCACCCATAACACAAGTATTAAGTTACTTACTTTGGGGACGGACGGCCGTGTGTGTAAGTGTCCCATATATTTATTATTTACTATTACTATTATTACTTTTGTATTATGGACCTCCGCAAAGTTAAGCCTAATTCTATAAATGTAACAATAATTATTTGCTACAATCCTCGATGTCTCCTGATCTATGAGCCTATCTATTTTTTAACGACACTTACACATACGGACGTCTGTCCCCAAAGTAAGTAACTTAATATTTGTGGTATGGGTGAGAGACAACTGGTGAATATACACTTATATATTTTTAAATACATACTTAAATACAAATATACACCCAGGCTCAAAGACCAATAAATTCATTTATAGAAAATGTTGGCTCTCGACGGGAATCGAACCCACGACCCGCGGAGCTGAAGGCAAGGTCACTACCCACTGCTCCAACAGGCCAGTCATCATCATCATCATCTTCCTGCCCTTATCCCACTCTAAGTGGGGTCGGCACAACATGTTATAAACATGCTGTCACATGATTTGGCTGCGTTTTTACGACCGGCCGCCTGCCTGACGTCAACTTACCTCTGTCGTATTTTACGACACCTCGGTAAGCAAGAGGGTGGTCTATTTTACTAAACCGGATACCACACGGTGGGTCAATTTACCTTAGTCGCCTTTTACGACACCTCGGTAAGAAATGAGGTTGGTCTATTCTACTCAGCCGGATACCACACGGCGGGTCGACTTACCTTAGTCGCCTTTTACGACACCTCGGTAAGAAAAGAGGGTGGTACTATTCTATCAAGCCGGATACCACACGGCGTCCAACAGGCCAGTCAAATGTCTAATTGGGTAAAAAAAAAACTCACATTTTATACGGTAAAAGAATGTCCGTAAAAATTCTATCACATGGTTGGTGTAATCAAAGAATTATATGACGTTGCGGGACGGCGTGAGATTGGAAAACTTCGACTCGTTTATGAGTCGGAAAGTTTCAGCGATTTGTTACCGATGCCGTACCTATGGACGCGGAGATTGGTCCACTGTGCTTTACAGTCGGGAAGATTTGTGACACTTTAAACGGTTTTAGGATTAAAACTGGAAAACTGATCAGACTGTTTGGGACCGATGCGTTTAATAAAACTTATTTTTAGCATCAATTCGTTAAACTATTATATATAAAAGGTAATTGTTACGAGACGTTTTAAGCTGTTAATCATCCTCCTGCCCTTATACCACTCTAAGAGGGGTCGGCACATGTTATGAACATGTTGTCACATGATTTGGTTACGTATTGACGTCAACTTACCTTACTCGTATTATACACCTCGGTGAAAAAGAGTTTATTTAACTCAACCGGATACCACACGGTGAGCCAACTTACCTTAGTCGCCTTTTACGACACTTAGGTTAAGAAATGAGGGTGGTCTATTCCACTCTGCCGGATAACACACGGCGAGTCGACTTATCTTAGTCGTATTTTACGACACCTCGTTAAGAAAGAGATTGGTCTATTCCACTCAATCGGGTACTACTCGGTGGGCCAACTGATATTTGTCGCCTTTTACGGCTCAGTAAGGAATGAGGGTGGTCTATTCTACTCTGCCGGATACCACACGGCGAGTCGACTTAACTTGCTCGCCTTTTACCATACCTCGGTAAGAAATGACGGTGGTATACTTAGCCGGATACCACACGGCATAAAAAATATTTAAAGTATTTTACTATAGTTGTAACCTTTGTCTGTCTACTATAACAGTTTAAATGAGGATGTTATTATCACCGGTATATGATAACGTCTTCTAAAACGAGCAGTATCTGCACAAGGCAGCTTATTAAACAAGCTATGTCTAATTTTCCGGTGTTGCTCGCGCAGATTGCGGTCCGCCCGACGGGAATAAAGCGACGTTTTATACTTTATAAAAGTTTAGCTGAACAATGTAGGTAATTCGGGCTTTATCTGCGTTGGAGTTTTAATATTTTTCTATGAAGCTGTATGAGCGTAGCTTGGCTTTGCCAGCTGTATTATTGAAAATAAAAGAGAGTATGGTACTAAAAAATTAAATAATAATTTAATTTCACCGAGTTAGTGTTTAAAAACTAAGCCAGCCTACTTTCGTCAATATTACTCCCACTTTGACACTTTTTTTAAGCTTTTTATTTTTATTTTTGAGCCGAGTAGACTTAATCATCATCCTCCTGCCCTTATCCCACTCTAAGTGGGCACAACATGATATAAACATGTTGTGACACGATTTGGCTGCGTATTTTACGACCAGCCGCCTGCCTGACGTCAACTTACCTAAGTCGTATTTTACGACACTTCGGTAATAAAGATGGTGGTCTATTCCACCGGATGCCAGATGTGGGTCAACTTTCTTTAGTCACCTTTTATGACACGTCGGTAAGAAATGAGGGTGATCTATTTTTCTCTGCCGAATACCACACGGCGGTCAACTTATCTTAGTTGCCTTGTCGGTAAGAAATGAGGGTGGTCTTTTCTACTCAGCCGGATACCACACGGCATAAGAAAATATATATGGTAAAATAGACTTAAGTATAACTTATATTAAACCTACCTAATTATTTTAATATGCGACTTTATTTGCATCAGTTTTAAAACATCCTCATTTATATACAACATCTGTTTTCCTTATATCATCTTGTTAAAAGATAACTGGGTTTTTTCCCTCAATAGGTTAAATAAGCTTCTATTGTACAAAAGTTAGTCCAATAGACTAGCAATGAAAGAGTAACGGACACATAGATAAACGAAAGTCAATTATTTTAACATTATATTCGATTTATAATAAACGATTTTCTATACATTATAAATCGATAACTGAAACAAATAAATATAAAAAAAATTAAGTCATTTTTTATAGATAACCTGTCTTCTTGAAAAACCTTTTTTTAACATGTAATATGACAAATACTACATGTCAAAAAAAGGAATATTAAACCTTTTCTAGAAAACGATGGAAAATATTAAATATACTATATAGTACTACATTATCGCAGAGTAACTTTATAATAAACTCGTAAACAAGTGCTTCTGAATCGTCAACTCTACTGCTGTTTACGAAAGCTGTTCCTATCGAGAAGAGCCAGCAAATAACTCGGTGGTTGCTCTTTTAAAAATATAATTCTTATTACTAGTTACATTTAGTTATTCCTGTCTTGTACAAGGTCAAAGAGTAGCTACGTCCACGTATTCTTATTATCTAAGAAAACCTCAACAATATAGTAAGCTGTTATATTAGCCTTTTATTAAAATTGATTGTGGAATTTTACTATAGAATCTTATACCCAAACCCACAAACGACTTATGTACTTTTGCTAGGCTCAAAGTATTAAAAGTATTAATTAATTATGTTCATATTATGGCAAGTACCTGGATGACCAAGCCTTACCCGGTAATTTTTTTTAAGTACATAAAAAAATTGAGAAAAATTAAAATTGATTATAAAAAATTGTTAGGCAGGTTTAGCCCGAATCTAAGTATTTTCACCTCTCTAGACCGCCCGTTCCCCAAATGAGCTACTATGTTTTTACGCTTGACAGCAAAAATTGTCTTTTGAATTTAACGTAAATTTTAACATTTTCCCGACAACAGGGATAAAAACACATTTTTTCTAACCTAGCTAGAACCTACCTTTTGAAACCTAGCTAGTTCGATTTTTTTGCCCAAAACCCCTTTTTGCCCTACATGCCGAATTTTATGAAAATCGCTTAAGCCGTTTCCAAGATTCGTAAAATAAATTTATATGTGTATTTATACATACAAGATTAAGTCATTTTCAAATAATAAAGATAAAATGTTTGGCACACCTGGGTCGTATGGTTTTGTTTGTTAACGTTAAGTATAATACATAATTAAGAGTATTTTAACACAGACATTGACGCGATTGAAGATACAACCAGTAATTAGTATATATATAGCTAGTGTAATTATACCTACTACCCGCAATACAAAAACCCACGCATACCTCAGCCAGTCGCCACGACGGCCGTATGTAAATCTGAGGCGCCGCGACGCCGACGCCCGACGTGAGAAACCGTAACGCTAATGGGGAATAGGCTCCACGTGACTCATAGATTGATGCTAAATATAGCACAGTAGGTAAATGTGTTTATGTGAAAAAATGCTACTTAAAATATGAAGCTCGCCTGAAGAGAAGTCAACAATAACTGTGACTATATTTGAGTTTATATGTAAAATACAAAGTTCACGCCGTGTGGTATCCGGCTGAATAGAATAGTACCACCCTCATTTCTTGCCGAGGTGTCGTAAAAGGCGACTAAGGTAAGTTGATCACAGGCAGGCGACCAGTCGTAAAAACGCAGCCAAATCATGTGACAACATGTTTATAACATCCTCCGACCGACCTCACTTAGAGTTGGATAAGGGCAGGAAGATAATGATGCAAACAAAGTTCACATCATTTTGTTTTTTATTTATATATATATATATAACAAACAAATAAAACGATTATAAAAACTAGCTTTTACCCGCAACATCGTTCGCGTGGACTATTGCCGTGTGATTGTTAATAGTTATTATTGTTGTTATTATAGCAAGTAGTTACTATTGTATTTATAAAAGTTTATTTCAGAGCACGGGCGAGATAGTTCAAAGGTAAACTGAAGAAAGGAAGGCACAAGTTTTAACGAGCGCCTCGCTGCAACCTCTGAACTTTGCAGGCGCCCGTTCGCGTTCACTGGTGTTTAAAGTTTAACATTTTATACAATGGCTATCTAATTTACCGCATTCCAAAACCGTTCATTCATTTTATTCATCAGTATTCTGCTAGTGAGAATCATGTGGTGTAGAGAGGTCACAAAAAGCTTGTGATACCTGTGTCGCGACTCAGCAGAGTTAGCAACTTATTCGATGGTCTCAGTATTCAGTTCTACAATAAAATTCCGCAATCCATACTAGACCAGTCAACAGAAAGGTTTAAGTTAAGTATAAAAATATACTTATACGTAAAGCATATTACAAAATTGAAAATGATTTAGATGATAAAAATGCCCGGATTTGAACATCCTTTCAGCTTCATACAAGACTGCGGCTTATTAATTTAAACTTGAAAATGTTTAAAAATCAACCGAGATTCTTTCTGATTCTTCTCGGTAAGAGCAACATTCCGAAACAGTTGTACCTTCATTAATCATATTGATCCTTGACGATTCAAAGTGCTTGAAACAGCTTATTTGAATAAAGATTATTTTAATTTGATTTGAGAAGAGCAAGTAACTTGGCGGTTACTGCTTACCCGTCCATTTGCTGTTTTCATTCATTTTGTGAATTCTATCTTGTACAAGGTTAAAGAGTAGCTATATCCATATATTCTCATTATTTATGTAAGTCTCAATAGAAAAGGTTTTCTGTATCATCATCATCTTCCTGCCCTTATCCCACGCTATGTTTGGTCAGCACAACATGTTATAAATACGCTGTTAGATGATTTGCCTGCGTTTTTACAACCGGCCGCCTGCTGACGGCAACTTACCTAAGTCGCCTTTTACGATACCTCGGTAAGAAATGAGGTAGGTTTATTCTACTTAGTCGGATACGACACGGCGGGTCGACTTACCTTAGTCGCCTTTTACGACAGCTCGGTAAGAAATGAGGATGGTACTATTCTATTCAACCGGATACCATACGGTGTAAAGGTCCTGTGTATCATCATACTCCTTAATACCCAATATTAGATGGATGGTTTCTTCATTAGTGACATTATCTTAAAATAAACCAAATTCAGTTAATATTGCTTTGTTTAGCAATTCAAATTGTCAGTTTGTTTATGAAAATGTGTTAATAAACATTACCTTCCGGAACCCGCAGTAACAGCGCCTCGAGATCTTGGATTGCTGCCAGCCGGGAAATATCTCAGTTTTTGATACAACTTACCTAGTAATGTGTAGTGTATTAAATTTGTATTATAAAAAAGCCGCTATTAGGCAAAATTTTCCTTGGATTTTGGTTGGAGCTATGACCCAAAGATTATCCAAACATGGTTTCTTCATGATGCTTTCTTCCCGAAAGACTCATTGGTGCTTACCTGGGGTACGAACCCTAGACTGTTTATCTGCTATAGCTATTAGGCTATCGCATTATAAATAACCCTTAAATGGTATACATTTAGCTGATTTCACTGGGAGTGTCTAATTAATCCCACACACACACACACACACACACACACACACGCACGCACGCACGCACGCAGGCACGCACGCACGCACGCACGCACGCACACACACACACACACACGCACGCACGCACGCACGCAGGCACGCACGCACGCACGCACGCACGCACACACACACACACACACACACATGACGAAACAACGCATCTGAAGCCTAACACTGATTATAATAGAGTAAGCTTAACTTAGTGTTCAATCCGCATGTACTGAGAAAGTTTTTGATTTTATTTAAAAAAAAAAATTAACGAAAACCCTCTAGTAAACTATAAGGATATTTATATAACAATAAATATCCTTATAGTTTACTAGAAATCTGTAACTTCGTTCGCTCCTACGTAAACCCAAACCCGTTCTCGTTCCCCAAACTGTTCCCGAAACCCAAACCTTTATGACATAGTTAGTTAGTTAGTAGCGGCCTGTTACTATCCCACTGCTGGGCATAGGCCTCTTCTCTCCGTTATTGGAGAGAAGGATTGGAGCTAAGACCTACCACGCTGCTCCAATGCGGATTGGTAGGTTACACATATCTCCAGAATTCTCTGGAGAAATGCAGGTTTCCTCACGATGTTTTCCTTCACCGAAAAGCGTGTGATAAATTGCAATTATCAATTAGACACATAAGTTTAAATAGAAAAACTCATTGGTGTCTGCCCGGGTTTGAACCCATGATCGTCTCTAGAGATTCACACGGTCGCACCGCTAGGCCATCACAGGACATAAAAACTTTATTTGAGCCAAATTAAATATCGGTATGGATAAATGATCGTGGTGAAAATCTAGAGTAGAGTTTTCTCCACGATGATTTCCTTCAACGAAAAGCTAGTGATTAATTGCAGCTGGTAACTCTCAAAAGAGTCACTGTACCAACGCTGGGCTATCACAGCTTAAATCAAAGTATACTAGATAAAATCTTTATACACACTCAATTCCTTAAACCTTTTCAATTAAATAACGTAATATAAACGTAAAATGTTCATTTACAATCCACCGAGCGCCATTTTTACCACCCCACCCACAAGCACCCAACCCAACCTTAATCACCCCCCCCCCCCCCCCATTTATACAAGGCCTTAGGTGCTCTCCTCCGAGGTATCACTGCAAAAGACCTGAACGTGGAGCGAGATGAAAATTTATATGCGAAAAGGCTTTTGTTTAAACTCGAAACTAAAGAGAGAATTTATATTTCTATATACCTAAATATTCTTTAAATAGATGAAAGATGGCTTTGAAATCATTTCGTCTTTCTGTAGTTTCTTTATATTAAAGTATTAATTATACCATGCATATTTACATACATATTTTCCCTTATGTACCCTAATATATAAAGCTGAAGAGTTTGTTTGAACGCTCTAATTTCAGGAACTACTGAAAAATTCTTTGAGCGTAAGATAGTGTATTTATCGAGGAACGATATAGGCTATAGAACAACACGCTAAGATGAATAGGAGAGGAGCAATAAAAAATATTACGAAAATGGCAAGATGTAAAGCTTTCCTTGCGTGCGCTAAGTAAACGGTGTTAAGTTTACTTTGGGAAAATGAAACGATTTCATAGCACTAGTAGTTGTTCTTGAAAAGAGCTAATAGAAAACTTTATGGTTGATCTCTTCGCAATATATCTTTACTCATACTATAAATGCGAAAGTTTGTCTGTCTAACTGTAACACTATAGCTTAAAGAATAGAGATTAGGTTTGGTACAATTAAGGCTTTTCTACCGAACTATATAGGTACGCAGTATAAAAAGTTTTTCCTTCTTAAATTGGCAAAAATATACTGCTTAATTATTAGTGCTAAAGTTGACGTGACCGGAGTCGGGGGGTTAAATAGTCGCTTATAACTCATAGTTTTTCTTGATTGAATATATATCTATTGAATTGGAAGTACTAATATTATAAATGCGAAAGGCTGACTGTATTACTGTTTTTCTGTCATAATGTCTGTTACGTTTTCTATACTGAGCAACGAAATATTATTTATTTATGTACCATAAAAATGTTGGAAAAACATATAACTATGGCATAATTGACGCTTATATACCGCTTATAATATAAGGTGAAACATGTTAATATTTCCGTCGAGTATAGGACAAAACAAGATAGTACATCATTAATGGCATTTTAAGAAAAAATTATAGAATATTTGCAGAGATCCATAATACAAAAGTAATAATAAAAATATTTTTTCTTTGATCAGCGATGAAGTGAAATAAATGTAGACTGGACGATCCGTTTTCATACATGTTTTTTTTTTGGTATCTTATTTCGATTTTTGGCATTTTAACACTAAAGTCAACGCTAACGTAATCTCAGGTAGAAATAATTGTACATAGGTAATAAGCGATTACGATGTATACAAAGCATTACGTAACACCCACGCTGCGAACCGCACATACCTGACCCACATCCAGCCAATACCTGAGACGTACACCTGGCAGGTGCCAACGGATTGGACACCCATAGCCGCGTGACACCCAACCGCCAACCTGCACCCTAAACCAGGTGCGCACAGGTGAATTTCCACCGCCTTCACTAAAACCACGCCCTGTTTTATCGAACTGCGCAGGTGGGTGCGCGGCGATTGGAGGAAAGGTGTGCCCAGGTACGTGCAGGTGAGATTTTCACCTCCGCTCCAGTGTTCACCGGTACACCTGCGTAGGTGGTGTTATGTTTGGTGTTTTGGTGTCAATTGGTCCGCTTATCTGTGGGTGGTGATGGGGCTAGTGTGCGCATGTGTGGGTGCGATTGATGTTTTCTTGAGGTGTTCTAAATTTAGGTGAGGCGCCGCGCCCTTGCGGAGGTCAGTGGAGTGAGGTAGGTAGACTTTGTACTGTTCGACTACATCTGTACATATAGTATGTTTTGTAATACTTTAGTTTTAAGATAATTATAATATTTAAATTGAAATATTTAATATATCAATAAGTTGCGGTTGGCACATAAATTCTTTCGAAAAATACAGAGATAGAAATAGTTAATAATTTAGTAAACATTTTTTTATGAGACTAATGCGGTCTCTATTATATTTAATTTATTGTGATTCTTTTACAATCTGTTGGTGACAACAAAGCTTTTGACAAGATTGGAAATTTTATCAAAAAGCTGCTTTAAAAATTTAGCAATCAATTTTTAAATATTTTATAATCGTAGCCTTCAATTAATAATATAATATACCTAAGTGTTGCATCCGGCTGAGTAGAATAGACAACCCTCATTGCTTACCGAGGTGTCGTAAAAGACGTCTAAGGTAAGGCTGGTCCTAAAATAACTAGTCAAAACATGTCACAACATGTTTATAATATGCGCCGATCCATCTTAGAGTGGGTTAAGGGCAGGATACTGATGGTAATAAAAAAATTGAAAGCCGCATTTTTTCATCAACTTATATATTATTTAAGATTATACGAACCATTTTCGAAAAATCACATTCACTTTATAAAAAAAATATATTATAAAAAACAACCTTTTCGTTAAAAACTCGCAGAAAAACTTTATACACAAAATGCTAACAAAAGCGATTTAAAAACTAAAGATAAAACTCATAACAATTCCCCTACCTCTAAGCGCTATACTCCCTCAATCTTCTTTCATAATTAGAGTGTCACCCTCCACCTCCCACCTCCCCCCACTGCGCCTCATTACCTACAACTTTAGGTAGTCTACGTCATAGAGCTCCCGTAATTAGGTACCTAGGATATTACCTAGACTGAAATTGCTTCTTTTACGCTTCCCACCGCCTCTAATGTTCATTTGCAAATTAGTTTTTGTAAGGAGCTCTGAATAAATGTAGCTCACAAATTTTGATTCCAATCCTCTCTCCGATTTTGGAGAGAAGGATTGGAGCTAAGACCTACGATACTGCTCCAATGTGGATTGGTAGGTTTCACATATCCCTAGAATTCTCTAGAGATATGCAGGTTCCTTCATGATGTTTTCCTTCACCGAAAAGCGTGTGATAAATTGCAATCATCAGTTAGACACATAATTTTCAATAAAAAAACCGACCGAAATATCGTCAGGAGATACTCCACACTCCACAATACTTCACGACGAAATCGCAAAATCACAAAAAAATCACTTTGCGAGCACGAGTTTTCACGAATTCTGCATGTATAAGTGATATGTATGCAACTAACGGAGAGGACCGGCGGTAAGGAACGGTAAAAGTAAAGGTATAAGAACGTTTAGTACACTCTACATATAGCATTACATATATTTTCTTTTATCGCGGATTATAACAAAATAATATTTTCATTGCTTTTTTAAAGGATATATAAGTAAAGCATATTACCCAATTAAAAATTATATAAATGATAAAAATGGTTAAATACGAGTACAACTTCTAAAGAGATAAATCGCGTATTTATCGCGGATTATAGCATAATAATTTTATTATTACTTTTGTATTATGGATTTCTGCAAAATAACGTCAAATTGTATAAAGACATTCATGGTTTTTTAACAGCATATATTATGTTGAAAATACAACATGAAAGTGTATGCTCTAGAAAGACTGTGTATGAGTACCTAGACCCTATTAAGTTAGCAATTCAATAATATCTGAGATTCACCTAGTTGCAACTCAGCGCGCGACGTTTACTGGCGACTCGTAAAACGACTAATATGGTCATGATATATTAATAAACGAAGCGTTTTACAATGAACAAAATAGGAGAACCAAGGGGTTCAAACTTTCGTCCGGTACTTATGACTTTCCTATCAATACTTGTGTCCTTTTAGCAGTTTTACAATAAACAAAGTTTTAACCAGCCACTGACAATTGCGGCTCCTGCTTTGCGCCATTCAAAAGTACGTAAGTCGTTTGTGGGTTTGGTAGTAAGATTCTATAATAAAAATACACATTCAATTTTAGCATTGCCATTACAGCAGTTTAAAAACACTGTTAAAAATGAGCTTGATACGGAAGATCTACTATACTGATGAGGATTACTTAGATGATAACAATGCGTGGATATAGCTACTCCATCCTGTACAAGACAGTAATGAGTACATTTAACTAGTAATAAGAATTATATTTTTTAAAGAGCAACCGCCGAGTTTCTTGCTGTCTCTTCCAGTAGGAACATCTTTCCGAACCAGTAGATTTGGCTATTTAAAGGCACTTGTTTACAAGTTTACCTGAATAAAGAATATTATGAATTTGAATTTATATTTGAATATATATACCATAGAGTCACAAATCTTTCCCGCTATCGCCTATGTTAGAGCGCTACCTTAACAAAAACGTGTCGGCAAGTGTAACTCAGTTTACAACTGAATACCGCTCAATTTGAGCCACCTTCACTGCATACGGTCTGTAATTTTACTTCTATTCTATGCTTTACTAACCGTGTATAATGTCTCGGGTAAAAGCTTAGAATACTCCAACAAAAGTTCAATATACCTTGATATTAACAACACCATAAATTGTTATGTAAATTATATTTACTGCGTGTGTTGGCATATATAATATGCAAGGTTTTTTTTTTTGCAATTTTCCAAATAAGTTTTTCTGTTATGTGTATAATTGATAATTGCAATTTATCACACGCTTTCAGGTGAAGAAAAATATCGTGAGGAAACCTCTATTTCTCTAGAAAATTCTGAGAATATGTTTAACTTTCGAATCCGCATTGGAGGAGCGTGGTAGGGGTACAACCCTTCTCTCCAAAAATAGAGGAGGCCTATGCTCAGCAGTGAAATAGTATTATTTCTACTAAGCTTAATATATGCACTGACATTATTATACAGAATATATATTCCTTCATTTTATTTTACTCTGTGTGAATTACCAAATCCAAACCAATATTATAGGTGCGAAAGTATGTCTATCTGTCTGTTACGCTTTCACGGATAATCCGCTGCACTAAAATTTATTGATTTGGTACAATTACAGCTAATAAACCGGGGTATCTTATTTATTATATGGTAATATTTCCATTTTTCTTGCAGGGACAGGAAAATATGTTTGTTTAGGCTACTTAAACGACAAGTTGGTACTAGTAACACATATATATCGAACCATCTTTCATTCATCTATAAAAATAGTAATATCTGCTTCTCTGTTATGCTGTTACGTCTAAGCTGTAAAACTACTGATCAACTTTGGTACAATTGAAGCTTATATTTCGAACTAATTTGTAGGATATAAAAATTCCCATTTACTCCTCGGGAACTGCAAAGAACAAAGTACATAATTGAAGGTATTTTAACACTAAAGTTGATGAGATATAAGTCACTGGTAAAGTTTGTAGGAAACATAAATCTCATGTTACTATAAAATATAATGAAAGCTTTGAAATCGGTTTACAGATCAGAGTGGAGAGTTCGTACAAACATTTTAGCTGAACAAATAAAGGGCGTTGGGGACTGACTGGACACACACCTGCCTGTCTGGGGATCATTTTTACGTGCCAGTAGACAAGCAAACCCTCTGACGTTACACGTGACGGCAGAGGGCACGTTACCCCGAGTTAAAGGGTATCAAAAAGCGATCAAAACTATATATCTATAGATTTTCTTGAATAATTATAACTAGCCAATAAAATTTGGAACAAACTGATCTCTCCAAAAAAGGTATGAGGTTTGCTTAGAAGTGGGAAAGAAGCAAGCCTCAACTTAACAGTTTTAATATGACTGTAAATAATTAACAAATCGTTAGGTGTGTACGGAACTTCTTTGAAATTATGTGTCTACATTCAAATTTTTTATGTACCTGTATTTTTTATGGTAAAATACGTATTGATGACTGTGATTTCTTCGTCGCAGTTGTAAATATTATAAAGTTAGAAGAAGAAAATAACCAAGGAATTCAAACTTTCATTCGGTACTTATGACTTTTCTATCAATACTTGTGTCCTTTTAGCAGTTTAAAATAACCATTAAAAGGATGCTGATACGGAAAACTATCGAGAATTATATACATGCTTAAAATGCTTAAATTTGACTTATAAAATATATCAATATTGATATTTAACTATAAACATTATATTTAAAATTAAAATCTTTACTTGATATATTATGATCAAAAATTGTATTCCATTGTGCATCAGGAATCTTCTAGAACTCTGAGCTCTAACTACTTTTTATGCTTGGTTTGCTTTATTGCATGCTTTACGATTTTATCGTGGAGTCTATTTTCTGATGATGCTTGGGTGATCCTGATGATGCTTCGACGGGGTGAAACGGTTGTGATAGTGAACCTGTATGGAGCTTGTGTCTTGCCTGTGTTAACGTATGGCGCCGAGACGTGGACACTGACGGCGGGGCTAGTCCACAAGTTTAAAGTCACTCAGCGTACTATGGAGCGAGCTATGCTCGGAATATCTCTCAAAGATAAAATCAGAAATGAGATTATCCGCGAGAGAACCAGAGTAACCGACGTAGCTAGCAGAACAAGTAAGCTGAAATGGCAGTGGGCCGGTCACGTCTGTCGCAGGGCTGATGGCCGTTGGAACAAAAGAGTCCTGGAGTGGAGACCGCGTCTTGGCAAACGCCGCGTAGGGCGTCCACCGTCTCGCTGGACCGACGACTTCAGGAAGGTTGTCGGGGCCAGGCGGATGCGCATTGCGGAGAACCGGGATGTCTGGCGCAGACATGGGGAGGCCTATGTCCAGCAGTGGACTGCGATGGGCTGATGGATGGATGGATGGATGGATGGATGGAGCTTGTGTATCGTGGTGGGGGTGGAGGAGATTTGTGCATGTGTTTTTACGACTTCTACATGTATCGGGTATGAAAACAGATAGTCCACTCTATATTTAGCATTACATATATTTTTACTTAATCACGGATTATAGCAAAATAATTGTATTATTATTCTGTATTTTTTATTCTATAAAACTGTGATATGGTGCGTAAAATATTCTGTCACAAAAAACTGTTTAAACATTTAACGTTTTGTTTGATACTCTAAAACTCATTTGCGGGTCAGAGTGTAGAGTTCACGCGTGCAAACATTTTAGTAGAGCAAACAGGGGCGGCCATCTCTACCTGAATAGAACTGCGATTTCAATTTAATCTTGGCAACCCTTGTTTAACGGTTTAACTCTGGTAACAGATTCCCGAAAAACTATAAAATCAATAAGTACTATACTACATTGTTACATTCGCGAAGATTATGTAAAACTAGCAATTGCCAGCGGCACCGCCCGCGTGTTCATATTAAAACCGTAATATAGTATTTTGATAACCATAAAAATGTATAAAGTTGGTTAACTTTAAAATCTAGACATATGCTGTCGCGGACTTTTATTTTGAGCTTGTAGAGGGGAACAATTTTGTGATACATGATTTTTGAATAATTTTCACCGTTTACACGTTTACACCGTTATTGTTGAGTGTGCTAACGCAAGGAAAGGTTTAAATTTTGCCGTTTTTGTAATATTTTTTATTGCCACTCTCCTATTCATCTTAGTCTAATGTTAGACAGTCTATAGCCTTGCTTGATAAATGGACTATGTTACACTCAAAGAATCTTTCATATCGGTTCAGTAGTTCCTAAGATTAGCGCGTTCAAACAATCAAACAAAGAAACTCTTCAGTTTTATATATTTGTATAGATTATATATCATCATTCTCCTGCCCTTATCCCACTCTAAGTAGAGTCGACAAAACATACTTTAAACATGTTGTCACGTGATTTGCCTAGGTATCTTAAGACCAGCCGCCTTCCTGACATCAACTAACCTTAGTCGCCCTTTGCGACACCTAGTTAAGAAAGGAAATGGTACTTTCTACTCAGCTGGAGGCCTCCTTTTTATAGTTATTTTTAACCCAACCCACCTACGGTTATAGACAACTAAAGTACCATAAAATTATTAGTCTATTTCCTTCCTATATATATGGTGTCCATTTGCATAAAGAATGTCGGTTAGTTTTAGTGCAAAGAAGAGAAACGTGATTGTTTTCTTAATAATGGTCTATTCAACAATTATCATAAGGTCGGGTCCCTATTGATAGCGGTAGTGTATTCCATTGTTTATTTTGTATTCCAAAGCTATTCCTTAGTGACGGATCTATAGACAGAAATAACCTCCAACTTTAAAAAAATAATTTTAAAAAAGTTAAAAATAAATTTTAAAAGGAGGTAGGTCCCTTTAGAAAGCCTGATATTGATTATTATACAAATGGTAATAATGATTTGAGCTTGCACAAGATAGTAATGACGAAATATGACTAGTTATACGAATTATAATTTGCAAATAGCAAACGTTGAGTTACTTGTTGGCTCTTCTAACTCTTGTTACACCTTATAAAAATTACAAATGTCATTACTCATGCACTTATCCTACTCTAAGTGGGGTCGACAAATTATGTTTGAAACATGTTGTTACAAGCCAGTTATTTTACGACCGGCCGCCTGCCGTTCTTCTGTTTAATCGGATGAACGATATCCTCTACTGCTCTGTTAGTAGGTTCCACGTGACGTTAAACCTGGATTAGTAGCCTTTAGCAAGCCACGTAGCCTGTCATATTTGTTCAGGTATTGCCTATTGTGTATTCTGATATGAGTTACGGTATTAGACTGCAACGTCATTCGATCGGAGCACGTACTACGTAGCAATTAAAATTCCTTAGTAAATAATAAATAATTGTAAAATGTATATTTTCCATAAATATTGGTAGAAAGGAACGTGCGTCGTGAGTCGTTCGAAGAACGGGTAATTCAAATTTTGACATATACGTCAACCTCATTGGAAAATACCGACCCCTTCCGGTTTGTAAGACCGGGCGATATCACTAGCCTAAAATGAAAGATTTGTGATACCTGAACTAATTGGTGGTATTTATTGGTACTTGAACTGATTTGACGCATGCTCAAGGGAAATACCTGACGATCAAGGTCGTCTGCGTCTCCCTGATGACATCAGAGCGCTTCTTACTAGAAAACGCGCAGCCACTAGGGCGTATGCAGCGTATCCCATCCCCGAAAACCGGATCCGACTCCGGAAATTACAAAGAGAGGTGAAAGAAAAAATTGCCCTCTTTAGCAGCGATTCCTGGGATGCTAAACTCTCGGAGATTTCGCCCAGCCACCAGGCCTTCTGGCAGCTGTCGAAGTCATTGAGAGGGGAGCAATACGTGTCCACACCGCCACTGTTGCGAGCTAATCTTCCGCCCGCGTTTGAAGATACTGACAAGGCCGAGTGCTTGGCGGACAGCTTTGAAGCCCAATGCACCCCAAATCCCAGCTCACCCGAGCACGCCAAATTCCACGACAGGGTGGAATCACTGGTGAATAGGCCAACCGAGGTGGTTCCCGATAGGGTTCCGCTCCCCCCCACCTCCGGAGATGAGATCAGAGCTATCCTTGATAAGCTCAAACCTAGGAAATCTCCAGGTCCCGATGGTATAACAAACAAGGCTCTTAAGCGTCTTCCCGACCGCCTTGTTTGCCTCTTGGTTTTGATCTTCAATGCCCTCCTGACATGTTGTTGCTTCCCCGATGAGTGGAAGGAAGCAATAATCATAGGAATCCACAAACCGGGTAAACCCCGTAACCGCCCAGACAGTTATCGCCCTATAAGTCTGCTTAACAGCTTGGGAAAAGTCTACGAGAGAGTGATCCTCTCGAGACTTAGAACGGAAATAGATTCCAATAAACTTCTACCGGACGAACAGTTCGGGTTCAGATCAAATCACACGGCCGTCCACCAGGTGCACCGCCTGGTGGAACATGTCATCCAAAACCGCTTATCACGCGGAGCGGATACTGGTGCCGTCTTTTTCGATGTAGCCAAAGCCTTTGATAAGGTCTGGCACGCAGGCTTGATATACAAGCTTAAAATCTTAAAATTACCGGATAGTCTCGATTATACAAAATTGATCTTCCGACTTATACAATTTTGTTTGTACACTCGATAGCGTGGGCTAATACGGTACAGCGCCATCTATCTTTCGACGAGTACAACTTTTATTAATTCATTGTTCTATCCGTCATGAACATACCGCCCACCAAGGCCATTTAGTGGCGAAATGGCCTTATAAAATACATTAAATTACCAAATAATTGGACTAAAAGTTATACAAATCACAATTTTAAAATACATTTAAACTATATAAAACAAAGCCAAACATCTGTTATGAACTATTTTTAAACAAACTAACATATATAAACCAAAAACTTTCAATTCAGTGACAATTCAGATCTTAAACATAATAAAAAACAAAAAAGGTGAGTAATCTATAATATATATAATTAAAACTATTCTAATCCGCAATGGGTATAATACAAATATTGCATGTTGGTCTTTTAATAACAGAACTGGTTGTGCGAACGATGACTACACATGTTAAATTATCATCACCTGGATGTTTTTCTAAGACGCGACCTAATGAAAACCTATCGATTGGAGTATCTTTTATTATTATTCCCCTTTTCGTTTGCAAGCCTTTGTACTAAGCCAACGAGACAGGCGAATAGTGGATCATTCTTCTCGGTAAGTATCTCATTCTTTTACTAAATTGACTGCGATTTCTTTATCGCATTCAATAGCTGCGAGCCACAATTTCTGGTTGAAGATTTTTGCCGAAATCATTCTAGAAGCTAACCAAGCTAATGGGTCAACTAATTGTTTTATATTTAAATTTACAGTTCTGTTTTATTACAGGTAAGATCGTCGGAGGGGGATTCACCGAGTACTCATAAATGTCATCGCTGCGGTTCCAGGTAAGTTCTAGTTCTTTTTGATTGTATTAGCTTCTAATGCTTCTATTTCCTTGTTCTTCTCTATTTCTTTTCTGTTTCTTCCTCTATTCCATTTAGGTTTCCATCTTGGATTTCCTTGTCCTTTTCCAATTACCCTTCCTGTCTCATCGTCTATTCCAATTGTTTCCATATTGGATGGCCTTTTGCTTTTCATTATGTTGATCTTCAAATCTATTGACCTCTATTGTCCTAATATGATCTATTGAACTCATACTTTTTTCTTTGACCTTTTCAACTAAACTACTTTTTTCTAATGTTTTAAATCTATTTTCAGCTCTAGCACGTGGCCTGCCGACATCGCAAGGGGGACCTTCACTTCGTAATGGAAGCCTGACTACGTGCCGACCATCTTCTCTTCGCTTCGAGGTAGTATGGTATAACTGTTCTCCTTTTTCTTCTTCTGACGTAAGTATATTTCTTGTACCTTTCTTGAACTCTGCATGCATCACGTGTATATGTCTTAATGATGCCACATTATTTACAGGATTAACTGCACCTGACAGGATCCACCCTAAGGTAGTGTTCTGAGCAATCATTGTCTCCGTCGGAATCTTCACCATTCCTTCCTTCATGATGCAGCTGTAAACGTCTGCACCCAATAGAACATCTATCTCGTTGGGTGTAGCGAACTCTGTATCTGCTAATCGCAAATCATTTCTGTTGATCCAATCAAAGGAACCAACGCTTATATTTCTCTCAGGTAAGTACGAAGTTATTTTATCTAATACATACGCCTTTATTTGTAGGTTACACTCTGGATGTACTCGCGATTGTATTGACAATTGTACTGTATCCTTCGCTATTGTTGACCTATTGCTTCCTAGTCCTGAAACTATTCCGTGCACCGGAGATTTTTTCAGATTTAGATGTTGAACTGTGGCTTCTGTTATAAAAGAAGCTTGTGATCCTTGATCTTTCAAGGCTCGGACTAACTGATAGTCACCCGATTTAGGTTGGGCTTTTAACACGGCAGTGGGTAATAAAATATTTGAGTTCTTAGGCACGTTGTCAGTAGCTAAACAAGATACTATTGGCGTATCGCTTGGTGAATGGCTTGTAGAACTACTAGCTGTGTTATCGCTTGTATCATCATACCCTTTGGTCTCAGACAAATAATTATCGTTCTTACTTGGTAAAGCTTCATTCGGTATCACAACTGATTTTAACAACGATTTCATATTCGATTTAAACATAAAATAGTTTTCCTCCGTAATTTCATATACCTCTTTAGTTACATATGATGAGCTAGCTAACTTGTCCGAATCAGATATTTCAAATAATTTAATATTATTCGACCTAAATAACAACCAATCCTGTTCTAAATTCTCTAATCTGGCCTCTACATATTCTTGGGTTAAACGCTCTTTAGGGCTTTTCTTAAAATTAGAAAACCCCTTCTTAATTGAGTTGTACAAATCTAGTTGAATCCGTAAAAGTCCGTCCATTTTATTTAAATTCTTAAATTAGTATACTCTAATAAATAATTAATTAAAAATCTATCTAAAATTCTCTAAGTTGCGTAAATAAACTAAGTCCCAATAATTACAATTATAAAATTTTTACAAGTGTTTATAAACTAACAATTCTGGGGGAAATCGGGCTTAGGTTCCCCGTTCCGACGTTTTTTAAAGAATTATTCTAAGTCCTAATTTAAACTACTATTAACTTATTAAAATTTTAAGTCTCACAGTGACGCGTATATACTAAGTCCAAACAATTAATGAAAATTTTACAAGTCTTTTGGACTTAGAATTCTGGGGGAAATCGGGCATAGGTTCCCCGTTCCCTCGTTTTTTAATGAACTATTCTAAGTCCCTAACTGCTCTAAGATTCTAAGTTACAATTCTCTAAAGTTAAACTGTTCTAAGGAATAAAGTCCAAACTTGCTTCTAATAATGAACTGAATGTACTCACAATTGTCGCACTTCACTCACTCACGACTGATGGCTGCTCTAGTGCTGTGTTGCTCTGGTGCGCTGTGTTGCTCTGGTGCTGTGTTGCTCTAGTGCTGCGATGCTCAGGTACTGTGATGCTCTGGTTCTGAGCTTTCGCGATGTTTTTTCGCCGCCCACCGGTGCTCTTCAACCCGTTGGTCGCTCTCCGGAACCTCGCCGTGCCGCTAATGACGGCGCTTTGCCGTCGGAGTTGCACACCGCCGTTGCTTTGCGGTGACGCGTTGCTCCGCGCTGCTGATGCTGCGTGGCACTGCTCTGCTGGTGCCGCGCTGCGCTGCGCTGCTCTGCTCTGCTGGTGCCGCGCTGCGCTGCTCTGCTTGTGACGCGCTGCGCTGCTCTGCTGGTGCCGCGCTGCTGCCCGATTCTCTGCTGCCGACCGTTGCGCTGCTGCTCGGTGCTCTGCTGCCGACCGCTGCGCTGCTCTGCTGCCGCTCCTGTTGCTGTTGCCGGGTCCTCTTGCTGCAGCGATCCACTGCGAGTACCACGGGGGGTGGGGGGAAGAAGGTTGCGAAGCTTTATCCGGCTCGAAGGACCAATGGAAAATACCGACCCCTTCCGGTTTGTAAGACCGGGCGATATCACTAGTCTAAAATGAAAGATTTGTGATACCTGAACTAATTGGTGGTATTTATTGGTACTTGAACTGATTTGACCTGATCTGATCTTCGATTATACAAAATTGATCTTCCGACTTATACAATTTTGTTTGTACACTCGATAGCGTGGGCTAATACGGTACAGCGCCATCTATCTTTCGACGAGTACAACTTTTATTAATTCATTGTTCTATCCGTCATGAACACTCATATACGCGCTATCAAGTTCAAAAAGCCTTATTTCCTTATATCATATAAATCGTCTACGACGCACAATTCCAAGCCTGTTTTAAAATGGCCGCTTGTTTTATTTGTATTGAAGTCCGTAACACGCTGTCAATGAGGCCACACATCTATGTTAATACCAACACATTAGTGAACACTTCGCGTGGAAAAATGGTGTAATCATTGTTTTATTATACACTGCGAGATGATTAGCGCTGGACAGAACAGAGAGTGATTGCTACTTGAATATATATTTGTGGCTAATATACAGCTTTTATTTATCTTTATTATAGCAATATCTTCGTCCGAAGTTTATCTCAAACTGAGATTATAATCGAGCATCTAATGTAACAGCTATTTGGTATTCCAATGAATTATCAACAAGATAAGTTAAAAAGGTTTTCAAAAAAGTTATTAACAAAATATCATGTATGTGAAGGTGGAATTTTGCAAATTGAATTTGGCCCACTTCCCGGCCTCCGATTGAGCTGAAATTTTTTGTACTGCTTCAGTCCGGTGACAACGCATGTTTATGATAAGCATGACCTGATGCTGCCAGGATTGGCTCCAGACGAGGAAACGCATCGACGGTTAATAGTATGGACATGATATTTTATTAAAAGCCTTTTTAACTTTACTTTTTTAGAACCCAACTTTTTTAGAGTTCAATCAAACGAGCGTTTCAGCAAAATAACATGATAACTTAGTAGATTCTACGATAACATCATTCGTTAATATAAACTGAAATTGAATTTTTTTCAACATTAAATCCCGTAATATATAATTGAGAAAACAATGAAACAAAAAACAGTTCATAATCGAGGGTTTTTAACACTTATGTTAACGAAAGTTCAACAAATTTGTTGCCAAAACAGAGTTAGTCGTTAGCTTTATTTTGTTACTTTGGTACATACTGAATTGAAATGAATTGAAATGAATTGAAATGAAGTGAAATGAAATGAAGTGAAGTGAAGTGAAGTGAAGTGAAGTGAAGTGAAGTGAAGTGAAGTGAAGTGAAGTGAAGTGAAGTGAAGTAAAGTGAAGTGAAGTGAAATGAAATGAAATGAAATTACTGAAATTATTTTGTTTCGACCTCATCATCCTCCCTTGTCCCACTCTAAGTGGGGTCGCCACAACATGTTATGGACACGCTGTCACATGACCGGCCGCCTGCCTGACGTCAACTTACCTTAGACGCCTTTTACGACACCTCAGTAAGAAATGAGGGTGGTCGATTCTACTCAGCCGAATACCACACGGCGGGTCAACTTACCTTAGTCGCCTTTTATGACACCTCGGTAAGAAGTGAGGGTGGTGTACTCTACTCAGCCGTACACCACACGGCGGAACATCATTCGTTAATACGGACTGAAATTGAATTGTTTTCAACATAAAATCGCGTTTTAATATATAATTAAGAAAACAAATAGTTCATAATTGAGGGTATTTCAACACTTATATTTCAAATTCAAATTCAATTCAAATTCAAAATATTCTTTATTCAAATAAACTTGTAAACAAGTGCTTTTGAATCGTCAACTCTACTGCTGGTTCGGAAAGCTGTTCCTACCGAGAAGAGCCAGCAAGAAACTCGGCGGTTGCTCTTTTTAAAAAATACAATTCTTAATGCTAGTTACATTTTATATTTCTATCTTGTACAGGGTCGAACAATATTTATATCCATGCATTTTTATCGTCTAAATAATCCTCAACAGTATAGTAGGCTTTCTGTATCAGCCTCTCCTTAATAGTGTTTTTAAACTGCTGTAATGGCAAAGTTAAAATTGATTGTGGAATTTTATTATAGAATCTTATACCCAAACCCTCAAACGACTTACGTACTTTTTCAAGGCGCAAAGCAGGGGCCACAAGCTTATGTCGGTTCCTACTTTGTCTATTATATACTACTATTGACGAAAGTTCTATAAATTTTTTGCCAAAACAGAGTTAGACGTTAGCTTGATATCGTCACATACATACTGAAATTATTTTGTCTCGACCTAATATATGAAGAATTTAAAAGAATTTTTGTAGAAAAATTTATCTTAAATCATGTCCAACAAATTGGTGATCCGACCGCATAAATAAATTCAGGTCTCAAAAAAAATATATGTCCACATTAGTGCCTACACGTCCACCGATCAAAGTGCCGGACGCAGTATATCATGCCTAATGACGTATCTACGTGTAAAAACTGTCATAGAGTTATTCGACGGAAACAGCTGATTGTAAATTATTCCAAGTTAACCTTGTGACCGATATTTATTTTAAATCTCCTGTTAATTAATGGAGACCTAGATTTTGATAATAAATTTAAATTCTTCAATATTCTTTATTCAAGTGAACTTGTAGATATGTGCTTTTGAATCGTCAACTATCATTTTCTATTTTTTGTTATCGTTGATCCTTTATGATGATAGAAAAATAATATTATCGTTGTTATTGTTGTAAATATTAAGGTACTGAGTGACCGAGCCTTGCTCGTTAATTTAAAAAAATGCAGTTAAAATTTTTGAAAAAAAATATTATTTTATTTGTAATCGATCCTAGTATTCAAAATACGAGACAGCCCGTTATCCAATTGAGCTATCATGACTTTGCAATTGACAGTGAAATCATCCTTTGCTTTCTCACAAAATTATAGCAGTTTTTTTGTAGTGCCCAAAAACAAGAATACAACGACATTTTTGTAAAATAATACCTGTCTAGATTGATAAGTCCCCCCCCCCTCATGAATTTCATGAAAATCGTTGGAGACGTTTTCGAGTTTCTGAAAATATACATACATATACAAGATTATCTCATTTAAATATTAAAGATTAAGTTCTATGGGTATAATGAAAGCTTCATTATACTCATAGAACTTAATCTTATAAGTGCCTGCCTGGTTTGAACTGGTGACCTCAATGTATTATCTGCCACCTATATCCATCCCAACCGTAATATACCACTAGTTTGCAGCACACGTCGCATAATCCCACGCGCCGCAAAAACTATATTACACTCAGAATTGAATATTACGGGCCTTTCGCAAAAAACGAGCAATATTGAGCCATGGAATGTAATAAAGCCTAGGTGATTTAGCTGGGTGCTTTTTACCGCCATTTAACTGGACCACCACCTTCCAAATGGAGTCAGAAACCTTTAATGTTATCAGGGGTATGACCATTGTTTTTCAAGGATTAATATAATCCTAAACACTTCGTGTACATTTTTGTCAGAATAATTTTATTTTTCGAACTGCTTTTGGGCAATTACGTCTTTAACAACTTCACCGGGCGGAACGGGCGAGTGCAGAAGCATCACCTATGTAGCGAACTGCAGAGACTAGAGTAGAACACAATAGCATCGATGCTGCATATGCAGAGAGTAGAACGCAGAAGCATCGTCTATGTTGCGAAATGCAGATAGTAGAGTGCATAAGCATCGTCTATGTTGCGAAATACAAAGAGAAGAGCGCAGAAGCATTGTCTATGTTGCGGAATGCAAAGGGTAGAGCGCAGAAACATCACCGATTTTGCGAACTGCAGAGAGTAGAGAAAAACACAGAAGCATCAGATGTTGCGAAACGCAGGGAGTAGAGCGAAGGAGCATCGTCTATGATGCGAAATGCAGAGAGTAGAGCGCAGAAGCTCCACTACCGTTGGCGAACGTCGTCCTAAGGATGCCTCTTGTGAGACATCCTCTGTCCGTCCGAGCCGGACCGCGGCTTAGGGCGACGTGTGGTGGAGGGATGATGGTATGACTTTGACCATACATCACGCCGTTGGGAGTGAATCTTCAAAATATAAACTAACCTAAGTTTCCAATTAAAACATTCTTTACCGCGACTTTGAGTTAAGTTAAGCGTATAAATACCCTAAACAACGAACTATACTTTTTCCTGTTTCCGAAACAAAAACAGGATTTATCATAATATATGTTACCTCTGTGTATAAGTTTTGCCAAATAGTATCTATATTAGACCAGCGGATTAGCCGTGATAAACAGAAATACAGGCAAACTGACAAACTTTTGCTATTAAAATTAATATTGATATATCTAAATAAACAAACAGTAGCCACCCCACCACTTTCTACCATACATTAAGCAAAAAACTTCACCATAAACCACGTTATTAAAATAATAAACTAGAAAATTCCATGCAAAAACTTCCGAACAAACGTTAGTGTGGAAACAGCAAGATATATGGAAACCAGCATAATACATAAGAGGCGGTGAGATAATCTCGCCAGAGCGCCGCGGGCTCGTGATTAGCACCCTGAGAGCCTTTTAAAAGGCCTTAAAAGGTGCTCGTGTACTTGATGAAGGCACAGATTATGCAGCAGATACAGATGCACTTTGTTAAAGCTTGGCTTTTTTGCCTACATTTCCCATAATCGTCAATGCCTGAAGACTACTTGTTTGTTGTGCTTGGTTCTAATTCGTTGTTGTTGTACTTGTAATGCTAAGTGTGGAAAGCAAACAATGTTTACATACTTTATAAATGTAGAACCAGTTACCTCCTAATGATGCTTCTGTTACGGGGCGAAACCATCGTAGAAATTGTCCTAGTGCATTTTTACACACCCTGTGTTGTGCTAGTGTGGTGTGTTGATTAACATTACATTGATTATCTTAACGAACGCGGATTATAGCAAATTGATTCTATCATAACTTCTGCACCGTTGATTAATGATTATTCTCTCTTTATTTTTGCACTATGGAATTTTGCATTTTTTGTATTAGTTTCACCTTTATGAATGTTTATTTGTGTGTAACTACTTTGAACTCAATTTTATTATCCATTTTGAAAGGAAAGATTTGTTTCTAACTTTGTACACTTGAACCAGTAACAAAACAGTAAAATAAATAAATTTTTAATAATCAATTGCACTATAAAGTAGAAAATAAATTAAATATATTTATTTTTAAAACACTAAAAATCATGCTTTGTATAACATCTAATAAAAAAGTGAACACAATCCGTGATAATACCTATATTATTGGTAGAAGGTATAAAGAGCGTAAGGCGCGTTATGCAATTTTTTTCGTATATGCATCTCGCGCATTTTTCTGATTAATACTTATAATTCACTTTGTAGTTCGATGTGCTATAAGAACTTGTTTTTTTGTTTTATTTTATTAATTAATGATTTATAAACTACTTTATAAATCTTAAAATTACTTTGCTGTAATCCGCATTTGTTAAGAGAATACATGTAATGCTAAGTGTATGAAGCAGGCAACAATCACATACCACATACATGCAGGACAAGACGCTACACGTATCACAAGACGCCGCCAACACTTATACTCCACACAAAGCAATACACACACTCACTACCAAAACCTCTAAGATCGTTTCGCCCCGTAACGGAAGCATCATCAAGAGAATAGACTCCAAGAACAAAGTCGTAATTACGATTTTGTATACTTCATACACTTAGCATTGCATGTATTCTCTTAACAAACGCGGATTACAGCACAGTGAATTTTATTGTAACTTGTGTATTAATTAAAGTTAAAAAAACTGCACGTCTGTATTATTATTGAATATTTAATCTATGTGCAGCGCGGCGGGCGCGGCGGGCGCGGCGGGCGCGGCTCATTACGCCTCAGTAATTAATGCCCGCGCACAGACAGTAGAGGGCGCAGCTCGAATGGGAACAACCTGCTCGCAGACAACCTAGATAATAGGTTTTATGGCTGCCATGGCTGCCTTGGCTGCCATGTGGAAACGGACATGTCTATAGTCTTGGACGTCAATGGGCTCGTATGGCTTTGTTTGAACGCGCTCTTACGGGAAGACCTACGTCATTCCTATCTTATTGTTTGCAAAAAATATTTTTCTTGCATCAACGTCCATAATACACGCTAATATTATAAATGCGATATATTTTTATTTGTCAATCTGTTTGTTATGCATCGTCATATTATCTAGAGCAATATTGTTAAAATTTAGCAATTTAAAAGAGACTTATTCATATTCAAATTCAAAATACTATTTATTCTAATAAACTTGTAAACAAGTGCTTTTGAATCGTGAACTCTACTGCTGGTCCGGAAAGCTGTTCCTACCGAGATAAGCCATCAAGAAACTCGGCGGTTGCTCTTTTAAAAATATAATTCTTAATACTAGTTACATTTCCACATTCCTGTCTTGTAGAGGTTTGAAGAGAGCTAAATCCACACATTCTTATCATCTAAATAATCCTCAACAGTATAGTAGGCTTTCTGTAGCAGTCCTTTTAGTAGTGTTTTTAAATTGCTGTAATGCAAAGTTAAAATTAATTGATACCCAAACCCACAAACGACTTACGTACTTTTGCAAGGCGCAAAGTAGGAGCCGCAAGCTTATGTCGAAACTAGTCGGCCTAAACCGATAGAATAAGACGTGAGTAGGTATAGCAGATTTCTATACATTAACTAAGAAGACTTTTCACGATAGTTTAAATAATAATAATATTTTGTAAAGAGTAATCGCCAAGTTTTTAACTAGCTTTTAACTCAGTAGTAGCATTTTTGCGAACTACTGAATAAAGAATATTTTGGACGAAGAGTCACTCTCAGTTCCACTACATCATTCTCCTGCTTTTATTCTACTCTAAGTGGGGTCGGCACAAAATGTTTAACCATGTGATGTGATTTGGCTAGGTATTACTACCGGCCACCTGTCTGACGTCAACTTACCTTAGTCGCCTATTACGGTACCGCGGTAAGAAATGAGAGTGGTCTATTCTACTCAGCCGGACATAACACAGCACTTATCTTTGTCCCCTTTTACGACACCTCGGTAAGAAATGAGAATGGTGTATTCCACTCAGTTGGATACCACACGGCACTTATCTTAGTCGTCTTTTACGACATCTCGGTAAGAAATGAGGATGGTCTATAATACCTAGCCGGTTATTACACAGTTCTTATCTTAGTCGCCTTTAACGACATCTCGGTAAGAAATAAGGGTGGTCTTTAATACTCAGCCGGACATTCGCAGCACTAACCTTAGTCCCCTTATACGACACCTCGGTAAGAAATATCACTCATTTTCACTACAAAATTAACAAATTCTAATAAGACCCATCCCCAAACATCAAAAACCAGGATAATCCGCCACTTTGCATATCCCATTCTACACGGGATATAAATACGTCATACAAAAACCTGATCTTCCGAACGGACCTTCGGACCTCCGTCAAACACTGAAAGGGCGTAGGCCATAGAAATCCCCGTTTCAATTAACGAACACCCTGTATGGTTAATAAAGAAGCGCCTTTCATTACACCCTGTATAATGGCCCGTACAAATATTTTTAATCCTCGTGCTCATACATCTTCCGTAGTTCATTTTGCCGGCCGATGTTTTTAATATATCTTCAGTGTTTAAATGAAATTGAACCCTGTGTGGGGTACACTAAGTTTAGTTTAGCTTAAACTATCATCGTACCGGTAAAACTCATCACATTCGCTCAAGGTAATTTTTTTTATGGTTGTACGTAATATCGTGTAGTGTTGTTATACCTAATGGTTGCATCACGTCTCTTTGTAAAAGGGAAGTGGGTTTGGTCCCGGAAATCTATATATATAAAAAAGTTGGTCTTAGTTACACTATTTATAACTCAAGAACGAATGAACCAATTTGGCCGAAAATTGGTTGAGAGGTTGCTTAGAACCAGGAGACGGACATAGGATACTGCAACCGCCGAGTTTCTTGCTGGCTCTTCTCGGTAGGAACAGCTTTCCGAACCATAGTAGAGTTGACGATTCAAAAGCACTTGTGTACAAGTTTATTTGAATAAAGAATATTTTGAATTTTAATTTGATACTTTTTATCCCGTTCGACCGCATTTCCGCCAACTCACTATAAAAAGTGGTATAACAAAAACTACTATGACAGATATTCCAAAGATAGCAGGGAATCTTCATGGTATAGGGAAAGGGGAATTGTTTTACTCCAAATTTAACGAGTGCAGGCCACGGGCAGTAATGAATAAAACGGATAGATTTTATATGACATGAGTGACATATATTTGAGTGGCTATATATTTTATACCCGTGAGAAGCCGGAGCGGGCTACTAGTACAATATATATATCATGATTAAGTTATATAAGTCGCAGTAATCTTATGGTAAAAACGCACTCTGATTACTCAGGGATCGCGAGTTCAAATTACAAGGAGGCACTAATGATTAACTTTAAAAAAACTGCGGCTTAAAAACATCACTCATTATATTAATTACAACAAGCCATTTCCCTGACTACGTTCGCATAAAATTAGCACAATGCCCTACATTGTATTTTGTAATGTGTATGTTCAGTGTTCACTTACAGATTATTTCCTGTTCCGTAAAAAAAATGCGTTTTTTTAACTAATATGTTAACACGTTATATAAACTTTATTGTACAAATTTTTATTAATATTGGTTCAGTAAATTCCGCCGTGTGGTATCCGGCTGACCAAGACCAACCTCATTTCTTACCGAGGTGTCGTAAAAGGCGACTAAGGTAAGTTGACCCACCGTGTGGTATCCGGTTGAGTAAAATAGACCACCCTCTTTCTTACCGAGGAGTCGTTAAATACGACTAAGGTAAGTTAAGGCAGGCAGGCGGCTGGTTGTAAAATACGTAGCCAAATCATATGACAACATGTTTGTAACATGTTGTGCCGTCCCCACTTAGAGTGGGATAAGGGCAGGAGGATGATTGGTTCAGTAAATTAGCAGTGAAAATTTAGCAGACAGACAGGCTTTCGCATTTATAATATACGGATGAAAGTTCGAATCAATAAACTTTAATCGTACCTCATATAAAATAATGACTGTCGATTGCCTTACAATAAGCGGCCTTTACAGAGAGATGCTAAATTTTAATCTCGTTCCGGAGCGATTGGGGATTCAATTCAAAATCATTCGAACGTACTTCAAAGTTCAAACTCACGTTCATTTGTCACAGTTTCCTATACTGTCCCCACCTCTAAACATCCTAAAACCTTTTTACAATATATTGAAAACTCAACCTTAGGTAGTTACTAATACAGTTTAAAATCTATTGTTCACAGTATCAAAGTTATTGATAATAATTGAGGGTACTGTCAGTAAAGCGCATCGCACGCTCCTGGTCACGTGGCACAATTAGTTTCATTCATCGCTCGTCCTCCGTAGCGGAAGGTGGTGTGCGCGTGTCGCTCGCATCCGACGCACTCAGCGCGTTGCGAATGAATTGAGTTAATCGTTTGAATCGCTTGCTATGAAGATCCTCTGCAGGGGGCATTTATGTCTAGGATAATAGTTATTCTGTTACAATTAGCCTGATGATATTCGACACTTCTTTTTATTTATTTACAGATTTATTTCTATGACCAATAAATAGATTTTAAAGGGAAAAAAACAAAGGACAAAGTCGTTCAAAGATTAGTTTACACATACACGTAACAAAATTACACGTCAATAATTGTTGAATTAATAAATATCGATATTTCAAATAAAAATAGGGCATTCTTTATATTTTTGACTATTTTTGGAAGTGTTTCATTTATCCCTAGCTCACACACCTATAGTGTCTTTAGCATGCGTTATATTATAAAGATGAACTTTGATTTGATTCTTAGCAACTATGATATACAAATTTTGTGTGTGCTGGACCCTTACAGGGTCACGAGTTCAAATCCTGGGCCAAAAAACTAAACTTTTTCGATTTTTCAAAAGGTGATACGAATAACAGTATTAGAAAATTCAAAAAAAGACTCGTCATATAGGGTTAAAAATTTGCTCCACGAACAAATGACTCCTGTTTTAATTTGTTTTTTAGGTCAATACAAACTTATATATAATATGAGAATATAGAATTAGGCGTTAATTTAAGAAGACCCGTAATAGAAAATCATCCTCCTGCCCTTATCCCTCTAAGTTGGGATCTTTCCCGATCTATCCCCTATACTCTAAGTGGGGTCGGCACATCATGCCCTTAACATGGCACCTGATTTGGCTACGTATTTTAAGACCTGCTGCCTATCTGACGGAAACTTACCTTAGTCGTATTTTACGACATCTCGATAAGAAAGAGGATGTTCTGTTCTACTCAGTCAGATACCATACGGTGATACAAAAGTAACAATAAAATTATTTTGCTCTAATCGGCGATAAAGTAAAGAGAAAATACATGCAGGATTCTTAAAAACACCTCCACCACCGCCACCATACAAAAGTCGACACGAATATAACGGTTAACCTTATTATTTGGTAGACAATAACCAAAGATGTAGATAATCTTTGAAATATACCTAAAGACATACATCAAGCGTGTGCCAAATACTTCCATCTGGCAAATAATGGAATTCATGACTTCATTGTTGCCACGGTAATGACCGCAGCGAACTTTCCGATATTGATAAATGTTGGTTGGCGGGCGGCCACACATATCTTATTGTTGGACTACAACCGCTTCTCGAGATTCAGCAATAACTGTTACGAAATGTTAATCTAGCTCAAAATATACTAGATTAATAGACTATTATAAATTTACTATCGTCAACGGAAACTTGATAGGCATATAAAAACCACAGTTTTATATAAAAATGTAATAATAAAATTATTTTATCGCGGATTAGAGCAAATTAATTTTATTATTACTTTTATTATTTAAAAAAAAATCTATAAATAATTACACTTATATCTATCCAACTCGTTATCATTCTCCTGCCCTTATTTGGTCTATTCTACTTAGCCGGATAACACACGGCATTATAACACACTCACCCTCATTTCTTACCGAGGTGTCGCAAAAGGCGACTAAGGTAAGTTGATGTCAGTTGGCGGCCGGTCGTATAATAACTAGCCAAAACTTGTAACAACATTTTTATAAAATATTGTGCCGACCCCACTTAGAGTGGGATAAGGGCAGGAGAATGATGAATAGATATATGAGTTCGTGATAAGAAAAATTGATAGCATAATGTAAAAATCGTTCACGTTATACAACTTTCGAGGTTAATGCGAATAATATCGCGATCGCAGGCAAATGATGTATTACAAACAATAAAGAAACACATAAACCCAACAACCTCTTTCTTGGAGCTATTCAAAGTGAAATATCATCGCAAACAAATCTATAGGAAGGTAATGACGCGAACACCATACGAAATGTGTATAAATTATTATATGTACGGAGCGCTATTAGGGCTAGTGTATGGTACCCATAAATATTCATCGGTTTCTTGATGATACTTGTATAAACTGAACGAAATGCAATGATTTTCCGAAACAACGCGGAAAATTCTGTACCGTGAAAAATGTCTACATTTGCGTTACTCAAATACGATTTCCTTGAATAATTTCTCACGTACCATCCATAAAATAAAAAATAAAAAGCCTTTTATTTCTCACCAAAAAATTATAGACATATATATATACAAAAATAAATTATTTGTCAAATATACTATGTGAAAAAAAAATTAAAGTTCATGTCAAAATACAAGTTAATAAAAAAAAATGATAAAAAATAATAATTAGTCGAATTGATTTTTTCGAGTTTGTGAGAACCCCCAACGAATTTTTTATTGTCAACTAATGGGGTAAATTACTCTCAATTACGCATTATCTGTTTTTCAAGGTCTAGAATGAAAAACAGAATTATTTTTTGATCCTAAATGTTAGCCTGGTAAATAAAAAACAAAAAACTACAATTTCAGCAATAAAGCCTATAGCGGTTTAGACGTAAAGTGTAATAGATGGACATACTGTCACATAAAAGTAAAGTACACTGTTATTCCACTGCTGGGCACTGCTCCTTTTTCGGTTTTTGGAGAGAAAGATTGGAGCTAAGACCTACCACACTGCTCCAATGCGGATTGGTAGATTACAAATATCTCTAGAATTCTCTAGAGATATGCAGGTTCACGATGTTTTCCTTCAGCGACCAGCGTTTGATAAATTGCAATTATCAATTAGACAAATAAATTTATAACAGAAAAACTCATTGATATCTGAGGGTTTGAACCCTTGGCCCACTCGAAAGCGTCGTACCATCACCGCTAGGCTATCACAGCTTCTGTACTTCTGTCACATATCACTATGGAATGCTTGAGCTAAAATAGTCCCATTTGAATTGGTCTTGTTTCTTAGTTCTGGGTAACCTGCTTATTAAATCATACTAATATTATAAATGCAAAGGTTTGTGAGTATAGATGTATGTTTGTTACTCTTTCATGGCGAATCTACTGTACCAATATCAATGAAATTTAGCACAATTATTCATTATACACCAACATAACATATACGCTATAGAAATCTTGTAATTCTACAGGAATAGGATGACATTGAAAAGCGCCATCTATTATCAACCTATCATGCGAAAATAGTGGTAATTATATTTATATAAAGTACTATAACCGAAACCAAAAATTAACGTAATTTACACATTAAAAGAGAAATTACTATTTTCTAAAAAAAAATTAAAAACAATTACTTTGTAGGCTATAACGTCCAGGGGTGTACCAGGAGAGAATAAATATAAGAACATTGCTAAGTGAATTCGTATGTCGCCGCCACCTCCAATTTACTGATGCGAACCAATCATCATTACGAAGGGTCACGACGCGATCAAAATGGACCAAACGACCCGACTTCTGGACGCACCTTTGAGAAAAGGAGACGCACATACATTATATACACTTGTAAGACAGAGATAGGAAGAATAAGTAAGGCAGCGATCGTAAACAATTCGGCAAATGAAAGATTATGTTTATCGAATTAAGGTGTTTCTTTTGCACCCAAATAAAATTTCGGCTTTATTGGTGCGGGGATAGCTCCTTGTTTATCGCAGCCTTTTAATATTGCTTTTGTTTTTCTTATTCTTTCATTGCTATACTTTGTTTTACACAATAGTGTATACTGCACATATGTCACTTCTATGGTTGGTTCAAACACCTTATTTCAATCTTTATAATGCAACATTGTGCTTTTATTTTCAAATATGTTAGGTATATACAAAAGACTGTCGCGATTTCATTCAGGTTAATTTAAATGATAAAATACCCTCAATTTTATGTTATTGTTTTCCCTGTTCCTATAAGTAAAGGTGAATATTTTATTGTATATATCTTATTGATAAAGACTTATTAGGTGAAAATTTTATTATAAGTTCCATATTGCGAATATCCATAACCAGTGCAAAATATAAAAAAAAAAAATTGTGAGCGAGTTAGTTTAATGTAACATTAGGTATACAATAATGTAACATTAAAAAAAAAAATATAAGTGAATTACGTATTTATGAGACTTTCTGTTATTTAAAATTGAACATTTTTCGATTGCAAAATAATTTACTAAAATTGATGATGATACGTTAAGGAACCCAAAAATTTCTAATTTACGCTTCAAATAGCATATTTCGAAGCTGGTTATACAATTTTTTTAAGAATATTGAAAAATTCTATCAAAGTGACATATTGTCTCAAGAAATTTTCTTCCATTTTATAAATTTAATTCGTCCATCACAGGCAAAGTGACCTTTTAACCACGTGAGACTATCAAATTCAATTTCTAAAGTAACAAGCAGCGCCTCTAGCTATTAAAATTTCAACCTTAACATTTAAAATATAGAGCACGTTTTTCAATAGCAAGAATCCACGATCTTATTTCAGCGTGATTTACGTGAAGAGACAATGCAATCTATTCTGATATATCAAAACGTTGGATAAAGATTCTTCTGAATATTGATATAGAGTTGAAAATTGCTCGTGCAACGTTGACTACAGCTGAAGAAGCTCTCGCATTTTACTGAAAAATGTGTAAGAAAGTAAGGCAGGGAAAGCCACGGGATTCCGTTATAAAGACATATTATTCTTTTGAGCCGGAGTAGGACTGCCGAGGCGCAATAAGTCCAAGTAATCCGTGAGGTAGGATCCAATTGTCATTGTTCAGTGCCTTTAATGAAAAATATTTTGTTTTCTCTTTTAAACTGTAGCTTTTTGTATCAAAGAGATTGCTATCTTATACTACAGTATTATTTTGCTGCGCGTTTGTAGTAGGTGTCCGAGGAAAGGCTCGAGTCAAAAGTATATGAGTTTAAGATTAAATTTTTCTTTGAGCTTTTACACAAATACGTTTGTTGCACTTTGGATGGATTTAAAAAAGTTTGGGTAAAATATCAACCGAATTTTTTTTTGTTATAAATTATGATGATAAAAGATGATTTCCCAATGAGGATCACTGGGAAAGTCAATTTATAACATTTATCTATACTATTTATAAAAAAAGTCTTAAACGCTGTCTGTGTATATGTGATCGATTTTCTCAAAATACTGAAAGGATTTCTTAAGATTTTTACCAAAACGTAGTGCAATTATTTCAAAAGGTTTAGGTTAATTGTACATTATGGTTTGATGTTATTTGTCTTGAAGAAACCGTGTAGTATCCGGCTGAATAGAATAGACCACTCTCATTTCTTATCGAGGTGTCATAAGAGACGACTAAGGTTAGACGACCTCTCGTGTGGTATCCGGCTGAGTAGAATAGACCACCTTCTTTCTAACCGAGGTGTGATAAAATACGACTAAGGTAAATTGACGTCAGGTATGTGGTCAGTCGTGAAATACGTAGCCAAATGTGACAACATGTTTATAACATGTTGCGCCGACCACTTAGAGTGGGATAAGGGTATGAGAATGATGTAATTTATGTTGAAGAGGTTGAAACTTTACTCGCATCCACCACGTAAACGAGCAGAAATACACTAAAGTAATGTACCTACTAGAGAATTGTAGATCTACAAAAATCCTACAAAATAGGCCGCGATAGCAGTGTCCTATCTCACCTTTCTGCGAACATAAGTAAGTTAAAGTAAGTAACGGCCTGTTACTATCCCACTGCTGAGAATAGGCCTCTTCTCTCCGTTTTGGGAGAGAAGGATTGGAGCTAAGACCTACCACGCTGCTCCAATGCGGATTGGTAGGTTGTAGTGTGATGAGAGCTTTATAATCATTATACATTGCTCACATGTAAACTAGTATAAGATGTAGTATTTAGCCTATTATAATAGAGTATTAAAGAAGACATCAAAGTATACGGTCGTTTGTTTTCATAACCTAATCCGCACCTTACATGGCGACCCTGCAACAGGAGTCTGCCTCGAGCGCGATGGACAAATTCCTTACCATATATGGAAATACTTACTAATAACGATGGAGTTAAATTATATTGAAGAGCGAATTTCTAAGTAACGAACTACATAATTATGTTATAGAAGAATATTCAGGCTTGAAAAATGTGTCGATCTTCAGTTGAAAAGGAAGAAATCTTTTTAAATCAAAATTCGGCAGGTGGGAATAATGCCAATCTGCAAGATATAGGATGGCATTTAAATACAATTAATATTTTGATGACCATTATTGCCGTGGTGCTGGGATTGGTCCTGATTTATTTTACATATAAAGTATATGCTCGTTGTCACCGAAATTGGATGAGACAAGAGATTTTTCAGCACAGATTTAGAAGCATGCGTGCATATTCAGAGCCAGCAGTAAGGTTCATCGCCGGTCGACCTCCAGAGACGCAACCGGGTGATTCCACGAGGATAAAGGGATCTGGATAATAACGTGACTACCTTATAAGCAAACTTTTCATAACTGGCTTTTCATGGCTGAAGAATTAAAAAATGTACTAGTTGAGTTAAGATATATTAAGGACTACCTTGTAAAACTAGGTCCCACTAGAAGGTCTACGCAAGATTTGAGCGAAAAATACGCTCAAGCTTGTAGTTTATATGAAAATTTTTTATACATTTCAGACAAATTAAGCGAACAAATAGCGAAAAGTGAAATTAAAGTTACGGACTTATCGAGGGTGCAAGATATTCGCGGTAACATAAAATCGTTATTCAGCAAGATAAAGGAGCTTTGTTCCACTTCAGCACAGGCCAGTACAAAAGAAAGCGACGTAAAAATGGAAAAGTTTGATTTGAAAACTGCAATATCGTTGCTGCCAGTCATGACGAATGACGAATCCGTAACAAAACAATTAATTAGAAATATTGAAATGTACAGTGACATGTTGGACCACGACAATAAACTTTTACTAATAAATTTTGTGTTAAAATCCAGGTTATCGGAGTATGCAAAATTACGTTTAAGTCAAAATTATTCATCTATTGCGGATCTCATTAAAGATATGAAATCATTATTGTTAACGAAAAAATCCGATACAGCTATTCAACAACAGCTCCAGCAGGCAAAGCAAGGTTCAAGGTCTATACAGGATTTCGGTAAGTCTTTAGAAAGTATGTTTGTGGATTTGACTATATCACAGGCTGATGGAGATTCTAGTAAATATGAAGTTTTAAAACCTATCAATGAGAAGAATGCAATTAAGCGTTTTTCTGACGGTCTACGAAATAGTCGAATCAGCACGATTATAGCTGCGCGTAGTTATTCAACGCTGAAAGATGCTATACGAGGAGCAATGGACGAGGAGCTGTCATCGCAGCCCCAAGGAGAGTTCGTGAACTACGCTAGTCACCGTGCTAGGGGTAGGCCATATCAAAATAATTATTATAATCAAAGGAATAGCAGAGGATATTTTAATAGGCCTAGGATACCGATTTTACGTACCGCTTATAACAGAGGTGTGCGATTAGAAAATAATAATTTGTCAGGTCAAAATTATAGAGGTAGAGGTCAAACAAATTTTAACCATGGTTTTCGAGGCGGTAGGAATTTTTATAGGCGAAATAATTTCCGAAATAATAATTACAGTAATCAAATTAATATGGCTCAAACTTCAAATGTCAATCAGATACCAGAATCGAATCCGAACGACATACATAAAAAAGATGAAATAAAAAATCAGTTTTTTCGTTCATAATACAGTCAATAAAAATTATGATAATTTTAACTCAGTTGTTATAAACATATCGAACATTCCGTACAGTTGGTTAATTGACACGGGCGCATCACTCTCGGCCGTGAAATACGAGAGCTTGATTGCGCACAACATTCCTTACCATATAGAGAAAATTTGTATCCAAGGGATCGGTGGTAATATTTATTCAGAAGGATATATTTATTTGAATTTACAGATTAATAATTTAGAAATAAATCATAAATTTTATATTTTTAAAAGTTTGCCTTGTAAATGTAATGGAATATTGGGACAAGATTTTTTAAGTAAATATAACTGCATATTAAATTTTGAATTGAATACTTTTGCAATAAATACCGGTGAAGAAAATGTTAGACTATCTATGCAGATGGGTAGCACAGGTTACAATAATTATATTATTTTGCCGCCGCGTTGCGAGTCAATACATTACGTCGATACTAATTTAAATCAAGATTGTCTAATATTACCTAAAGAATTAGGAGACGGAATTTTCTTAGGAAGCGCGTTAGTGTCACCGATTCAAGGAAAAATACCTTTAAAAATATTAAATACCAGAGGTAATTTAGTAAAACTAAGTTACTTTTCTCCGGACTTATCTTTATAATTACGATCTTATTTTTATAATTACGATATATGTAAATTTGAACGCGACTTAAATAGCGCAGAACGAGTGAAGAGATTGTTTAAGATATTACCGAAGAACAAATATCAATCGAAAATATTTGTGCGAAATATGCTGATATTTTTCATCTTGAAGGAGATAAATTAGGAGTAACTGACGTATATAAACCATGTATATGTTTGAAAGAAAATATTTCACCTGTTTACGTAAAACCGTTTCGTTTACCTACATCTCAAAAACCAGAATTAGATAGACAAATAAAGCAAATGCTGGATGACAATGTAATCGAAGAGTGTCAAAGCGAATGGTCAAGCCCAGTTCTTCTCGTGCCAAAGAAAAATCATTCTTCAAACGAAAAGAAATGGCGAGTAGTTATAGATTATCGAAAATTAAATGACACAATAAAAGACGATAAATTCCCCTTACCTAATATTTGTGAAATTTTGGACGCATTATCTGGATCTATTTATTTTAGTCATTTAGACCTTTCTCAAGGATATTTTCAAGTAGAGTTAGAACCAAATAGTCGAAAATGTACTGCATTTACAACCGATAAACAATATCAATTTAAGCGATTACCAATGGGTTTAAAAATTAGCCAAAGTGCTTTTAGCCGGGTTATGACAGTTGCCATGTCAGGATTAAACTACGAAAAATGTCTTATTTATTTAGATGACTTAATATGTTTTGGTAGAAACCTTGATCAACATAATAAAAATCTAATCAATATTTTTGAAAGATTAAGACTAGTCAATCTAAAATTAAATCCACTTAAATGTCAATTTTTGAAGAAAGAGTTGTTATATTTAGGGCATGTTGTTTCTGCTGACGGTATTAGACCAGATCCAGGAAAAATTGAAGCAATTAAAAACTATCCAAAACCATGCAATAAAGACGAAGTCAAACGTTTTGTTGCCTTTGCTAATTATTATAGAAAATTTATTCCACGCTTCGCTGAAATTACAATTCCGCTTAATAAACTTTGTCGAAAAGGAGTAAATTTTGAATGGAATGACGAGTGCGAAAATTCATTTTTACGTTTAAAAAATTCACTTATAACACCACCTATTTTACAATATCCAGATTTTTCCGAAGAAAATAATTTTATTTTACATACTGACGCATCGGGAGTAGCGATAGGTTCGATGTTATGCAATAAAAATAATTTACCAATAGCGTATGCAAGTCGAGTATTAAATAAAGCAGAGCTTAACTATCCGACCATAGAAAAAGAGTTATTGGCAATCGTATGGTCAGTGCGCTACTTTAGACCTTACTTATTTGGAAAAACTTTTACTATTTATACAGATCATAGACCACTAGTATATTTATTTAACATGAATAGTCCTAGTAGTCGTTTATTAAAATTTAGACTTAGCTTAGAGGAATATGACTTTAGGATAGAGTACGTGAAAGGAGCGAATAACGTAGCTGCAGACGCGTTATCTCGCATAGTGTTGAGTTCAGATGAGTTAAAAGATATGAACAGGCATATCGTGAATGTTATGACAAGACGAATGAGAAGGATGCAAGAAGATGAGAATAATACTGTTTTGGTGGATAACATCGGCGACGGGGCTGATCACCCAAACGTCGTAGAGGTGCTTAAGAAACCAAACACAGGAGTTGAATTACTTTTTAAGAAAAATAAAAAGTGCAAAGATTTTTGTGTAAAAGATAATAATTTTATATACATTCCATCAAAATCCACTATTTTTTATGAAGCTAATACTCGATCATGTTCAGCGCGAGACGCGTTCGTGAGAAGTTTAGAATCATTTTGTAAAGAGATTAATGTTGATGAAATTTATATCGTGAGAGATAACGATAATAAATATATAATTGAATGGTTAACCAAGGAGATAAAAAATAATATAATGCGGTCCGGGCCCCGAATTTGTATTGTTAGTGGAGTAACAAGAATTAATGACGTTGATGACAGAAAAGTAATATTAAATGACTTTCATTTATTGCCCACTAGTGGACATGCTGGTGTTAGACGTATGTTAAACAACATAAAAAGATATTATTTTTGGCCAAATATGAGTAACGATGTAAGAAAGTTTGTGAAGAAATGTAATACTTGTCAAAAACAAAAACATTCTTTGCCAACTAAACAACCCATGGAAATTACTACTACTTCAAAAAGCGCTTTTGATAAGATTTATTTAGACATAGTAGGTCCATTAGAAAAGGATTATTATAATTATTCATATATTTTAACTATACAATGTGAATTAAGTAAGTATGTGGAGGCATATCCTTTAGAAAATAAGAGTAGTGATAGTGTAGCCAGAGCTTTCGTGGACAATTTTATTCTTAGATATGGAATTCCTCGCAAAATTGGAAGCGACAGAGGATCAGAATTTATTTCTGCAACGATGACTAAGGTATGTGAACTATTGAATATCAAGCAAATTTTAGCAACATCATATCACCATGAATCTTTAGGTTCATTGGAAAATACTCATAAATCTCTAAATTCATTTCTCAGGATTCAAACAGATAATAATTCAAAATATTGGAGCACTTGGTTACCATATTGGACGTTTTCGTATAATACCACTGTTCATACTTCAACAAATTATACACCATATGAACTTATATTTGGGAAAAGATGTAACTTGCCAAGTAATTTGAAAAATAATCATGTTGATCCATTGTACAATTTTGATAATTATGCTTCAGAATTGAAGTACCGATTACAAAAATCACAGTTTGATGCAAGACAAAATTTAATAAACAGTAAAGAGTTAAGAAAATATACATACGATACATATATTAACCCTGTAACTTATAATAAGAATGACTTGATATTGGTTAAGAATGAAACTGGTAATAAATTGTCAACCCCAGTATATTCAGGTCCTTATAAAGTAATAAAAGATCTAAATCCCAATGTAAAAATTTTGAGAAAAGGAAAAGAGGAAATTTTGCATAAGAATATAACTAAGTTATTTTACGATAATTAGACTAAATATATAACTTTTATAATCTTTTTTTATTTTTAAGGTTTTTCTATATTCAAATAAATGTAAGTTAAAAAAAAAAAAAATTTAAACTAATGTTAATTTTTTTTTTCTTGTTGATGAGGCATGTAGTGTGATGAGAGCTTTATAATCATTATACATTACTCACATGTAAACTAGTATAAGATGTAGTATTTAGCCTATTATAATAGAGTATTAAAGAAGACATCAAAGTATACGGTCGTTTGTTTTCATAACCTAATCCGCACCTTACAAGGTTACACATACCTCCAGAATTCTCTAGAGATATGCAGGTTTCCTCACGATGTTTTCCTTCACCGAAAAGCGTGTGATAAATTGCAATTATCAATTAGACACATAAGTTTTAAGAGAAAAACTCATTGGTGTCTGCCCGGGTTCGAACCCGTGATCGTCTCTAGAGATTCACACGGTCGCACCGCTGGGCCATCACAGCTATCTGCGAACATACATTTTTGTATCCTCATTTTCGTCCCCTTTACCACAGTTCGGTAAAGGGATTTTAAAATTCGATTTGAATTCCCAAGTTTACTCTAAAAACACAGTTTCACGAGCTTAGTCGTATAAAGCCGAATGGCCTGTATCGATGCGCGTCCCGAAATAGAAATTTCAATCCACCCATTTCCGGGCGCGGACCGAACTGAAAAAGGCACCGTTAGATTTCCTGCAAGTGCCGAAAGCATTTTGGCGCGCGGTCCGAACAAATTCAAAACAACCATAAATCAGAGTGGACAAATAAAAAACCAAGGTAAGCGCTGTTGTGGGCCGGGCCGGCCGCCGGCGTCCGGCGCCGGAACCGGCTCTATTGGCGTAAAAAGCGAGTCAACTGGCCAGTTTGTTGGCGAATTTTTTAACAATCGATTAGTTTTTTTGCGAGGCCGCTTTGACGTAGTTGCCTTGTTCGCGTTTTTATAAATTTCGCCACTGGTTCAGATATTTCTATCGGACAATTTTTTTCCTTTTCCTTTTTTATTGTCAAACAGTTTTCGCACAAGCCAAAGCTAAAATTGTTCTGCCGCCTGTATGACGGGATTTTTTTCTTTGTTAATGACCTTTATTTTTTGGTTTCTGTTATACCATATTGCCAATATAGAATTACTAGCTTTTACCCAGCAATTCGTTTGCGTGGACTGTTGTCGTGTGATAGTTCGATATAAGACGGCGCTTTTCAATGTCATCCTATTCCTGTAGAATTAACAGGATTTCTATAGCCTATATGTTATTGTGGTGTATAAAGAATAATTGAGCCAAATTTCATTGATATTGGTTCAGCGGAATCGCCGTGAAAGAGTAACAAACATAGATACTCAAAAACTGTCGTATTTTTAATACTAGTGGGATAGGATAGGATTCGTGACTGTTCTAAAGATTTTAATGTACCTATTGGCCTAGAATAATTAGGGTTATATTATTTAACAGCTTCTATACAGCGTCTTGTTAGTGAAAAGTCTGAATGATCTGAGAAATCGTAGAATTTGCTCAACTTTCAAAACTAATATGTATCGACTTTTACTGCATGCTGCCCAACTATTTCTAATTGCCGTGTATTTAATACTAAAAATGCCACGTCGTAGAAATGAAATGCATGCCTGAGTAGAATACACCACCCTCATTTCTTACCAAGGTGTCGTAAAAGGCGACTAAGGTAAGTTGATCCGCCATATGGTATCCGGCTGAGTAGAATAGACCAATCTCTTTCTTACCGAGGTGTCGTTAAATACGAATTAGGTAGGTAAGTTGACGTCAGGCAGGAAGGTAAAATGCGTAGCCAAATGTGACAATATGTTTATAACTTGTATATGTTGTGCTGACTCCACTTAGAGTGGGATAAGGGCAGGAGGATAATGTGTATTTATTACTTAAAAGACCTGTAGTAGTAGGTTAGCTGGCAGAGATCTCTGTCTTAGGGATAAGTTGACCTTTGTACACTTTTTTTGCCAATAACGTTTTTCCAACATTTTTTTATGGTAGATAAATAAATAAAAATAAAACTAAAGTTGCCATCGATGTCGCGGGTTTCAAATAGGAAAGAGTTTTAAATTCGAATTTAAATTTAAAAAAATTTGAATTCCATCATGTTTGTTTCTACAATTTGTGTTCGATTGCGAGTAACATATTTCTCATTACCTAAAGTACTCACTCCACAGATCCCCGTACAGGGTCCCGCACACGCGTCCCTATTCGACATGCACGTGTGTCTCAAATTAAAAACCTTTGGCGGCGGTCCTTTAATTGTCAGATATCGGTGAGCTCACCCTTCGCAACCGTGAGAAAGGCACAATTAATGATCATTGTTGGACCTAATCTTGTTCGCATTGCAAATGAGATTGACGATCACCTACAAAAGCAAAACTTTATTTAATAAACCTTTAAAGTCAATAAACTCCCTCGCCATGTTTGTTCACAATAAACTTAAAAAACTACGAAATAGATTTTCACACATCTTTAATAAACACAATGATCCTCGGGAAAAGTTTAGATGTTTTAAGATTCTATGTAAACTATTAATTGAAATTTTGAACATTACGTAGTTATTGCGAGTTACCCATAAGAGATATGTCGTTTAAAATTCTGCCTGAGACCTTTTTAGAAAACGGGATGCAAAAACGTTTTGTGCAATCAAACATTAGCTAAACCTACGCATTTTTATCATGTGTTTTTCTCCAATAATATAGGGCCTTTCCGTAATAGCCCCCTTTTAGAAGTTATTTTGAACTGCTGTAATGGCAAAGCTGAAATTAATTGTGAAATTTTATTATAGATTCAAACGATTTACATAGTTTTGTAAGGCGCAAAGCAGAAGCCGCAAGCTTTTGTCAATTTCTATTTTGTCGCCATTTTTTACAACGCTATTTATTTGTAGTTAAAAGTGTTTTAATTATTTGCAGTAAACTAAATTCATTTACCGGCACCATCGCTAGAGATTTAAATAAGAATGAACACGGTCAGACAATGCGAGGGTTGGCGAGCGGCGAGCGGCGAGCGTGGGGACATAATCGCCTTTTCATCTGCGCACAATCGGCAGATTATGCACGCTTTTATTAATAATGCGATGTTGCTTTCTCACATGGCTGGCGATTAGAGAACGAGTCAGTAGGTTTCAGTGACTACAGTTTCAATTAAAAATTATCGATTTGAGTCCCTGTCACACTTTATGTCGACCTATCGGAATTATAGGCGTCCTGAAAATAGCGACAGAGTAATGCTAGCAAAGACTGAAATGAGATTTGCGAACAAAGACGAGGGCTTATAGTTATAGTTCTCGATATCATTGAGGGGGTGTTAAGTATTCATCAGCGCTTCATTACAATCAACAATAGTGATGGTCCAGCGTCCCAGAAAGCACCAATAGTACAACGCTGTACATTTACTTTATTTTGCAACTCCAATAACCAGTTACAGGGACTTTATAAGCAGAACTTTTTTTAAAGAAAACGAAAAAGATCGTAGCTCCTATAAATTATGAATATCAGCGTCTGTGTAGACTCCCAGTTAAAATGTAGCATATATACTCTTTTATTATCTCCCTAACCTCATCGATTCGCACGGAAATAGGACAAAAACTTTCGCATGCATTAAAATTAATATAAATTGCATTATAAATCCTCCATCCATATACGAAATATAATTCTCTATATTATTCTTATGAACTTTGTATGAAAGGTACACAACCTTTTTTAATAAATAATATCTGGGTGACCGAACTTCGCTCGGGAATTTTTTACAAAAAAAAATAAAAAATTTAAAATAAAAGGAAAAATAAGTATTTTGTTGGGGATCGATCCTTGGCATTAACATTTCTTGAGGCTGCCCGTTACCCGAAAAGGCTACGCCAACTTGACAGTCAATGGCAAAAATTCAATTCAATATAAATGTTAGTGTTTTTTAATGCCCAAAAACAGGGATAAAACAATATTTTTTTTACATAAAACCTAGCTAGATCAATTTTTCTCCCCCAAAACCTCTTACATGCTGAATTTCAGGAAAATCGTTGGAGCCGTTTCCGAGATTCGGCAAATATATATATATATATATACAAGATTAACTCATTTAAATATAAAGATAATTATGCAATGTTCCCTGCTTAAAAGCAATGTACTCGCACCGCTAATTTCATTAAAACCACCTTCTGTCAGTCCATCGCAAAAAACAACAGTACTTTTTAATCCGCGAATCAAAAAACAGAGTTAACTCCAAGCGGTGTCCCCACGAACAATACATTAGCTAATACCCCGACAATGGGATCTGCGCGGGTTCACACGCACGAACAATTCGCGACAGTTGCACCCCTGCATATGATCGATTCTGTAGGTAAGTAAAGCGGACTCGGTAGGTATTTTTTCATCCTATGGATTTGTTATTACAGCATAGAGCATATTAGGCACACTTTTATTTAATTAAATAGAACTAGAGTTGTATAAAAGAGGCTTGACGACGTTTGAGTACAATATTTTAATAAATTAAATAAAAAATAAATTAATTGAAATAAGTAATGCCCTCTGTAAAGTGCTAGGTCACAAATAAAGTTTCTTTCTTTATTAAATTCACCCATTCACTTTATCGAATCAAATGAAAATAATCTTTATTCAAATAAGCTCTTTCAAGCAATCTTTAATCGTTAAGGATCAATATGATTAATAAAGCTACAACTGGTTCGGAATGTTGCTCTTAGCGATAAAAAAAAGAAATAAAACTCGGCGGTCAATATTTTAAACATTTTCAATTTTACCTTATTATACCGCAGTTTTGTATGAAGCTGAAGGTATTTTAAAATCCAGGCATTTTTATCATCAAAATGATCTTTAATTTTGTAATATTCTTTAGGTTTAAGCACACCTCTTGTACTAAATTTAAATCTTACTTTAGACTCAACACACTAATCACTCCAGATTTACATGAATCATAAAATACATGGATTTTATTTCGACCTTGAAAAAAAAACGATCGCATTGACAAAAAATAACTGGGCATCAAATTTGTATTTAATGTTTTTTAAGGGCAACCATCGAGTCTTGCGCGTTAACGAGTAATTTACTTAACCTGCAGTAGCGATAACGATTCAAAAGAAAGTGAATTAGAAAGTCAGTTGCTTAAATCCATTTTTTTACAATCTAAGATTTAAATACATATGTAATATTATTTAAGACCGTATCGTCACTTACCATGAGATGAAATAACAGTATTAGCGTAATGGCATGTTTAAAAAATCAGATTTGAACAAAAAATAAATAAAGCGTTCCGTTTTTTTCTCGAAAAAGAAAAATCGAAACCGTTACAATTCGCCATTACGGACCCCACCTTAACGAACTTAGGTAATTAACATAAAAATTATTTATGACACGGCGATATATGTCAGTAACGACAATAAGTGCAATTTTCCGTGCAATAAATCTAGTGATAATAATATTTAACGCGGCTGCATTGGGGAGAGTACAATACGCTGAGTCGCGCCGCATGCGTTCGACCGCGCGTCGCGCGACGTCAGTGTGCACCTTGCTTTTGTTGTTTCCCCCACATCGCGTGAATGTTATTGTAAATGATTATGATTTCACGAAATTATGGACGTGGATTCGATTTAAAATAACGGAGTATAGTTTAAAATAACGTACGCGGCCCAACAGGGTTGAATGAAGTAACACGATCCACTGAACCTAGTACAAAAATTATTTTTATCAATTAAGTTTAGTGGAATTACAGGTAAGTATCTAATTTATAGAAGTAGGACGCAGTAGGCGTTTTGCTTTAGTCCGCGTTTGTTAAGAAAATCTATGTATTGCAAAACTGTTCACATAACTTATACGTGTAGGAATAGTTACCATGCATATCACAAAACACAGTCAACAACAACACACTACACACATTCACTACGACAATTTCTACGCTCGTTTCGCCTCGTAACCGAAGCATCATCAATATAGGCTCCACGACATAATCGCAATCATTGCTTTGCTAAAAATATATTTGTTATAACTTTGTTATATTTTATCAATGCTTTTAATTACATTATGTCATACATCACACCACTGCTTCTTAGTTATTGCTTGTATTAAAAATAGTCCCTGGTTGACCGAGCCTAGCTCCGTAATTTTTTACGAAATAAAAGAAACTTCAAAAAAAAAGAAAAAAAATATTGATTAGGTAGGGCTCGAGCCTAGGTATTTACATTCTTTAAGCTATGTTGACCTGACGTTTTACGGCAAAAATAGTGTTTTATATTAAATTTCAATATTAATTTTTAAATCCTAGTTAGATCGATTAACCTATTTAAATATTAAAGATTACATTAAACCTTACATCAGACGATACGAATCAGTCGTTAGTGTCACATGATTTCATTGAAGGCACAAAGAACTAGATTAAAGATCACAACATCCTCTTTACAGCACATTCACCTCCTGAAAATGTATGGATTTAAAAGCTCCCATAATTCATTAATCATCTGCATCTCATAAGCAAAAGTCACTCCAACCCTTTACCTAAAGCATTCTATCATTCAATCCCACATACTGCCCCTGACGTCAGCCCCTATTCACCCCACCTGCAAATATCCATAGCTTATTGTTGAAGATATAGAATCTATTTTGCCATGAACTTGCCACTCCACAGTTGGCTGCTTTAAAAAACTTTATTAACGCAGACAAAGCTGTAGGACGCACTATAATACGCTCCCCTTGTATACATTTTGTTTTTTAAATATTACGTAAAAGAAGCATAATAAATGATAATTACAAGTAAGTAGGCCGAAACGAGATAAAATTCAAATTCAAAATATTCTTTATTCAAGTAAACTACTTCACAAGTGCTTTTGAATCATCAACTCTGCCGCTGGTTCGGAAAGCTGTTCCTACCGAGAAGAGCCAGCAAGAAACTCGAAGGTTGCTCTTTTAAAAATATAACTCTTATTACTAGTTACATTTGGTTTTACTGTCTTGTACAGAGTCGAAGAGTAGTTACGTCCACGCATTCTTAAAATCTAGGTAAATCTTTCTGTATGAGCGTTTTATTAATAGTGTTTTTAAACTACTGTAATGTCAAAGCAAAAATTGATTGCGGAATTTTATCAAATCTATATATATAAAAGAAAGTTGGTCTAAGTTACACTATTTATAACTCAAGAACGGATGAATCAATTCGGCTGAAAATTGGTGGAGAGGTTGCTTAGAACCAGGAGACGGACATAGGATACTTTATCCCGTTCGACCGCATTTATTTTATCCCGTCAAGTCGCTATAAAACGTGGTATAACAAAAACGACTATGACATTGTATAACAAAACGCAAATGTCAGTGGAATACAAAACGTAGATGACAGCTAAACGTAATTTTGTCTTTGGTGAAGTAAGGTAAAAATTTTGACAATTATCAAAATAATAGCTAAACATCACTACATAGTACAAAACAAAGTCGCTTTCTCTGTCTGACCCTATGTCCCTATATCCCTATGTATGCTTAAATCTTTAAAACTACGCAACAGATTTTGATGTGTTGTTTTTTAATAGATAGAGTGATTGAAGAGCAAAGTTTATATGTATAATATCAGTCTATATGAAGTAGGGAAATACCGTAATTTTTGAAGTTTCTAATGTGATATCGTATATAATTATTTATTTCCCGTTTACATTGCAAATGCAGGCCCCTACGAGGCGAACTCGAACCCTACGAGATATATCAAAATAATGTACTAAGTATTTGTACACCTTGAAAAGGCCTACAGAAAACTCCGTGATGGTATATATCTATCTCTTATGGATGACCCACAATAGTATTTATTTTGTCATTTTCTTTTTACGAAAAATATTACCTTATTTTTGAAGCACTTTGAAACAATACAGCATTAATCCTTATCCAATTAAGTAGCTTAAATGCATTGTTCATTTCATATAGATCAATTGGCCGTTTACAGTATGTAATTTAAATGAACAATTTCGAAGATATTACAGATTTAAAATGCAGGGCATAGAAAGCTGTGAATGTTGTATTTAAAGACATTCTGTAATTAATTGTAAAAATAAAGTACTTAGGGAAAATGTAAAAGTAAATAAGTAAAAATGTAGTATATGAATTTAGATATTCCAAAGATAGCAGGGAATCTGCATGGTATAGAGAAAGGGAAATTGTTTTACTCCAAATTTAACGCGTGCGGGTCACGGGCAGTAATGAATAAAACAAAACTACTGGATACACTTTAATCATTTTTTTCACTGAGTGACATAGGTTATATATTTTATACCCGTGCGAAGCCGGAGCGGGCCACTAGTACAAGATAATAATGATTTAATCTAACTTGTTATAAGTATTATTTTAAAAGAGCAACAGCCAAATTTTTCGCTGGCTCTTCTCGGTAGGAACAGCTTTCCGAACCAGCTGTAGAGTTGACGATTCAAAAGCATTTGTTTACAAGTTTACTTGAATAAAGAATATTTTGAACTTGAATTTTTTAATATGGAAGGGATTTTCACAATAAGCCATCTTGTATTTAGACCTGCTAGCACCCTACCACGTTTTTAAGGTCATAATTTTGGGGTTAGTGGGGGGTCTACTGCGTTTCAGATATACACTAAAATCATTTAATTAGCGATAGTTTATGAGACGTACAAATCATATCGAATCCGAATAGAAATTTATGTATTGAATTTAATAACAGCAATAAAAGTTGCATAGTTATAGCGTCTTGGGGTGTAGATTTCAAGGGGTTATTTAGACTTCCCTCATCATTCAGCTTTATTTTGTGTTTATCTAAGTTTTGATGATGACTGGCTTTGTTTTTTTGCATTTAGATTCATTTAAATCTATTTTATTCTTCACGTCTAAAACTTTTTGCAAAAAATTATTTGAATTAAGATTATTTCGATTGTATTTGATTGTCTCCTGACATTCGGTATCCACAAGTATAGAAGACAAAAAAAAAAGTTTTCTTTAGACGTTTTTATTTACCATAAAGGTCACAATGAATAATAAATATAAATTAACCACCATCATCCTGCCCTTATCCCACTTTAAGTGGGGTCGATACAAGATGTTATAAACATGTTGTCACATGATTTGGTTACGTATTTTACGAGTGTATTGTCCGATGTCAACTTGCTTCAGTCGTATTTAAGACACCTTTGTAATAAAAAGGGTTCTATTCTACTCAACTGGATACCACAAGGCGGGTCGATTTACCTTAGTCGCCTTTTATGTCACCTCGGTAAAGAAGAGGTTAGTCTATTCTACTCAATGTACACGGCATATATAAATTGACCATTAAAATTTTTAACAGCGGAAATTCGCTCTCTAAGGCCGTTATTTAAACGAAGTTTTATACCAGAGAACTATATTTATTTTATTAACACACGGATGAGATTTCAAATGTAAAATGTGAAGGTGTACAAAGGGTGTGCAGCGTGGGGCCCACCCCAGTATCGAGGACCCCTAAATATTAAATTACCATAAACGCGAGTCAAATCAAGACGAATCTATCGCTTGCAAATCGTTAATTCCTCCCTTTCGCACGGGGATAGTGATGCGACTCTAAAAAACTAAAAATCGATACACAATGGTTTTTCACTTGGAACAACGTTTAAGTTTTTTATTCATGAAACTTTAAAATTTGTTCTGATATTCTTTATTTTGATTATAGTTTTGGTATAGTTATAGGAATATAGGAAAACGTAATAATAATGATAAACATATAAAAAAAAAATCCAGTACCCAACATACCTATGTTTTGTTCGTTTGTTGGTACATTTGTTGTCGGATTACGGATTACTTTTACGGCTGATCGGGTTTTTGAAGACACTTTAAAAAATGGAAAATAATTTGATTTATTTGACAAAGTTAGCCGCCAGCACACGTAAATGAAATTATTGGCATAAGTTAAATTACAAAGTACAAAAAACAAAGTGTGTAAAAGTTAAGTGGAAATGATATATGTTTAAAATACAAACAAATCTAAAAATTTAATGGACATAAAATATAATTGAAGCGTAACACTAAACTACATTTTGAAGTAATCAAAATGTCTATCCACCGAATAATAACACCATAGTAATATTATAAATCCGAGAGTCTGTCTTTCTGTTTTTTTTTTTATAATACGCTATCATGGCTAATTGGCTCGAGCAGTATAGATAATATATTTTAGAATTGAAGCTTATATAGGGTTAACATATAGAATATAAAAAAACTAAGGCTCCTTCGTAATTCGTAAATCTACGAAAATAAGAACGTTAATCGATATTTGTAAACACATTCCCATCACTACAAGCATCCGAATGTTCATCTAAATGTATTACAACCTTTATCCTAGTCTCAAAGGTGAATAGAGAGGTATATTCGACGGAATTAATTTAATATTCGTCTTAGATATTGCGAAGTTGGATTCTGACGAAGTGTAAGCTATTGATGCGTTGTTAATGTGTTTTGATATTGTTTGTGTAAACAGTTCACAGTAAGGTTAGTTTTAAAGAATAATGGGAATGGTTGTATGAATAGAGTTCGAAAAAGAAATGAATGGATTGTGTGAACTATGATTATGAATATGAAAGGTATAGTGCAAGGGTTAACGAACGATAGAAGATAAGAAGAATAAGAAGAAGAAATTCTTTATTACACACATCATTACATACTAAAGAAACAAATAATTTAAATAAAATGTGTAAGAGCGGCCTTATCACACTATAAGTTATCTCTAGCAGGCAACCCATATGGCTAAGAACAACATTATAATGAACTGTAAAATATTGCAATGTAAGTGTGTAGTGTAGTGTTGTTGATGATTGTGTGATGTGAGTGAGAAGATGAATATAATTTATAGAATTAGGCGTTACTTGGCGAAGATCCATACTTTAAAAAATAATAACGAATAATTTTGTTATAATCCACGATTAAATTAATATAGGTACGTGATACAAGCCGAATTCGTAAAAACACACACAAACTATCATCATAATACACAAGCAATACACACGTTCACAATCACAAACTCAACAATCGTATCGCCCCACAACCGGAGCATCATCAAGAGATGGACCCCACGACAAAATCGGAAAGCGACCATAACCCAAGAAATCATATTTATGTAAGTAGTTCAACCCCCACCATTTATTTTGCCTTCGAACACGTGTTCCAAGCTTGAACTTAAAACATTTATCTGGTCGTTATTGAATGATAATTGTTTGTTATACATTAAATAGTGTACCAAAAAATTAAAATATTTACCTCCTTACCTATGTCAATATGGTAATGCCCTTGGCCATTGCAACAAACAGAAAGACAGACCGAACTTTATAACCAAAATAAAAATGCATATAACTTTTATGAAGTATAAACGGGTCATTTCTTTAACTTTATTGCAAAACTCGTGGGGGACTACGCATTAAAGTCTAACCTTCTAATAAATAATTCGTTACGATACAATCGCATATAACGCATTACATTACTGGTTTATCGGACTTGTAATTAATAAGTTTTAAACAAAAACATCAATGTATAACAAACGTAGCGGTTGTTAGAATATAAAATACCAGTTAGCTTACAAAGTGTGCTAAGAGGTGTTATGGTGTCCATAAATTCTAGTTAAATTAGAGACATATCTTTTAATGCCCACTCGTCGAAGTGTTTATACTGAGGTCTTCTGATCACTGGTTAATGGATTGCCGAAATGAATTTGTGGGTGAATTAATGGCTTCCCTCGAGATGTAACGCGTAAACATTCAATCTCTTATAATTATGAGTGCAATACAATAAAACTTTATTGGAGTAGATTTATTATCACTCGCTAATTGCTTTCGATAAATTTCATACGTCATTTATTTAAAATATATAATTTATCTTGAGATATATCTCAAAATCTCGTGTTCCAAATATGGTTTGCGTGTTCGAGTATGTCTGCCTTTTTTTTAATTTGTTTTAAATATGTCCCATGTATAAACATAAGACAAGAATAAGCTTTTTATTCATGATAATATTAGGATTGTAAAAGTGTTTGATTTTGATTAGTTCATTAACGTTTCAAAAAATTTAGTCTTCAGTTACTAGGTGATGGACGAAAAGTTTTCTCATAACTTTTTGAATATTGCATATCCTTGTCTTAATTTTAAGACCTGTTTTTCAAAGTAAAGCCTATCTAGCCGAACAGACGATCTCTTGGCCTTGCAACAAGCCATTTTGACCACGTTAGGAGCCACAATATTAAGTGTCTCTAAGTAAGCTCTTTTTTAAAGACTCAACTATCTATAAATACAGCTCCAAGAATTGTTTAAACGAATGTAAAACATTATTTTGTAATATTTGCTAATGACGATAGATGGCGCTAGTGGTACATTGGAACGCGATAGAGTGTTCTTTCTAATTGTATATAGTCAGACGTATTTTTCACAAGCGCCAATCAAGTGACAAGTGAAGTGTATTATTGATAGGATTGAGGATGTAACTAAGGTTCAAAAAATCGCTTGTTTCCCCTTTTAATATTAATCGTGTTTTTTTTATTGTTTTGATACGAAATAATCCATTTTTAAAAATCGTTTTTTCTGACTATTTGTTAAGTTGCCTTTTTTATATTACTAATTAATAACAATAAAGCCCAATTAAAGTAGTCTAAGTACTTATTACCTAGAAATAATAACAGATGCGCTGTTTGTGAAAGTTGATTAAAATATCTTATCTTAAAAAACAAGAAAAAGAGTAAAAAATAAAAAGAGAATACCTAGTTTAGAAATCGATTCTTAAAATCGATTATTATTTTTCTAAAAAAATAATTGATTTTAAAAATCGATTATTTTTCACATCGCTACATAGCACCTGTGAATTTGAGAGGGTTTTGTACAACTTTCTATTTAAAATATTTTTTTGAGCCAAAAAGGTTTGAAGACTTTATTTCGTGGTTTCCAAGGACGGGCGATCTAAGGATATACTGACGAATAGTCAAAGGTTGACCCTCCAGAACATTCTGCCTAGATAGTATAAGAGTCGATATTTATAGTTGCTAGTGACGTAATTCCATCATAACGCTGTAGAGCGGGAGGCGGTCTGCCGCGGACGCATTAGTGCGTGACAAATGAGGATTTTATGCAAACTTGTGGCTGCCACCGACACTCCTTTACATCTAGTGATGTGATCAAATACAGATCTATTGTGTAAGGTATCGAATAATCTTTACAAATAATGACATGACTTATTTAAAGGATTTTCATAAACCATTTCCCGTATTTCATAATTCAAGATTTCACGCAGCCCATTTCTTGTACGTAATAATACAAGATTATGGAGTATACCACAATATCTGGTTAAAGACATTTATTTTCTCAAAAGAACACAATTCACTTAACTGAGAATGAACATTAAACTATTTTATTTACTTAAGACGCATGCATCACTTAATAATTCGTAAAATCTTAACAATTAAGTACATGTATCACTCTACTACATTACTGACTTACAAATTAATTAATTTACTATCAACACTAATTTTACCTTATCATCCATGCACTAAGGAAGTGGATAATAATAAGCTATTTTTTGAGCCAAGAATTTAAATATCACAATCCAACTTGCGCTTTACGGGTGGGGCAAACATTTATTGTATTAACAAAATCATTAACCAAGTACAATACACACACAGAGAGGTTCTCCTTACAGATATGCTAATTATTATTATTTTCATTGTATTGTTATTTTTCTTATAGCAAATAGTAACTAAGTCACATGTCTTCGGTGTTTGTCACTGTATGCCGAGTATGCTGTATCACTCACGATGTTTTCCTTCACCAAAAATTGCTTTATCGTATAAAATTTGTTGTCCTATCGTTAGTTTCCATTCTAGATGAACGTCACTAGTGATATTCAAATCAGTAGTTTAGGTGGAGGTAAATAGAGTTTGCGTGCGTCCGCGGCACACGATTTGTTCAACGACCTACCCTCATGAAATCTGTTATCTGAAATGCTATGCAAGTATTTTTATTATACATCCATTACTTTTGAACCACCACTGTATTTGGAACCTGTAACTCGATCGCTGAGCTCCATAAGAAAGCTCGAACGGGTTTTACCTGCAAATTTTTCTACGTAATCTAATCAATCACGTTAAAAAAAAATTCTTTACGTTAATTATATATTTTAGTCATGTTCCCAAAGAAAAAACGAGAATATTTTTTATCTTAATATCTTCATGTATACAACTTTCCTGCCGTGAGTAGAATAGATTACCCTCATTCTTATCGAGGTATCGTAAAAGGCGACTAAGGTAAGTAGACCCGCCGTGAAGTCCGTCGCATGCCGCCCTAACGGGGACCTCCGAGCGATCCGAACAGGGCTTATCGGACGCTCGCTGGAGTTAGGTCCCCGAGGCGGTCGATGCATCTGGTGCGCCCGATGCATCGTCCAGCGGAGGGAGGGGCCACTTTGAGAGAGGCCCCGACCCAGAGGTGGCGCACTCTGGGCTACAGAGTTGCTGCTGGCGGGGATGGGGGGCAATGTCTTCATAGGTACCCTATCCCCGCCACCAGCAGCGTAGTGGATCACACAGGTTATTTTAGTCAGTGCGAGTCCGACATAACCGTCGCCTGTCCCCATCGGGCGGCGGTACCCATAAAGGGTTTTTTCCTGTATAAAAAAAAAAAAGTAGACCCGCCGTGTGGTTTCCAGTTGAATAGAATAGATCACCCTATTTCTTATCGCGGTGTCGTAAAATACAACTAAGTAAAGTAACTAAGTTGACATTAGGCAGGCTGGTCGTAAAATACGCAGCCAAATCATGTGACAACATGTTTATAATATGTTGCGCCGACCACACTTATAATGAGATAAGGACAGAAGGATGGTGATGATTTTCATGTATATAACCGTCATCCATACCAAAGTCTATAATTTGTTATAAAAGTTCAGCTGTAAAAGTATAACATTTAAACAAACATACAAAGTCTCGCTTATAGAATAGTAGTAGAATAGATAGTGCGTAGTATGATTTGGCAAATATCGAATCTTGGGTCGCTCAATAGCTAAATACTTATTACTTTTAACCAACGCGCATGCCCAGTTAATTGCATTACAAGTCAATTCTGCGGAATAGGTGCACATATAACAGAGGTCTGGCCTTTTTAATCAGTGTAGGGTAACACGATTCCGCACACATAATGGGATGGTCTCAGCGGGGCACGGGACAGTTTATTAGATTGTCGCCCTAACCTGCCGCTGAGGCGTAGATGAAAAATATATTAAATAAGACTGTGATGACACTTACCTATGAAAAGGGTGTGAGCTATAATGAATTTATTTCATACCAGTATATATTAATCAAGATTTTTGTTGCTCAAAAAAGAGCCATACGGGCTATCTTTAATATGAAGCAACGTGAGTCAGTTAGCAACTCATTCGATGGTCTCGGTATTCGCTTCTACACTAAAATTCCGCAATTCATACTAGACCAGTCTACAGGAAGGTTTAAGTTAAGCATAAGAGATGTACTTGTGCGTTAAGCATATTACAAAATTGAAGATTATTTGGATGATAATAAAGCCTGGATTTGAAAATCCTTTCAGCTTCATTCAGTACTCCGGTTTAATAATGTAAAATTGAAAATGTTTAAAAGATTGACCGCCGAGTATCTTTCTGGTTCTTCTCGGTAAGAGCAACATTCCGAACCAGTTGTAGGTTCATTAATCATATTGATCCTTGACGATTTAATAGTGCTTGTAAGAGCTTATTTGAATAAAGATTATTTTGATTTGATTTGAAAAGACGTATATGATTAATATTATATTGTTAGAAATGTCTAAATTCGATTTAAAATGAACAATAAAAAAATAAACGAATACGTTTAGAGAATCACGCCGGGTACCTTACTGTGCACCAACACTTTTCACTACAAAATCCAACGACAGAAGGATTCTACCACCAGTTCGGAACACTTATCCACTTGAGAAGAACCGGTCAGAAACTCAGTGGTCGCTCTTATCACGAATAGCAATTATTTGAGGTTAGATTCTCATAAAACGAAGTACAAAAGTCATCCAAACACTTCTATCTTCTGGCTCCGTCCGCGTGGAAACATTACAACCGTAATATAGTCTTTCGATAACTATAAGAAATGGTTAAAGTGGTTTTACGTTAAAAGCTAGACATATGCTGTCGCGGAAATTTTTTTTAGAGGTTTTAGAGGAGAACAATTTAGTAGAACATGATTTTAGAATAACTTTCACCGTTTACTACGTTTACACGCATGGGAAGTTTTAAATTTTCCCGTTTGCGTAATATTTTTTATTTCTGCTACTCTCCTATTCATCTTAGCGTAATGTTATATAACCTATAGCCTTCCTCGATAAATAGACTACCTTACACTTAAATAATTTTTAAAATCGGTCCAGTAATTCCTGAGATTAGCGCGTTCAAACAATGAAACAAACAAACTCTTCAGCTTTATAGTACAGATTACATCTTTGAGATCTTGATTCCTAACAATATATAGATAAAGAGTTCTTTCTAAAGAGACTTTTTATAAAGAGTTCTGTATAAAAAGAGTTCTGTCTTTTTATCTATATATTGAAAAAAGAGAAAGTACAGTACGTAAAAAAAGTTCTATACAGAACTCTTTTTACCAATATATTTTTGAGTTACAAATACACTTGTAACTCAAAAAATTTAAGCAAGTCGAATAATTCAAAAACACTTCCAATGGAGTCACAGGTTAATTGTTAGGGCCGTGTTCCACGAAGCCCGCATCGTCTGCTCGACAATTGGCGGCAATGATCGCGCACGCAACACAATCAAACTACACTTCCCGTGTACATAAACGTATATTTAACAACTGTTCATTTGTTTATTTTTAATTACTTAAAAATATACTAATTAATAATCTTTTTATTTCTTCTTTATGAATGAACCGCGAATGAACGCGTTTTTTTCCTCTTTTATAACTCATTTCTTTATAAATATCGACTCATTAGAAAAATACATTATGCTAATACATGCCTTATAAAATTCCTGTTACAAATATAAACTGTGTGGTATCCAGCTGAGAAGAATATACCACCCTCATTTCTTACCGAGATATTCATGTGACAACATGTTCATAGCATGTTGTGACGATGATGACAGATATCTAATTAAACGTAATTATGAGATTGAAAAGTGGTGGTAAAAGATGGTTTCCATCTCTTATTCAAATATATCTTTCTATGATTTGCAAATAAATGTATGAAACCTAAGTATTTTAAAAATCATAGAGATTCCTAAAACTTAAGTTAACCGCTTTTTATAACGACATAAATGGAGGAATTGTGGCTAATTTCGTCAATATTGATGAATTTTGCTACAATTCCAGCTATTTAAAAAAAAAATTGTTGTTGTGTAAAGGAAAGTCCAAATGATTGAAGAACTTTTATTTTAAAAACGTATAACAAAGCCCATAAAGGATCTTACTTTGATTTTAATATAATTATATAAATTGTTTACAAGTTTGTGAATAAAGATCATTACGTTTTCATACAGTATTTGACGACGGAACCCAAAAACTAAATTACTTTATAGACAACAAAGTCCGAAGTTGTCGGGCGTAATAGGTTTCAATTGAAGAGCAGTTAAGGTGCTCCTCCAGGTGGCTGTGACTCATTCATCAATTTAGATAATGGAGATCACGCGGAAAACAATAAATGGGATAGAGTAACTTTATAACTAAATCTTGTTGGAACTTAGAAAAAGTTGCAAATTTTGTTCAAATTTTTTTCGACTTTGATAAATTATGTTTAGTTTTATCAAATTTGTGAAGAAGCTATCACTGGTTTTGAAGGTTACATCTACCAAAAAAATACAGCAAAGAAGTATGAGGAAGCTCTCTATTTTTAAAAGATAAAATTTTCAATGTTATGAATTAAAGTAATTTTATAAATTAATAATCATTTCAGTCTTCTATGTTGGCTACAATTAAATGACAAAAAACGATATTGAAATTACGACATATTCTATTAAAACTTATGTGTCTTTAATGTCAATTATTAATTGCAATTCATCACACGCGTTTCGGTGAAAATATCGTTAGGAAATCTGCCTATCTCTAAAAAGTTCTGAGGATATGTGTAACCTACCAATACGCTTTGGAGTAGCAACTTGCTTGGAGCTCCCAACCTTCTCTCCAGAAACGGAGAGACGAAGTTACTTCTATAATAGCAATGCTTAAAGTAGTAAAAAGGCAAGTCTGGAATGGCAACGAAATTTATTTATAAAGAAACATATACCAAAGTAGCTTATGCGTCCAGAATTCTACACTGCGCATTTCGTTGAAGGAAAAAGGTTTCTTAAATGCATAACGCTAGGTAATTTTTGGGATATGAGGTATTTCTCTTCAAAAGAAGAAAGTAAGCTTTTCCCAACAGCCCGCTAATATTTTATAACCTCCTACTTAAAATTTGTATTATTATTTGATAATTTGCATATGCTTTAATCTTATTATTTTAAGGTGGCAAGATAAAATGTGAACAAAATCTACACTGTCAATAATGACGATAAAGGGACGTTAAGCATGCACAAAGGACTAAGTGGTAGCTACCGTAACTTAAGACGTGTAAAATTAAATACAGGCCTCTTTGTGTAGGGCACTCTAATAGTTTGGACCCGCATCGCACTTCGCCCGTACGATCTGTGGTTAGGTGAGATGGGTTTTGTTTGGGGATTTTTAGTTTTTTTACACTATATTTAAAGAACTTTAAAACTTTTTTTTTGCCCAAAATTTTTTTTAAATTTATTTACAGCAAAAATGTACAAGTTATATCTATCTTACACTACTGACACGCTAGGACTATACAGATCATGCCCACGTGGAATGGTCCCAAGAATGCTGGCAGCGTTTCCGCGCTGAATTGCTAAGCTGATTCTTTGTGCGAAAAAGGAGCCAACCCTCTTGTCACCTGAAGAGGCAATTAACCTAGGTGTTAAAACGGATAAAAAAATTTTGCACTTTGACTCCATGGCCCTAGGATTTTTTACACTTTGACTCCATGGCCCTAGGGTCTCGACTGCAAACGGCACAAATATGTCTCGATAAGAGTTGCATACCCTGGATTTGGCCATTTCTGCCGCAGCTCCAGGTCTTGACACTTTAAACTGAATTTATCAATCGATATTGTAACTGACCAAATTGTTAAGTCACATTATTGGAGAATAAGTCAAAGTGAAATCTTTAAGTCAATGTCAAAAGACTTTTGAAATATTTTTTAGAATTAGACGTAGCATTGGGAACTTCCATAATACAAAAGTACTTGGTTGATCGAGCTTTGCTCGAATTTTTTTTACAAAAAAAAGTTTTTACAAAACTGAAAAAAATAATAATTAGATAGTTGGGGATCGATCCTAGGTATTTTCATTTCTCGAGACAGCCCTTTTCCCGAATAAGCTACGCTGACTTGACAGTTTACGGCAAAAATAGTGTTTTATATTCAATATAAATTTTAGTATTTTTCAATGCTTAAAACAGGTATAATACGGTTTTTTTTACATAAAAGCTAGCTAGATCGATATTTCTCCCCCAAAACCTCGGATCGGAATCTCGGAAATAGCTCCAACGATTTTTCTGAAATTCAGAATGCAGGTTTTGGGGGAGAAAAATCGATCTAGCTAGGTTTTATTAAAAAAAATAGTTTTATTCCCGTTTTTGGGTATTAAAAAAAATACTAAATTTTACATTGAATATATTAAGCACTATTTTTGCCGTTAATAGTCAAATCAGAGCAGCTTATTCAGGAAACGAGTGGTCGCGAGAAATGAAAATACTTAGGATCGAGCCCCATCTAACGTATTATTTTTTTCAGTTTTTGGTTTTGTAAAAAATTTCCTAGCAAGACTCGGTCAACCAGGTTCTATGTAATATTCATTTTCTACATATCTTTTTAATAATTCCGATGAGTTATTAATGTACCCTTGAATTAAAGTTTGTTACTACACTACATTAAGATAACAGCATGTGAGTCACTTAAAAAATACGTATCATCTGTTCTATTAGTGTTATTAAAAATTCCACCAGAATAAGTGTAAAATAAGTCCCAATTAAACACAAAAGGGCTAAGGGACGGCAACAATCGGCGAATGGGCCGGCATGCGGGCATAAGGAAATTATTAATTTGGACTATTAAAATTACCTTCAGCAATTGAGACGGACGGGCAAAAAGGTCCCCCACGAAGGGCCACCTCCGAATACCTTTTTAACGATAAATGAGTGGAATATGGTGGGCTTGCTTTTGACGCGTTGAGATATGGGTGTGGAAAAGATATGGGTATTAAGTGAGCTCGATTGTGTTAGGCTGGGGTTGTGTGTTATGTTGCTAGTACACCTATTACAAAAGTCCAAATACATACCGTGTGGTATTCGGTTGAGTAGAATAGACCACCCTCATTTCTTACAGAGGAGTCGCAAAAGGCGACTAATGTACGTTAATCCACCGTGTGGTAACCGGCTGAGTAGAATACACAATCCTCATTTCTTACCGAGGTGTTGTAAAAGGCGACTAAGGTAAGTTGACCCGCCTTGTGGTATCTGGCTGAGCAGACTAGACCATCTTGATTTTTGACCGATGTGTCGTAAAAGGCGACTTAACTAAGTTAAACCGCCTTGTTGTATCCGACTGGGTAGAATAGAGTACACTTATTTCCTACCGAGGAGTCACAATAGGCGACTAAGGTAATAAGACCCGTCATATCGTCATCCGAAGTCATCCGAGGTGTCGTAAAAAGCGATTGAGGTAAGTTGACGTCAAGCAGGCAGCCGAGCGTAAAATACGTATTCAAATCATGTGACATGTATAAAACATTCCGACGTTACCTAGAGTGGGATAGGGGCAGGAGGATGATGACATATGTACATATATATAGTGGTATATACACCTAATATCAAGTGAGTTGAAAAAGACATCCGTGTGGTGCTTAGGTGTATGCAAAAAGAAGCCAAGTATAGTAATAAAAATCATTGCTTATTTTGATAAAAAATCTGTGCCACTGCCCTGGGATTAGGGTAGTGTATTGGGGTAGGGTGGCCGCGCGGGCGCACGGGGCGCGGACAATGGCTCGTGTGAAGCGCCGCGTGGCGCGGGGAGCGGGGTGCGGGCGCGCGGGGGGAAGCTATAGCTGAGGGTAGTGCAATATTTGTTCGGCGACACACGGGTGACACGCGCACTTTCCATTGTATTCACCTACACAGGTGCCTTGAACTTTTGGTTATTTTTTTACGTATTTAATCTGCAATATTATTTATAGGTACACCGAAATTTAGATTAACAAGCTATCATTAGCTTACTTGCACTTGCTTTTGCTTAACATTAGTAATTTAATACAATTTTTTGTATAGAATTAGGCGTTACTTTGCGGAGGTCCATAATTTGCTATAATCCGTGATAAAAATGTTTATCGGGGATAATAGCAAAATAATATTCTCATTACTTTTGTACAAATTTTTTGAAATCTGAATACACAAAAAAAACGTTTTATTTTAGTTATTTATAAAAAAATAGTATTTTAAATATTTTTATATAAAGATATTCTCTTAAACTAGTGACAAAATTGCATTTTCAAGTGCTGGATAGTCAATCGTCTTAAGCTTTAATACCAAGATTGATGTATGTAACTAATTTTACCTTCTCAGTTCTCACTTACTTAATTACATAAAGATACTAGAAATATACCTAACTCAATTATCCGCTAATGATGCTAATCGATGCTTACCTTTCTTATGATGCTCATAATAAATCAAGTTAAGGATCCATAGGTTAAAAATACTTAAGTCTAAATATAAAAAACGATAAGTTATTTTGCATTGAGGATTCTTTAACGCTAATTATAGTAAAATAAATCATTATTTCTTGTACAGTGGAAATCTGCAAAAATATACCTATTGTATAAATTATCAAAATATTTAAACTAACGGTTCGGTCACGCGTTGCTTTAGCTCAGTCTGGTTTCGACTTACCCTCGAAGAAAAAATTTGATTGACAGTTCAAAAAAATACTCCAATTGCAACCAAAGTTAAGAAAATTATCTACTGGGTCAATCTAAAGATTGTCATTAAAATTCAATTTTATTAATATCGGTCCAGCCATTTCAGAGTCCATAAGGAAATCCCTTTGTAAATATTGATTAAATAGCAAAAGCATAATGTGACCAAAGTGTTTCAAACCCCTGCCTCGCACGTTAATCCGTCCGCTTGGGGTGCAACGATAAAAAGATAATGCGGGCTGAGTCGCGTGCGCATCAAAAAACTAGCTTTAATGACGCACCTATACAGGCCGGCTTATCGCGCCTGCGCACCGCTGCTAGCCGAAATAACAAATGAGCATAATTATAATACCTTGGCAAGGGGTGCGTGGAGCTGTGTGACAAAATAAACATCCTGGCAGGAGGTCTCGACGTGTTTTTATTGCCGATGCGTGCTGAGCAGTCAATGTCGCGAGAGTAATGATGGGAATGAATTTCGGATTCCCTCCCGCTTGTGTTTATGTCTTATCTATGGGAATACTTACGAGTATTTGCGACGATCGTGCTTGGATTACTTTTATGGGGTAATTATTGTATTATTATATAATTCTATATTCAGTCGACATGTTATTTGACCAATGAATAAAATTTTAGTCTTAAATATCCTGCAAATATCTTACAATATAACTATATTAATAGATAAATTATTAAATTAATATATGGGACAATTACACACACGGTAGTCAGTTTCCTAAGTAAGTAATTGTAGTGTTATGGGTGACAGACAACTGGTTTAACAACAAAATATATACTTATATGAAATAAGTACCTCAATACATAAGTACACCCAGACTCGAAACCAGAAAGATTGTTGACATTGTGATGATGTGCAGTGCTGGTGATAGTGGTGGTGATTTGTAGTTTATGCCTTAAAAGAGTCCTACATATATAGGGTATGAAAATAGAAAGCGCACCTTACTTACATAGGGATTTTTATCTAAATCGCGAACTATAACAAAATAATTCTTTATTTTTGTTTAAATAACCCAACAAAGTAATGCCTTATTGAATAAATTATTTACTGATACTATCTGGTATAAATTATTTACTGGTAATACTAATCTCACAAGTGCAAAAGTCTGTCTGTCTGTTAAGCGCTTATGGTTCATGCTCTTCAGCGTTATTTATGAAACAAAGCACATTTAAAGTTTATATACCCCGGTATCGTTTTTCTGTCGGTAACATTGAAAAAACAATAATTCAATTATAGAGGGACTAAAAGGCTTAAGGTGGTGCTAACGAAGTCATGGGATCCACTGATAAAATATATAAAATAATTTATTGTTACAATAAAACATTCAACTCATTGAACGTGATGTGTGATTTTTTTTGGCTAACGCACAGAAGTATAAAGTGTCATATGTAACGGCAATAATTACAAGGCGCACGTTGGAAACAAAAAGCTTTTCATAACGCCCTCAGTTCACGGATTTCATAACCGTAACCGGTTCACATTGTTTGCGAGTGTTATAAATCACGGGAATATGTCGCACGGACTAAAAATCATTGGAGTAATTTATAGTAGGTGGACGGGAGAGGGGATCGCAAGGTGAGGGCGAGCTTTTGGGGTCCCGTGTTCCATTAACACAAAACGTTTGAAGATAGTATTAATAACTCAAACAAAAATAATAATTATAGTAAAATAAAAATTAAAAATAGGATAATTTCCCAAGTAACAAGTGTTGCGTGGAAGAGTATAATTTTTCCTCTACGCAACACGCATGAAATTTACATAAACATACACTCAAGCCCGCACTTTTGTATGCACACGCGTACACACACACACACACACACACACATACACACACACATACACAACACACACACACACACACACACACACACAAAGGTATGTATAAATAAACAAAACATATAAGTACCGCTAAATTTTATTATTTATTTATTACATAAAATCTTAAATAATACTACAAAATTCGACATGGCATAGCATAAACTAAAAACAAGTTAAAAATGAAAAAACTAATTAAGCTCTATAAATGAAAACTGTAATGATCTAGAATAGCAAGAGGGGAGTTTCGTTGCACAGGCATTTTCGCTTAAAGAGTACCTCGGATTTCAAAGATTTCGCATAAAAAATGTGTGTGGATAGAATTTTTTATTCGAAAACGTATGAGAAATTGTATTCAAGTTGATGTTAAATTTAAGCTTACACAAACTTGAATTGAAACTGATGCATATATTTTACACGCCATGTAAAAAAATACTATATCATATTTAAACATGTAAAGATACAATGGTGTATTTATTATAGTAGGTAGTAGTTACCGAGGTATCGTAAAAAGCGACTAAGGTAAGTCGACTCGCCGTGTGGTATACGGCTGAGTAACCTGACCACCCTCTTTCTTACCGAGGACTCGTAAAATACGACTAAGGTAAGTTGACGTCAGGCCGGCCGTAAAATACGTAGCCAAATCATGACATGTTTGTAACATGTCGTGCCGACCCCACTTAGAGTGGATAAGAGCAGGAGGATGATTTAGAAAGAAAAGATAAGTGTATAATGAAATTCTAAGAAAACAATTAGTAAAGAACCCCAGACGGCGTCCGATTCACCCTTGGCCGTTATTGTTAGCACTATTGTGTAACGGTCGTATTTCGGTCAAAGTTTGCATTGTTGTCACCCTAGTGCCAACGTCACTAGATGCGATTCGTGTTCAACAATTAATATCGATCTGTGACGAGTTTACTGTTTGCATTTTTACTGTGACTAGTAAACCTCACCTGACTGTCAGACATGCTAAATGCCAAATATAACACAAGTTTTAAGAAATCCATTAAACACTTATTCATAAAGCTTATATAAGCTAAGCCTACTATACTCTTGAAGATTATTTAGAAGATAAGAATGGGTGGATATAGCTCTCTTTGAACCTGTACAAGACAGTAACGACTTAATGTAAATAATATTAAGAATTATATTTATAAAAGAGCAACCGCCGAGTTTCTTGCTGGCTCTTCTCGGTAGGAACAGCTTTCCGAACCAGCAGTAGAGTTGACGATTCAAAAGCACTTGTTTACAAGTTTATTTGAATAAAGAATATTTTGAATTTGAATTTGAATTATTATTCTGTTAAAGGCTATGTTGACGATAAGAAAACTTGATAAATATGGTCTTTTTAACCCTATTTTCGTACATTGTAAAAGTGCTCAGGTATATTTAGAAAAGAATGCAAAAAATATTTTAGCTTTGAAATTAATTATATTAAATTTAATTAAATGAAATTAATTTAAATTCAATCTAAAAGTTGTCATAACTCAGCGATAGCAGCTCAGCAGATGATGAGCGGACTAAAGAAGTAAAAATACCCCGGATCGAGCTCTACCTGCCCAATTATTTTTTTCAAGTTTTTAATATCTAATTATCTTTAAAATTACCAAGCAAGACTCTGTCACCGTTGTATGTCTACGTTCAGTAATCGAAGGGACGCTTTTACTCGATTACGGGACACTCCTTGCTGATAACAGGATAAGATAATCAACTTCTAGTAATCCTTCAGTTGTCTTTTATATACAGACGGTTATTGTCTTGTCTGCTCGCGATTCCTGTGTTTGATTGTCAAAATAGAAAAAAGTAAAATGTTGTTTTTGGGGTATTTGCTTTAATAAACAGGTTCTGCTTTATCGACGGCGTTGTAAACGTTGTTATTACTACTATATGTCGTTATATAGTTCGATCCAACAAGATTATGGGTTGGTCTCTGATAAACCACGTAAAGTTTTAGGTATTATTTTTGAAAAAAAAAGTTAAGTTATGACCTGTTACGATCCCACTGTAACGGCCTATGCCCAGGACTCCTCTCCCTTTTAGGAAGGGTTTGAGCTAAGCCCTACCACGCTGTCCAATGCGGATTGGTAGGTTACACATATCTCCAGAATTCTCTAGAGATATGCAGGTTTCCTCACGATGTTTTCCTTCACCGAAAAGCGTGTGATAAATTGCAATTATCAATAAGACACATAAGTATTAATAGAAACTTGGTGTCTGCCCGGATTTGAACCTGCGACCTCTTCGAAAGAGTTGAATTTAGGTAGCTGTGATAGCCCAGCGGGTTATAGCTACCTACTAATGAGTGGGATATTTGCTTTAAATAACAGGATCTGCTTTATCAAAGTTGTTGTAAACGGTGACTTATTACTACCAAACGTATAAGCGCAGCCAAATTATATGACAGCATGTTTATAACATGTGGATTACATAGATAATAAGAATGCCTGAATATAGCTACTCTTCGACCCTGTACAAAATGATAATGACTAAATGTAACTAGCTATAATATATATTCTGATTAAAGCCACCAAGATCCTTACTAACGCATCCGAAACAGCAGTAGAGGTGACTATTCAAAAGCACTTGTTTACAAGTTTAATCGAAGAGTAGATTGGACTATCCGTTTTCATACCTGATACATGCAGGATTCGTAAAAATCACATGCACAAACCTCCAGCGCCACCAAAATACACAAGCACTACATACGTTCGCTATCACAAACTCAACAATCGTTTCACCCCGAAACCTAAGCATCATCAGGAGATGACAAAATCGCATTTAATTGAATATTTTGAATTCGAATTCGACAAATGTTCTATATCCAAACAAAACTTGCAACAATATCAATTTTGAAAGCACAAACAATTTTCTCAACATTAGCACTGGTTATCAAAAACCATCATCCATGGCGATGACCCGTTTCCATTTACCTAACCGAAACTCAAACATGGGGCAGAATTTATTAATCGGCCGGCCCGGAGCCTTGGGTTTAAGTAATTAACATCATGTCGAACGAATGTTTTAATAAGTTGCCGTACTCCGAACGTGTTTGCACACGTCGTTGTAGAGGTGATTAGAGCAAACGTGGGCTTTCAACGGGTTAAATAAATGGATTACGTCGTGTTTAGCGGAACTCTATTGCTTTTATTTAAAATTACTGTTTAAAGGTGGTTGATACTTATTTAATTTTCAAATATTCTTGAACTATTAATATTTATTATATTCCAAATATTTTGTAAAAGTCAATAAAGTTATTTTTTCTGTTTAAACAATTTTTTTTATTTAACTTGCTTGCTAACGTGAAGGTCCTGTTAGATTTGACCTTTCTTTTGAGTTAATTGAATCCTGTTGAGTTAAATTTGACCAACTTCCCGGTGTCCTAAAATTTTATATAGGTACATAGTAAATAAAAAAAAATATAGTTGCCACAACTTCTTTCAATTTTAGCATCATACGGAATACTTTTATCCGAACTGTGTAAAATCCTCGACAATTTTTCCTTGCCTACTCAGTAACCTTTATGATAATTAAAATTACTGTAAATTTGAGTGTTTAGGTCATTAACGTTACGTATATAATAAGATATTGAAATAAAACCAAAATAACCCCCTAGCTATCGCAAATTTATATCCATAATTACAAACTCGTTAAACAAAGAATCCCAAACCCCTTAACTATCCAGAAATTAATATCGAGGTAGTAATAATATGTATATTTACTTGTGTCAGTATTCAAACTTGAACTGCAAATTTGACTGTGACAGAATTTGAATCTTATAACCGTAGCTTACGGTTGTAAGTTGGACAGACAGGCTGGTTAGCTTTAATACACATTAAGGCGAGGGTTCATAACAGTTTGAATCTATTGTTTGAAGGTAAACACTCAATACATCTTCGCCCTCAGGTGTAGGTAGGAACAAGATCCACACTTCCGCACGTGGTAATCGGAAACTAGGAATGTATGCGTTTCCGTAACATCTATATAATATTTGTATACGTCAAATCATTCGTTTTCGTGTTAAAATACCCTCAATTATGATGATATGCGTTTTTTTGAGTGACTACATTACATGCTTCAACACTTTTTCCGAAATAACAAAATTTACTAAGTAAATAAAATAGATAATTTAAATTACAGAAATTAATTAATTTAATATATACATGCTAGTGTTAAAACAATCTACAAATTATAATGAAAGTACAAAAAATAATACTAAGACTGTAAATTAAGAAATAAATAGCAACGGTATAAGATATCGAGCCAAAGATATGCGACTATTTGCCTAATTTGTAGGTATGTTATAACATGCGGGCAATAAGTTAAGACCATAGAGTGATGATGACAAAAACATGAACACAAAATATTTTTTTGAAAAAAATGGGATTCACAGTACTCTTGATACACACACAAATACATACACTTGATACATACACAGTACGATATAAAACGATAGGTGATGTATACAATAGACAAAGCAGGAACCGACATAAGCTTGCGGCTCCTGCTTTGCGCCTTGCAAAAGTACGTAATTCGTTTGTGGGTTTTGGTATAAGATTCTATAATAAAATTGCGCAATCAATTTCAGCTTTGCCATTACAGCAGTTTAAAAACACTGTTAAAAAGAGGCTGATACCTAGGCCTAGTATACTTTTGAAGATTATTTGGAAGATAAGAATGTGTGGATATAGCTCTCTTTGAAACTGTACAAGACAGTAACGACTTAATGTAAATAGTATTAAGAATTATATTTTTAAAAGAGCAACCGCCGAGTTTCTTGCTGGCTCTTCTCGGTAGGAACAGCTTTCCGAACCAGCAGTAGAGTTGACGATTAAAAAGCACTTGTTTACAAGTGTATTTGAATAAAGAATATTTTGAATTTGAATTTGAACTTGATACACTTAACTCATTGCAGCTTGCTTTGATAATAAGACTCCAAATCCATGTTTCGACAAAATTTAGCTATCAACTGGTCCGTTGGCAGTGACCCCCCGAGCTCATACCATACATACATTATCCAGCCGGGTAGAATAGACCACCCTCATTTCTTATCGAGGTGTCGTAAGAGGTGGCTAAGGTAAGTTGACATCAGGCAAGCGGCCGTTCGTAAATTACCTATCCAAATCACATCACGTGTTTAAGTTTTGCCGAACCCTCTTTGAGAGAAATAGGTGCCTAATAATTGTGTTCACTTACAACAATAATAAACAACAAACAGCATTTTAATTATTTTTACTATACCTAAGTTGTTTTTTCATATAACCACCGCGAATTGACATAGCTTTACGAATGCATATTGAAAAGGCTGGCAAATACATGTTCGACATTAGCTAACATCGTAAGCCAGAGTTATTCCCCTCGGTTCTCTCGCATAATGTTACTGTTATTGCGCGTATTATACGTGAACACGCACATGCCATCCCACACTGATACGCTGCAGCGGCAGCGATAGCGGTAAATCGGAATAAAAATCACCTAAAAGTGTCTATAAAAAGATATGTCAACTTAGTATTGTTAGTTAATCAGTTAAAAGTAGCTTAAGTCTCGCTCCAACGATCCAATCATCTCAACTTAAAAAGCATTACATTTGCTTTTGTACTTATTACTGAAGAAAGGTCAGTTGACCCACCGTGTGGTATCCGGTTAAGTAGAATACACCACCTTCTTTCTTACCGAGGTTTCGACGTTCTTAGTAGTAACTAAGGTAAGTTTATGTCAGGCAGGGGGCGGGTCGTACAATACATAGCCAAGTCATGTGACATATGTTTATAACGTGTTGGGCCCACCCCACTAAGAGTGGGACAAGGGCAGAAGGATGATGGTAGTGAAGAATGAAAGTTTGAACGTTATAGCATTATTTATAGAATTAGGCGTTACTTTGCGGAGATCTATAACACAAATGTAATATTAAAATAATTTTGCTATAGCAAAATAATTTTATTATTGATAAAGGGACACTCAAATAATTTTTCAAACCGGTCCAGTAGTTACCTGAGATTAGCGCGTTCAAACAAACAAAGAAACAACTCTTGAGCTTTATATATTGGTAGAGATTAGTAGAATTGGGAGATTCGTATCCGCTGCCGCTCGTGCAATGTAGCTCGGTCTAGCTTATCAAAGGTAGGCACTACACTTGTATTACCTACTCTTGTATCAGTTTCGTTATAACAATGCCGGGAACGACTGTTTGTCGACACAGACGTATTTACGGCATGTCTTATAGCGGAGGGAAAACGTTTGGCTTAGAAATTAGGAAGGAAACAAAACATAGTAATATTGTTGTACAACAACATCGTGACTAAGACAACTTTTTAGTTAGCAAAAATGGATAATTAAAAATATATATTTAACTAGTAATATTTTCGATTTCGTTCGCGTCAACTTTAGTTTTAAAATACCATAAAATTATTATTCTATAATCCGTGATATAGTTAAAGCAAATATATATATTTACTAAACTAATTCTATCAATCTTTAATATTTAAATTCGTTAATCTGTTATATATACCTATATGTATATTTTCTGAATTTCGGAAACGGCTCCAACGATTTTCATGAAATTCAGCATGTAGGGGTTTTCGGAGGAAAAATCGATCTAACTACATTGTATTAAAAAAAATCTTAAATTGACATTAAATATAAAATACTATTTTTGCTGTTATTTGTAAAGTTGTAATACAGTACAGACTTAAGAAGTCTAAATACCCGGAATCAAGCCCCAGTTATCACCAGCCTTTTTACTTTTTTTTAATTTTTTTTTATAATTGTTAAAAATCTTGGTCACCAAGTTACTTATTACCATTACCATTTAGTGTTACTTCAAAGCCTGCACAATTGAAAGTAAATTCCTAAAAAAAAATTCCTTGATTATTTTGAAAAAAATCATCTTTTCCTCTCGAAAATTGGTAACGTATCGCTAATCTATTTACACCTATTGATAATGTCTACATCTAATACAATCCATATACTCCCATCCCAGTATTATTCATCACGACGTTATATTATTTTGTAATCCGGTGTGATTTTTTCCCATCAACACTGTTTCGTGTCAGTTAATTGAATGTGCAGCGAAAGGGTTCCGCCCTTGCAAGATTTATCTCGCAGTCCTACTCTGAGTTAAGCCACATTTGATAGATTTATCGAGATTATAACAAAATAATTAATTATATAATAAATCAGGTGGAAGTGAAATGCTTTTGTTTAAAATATTGAAAGGGCACATATAATAATTATTTGACCTGTGTCAAAATAATTAATTACCGTCTACAGTCGGACGATGAATTGTTCTTTACAATAGAATGTGTTTTGCTCTGTTTCCAAAAGAAAAACGTGATTATTTTGATCCTACATGGCACCCCAGTGTATAAACATTAAAAATATGATATTTTTTATTATATCTTAATTTATTTTATTTTAGCCGTGTGGTATCCGGCTAAGTAGAATAGTACCGCCCTCATTTCTTACCGAAGTATCGTAAAAGGCGACTAAGGTAAGTCGACTCGCCGTGTGGTATCCGGCTGAGTAGAATAGACCACCCTCATTTCTTACCGAGGTGTCGTAAAAGGTGACTAAGGTAAGTTGACCCACCGTGTGGTATCCGGTTTAGTAGAATAGACCACCCTCCTTCTTATCAAGTTGTCGTAAAATATGATGAGGTAAGCTGACGTCAGGCAGGCGGCCGGTCGTATAAACGCAGTCAAATCATGTGACAGCATGTTTATAATATGTTGTACCGACCCCACTTAGAGTGGGATAAGGGCAGGAAGATGATGATCTTACTTTATTTTATTTATGTATCTATATTGTTGTGCAAGGCGACGTAAATGGACATTCCAAATGAAATTTTAAGGTTCAACATATAAACTCAAAATACAGTCTCTATATAGGGTAAAGTGCCCAATTATTGACACTTTAAGAATGAGCGTATAAAAAGAAATATATAAGCGTTCCACAGTGTTTCAACTATTTTAAGATGTTGCCAGTAAAATCAAATTCTAACTAGGATATTATTTGTTATTGAAATTATGATATTTATCGAATTGCAATGGTTTACCCAAATATTGACACAGAATTCCCTATTATCAGCAATTCAAATTCCAGTTTATTGACACTCTTCAGTATTCAAAAATACTGATGAAAACTAAGTAAAGCACACAGATGGGTACCTTATTTAAGTTTTTATGTATTAAAAGAAACGATTACATATGTAAAACAATTTAATTGTTAAGAAAACGATAAATTATTACTTAACTAATTATGTGCACTTTTTCATTCAGCTGTTTAGTCGCCATATAATATTCATTGCAACCTAATAATGCCAAATTAAGAAATTATGATATTATCTTATAAAATTGGTACAAATGGTGTTTAGTGTTGTTATTTTCTTATTTTTGGAAGAAAATTGCTAGGGTGTCAATTAATTGGATAGGTGTCAAGAATAGGTTAGCTTACCCTATTTCTAAAACAAACCATAAAACAGAATAAGCCTTCCGTTCATACGTGCCAGTAGGTACTTATGTCTGCTTCCCCGAGGACTATGTTCAATCTATTGAGTGCGGACAAAGCCGTCGGTTAATATTGTAGCTCATTGTATAGTTCATAATTTAATGTATTAACTACTAGTTATTCCCGTGACTTTGCTGGCGTCAACTTTAGGAATAACATTCATGTCTTCTACCTTTATTCCACTTTAAGTGTGGTCGGTGCAATCTGTTTTTCTCTTCCATTTTCCCCCTATCATTCGTCAACTCTAGCGCAACTCCTTTTATATGCAAGTCATAGTTTACACAATCTAAGCATATCTTTGTAGGCCTCCCTCTAATCACATATCCATCCAAATTTATATTAAACACTCATTTGGTCACATAATTACTTTAGGGATATACCTATATAAGCCCAGTATATAAGCAATTGTACCAAATTTTCAATATCACTCCAAATCATTTATTGCGTTAATAGCGCTAAGTAGGTGTGAGATATAACTTGTACATTTTTGCAGTAGGTGTTACTTAGCGGAATTTCATAGTACAAAAATGCACTGCGTTCAATGCGCGTTAATTATTTTGCTATAATCCTCGTACAAACTCAAATTATAGCTAAGTAATTCTATGATAACTTTTGTAATATTATAACCGTATGGTATTCGGTTGAGTAGAATAGACCACCCTCTTTCTTACCGAGGTGTTGTAAAATACGACTAAGGTGAGTTGATGTCAGGCATGGTCGACTGACCCCACTTAGAGTGGGATAAAGGCAGTAGAAAGATGATGAACTTTATTAATAGTACTCCAAATGATTGTACGTGAAAACGTAACAGACAGAAAATAAGAGATAGGCAGACCGAAAAGCGGACTTTTGCAATCATAAAATTAGTATGAAGGTACAAATTGTATCCTTGCGCCACAGACTTTTGATAGAAAAACTTGGTTGCACTTCTTTTAGATGTTAGAATATGTAACGCGCCACGTTCCGCTCGTAAGTCGAACTGCCGGAGGCGCGGATTAATATTTGATCACTTGGGCAGGTGCGAGGCTGCAGTACGTGGCTCTAGCGAACAATGCCTTCATAACTGTGTCAAAGCCACTAAGAAATTCCGGTTGGTTTTGTTGCAGAGAGAATAGTTTCCTCAATGTTTAATGTGCGTGCTTTATGTCCTATAAGATTATATATTTTACTGTAAGTTTCGTGGTTCTAAGAATCACGGATTACAGAAAAATAAAAATTATCATTAAATTCAAATTGAAATTCATTTATTTTACATAATACACTTACAATAAGATGTTACAATTATTGATTCAGTGTAATTACCAATAAATAGGTATGCAAATGTGATAAACTTAAAATTATAAGTTTTTAAGATTGACACAGATAAAAAAGAGTTTATTTACATATATTTAGATGAAATTAAAAATCACACGTTTTAATATAGATTTTTTCATGTCTTTACATATGCAGCATATTACAGGGGCTTAATCTGAAAATAACAGTTTACCAAAATCATTAAAGTCAGCAGTATCTGGCTGAATAGAATAGACCACCCTTATTCTTCCCGAGGTGATGTGAAAGGCTACTGTGATAAGTTGAGACCAGGCAGGCGGACGAGTATGCCAAATCATGTGATAACATGTTTATAACAGGTGCCAAGCCAACTTAGATTGGGATAAAGGCAAGACGATGATGAATTAAAATTCGAAAGATTCTTTATTCAAGTAAACAAGTGCTTTTCAATCGTCAACTCTACTGCTGGTTCGGAAAGTTTTTTCTACCAAGGAGAGACAGCAAGAAACTCGTCATTTACTGTTTTGAAAATATAATTCGTTCAACTGGCCCGTTTGACTGGCCCGTTGGAGCAGTGGGTAGTGACCCTACCTTCAGCTCCGCGGGTCGCGGGTTCGATTCCCGCCGAGGGCCAACATTTTCTATAAAAGAATTTGTTGGTCTTTGAGCCTGGGTGTATATTTGTATTTAAGTATGTATTTAAAATTATATAAGTATATATTCACCAGTTGTCTCTCTGCCATAACACAAGTATTAAGTTACTTACTTTGGGGACGGACGACCGTGTGTGTAAGTGTCCCATATATTTATTTATTTATATTTATTTAACTAGCTGTAGTCATTACTGTCTTGCATAGATATATTCTAGCATTTTCATCATCTATGTAATCCTCAACCGGCTTTCTGTATCAGCCTCTAATTTCATTATTATTTCTATTACACTTTTACGTCGTAGACTTTATAGCACGGTGTTCTCATGATAAAGGGGTAGAGGAATACTAGGTTATGTTTCAAAGACGGAACACATTAAAACGATTATGTCAATAGGATTATGCATGTTAAACTATACTATAGTTTATTTAATGGAGTCGCTCAGTATGTTTAGAGTCCCAATATCGCCAATTGTCTTTAATCACACGAGTTTTTCTGCCAACTGCGACATTACTTGCTGCCAACTGCATATTACAAGTTTTAACTTATTCCGTGTCAGGGATGCTGAGCTATTGCGAGAGATAAACTACACTATATTGGTTTTTGTACGAGCTATAATAACAGTTAACTTTATATTTATTAATATTCAGAATATAAGAAACTATGTAAAGAAGACAAGTCATAGGCATTATGTACGTTTCTGGGGTTTCAGATATAGCCTTTACATTGGTATAAGAAAAATGTGATAGTTATTTCTTTTTAAAAGCTTTTATTCAACTTTAAATGATGTATATATGAAGGTGGAATCTTGAAAGTTAAATTTGAACTACTTCCCGGTGTCCAATTGAACTGAAAATATTAGATACTATGTAAAGTACGAAATTCCAGGGCATGAAGCATAAATTTGTGTCAGAATTTTTACACAAAATACAAATAATCCTTCACAAAGGTATAAGAAAAGCGTGAAAAACGTATCTTTTCAGGTATATTAACGTAACAAAGACACTTTAAAACCTACCGAGTATTCGCTTACTTTCTTTAATAATTGTTATATATATAAAAAACTAGCTTTCTTATGTTTATGGGTGCAAACATCAAAGTAGACCATAACCTCAAATTTTTGCAAAACTTTGCATTTTGATTTAAAATGTTTTAATTTTTTCATCATAGTTTTCAAAAAGATAGTGACTTCATAAGTCATGGCTCTTTTTATTTGAATATAAGAAGATATCTATTTAACATGCATCTCCTGTAATCTAAAACGTGGGGTCGGCACAACATGTTATAGACCTGTGGTTACATGATGATATAGCTACGTATTTTACGACCGGTCGCCGGCCTGACGTCAACTTAACTTAGTCGCCTTTGACGACACCTCAGTAAGAAATGCGGTGGTTTATTCTACTCAATCGGATACCACACACCGGGTCAACTTACCCTTTACGAGAATTTGGTAATAAATGAGTGTGGTCTATTCTACTCATCCGGATAATATTTTGACTAAACAACGATGTTTACTCCGATGTTTATTCCAATATTTGGAAAAACAATTAATCCAAGTTTATTCAGTACTAAAACAATGCATTCGATACGTCGTTTTATCTCAATTATTTACAACTCCGCTGGGAGCGAACATTAGTCAAAGACTGCAAAGGTTAACATACCTAGGAGTTTAAAACTAAATTTCTCCTCGCAACATTACATGGACCCCTCGGGACGTATCCGAATACCTTGACAAAAGTTAATATCTTGAGAAGGCCTCCGGTTGGGGCTACTAACGCAGCGTTTAACAACTTTTATGTTTAAAATGGTAAGGCACATACTCCCCATTTTTTATCGAATTTACTGTATGCTGTTAGCTCTAACAGCTTTTACAGCGTCACTGGGCGGGACGGACGAGCGCAGAAGCATCGTCGAAGTTGCGAAATGCGGAGAGTAGAGTGAAAAAGCTCTACTAGCGTCGGAGTACGTCATCCTAAGGTTGCCTCCTGTGAGGCCGGACCATGGTTTAGGGCGAAGTGTAATGGATGGCTTATAGTATGACGATTAGTCATCATGGCGTCGGTACTACTCCCCAGTTATATATACTCAGTTAGAATAGATATTTAGGCAGGAGATAGGTCATCCCAGTCCGCCGTGTGGTATCCGGCTAAGTACAATTGATCACCCTCATTCCTTTCTTAGGTGTCCTAAAAGGCGACTAAGCTAAGTTACCTTCAGGCAGACGGCCAGTCGTAAAAAAAGCCAAATCATCTAACAAGATGAATAAAACATGTCATGTCGACGCCACTGAGGATGGGATCAGGAGATTTATAGTAAATAACTTATCACAGTCTTATTTCTAGCCGAATTATTACAACTTCCTTTCTTTAATAGTTGCGTACTAAAGTACGAACTAAGAACTAAGTAATATATCTATACGATGGTTAAAGTAAAAAAAGTAAGTAAGTAACGGCCTGTTACTGTCCCACTGCTGGGCATAGGCCTCCTCTCTCCGTTTTTGGGAAGAAAGATTGGAGCTAAAACCTACCACGCTGCTCCAATGCGGATTGGTAGGTTTCACATATCCCTAGGATTCTCTAGAGATACGCAGGTTTCCTCACGATGTTTTTTTTCATCAACAAGCGTGTGATAAATTGCAATTATCAATTAGACAAATAAGTTTTAATAGAAAAACACATTGGTGTCTGCCCGGGTTTGAACACATTATCGTCTCTAGATATTCACACGGTCGCACCGCTGGGCTTGATGCGATGGTAACTTCGGTTTAATAAAACAAGATACTACACCGCTACTAATTTTATTTTAAGTATATACGATGCATAACTGTCTTTTGGTCGTGTGCAAAAACTGTGTGTCATGAAAAAACTGGTGTTGCCCGTGTCCTCAACAATGTAAAATAACAAGTTGGCGGCACTCGAATAGTGTAAAGTTACCTCGGGCATCATCATGTTGTCAAAATACATTGTTGTCAAAACTTCTTAGAATTTTAAATATAAGACCATACCACATTTTGAGAACATTTATTGTACTTCAATCCTATATCCTATAGGTGATAGTTCCATGTCTTGGCTTCATTTTCTTTTTCTTTAGTCGTCAATGGACGTCTATTGCATGATATGTCTCATATTCAGTCGCACGATACGACCATGTTTCGACGCATATTTCGACGTAAAGTATTTTTTTTTCAGTCCTGTCTTCTTGAGATTCATGATCTTTTTCCTTTACTAGCGTAAGTTACTAATTTTTAATACTCCATAGACTTTAAAATACTAGGTTTTACATATAAAGTTTCTGTTTGTGAAATAGACCAGTAAATTGAGATTTGTGCGTAGCTCATGGCCCCAAACGTTAAGGCCAGTGCTCATTCGCATAGTTCACAAGTGGCCAAGTGTTTAATTGCACAACCTTGGCCCAGCCGAGCCGAATTTACGCGTCTTCACGTGAAGTGGAGCGCATTCCTTCTGATGGGTCACTCATGATTCCTTTCAGAATTAAGAGCCCTGTCTTATGCTGCAATAACTACCATGAACTTGTCCCACTCTAAGTGGGGCCGGCACAACATGTTATAAACATGGTGTCACATAATTTGGTTACGGATTTTACGACCAGCCGCCTGCCTGTCGTCAACTTAGCTTAGTCGTAGTTTACAACACCTCGGCAAGTAATAGGGCGGTCTATTCTATTTAACCACACGGCGGGTCAACTTATCTTAGTCTCTTTTTATGACATCTCGGTAGAAATCAAGGTGGTGTATTCTACTCACCCTGGCACCACCTTACCTTAGTGGTTTTACCTTAGTACTGTTTTACAGAATCTCGGTAAGAAATAAGGGTGGTTTATTCTTTTCAGCCGGATACCTCACGGTGGAATACCTAGCTAACATATAAAATAAAAAATGTGTATAATCCATCACTCACAAAATCACAGTACATAACTGAGGGTATTATAACATTTAGGCTAATGCGAGCAAACTCGCCGGTACAGATTGTTTCATTTCCGCAAAACGATCTGTCATATATACCTTGAAATCTTGACTTGTCTGCTCGTATTTAATGATATATCTTGCGGTTGCAGGCGCTGAGTGTAGCGGGGACGAATCTCTATCAACCATTGAATACGATATAAAACAACTTTCTACTTTCATTTTATTTATTAGCACGCCATCGTAATATCCATACTTATTAATACGAATAATCCATACTTTAGTTATATCCAGTTATAATCCATACTTATTATATAAGAAAGTCCCCAAAAGTATATGATCGAGAATCTCGAAATCTACAGATTTTTTAACAGTTTTTATTAAAAAAAGAGTGTAATTCATGAGAAAAATTTAATAGTATAAGTTAATAGTACCTGGGTGACAGAGCCTTGCTCGGTCATTTTTAAAAATGATGTAAAAAAAAGGAAAAAAAACATAATTGAAAAAATAATAGGACATGTGGCGCTCGATCCTGGGTATTTTCAAATCTCTAGACCGCCCGTTCCCCAAATGAACTACCATGACTTTACGTTTGACCGCGAAAAATTGTGATTGTATTCACCGTAAATTAAAAAAAAAAAATTGGTGCCCGAAAACAGGGATAAAACGACATTTTTTTTAAATAAAACTTATCTCCCACAAAACCCGTTACTTGCTGAATTTCAGGAAAATCATTGGAGCCGAGGGATAAAACGATCTTTTTTTATATGAAACCTAGCTAGATCGATTTTTCTCTCCTAAAACCCCCTAGATGCTGAATTCAAGAAATCCGTTGGAGCCGTTTCCGAGATTCCGAAAAAATATATATATATACATTCAAGATTTACTCATATTAAAGATACAAGAGACTTAATAATAGTGTAGTGGTAATGTATTTATAAGTAGGAATACTGATTGTATATATTTCAAGTCGTCTAGCTGATGTCGCAGCGCCGTCACCGCAAGCTTGGAGCGCGAAACCGGCAGATGCCTCATTAAACTGCTAGGTTTGAGCACCACGACAAACACGGTCTACACTTCATTTACATGCTTATCTACACTAATATATAAAGCTGAAGAGTTTGTTTGTTTGAACGCGCTAATCTCAGGAACTACTGGACCGATTTGGAAAAAATCTTTAGCAGTAAGATAGGCTATAGGATATTTAATATCACGCTAAGATAAATAGGAGAGGAGCAGCAACAAAAAATATTTTGAAACGGCAAAATTTAAAGCGTTCCTTGTGTGCGCTAAGTAAACAGTGAAAGCTATTAAAAAATCATGTATTACAAAATTGTTCCATCATCAATCATTATCATGTATTAAAAAAGGTTCGAAATAAAAGTACGCGACAGCATATGTCTAGCTTTTAAGGTTAACCTACTTTAACTATTTTTATGGTTATCAAAATACTATTTTACGGTTTTAATCTTTTCACGCGGGCGGAGCCGTAAATTTATAAAGTTATACATTTATATGGTATCCGGCTGAGTAGAATAGTTCGCCCTCATTTCTTACTGAGTTGTCGTAAAAGGCGACTAACGTAAGTCGACTCGCCGTGTGGTATCCGGCTGAATAGGAAAGACCACTCTCTTCCAAACGAGTTGTCGCAAAAGGTGACTAACCAAATCAAACCTGGCCAAATCATGTGACAACATGTTTATATCATATCATGGTATGCCGACCCCACTTAGAGTGGGATAAGGGAAGGAGAATGATGATAAGTTAAATATAAAGTGGGTAAAGGATGGTGGGGTAATTTTTTCAGCCGAATACCACACGGCGGATTTGTGTTTACATTAATAAATTTAATTAATCAAATTATATGTTGTTTATATAGTTAATGCCCTTTATAAATAAATAAATTTGTATTTAAAACATAAATATGTTTTCTATACGAAATTAAAAAAAAAATGATTGTTTACGACATTTCCAATTTAATACTCTGACAAATTTTTCGCTTACGGTGATTAAAATAACAGATACGTGTATGAATGTGATTTATTTGCACGGTACAATTGTTTCAATCCGCACTATCCGTCGAAACATCCACACCGCATAAGTCACCGCGTAATCGCTATCGGAAACGGAAAGTCCGCCATATTGTATGCAGAATCTGTCCGTCCTGCCTTCCGCACCGATGCACCTGTGAATATCTACTCATTATCAAACACGTACAACGCAACGCAAATTAAATCGATTTACTGAAGTAATAAAACTCAGTTTTCAACATTTAGTTGCAGTTTTAAACCATAACTGGATTGAAGCTCTACATCAGAATTTGTGGTTTATATAGATACAAATAAAGTCTTATTTACATTGCATTTCATTACAGGTGACCATTCGAATTATGTTCCATTCAAACAACATGGAACGTCATCATTGCTTGTCAGTGGTCAATCAGTTAAGAGTGCGGAAAAATCTAGTTTACCACCTTGTATTAAAGTTGAATTCTCAATGAATTTCTTTATAATATATATGCTTAAGTTTTATTCGGAATATGTAGGTATATATTAATATACTTGCCAATACCAATTAAGCTATTGTCTACCTTATTTGTATACTGTTAAAATTCATTTTAATAAGATCATATTTAAAAATTATATTCTTATGACGGAGCAAAAGTCAGTTACGCGAAGTCATTCGAAATTTAAAAATGAATTAATTATATCAAAACACTTGAAGAAATATTGATAACAAAGCCACGGAAAATACATCAAACTTCTTAAAATTTATATTATTAAATTTAAACTATCGTGAGTAGTTTTCATAGTTATTGTATAGAACCGGCTATAATCACGTCTTATTCTATCGGGTTAGCCCGACTAGTTTCGAACCCATCCGGGGCACTTATTCATGAGCTCTTTACACGACGTAATCGCGGCGGGAACTGATACATTTTACTGATTCTTAAAATTTATATTGTTAAAAGTAAGTAACTGCGACAACGCTCAAGAAACAATTTAGCTACTTAAGAAACAACAAATTTACATTTCTATTTCTAACATATACATTATACTGACCATACGTTAGAAATTTAAATCTTGGGTACCTACATACCTCCTCAGCAACCTACCTCAGTAAAGTATTTATCAATAGGTATTATTTAACGTTTTTTTTTTAAATAAACACGATTTTTAGAGATCAATTTCCGTACACGCCATTTTAATCTTGGTCTAAATAAGTAAATACGGTAAAGCTAAACAAGAAGTGCGAGGGAGACAAAACTAAAATGTTTTTATTTTTTCCTGTTTTTCAATAAGCTCTGCGCCAGGTCTGTCAACCATTACAATTATAAATTATTATATTGAAATTTAATATGACATTGCAGTTATGTTTTTGTTTTTTATTTGAATATCAGTTAGGGACATAGTCAGATGGCCAATGTAAAGACGTCAACGCACACTGTTCGGAAATTTTTCTCCACTATCAATTTTTGACATGATTTCTAGTTTATATAATATAGTATTTCTCTCCTATATTTAGTTTATTAATTCGCTTATAAAAAAATTATTTTGCTGTAATCGCCGAATACCGAATGAATATGTTATGCAAACAAGATTTGAGATACGAACTAAACTGCCAAACACCTCGTCGTGGTCGTGGATATTGGTGTCATCTGCAGCGTTTATTCGTATCTGTATTTCCAGAATTTTATAGAGATATGCAAGTTCCTTCACCAAAAAGGGTGTGTTAAATTGCAAATATAAATAATGTTAGGCACTCATTACCTTACACGCCATTTTAATCTTGGTCTAAATAAGTAAATACGGTAAAGCTAAACAAGAAGTGCGAGGGAGACAAAACTAAAATGTTTTTATTTTTTCCTGTTTTTCAATATGCTCTGCGCCAGGTCTGTCAACCATTACAAGAAAAGGGAAAAATTCAATTAAATTCTATTTATTTTATTCGAAATCATCATTCTCCTGCCCATACACAACTCTAAGTGGGGTCGGCATAATATGTTATAAACATAAAGTAAAAAAAAAAAAAAAAAGTTGTCACATAATTTGGCTATGTATTTTACAACCGTTCGCCTGCCTGACGTCAACTTACCTCAGTCGGCCTTTACGACGCCCAAATTTATCTTATAGGTTGAAATGATCAGTGGATTCATTTAATGTCGTTATTATCGGTATGTTAACAGTTGGGTAATCTTAGGTTATATGTCTATCATTCTACATAGTGCGTAGTTACGTACGAGATAAAAAGCAGGCTCGTCAGTGGCAGCGGCAGTCATTGTGCACCTGCCACTCTTCTGTAATTAATTATCCGGCCCCCATCACCCCCCCGTACCTTGTGTTGTGTCAAGGTGAAGCATTGTTTTGGACAGGCCGCCGTAACCGGTACACTAACGGGAGGTTAACCAAGGGTTAGTTGAAACTAAAGGCATGTACTGTTGTAACAGCCATAAGTAATGGCAATTGTTTATTTAAATGGAGCTTTGCGATTTTGTCGTGGAGTCTATCTCCTGATGATGCTTCGGTGCGGGGCGAAAGAATTGTTTAGTTTGTGATAGTGAACGTATGTAGTGTTTATGTAGAGTGCTAGTGGTGGTGGAGGTTTGTACATGTGTCTTTACGAATCCTGCATGTATCAGGTATGAAAATAGATTCCACTCTACATTTAGCTTTATATATATTTTCTATTTTACTTCATCGCGGATTATAGCAAAATAATTTTATTATTACTTTTGTATTATGGATCTCCGCAAAGTAACGCCTAATTCTATAAATTATATTTAAATGGAGAATGTGTTAATTGTATATAAAATCTGGCTATACTTAAGTTGCAAATATCGAATTTGCCTTGCCCTATCGGGAATTAACGAAATAACAAAGCGAATATAGCAATCAGTCACCAAAAAGAAAAGTAAATTAGATCAAATAATGCGATGATTATAGTCCAATAATTTTATCGTATTTGGTAATTCCACATTAAATATGCAAAATAATATCAAATCATATAATTTTCAACATAAATCTTATCCGATTTCATCTAATCAGTTTTTTGGCATTAATATCCAAATTTAATTCTAAATAATGCGTTGTGATAACATCGTGGGAAATCTTGGAATATATTTAACCTAGCTAGAATAGACCACCCTCTTTATTACCGAGGTGTCGTAAAGTACGACATTGGTAAGTTGACGTCAGGCAGGCGGCCGGTCGTAAAAACGCAGCCAAATCATATGACAGCATGTTTATTACATGTTGTGCCGACCCCACTAGAGTGGGAAAAGGGCAGGAAGATGATGATATTTAACCTAGCTATTCACAGAGTAACATGGTTTATGCTGCAAACCTTCTCTTTAAATATGAGAGAAAATGCTTGTATTACACAGCAAATAGAATAGTAGAAAATCGAGAAAAAAAATGTTCTAAAGAAGCTAGTTAGTAGGAATGGTGCAGCCTACCCGTCAAGGTGTGGTGTCATTGATTAACGATGTTGCAGACGTGTTTATTGTGCGAACTGCGGAGTCACGCAGTCAGTCAGTCAGTCACGTCACCCGGGACGATATTGGGGGGAAATTCGGGACGGCGGGAACTTCGTGAAACTTATTGAAACATTGTACTACCAACCACGGTAAAGCTTTAAATTAAATATGTTGCAAAGATTGTCTAAAAAGTAAGATACGGTTACCTCCGTACTTATATGTCGCAGTCTGTCTGTCTACCTACGGGTTATGCCTTCGAATGAGCTTTTTTTCTATTGCTCGCTGAGTGACGTTCAACTTTCATTTAAAGCCCATAATTGATAGTTCAGATATCTTTATTTATATATAATAACTTAAAACTAAATACACTGGACTTAAACTATTATTTTCTCTTAATACTTGGTTATATATAGCTTGTTAGCATAGAAATAAGGAAGGAACATTAGAAGTGCTCTTAGAATTTTTACGAAAAAATTAAATATGACACTGTTTTGTTTTTTTTATTTAAATGGCAGTTAGTGACTTAGCCGGTTCTACGTGTCATAACTAGGCACCACGCGCAATTTGAAGACTTTTGTGTGCCATCGATTTTCAGCATATTTTCTAGTTTACATTAAATATTATTTTGCTCCTAAATTTAGTTTATTAATCACTCTCTTTAACTCCCCTCTCCTTTTTGGATAGATGGGTTGGAGGTTATACCCACAACGCTGTACAAATGCGGATTGTTAAATTACGCAGGAACCTCGAGTGTCTATGTACCATTGCATTTCTAGAATTCTAGAGATATGCACGCTTCCTCGAGAAGTTTCCTTCAAAAATGGGTGTGATAAAGTGCAAATATGAATAATATCAGGAACTCAACAAAGTACCTTGTAATTCTATAAATCATACTTGTATTAAGCACTTTAAAACGTTTTGTTTCTTTCACGTTATTAAGTGCCAGGTGAAACAAAACGCACTAAACTACGTATGTGTAACGGTGCGAGTGACAGCTGTTATGTGCGCGTTGACAGCTTCACAACTGTCAGTGGTCAGGAAGTTATGATTTAAGCCGGCACAAATCATGTACTGGGTGTGAATATTTTTAGACCTTCCATGAAAGAGACGTCACATCTATCTATCACTTAGTCTTTGAAGGTTTTATAGAAGTAGCCGCCGATTGTTATATGTAATGACATATACTAAAGTAATTAATTATCTTTAATATTTAAATGAAGTAATCTTGACGTCAGGCAGGAAAATATGTAGCCAAATCACGTGACAACATATTTATAACATGTTGTGCCGACCCCTCTATGAGACACGAGAATGTTGTTTTAAATGAAATAATCTTGTTATAACCTGAATTTAGGAAACAGCTCGAACAATTTTCAAGAAATGAAGCATGTGAGATTTTAGGGGGTGATAAATTGATCTAGCCACGTTTTATTTTAAAAAAAGTCGTTTTGTCCCTGTTTGCGAGCATTAAAAATAGATAAAATATAAATTGTGTACACAGGTGAATTTTGTTGTCATTTGTAAAATTGTAATAGCTTAATAGGGAACGAAATTTAATACATGTTATGTGTATGAGGTTTTGAGGGTGATAAATCGATCTAGCTAGGGTTTATTTAAAACAAATGTTTTAAATGAGTTTCTGTATGTCGTGGCCCGGCTAGCGAGCAATATGCCCAAAGAGTTCAAGGATCCTCCGTTGGCATACTCAAAATATTTTGAGTATTATGGATTGAGTAAAGTATCGCCGTCCATGGTACGTCCATTGTAGAACTTCAAAGTCAATTAAACATGTGTATGTATATCACTAAGTACATGTAAAGTGGTACATCATCGTGTCCAACTCGGTGAAGGCCCGCAGCGCTGGTGCTGTGTCCGAAACAGTTGGTCAACATCCGAACAGTTTGCACTTTCCAGTCCAAAAGTTGCCTGTCGGTGACATTGTTTGCCAGATGACCTACAAAACGTATAGAATAGACGAAATATTTGAAATATTACGTTAATTTTGTGGTAATGATCCCGTGTGGTATCTGACTGAGTAGAGGACCACCCTCATCTCTTACCGAGGTATCTACTAGGACTAAGGTAAGTTGACTCGCCACGTGGTATTCAGTTGAGTAGAAAAGACCATCTTTTTTCTTACCGATTAGTCGTCAAATACGAATAAGTTAAGTAGGCAGGCCAGTCGTAAAATACGTAGCCAAATCATGTGAGAACATGATTATAACATGTTGTTTTATTTAAAAGGTAAAGTGCAATTCTTCGGAAAGTTTAGGTTAATAGTACATTACCGTTTTATGTAAATTGTTGGAGTGTTTGCGCAGTTGTAAAAAAACTCGCCTGCTACGAACTTTAGTTGCGTTCGCCGTGTAAACCAACAGAGATACATTCAAGTAATGCAGTAGAGAATTGTAGATCTACAAAAATACTACATAAAAGTCCGCGACAGCATGTCTCTATCTCTTATGGGTAACTCACAATAACTACTATGTTCCAAAATTCAATTAAGTGCATTGATTTCGATGCAGGCGAAGGCGCAAGCACGAATACTCAGTGGGTAGCCGCTGCATACAATCGTCTCAAGGTCGTATGGTGTAGAGATCCCATGAAGAGACCTATGATCAAAAATGGACGTCCATCGGTTTGATAAGAGAGAAAATAATCAATTTTATAAAAAAATGTTTTATTCCCTTTTGCACTGGGTATTTTTTAACATATTTGTAAAACTAAACAAACCTACAATGTCCTTTCTACATTGACAATGGTCTATATCGATGATTAGACAAAGGTCGGCTGTGACTCGTGACTCGTGACTCGTGAGCCACTGAGCTGCGAACTGAGATCTGTTCATGACGCCCCACTTTGCCTACTCAAAGTATTCATTCGCTCGGACGTTGCGATTTTCATAAATATTTCAAAATCAAACTCAGATTTTGCTTACGATTTGCTTGATTCAAATATGCCACGTAGTATCCTGCTGAGTAGAATAGACCATCCACATTTCTTACCGAGGTGTCGTAAAAGGTTACTATGTTAAGATGATGTCAGGTAGGCGGCCGGTCGTAAAATAATTAGCCAAAACATGTAACAACATGTTTGAAACATGTTGTGGCAACTCTACTTAGAGTGGAATAAGAGCAGCAATATACTTTATTCAAATTGTCTTTAGAAAGCATTTAAAGATCAAATAGCGGTTCCACATTGCTCCTTTGAAAACAAACCAGCGCTTGACATATCTGTTTCATTTTAAACTTTATAGAGCATAACTAGTAATTAAGTATATGGAAAATTATTCACAAAGCAGATAATTGAACTTCTAATAGTGTTATTGATTTAATGTCCAAAATGTGACTGCCTTCCTTCCCTTTTGTTTTAGCTGCTTAGGCCTGAAAGCGACAATGTCGCTTTCAGGCCTAACGCATATTCTTATACTTGTTTTTAAATTTAAACAAACGCATATTCTTATACTTGTTTTTAAATAATTTTTTGCAAGCACTTCCGAGTCATCAAATTCTAATGAGGGTACCACTGGCCACGCAATGTGATCTTAACGAAAGAACCAGTGAGATTATGAGAAAAAGTTTTTTCACAAGTGGATGAAATTCAAAACCAAATTTAACTGTTCGTGCTAATATCATAATTGTCTATATGTCTGTAACACTAACGCAAAACGCAACTTACAGCTAACGCAATATTGATGAGATGTAGTACAATTGAATATATAAGACTAAATCGTTTGCCATCGAGAACAGAAAAAAGACAGCACATAATTGATAGTACTAAAACATTAAAGTTGACGTGATTACAGTTGAGGGTTCAGCGTGTCATTTATATAATTTAATTTTTTATTTTTGCAAAAGTTAAAAAAAATAACTCCAAAAGTCACCATGTCACAAGTATATTTTTTAATCAACAAGACGTGTGTAATCACCTTCAGCAAGCAAAGAGATTCAGCTTCAATTAGTTCGTCTGCTCGCCAATGGGATAATTGCATGTTTCTGAGATTACTATCCCCGATACACTGACGGCACGTTTGAAGAATGCCTTTAGCAGATTAGCCGAGTCAACAGAGCTGCTGAGGATATTTAAATTGAAACTTTGTACAACGGATAATTGCCAATACCCATACGAAAAACAACCGATAATTATGTGTCGTTATACTTAAATCTAAAAAAAATATAGCTATCTTTATATATTAACTTTGTATATATAAATATATTTCATGTAGCTGTGGTAGTCCAGCGGTATCACCGTGCGCCTCTTTTGAGAAGGTCTAGGGTTCAAACCCCGGGCAGGCACCAATGAGTTTTCTAGTAAAACTTATGTGTCTAATTGATAATTGCAATTTATCACACGCTTTTCGGTGAAGGAAAACATCGTAAGGAAACCTGCATATCTCTAGAGAATTCTGGGGATATGTGTAACCTACCGCATTGGAGCAGCGTGGTAAGTCTAAGCTCCAATCCTTTGCTCCAAAAAAAAACGGAGAGAAGAGGCCTATGCCCAGCCATGGGATAGTAACAAGCCGTTACTTGTTATGTCAAAATTTGAACTTAAATTAAACAAGCAAAGAAAATACAAAGATTTATTAATTTATAGAATTCGGCGTTACTTTGCAGAGATCCATAATACAAAACTAATATTAAAATGTTGTATATGTTTCAAGTATGAAAACGGATTGTCCTCTACATTTAGGATTATATTTTACTTCATCGCGGATTACAGCAAAATATTTTTATTATTACTTTTGTAAAAGTTTTATTATTATTTTATTTACAAGCGACTTAGTTCGCTTTGTTAATAAAAACGTCTCATTTAAGACCCTGTTTAATATTTACGAAGGATATAGTGAAACTCAGTTGTACGTTTACGTCAATGTTTCCAAAAATGAATAATAAATAACAGATAAACTTTCGTATTTCAATCCCCAGTATATTTCAGTAATCAATGCAACAATCCATTTCGTGTAAAGTAAGGAAGCGGTATCTTAGAATTCCACTCCTAGGCAATAGGTTTTCTCTCTCTGTTTAAGAGAGAAGGATTGGAGCTACGATCTACCACGCTGCTCCAATGTGGATTGGTAGGCTACACATATCCCCAGAATTCTCTAAAGGTACGCAGATTTCCTCACTATGTTTTCCTTCACCGAAAAGCGTGCGATAAATCTATACTAATATTATAAAGAGGAAAAATTTGTATGTATGTTTTAACTATAACTTAACTGTTTGTAACATAAGCTATATTATGATACATAAAAAAAGGATCGTAAAAAAATTGTCATAAAAATCTGTCATCGCATGCGCTGCGGAAATTTTTATATATTGATGATATATTTAAGAAAAATAAATCTATAGTACGACTTTCCACTGCCATGAGATCGGTATGTACGCGCCTGAAACCGCGGGATATTACTAGTTGCAAATATAAATAAGACACATAAGTTTTAACAGACAAACTCACTGGTAATCATACTAAGCCAATATCATTACACGTATATCTCAGTACTGATTGCGTGGAAGTAATCTCTTCAAAGAAACGTAGCCAAGTTTAACAACTGGATCATGTTTAGAATAAATACATTTGCATTTTATTCCAATGCATTATCAGCGCAAAGCACATCATAATCCTGATTTGCGTTCGTTCGGGTAAAAAACATTTCATTGGGCTCATTCGCCATTATTAGCATACACTATGCGCCCCATATTTATCACCTATTTATATAATTTTCTGGGGCCCGTTCCGCCGGCGGATCGCTTGAGGCGGGACGTGCGTCGCTTACAGCCACCCTTTTTAGCTGAATCAAGGACTTTCGTTGGCCAGGGACGTAGTTTGGGAAAGAACTTATTAGTACCAGTTTTTTATGTATACAAGCGACATAGTTCGCGTCGACTTGTGTGTTAAAATACCCTCAATTCTGTAGTTTGTGTTTTTCAAAATATTTCCATTATACTCGTATGCCCGGCGAACTTATGTCAAAGTTTTTTATATATAGAAGTGATTTAGTTCACGTCGACTTTAAACTAAATTATGTGATGTGTTTTTTCACGTTTTCCAATAAAAAAGAGGAATATTTTTTGCCATATGTTACCCCAGTATATAAGCAGCAATTGTTCTTAATATTTCCAATATTAGTCCAGCTTGAGTATAAACAGACAAGCTGATAGACACACAGACAAACTTTTCGTATTTATAATTTTTAGTCTGGATTGCCATTGACCATAAACTTTTAAATTAATTGTAAATGTCAATATTTCCAAGTTTCGTAATATATTAAGATATTCAATAGATTCGTGATAAGTTACTAAAGATAAATATAAGTTAAAGTTCTTTTAACTTTTATTTGACCTCAGTTTGTATAGTTATGTATTTCTCTTTTACATTGTCTTAATGATTGTTTAGTTAATACAATAGTTTAATTAACCCTCTTATATACAATATTAAAATGTTTCCCTTTCCAAAAGAAAAAAAGGGAATTTTTTATATAAAAGCTTTTTTTATATAAAGATTTATATTATCAATTGTACCAAATTTCATCAATATCGTTCCAGAAAATTAGCCGCGAAAGCGTTACAGACAGACCTTCGTATTACTAATATTAATGGATACTGCTGAAAAGTCATCCCCACAGGCCGAGTGCGTGCCTGAAGCCAGCACCTCTCCTCTTTTCATTCCATCCCATTCATTTCTTCGGATAAACTCTAATGAATATCTTTGAAACCTCTCGCGTGATACAATAGTTTTTTCCCTCCCTTTTTACGCGCGGCCCGATTACTGGGAGTGTTGCGAGCTGTAAATAAAGATACTCCGAGGGCTGATTAAGACTTCTCAAGTTTTTTTACTAAACAAGATGTACCCGCGACTTTGTTCTCGACATCTTAAATGTCAGTATAGCGTCAATTATATACTATGCGTCACGAGAATATTTTTACCCTATACTTGCTTTCTTACCGAGCTGTTGTAAAAGGCGAATAAGGTAAGTTGACTCATCGTGTTGTATCCGGCTGAGTAGAATAGACCGCCGTCTTTCTTACCGAGCTGTCGTAAAAGGCGAATAAAGTAAGTTGACTCATCGTGTTGTATCCGGCTGAGTAGAATAGACCACAAACTTTCTTACCGAGGTGTCGTAAAATATGACTAAGGTAAATTGACGTCAGACAGGCGGCCGGTCGTAAAATACCCAGCGAAATCTTGTAACAAATTATTTATAATATGTTATACTGACACCATTTAGAATGGGATAAGGGCCGCAGGATGAAGATTATGCGCGAATACAACAGTCGCGATGAATCGTTGCGGTCACGTTGCTATCGTAACGATACTTTAACGGAATATATAGATTTTCCTTACACAAAAAATAGTTTGTTTTTCCGAGATTCACCTGTCTTCACTCGGCCGCAAGCCATCAACCCTATTATTAGTGAGGATTTCCAAATCTTCGCCTCGGCACGATATATGCAAATGGTGACAAACAGCCGCCTTCGTTTACAAACGCACAATATACTTTTATGGCTCAGGAAAAGCCGAATCCTTACCACCACAAGGTAGCATATAATCAACCTGAATTGAACGTTCAGGGTAGGAATAATAAGGAGTTTAGGGGCGAATAAGGAGGTCTGTAGTGTCATGGTGCGTTCGAGATATTGTTTCACGTGTTTTATGAGGTGGGTCGAGATTTCACGGGGCTTTTGTCGGGGCATTTTTGAGTGTTTCCTTCGAATGTAATGTTTATTTGTTAGGGTGCAAGTCGGTTACGTTCGATTGCATGTAATTCATACCCACTGAGACATTCATATTTATAGCGCGGGGTGGCCTGTTTATTGAACTTTCATTATCCGGAAATGTTCTATGTGTATTCCAAGATTTCTCGAATATGATATTATACGAATATCGATTTAATATATACAGTCGTGTGGTGTCCGGTTGAGTAGAATAGAACACCCTCATTTCTTATCGAGATGTCGTAAAAGGTAACTTAGGTAAGTTGACCCACCGTGTGGTATCTGGTTAAGTAAAAAAGACCTCTCTCTTTCTTACCAAGGTGTCGTAAAATAAGACTCAGCTAATTTGATGTCAGGCAAGCGGCCGGTCGTAAAATACGTAGCCAAATCATGCCGAGCCCACTTAGAGTGGGATAAGGGCAGGAAGATAATGAGGATCGTTTTAATATATACTAACCTAAATAAACCGGCGATTGCATTCACAGCAACTATCATCCTCCTGCCCATATCCCACTTATAGTGGGGTCCGCTCAACATGTTAGAAACATGTTACAACACAGTTTTTTAGCAATTATGTTAAAACATCCTCAATTATATATGTATTATGAATTTTTGCGAAATAAAAAGTGTTATAAGGTCGGTACTTATTATGTGAATTATTAAACTATTACCAACTCAACGTTTTTTGGAAGAAAGAAAGAAAGATATTTGTTTAGGCAACTATACATTATATTACGGATTTATAGAGACGAAGTCACTCGCTCGGATTCAAACGGCACCGTAAAAATATATCTAAAATAAAATCTAAATAAGCGAGTCTGAACGTTCGCCCGTGTAATGGTGTTATCTTTGAGGAGAGCTCTCCTCTCTCCTTGTTTATGGGAACACGCGTCGTGTCCTCCTGCCTGCCCAACTCGTCGCCTGTCATATTTCTTATTTCAACTCTTGCATGCACTTCTCAAAGTGTAGTGTTTGATTAACATAGTGATAAAATATAGTGAAAGATTTTATGCAGTGTGGTATCCGGCTGAGTAGAACAAAACCACCCCCATGTGTTACCGAAGTGTTAAAAAAGTAGTGTTTTCTTTCGTCTATATACTTAACTATTTAAATATTTTTATTAATTATTATTATGTTAGTTTACGTTTCTTCTTTTTTTAAACATTCTTCTATTAGGAAAGTTGTCTACTAGAAATCGTTGTATATCGATAAACCGCCTTATTGTATAATTTCCTAAATATTCATTTTTATGTTCTGGCGATCTCATCTTCCTGCCCTTATCCCACTCTAAGTGGGGTCGGCACAACATGTTATAAACATGTCACATGATTTGGCTACGTATTTTACGACCGGCCGCCTGCCTGACGTCAACTTATCTTAGCCGTATTTTACGACACCTCGATAAGAAAGAGGTCTATTCTACTTAACCGGATACCACACGGTGAGTCAACTCGCCTTAGTCGCCTTTTACGACACCTCGGTAAGAAATGAGGGTGGTACTATTCTACTCAGCCGGATACCACACGGCGGGTTGACTTACCTTAGTCGCCTTTTACGACACCTCGGTAAGAAAAGAGGGTTGTACTATTCTATTTAGCCGGATACCACACGGTAAATTATTTATATACTATACTATACTTATAATTAAACAAGGTCTTCAAAAGCTATCTGTCTGTATGTGAACAATTTTCTCAAAATCTACTGCACCGATTTTAGTTAAATTTTTCATTAAAGGTTATGCAATTCTTTCGGAAGATTTCGGTTAATAGTACTTTACGGTAATACCATAACCAATAGAGTACAACGTAAACCATCTGCAACAGTATGTCTCTATCTCTCATGTTTACCCACATTAACACTTTTACATTCACAATTTGAATAAAATACACTGATTTCTACGCGAGCGAGGCCGCAAACACAGTTAGTATTAAATAATAAGAAATGAGCGGTCAGCGAAAGGTTTGAGAAGCGCAGCCCCAATCCTTCGTCCATCGCAAATTTCCCTGGCAAGGCATAACGCAAAATAAACAAAGTGTTATTGTTGCTTATTTTCATAAGTTAATAGTCGGTCAACGATAACAGCGGACCCCCTCGGACGTTACGAGAGTTTTTTTTTATTATTTATGTAAATATACGTCTCCGAACCTGATTGCTGCGTCCTCCGTACTCGGCCGCTTGGTTTTAGGAAAATTAATATTTTACCGAAACATATGTCGGCTAAGTCAGGGAAAATAACTACGGCTACGTTTCAGTAATTTTATTTATCTTATTTTTTTCAGGACTTATATACAAGTAGTACATGCCAGTCCTATAGTCCAGCCCTTATCCCACTCTGAGTGGGGGCGGTGCAACACATTTTAAACATGTTTAAATGATTTGGCTAGCTATTTTACGACCAGCCGCCTGCCTGACGTCAACTCACCTTAATCGTCTTTTACAATATCTCGGCAATGTAATGAAACGACGCTTGTTTGTGACTGACTTTATTATTTGCTTACTTTCATAAGTAACGACTACAGGTAAGAAATAAGGGCGGTCAATTCTACTCAGCCCGATAACACATGGCGGGTCAACTTACCTCAGTTGCCTTTTAAGACATTAGAGATTGTTACTTAATGCCGAGCAAAACCGCGAGGATGCGTTAACTAAACGTTAACAAAAAGGCCAATAAATAAGTCTCCTCCAGGAATATCATCCAGTCCTGAGCCGCTGAGAGCGGTCGTAATACGCAGTTTGTATTCATAGGCGGCGAGCTGCGACATACAGTCCTGGATTTCGATACCGTTATTGCGAAATGGTTAAAAGTTACTCAAAACAAACTAGAATACGATTTAATAAGTAGAATTTAAAACTTTCTTCTTTTTCACGATAAGACTGGTGCCTAGCTACTCTCATCGGATTTATAGCGAAAGATGCAACCTAAGGTGGACCGCGCTTCCAATGAAGGGCCTATTCACTCTTTTTGTTGAAGGTATTTAAATCGTAGGTATCCGAGAAGATAGATGCATAAAGAAAGATGAGCCTAACCAATTTGTACGAATTTTTGGCATATTTATTTTATAGGTAGCGGTGGAGTCCTTCATGGTGTCTTGTAAAATAGTAGAAGCTTCTAAAATTTTATTTTATTATAATAAAAAGGTATATAAAGGTGTAGGTAGCAAGCAAGGTCGCTCAGTTTTTGGCACTTTTAAACTAGTGTCTTTGAGATTGACAATGACAAAAATATCAAAGACAAAAGAAGTAATTATATACAAAGTTGAACTGATTTTTCAGTTTTATTATAATTTTTCCTATATATGCATCAAAGAACATGCAAAAGTCAAGAGTTTTGGTCCTTATCGCTTAGAGCCCACAATACTTTTGGCCAATCTTCGTTTAGTGCTATTGATATTTCACGATGATTTAACATTAAATAATAAGCAAACTCGGGTTAATTACTAAAAATATGATCGAGCCAGTAATGAAAGAAGTTTGTATGTCAAATTTCAACCAATAAAATTTACATCGGAGCACCATTCGTCTAAAGTGAATGTAAAAAAAGTACACAATAGTTACTTTTATTGAGGCCTTTAAGGTGGATGAATATAAAGTGGATTTATGAGGATTATGGGGGGGGTCTCCGAGAGGGCGGCAGGGGGTTATAGCCTTAATCCCTGAGAACGCGGTGCGCGAGCGAATTGAATTGGTACTGATATGGAAAGTCTCGCGTGTGAGTAAATAAATACAGAGATCCGTGATTTAGAAGTCCCATCCGCGGGATCAGTACCTTTCGTCGATGGTATTTTTATTCAGGAGGAAATGTATTTGTTACAACTATGTTTATATTTAAAAAAGGTAGGAGACGAATTTGTATGGTTGAGGTAAGGGCAAAAGGACAAACTAAGAGCTAGTTCAATATAAATTTAAATGATTCTTAGTTCAAGTTGGCTTTTACAAGCAACTTTTGAATCGTCAAATTACAATGAAGCTACGACTGGTTCAAAAAGGTGCTCTTACCGAGAAGGACCAGCAAGAAACTCGACGGTCACTCTTTTCAATAATTATTTCTATAATATATAATTGTTTGACCAATCAATAATTAAAATTTAATCTAGTACAAAGCTGGTCGCAACTTAAATCTAAGCTTTCTTATCATCAACATAATCCTAATATAAAAAGTTTCATGAATAAGTTTTTCTTTAATTCCTTTTTTTTTCAATCCACACATTAGCACACTCTACATTTAGCATAATATATATTTTCTATTTTACTTTACCGCGGATAATAGCAAAATAATTTTATTATTACTATACCTGCCATTCAGCGGTAAGTATAACTTACCTACTCAAACTCTTAAAAGAGAGAGTACATCTACTCTCAGAAGTGCGACAGTGAACTGCAACTTAGTAACTCCCAATACGTACATTGTAAAATATATCAACATGTGCGCGTTATTATGTTTAAGATAATCTCAGAACCTGCGTCCAAGTAATTCTGCATCGGTGATATAATTTACAACAAAAATTCGCCATAAACATTCGTCAGGAATATGAATAATATTTAATAGTAGTATGAATAGCGAGTAGGCGTTTAATGCGTCGCACTGCGCACATTACACGGCGAACGACCGAGATACTGGTGGTATTATTTACGGCTAGGGGGACCACGCGGCCGCGGAACCGAGGACGAGTCCAGAACCAGACAACTGTATCTTAATAAAGTCTACTGGCACCTAAGCAAATGTAGGATTGAATATTGTTTTATTACTGTCAAGTTTAAAGATGAAGGAATGTGGTAAGTGAGAAGTTTAATGTTTTTCAAATCAAATCAAATCAAAATAATCTTTATTCAAATAAGCTATTTCAACACAATCTATCAATAAGCACTTTGGAATCATCAAGGATCAATATGATTAATGAAGCTACAACTGGTTCGGAATGTTGCTCTTACCGAGAGGAACCAGACGAATGAAAGCATGTGGATTGAGAAAAGCAGTGTGAATGCAACATAAGATGTATGTAAGATTCTTCTCTACTTTAATTCCGGTTAATCTTAAATAGAAGGGTCACTGGAAGTTCATTAAAAATATTAAAAAGTTTTAAGACTTTTTGATATTTTGCTCCACGAGTCTATTTTTTGCATCTCAAAATGTACTTTTTGGAAAAATTGTGCCATTGAGGTTATTCGTAGATTGAATCGACAATGTTCAAAGCTGTACTAAGACATAATAGTAAAGTGACGTAGGTTAAAGCAGTTGGTTGAATATATAAACGCCAATAATTTCTGATATCTGTACTCAAAAAGGTAGTAAAGTTAAAACAAGCGGCATTTAATGGACCAGAATTTGCTAAATAATTTTTTTTACTAAATACACTTTTTGTATTCAGAAATTAAACATGTCCCAACCAAATTTAAAGACCATGGTGTGCCTATTCACGAATCGGTGTCCTCTACGACGTCGCGATTCCGTGCATTTTTATCGACAATTATCATTTTGCATTTCTTCCTGTATTGCCGCACTTTGTTGACATACGTATAAACTCAAATTGCACCCTTAAATATGTTTACGACTTTCGTATACATTGTATTCTTCCCCGACTCTCATACCTCTATAAAAATACAGTTGAGCATACAAAACCTGGATTTGATGACATTGAAAGTACTAAACAAATTTAGTTTATAAAATTATATTCCCTACAAAGTTAAACATGACAAGTCCCCGTTGTATAAAGTATACAGAGAAACGAAGTAAGACCTCCGTTATAATCTTACAGAGGTGAAACTTGGACGCTAGACGTATTCAATAGCGGAAAGCGTCACGCTTGACCGGTATCGGTTTGGTCACAAGTTGAGCGTTTCTGGACAACTCGGTGTTGCACAAAACCCCATGCAGGGCGACACCAGATAAAAAAATAAGAAAAATAACAGATTCAACTTAGATCCTCCACGGTCCTCAAATGCAGGGTAGGTATTTATTTATGTAAATTTGTTAGTAGGAACTGCATAAAATGAACTTCGACGTCCCAAGGGTTTGGAATTATCTCGCATCAGAAAACCCAGCGTTGGTATACCGCCTACGAGGTTTACTTTCTTCTAGACTACAAATATGTCGAGAGGAGTCGCGAAATCGAAATAGTATAGAATTGTGTAATGTGGAAAATTCTCGTAGAGACTTCTGCTCAGAAGTGGACCTACATCGGTTGAGGAACAGAGAAATGAGAGAATGGTTACTGTTACACAAAGGTGAAACTATAACATGCACCATGCTCCTCAAATGTGGAATGGCAGTTAATACATATCCCAGAAAATCTCTAAGCATATCCTCACTATTAGCTTCACAGTATATTTTAGCAACATACTTTTTAAGCATGAGTAACTAAAATAGATAATAAAATTTTGTAAAATACATACCACAATACTGTAAATTACAACATATAGGATTGTAAAATACATAATACAGAATTGCAAAATACATAACACAACATTGTAAATTACAACATATAAGGTTGTAAAATACGTAATACAGGATTGTAAAATACATAACGCAATATTTTAAATTACAATATATAGGATTGTAAAATACAAAATACAGCTAAATGTATAATTAAATTAATCTAAATAGATTATTGCGATAAAATAGGTAATAGAAGTTTTCTAATGACGACACCAAATCCCACTTAAGGCCACTCCACACTAACCCCGGGCAATTTCAAGTTTTATTCACAATCGTTACCATCTTAATATTCAATTAGCCGTAATTGCGGAGATGAGGAGTGATAGACAGATTAACGGCCCTACACATAATTCATTACGGAAATGGACGCCGTTATGGACGACAGTAACTTCTTTTACAATCGGTGTGTAACCGCCTTAATGGGAAGAGAAATGGATTATTAAACCTTATAGGTTTTGCACGAAACTTTGTCCGCGTTGATCATTTGCAGACTTCTTCGATATTAAGAATTTCCTTAATATTACTAGAATATTGGAAACCAGCATTAGTTTTGCAGATTCAGAATTTTTTGAGCGATATTCCTTTTTGACTGGACCGTAAGCGCAGGTTGAGATGATCCTGCTTCAGCTCCAGACGACGTGGGTTCGATCCTCGCCGCAAGCTAAAAATGCCTAAAAAACCTATTTGTTGATTTCGTCGAGTCTGGGTGTATTAAATTAAAATTTTTTTATATTTGCCAGTTGCTTGTCACCTATAACGGTATATAACTCTAAATTATTCTAAATCTCTTCAATAACAGTCCAGTAGATTAGTCTAAACTAGTCTAGGTGATAAATAACATAGATCACCTTCTTATTTACCGAGATTTTGTAATAACGATTAAGGTAAGTTGATGTCAGGCAGGCGAGCGGACATAAAATACCTAGCCAAATGAAAACATGCTTATAACATGTTATGCCAACCCCTCTTAGAGTGGAATAAGAGCAGGAGACCAATGGCGTGTCTCACTCAAGGCATAATATGTTTTGTTACCCGTGTGTAAGCGAATCGGCTGATATCGTATTATATGTAATGTATGAATAACAAATTCCAAATGTAATATTCGGTCATTGTATAGTGCTCACATTATCTAAGAAGTTAGGTACCGAACTACTTCAGTCCCCAGCAGCCACCGGTGCCCCGTCACGATCCATTAAACTGTACTCGATACTAACTCCGCCGAGCACGCTAACTACATTAAGATATCTGAATCGATACGTCTCACCGGCCGTTGACTGTGAACACAAATTCAAATTCAAAACATTATTTGTTCAAGTAGGCTAGAATAGAAGAAATTTTTATAATTATAGAATTTAGCGTTAGTCTGCAGATATCAAATAATACACAAGTCAAGTTAAAACGCTTTTAAAAAAACTAAGACAAAGCTTTTAACGTAATTTCATGTCCCCAGTGTTAACCGTTGAGGAGTTCCCTCGTCTGGAACCAAGCCTGAAATAGCATCATGTCATGATTATCATAAATATGCATTGTCGTTAGAACTGGACCAGTATGTAAAATTTCAGCTGAACACCGGAAAGCAGGTCAAATTTATCTACTACTAGCGGCCTGCCCTTGCTTCGCACGGGTATAAAATATATATCCCATGTCAGTCAGTGTAAAAAAAATGATTAAAATCGATCCAGTAGTTTGATTTATTCATTACTGCCCGTCGCCCGCAAGCGTTAAATTTGGAGAAAAACAATTTCCTCTCCCTATACCAAGACGATTTCCTGCTATCTTTGGAATATCTAAACTCATATAGTACATTTTTACTTATTTACTTTTACATTTTACCTATGTATGTTATTTTTACAATTAATTACAGAATGTCTTTAAACAAACTCTAAAAGATTCGAAGTGCTATAGGTTGAAGCGTCGCGTCCTCACGGCATTTTAAATCTGTAATATCTCCGAAAATGTTCACTTAAATTGCATGCTGTAAACGGCCATATTGATCTATATTAAATCAACAATTTATTTAAGGTACTCAATTGGATAAGGATTAATGCTGTATTGTATTAAAATTGCTTCAAAAATATGGCATAATTTTTCTTAAAAAGTAAATGACAAAAATGCTATCGTGGGTTATCCATAAGAGATAGACATATACCATCGCGGACTTTTCTGTAGACCTTTTCAAGATGTACAAATACTTAGTACATCATTTTGATAAATCTCGTAGGGTTTAGCCTGCGTTTGCATTGTAAGCGGAAAAAAATGTAATTATTTACAGAAACCTCAAAAATTACAGTATTTCTCTACTTCGTATTGAATGTTATTATACGTACTAACCTTCCTCTGGAATCACTCTATCTATTAAAAAAAACCGCATCAAAATCGGTTGCGTAGTTTTAAAGTTTTATGCGTACATACGGAAATATGGACTTTGTTTTATAATATGTAGTGAAGATTCTACCTTCACATAAATACAGTGTAAGTTAAATAATTTAGCTATTAATTAAGCGTTACTCTACAGAGATCAAATAATACGAAACTATCTATTATAAAATATTGTCACTATCTCTTTACGAGAATCTAAGGAGAAAAGAGGCATTTGAGCACCATTTTAAACCATATAACGCGGGCATAGTATTGCAAAATTTAAAAACATCCATCCATCCATATCTGTACATCATAAATGAAAGTCCGTCCGTCTGTGTTTTCAGGACTAAACTGCTGAAGTAATATTCATGAAATTTAGTATAATTCAAGCTTGACAAATAATATTTCACTTGTCAAGCTTGAAGGGATAAAAGGAAAAGTACATAATTAGTTATTTATCTGAAGGTATTTTAATTAAGGGTATGAAGTGGCGGATAGAACTTGTGTAAATAATTGAATTTCAGTTATATAAATAATAAATTCGCAGACCCAGACCGGTGATGTGTCGTCCATCAAACTATACTCGTGCTAACTAAATCATAACATCAGCATGGGTACGATAAACAAGCCTTGGGAACTAAGACCTGACACCTCTGGCAAGCTAAGCTATAACTTATTTTGTCTGTTATCAATAGAATTAATTCACATAATGAAATGATGATACTGTTACAAACATGCGTAAAGAGTTCGTAATGCATATACTTTAAATTGAAAGGGAGCAGTTTACACACATGCAAAGAGACGCTAATTCTCTGGAACATTCAGATTGTTTACTAATCGTATTCCGTATCCCCGCTACGACTCGCAAATAGTCCTGAATATTCTTGAAATAGGTTATTTCACTATATAAGCGGTCGTATCACGCGCCTCGGCATTCAGTTGGCGAACAGCGACCAAGGGCGAATTAAAAAGCGAAAACAAAATTGAAATAATAGTAAACTCGGCTTTGTTATCGGACAACGGACTGCATAGTGATTGTAAGTAATAATTTTCTAGTAAAACGCTGAAAACGTTTATGTAACGAGTCAGGTATTTTCATTTAAATCCACTAACTCCGCACGTAACAATACATTAAATTAATAAAGCTGGATGATTGAGATCTAAATTAAGTAATGTCCCATATATTTATTACATATTTTTTCATAATTCCGCAAAACTATTAACCATTAAAATTTAAGTTTTGGTGGCAGCACTTGTACTTAGTGGTACATACAATTTAATGCAACTATCAGAAATTTCGGCTCATGTTGCTCATTGAATCTCCTATTGATTTAATACAAAAGAAACAATCGGAGTATGAAAATACGCAACCATATATCTTTAGGCAGTTAGTGGGTGGTCAGCCTTGCCAGTAACACAGTTAACTCGGACTATACGAGCCGGCGATCGAATTATCCGAAAGTCTTAGACCTCACACAAACTAAGTTAAGTGTTTCAAACACGCGAAATATCTTTTGATTATTAACAAATTTAATATCGTATCTTATTTGAACGATCTATTATTATTATATTTTCTAAGGAGATACAGTTAATCGTTATTAACAGTGTCTTCTTAAACAAGGGGCCTAAAGTATTCTTCAGAAATTACAATAAAATTAGTTTGCTGTAATTCGCGTTTGTTAAGAGAATCTATATAATGCTAAGTGTATGAAGCAGGCAACATTCACGTACCTTATACATGCAGTACAATTCTCCACGCGTATCACAAAAAACAACACACACACACAAATTATTAGTATTAGCATCGTACTGTCCTTATTCCACTCTAAGTGCGGTCTGCACATAATGTTAAAACATGTCACACGATTTGACTACGTCAGGTCGCCTGCCTTACGTCCACTCACCTTAGTCGTATTTTACGACACCTCAGTAAGAAAGAAGATGGTCTATTCTTCTCAGCTGGACACCAAACGGCATTTGATAAGTATGAACGTCACTTATTAAAATTGCGTTAAAACTTTCTGTAATATTATGGAGAAAATTGAATTATTTGCAAATAAATTCGCTCTAAGAATGCAAAGATTCACAGCGGGTTCAAGATATCTGAACAAAACAAACAGCATCCAGAAATGCAAAGAAACACAAAGCCAACCGCAGCGCGATCTCCGCTGAGATAACGATGGTTTGAATGGCCCTCAACTCATTACGTGCCGATATCTTTCTCCAGGAAACCTTCCTTGCACTACGTACCCTCACCGTAAGTACAACAATATTAAAAAAGCAATTTAAATCTTCCTTCTATGACTTCAAAGTTCTTTTCGCATTGATTGCAAAAGCACAATGACGTTAAACACTTAATGAGCATACCCTAATTCCCTCGAAATCAAAACGTCTTACGTGCCTTCATGATGAACGGTGTAAGGAAGTTAGCCATGTTGTTCGTAAGGTAGAATATCGCGTGGACACCAACGATTCTCAGGAAGGTAATAGTACATCGTTCTGTAGGATTGTACAACCGTAATTAGTCATTAGCGACAGTGTAGTGGGCAGGAAGAGGCCTCGATTGATAGGACATGAGAGCTGCAATCTGATTGGTTTGTGTTTCTGATAATACAATAGTGTTACAATTCAATCTTAGATTTAAATCTTGAGGTATTTCTTAACATTTCCATAGCAACATATACTTCTAAATATTTTTTGAATTAAGAATTACTTTGGAGCAATTCATAATAGAGTAATAATATCATAATCATAATCATAATAGTATAATAGAGTAATAATAATATCGCTCTCTTAGTAATAAAGTGATCTAACTAAAAATGACGCTGCATCGAGTTATTCATTGTAATCCTTATTTCAATGTGATTTATAACATCACGCTACGGAATATTAAAAAAAAGTTTAGTGTTTTCTTGCTCTCAAGTTATGGGTGTCATATTCACAAGTTTTGTAGGCATTTTACACAAAACAACTTTTTTGGAATAGGTCAATTTAATACTAAGCATACGATATAATCCGTAGTAATAGAAATTATTTTACAACCGGCCACCTGCCTGACTTCATCTTACCTTAATAGCCTTTTACGACACCTCGGTAAGAAATGAGAGTGGTCTATTCTACTCAGTCGTATACAATACGGCAGTTATATGAAAAAGAATAAAATATTATTTTTTCAGCAAACTCCCGGGTGCTGTATTTGGATCCTACTGCCCCCAAAGAGGGGGTTTACAATTCAGCCATTAATGTGCATTTATTTAATTGAAGATAATTTCAGTGGTATTGGATGTCGATTATTGGTGATGTCGTAACAACGCATCGGCTAATCAACTAATCCAGCCATAAAACGGCCAGATCCACGTTTACATCCGTCATAATTCAGGCCGAGATCATAAATTAGCCGGATCAAGTGATTAACGATTGGATATTATGTTCGAACTTGTCTTAACGTCCCGCCCATTATTCCAAGTGACAGTTGCGATAATGTAGTTTATTTATTAGAACACAAAAGAATTTATACAGAAATGGGTAGGTCAGACGTACCCAACAAACATTACCTAACACAATGTCACATCAATTATCAAACATTAGCGATTTTGTCGTAAAGCCTATCTCTACGACAAAATCGCTGATACTGATTCGATTAGAGTTAAACGATCGTTTAGATTGTCGTAGAGAATGTGTATAGTGCATGTATAGTGTGCGTGTGTGTGTGTGGTAAACTAATCCTGCATGTTTCATCATCTTCAGCAGTTTTCGGTCCAATTTCGGACGTAGGCCTTTTCCATGTTTCTCCATGCTGTATATTTTTGTATTTTAAAATATAGAAAAACAGCGCAATTTGGAATCTGGATTGCGTGTATTTGGCACAAATAAAATATGTTATCGATTACAATAATCGATTAGTTAAAAATACAACAAAGATGGCGTTGATAACATGAGTATTCAAGAAAAATAATTATTTAATTCTTCTTAATATTCTAAATGATAAAGAAATGAAAGTTTGTTCACAAATCGATTAGTCGTTTGTTTCATCACTGTTGTGTTAACGCTTGACTATGCTTCTTTGTCTATGCTAAATATGTCATAATTTAAACAATCAGCAGTTTAACATATAAGAAGTTCACAACATCACTTTAACTAAATCTTTTATAACTCTGCTATTAGAGATGCTGCTAAATTTTGACTAATAGTTAACTAATAAAAAGCTATTAATTGGGCCTATTTTCATCTATTTACATCTTGAGCCCAAATTGTATGATACACTTCCAGGCAGCAAGAAACTCGGCGGTTGCTCTTTTAAAAATATAATTCTTATGACTAGTTACATTTAGTCATTACTGTACTGGGTCTAAACGAGCTATATCCACACATTCTTATCTTCTAAGTAATCCTCAACAGTATAGTAGGCTTTCTGGATCAGCCTCTTTTTAACAGTGTTTTTAAACTGATGGCTAATGTAAATGTAAATTAAATAAATTTTAATGTTAATTAGTTTCCTTTTCCCCTCTCTTAAGTCGTGAACACACTAAACTACAGCAAACTGAAGGCGGGTCTGATGTTAATTGTATGAAATAGAGAATAATAGCCATAGCAATGTAAGTCAGTTATCAATCAACGATCCACGTATCGGATATGACGGTGCCAAACCCATGGCTCGTAAAATCGTTTAATGCCCGTGCGATAATGCTCTCGCTCGTAAACTGAGCTCGATGGCTCTTGTAACTACTTCTGATCTCAAGGTGTTTGCTTATTGTTCGGAATCGATGGGAATCACTCTGATTGGCCATATAGGGGTTAATGTGAACGACTGTTTTGGAACAGTTGGAAATATATGATACTAGTGAAACCGCGACTTCGCTCCAACTTAACAAATTCAAGTTCCATATAATCAAATATCATCAAATTCCATAAATATTCTTATTCAAATAAACTTGTTAATAAGTGCTTTTGAATCGTCAACTCTACTATTGCTTCGGGTAGATGTACCTTCCGAGAAGTACGAGAAACTCGGTGGTTGCTCTTTTTAAAAATTAATTCTAATAACCAGTTCATGTCATGTGGTATGCGGCTGAGTAGAACAGACCACCCTTATTTCTTACCGAGGTGTAGAGTAGTAGTGTAGTGTATAGTAATGGACGACTAAAGTAATTTGACGTCAGGCAGGTGGCCGGTCGTAAAAAAATTGCCAAATCATGTAACAACATTACAAATTAACACTCACCTCACTTAGAACGGGATAAGGGCAGGATAATGAATTCTTATAGCTATTAATAATTAGTCATTACCATCTTGTACAGGTCGAAGCGAAGCTATATCCACGCATTCTTATCATGTATGTAATCATCTATAGTGTAGCAGGCTTTCTGTATCAGTGTCCCTTTAACAGTTGTTTTAAACTGGTCCGGTTGACTGGACCGTTGGCGTTACGTATTTTTGCAAGGCGCAAAGCAGGAGCCGTAAGTTTATGTCGGTACTTATGTCCTACTTTGTCTATTATATACATCACCATTATTTTTATAATTGTTTTATGTACAAATATAAAATTGGTTGAAAGAGTGAAGTAAACTTAAACTTCTCTAACAGTGAATCACGCGGATTTAACCTGTAAATAAATATAAGTTAACTATAGAGGATACTTTATTATTTAAGTTGTGAATCTCCTCTGCCTGTAGTTCTCAGTGCCCCGATATATCATTTTGATTAATACCTAGAAACTATTACGGTACATTAACAGCCCGCGGGAACATTTCGCTCCAGTCAAAACTTATTATAATCAATGCGTTGCGGACCCATTTCAGGTGGAGTAGAAACAAGGTAATATATCAAAGTTTGCAACTTAACCGAGTGCTAGGTGCGAGGGTATGAGTTATGCTAACCGCATACCCGCTCCGCTTGTGGCCCGTGGCATAGGCGGACGGCGTTTGTTGCTTATATATTATTATCTTATATAATATATAAATGATGAGAAAGAGATGGTTGGATTGTGTCAAGTATGATATGCATATAAAAGGTGTAGCACCAGTGTAGACGAATTATAGGACACAATGGAAGAGAAAAACATGTTGTGCCGACCCCACTTAGAGTGGGATAAGGACAGGAAGATGTATAATATATATATAAATATAATAATAAATAAATAAATATATAACTCTCTTCTCTTATTACTTAGTCTCCTGCACTTATCCGACTCTGAGTGGGGTCGGCACAATATGTTTCTCTCTTACCACTTATCAACTCTGGCACTACTACTTTTATATGTATATTATACTTTACACAATCCAACCAAGCCATTTGTTATTCGGCTGAGTAGAATAGACCACCCTCATTTCTTACCGTGGTATCGTAAAAGTTGACTGAGGTAAGTCGACTCGCCATATTGTGTCAGACTTTGTGGAATAAATCACCCTGTTTCTTACCGAGGTGTCGCAAAAGGTGACTATGTTAAGTCGACCCGCCGTATGGTGTCCGTCTCAGTAGAATAGATCACCCTCTTTCTTATCCGGTTGTCATAAAATACGTCTAAGGTATCGCTACCTCCTGTCACTCGCGCGTCTCGTTTGGCGGAACGCATTTATCGCGGGTGGACCTGTCGCGCGTAATTGAGTTAGCACTAAGAAACGGGAACGGCTCGCCGGAGACTTCAAGTTTTGTTACTTGTACCTAACAACTAGCGTTATTTACGAACGACACACCTTGCATTCAAATTGCTACACGAACTATGTATTTCAGGGTGAATGTAACAACTTGATACTGTATGTTAGTTTACAACTAAAATTACAAGAAATTTGACGCGATGAAATCGGGAACAACGCGATACTCTAATAAAACTCATTCAATTACAGACAGTACAGTACAGTACAGACGATACAAATGAACGGAGAAAAAATTAACAATACATAAACTGTAATACACAATTAAACGATCAACAAATCTCAAAGCAACGAGGTACGCCTTGATACTTTGGCTATTGTCTTTTTTTTAACTAAAGAGTGGCAAAACATTTACCGACCTACATAAAGCAAACGGGCTGTTAATATCCCACTGTTAGGCGCAGGTTCTCCCCGTTCTTAGAGAGAAGGATTGGAGCTAAGACCTACCACACTGCCCCAATGATTGGTAGGTTACATATTTCCCTAAAATTCTCTAGCATTTAGCAGATTTCCTTACGATATTTTCCTTCACCGAAAAACGTGTCATAAATTGTAATTATTAATTAGACACGTTAAGTTTTAACAGAAAAACTTATTGGAGCCTGATTTTTTGTACGGATGGACAATGACAGTTTATAAGCCGTTAGAGCATACTGTTAGTCCGAAAAACAGGCCAAAAGATGTTTGAAAGTTTGCTTTCGTATATCTTTCCACCGTCATTTCCTATTAAGATATTTTTTTCTGGGGAAAGTCTGAAAGTAAACAAACACGTGCCCCCCGGAGGTGTTCACCCCCCGCCGTGTCGGAAGCTGCCGGACAACACGCCGGTTATCAATACGGCTTATCCGGGTAGGATTGTAGTGTTTAGTTGGTGGGGCTTACAAAATACGGGCGCCGTGACTCAGCATACTGATGACGCTGTTTTTTGCCATTTTTTCATGTATTTGACTTGTAGCGTAAATGTGTGTTGACTCTCAGGAGGGGAGTAGTTACACTTTTACGCACACATTAGAATATAAGAGTCAAACTCCAATTTCTACGTAAAAGTATATGTACACATCAAACTCCTGCCCTCATCTCACTCTAAGTGGGGTCGGCACAACATGTTACAAACATGTTGTCACATGATTTGGCTTCGTATTTTGCGATCGGCCGCCTGCCTGATGTTAACTTACCTTAGTCATATTTTACGACATCTTGGTAAGGAGGGTGGTCTATTCTACTCAACCGGATACCACACGGTGTGTTAACTTACCTTAGCCGCCTTTTACGATACCTCGGTAAGAAATGAGGGTGGTCTATTCTACTCTGCCGGATAAGACACGGCGTGTAAAATTATATGTATACACATTATTCCTTATTCAATTAAACTTAAATTAATTCTGAATACTCAACTCATTGCTGGTTTGGAAAATTATCTCTAACAAGCTTATTAAAAACTAATCGTGCTTGCGGCTTAGCCCGCGTTTAATCAGTGTATTTAAATAAAATTTTGAAATAATTTATAGAATTAGGCGTTACTTTGCGGAGATCCATAATACAAAAGTAATAATAAAATTATTTTGCTATAATCCGCGAAGAAGTAAAATAGAAAATATATACTCCACGACCAAAATCGCAAAGCTTTGCGATTTTGGTCGTGGAGTATATCTCCTGACGATGCTTCGGTTGCGGGGCGAAACGATTGTTGAGTGTGTGATAGTGAACGTATATAGTGCTTGTGTATTGTGTTGGCGGTGGTGGAGGTTTCTGCATGTGTTTTTACGAATCCTGCATGTATCAGGTATGATAACCGATTGCCCACTTACATTTAGCATTATATATATTTTCTATTTTACTTCTTCGCGGATTATAGCAAAATAATTTTACTATTACTTTTGTTAAATTTTGAACTTAAAAGTGGCTTTTGTGAGTTAACTATAAGAGATAGATACATGCTGTTGTGGACTTTTTTGTAGTAATTTTATAGATTTATAATTCTCTAGTACATTACTTTGGTTTATCTCTGTTAGTTTATGCGACACACGCGACTGTAGCTCCCAACACACGAGTTTATTTTACAAGTTCGTGACTTCTTCGACACAATTTTCACTAAACGGTAATGTTCATTTAACCTAAATCTTCAAAAATTGCACTCCTTTTTGGTAAAAACTACACAGATATCCTTTCAGTAGATTTAAAAAATATATATTAAAATTTCGATGGTTAAGAGACTAGCGTCCTATAAGCTTCCATTGTATCAAATGTCACCAATATTTCAAAAGCCGATTAACTGTGGAACAGACAGACAGAATCATACACGTAATCACATAATATATCTGGTTTAAGGGATACTAAGCAACTTCATAAAAACATCCACTCCCGGCGGGACAATGTAATATATTCAATCAAGCAACGAATTTTTGTGTTTCTTACCCTATAACAATCTTAGTCCTTTTCTTTATTTTAACTAACTTAACTAAACTATTGGGATAAATTTAATTTCGCAAGTCTCTTATTATTTTCATATTACCTAGAAGCTCATTGATAAATAATAAAATCACATAAGTTGCATCGAGAAAGAAAAACCAATCAAATAGACTTTCGCATTGTTAATTAATTGGTATCATTTCCGAAAAAAACTTATTTTTAATTAAATTTAACCAAAGTAAAAAGAAATGTCTTTTTTTGTTTGTTTAGTATTTATAAAAATAATCATCTAATCAAAACGGAATCACTCAATTATAAGAGATTATATATTCAAAGAAATGGCAGCGAGTCTCGTTCAGTAATAACCGAATAATGTTTAAGTACACAACAATATATTTGATTTCGTTCACACCGGCCCTCTTGAGCTCTAAATTAAAAATAAATGACACAGAAAAAAAGCACGGGAGTCCATGATTTGATTAAATTAAGAGGAAAATACCTACGCTGAAAGGGCGAGGATTTCTTTCTTTTTTTTTTCTATTATTATAAAGCTTTTTTTAACGGCAACGGCTTCGCTCTGTAAATACGCCTATTTGCATGATTTTACTGTGCTCCCGCTCGAATGACTAGTAATATCGGACGAATGTTGTACTGTTTGGGTAAAACAATGTTAAGTTTTTATTTATGCTGTATTTTTATGTCCATACTAATATTATAAATAAGAAAATCGGTCTATGTGTGTGTCTCACGACTAATCTACTTGAGAAATATTGATAAATAGCTTTTTCCCGCTACTTTGTTCACGTGGACTGTTGTCGTGTAGGTCGATAATATGGCGCTTTTCAATGTCATCTTATTCCTGTAGAATTAACAGGATATCCATAGTCTATATGTGATTCCAGTGTATAAGGAATAATTGTTCCAAATATCATCGATATTGGTTCAGCTGATTCGCCGTGAAAGAGTAACAAACATACATCCTTACTCACACAGTTTTGTATTTATATTATTAGTAGAATAGGAAAGGATAGGATTTTTGATACAATTGGGCTTAAATATAGCGGGTAGGTATGTATTAACAATCGCAATTATAAATATTTTTTGCACCATTGGAGAAACCGCGGGGGTGTATCTACTAAAGCTGTTTATATATGACAATAAGTAAACACCGAGCTTCTAACGCTTCTCGTTAAAGTTGGTAAAATCAGAGCTACTATACCCGTATTTCCTTCGGGAATACGAAAACCATGATATTGTACATAAGTGAAAATATTTTAAAACTGAAGTTGACGCAAATAAAAAGTTTAAAGATTTTATACTTAACTATTTGAGGTTATTTGGTATGAAGCAACCTGTCCCAGTGTTACGTTCGCACAACTATTTTTGCACGAGTCTTAATTTCCCTCTCCCAAAACCTTTAATGCTTTATATCGCCTATTTTAGTTATAAAAGTTAATGCAAAGAATAAAATTCCTAGCCTACAGTCCAACAATATAAAATATAATAAACGCATTCACGAGTAAAATTATTTCCCATTAAGCCAAGTAACTTGACACGAAGTCCATTTAAATCCAAAATAATTGGGACTGGACCTCACTATAAATTCTTGCGCAACTCTAAACTTCGGACATATGGCGGTCAATTTGAACTCAAAACCAAGATAACCCACAACTGCAATAAAACCAGTCGTTAACGGTTAATTAGAGACGGGCTGAAGTTAACCCCGCCGCAATTGTGAATCCCCAATCGAGATAAAACCCAAAATCGATTGGTATGAATAATAGTCTTCGATTTTAATTTTCCCATGCTACGAAGAACTGAAGAAATTTATGATAATAAAGTACTAAATTGACCTAAATTTGGAAAACAGCCATTAGTAGACCCTCACTAAGTGGACGAACTACGTCAACAAGTTTGAAGGAAACTCCTGGATCCAAGCAACACTTAATCATGTGATGCGGAGATCTTTTGCAGAGCTGTAAACCACGTTTATCGATTAAACGAAAAAAGAAGAACCATCGGGTAACTAAAGTCAAAACAATGTATCTAGAAAAGGTACTGAAGAATCAATTGACGTTTGGACCTTAATAGGTAAAGCGACGATGTAACACAGTAAAATTAACGAACCCAGTAATATTAGAATATCTTCTGGCGTACAAATGATTTCAGAAGACTCGCAAGAAGACACTGAATCTAGGCGGCTAAATATCATGTGACATAACCCTTGTAAACCTACGAGTGGACATGCATTGAAAAAACTTTATACAACTATTGTTTATTGACTGGGTCAGTATAACAAAGATAATCATAGAAGAAAATAATTGTAATCATCATCGATAATGGGGTTTTTTAAGGGTATCGATATGGTATATCGCCGATTAATCGATTCCGATTGTGCAATGGACACGTCCCCGCAAATTCGTAATTTAGTAATATGATCCCGCGTGGTTCCACTATCGGATTGGGTGACTGATAAAGTGTGGTCACCCTCACCGCCGGCTATTGTACCCCAGAGAACACTTCTTAGTGGACAACGTAATTAATGGCTCGGAGAGGCCATTATTTTGTTATATTTTTTGATAACTACCTTACTACACCATATGTGGATATTTTTAAATATGTTCACATGTGATGTTTTAATTAAATTTGCAGAATAAATATTAGAACTTATAAACAGGAATAAAAATATTATTAATTTCATCAAAGGATACTATGGTACAATATAAATTCTAAATTATTGAATTGAATTGTTATTGAATGAAATCTTATTTAGTCTCTTAAAATTAAAGGTTATTACTTTCACGACGCTTAGTTTAAAATTTACTTGATTGTTTGATTATGCTAAGATGGTGGTATTTATTTTTATTATGGGTAAAATTTTATTTAAACTTCCATAAACATTGACAGGCACTGCATAATTTTTATATATTTATATTATAAACTAAATTTAACAAACACCATTAAATACACGAAAAACATCGTATCCAGATTACTTACTACCTTGCGACTCTTTAATTACAAAACATTGACTGTTAAATATAAACGATCACATGGTACAAATTATCAGGTGTTTTAGGCTACCGAAGCTTTCAAATTCTAATTTTTACCTTTTCAAATTGGCATTTACAAGTTCTATCGAGCAACACATTTTATGAAGCTAACACTGGTCATGAAAGGTCCTTTTACGAGGAGGATCAACAAGACTTTGAATCTGTACATCGGTAAAATATATAAATAGCATCCCTTTAGTTTTCTCTCTTCCCCGATTTTAATAGAACAAGTATCGCAACAGATCGCTCGTGTATAAATCACTGGCTGATCAAATCGCGTATTGCGACAACACAATAGGGTAAACCACATTTCTTGAAGAGGGCACGACATAAAGCATTTAAGATACAGATGTTATGACCTACATACTATAATAATACATTTAAATATTAAGCTATATAAGCAAAGATAGCAATCGTAATTTTTGTTATGTGCCAAAAAACATTCTAACTCCTCTTATCATCAATATCCTGCCCTTATTCCACTCTAAGTGGGGTCGGTACATGTTTTAAATATTTAAATGTGTTTTGGCTAGTTACTTAACGAGCGGCCGCCTGCCTGACATCACCTTACTTTAGTCGTCTTTTACAATACCTCGTTAAGAAATCAATGGTCTATTCCACTCAGCTCCACACAGGACATTTTATTGATTTGAATATAAATCAATAAAAATAATAATAATAATAATAAAAAATTAAAATAAATTAAAATAAAAGAAAATTAAAATAAATTAAAATAAAATAAAAATAAAATAAATATATAAGACATAGGTACACGGTGGTTCGTCCCCAAAATAACGTAATACTTAATACCGTAATAGTATACGTAACGTAGAGCATAACGTAATACTTGTGTTGTGGGTGACAGATAACAGATAAATATACAATTTTAAAATAAACACACCCAGACTGGATGCACCGGCAAATTAATTTTTGGTTAGAAAATGTTGGTCATCTGCAGGAATCGAAATTTGACCCCGCGACCCTCAGAGCTGTAGGGTCACTTTCTCCTACGCCTACGCAACAGTCAAAACCTTTATTTTTTAAATCGAATGTTAAGAAACTCCAAACGTGCTAACGTTTATTAAAGAGACAATCTTGCAAGTCCAAGAAAGCCGTGCTTTATAGTAGTTATATTACTAAGTCGCTTGTGTCAGTTAAACTGAACTTATTGCGCCGGATATTTACTCAAAAACACAAGTATCTGGTCCCAATCTTAGGTACCGTTTAACGGTTTGTTTGCTTACATAACTCCTAAAGTATAAGATAATTAGTGATAGCAGTGCCACTAAATGTCAGACGCCATTTTGTTCTAAACAACTCCACCGAGAGTTTACGAGCTATCCCGGAGGAAGCAGTTAAACGGACAGTAAAAATTTAATTCGTTTTCAAATAAATCAGAGGCTGTCCGGCCGCCATTATATGTCAAACGAGACAAGATTCAGTTATGTCAGGGACCCAACAAAAAATTTAAATCATAATTTCTCTTTTCACGACTTTTGCACTGACAAAATTTTAAATTGCTTACTTTATATGACAGAAAATTTACCTGTGACTTCGATGACATTAACAAAAATATTCAAATGCTATATTTACCCTTAGGTATATATTTTTTCTTGATCCCGAAAAAAAAATGAAAACTTCATTCATGTCATAAATAAACTTGATATATAAGCTTTAATTGTATAAAATTTCATCTCTATTGGTCCAATAGTTTAACCGCGAATGCGTGACAGATAGATGAACAATTTTTTCTCATTTATAATATTATGAATTCAAGTCTTCCTGGCGCAAATTCGAGCGTTCAATGCATATATAAATAAATATTAGAGAAATAAAATAAAAAATAAATCTCTGTTTACCTAGATCATTGCATTGAACGCTACATTGATAATTTCGCTAATTCTTTTTTTTGTTGTGTTAATATTTGCCGGAGAAAAAAAATATCGTGATTAGGTGTCGGGTAGTGCATGAGTTTTAACAAATTCTACATGTATCAGTATGAGAACGAATAATACACTCTACATTTAGCATTACATATATTTTCTTTGCTTGAAGCTGTGATGGCCCAGCGGTGCGACCGTGTGAATCTTTAGAGACGATCACGGGTTCGAACCCGGGCAGACACCAATGAGTTTTTCACTTAAAACTTATGTGTCTAATTGATAATTGCAATTTATCACACGCTTTTCGGTGAAGGAAAACATCGTGAGGAAACCTGCATATCTCTAGAGAATTCTGGAGGTATGTGTAACCTACCAATCCGCATTGGAGCAGCGTGGTAGGTCTTAGCTCCAATCCTTCTCTCCCAAAACGGAGAGAAGAGGCCTATTCTCAGCAGTGGGATAGTAACAGGCCGTTACTTACTTACTTACTTTTTTTATATTTTCTTTTATCGGGGATTAAAGCAAAATAATATTCTCATCAGTTTTGTATTAAAAATATGCTTTACTTAATCCCTATTAACTATCTATTCCGCGCCGCGCTGGTCTAAAAATATTTTTTTAAAGTTGAACAGAATTTTGAAAGCTCTTTTTAATAAAATTGCAACATTGTGAGGCATTAGCTTAAAGGGTCCCGCTTATTTTCGCCTCAAATGAAAAACCTAATGACGTGTTGTAAAAAAAACACACCCATTTGTTAAACATCAGCACCACACACGACTTGTATCACCGACGATTGCATTAATGGGCTATAAAAATATGTTTGTCTGTCTAAACCTATAAAACTTAACTTATTTACTGATTGAGTGATCCAAGGGAAAGTTTGAATAGTAAATATTGTAGAATTTTAAAATGTGGTATCCATCTGAGTATAATAAACTTCCCTCATTTCTTACCGAGGTATCGTAAATGGCGACTAAGGAAAGTTGACCCACCGTGTGGTATCTGGCTAAGTAGAATAGACCACTCTTTTTCTTACCAAGGTGCCGTAAAATGCAAATAAAGTAAGTCAATCCGCCGTATGGTATCCGACTGAGCTTAATAGAACAACCTCATTTCATACTGGGATGTCGTAAAAAGCGATTACGGTAAGTTGGCCCACCGTGTGGTATCGGGCTGAGTAGAATAGACCACCCTCTTTCTTACCGAGGTTCCGCAAAAGGCAACAAAGATAAGTTGGCGTCAGGTAGGCAGCCGGTCGTGAAATACCTAATCGAATCATGTGACAACAAATTTATAACATTTTGTGCCGACCCCACTTAGAGTGGGATAAGGGCAGGAGGATGATAATATCGAAAGATAAGACAATTCACAGACGTCGAAACAGCAAAACTTGTTTATTCCTACTTGCCTACTTCCATAGCATTATGTCTTATGGAATATTGCTATGGGGTAAATGCGCGGATAGTGAAAAAATTTTTGTTTTACAAAAAAGAGCTATACGTGGCATTTATAATTTAAGACCACGTGATTCCCTGCGAGAGAAGTTTAAGGAAACAGGTATTCTTACATTTGCTTCACAGTATATTTTAAGCAATCTTATTTATGTACATAAAAATATAAAGAATTATAAAACGATAGGTGATGTATACAATAGACAAAGCAGGAGCCGACATAAGCTTGCGGCTCCTGCTTTGCGCCTTGCAAGAGGCTGATAAGCTTACTCTTGAAGATTATTTGAAAGATAAGAATGTGTGGATATAGCTCTCTTTGAACCTGTACACGACAGTAACGACTTAATGTAAATAGTATTAAGAATTATATTTTTAAAAGAGCAACCGCCGAGTTTCTTGCTGGCTCTTCTCGGTAGGAACAGCTTTCCGAACCAGCAGTAGAGTTGACGATTCAAAAGCACTTGTTTACAAGTTTATTTAAATAAAGAATATTTTGAATTTGAATTTGAATACAATGATATTTATTATTATTTAAGTTAACACGAACAAAGTCGCAGGTTTGTCTTGTACCATATAAAGGGCGTTCATGCATCACTTAGATATGATCTTCGTATCTTAGCGGACCGCAATTAGTCCCAAGATCTGACCGGGGCGTGATAAGAAGCAATAATCCTTAATGTCATAATATCGCTCCTGGCTCCACTTGGCCGCTGATTTACAACATATTTACGTGCTGATAGAACCGATGTAGTGTCCTTACTTATATTTATTACGCATTTTTCTTATGAGCTAAATTACCATCCTTTAGTCCAAAACATTTGTCCAACTGTGGGATAGTAATGTGCTTTTATTCACGTGGTTCGTGAATATAAAAGCACGTTGCACGTTCTCTACACTGTGATATCCGGCTGAGTAGAATAGAGGGTTTTAGAATTAGGCGTTACTTTGCGGAGATCCATAATATAAAAGTAATAATAAAATTATTTTGCTATAATCCGAGATGAAGTAAAATAGAAAATATATATAATGCTGAATGTAGAGTGGATTCGTAAAAACACAAGCACAAACCTCCACCACCGCCACCACAATACACATAGCAATATATACGTTCACTATCACAAACTCAACAATCGTTTCACCCCGCAACCGAAGCATCATCAGAGACCACCCGTTCCCCGGCAAAAATAGTGTTTTATACATTCAGTTTGAATTTTAGTATTTTTTAATGCCCAAAAACAGGGTAAAAACAATTTAAAAAAAAAAAAAAACCTTTAATCTTTTTTCCTCTCCAAAACCTCCTCCATGGTGAATATCATGAAAATGGTTGGAGCCGTTTTCGAGATATATATACATACAAAATTAACTCATTTAAATATTAAAGATTGAAAATATCATTGGTGCCTGCCCGGGGCCTTAAATCGCAACTTAAGAGCCTTATTATAAATTGCAAACCTGAACAAAATAATGTTAAACTCGTCGAACTCGTATAAACTCAAAAACTAAATTATCATAAGAGTCTGCAATACTCCGAAGTTAAAGCAAAAGGCCGATTAATTTGATTGGCCCGGTTAATTCTATCAAAGACTGCTTTAATGGCACAACAGAATAAGACCCTTAAAAACTAATGTACAGCCTTAAGTCCGCAAATACCTCTTTGTGACTCGCGACGATACCGCCATGCCGTTGCCTAGAACCTGGCTACACTCAATTTTCCCATTTCAAATCCCCGCCAAATTGAATTGAACCTTAAAAAAAAAGTAGTAAAACTCAATTTTGAGCACGCAAAGCTATTAAGAAAGACGAATCAAGGAGCCGCGTAGATTAAAAAGTTGGAAGTCGGTCGCGCGTTCCCGCTGTAAGTGGAAAATGAGTAAAATAAGGCAATACATTTTAATTAGGAGGAAGGGATCTGCCCTTTATTCCTTACGCGATAACTCGCTCGTCCTCTATTAATTGAATTTCATGTTTAATTAACTCGAACCGCCGCTGAGATAATCCTCGCGCTGATCTCGATTGTTGTGTCTTGATTAAACTTAAATTCGAGAGTTTTTGACTGGAGACATCTTTCAAGATCTGCGGTGTTTATTCTGGATACGGTGCGTTTCTATCGGCTGTGGCTATCGTATTGTTTTTTGCTGATTTATACCATCCTAGCGAACCACGTTTAAGTTGCTTTCATCTACTTATATTATAAATGCAAAAGTCTGTCTGTCTGTTATGATTTCACGATTAATCCCCAGCAATACTGATTAAATTTGGAACAAATATAGCTTATATGCCGAGCTGTCATTTTAGTTGAAAATCCCATTTTACCTTTGAGAACAGAGAACAAACAAACTACATAATTAATGGTATTTCAATATTTAACTATTATATATAACTACCTAAAATTTAATTTTAAATATATATATATATATATATATATATATATATATATATATATATATATATATATATATATATATATATATATATATATATATATATATATATATATATATATATATATATATATATATATATATATATATATATATGTCGGCGGGTAGCCGTACTTTGAATATCAACATCACGCCATTTAATTTAGATTGTTACTATGATGTTTAATTTGTCGATAAATACCTTCATTACTGAAATAAAAACACGTGGTTAATATTTTTACCACGTGTTCAGACTTCAGAATTAATATTTGCAAGTTACATTGTAATAAATTTAAACATTTCATTTTAAAATTGAGAACATTTCTTTGTAAGTAAAGAATAGTTTTAGTTGAAAAGGTGGGTAGTTTGTTCAATCGAATTACACACCCAGTCTTTCTATAAAAGCCGAGCGCACGACAGCTCGCGAGATTATTCCGTTTCGGACTGCCGCAGCGGACAGAGTTCTTGACAATAAAAGTTTATTAAAATTATCTTAGTTGTTCATATTAAAATACCAAGTATGGGTGATAACGCTGCCCGTGACGTCAGCGATACTGACGTCACGCTTTTTAAAAATTATCGCGGCGTGCCTAATTCGTCATCAGAAGTGGGATGGCGAGCCTCTTCCGTCATCAGAAGTGGGATCGGAACAAGCTTCGATCCCAACCACGGCCTCTACAGCTTTAGTGCCTCCTGCGACACCTGGTATAGCCCAGAGCAGCGCTATGATGGTTGACGCTTCATCATCACCCATGCTGCCGGACGTACCAACGAGTAACTACATCATCTGATTAAAATCTGCTTTAGTGCCTCCTGCGACACCTGGTATAGCCCAGAGCAGCGCTATGATGGTGGACGCTTCATCATCACCCATGCTGCCGGACGTACCAACGAGTAACTACATCATCTGATTAAAATCCGCTTTAGTGCCTCCTGCGACACCTGGTATAGCCCAGAGCAGCGCTATGATGGTGGACGCTTCATCATCACCCATGCTGCCGGACGTACCAACGAGTAACTACATCATCTGATTAAAATCCGCTTTAGTGCCTCCTGCGACACCTGGTATAGCCCAGAGCAGCTCTATGATGGTGGACGCTTCATCATCACCCATGCTGCCGGACGTACCAACGAGTAACTACATCATCTGATTAAAATCCGCTTTAGTGCCTCCTGCGACACCTGATATAGCCCAGAGCAGCGCTATGATGGTGGACGCTTCATCATCACCCATATGCTGCCGGACGTACCAACGAGTAACTACATCATCTGATTAAAATCCGGCAAGTTAACATTAATTTATTTCTTTATTATTTTCTCAAAGTTCACAAATACATCTCTTTGATAATTACCTGTGAGAATAAAATATCTGGAGGGTGTTACCTCTGAGCCAAATCATGTGTTACCCTTGAGCTAACCTCGGATCCTTGATGCATCCACAAGTGAACCATGAGATACCTTTGGGACGCCTTGTGGAGCCCATGGTTTGGACACGTATACACCACAGATTCTTAAATAAATAAGTCAGTACATTAGAGATGTCTTTGTGTACTGTCCATACAATAATAACTTCTTTAATAGTAATCTGCGAAAGTAAAATATCTGGAGAGTGGTACCCCTGAGCCAGATCATGTGTTACCCTTGAGCTAACCACGGATCCTTGATGCATCCACAAGTGAACCATGAGATACCGTTGGGACGCCTTGTGGAGCCATGAGTGGACACGTACACACCACAGATTCTTAATAAAGAAGTCAGTACATTGGAAATATTTTCTGTACTGAACTTACAACAATAATCCTTTTAAAATAAGCAACATGAGTTGCTTACAGATACCAATCTTAGAAGAAATTGTTACCTTAGTTTCAGACATCACACATCACAACGCAGGCAGGCGCAGAGCACGCGCCGCCTATCAGAATGGCCGTGTCGGCGGGTAGCCGTACTTTGAATATCAACATCACGCCATTTGATTTAGATTGTTACTATGATGTTTAATTTGTCGATAAATACCTTCATTACTGAAATAAAAACACGTGGTTAATATTTTTACCATGTGTTCAGACTTCAGAATTAATATTTGCAAGTTACATTGTAATAAATTTAAACATTTCATTTTAAAATTGAGAACATTTCTTTGTAAGTAAAGAATAGTTTTAGTTGAAAAGGTGGGTAGTTTGTTCAATCGAATTACACACCCAGTCTTTCTATAAAAGCCGAGCGCACGACAGCTCGCGAGATTATTCCGTTTCGGACTGCCGCAGCGGACAGAGCTCTTGACAATAAAAGTTTATTAAAATTATCTTAGTTGTTCATATTAAAATACCAAGCATGGGTGATAACCCTGCCCGTGACGTCAGCAATACCGACGTCACGCCTTTCAAAAATAATCGCGGCGAGCCTCTTCCGTCATATATATATATATATATATATATATATATATATATATATATATATATATAAAAGATATAAGAAATATTATAGAGTTGAATTTGAATATGTTATTTTTTTTGTATTAACTTTGCCGTATTGTAAAGCACCGCAGCAGGGTGCTTTGGCACCATAGACGTTCGGTGGTATTTTTCATCGTATCATAATCCATTTTTCTATATTTTAGCATTTTCAAAATTTACATCTGAAATAGTAATTGATTGAGTATTACCATCCAAAATCAGGATTATAACTGGATAGTTTAGTTTCTATTGTACAAAAAAAAAAAGAGTTGATTATATCACGATCAGAGATCACGCCATTTTGATGATGATAAGGGATAAGGTAATATTAAAGTAACTCCGCATCGCTGAGATCCACTACGAAAAGGACTGACCTCAAATACATAACGAGGAGTCGCTCCAAAGAGGCACAATATATGATAACATATCGAGCAGACTGCAAAAGGACTACTTTCCTCAGATGGGAGTTACACCTAAAGTGAACTATTAGGCAAGAAGCGAGTGCTATGATCTCTACATTACATCTTACAACCACGCACCTACCCTTACCTGTTACCTGGATGAAACACATATTAAGCGGTTCACCTAAAGCTAAAGATATACCTACAGATATCGAACATTACAAAAATCAAACAATCAAAATGAGAATGTAAAAGAAGTAAGGTAATTAGTAAGCTTTTTTATTATTCCCACCTATCGCGATAAAGTTGGCAATGTATTTACTTTATCTACAACTTCTTAAATCTGCAAAAATCGCATTCACCAAATAAAAAAATAAATAAAAACAATAGCAAGACAACAGTTTCCTTCCTATTCACAACTACGTCGTTAAATCTTGAAAACTTGCCTATAAAAATTTCAACTTCAAGGCGAATAGACTTCCGTTCCAAGTAATTATTAAAACAAGAGATAACATCAAAAATATAGCGTCTATATCCAACACCGGGTCATTACAGTGATTCATATGGGAGTCCATAGTGCCATGGTAAATGCAATAAAGGTCTTACTAACAGTCGCTATGAAAGAAAACTAAATTGCCCGTGCCGACCTAACTGGCTCCTCTTGAAAGCTTACCCTTGGCCATAAAGCCACCAGCGTAAGTTAACCCGCCAGTTCGCACCCCGCGCGCCCGCCGCGGCCCAGTTTAGTCGAGACAAGGGAGGAGGTGAGGGTCAAACGGGGGTGGTGAAGGCAGTAACAATTATAAATAAGTAGGTTGGAGCAATAACGGCTGCGACGTGCATTATATCAAGCAAACTGCCTGCGATGCAGCACCACCTAAGAGACACTTGGCACAGACTAGAGAAATCAGACAGACATGTCACATAGTGAAAATTGTCCGAATAAGAATATGCCTATTATATATTTACTAATAAACAAATAAAAATGAGCCTTGTTATTTGAAAAAAATTTCACCTTTATCTAAATATCAACTAAGCCCTCAAATGAAATTGTAACTATTACATTCCTACTGTATAAACTATTATTTTAAGAATTGCAGATCATTTAAATGTGTGTACTTTATAATTATACTCTTTGTGATAAGTAAAAAAAATATTAAATATATCATCATCATCCTGTCCTTATTCCACTCTAAAGTGGGGTCAGCACAACATGTTATAAACTTGCTGTCACATGATTTGGGTACGTATTTTATGACCAGCCGCCTGCCTGGCATCAACTTACCTAAGTCGTATTTTACGACACCACGGTAACAAAGAGGGTTGTCCATTCTACTTAACCGGATACACACGGAGGGTAAACTTATCTTAGTGGCCTTTTAAGCTACCTCGGTAAGAAATATGGGTGGTCTATTCTACTCACACGGTGGAAGTGAAAAGCAACTTCAATTATGAAGTTAATTTTGCTGTACGTTTGTTTTTTTTTCAATAAAACCATGATATAACCTAGTGTAAAACGAACTATATTTATGTTATCCCAGCATAATAAATCTTCAAAGCAGTTAATACCCAATATAATACATCCGAGTTAGGAGTGTCGCATCTGCAGTAAGCCGGCTCACATAATCTGCACACGTCGAAGCTATAGGCCATTCATAAAGCTCGCCCGCGGAGCAGACGTTTTTATTTCTTCACAGCGACACAAACATAAAAACACCACTCAAATATCAAATAAACAACGCTTTAAAGCGCACTTTCATTGCTCGAGCCCGTATTAGGTAGTTAAATTTACATTTTACATTTGATATTTTCAGCCGTGAAAGTTATCCGTTGTTTGTATGTGCAAATTTATTGTCTGGCGGCGTCCCCGTGTGACGTCTCTTTGTTGCGAACATTTACATGTATTTATGGCGTCATTTATACAAAACCAAATACTGGATATTTTAGTGCTCGCAAATTAAATGCGATCTGCAGCACTTTAACGGCTAAATGTCGATCGCTGCAGAATTATATCCGCGGATGTTATATATTTTTTTCACACTGTACGCTGATAGCTTTTGCTATTTTATTACCTTTATTTATTTAGAAGGATATACTTTGTTCACGTCAATTTAAATATTAAAATATTTGCAATTTTGTGTTTTTTCTCTATTATATATTCTTATATTATTTTCGATGAAGAAATGGAAAACCCAATCCGTTAGCCCGGTAAACAAGGTTTAATTGTATCAAACTTTATCAACTTTTTTCCTGTGGATTGGATGTGAAATCATTACAGAGATTCACGTTTAAAGGAAAATATCTGGGTGACCGAGCTTCGCTCGGTAATTTTTTGCAGAAAAAAAACTTAAAAAAAGAAAAATTTAGTTGGGGATCGATCCTTGGCATTCACATTTCTCAATTCTGCCCGTCACCCGAATAAGCTACGTCGACTTGACAGTTAATGGCGAAAATTTAATTCAATATAAATGTTAGTGTTTTTTGATGCCCAAAAACAGGGATAAAACAATTTTTTTTTTACATAAAACCTAGCAAGATTAATTTTTCTCCCCCAAAACCTCCTACATGTTGAATTTCAGGAAAATCGTTGGAGCCGTTTCCGAGATTCGGAAAATATATATATATATATACAAGATTAACTCATTTAAATATAAAGATATATTATCGCTAAAAGTACAACCTCTAATAAAACGTTCTCCATTTATTGGTGTTAAGAGAGTGTTATTGCACACTAAAACTATTAATACTTATGATAAGTAGTAACTTTTTCCTAGTTAAAAGTCGAACCTTAGTTCCTCTCTATTTATCCTTAGCCTCTGCGTAAAATAGGTAGTAGAATATTCTAATAAAGTGCTCCGCTATAAATAACGTCTGTGAAACGCATCTTCTTGGAAGATCACTAAGAAGCAATAATGCATGAGCGGAGCGGGCATTCCGCGCTTGCAACTATGCTAAATATTTTTAATCAATACAAATTAGGTACTGGCCTCGGGCGCCGTGGGGATATACTAGGGCAGCACCCACGGGGCGTTTTCTAAAATCCTTGTACAAAAATCTATTAATGCTACAATATTGACGCATGTTTATATAAAAAATTTGAAATCAATAATAAGAAAAGTATAGTTATAAATAATCATAAATTATGTACAAACAACAATTAGTATAAAGTGTAAGTGGATTGAAAGAAAACTAGGTATTTTCCATTATTTTAAGTCTCTACAAGCTATATTTATATGGTATATTTTTTTCCAAATCATGTCCACTTTATCCTTTTATGGCCTATATATAAACCTAGTGTATATTAATTCTATGACATTTCATTAACCTTTAGATCGTCAAGGTGAAGGGGGTTGAACGAATTTTTACGTTCATGTATAGATCATGTTAATTACTTTATGATAATGATTAACTAACTTATTTATTTACTTTCTAAATATCTTTATGACAGAGAAAGACTTTCATTATATAGTACGGAGTACGGTAATTATTTCCAGTATTGAATCCCCGGCCCACTGTGTATCGGACGATGTGTATACTCTGTCGATCCCGGGATCAACTCGCATATTCACTCACTCAGCCCAATATATTTGTTGATCGCCTCAGGTGCTCATCGCAACAATGTTACTTGCAAACTATTCTAATCATGAGATTCAAAGATAATATTTATAGATTCGCTGCAATCTACGACTGGAGCTTAAAGCTCCATATAAAAACAACGAGCATACAAATATTTTATCGATGAAATTGTTTTGGTGGAATGTAATTTTGTAATGCATGTATGAAATTCGTATTACATCATAAGTTTAAGGAAATAGGTAGTCTTACATTAGCTTCACAGCCTATTGTATATTGGTGCATAAGAATAAACATAATTCCAAAAAGAATGGCGATGTATGTAATAGAGACAGTAGGACCGACATAAGCTTGCGCCTTGCAAAAGTACGTAAGTCGTTTTTGGGTTGGTTGTCATTGCGTTACTGATTGTGTGCGCTGCTAATGTTGTGTTGTGTTTCATGAATCCTACATGTATAAGATATGAAAAGAGACATTACACTAGTTTTCTTTCATCACTCATTTACGATAAGCATTGTCTGTTCCAACTTATTTGAAGTTTAAAGTACAACTAGGCATGGTCTCCATAAAACACCGATGTGGCCTCTATCTGCTGAGCCGTCGCGTGCGGTCAGCAGTTAATGGCAGAGTTGTGTATCTGGTGGGGAGGGGGGAGGACAAAAGAGGAGATAACTCACGGCCGTGTCGCCTTGGAGCGGTAAAAATGACTCCGGCGATAAAGTGGCGTTTTTAAAACTATTTACACTCACATATTCACGTCAACTTGAGTATTAAAGTCCCTTCAACTTTGTGCTATAGTATTTTTATGTTCCTGAAGAAAAATTTTATTTTTCAATCCTATATGCTCCTGCTCTTTAAACTTTAATTTTATCAAATTTATGAATATTGGCCAAGCGGATAAACCGTGAAAGACATACAGACAGATTTTTTCTTTCATATTATAATAGGCAATGGACTATAGTAAACTAATTATACCGTTACTAATAATTAGTTCGTTACCGCCAATTCAAAGGTTAAAATACCCTCAATTAAGTACTGTGTGATTTCTCGTTCCTAAAAGAGAAACAGAATTTTTAACCCATATGGTAACCCGGTGTATTAAAAAAGGAAAGTAACGTGGCCTGGTATTATCCCACTGCTGGGCACAGGCCTCTAATCTCCAATTTTTGGAAAGAAGCATTGGAGCTAAGACTTACCGCGCTGCTCCAATGCGGATTGGTAGGTTACACATATCTATTATATTCATCTCTATTCACATATCTATATTGCAATTATCAATTAGATAAAAGTTTAAACATAAAAACTCATTGGTTCCCGGGGTTTGAACCTGTGACTCATCGAAAGACTCACACGGTGTGAACGCTGGTCTATCACAGCTTCAGTCCTATCAAATTTCACTAATATTTCTCCAGCAGAAATGTCGTGAAAGCGTAACAGACAGACAAAGTTTTCTTAAACGGATTGTCTTCAAGCATAGCTCAAATCCATCTGATGCGGGAGTCTAAGATTTCTTATGACGCCCATGGTCAGCGACCAAGTTTCCATTTCATATGTCAACAGTGGCAAAACGCTTTGTTTGGTATTTATTTTGGTATTTGGTAAAAGTATGAGTCCAATAGATCATATTAGGACAATAGAGGTCAATAGTTTCGAAGATCAACATGATGAAAAGGAAAAGGACATTCAATTCTGAAAACATAATTGGAATAGAATATGAGACAGGAAGGGAAATTGGAAAAGGACAAGGACATCCAAGATGGAAACCTAAGTGGAAGAGAAGGTGAAGGAAAGAAAAGCTTAGTAAGATAATACAATTAAAATACTAGCACTTACCTCGAACGGCAGAAATGACATTTATGATTACTCGGTAAATCCCCCGTCGATGATCTTACCTGTAACAAAAAGAACTGTAATTTTAGATATAACGCAATTGTTTGACCCGTTAGTTAGCTCCCAGTGTGATTTTGAAAAAGGTCTTTTATTTTAGTTTAGTGATATCGCCCGGTATTACACACCGGGAGGGGTCGGTATTTATCCATTGGTCATTAGAGGTCAAACACTTAGGTATTTTCCCGAACTCTGCCCATCCAAGTTGATTTCAGTGTCTTTTTTCACAAATTAAATCTTTCCGATTATACAGTAAATATAAATATAACAAATAAAGCGAAAACTATCACATATAAGGTTTTCTTGATACTTTTAAGTTCAAACAGTAACCCGAGTCCACTCGAAGTTTAAGAAATGCCCGCCGGCGAACACAGCTCCGTCCTTAACTTAAATCGAACTAAACCCGTGTCTACACTCGAATTTACATAAAGACGTTTCTATAGAACTTTGTCCAACAAACATCTAAACATGTTATTGGCTTATAAGAGAATAAAAGATTAAGTAATATATATACATTTTTTAAACATTAAAATCTGTTCAAAACGACACGAAAGTCAAGCCTAATTCTTCGGTGAAACTCCGAAAACTAAGTAGAAATTTAAACAGTATAATACGGTATTATAAAATCAAACATCATCCTCCTGCCCTTACCCCACCCTAAGTGGGATCGGCACAACATGTTATGTTACCTCGGTAAAAAATGAGGGTGGTCTATTCCAGTGATCGGAAATACCACATATTATAAAATCAAACATGATGTAAAATCAAACAATCAAACAAAAGTGCAAACTTTTTTATAACCTTATATGACAAATAATAATCATATGGAATAATGCATCAAAAAAAAAAAATTATGCAAAAAATCTTCTTAAGCTGAGAAAATTATATCACAAAAATCTGATTAGAAAATTTTGGATTTTTGCATTTTTGTTTCAGTTATATTATCTATGTTTAACGCTTTCGTATTTAGAATTAACACAGCGATCTTTTGTTAATCTTATTTGACAACCGAGATACACGTTACAAATTCAAAGTTTATCCTAAATGACAATCCGTTGTTGACTTCACTTGACACTAACATAGATAAACGTTACAATTTTTTATACCTTAAATACATCGTACCATAAAAAATACATTCACCTATTTTGTTCTTCGTTTTCATTCGCAACGCAAAAATATATCCCACCGCAAATGTTCATAGGTAATGTCCTCAATTAATCAAAAGCCGTGCTCTTTAATGTACATCTATCTCCCTTTCATCTCAGCTTCCAAAATAAATATGTCAGAAATCATCATGGGGTGGATAGCGCGAGTCACTGCAGCTCACTTCGCGATTGTGGCCCCGTCATTGCATTATATTTTTGATGTCAAAGTTAATTATTTTCCGAATACTTGCCTTACCAACATGCTTGGGTTCGATTTCCGATCGGTAAAAAAAATATATGCATAACTCAAATTTGAATTTCTTAGATACTGTACGTATGCCTTACATTGCGGAGATCCGTAACACAAAAGTAATAATAAAATTGTTTTGATATAATCCGTGATATATAAACAGAAAATATATATCATGCTAAATGTAGAGTGAGCTATTTTTCATACTCGATATATGCAGGATTCATAAAAACAAATGCACAAACCTCCACCACCGCCACCATAATACACAAGCACTACACACGTTCGCTATCACAAACTCAAGCGTCGCAACCGAAGCATCATCAGGAGATAGACTCTACGACAAAATCGCAAAACGACGCATCACCCATTAAGCTGTACAGTAATTAGTTCAACCCCCATCATTTATTTTGCCTCCGAACACGTGTAACAAGCTTGAACTAGAAATATTTATCTGTTCGTGCCAGTGTTATGTTAATTATACAAGTTGTACTAAAATGTTAAGGCGTAGTTTTTTAGATACCTAACTCAATCTGAAGAAAAAAGTCACATTTGTAGTCTGAAGAAAAAAGTCATATATGAGATGTGATTTTTTTCTTCGGATAGGGCAGACTCAAAAACTTCTCATATAATATGTTCAAAAGTCGATATCTCCGATACGTTCATCCACTGAACCAATATAAATGAAATTGCGTAAAATAAAACCCGTTTAATAAAAAATTAAATAAAATTTGGCTATCGTACACACTCGTCATTAAAAATATTTTATCATTGAAGTCTATGATACTACAATTAATTCTGTAAATGAATAGTACAGTGTTTCACTTGTGCACGTAAACAGATCACAAAATCATTACCAGTTCTGTGCAGCGGCAGTACACGGTATCATGTCCCATTTTCGCCCTGTTTAACACTTACGAAGTTCGCCCGCCCCGGGTAACGGCCCAACTTAGACAATAACCCCGTAAGATTAGCGGACCTGCTGAGAAATTGACATTCGACTATCGGGATCGGACGGTATCTCATCCTAAGTAGCATAGAACAAGCTTACTTAAATATTACATATTCCTGAAATATTATAAAGAATTTTATATATTTATGTTAAGGGCAATTTTTTTACTCCTGAAGAAAGCTTGGAATTAATTGCACTTGATTGCACGTTTCCCATAAAATAGGCATTGACTTTTGTACTAGTTTCCGAGAAGTCTGTTCCAGTTAAAATAAAAAAATATTCCCAATATACTATAGAATTACGCAAATTAACGCCAACGTCTATAAATGCTTTTTTTTATAATAGCTCGTAATTATTTTTATCGATTAATATAAATTCAAACATCAAATCCACAAAAAAAATTCTTTCACTCTTTTATATTAAAAATGTACGTATAAAAATCATTGGTTGTTGTGGTGCAAAATTTAGTTATTTACATCTCGGTTTGTTTGATATTGTTCAAGCCGATGCCGATTGGTGAATCACAATTGCAGAGTGGAAGGAGAAACTATCCAAGGTGAGGCAAACAATCGTAGCAACATTGAATATTAAGACGGGGACCGTAATGACTGTCGGCAAATATACGTAGTTATGGGAGCGCCTCGGGAAACACCGTGCTTCTTGAATATGTGGCTGACTAAGAGTAGATATATGCAATTTAAATGTCTGATGTTTGTCATGACTTTGGCAGAATGTGACCAGATTGGCTATAAACAATTATTATTCTAGAATTGGACTAAAAAAGGCTAAAATGTGCCATATCAGAATAAAGAGAAAGCAAATAAGGAGAAACTATCTCTCTCTTTTTATGGGTGACTAGACAAAGATACGAGTTTCATTTTCTCTCTTATTATTTTGTTCCCCTTTTATTATTTATTTTATTATTTGGCTCCCCTACTAATAATAATAACTCTAACGAAACTTTTAAATAAACCGGTGTGTGGTATCCGGCTGAGTAGAATAGACCACTCTTATTTCTTATCGAGGTGTCGTGAGAGCCTACTAAGATAGGTCGATCCGCTGTATGGTATCCAGCTGAGTAGAATAGACCGCCCTCATTTCTTACCGAGTTGTTTCAAAACACAGCCAGACACTTCAAAATTTACCAACCATTACTTATTTTGCCAAAATTTAAACCGATAATGTATGTTATAATAAAATGATAACTCTCATATTATGTTTGTTTTTAAAACGACGCAAATTCATAGGTAAATTGTCAAAATCTTACTGATTCCTTGAACATTCATAAAATATAAAGTCAAAGTTATAATTTTTGGAATTTTTCAAAAATATTTTCGACAATAAAGTTCATGCCGCCTTCATCAATCTAATTAAAGCGATTAGCCATCGCCCCAACCTCCTCGGCTTTTATTTTTTCTCACTGTTTGTTTCTTGTTTGTGGTCGCGAATTATTCATCCCTAATCCTTTGCTTACAGCCCGGATTAACACAACAAGGGAGGTGTTTTCTCCGACATTTTTCAAGAAGCGATATCGGCAACAATATATACGAACACCATGAGTTTGAAGAAAGTAGGATAAGATGATTTACGAATACAAAATACCAAGTATTCCGAGGCCAAGGCTAGAATTGCATGTGGACATTACGTTGACATTGAAATACTAAAATCAGTAAAAAAATTCTAGGATTCAGTACGAAAAAATTAGAGTAATAAAGCTTGCAGTCAAGGGGTTCCCAGATGCTTTAATACTCTGTAAAATAATAACAAAGTTAATTATTGGAAAATCTTCATAGATAACATAAAGAGTAATAAATCTTACTAAGGTGCTAATCTCAATGTTTGTCAAGTTCTATTCCGCATCATTAGTTAAAATTCCATATTTCCAATAAGTTTTTAATCGTCAAAACTCAATTAATGAAGTATTCAGAAGATTTATTATTTCATAGAATTTTAAGTTCCAATCTGATTCTTAATAAAGAAATTAAAATCAAAGTTTAATATTATATAACAAATATTTTTATCTGTTCAATATCTTTGATATTTTAAATAATTTTTACTAGAAGTATATACACTTCTAGATATTGGTTAAACGATAAAAATAACAGAATATTTATTTTCACCATCAATTGGAAAATAAATATCAGGTATCTATAATTAATGTATAGAACACGGCTATAGTCACCTCTTTTTTAGCCGACTAGTTTAGTGAGTATAGCCGGTTCCTATACGTTAAATATAAAAAACACTCACGATAGTTTAAATACAAAAATCAGGCATCTAGAAACATATTTAGGTACTGTTCCTCTTGAAGTCGTGAAGCGTGCGCGCCCTACTTATGATGTCGTGGCAATATTTCAAGCGTTTGCAATAAAAGAAGAAGCAATTAGTAATGTTTTGTTTTTTGAGGCGATGGCGTCGCGACAATTTTTCATTGTTACTCTTGTCTCTCTAATTGTTTATAACTTTTCTTGACGATTGTCATCGCTATCTGAACTTTTACGGCTAGTGGAACGAGGGGTTGGAGGGTAAAAAATGTTCCTTGACGGTTTTTTTTGTGAGGACCCTTCTATAACAAAACACGAATATTTATTTTTGGCTGAGTTGCAGATCTTAATAGATGTAGACTAAATTCTCTTTTTATAACTCGTGATCTAATCTTTCAACCGTTAATGATTAGTTATTTTTATTGACAACTAATCATTAAAAGTAGCTAAAATAAATTCTTTTGAATTAAGAAGATTTTGCATAAAAGTGAATATAATTTATAGTACAAAAGTAGTAATGAAATTATTTTGCCACAATGCGCGATTAAGTAAATAGAAAATAGAGATTTTGTCGTGGAGACTATCTTCTGATGATGCTTCGGTTGCGGGGCGAAACGATTGTAGAGTTTGTGATAGTGAACGTGTATAGTGCTTGTGTAATGTGTGGCGGTGGAGGTTTGTGCATGTTTGTAGGAATTCTGCATGTATCGGGTATGAAAACGGATATTCCACTCTATATTTAACATTATATATGTTATTACTTAATCACGCATTATAGCAAAATTCATTATTTCTATTGTATTATGGATTTTCGCAGAGTAACGCCTAATTCCATAAATTACTAATTTATAGTATTTAGGAAAACGCATATGCATCTTGTTACGTCACAAGGTATAAACTGCCAGAAAACTTTACGCTTAAGTAAAAAAATAAAAAGTATAATTCAGAGAGAATTAGTGCAGTTACAGTAAGTCCTATTTCCTAATTTTCTGTGAACAAAGCAATGTGTGGATACTATAGTAAAATTTTAGTTATTGTTGATAAATAAACAACTAATTGATAATTGCAATTTATCACACGCTTTTCGGTGAAGGAAAACATCGTGAGGAAACCTGCATATCTCTAGAGAATTCTAGGGATATGTGTAACCTACCAATCCGCACTGGAGCAGCGTGGTAGGTCTCAGCTCCAACCCTTCTCTCCAAAAATGGAGAGAGGAGGCCTATGCCCAGCAGTGGGATAGTAACAGGCCGTTACTTACTTACTTCTTTTTAAACAACTTATCGGTTATATAAAACTACTGCCGAATATCCAATAGTGGGTAGTGACTATAAAACAAGTAAATAGTGTAATGAATATTATGCAAACAATTTCCCGTCGCTATCCATCAATTTAATGTGAAAACATTCTTAGGATACTTGTATACTGATACAGCGATATCAAGCACAATATTTTGGGACGCAAATTTATGTGAATCGCTATTTTTTTCGGTATTAGAGATATTAATGTCGTATACAACCGACTTCCATTAGGATCTTTACTGTTTGCTAGGAGAAACGAAACTAAAAGGAAAGTCAGAGGAACTAAGAAAATAATAAGCGAATATTTTACGACATTGTGCTAAATATGATCCCTTTTGATGCATTTCGAGATTTTTTAATGATTTAATAAAACCATATTTTTTTAACTAACATAATATTAATTAGATAAGAAAATTATAAGCGAATATTTAACGATATTGTGCTAAAAATGATCTCTTTTGATGCAGTTAGAGATTTTTTTGATGGGTTCATAAAAACATATGTTTTCTTAACTAACAGAATATTAATGAAGGCGATTCTTATCCGTTCTCACACCTTGTTAATTGCCTCTTCAGGTGACAAAAGGGATTTTTTGGCAAAAAGAATCAGCTTAGTGATATAACGCGGAAACGCTACCAGTATTCTTGGGGCATGATTTACATATTAGCTTAGCTTAGTATTGCATAGTATTTAGCTTGTAAATTATTTAGACAAATATCGCACTATCCAAAAAATAAAGTTATTCTATATGTATAGCATAGAACATGTAACTTTATTCTAAGGATGGGGCAATATGTGAATAGTGTTTATAATAGCCAAAAAAAGCAATGTTTTGTTTATGGCTTATGGACGCATATATTTAGTTATCACATTGAATGTGTGGTGGAAAACTAAGACCAACTTATAAGTTGGTCTTAGACTATAGAATACTATAGACTATATAGACTACAGACTATATAGACTACAGACTATATAGACTACAGACTATATAGACTACAGACTAGACTATGGGATTTTCTGCCTGCATTTATTTTTGAGGATTCTTATAACTAGATCCATCACGCCGCTGCAATGCAGCTGCATGAGTTACACAATACACATCATCCTCCTGCCCTTATCCCACTCTAAGTGGGGTCGGCACAACATGCTACAAACATGATGTCACATTTACATCTTAGTCGTATTTTACGACACCTTGGTAAGAAAGAGGGTGGTCTATTTTACTCAAACGGATACCAGACAGTGGGTTACCTTACCTTAGTCGCCTTTTACGATACCTCGGTAAGAAATTAGGGTGGTACTATTCTATTCAGCAGGATACCACGCGGCGTAGGTTAGACAATACACATGTCCCGGCAATTTTCCATGACATGCAAATTTCCTCACAATGTTTTCTTTCTGCTACTTTCAATTAATCAATCTTCTTTGCTTTCAACTTATCAATTAGACGCATAATTTTGACACACTCATTGGTGCCTGTCCGAAGTTCAAACTTGTTACCCTTTGAAAAAAGTAACGTTTCACTGTTCAGCTAGCATAGGATAGAAATATATTGTCATCTTAACATACCAGCAAAGAATATTTTAGTATTTTAGTGTAATAAAATAGCCTATTGTCTCGCCTAACGTTTCCCTAAGCTGTTTTCCTCCTAAGGACACAGTGAAATAAATAATACGCGGCACCGATGTATTTTTATGCGAACTGTTGCGGGATAAACACGGTGTTTTGTTGTGTCCCTTATTATTTATGTAACGACTGTTGTTCTCTTCAGGTGGATACTCCACTTATGCTAAGTGAGTTCGGGATAACTTTTGCTAGTATTAATGTACGGAGATCGTTTGGACCTTTTTGTTTCAAGCAATGATAAAATAATATTGCTTTAATACATGATTTAAGAATATCTGATATTCTTAAATATCTGTTATTTTGTCTATATACAGATTAAATTATACTAAATTGTTTTATGTTTGTTTCGTAACAACTTTGACAATAAAATAAATCAATTTTCTCAATTTAGTCCTTATGGGTCGTCCATCCCCGAAGTAAGTAACTTAATACTTGCGTTATGGTAGACAGACTACTGATGAATATATACATATATAATTTTTAAATACCTATTTAAATAGAGTTATAACACACGCTTTGTGTATATACCTACTATGTGGCATATAATAAAAAAAAACATCAAAAATCATCTCATATTTATTGACTTCATAATTAATCAGAGCTTAGACGATTTACTCGGAAAGAAACCAAACCGCAATAGTTAGAATTTATCCCAAATAATCACTGCTGGATAGCGATTCAAGATTTTCTTACTTGTCGATAAATAAACATAAGTTGATGCCATTTAATACAGTTCTAAATATGTTTATTAATAAATTCTCGACATATGGCACCATCCTTTTGAAAAATACAGAAGTGTACAAACAATCTCAATATAAATATTTGTAGAGGACTTCGCGATCTTTTGCAGTTACATCAAAACAGTCAAAGCAAATCAACCCTTAATTTAAGGGTAATTAGAATATATATTTGTAAGAAACGGCTTCAGAACCAGTTTATTTTTGGTACTTTAAATCTCTCTTATCTTTAAATTTTTAATATTTAAATGAGTTAATCTGGTATAAGTAAGTAAGTAACGGCCTGTTACTATCCCACTGCTGGGCATAGACCTCCATTTTTGGAGAGAAGGGTTGGAGCTAAGACCTACCACGCTGCTCCAATGCGGATTGGTAGGTTACACATATCCCTAGGTTTCTCTAGAGATATGCAGGTTTCCTCACGATGTTTTCCCTAGAAAAGCGTGTGAAAAATAGCAATTATCAATTAGACACATAACTTTTAATAGAAAAAACTCATTGGTGTCTGCCCGGGTTTGAACCCATGATCGTCTCTAGAGATTCACACGGTCGCACCGCTAGGCCATCACAGCTACCTGTACTGTCACAGTAATCTGGTATGTATATATATAAATATATTTTCTGAATCTCGGAAACAGCTTCAATAATTTTCTTGAAATTCAGCATATAGAGGGTTAAGAGGGAGAAAAATCAATCTAGCTAGGATTTATTTTTAAACAATATCGTTTTATCCCTGTTTTTGGGCACTGAAAAAACTATTAAATAAAAGCAATAGATATTTGAGCTAAAACAGAAAGCGATAAATATTTGAGCTGTCAAATGCAAAGCTGTTATAGCCTAATGGTAACGCGCGAACCAAAAAAGTTCCAAATTAGGGATCACACACACATTCTTATCTTCTAAGTAATCCTCAACAGTATAGTAGGCTTTCTGTACCAGCGTCTTTTTAACAGTGTTTTTAAACTGATGTAATGGCAAAGCTAAAATTGATTGCGGAATTTTATTACAGAATCTTATACCCATATTAAAAAATGCCCTTAATGGTTAAAATATGCCTTATTACATTAAAGGGAAAGAAAGTGTAAGGAAATGAGTGTATATGTCTTCTTTGTTTATCTGTGATGTGAGACGAGTGTATACGAGTTTTTCTTCCCGCTCATTATTTGTTGTGACACTCACTTACAGGCCTCCCCATGACTATGGTCTCCCATCCTTCACAGGAATAAAATGTCAAAATTTAGGTACATATTGTTATAAATAGAAAGTATTCATAACGCACTACTTGCCGCCGAGCAAGGTGTGTTCTGTGTTTACGCTAAATGATGTTCGGATGGCCATAAAACTGTTATAAACACCCGGTTCCGCCCGCCTGCGGCCACCTGGCTTCACAAGGCGAACGGATTATTGGTTTAAGGTGGAAAAACCATAAACTGTGATGCGAGGAGCATATTTAACAATAATACACTCCGGTGAACTTCTAAGATTTTGCAGTAAATAGCGCAATGTTTTGGCTTAGCGTTTGTTAAGTTAATGATGGATTCCGTTAAATTCAACCTAAAATGTTTTATTGTCTATACTAATATTATAAAGAGGAAAAATTTGTATGTATGTTTGTAATGTTTTCACACAAAAACTACTGGACCGATTTCAAAAATTCTTTCACCATTGGAAAGCTGCAGTTTTACTGAGCAACATAAGCTATTACATAAAAATATAGGGATCCATAATAAAAAATGTAATAAGGTGTAAAAAATTAGTCTTTAATATCTATCATCGCATGCGCTGCGGAAACTATTGATGATATATTTAACAAAAATAAATCTATAGTCCGACTTAGTAGACTTTCCACTGCCATGAGATATATGCGGGTAAAAGCGCGGGATATTATTAGTATTATATACAAAATATCTGTGATGCTGTAAACGTTCAGATCATGTAATTCTTACAAAGAGTTTACAGATTCAAACTTCGGGCAGACACGAATGAGGTTTCTTAAATCTGTGCCTTACCTATATTTTTAATTTAAGTAACCCTCTGTAAGAGGTCTTCAATATTAGGGAATAACAAAATCTTTCATAGTTTCCGCATCACAAGGTCTTCAAAAACTGTCAGGAATTCGATAGGACCGATTCCACAGTGGTAAGAGATTGAGAATCCTTTGAATCTATGTCCTAAAGAGGATGACCAACGGTTCAAAAGAGAGATCGTAATCGTCCCTCTCCTGCCCTTATCCTTGTAAAAGTGCGGTCGGCACAATATGTTTATCTTATCCTTATTCTCTTACCATTCGTCAAATGTAGCGCTGTTCCTTTTATTTGCAAATTTCACAAAATCTATTTATCTCTTTTTAAGTCTCTCTCTAGTCATTTATCTAAACACATATAATATATATGACACTCTTTCGTTCACATGATTTTCCACACTTATTATGGGTCCATTTAATTTTAAGAGAGAAATATCTTTAATATTTAAAGGAGCTTATATAAATATTTGAATTTCGAAAACAGCTCCAACGATTTTCATGAAATTTAGTAAGTAGATGATTTCGGAGGTGGTGCCTCGATCTAGCTAGTTTTTATTAGCTCAGTGGGGAACGGGCGGACTATAGAAATCAAAATACCCGGGATCGAGTCCCAGATATAACCAACTAATCTTTTATATTTTTATTACATTTTTTTAATATCTTAAAAAAAATTACAGGCGAGACTACAAATATCATGTACTTATCTAAACATTTGAAAGTGGACAAGCTGATGCGTTCGCCCCATAAATATGAGTTTACCGCGACCAAGTGAGGCGAATTGCAAACGCTCCATTTGCGAACTTTCAGATTCCGATTTATGGCTTTTTTACACAAATCTCTGATCTCGCAAAGACACCTTGTTTTATCCTTGAAACTTTAAATGGGATCAGTTCATCTGCATGATCGGACTCGAGTTTGGCGTAAGCCGTCACGTAGACCGACGATGCTCTGAAGTGTGATTTATATTGGAAGTTTTTAATGGATATGATTTTAGTCCTGACCGCTAAGTACGTTAAGAAAGGTCATCAGATACTAAAGCTATAGTAAGCTATAACTATAGTAAATATCGAAGAACCAATACTGTTCTCTTTAGAATTATATATCTTATATCAACTCAAAGTATCCTGTTAATATTCCGTGGATAAAGATTAAATAATTTTGGTGTAATCCGCGATTACAATCTATGTAATGTAAAAATTAAAGTGGACTTTCGTTTTTATACCTTATTCATTCAGGACCAAACTACACTCGCACTACACACATGCATTACCACAATCGCAACTGTTTCACTCCGTAAGCATCATCAGGAGATAGACTCCAGGGAAAAATCGCAATTTTTTAAACCACTGAATGAATCCTTCCATAGGTTAAAATTTTTCTTTCTCTGTTCTTAGGAAGTTGGACATCGAGTTCAGAACAGAATGTAGTCTCTTGAAATATAAAGATTCCCGGACCATATTTTTTTCACAGGGAAAGGGAAAAATATTACGAAAACGTTAAAATTTAAAGCTTTCCTTGCGTGCGCTGAGTAAACGGTAATAGTTATTCAAAAATCATGGATTACAAAATTGTTCCCTACTAAAACTTCTAAATAAAAGTCCGCGACAGCATATATCTAGCTTTTAAGGTTATCACAATATAATATTACGGTTTTAATCATTCCACGCGGGCAGAACCGCTGGCAAAGTTCCATACTAAAAAATAGTAAATTATAGAAAAATAATAATGGTTTAAAGCCAAATAATTCGTTATTGTATTGTTATCATGTTTGTGATCGCTTCATTCTAAGGTAGCTTTTAGCTTTCATATCAAACATCTCATTCATATCACGCAGCATAACGGCGCGGAAGGCGATATTTAAATTGCCGATTTCGAGTGCTGTTAAAGTGAAAGTGGAAAGGCGATCGAGTTCACTTAACGCCGCCATAAATCTCTCTGCCGTGCGAGCGGCAAATGAGTCGAGGTACCTTCTACATTAAGGACATCAGCGCCCTTCGCGGCTCATTAGGGCGGCATTCTGAAAAATGCGCGCACCACTAAAATAGACATTATGTAAAGTGCCACAATTACAGCGGTGACTTGCACAAGTTGAGATTCGCCGTGCAGGGTTGGCGAGAGTGGGGCGGTTGACTTATCGTAGGTATCCTGTAATTAGTCAGATTATCGCTGCTCTTGCGCCTACCAAATAAAGGAAATAGTTAACCTAGCAGTTGCTATATTGCAGAAAATCTTTAATATTTAAATGAACTAATCTCCATTATTACATGATATTCAGTATGTAGAGGTTTCGGGGTTGATAAACCGATCTAGCTAGATTTTATTAAAATAAAACGTTTTATTTAGTTATATTTTATACCTTTTTCCAGGCATTAAAAAAATGCTAAAATATAAATTGATTGCAAATGTTAATTTTGCTGTCATTTGTAAACTTGTAACTCAGTGGGGAACGAGCGGACTAAAAAAAAAGTAAAAATACCAGATCGAGTACCAGATGACACCTACCCTTTCTTTCTTTCTTATTGTATTTTTTTATATGTTTAAAAAATATTACCGAGCACCCAGAAAAATCAAATTGCGTGAGCAAACTAAAAATTGGAAATAAGAAAAATACTATTATAGAATAAAATTTTAGTTCGCAGAGTTAAATAACAGTGAATAAGAGTACTGTTAATTTTATTTTTGCTAAATTCGCGATTAGAGAAACTCTATGTACTTAATACTAAATGTAGAGTGTGATGTATGACAATGGATAGTGCACTCTACATTTAGTATTACCTACATTTTTGCTAACCGCGGCTTATAGTAAAGTAATATATCATTACACTTAGATAAAACACGTTAATTCAATAATAAAAAGCGGCTGCTAACGGTAGCCCTGCGCGGGCGGAGCAAGGTGCCGCGAGCACGTAAGACGTCATCTACGTACCGAATTAACATAAATAATAACATCATTTCTCAGCGCCAGCGCCCGATATTGCGTCATTTGCGTTGCCCTTTATAGCCGCACAACACTTAACTGCAAATAAAAAGTATATTATAAATTCCGACGTGGAAGCGTCGATTTTTCGCGCGCCCTTTTTGTCGGCTGGAGGTGGCAAGTCGGCAATTTGCATCACAATCGTCCGCCCCGACTTAGTTTCGGTTTCGTGTTTTAATTTAGCCAACAAATAATACTCTGTTGCAGAATAAGGAGTGACGGTCGATTTGCATACTAGTGGTCGTCTGCTCCTCATAAAAAGGCGCTGTGGAAATAATAACTGGAAAGGAGTTTATTGCCTTGAAGGTTTTAATGGACTCGTGCGTAGTTAACACGTCCCATGGAACGGAGCGGGCTGGCGGAGCGCCCGAGTGCGCCGATTTGTTGCTCTCTCTTGTCATAGTTTTACTTTATTGTCCTGTCTTTTGTCAACTAAATTGACTCCATTTTAAAATATGATTATCGCATCCTCCGGGGTAAAATGATTTTATTTCAAACTATGCGAATTTAGTTTCTCACTGGCTCTTCTCGGTAGGAACAGTTTTCCAAATCAGCAGTAGAGTTGACGATTTTAAAGCACTTGTTTACCAATTTACTTGAATAAAGAATACTTAGAATTTTGAATTTGAATAACTTTTCGAAAGACAAGACTTCGTATTGTATCCGGCTAAGTAGAATACACTACCCTCATCTCTTATAGAGGTGTCGTTAAAGGCGACTTAGGTAAGTTGACACGCCGTGTGGTATCCGGCTGAGTAAAATAGACCACCCCCATTTCTTCAAGTCGTAAAAGGCTACTAAGATATGTTAACGTCAGGCAGGTGGCTGGTCGTAAAATAACTAGCCAAATCAAATAACAACATTTAAATATGTTGTGCCGACCCTACTGAGAGTGGGATAAGGGCGGTAAGCATATGACGGCTGCAGGTTCTGACGATATATAAAAGGTGGAACCGACAGCAAGCAAACTGTGGGTTATGACTCCTGAACGCCCGGGCAATGTTGATCTTCATTACCATAAGTAATATTTTACATCTTAATCTCTGAACAGCTCTTAGATATAAGTTCTTCTTAATTCATGATGCTTTACACCAGTAAACACCACAACAAGTTGGAGTCGTCGAATCAATAACTGATCGTCATTATTTCTCAATGATTAGTCGGTAAAAATCATTGGTCTTATAGACCTACGAGTACATTTCATTGGCAGGTTGAACGTTAATAGGCCGGGGTAGAATCTTAGTGACCTAGTTGTTGAAACTATCCTCACTGAAGATTTCCTTTTCAAATTATCTGAATTTTACAAAAAGTAATGTAAATATTATTTTGCTGTAATCCGCGATTAAAGAAAATATGTGTACTTCTAAATGTAGAGTGTACAATCCGTTCTCAAAACTCATGCACTACCCGCGACCAATAACCCAACAATATATAAACACTGCACACTTACGACCACAATCTCAACGATGCTATCGACCCGTAACCGTAGCGCCGTCATGTAGTAGACTCCACGGAAATAGACTCTTAATATTTAGATAAGGTAGGTAATTGATATTTACAATGATAATTTGATTGCTAGTGAATAAAATCATAAACAAAAGAAAATATATATAAAAATCATTAAAAAAAACATAAAATGAAAATAAAAATCATAAAAAAAAAATATCAAGAAATATATGCATATAAAAGAGGAGAATGTAAAATGAAAACATAATATGCCAGCCCCACTTAGAGTGGGAGAAGGGTAACAAAATGATGATGACATAGGTGTTACTTTTCGGAGTTCCGTAATACAAAAGTAATGAAATAATTTTGCTATAATCTGCGATTATACTCATAAGAATTTGTGTAAAGCTAAATACTTAACTTCGATCCGTAAACTGTAACATAATCCGCAGATTGAAGAAAGTTCAAGACACTGACACAGCAGCGTTTACTAAAGCTCCGTAAAAACAAAGGAGACTATGTGTGATCCCGCGGGTTTTCTTCATCTAATGAGTTTGAAGCCGGCTTGGAGGATAAATCTTACAGTTTTGTGACTCGAAATATTCGTACTGTGCTCCAAGTGATAGGCGATAGGGATTCCCATATATCATATTTTATCAGTTAATCGTGATTATATCTGTCTTACTCTCTCTCTCGCTTTGTGAACTTTAATCATTGAATTTAAAAAAGATTAAACCACAATCACAGATTTGGGTAGAGTAATATTTCTTTGCAACGTACTGGGTGTATAAAGTGTATTGTAATTGTAATAAAAAGGATGTTACGATATTTGTTTTTATTCTTTCAAGTTATAACTGAACAATCTATCTATTCGATGTTTGTAAAATAAATGTTGAAGGGCTTAATAATGTTATAGGCTATCACATCTCTGTACTGAAGTCTTTACTATATCGTTTGTACTAAAGTCCACGCAACTGCACTCGAAGACCGTATCTAGTATTAAATTAAAGTAAGAACTAAGCTGTCAGCGGAACTACGCAGAATCGGCGTTTTTTGAATTATAAATGCTAAAGTATGATTAAATATTTAATTTCCTCTCAAGTCGTAATAGAGACATGTATGCGATTTCTGCAGAGAATTAATTAAAGAGCGTTATAGTGTTTCAGACTAAAAATGTCATATGACAAATAAATGATGATGACAATTAAATATGAATACGCCGTGTGGTATCCGGCTGAATAGAATAGTACCACCCTCATTTCTTACCGAGGTGTCGTAAAAGGCGACTAAGGTAAGTCGACCCGCCGTGTGGTATCCGGCTGAGTAGAATAGACCACCCTCATTTCTTACCGAGGTGTCGTAAAAGGCGACTAAGGTAAGTTGACCCACCGTGTGGTATCCGGTTGAGTAAAATAGACCACCCTCTTTCTTACCGAGGAGTCGTAAAATACGACTAAGGTATGTTGACGTCAGGCAGGCGGCCGGTCGTAAAATACGTGGCCAAATCATATGACAACATGTTTGTAACATGTTGTGCCGACCCCACTTAGAGTGGGATAAGGGCAGGAGGATGATGATGACAATTAAATATGAATGTAGATGGATATGAGACTAGAGGGAGGGTCTGGGAGGTTGGACTGTGTGAAGTATGACATACATATAAAAGGAGTAGCGCCAGAGTTGACGAATGATAAGAGAAAATGGAAAAAAAAAACATGGAGATAAGAACAGGAGAATGAAATTATATTATTTTAGATTATTTTTCATAGTTTTATGCAATCTAGCTAACGTTAAATCAAGTTTATTGCCCCTAGAAGTACTGAAGCCCGCTACCTCCTGTAACTTGTTCTGGCCACACTCAACCGTGTTTTATTCCGCGGCTCGTTATAAATCAAAGCACGTTGCTTCTTATAAACATATTTCGTGTGTCGTCTCTTTTTTGAATTCGCCTACGTTATGCAGCTTCTTATTTTTTTACAATCTTCATGCGGTGCCGATTTCTTCGTTTATAAAACTAAGTCCACAATTCCTTCAAAGCGGATATTATCAATAGATAGAGTGTTATTGACGAAAATTTTATTGATTGATTGATTGATAATTTTTTACGTATTTGCGTGACTTAAATTCAAATATGACGATAATTGTTGAAATTTTTTTTTATACTCAAGCATTCTGGGAGCTTACATCAAACACGCAGCCTTATTGTTTGATATAAAACAAAACAATAATCTTCTTCTAACGAACTACACAAAGTCCAGTGTTATATATCTATCTATTAAGAATATCAAACTAGACCCATTTTTTTTAAATGGTCATAGTGAAATACAAGATGTAGTCCGATGCGCTAGTTCCAGTATATTTTTGAAGTTATTTGGATTTGGAGCGTTTGGGACAAATAAATTACACTTAAAATCACGAAATGAACTGTAACTTATTTCAATTACGGAATAATTCTATAAATTGGTAGATATTGAACTTTCACAATTCATACTAATTATTATATAAACAAACGGGTCACATCGCGATACTCGCTGACTCAGAACTGACTGAAAAAAAATCCTTATAATGATATATGCTAAGGAATCAACATAATTGAAACCTTTTTTATTATGCGTTCACATTATTCACAATATATTGAATAGTGTTAATTCTGTTATGAGAATCAAATTCCTTTTTTAACTCATATAAAAGAAAACTTAACACCAACTTAATCATAATTAGTTTTAACACGATAAACAAACAAAATTCACAATCGGATTAAGCTTTAAATACGAAATGTTTACAGCATCGGCTGGGATCGGATCGCAGTAATTTAGCAGAAAGTTTTCAAGACGCCGGCGACAGGTTCTGGCTGACCCCTGGCGTTCCTTAATTATGCACCGCCTTAACACGTGGTCCGGATGCTCGTACACAATAAGATAACCGAGACTTTTCAATTCAATTTAATTCAAAATATTCTTTATTCAAAGTAAAGTAAACAAGTGCTTTTGAATCGTCATCTTTCTTTATTCAAGTAAACTTGTAAACAAGTGCTTTTAAATCGTCAACTCTACTGCTGGTTCGGAAAGTTATTCGCACCTAGAAGACCCATCAAGTAGTTCGGCGCTTTTCAAAATATAATACTTATAACTAGTTACATTTTATGTTTATAACTTGTACAAGGTCAAAGAGTAGCTACATCCACGCATTCTTATCATGTAATCATCAATAGAGTAGTAGTAGGTTTTCTTTAACAGACACCTTCTGATAAGTAATTTAAACTGCTCTAAAGTCAAGGCTAAAATTGATTGTGTTAAACCATCCAACAATATCGAAACCAATAAATGACTTAGTAATTTTAGAAGACAAAAAAAGATATCAGTAATAACAGATTGAACAGATTGGAGAAAAAATCTTTATAATCGATGAATAGAAATGCTGGATTTTGATTAGATACGTTCAAGCAACTACATCATCACAGTATTTTGTAAGACATAATAATGAGCAGGCTGTAACGTAAATAACATTCAGATAAGAGCCACCAGTCGCCCTGTGTGAACATTCACGACAACAATACAAGACGAGAAGTCGCAACTTTCAGCGGGATTGTCCGCCTTGGATTAAATTAACATTAGGTGAAACTATCCCGAGGGTCGTAGGCCCATTGTGCCAGTCCGTGCGGTCAACGGAATCTAAATTAAAATTACAACATGCAAATTGCCCGACATCTTGGGTTTATGTTTGTTAAAACTCTCCGCCTTATTGTTTATGCGGCCTTACATGTAAGAACACTTGCTTTGTGACAATATTTTTCATAAGAAATTTTAATATTATTAAGAGACATTAAGGCCGGGCTCGATAGAAAGCTCCCTGATTGCTCATCTAATTTGACCCCGATTATCAAACATTGACAGGATAACAATAATGAAGAGAAAGCTTCGTAGACATCTGAAAGAATTCTCATAAAAAAGAAAAGAAATAATAATCTTCAGACAATGTTTAAGCCTATTTCAATTATAAAGTTATATGAACCCGTGTCGTGTTAACATGTTACAAAATCATCAGATTTATTAAGATTAGATACACATAGATGGACATCTGTCAAGACTCGAATGAGTGATGGTATGCTGACCTAAAATAGGTTTTTCGTGGAAAAGGGTGAGTCCCCAGACCCCTGAATGAGACCAGTCATATTTTCTGGCAAAACTGGCAAGATAAGAAAGAAGGAGAAGGAAAATTAAGCGTCAAACCGTTAGTGACGCGTAGTCCATGTTGAAACATTTGTATCGCCGAATTAATTTCGCAATTATTAAAACCAGCAAATTAAATTATACAGTTTCCAATCTCAGCATCCACGTTTCTATACAATAATCCCTTAAAAAACTATTTTTATACAAATATATAAAATTTATTTACGTTCGTTTATATTCTTACCCCGTTTTTAATTCATATTAGTTTATTAAGTTTAGGTATTTCTTTGGATACCATAGAATATATCAAACAATTTTTAAAATATTGCTCATTAAGCGTATATTAGTGCTTGCAGCAGCTTCATTTATTGTGGATTATTAAGGATCCTTATATATCTAAAAAGACTTGGAAACTTTATTCATAATATAGAGAACACTTAGATTTTATTTAATCTATGGTTTCAAAGCTTACAGAATACACTGTATACGTTCTACATGTTTCAAATATAACATCAAATGATCCATTAACTGTTTGGACAAGTCGCAACACGGCTCGCCGCACTTGCTACAACGTGCTCAACCGCTGAAACTTTGTCCACTTCGCAACTCGCCACCCATCTTCGGGATGAGCACTTAAATTTATCTCGTTTGTAAATTTGTCTGTAGATAGTACACGCGTTAACCTCTACATACAGCTTAGTAAAATTATTATAAAAATTGAATAACTAGGTGTGGTATCCGGTTGAGTAGAATGGACCACCCGCTTTTTTACTAAGGTGTTATAAAAGGCGACTATGGTAATTTAATCTGCAGTGTGGTACACCATTTTCTTTCAAGGTAACGTAAAATACGACTAAAGCAAGTTGACCCGCCGTCAGGCGACTCGCCGAAGTCCGTCGCATGCCGCACTAACGGGGACCTCCGAGATATCCGAACGGGGTTTATCGGACGCTCTCTGGAGTTAGGTCCCCGAGGCGTTCGATGCATCTGGTGCTCCGGATGCATCGTCCAGCGGAGGGAGGGGTCACTTTCAGAGAGGCCCCTACCCAGAGATGGCGCACTCTGGGGTACAGAGTTGCTGCTGGCGGGGATGGGGGACAATGTCTTCATGGGTACCCTATCCCCGCCACCAGCAGCGTAGTGGAGCACTCAAGTTATTTTAGTCGGTGTCGTGGTATCCGGCTGAGAAGAATAGACCACCCTCTTTGTTACTAAGTTGATATAAAAGGTGACTAAGGTAAGTTGACCCACCGTGTGGTATCCGGTTAAGTAGAATACACCACCCTCTTTCTTACTGACTTGTTGTAAAAAAGGAATAAGGTAAGTTAAAGTCAGGGCGGCCTGTTGCAAAAAACCTAGCTAAAGCATGTGATAACATGTTGTGCTGATCCCACTTAGAGTGGGATAAGGGCAGGAGGATGATGATAATCTACATCTACATATGCGTCTTATTCTTAATGCCTATTAACTATTCGCTATGGGTAGCACCGCGGGGCGCAGCTAGTATCATTATAACTTGGAGTGTTCTTACAAGCTGGACACACACACAACATATCGCCGGACCTTCGGTAACCAAACATAATCGGCAACACAAACGAGGTATAGCCCTCTAATTCAATAATTTCCAGCCATTTACTCGCCGCCCGCCATATTTGTCTTGGGCTAAAATCCGGGACAAGATTAATTCTAGAGTTTTGGAACTTGTGTCCCTTATCAGAGGGGCGAGGGGCAGGCGAGGGGCAGGCGAGGGTGGTTACAAGATCACTTTGATACGGTCCTTGATCTTGGATCATGGGGACGATTAATAAATAATTCCTTAACATCTGCTTCATTACTTGAAACTTAAAAATATAAAAATCATGCTATACAGACAAACAAACTAAAAAATATTTCAGTACTTTTAAGTCATTCTTAATAACCGTTATATTATTATTTTACTGATTATTTGATGAATATCAATTAGTCAATAATTTATAGATTTAGGCGTTACTTTGCAGAGGTCCATAATACAAATGTAATGCAAATATTATTTAGCTGTAATCCGCTATAATAAGCTATAATAATATTATATAATATAATAAAAGAAAGTATTTTTTTTATAGCCTTTTATTTTGTCCTTAATGAGTTATTTTTTTTTTTTTTAATAATTTTATTTATAATTTATTTATTTTATTTGTAGATTATTTTAATATTATTATTTCTATTTTAATTGTTATGATTAATTATTATTAAATTATATGTCAAAACAAAATTATGTCAGTTTATGTTTATTTTAAGGACCTCTACTGAGTATAGGCCTCCTCCATTTTTTTCCAAACTTCTCTAGCATCTGCAACATACATCCAGTTACTTCCAACAAGTTTTATAATTTCATCTGACCAACGTTGTAGTGGTCTGCCCCTTTTTCTCTTCCCGAGTGGACCGTACCAATTTGTTATTATTTTTGGCCATCGATTCTTGTCCATACGAGCAATGTGGCCAAAGAAAGTATATGTAATGCTAAATGTAGAGTCCACTATCTGTTTCCATACTAGATACATGCAGAATCTGTAAAAACTCATGCATTGAGATTGTGAGATGGAGACTGTGACTGAAGAAAAGAGATTGACATTGTGGCGATTAATGTGTGATTAATTACTTGTATATTTTAGTGTTATCGGTGTCGGGAAGTGCATGAGTTTTTACAAATTATGCATGTATCAGGTATGAGTACACTCTACATTTAGCATTACATATATTTTTTTACGCGAAATAATATTTGCATTATGTACTTATTATATGAATTAGTCATTAAGGCTTTAACAAAAAATAACTTTTAAATTACATACCTATATACAAAAATGTTGTGTGAAAAACAAATTAAAATGTCAAAAGTTACCGTGAAAAAGTCCCTGCAATTTATTCACTCCAGACAAAGTAACTTCTGTCTGTATCGACGAAATACAAAGTTCAATGAATAATTCATTATGAGGTACACGGTCACCGCAGGTTAATAGAAAAGATTTAATGGTGTTTATGTTTTACGTCCCCTTTGGTTGATCTTAGAAACAATACAACTTTTGGAATAAAATTTTTGCCACTGTTTTTTACTTTTATCCTTGCATACAAAATAAACCCCCGACAGTCTGCGTATCTGTTTGCGATTAACTCAAAAACTACATAACATTCAAATTACAATGATAGACAAACTGATTCACGATGAAGGTTTCAACGTATAATTTTTATGATTTCGTGTAGGTTAGAAATTGAAATTTCTTTAAATTTTGAAAAATGACCAATCCGTAGATATTACAGAACAATGTATGGTGGGGACATTAATCTTTTATAAGGCTACAAAAAGTCCACGGTGGCATATATCTATGTCATCCTCCTGCCCTTATCCCACTCTAAGTGGGGTCGGCACAACATGTTACAAACATGTTGTCATATGATTTGGCTACGTATTTTACGACCGGCCGCCTGCCTGACGTCAACATACCTAAGTCGTATTTTACGATTCCTCGGTAAGAAAGAGGGTGGTCTATTTTACTCAACCGGATACCACACGGTGGGTCAAGTTACCTTAGTCGCCTTTTACGACACCTCGGTAAGAAATGAGGGTGGTCTATTCTACTCAGCCGGATACCACACGGCGGGTCGACTTACCTTAGTCGCCTTTTACGACACCTCGGTAAGAAATGAGGGTGGTACTATTCTATTCAGCCGGATACCGCACGGCGGGATGGCATATATCTATGTATTAAGAATGATTAACTACGCTTTCTTTTTATAATGTTCACGTAATGCGTTATTTAGAATATTTTCACTACGGATTTAGACGGATACAGAGTTAATCATTACCAACTCAAATACGTGAAATAATAAACGTTACTACGTTTATTATTTCATGTTTAACATTATGATTTACCTCACTTCTTACCGAGGTGTCGTAAAAGGCGACTAAGGTAAGTCGACCCGCTGTGTGATATCCGGTTAAGTAGAATAGACCACCCTCTTTCTTACCGAGGTGTCGTAAAATACGACTGTGGTAAGTTGATTTCAGGTAAGCGGCCGGTCATAAAATACGTAGCCAAATCATGTGACACCATGTTTAATAACATGTTGTGCCGACCCCACTTAGAGTGGGATAAGGGCAGGAGGATGATGTTTAACATTATGATTTTATATACACCATACAATTAAAATCGTTGTAGAAGTTATAAGAAAAATTAAAACTAACGTGAGCCAATGTGAGGAAATTGTAAACTGATCTGCTAAGTGTTAGATATCGTAAAATTATTATCATTATGTACCTATTGCCTTTACATGGTTAACTATATGATATTGAATGTTGTCATCATCATCCTCCTGCCCTTATCCCACTCTAAGTGGGGTCGGCACAACATGTTATAAACATGTTGTCACATGATTTGGCTTCGTTTTTATGACCGGCCGCCTGCCTGACATCAACTTACCTTAGTCGTATTTTACGACACCTCGGTAAGAGAGGGTGGTCTATTCTACTAAACCGGATACCACACGGTGGGTCAACTTACCTTAGTCGCCTTTTACGACACCTCGGGAAGAAATGAGGTTGGTCTATTCTACTCAGCCGGATACCACACGGCGGGCATGATATTGAATGTTGTCTCTTTATAAATTTTGTTTTCGCATTTCAATTCGATACATTATCTCAATGATACGTCACAGTCTCTCACGATTTATATAGCATTTTTCTCAAGCAAATATCGGATCGCTTGCATAAGACCCAATCGGTATTCGTGATGCTCTAAGCAAATAAACAACGGGCCACGAATGACCTAGTTTTTAGGACTAGGTATAGATTTTTATTTTGTTATCGTATAGTGGTCATAAAATAAAGAAAAAAAATGGAGTGACAATACAAAATTCACTTTTCAAATTTAAATTCAAAAGATTCTTTATTTAAGTCAACTTGTAAACAAGTGCTTTTGAATCGTCAACTCTACTGCTGGTTCGGAAAGCTGTTCCTACCGAGAAGAGCCAGCAAGAAACTCGTTACTCAAATGAACTAGCTTCTTTTTCCCTTCTCAACGGGGGAGCACTGCTGTACACAGGTTCTTCGAGATTTTACACGGTATGCTACCTTTTCGAAATTACAGGGGGTCTACTAAGGGGGGCTACATTCTCTGGTATGTGTCGCCTTTAGTACGTTTACTACTGTGTGTTAATCAGTTGAGAAAGAAGAAAAAAGAAATTTTTCCAAGTCCCACGACTCTATTCCATTTAAATCTCCCCTTCCGAACTTTTTTAATTCTTCTTTAATCCAACGCTGCGCATTTTAGCATTCTGGAATCCCAACGCCCATCGTTTGGCTTTCATGCCATCTATGCCGCCCATTACCAAACCCAGTACAAAAAAATTACTGTATTTTTTTAAAGCAAAAATTTACAAGTTATATCTGTATTAAATTACTTACACGCTAGGACTATACAAATCATGCTCCCGTGGAATGGTCCCCAAAAAGCTGGCAGCGTTTTCGCGCTGAATCGCTAAGCTGATTCTTTGTGCGAAAAGGAGCCAGCCCTCTTGTCACCTGAAGAGGCAATTAACCGAGTTTAACGGTTAAAAACTTTTTTTTACTTTGACTCCATGGCCGTAGGGTCTCAACTACGAACGGCACAAATATATAACTCTCGATGAGAGATGCATACTTCCACCGTTTGCCGGATTTGGCCATTTCCGCCGCAACTCCAGGTCTTGCCGCTATTTCCCTGAGACGGGACGAGGCTAACGTATCAACGAATATAATTATTGATTTAATAATTAAATTTAAATTTAAACTCCATTATAATCCTCAGTATGCTCGAGTCCTTACAGACGCAATAAATAACCAAATTGAGACGTACTCCAGCGGGCCAGGTGCGCCGCCGAGGGCTCACGCTCCGCCGGGCAAAGCCCGAAGATCAAAGCAGTGCTTCAATTAGCCGACTAATTGGCTTGACCGCGCTAAGTCCTGCATCTAAATTGCCGCTTTCGACAAATCGGGCCCCGCGCTTAATATGACTAAATAGATCAAAAAGTATGCACGCATCCCACAACTATGTAATACGTTTTAGAGTTATTATTTATAGTTGAAATTATTTCGTATAAATTCCTTAGTATATATTAATTACCGATATAATCAAAAGATTATCTATGTCTTTGATTAAAAACCACACTGGAATTGGACACGCGCTAGGAAACGCAGTGTCTGTAGACCCCTACGAAGTGGACTGACGACCTTAAAAAGGTCGCGGGGAGCGCTGGATCTAAGTGGCACAAAATCGTGTGTTGTGGAGATCCCATGAAGAGACCAGCAGTGAACGTCCAAAAAAGGAGAAAAAAAAGTTGTATATAACCTGATGATATTACGGTAACATGTATTTGAAAACGGGCACCGCATTTCTCTACAGCTACACAAATTATCATATTTAAAAAAATATTATCATTACATACAGGGTTACAAATGGAGAGGCATCATTTTATGGGCCCATGTTACAACTTACAATTTTGTCAAACAAAAAGTTGCATGAATGAAGAGTTCACAAGTACCCGTCGAGAGGCCTCGCTCCGACGGGACAGACTCATTTTAATTGAGAGCGACTCGCGCAAGACTTGTTTCAACTTGCCTTGAGTGCTGTTAATACGACGACTTCGTTCGGGAAAGGAGAAGTTACACGTCAAAGAAAAGCTTTACGCTTGAAACTTAAAGGTGTAATCGGGTTAAATCTATTTGTACTATATACAGAAAAAACACTATGTGATCATGTAGGCCTATACTATCTGATCAGGTAGTAGGAGTTCGAATAAAAAAAAAGTTCTAATGACAAAAAATAGATTTTAGGTGTTACTTTGCGAAATCACAAGACAAGAAATACTGATTTTTTTTGTTATAATTCGCGATTTGCTATAATTAGATGTTTTTTTTATTATATTATTAAATTTGCCATATATAGCCATATTTACTAATCACTGATCAAAATAATTCATTATTTTTGTAACCTAAGAAACTTTAAAGAGATACACAAACACTCACTCAGTTAATCAAAATGTTTTTGCTTTTACAGTATTCAAATTATAATCACTACTACTCTAAAAACATCCTTGTCGATGTCCTCAATGCTGAGGGTCGTGACCCCAAAAAACTCTAAAAAACATATATCATTTTAAAGAAAACTCAAAAAAAAAGTATTCAAAAATGTCCATGTCCTTTGTAATTCTCAAGGCATATAACATGTTATATAAAATATTACATTACATTAAAGAAATAAATACTTAATTAATCCAAAACATTACGGACAGTAAACGTTGTGAATTAACCCTAAAACTCCGGCGGGGTCCTTCCGACACAAGACATCGTCGTGACATGCGAAGGAAGTGCGCACGGCCGCGCGGTCAGCTTCCGGCCCTTTGACCTGATCTCCCGACTAATTACAACACTCGTTCTGATACATAGCATACCGATTAATCCTTATCACTGGTGACTTAGGTTGAAATTCCCTTGTTCCAGATCACAAATGAGTTTGTGCACGAGTATAAGTTGTGAGGAAATTGTCTAAGACGGAGCAGTTTTGGGTGACAGCAATTAGGGAATCGCCAGCGGCCGTTCGCGTGTGGAGTGCATTTGTAAGTCAAATTCACAAACATTAATTTGGAATTAGAAGCGAGGGGACTTGTAATGGCCTTTGTAGTGCTGTATGCTATGGCAGTCTAACTTCATTATAAATAAAAAATTGGAGTTTATTGTTAAAATATCTTTTGGTAAAAGTGATTTAAATGTAACAAATAAAAAATTATTTTATTTTTAAGAAGGGTAATTAATTATTTTAAACTGACGTAATACTACTTCCAAACCACACGTCCTTTTCTTCTTTTCTTCAAAAATGATTCCCAAAAAAGTTGTACCCGACAATTTTTTTTCATAATATATGTATAATAGAGTTTTTAAATTACAGAAAGAGTAAATTGTTTTTACTAGTAATAGCGACTATAACATGGACATACATTAACGAATCCTGTCGTGAATAAAATTGATTGCACTTTCCTTTTGTATTTAAACACACAAAAAATGTAACAGTTTTTTATTTTTATTTTTAAGTAATTGTGAAGTATTTTTTGAGAAGATATTTTTTAATGAACTTACAACCTTGATAAAGCCGTGTGGTATCCGGCTGAATAGAATAGTACCACCCTCATTTCTTACCGAGGTGTCGTAAAAGGCGACTAAGGTAAGTTGACCCACCGTGTGGTATCCGGTTGAGTAGAATATACCACCCTCGTTCTTACCGAGGTGTCGTAAAACACGACAGAGGTCATTTGATGTCAGACAGGCGGCCGGTCGTGAAAACGCAGCCAAATCATGTGACATCATGTTTATAACATGTTGTGCCGACCCCGCTTAGAGTGGGATAACGGCAGGAAGATGATGACAACCTTGATAAAGCCTATAACATGTATTACGAATTTTTATAATGTTCGTTAACGTCCCAGTCAAACGGCAATCAGATATTGTGTATTCTACTGTAGTTAAACAAGCCTTTGCCTATCAGTGTGATAATAAACATACTGTACTACTCTCAAGTTATGATCTCTATGTAAATAAATATACAACTTATGAGTAGGTACAAAAACCAAATTATATACTTCTGAAACAGCTTCAAAGGTATACCCTACTTACCATTATATTTGTCTTTTCAGGCTTTACCGGAAACGGACAATACGTGTCGCGTGTGAACAGGCTGTAGGCGAGCGGAAGTGACGTGCGCGGTCTCGCAGACCACTTCCGGCGCTTTGACAAACAGCGTTCAAGGTCGATAATGGAGGGTTACGAGGGCCCTCGTCAAAGGTTTTCAAGATATTATGTCGCTGTTCGTATTTGAGATATTGCAAACAAAACTTCCTGTAAATAATAGGAAATATCTTTATTTTTTCTTCGTAAGGATTAAGCGAATATATTTATTATTATGTTTATTGCAAACAGACAAAAGTTGAGTAATAAATATATGTAACACCAGGTGCCGTTTCATTTTCTTAATAGAATCTACCTACTTTATCTATATATATAAAAGAAAGTTGGTCTTAGTTACACTATTTATAACTCCAGAACGGATAGACCAAATCGGTTGAAAATTGGTGTAGAGGTTGCTTAGACCCAGGAGACGGACATAGGATATCTGTTTTTATTCCGTTCGACCGCATTTATTTCGTAGTCACTATAAAACGTGGTATAACGAAAACGACTATGACATTAAATAACAAAACGCAAATGTCAGTGGAATACAAAACATAAATGACAGCTAAACGTAATTTTGTCTTTGTTGAAGTATGGTAAAAAATTTGACAATTATGAAAATAATAGCTAAACGTCACTACACAGTATAAAACAAAGTCGCTTTCTGTGTCTGTCCATAAAATAATAAATTATAAATCATTTGGTATTAAATATTTTTTTAATTTTTTGGTATTTAAATATTGAATTTGACGCGAACGAATTGTCAATTACTTTACCCATTTTAGACATACATTTTTTGTCCAAATAAGTTCGATCCGTATTAAAATTGTAAACGCTATGGTGTCTGTCTTTTTGTTAAACTTTTACGACTAAATCGCTAGACCAATTTTGATGAAATTCGGTAAAATCAAAGTTTATATACTGGGCTATCATATGGGCTAAAAAACCTTTTTTGAATATTTCGGATTGCAATTATTTTTAATTATAATTATTAATTATAGCTAACTTTTTGAGGTATTGAGGTAACAAAATATGTTTTATATGTATATTAATTTATAGAATTAGGCGTTACTTTGCGGAGATCCATAATACAAAAGTAATAATAAAATTATTTTGCTATAATCCGCGAAGAATTCTTCGCGGATTATAGCATTACTTTTATATATGTATAGTAATTATACGGTGTCTCTATGTAGATTGGTTCAGTGAGCTACTGTAGACAGTAATACGGTCTCGTAAGCCGGTAAGGCCGAGTTATGGGCTATTAAGAAATTGTTGTCGGACCTCGGCCGGGGTAGGGCGCTGTTTGCTTAAAGTTTGTAGCGCCGTGGACCGCTGTTCTACAGGGTGCTTCGTAATCTACTTGTGAGGAAATTAATTCATTTATTGCCTACCGATTTCCTACAATCGAGTCTTTAGAGTTTCTTATCTTTGTCACGTAAAACTGCTATTAGTAATTATATAAACTTCTTTATAGAAAAGTAACTGATACTCTTTAAATTCTCTAATATAACTCAATTAAATAATAAATTAGTAATACCTGTGACCTTATTAATATAAGTGTTTTAGCTGTTAAGAAACAGACAGATTATCCTAGCTATAATATTCATACGGATTAATTTAACTGACTGAGTCTATGAAAGCCCTGATAGCCAAGTCAAATGATCTTTGTCAAGGTTAAACGTTTTTTGAAATTTTAAAGATTAAAAGCTCATTTGTATGAACACAGGCAAGCAGCTTTTGCAGCAAGTAAAGAAAAGCACCACGATAAAACCAGTATATGCCATACAGTCTATGGCAGAGTCTATCAATCTATCTATGTATGACTAAACTTCAGCCGAACTTTGCGCAGCATTGATTGCAGCATATCTTTGAAAATAAGTTAGGTTATAGACTTATTTCTTTATAATTTAATCTCTTCTAATTTAATCTCGTACCCGTAATTATTTCTAATTTAATCTCGTACCCGGCTGAGTAGAATAGACCAATTTCTTTTCTTACCGAGATGTCGCAAAAGGCGATTAAGTTAAGTTGACCCGCCGTGTGGTATTTGGCTGGGTAGAATAGGCCACTATCATATCTTATCTAAGTGTCGCAAACCACGCAGTCAGGCATGCGTTGTAAAATAACCAGTCAAAACATGTTACAACATATTTAAAACATGTGCCGACCCTACTTAGAGTGAGAGAAGGAGAATATGTTGTCTTTTTAATTTAGAGTCGGTGTACTATCAGAACACGCTGTGTGTAACGGGAAGTGAAGTCGGCAATTGGAGGGGCACCGGGCGAAGTGAACGAGGTGTTTAAACCCTGCGGCGTCTTAGGTGCGCTCGACCCCTGCCTCCCCGGCGCGGACATGTCGCAAATATACCGAGACGAATTGCAGATCTGTTGATTAACTCAAACATACTGAAAACATTTCAATACCTTATGAACGATTTATAGTAGCATAGCATTACGATTTTGTTGGAGCCTATCCTCCTATGATTCGGTTTCGGGGCGAAACGATCGTAGAGGTTGTGGTAGTGAGTGTGTGTAGTGCTTGTATGGAGTGTTGGTGTTGGCGACGTCTTGTGATACGTGTGTTGGTCCTGCATGTATGTGGTATGTGATTATTGCCCGCTTCATACACTTAGCATTGCATGTATTCTCTAGACAAACGCGTATTACAGAAAAATAATTTTATTGTACTTCTGTATCTTGTGAACTTTGATACACACGTGTTTCGTAAACAAGGGTAATACAACGAAATCTTTAAAGTTAAATAATCCAAGATTCAAATACATATCTATTAGGAAAGTAATACTTACCAGAATACTTTTTAATAAACAAAAAAATTAAACAAACATACAAAAGACTTTAATTTTTTTTATATGTACACACCTGTTATGATTGATTTAATACAATATCAATGCAATCACTTTCGTTTTAAATTAACAAGTCATGTTAAAAATGCTTTAAAAAACTTTTAACAAAACTTCATGTCTCTACTGTTAAGCAGTTTCCTCGTCTGGATCAATCCTGGCAGCTGAACCAAGTCTTGCTTATCATAAACATGCATTGTCATCGGTACTGGACCAATATATAAAATTTCAGCACAATTGGACTCCAGGAAGTGGGTTAAATTTAACTTGAAAGATTTTTTTTTAAATATATGGGACACTTACACACGGTCGTCCATCCCCAAAGTAAGCAACTTAATACTTGTGTTATGGTAGACAGACAACTGGTGAATATATACATATATAATTGTTAAATACATACTTAAATACAAATATACACCCAGGCTCAAAGTCCGACAAATTCATTTATAGAAAATGTTGGCCCTCGGCGGGAATCGAACCCGCGACCCGCGGAGTTGAAGGCAGGGTCACTACCCACTGCTCCAACGAGCCAGTCAAAAGTAAGCAACTTAATACTTGTGTTACAGGTTACAGATAACTGGTGAATATATACTTATATATTTTTTAAATATATACTTAAATACAAATATACACCCAGGCTCAAAGACCTACAAATTCATTTATAGAAAATATTGGCCCTCGGCGGGAATCGAACCCGCGACCCGTGGAACTGAAGGCAGGGTCACTACCCACTGCTCCAACGGGCCAGTCAAAGAGCAGTCAAGATTCCACCTTCACATTCATACATTGCAAGTTGAATGAAAGATTTTAATGATAAGAATAGTTTTAGGTAGATATGGAATCTAGAATGAAGATATCTCTAAACATAAAATTCTTAACTGACCTCTAAGTATGCTCAATTAACGTGGACTCTTGTACGTAAATAGATCGGCGAGTTGTCTGCAAGTTGTCGGTAAGTTTATCGGCAAGTTGTCGGCGAGTTTGGAACTGAGTGGCTGCGGTGCAGCAAATGTCCGTATTTGCCGTTTGACTTGGTTGTGAGTGTGTGTGATGTGTGATTTACTAAATATTGAAGCAATGAACTTTTGGTATCACTGCTCATTTCCAAGTAAAGCCCGTGCAATTCTTCCAAAATAAAAAATTATGTAACTTAGTCAAATAGAAGCATTGTGTAATAACACCCTTAATTAAATTAAATATTCAAATCAAATTTTATCAAATTTAATCAAAATAATTTTTATTCAAATGAGCTCTTTCAAGCACTTAAGAATCAATATGATTAATGAAGCTACAACTGGTTCGGAATGCTCTTACCGAGAAGAACCAGAAAGAAACTCAGCGGTCAATCTTTTAAACTCGAGTTGTTAACATTTAATCGATAACATCAATAAAATTCGAGTTAAAAAAGTGTGAAAACTAGTCGTCTTTTCTATCTCACAGCTGGGTTTAATTACAAACCTTTCTTCATTACTGAAATTTAGGCTCATTATCTATTATTGGTCATCACCGCTCGACGAGGACGAACGGTCGGTATGTCGGACTCTCACCGACTAAAAACCTGACAGTGCTCCACTACGATGCTGGTAGTGGGAACAGGATACCGTTGTACACATTGTCCCCGTCCCCGCCAGCAGTTGCCCTCAATGACTCTTTACCTCGGAGAGCGCTACCTCCGGGTTTAGGCCTCTTTAAACAGTGGCCCCTCACTCCGCTAATCAATGCATCGGGAGCACCAAATGCGTAGACCTCCTCAATAAATCATGCTACCCAATGGATATTGACAAGTTTTTTTTTACTCATATTCCAAAAATGATGATGAATTAAGATATGCCGCTGATGTATTGATAAAATTTAGTACAATCAAAGCTTATTATATACCAGTTCCAAATACAGATGAGGCCTCCGGTATTTTTTGGGAAAAGAAAAAACACATTGCATAATTGAGGGTATTTAAACACTTAAATTAGGCGGACGAATTGGCGAGTACAACTAGTGTAGAGTACTAACGAACAGAAATAACAATAATATATCATCATCATTTTTTTATCCTTATCCCACTCTAAGTGTGGTCGGCACGTCTTCCATTCCCCTCTTTCATTCGGTAACTTTGGTGTCACTCCTTTTATATATTTATATCACTTTTCACACAGTCTATCTTTATTTTTTTTGCGCCTTCCTCTAGTCATAATCCATCCACATTTATATTTAACTGTAACATATTTAACTCTTTTGGTAACATAATTTTAATCCCTCGTCATTACATGATTAACTTCTTGGTGTATTTCCCACCCTTTCTATTAGAGGCGCTACTTTCAGACCGCCCCTGATATACTCATATCGTAAAATAGTGCAACTCCGCAAAGTAACGCCTAATTCTATAAACAAAGTAAACAATATCCAGACACAAGTACCTAACTTGGATATTAATCAAATTGAAATACGTTAAGTTAGCCGGTAATTCCTTGGCCGTAGTAATTCCGCAGGTTAAGTTAACGTTACTGGTGAACTTGTGCGAGTTAGAATTTAATTAATCCCGAATAGTTGGTGTAGCCGCGGCCGAGCGGCCACCTTGCACTGCGAGGTAGTTGCGACAATTGGCGGCCGTGGTATTATTCAATGTTCTCTGAAAATATTTTAATGGTAAAAAAAAATCTTACGATATAATCAGTAGTTACTAATTCCATCCAATTAATAATAGCCATCCATTGCGTCAAATATATGTCTTCACAGATATATACTTAAATTGTGACACAGCATTTTGACTCGCCTTCTCACATCGTGGGTTTAATTAACAAAGATTAAATGTAACTACGCCTGTACAGCACTTTAAAATAAATTAAAAATGTTAGAAAGTAAATAATATTATTATGAAAAAACTATTCGGCGAACTTGAAAGCTCTTCTCGGCATATCAATTTTCAAAAGTAGCAGTTGAATTAACTATTCATAAACACTTGCAACTTTACTAAAACAAAAAAACTCTTTCTCTTTTACACTGTTTCTGAGGCAAGCTGAGGCATCAAATCAATTTAGGACTATTTTCTTGTGCAACTCCTCTTATTGCCACAATTTTTAGATTGGTCGTTACTTTGCGGAGGTCCATAACACAAAATTAATGAAAATATTTTTTTATATTACTTTTGTCCTCTCCTTGTGTTTAATTTTTATTACTTTCTCAAAATCATAACTATTTTTCCAAATTTAGTGGTAGTAATAATTATTTACGAAAAAAAATAATGTGGAAAACCATGTAATATATCTGAAAATATAAACCGATAACTTTACCTAAATCTTATAATTTTTTGTAAAATAACAAGTCATGATGTTATTTTATTTTACTTCAAGTGTAAATGAAGTCAACAAGATAAAACTATAAGATACAGTAAAAAAATCAATTTAAATTCCAAATCAAACTAAAACGCTCGGACGGCAACAGGCGCACCCACCCCGCACATCTGCCCGTCTTGCAAGACGTAATTGATTACTGAGAAAAGCTCAAACTTTGATTGGTCGCCGTTGAATTGAGCTTAATCCGGCTCCACTCGCTAGACCTTCGGTTAACTTTGCAAACTACATGACGGACTTTCAAACATTTCAATTACGTGTAACTATCCTCGATACTAAATCGATACTGTTCATTTCAATGGGCAACCAAGAGATACATCTAAAACCTTTAAGTTTGGGTGTTTATTTGTATTTAAGTATGTATTTAAAAATATAAAAGTATATATTCACCAGTTGTATGTCTGCCATAACACAAGTATTAAGTTACTTACTTTGGAGATGGACGACAGTGTAAGTGTCCCATATATTTATTTATTTACCTATTAATTTTAGTTTAAAATAAAGAAAATGTTCTGAGAAATAATGTTTTTTTCTGTTATCCTGCAAAAAAATACGTTTTTCTTCCGTGACTTTAAAAGTATCATCACACTTTTAGCGCCGTGTGGTATCCGGCTGTGTAGAATTGACCAACCTCATTTCTTACCTAGGTGTCGTAAAAGGCGACTAAGGTAAGTTGACCCACCGTATGGTATCCGGTTTAGTAAAATAGACCACCCTCTTTCTTACCGAGAGGTCATAAAATACGACTAAGGTAAGTTGACGTCAGGCAGGCGGCCGGTCGTAAAAACGCAGCCAAATGATGTCACAGCATGTTTATAACATGTTGTGCCGACCCCACTTAGAGTGGGATAAGGGCAGGAGGATGATGATCACACTTTTAGCGCTACACGATGTACTAATAATAAAACGCCGTGTGGTATCCGGCTGAATAGAATAGTTTTACCCTCATTTCTTATCGAGGTGTCGTAAAATACGACTAAGGTAAGTTCACGTCAGGCAGACGGCCGGTCGTAAAATACGTAGCCAAATCATATGACATGTTGTTCCGACACCGCTTAAAGTGGGATATGGGCAGGAAGATGATGAATGTACTAATAATAAAAAGCTATACTGGTTCTAAAACTGATTGCGAAATTTGATTATAGAATCTTATACCTAATCCCACAAACGACTCAGCTACTTGCGCAAAGCAGGGGCCGCAAACTTACAAGTATGTCGGTTCCTGCTTTGTCTATTACATCACCTATTTTTTTATCCATCAGTTTCCAAGCTAGGGATTAACATATTGATTACTAAAGGACCCAGTTCCTAATCTCAACCTCAATACAAGTTTACTATGACCTAATAAATGTTACCTACAAATTGCTACAGGCAAACAGTAAATTATTATTAATGCACAACTAGCACCCACCAGCCTCGTTAGATAGGTACTCGTGGGCGACGGATACGCCCTCAGAGTTACCTTGTACAGTGTTAATAGATCTGCCAAATCATTGAAATCGATTAGAGAACTGATCCTTTGTTTTTAAAAAAATGCTTAAATTCTAAAGAGTATAGAACTGATAATGGTTATATGTGGTGTAACGAGGAAGTGGTGATGAACCTGATAATGACGATGATGATGATGATGAAACGAACCTAAATAATAACTTGAAATCCTGAGAAAATGAAATGAAATCTTAAATACAAATTAAGCACATTAGTTGAACAATAAAACTCATAAATAAATATATGGGACACTTACACACACGGTTGTCTGTCCCCAAAGTAAGTAACTTGTGTTATGGTTGACAGACAACTGGTGAATATATACTTATATATTATTTAAATACATACTTAAATACAAATATACACCCAGGCTCAAAGACCAACAAATTCATTTATAGAAAATGATGGCCCTCGGCGGGAATCTACCCGCGACCCGCGGAGCTGAAGGTAGGGTCACTACCCACTGCTCCAACGGGCCAGTCAAATAACAAACTAGTGAGATAGTAACAGGTAAATGCTACTTATAATTTAACAACTTCGTAATTAAACTTAATCATTAAATGCTACTTATAATTTAATTAGTTAATACTTATTAAATTATAAGTAGCATTTAATTTTACACAAACTAATAATAAGTACCTGGTTAACCGAGCCTTGTTTGTAAATTTTTACAAAAAAAAAGAAAAAAAATTTGGGTAGGTGGGGCTCGATCCTAGGTATTTTCATTTCTAGATAGATTCCTCGAATAAACTACGCTGACTTGACAGTTTTCGGCAAAAATAGTGTTTACTATAATCAATTTGAATTTTTGTATTTTTTAATGCCGAAAAACAGGGATAAAACGATTTTCTTTAAATAAAACCTAGCTAGATCGACTTTTCCCCCCAAAACCTCCTGCATGCTGAATTTTAGGAAAATAGTTGGAACCATTTCCGAGATTTTTTATGACCATGTACCAAGCGAATTTATGAAGTAAATAGATATTATAGCTATATGTATCGTTTGACCCTAAGGTTGACTGGTAGAGATCGCTTTATTTAGTGTTAAGTCCGCCTTTTGTACTTTTATTTATTAATACCGCTATTCCACTCTAAGTGGGGTCAGCATAATATAAACATGATGTCACATGATTTGGCTACGTATTTCAGACCGGCCGCCTGCCTGAAGTCAAATTACCTTAGTCGTATTTTATTACACCTCCGTAAGAAAGATGGTCTATTCTACTCAACCAGATAGTACACGACGAATCAACTTACCTTAGTTGCCTTTTATGTCACCTCGGTAAGAAATGAGGGTGATCTCTTCTACTCAGTTGGATACCACACGGCATGGATACGTGAAAAATCAATATTACATAACTAAGGGTAAAACTAAAGTTGTCGCAAAAGAAATAACAGATGTAACTAATCCTACTTTCTACTAATACCTATTATAATATAAGTGTCCCATATATTTATTTATTTATATTCTCTTAGCCGGATACCACGCGGAAGTTTTTTTGTTTTCTAAAGTATAAAAAATATGCCGAAGAAACAGACGAATGTAGCCAGTTAATAGACTTGTAATAAGATGTCGCGATGACTGCCGCGGCGCCGGCCAGGCCATCACCGCACAGAGGCTCTTTGTGCCGACCACACGCGTGATGTCACGTGGAGTAAAAATAACTCTGAATACTAGGTACGACCGCAGCACTAGGTGTTGAGGATGTCTCGATTGCGGTTTTGGAATATTTGGTATTGTTAAAAATAATAACAATCGAAACGCTATGTATATCGGTGAATAAGGAAAATATAACTTTTAGATATTAATACGAAAGGAATTCCCAGAACGATTTAGCATCCATATTATAAATGCGAAAGTTTACCTGTTTATACGTTATAATTTAAAGCTATGAAGCAATATTTGTGGAATGAAATAGTAGGAGTAAAGGTTATGTACCGGGTGTTTATATATCATATATAATAGTATATAAGCTCTAATCAATTCTTCAATACGGTTTACTGTAAACATAATCCAATGTTTTTATAATTAAAATAACATAAAACGGATAATACATAAGGGTATTTTTATGTCGAGGCACAACATGTCGCGATTATAGCTGGTGCTCGATTTTTCTTAAACTGATGGTATGCTGTTACCCCTTATTGCTTTAACAGCGTAACAGGTGGGACGGGCGAGCGCAGAAGCATTGCCAAGGTTGCGAAATGCGGAGAGTAGAACTCAGAAGCTCAACTTGCATCGGGGAACGTCGTTCTAAGGGTGCCTCCTGTGAGGCCGGAGAACGGTTTTAGGTGACGCGTATTGGAGAGCTGATAGTATGACTTTGATTTGTCAATACGACGTCGGAAGGGTGTTGAGAAGCCACGACCAACCGATGTCAAAAAACTGGAACCTCGTCTTCGCCGGCAAAGACGCTAACTTGCCCTCGATAAAACAATTTAGAGATATATTACAACATCTCTTTTAAACTTGGGGCTTCTTATATTTAACGAAATCCTTATAATGTATTTCATGGCTAACCGACAGAATTAGAATGGAAGCTCTAAAAAAAATGTGAAAATTGTTCGTTACCCTTTTACGGATCATCCGCTTTTGGCGTAATGTTGCAAAATTGAAACTTATATGAGTGTAAACTCAGCAAACATACAGGATGAAAAACTCCTTTTTTCCTTCTGATAACTGGAAGATCTATTAAATAATGAAGAGTACTTTGACTTATGTGTCTTATTGATATTTGAAATTAATCGCCGGCTTCTCGGTGAAGGAAAATATGAAAGAATATGCAAGAAAGAGGGTGGTCTATTTTACTAAGCTGGATGCCAGATGTGGGTTCAACTTACTTTAGTCGCCTTTTACAACACCTCAGTAAGAAATGAGAATGGTCTATTCTACACACGACATGGACACGTGAAAAATCAAAATTACATATTTAAGGATACCTTAAAACTAAAGTTAACGCAAACGAAATAAAAGATATAACTAATCCTACTTTCTACTAATATTGTAATATTGTAAAAGTTTGTGAGTATGAATGTATGTTTGTTACTCTACTTAAATATGGCACAATTATTTCTTATACACCAAACATATAAGCTATAAAAATCCTGTTGGTTCAACAGGAATAGGATGACATTGAAAATTATTATCTATTATTAACTTATCACGCGACAACAGTCAACTTGAAGTTGTGAGTATAAGCTAGTCTGCCATAAAAAATAATAACCTAAGCATAAATTAGCCGTAGATTTTAACATTGTGTTTCATCGTCAGCATCGCGTCTCGCCCAATTCAACTGTGAGACAACAAAGCTTACATCATTAGGGTGACCCAGTTGCATCACTTTCCTGTCATCAGCCCGCGTAGCCAGCGGCAGGATAATTAAAAAGTATGTGCCCGCCAATAAAAGAACGACTGTGGAGCAAACAGATGCGAGTGTTTCTCACGCCGCGATACCTACTCTACGTAAATTGACATAGATTAGGGCGCAGACCGGGCAAGTGTTTACCTGAGAGAAATCTACCAGTATCACTTAACTGGGTAAATAATTTCACATTAATGTGTGACTTTGGTTGCTCCATCAAATTTCCAAAAAAGAAAACATTCTGTTTGTCATAAGGAAAATGATTTTTATAAAAACTTACACACACTAGAGTTATATCAATCTATGTCTAATTAATAATCATATAACAATCTATGTCTAAATAAATATTGTAGGATTACCTTAAAATATATGTTTAATATATTAAAAGATTTGAAGTGTATTTAATTTTCTACTTTTAAATTTAAATTTCAAATGCTACAAAGGGTTTTGTTTCTTAATAGAAGTATTTAGTAAATTTTTAATTTACCTCACGTGAATTAGTTGTGTAGCAGTGTTTCCATCCTATGTTTAATCTTCATTGATAATATATATGAACTCAAATAAAAAACTTTAGTTTATATGTCTTAAAATAATTTTTACGTTTATATTATTTAGGTAAATTTACTCTACATGTCTAGATGACAATCATGTCACCAAACGAGTGCTAAATATGAATGTGGATGGATATGTTATGGATATGACGGAATAGAGGGAGGCCTAAATAGAGTTGGTTGGATTGTGTGAAGTATGACATGCATATAAAGAGAGTAGCGCCAGAATTAACGAATAATAGGAGAGAATGGAAGAGGAAAACATGTCGTACCGACCACACAGAGTGAGATAAGAACAGGAGGATAATGATATGTATGTAATTTTAATCTACTTTCAATAATTTTGTCAATTTTTGTATATCTATTATATATAACTATTATAGAAGATAAAGAGAAGAAAAATATTGTCTTTAGAGCTCTGTATGGTTTGTATATAACATATGAAAATGAAAAATAAGCTACAACTCAGTGTATTGCCACATCTGTACGTTATCTTATCTTTGCGCACCGATCTCGCGGTGTATCGAGGTTACATGTGGCTGTGATTCACATCGCGTTCATTAGCCCGCACTTAACACTCGCCACTAGGTGTTGATCGTCTCTCTACTTCGATAGCACATCTGGGGATTCAATCGCTGTACTACGTAATCCTTGCGGTCACGTGTAACATACTCGTATATGACCAAGAAGACAAAAATATGTCTGCGTAAAAATTGCGCACAAGAACTACATACGTTCATTATCACAAATTTAATCGTTTTGCGTTTTTGCCGTGGAGTCTATCTCCTGATGATGCTTCGGTTGCGAGGCGAAACGATTGTTGAGTTTTTGATAGTGCTTGTGTATTGTGGTGGTGATGGTTTGTGCATGTGTTTTTACGAATCCTGCATGTATCAATGAAACGGATTTTCCGCTCTACATTTAGCATTATATACATTTTCTATTTTACTTTATCGCGGATTATAGCAAAAAGTTCTAAAAGCTGGCTGTCTGTATGTGACAGATTTTCTCAAAATCTACTAAAAAGATTTTGTACGGCTTTTACTGCAAGATAGTATGATTTTTCCTGCAGCTTTAGGTTAATAGTACATAATGACTTTATATAAAATGTGTTGAAGAGGTCGCCTTGTAAGAAAACTTGCCTGCTAGGAGCTTCAGTCATCGCGCTGCGTGAAACAAGACACTCTAAAGTAATGTAGATCTACAAAAACTACAATAAAAAAGTTCGCTATCTTTTATAGATAACCCACATTAAAGTAGTTATCTTTAATGTTCAAAATTGCAATAAAATTTTAACGTTATTTACGCGGAAAAACTTTGTGATACACTGATTTTGACTGACATCTGAAAACGCAGCTTTTCCCACAAAGTTGACTGACGGTACCAATCACGATCAAGAAGGTCGCAAGGAGCCGCTAGAACCAAGCGGCTTAAGATTAAATGGGGCGGAAATTCCTTGTAAAGACTCATGTGCAATAGTTAGTGTCTATGGGTTTAATAAGAAGAATCTCAAGCAAGAAGACTTAAGAAGCTTGTATAGGATTTTTAGTATGGATTATGTATTTTAAGACATCTGTTATTATTTTTTGTTGTAGTTGTAAATGTGTGTAGTGCTTGAGTAGTGTGCTGTTTGTGACGGTGTTCTGAAATCCTGTATGTATAAGTTATGAGAGCTGTTTTGCTTCCTACATTTAGCATTTAGATTTTATGTACAAACGCGGATTATAGCAAAATAATTATCATTACTTTTAAATTATGGAACACAACAATGCACCGCCTAATTCTATATTTTTTTATATTATAAATAAAATTGGTAAGTCATTCGTAACTTATCTAACGTAGACAACCGTTTTAAGTGATTAATGTCAGTTATTAATGTCTCATCCCAAGGTGGCCATGGAGCAATGGGGCTCAGATAAATTACAGCAGGCGCAGTAAGTGTAGATGGTGACACCCACTCGAGTCACTCGAGTCACTCGAGTCTCAGCCACTCGAATTAATTGAGTTCACAGCGTGAGAAGTCAACGACCGGCGCGCGCGCACCTCGACTTAATCTGTGATACATACACCACTTCCACATCTATACTATATAAAACTAAGAAGTTTGTTTGTTTGTTTGATTTATTGATTGTTTGAACGCGCTAATCTCAGGAAATACGGGACCGATTTGAAAAATTGTTTCAGTGCAAGTAGCTGATTGGTTCAGGCTAAATAATTTGGTACTGAACTCGAATAAAACTAAATGTATTGAATTTGCATTACCTAATGCTGCAAAAACAACAAATAGACACTCTTTAAATAATGTACCACTAAAAACAGATAATTCAACGGTATTTTTGGGAGTATCCTTGGATACAAAACTCCAATGGAGCACACACATAACAACTCTTGCAGGGAAACTGAGTTCAGCGGCCTACGCTGTTCGAAAGATAAGACAATTCACAGACGTCGAAACAGCAAAACTTGTTTATTTTGCCTACTTCCATAGCATAGTCTTATGGAATATTGCTATGGGGTAAATGCGCGGATAGTGAAAAAATTTTTGTTTTACAAAAAAGAGCTATACGTGGCATTTATAATTTAAGACCGCGTGATTCCCTGCGAGAGAAGTTTAAGGAAACAGGGATTCTTACATTTGCTTCACAGTATATTTTAAGCAATTTAATTTATGTACATAAAAATATAAAGAATTATAAAACGATAGGTGATGTATACAATAGACAAAGCAGGAACCGACATAAGCTTGCGGCTCCTGCTTTGCGCCTTGCAAAAGTACGTAATTCGTTTGTGGGTTTTGGTATAAGATTCTATAATAAAATTCCGCAATCAATTTCAGCTTTGCCATTACAGCAGTTTAAAAACACTGTTAAAAAGAGGCTGATACACAAAGCTTACTATACTCTTGAAGATTATTTAGAAGATAAGAATGTGTGGATATAGCTCTCTTTGAACCTGTACAAGACAGTAACGACATAATGTAAATAGTATTAAGAATTATATTTTTAAAAGAGCAACCGCCGAGTTTCTTGCTGGCTCTTCTCGGTAGGAACAGCTTTCCGAACCAGCAGTAGAGTTGACGATTCAAAAGCACTTGTGAACAAGTTTATTTGAATAAAGAATATTTTGAATTTGAATTTGAAAAGTGTTATATAGTCCATTTATCAAGGGATATATAAAATTACGCTTAGATGAATAGGAGAGGAGCAGCAATAAAAAATATTACGTAAACGGCAATATTTTTTTTCGGCGGCGACGGCTTTTTTGCGTGCGCTAAGTAAACGGTTAAAAAATGATGTACTACAAAATTGTTCCTCTCTAAAAGTTCTTAACAAAAGTCCGCGACAGCATATGTCTACATTTTAGGGTTAACCCAATTTGACTACTTTTATGGTGATCAAATTTCTATATTACGGTTTTAATTTTTCCACGCACCTGCTAGTTCAATATTTCACATACTTTTTTTATAATACTCTTTATTATAAATTATGAAAGACAGAAAGACAAGATTTATTTTAACACAATTTACAAAATAAGAAAACCAAATGTTATGTATTCTGCGTTTTTTTTTTACTTTTCCCGAAGGAAAAAAGGGTTTTTTCACCTATATATTAACACAGTATTATAGCTTTGAATAGCACCAAATTTGGTTGGTCCAGCAGATTAGCCGTTAAAGTGTAACATACTAACAGACTTAATTAAAAAAAAATTAAAGACAGACTTTATGTATAAAATAGTGGTATCCTCTCTCGGGTTAGGTGTTCAAACAACCCCAATAATGATATGTGTTTTTCAAAAGAAAAACTTTATATGCTATATCTAGCCATGGTGTATGCGATCTTTGTATGCAAAATTCCAGTAATATTGCTTCAGTGGATGAGCCCTAAAATTGAAACTCACAGACAGTCAGACTTTCGCATTTTTAAAAGCTTTTATTCAACTTTCCATGTATGTATGTGAAGGTGTCATAGTGCAAGCTAACATTATTAACTTCCCGGTGTCCCATTAAGCTGAAATTTTATATACTAATCCAGTGGCGATGGCAATGTATGTTTATGATAACCAAGACCTGATTCTGCTGCCAGGATTGTCCAGACAACTGAACTCCTCATCGGTTAACAGTAGGAACACCAAATTTTGTTACAAGCTTTTAATTTTTATTTTTTTATTATTATGGTTTCAAACAATTGAATATAATAATTTATTAGTTTAGGAGTACGGCAACAACTATATATTGCTTTTAGAGCTAAATAGAGAGTAAATAGTCTATCTATTTGCGACCAAAGACCAAAGAATCGACTAAAATAACTCTGACACTATGATTTTTGAGCAACGTCCCGATTAGTCAGTAGGTACAATTCATATTGGACATTAAACCCAAAGCCCGAGTGGCTGTTAATGATAAAGCGTCTATTAAACGTGTGTTATAAATCGACGTGAGTCATGACGCCGTATGATACGTACTGGCGGACGCTGAATTATCAACCGAACAACAACTGTGGAGTGGCTAGAGTTACCAAAAAAAATTTAATACAAAAGCTTACTCAAGTCGCTTTCAAACGAATGATTAATTATCAATTACTATATTAATACAAAAAGTAATGAAATTATTATGCTAAATATAGAGTGTACTATGAGTTAGTTGGTTAGTTTATCAGATATTAGAACGGTCTCATCTTTGTAAAAGCTCATCCACTATCCGCCACCAATAACAACAATACACAAGCACCGCACACATTGAGTGCAGGTCGTAAAATACCTAGCCAAATCACGAGACAACATGTTTATAACATGTTGTGCAGACTCCACTTAGAGTGGTATAAAGCAGGTGAATGATGATGGAAATGGCTTATTTTTGTCTTATATGCAATGAACATAATTCTGCAAATAAAATACTTTTACTAAAAAAAAATAAAGTACTACGAATTATTAATGATAATAAAATATTATCATTAATTTAAGTTCTCAATTTTTTTACAAGACTAGAATAGCTAGATCACTACTTTGAGATAAATATTTTGAAACTGAGCTTTTAATAATTAATATTGTTTAATTTATAAACAAATATTATATTTAAGACGCCTTGTGATAGTTGTAAAATAAAATATTTTAATTAAAAGTCGACTCCACAGTCATCATTGTCCTTAGGTAAGAGACAATTAACCAAGGAGCAGGGTTAACGCAACGCATACCGGTCAATTCGAGCAATTGGGCCGCCGTGGGAACCACTGTGACTCACCTCCACTCTGAGCCCGGCCTGTCAATCCCAAAACTGATCAAGGAAACTAGCTCACACATAGAAGCTGTAAATCATCATTACCTTTATTGGTCAGTCATACTTAATCAATATCCATTGATAAGTGAAACCAACGCGAATGTCTAAAGACATGCTTTAAACTTCACAGTATGAAAGATTGACCGCCGAGTTTCTTGCTGGTTTTTCTCGTTAAGAGTGACAGTTGTAGCTTTATTAATCATATTAGTCCTTAACAGTTCAAAAGTGTTTAAAAAGACTTATTTGAATAAATTAGTTTTATTTTTACTACGTATGACACGTACGCGATTAAAATAAAAAACAAACTGATTAGAATTCTGAGCGGAATATTTGAGTTTGTCCCAGTCAATATATTATGAATATATCAATATTTTTAATAGATTAAGGCCGTATAACGTGTAAAAACAAAAATGTATATTAATAATACAGTTTGCACGTCGTACTAAATAAATAAATATTTGCAGTGCTAGTGTAGAATGGTAATTTTTATGGTTGTAAATGTAGCATACATACTCGTAGATTTTTTTAAAAAATGTTAATTTTAGCGTTATTCGTATATTATAAGGTTTACTTGTGTTACATGTTCTGTGTTCAACGATACCCTTTTGAAGTCTAAAAGCGAACAATTAAAAACAACAGTGATTTCTAAAAACAAAGAACACCCACCCCTGTTCAACCAAGGATAAAAAGGCAAACAAATCGCTCCACTGAAGCAATCTGAACACCAATCTGCAGGTATTCGCAACAAATTGCCCTTAATAAAATACCGCCCCAATTAACGACTTCCGCGCACCGAACGGGAAAAATAATAAGAACCACCTTCTTAGATGGAAAGTGATCTACCCTTAATTGCTACCCGGGGGAGCTCCAGAGTAAGCCAGCTTGAGAATGATTGGGAGCGCTTCCGTCCAATTTAAAAAATTACATGAACTTAAGAAATTTTAACATTCCTTTACCAAAGTAATAGGTTTGGTTAAAGTTTTTAGTTATTATATACTAAATATATATATATATATATATATATATATATATATATATATATATATATATATATATATATATATATATATATATATATATATATATATATATTGCTGTGATGGCCTAGCGGTGCGACCGTGTGAATCTCTAGAGACGATCATGGGTTCAAACCCGGGCAGACACCAATGAGTTTTTCTATTAAAACTTATGTGTCTAATTGATAATTGCAATTTATCACACGCTTATCGGTGAAGGAAAACATCGTGAGGAAACCTGCATTTCTCCAGAGATTTCTGGAGATATGTGTAACCTACCAATCCGTATTGGAGCAGCGTGGTAGGTCTTAGCTCCAATCCTTCTCTCCAATAACGGAGAGAGGAGGCCTATGCCCAGCAGTGGGATAGTAACAGGCCGCTACTGACAAATATATAAACTATATGTTTCTTTTTATTATGTAAATGAGTTAATCTTTCCATTGGCTCCAACAATTTTTATTCAGTATTTAGGTATTTTCAAAAATATATCGTTTTATCCTTCAGGCATTGAAAAACTGATAAAATATACATATATAGAATAGAAAGGTTATGTTTGCTGTCATTTGTAGAGTTGTAATAGCTCAGTTGGCAACGGGTGCACTAAACAAATGAAATACTTAGGATCAAGATATCACGAGCCCTTTATTACTTTTATTTTTTTTTAATCTAAAAAAATATACTGAACAAGGCTTGGTCACCAATTGGAAATCTACTATATATATTACTATATATAAACCAAGTAATTTTGATATATATATATATATATATATATATATATATATATATATATATATATATATATATATATATATATATATATATATATATATATATATATATATATATATATATATATATATATATATATATATATATATATATATATATATCAAATATATATATATATATATATATATATATATATATATTGATATTTGATATATATATATATATCAAAAATCAATATCAAATATCAATATATATATATATATCAAATATATATATATATATATATATATATATATATATATACTAGCTGACTCGAAACACGGTGTCCTGACTTAAATATTTAATTGATTAATTATTTCTCAAATTTTCTAAATTTACAATGTTGTTCTTTCGTAATAACCTTCTTGTGACAATAACACAACAAAAAAGAATGTAACATGTTTCACTGTTAAAGATTTGAACCCGCAACCCACTTAAAAGAGTCACACGGTTTCACCGCTGGGCTATCACAGCTTTTATTTATATACTTAATCTATACGAATTTCGCATGGAATAACTAATAATGTTAACACATATATGTACTCTGCATTGCAAATTTTTCCCTCACTCCCTTTTATTACTACTTCTATTTTCTTTTGCACTCAAATAAAATAAAAGCCGAGGTAAGAATATAAGATGTCTCCAAATGAAGATTGTAATGTCAGCCACTGCAGTCGGGACTTGCATAGAAATGTTCTAATAACAGTAAATCGCCCGCCGGAGAATTCGTCGGGAGAAATACTTGCGTAGGCAAGAATATTCACATGTCTCAGATATGTATATAATGATTACTTTGTCTTCATCGATTTAGCATTTTCCCAGGACACCAGCTCACCAGGCAGCTGTATATGGAAATTGAGCTAAATTTAGTTAGTAGCGGCCTGTTACTATCCCACTGCTGGATATAGGCCTCTTCTCTCCGTTATTGGAGAGAAGGATTGGAGCTAAGACCTACCACGCTGCTCCAATGCGGATTGGTAGGTTACACATATCTCCAGAATTCTCTGGAGAAATGCAGGTTTCCTCACGATGATTTCCTTCACCGAAAAGCGTGTGATAAATTGCAATTATCAATTAGACACATAAGTTTTAATAGAAAAACTCATTGGTGTCTGCCCGGGTTTGAACCCATGATCGTCTCTAGAGATTCACACGGTCGCACCGCTAGGCCAATTTATGCAAGCATTTTAAGTAGCTGTATTTTTTTTAGCAGTGACACTGTCCTCACATCACCGCCACCAAGGTCTAATTAATAATTCCAATTTATCACACGTTTTTCGGTGAAGGAAAACATCGTGTGGAAATCTACAAATCTCTAGAGAATTATAGGGATATGTGTAAACTAAAAATCCGCATTGAAGCAGCGTGATAGGTCACTCCAATCCTTCTCTCAAAAAACGGAGAGAGGGGGTTTATGCCCAGAAGTGGGATAGTAACAGGTCATTAATTTATTACTTTTCGTGGATAAGGCTCGTTGAGGAGGCCAAGACTCCATAAAGGGTTACAGTGCCATAGATATGAATGAAAAGGTAAAACAAGTATTGCCCTTTAAACTACAAGTTAGATCCATTTGTAGTTATACTGGACCCTCATTCTAAATTAATGTAACACTTTATTAAGTCGCGCAGTAAGAGGTAGCCTGTATCATTTTGTTTAAAGACTTAATTCTAGGACACCTATAACGCTCTCCGTTTGCGTCATCTTTGCGAGCCGCTCAGGTCAATAGCCAGTATTTTGGCACTCCGTTATTAACTGGGAACGATTGAACTGTCACTGACCAAACTGTTGATTTACGTTCATAATTTTTATTAGGTCTGTAACAATCCTAATTTATCCGCACCACAATTACATCAGTATCGCCGCCGAATACGTGGGCTACTTGCAATAAAAATCTAAAGTAATTAGACAATTAAAACCATTATTGAATTGGCAAAATATTAAATAAGACTCCTTGGTCAATTTAAAATGAATCAAGCCAGATTATATTATTCATTTGTAATTGTAATAACCTATTAATTAATAAAGCTATGATGGCAAAATGGTCGCGCCAGAAGCCAGATTAATGTATATCCATACAAAATGGAAAATTGTATGGAACGTGTGGTATCCGGCTGAGAAGAATAGATGATACTCATTTCGTAAAAGGCGACTAAGTTAAGATGACCCAACTATGGTATCCCGTTAAGTAGAATAGACCACCCTCTTTCGTACCGAAGTGTCTTAAAATACGTCTAAGGTACGTTGTCGTCAGGTCGGTCATAAAATACGTAGCCAAATCATGTGACATGATGTGCCATCCCCTCATAGAGTGGGATAAGGGCAGGAGGATGATGACATGAGAAATGAATAAAAGTATAACAATAAATATTTAATTTAACGGGAATGAAGTCATTATGTTCTAAATCCATATTAAAATCATGCAGGATCAAGACAAAGATCGTGAAGAAATCTGTATATGGCTTGAACTCAGACAACTCGAGTTTGTTTGAAGTTTATCCACTGTATTATTATCTCAAGAAAGAAACCTACACCTACTAGGCAAGATGGCCATGATAATGTAAGTATTGAATTTAAATGTGGATTGAATCGAAAGCACTTCCTAGAACTAAAAACTGCGTCATAACATTTTGTTACAACATGTTTCTAATACAACCTCCTTCATAGAGTTGGTCATTAATATGAAAAAAACATTCTGGCCGTCATTATGTGTCATGCGTTGTTGCGAAAGACTAAATGTTTTTGGGAAAATTGTTTTTTATTTATTGAATCAGAATAAAGTAAAATATCGTCGTTTTTATAGTTTGTTAGAACCAATAAACTCTACAATCAAATATATCTGATCGTTAATCGAGATAAATTGCAAAATACAAAGTGAGTTAGCGAGTGAGGCAATGGGTGTCCCAGGTTCTATATCTGGTGATTGTTATCATCCGCAACTTCAGGGCGATTCCTCTTGATTTATGCGTCCAGTTAATCCGACTATTTACTAGTTTTAGTGGAAGGTAAAGAGGGCCTTTTTCCGGTAGCCCTTCGGCCTAATGCGGTGTGGCTAAAGTCATAGGCTACCAGCGATTGCTTAATTATTCCAGTTAAACGTGTGATCGTGAATTTTGTTTTGAATGAGGAAGAACTGACTGACTGAAATAGCATGCATATTGTATAATTATATGATATCATATGCTTATATTATTATCATCATCATTCTCCTGCCCTTACCTTAAGTGGGATCGGCGCAACATGTTTAAACATGTTGTCACATTGTTTGGCTATGTATTTTACGGCCGCCTGCCTGACGTCAATTTGATAGTTAAATCAATTTTAAAAAAATCAATGTCACTGCAAGATCTTGTCGATTTTTTGAGCAATTATTCATAAATATTTCTAATTTAATTTTATATTCTGTATAATATTTTATTCAAATTCTTACTTTGTTGATTTTAGATGATTTATTGTTTGGTATTTTCTCCAAAAATTTCTTTTGCATACTTTGTGAATTAATTTGTTGGTTTTTGTTTGCTAGCTACTATGTGTGAAACTGTGGATTTGATTTTAGTAACGTTTACAATTATATTGTTATGTTGTAACAATTGTATTGGTTTATATTTTTACATGTAGATACCTGTTTTTGATGCTGTATAAACCTGAAATAAGTGATTGTAACGGTCCCTGTCTTATAAATTAATTCTGTATTGTTATGATTGCTGTTGGTATATCTTAAAATAAAAATTAAAATAAATTTACCTTAGTCGTATTTTACGACACCTCGGTAAGGAAGAGGGTGGCCTATTTTACTAAACCGGATACCACACGGTGGGTCAACTTACCTTAGTCGCATTTTACGACACCTCGGTAACAAATGAGGTTGGTCTATTCTACTCAATTGGATACCACACGGCGGATGTTTATTATTATTTTTTTTTATAGTAAATGCCATAACAAGTTTTTCTCTTGCCTACCCGCTGCCTCTCGTGGCCGGCCCCAGCCGCTATCTAAGGAGAGTTATCAGTCAGGGCGGGTGATGTATATCACGGCCGTGCGGGCTGTCCGTGTGTCCGTGTGTCCGCCCGCCTCGCAATTATCTGTTTCACTTTCACTAGATTACTTGCACGGGGACTCCTTAAATAACAATATCGTCCCTCGTTTTTGCTTACATTGTTCTACGTGTTTAATTAAGTAAGCGGATTTTAATCAAGTAAATCAGGGGATCGCAACCTTAAATCGCCAGATAGAGAGTTAAAAAAACGACTAGTCTGTTTTTGTGTTAAAAATGATATTTTGATCTATTTAAGTATTGACCTATATATTAAGCTAGCTGTGAATTCGTTTGTGTCAACTTTTGTGTTAAATTATTCTCATTTGTACACAATATTATTTTTTCTATTCCAGAAGGCACATAGGTCATCTTTTAAGCCAATATGTGAGCTCAGTGTATAATTCAATATACCGAGCTTCAATTGTACCAAATTACACCAATTTAGCAATTCTAGCTAATTAGTTACAGACAGACTTCCGCATTTATAATAAATAATAATAATAAATATATGGGACACTTACACACACGGTCGTCCGTCCCCAAAGTAAGTAACTTAATACTTGTGTTATGGGTGACAGACAACTGGTGAATATATACTTATATTCCACCACCTATTCGAGATCTATGCAGTAAAACTTGTTTTAAATCAAACTTGAAACAGTTTTTACTACAAAATCAAATTTTTTATGAGAAATTTCAAGTTGACATTTCTGTTTTATAAATTTCCGTTTCTTTTGTTTGTAATCATAGAATATAGTAATATGAAAATTAATAATTATAAATGTAATAATATGATGGCGGGGAATAACAAATAAAAAAAAATTGTAAAACTAATTTAGTTATTATTTATATTATTACGTAGAATTAATTTAATTAAGGTAAGGTATTTAAAGTTTATAATTAAGTTTTTTCGTTGCATAATTTCATTTTTTCATAGTAGCAGTAGTATTAAGAATTGTTTTCCGTGATGACACTCAAAGGGCCGCGGCTGAAAACCAGTGCTGTGTGTCACCTCAGTTTTCTTTTGTGACATGTGGCGTACACTGAGCCGTTGCCCTTTCTTTGTCATGTGAAATGTAGATTAAGTCATATTAAGTGCATGTCTTCGTTTCACATGGGGAAGAAATAAACAGATTTCATTTCATTTCATATATTTTCTAAATACATACTTAAATACAAATAAACAGCCAGGCTCAAAGACCAACCAATTCATTTTTTTTTATAGAAAATGTTGGCCCTCGGCGGGAATCGAACCCACGACCCGCGGAGCTGAAGGCAGGATCACTACCCACTGCGCCAACGGGCCAGTCAAATGGTATTACTTTAATATTCACTCTTGGTTTTAAATGCTTGTTTTGTTGAATGCTTATACTGAACTGCCTTGATTTTTGATTTCTAATTCAAAGTATTCTTAATTCTAATAAACTTGTAAAAACGTGTTTCAGGCTTTATATAATGTAGTCCTTTACTACTGTAGTTTACTTGTATTGATATGTCAACTATTTCTATTTAATTTTAAAACAAAGCTTTCCGCAAAAAAAATTGTCCCCATACAACGTTTTTCTCGTGTTGAAATGTCTTGAAAGTATAAGTGCATATCTTTTCATATGCAGTAAAAGAATTAACATGTGCACAAAATGATAAATTCCCGCTGCACACACAGCGACATGTGCGCGGCAACAGAGTGCACATGTCCGAGGAGTTGTCCGTAAATCACCCGCACTCGCTCGGCCAGATATGAAACTGCTTTACGTACTAGTCAAGTTGGTGGCACAATGGTGATTATTTACCTATTTTTATTAGAAGCTTTTATTCAACTTACAATGTATGTATGTGAAGGTGGCATAGTTAAATTTGTCCCACTTCCATGTGTCCGATTGAACTTTAATTTTACATACTGCTCTAGTCCAGATGACAATGCATGTTTATGATAAGCATGACCTGATACTAGTGCCAGAATTGACTCCAGTTGAGGGAACTCAACTGGAGTCAACTCAACGGTTAATATGGATATGAAATTTAGTTTAAAATCTTTTTTAAAAGCCTTTTTAACGTGACTTATATTTATTTATAAGATCATTCTGTTAGCCGATTGGACTGTCGGGCGACTGGTTGGAATACTACTAAAACAGTACTCCACTACGCTGCTGGTGGCGAGTAAAAGGCACCGTTAAGCACATGGCCCCACCCCTTTCAGCAGTATATCTGGATTGCTAGAAAGACTTGTAAAGAGGATATTTACCTACTCATAGTTTTAAACACAAGACAGACATTAACAAGTTTGTCTATTAAATCTTCTGTACCTCATTGATATTATCACTTTATCACTCACCTTACGGTGAGGAAAACATATTACAGAAACTTGCATATATTACTAAAATTCGTCGGATATACATAATAAGTTTATTTAATTCACATTATACCAATTTCTCTTTAAAAAGGAAGAAAGGAGGCCTTTACGGTGTGGATAGTCACTGTTAAAAACTTTATTCAAGTTACAATGAAAATGAACTATACCTAAATTAAAACTAGATAAGTGACGACTTTTTAAATGGCGGATTGCAAAATATTATAATCATATTTTTTTTTAATATCGATCTCCTAAAATAACACGTAATTCTGTGTGGTAGTAATTAAGCCTAAATGCACCATGACTTAACTAATCATCTTCTTCCTTTTTCAAACGATCAACGTCCACTGCTGGACATAGTCATTTCACGGGATCTCCACAACACACGATCTTGAGCCGCTCGTATCCAACCGCTCGCTGCGACCTTTTTGAGGTCCTCAGTCTAGTCCACTTAAGCTATAATTGGAAGGATATTGTTGAAGGTAATAAAAGGAGCTCACTGTACCCCAAACCTAAGCTAGTTATCACTCGGGGTACGATTTCAGTGCGATTTGATTGCACCGAGTGCGCACTCTCTCGTATTGATAACTCAATATCGCACGTCGGACGCGACACCGCACTTTGCGATATGAACCACTGTGTCTTCTATAACCGGCCACTTGCTGTTAAGTGCGAATTGCAAAGATATTTTTCAGTATTACTTATTACACTTTAAATCCAGATTTTATTCATATAGATCTAGTGGGATTGCGAAACTAAGAATAAACTTTTTAATAAGAGTTCACTGTCAGATATTTTTCCTTGTTTTTTGTTACAATTTTAATTTGTTATCGATTAGAGACTAATCCCATTAATAAATAGGACTTGGTTGGCACCGAACCTTGCTCGGTAATTTTTTAAAAAGATATTTAAAGATGAAACTTAAATAAAATTTGTTCAGGTGGGACCCGATGAGGTATTTGGACTTAGGCAGCGTCCTCTGAACTATTAAAACTTTACTAGCAAATGACAGCTGAAATATAATTTGCATTCTATTCTACATTTTTAAACAATTTTTTTGTTATGCCTGAAAACCGGGAGAAAACATTTTTTTTTTAAATATATCCTAGCTAAGTCGGTTCCCCCCACCCTTAAACGTTTTATAATAAGCATGATCTGATTCTGCTGCCAGGCTAGGCTCCAAACGAGGAAGCTCCTAAACGGTTAACAATAAGGACATGATATTATGTTAAAAGCTTTTTAAAAAAGGATTTTTTAACTTGACATGTTGTAGTGTTATAGTATTTACAACTTCGGTAGCTATTTGCATAATAATAATTAATGTAACGTTTGTATTGTCACGTAACATTAATTATCGAGAAACTACAACAAGCTGATGTGCGATCACTTGTACCAGACGTCGCAAAGTACGCCCTGATTGTCTGAGCGGCCGACAACACTGACTGATCAGTAAACCGGACAAATGGATTAAACTCATACTATATCCATATTTAATATTGAATAACTTCACGTCCCTCCTCTAGGATACTTGCTTCGAATGGAAAAATTAACTTGCATCAAAAGTGACGGACAATCTATGGCACATCTCAAAAGTTTGAAGAGAAACATATCCAAAACACGTCTTCGATTCTGTCAATTTAATCGAAAATGTGTAAGCTTCTCGTTATAGCTTTTCAATTTGCTTGACATGTTGGTTTGAAATGCCAGGTGCCAAAGAAAAACGTAAACGTTAACGTAAATGTTGTAAAAAGAAGTATGTGGTGGATTTAAGTTTAAATCCATCTCTGCTAAAAAAAAATTAGGAGAGGGCTATATTCAGATATTAAGCAGCAAGAAATAATAAAAGGCCGTTACTTTTACGGAATATTAAAAGCCCGGCAAAAAATTAATTGATAATCCAATTAATATACAGATAACAGCATCACTTGATTCGCCGCCTGTACCCATCAAGGTTGGTCACCTGACATCGCTCGGCGCCGGGCTGTCGCCGAGGGGCGCGCTGAGGAGAGGCCGTGGGGGTGGGAGTGGGGACCAGATTAATTACTGTTTGATCCCACAACAACGGGGCCCCAGGTACTGCTCTGACGTGGACATTACGAGCGCACTGTCACTCGCTGATTTACTGCGATCTAGGTATGTCTAGATAGGTACAGACTACACTATGTTTAGGCGACTGTGAGTGAAAATCATTGATTTGTGAACATCAGGTTAAAAATATAGTTTTTTGTTAACAACAGTGCGTGATGTCAATAAAATTTAAAATAAATTTTACAAACTTTGTAAAATATATGATTGATGAAACTATTTTAAATCTAACTAGTAATATCCCGCGGTTTCACCCGCGTATGTTTTTTTTTAAAATGTAATAGCCTATGTTGTTCAGTTAAGCTTTCCAATGGTTAAAGAATTTTTGAAATCGGTCTTGTAGTTTTTGTGTGAAATCATTACAAACTTACATACAAATTTTTCCGTTTTATAATATTAGTATAGATTTCGAATTTCATCATTCATCACTCTCCTGCCCTTATCCTACTCTCCACTGAGAGTAGGATAAGGGCAGAAGAGTGATGGATTGCAGGTGCTCCACTGAGCACCTCGGTAAGAAATACCACTTGGCGGGTCAATTTAACTGAGCCGCCTTTTACGGCACCTCGATAAGAAATGAGGGTGGTTTTTTCTGCTCAGCCGAATATAACACGGCGGTTCCACTTAACTTAATCGTCTTTACTACACCCCGTTAAGTCATGAGGGTGGTCTATTCTACTCAGTCTGATACCACACGGCTAACTACACGGCGGGAAAATGTTTTCTCAAATATAAAATATAATTTTTGTTTGGAACATTTTCACTAATATTATGAAACAACATCTCTCGTCTGCCTGTCATTCTGTCTGTTCACGACGAACTCACTGGTACACGTGTTTACGTTTAAAACAGTCATAAAAAATACATGAGGTAGATTAATTACCGTGTACATTGATTCCGTAGCCTTCCACACGTGTTCCGGCCGACGCCGGCGGCAAAAAGGCAAGTGGGGGTGCGGTGCGTGTATTAATTGCTGACGAGTATCGGGTTAAGTAATGACCCTTGTCCGTTTGACAGCCGCCCACAGGTGCTGGCGGGATAGGGTTCACTGGAAGCACGCTTTTACGTGGCCCTGATGGCTCATGAGAGCGCATAACCTACTCGCAACTCGTAACATTATTTTATTTATCTTAGAGGAAAGCTGTGATAGCCCAGCGGTAACACTGTGCGACTCTTTCAATGAGGTCACGGGTTCAAACCCTGGGCAGACATCAATGAGTTTTCTGTTAAAACTTATGTGTCTAATTGATAATTGCAATTTATCACACGCTTTTCGGTGAAGGAAAATATAGTAAGGAAACCTGCATGTCTTTAGATAATTCCGGAGATATGTGTTGCCTATCAATACGCATTGGAGCAGCGTGGTAGGTCTTAGGTCCAATCCTTCTCTCCAAAAAACGAAGAGAAGAGGCCCAATCCCAACAGTGGGATAGTAATAGGCGACTACTATCTTACTAGAGGGTATTTATATTATTATTTTGCTATAATGATGAGGTGTCGTAAAAGGCGAGTAAGGTAAGTCGGCCCGCCGTGTAGTATCCCGGCTGAGTAGAATAAACCACCCTCATTTCTTACCGAGGTGTCGTAAAAGGCGATTAAGGTAAGTTGACCACCGGTTGAGTGGAACAGGCAACCTCTTTCTTATCGAGGTAAATAAAAACTAAGATTATTTGACGTCAGGCAGGCAGCCGGTCGCAAAATACGAAGCTAAATCATGTAACAACATATTTGTAACATGTTGTGCGGACCCCACTGTGAAGTAGTGTGTACATTCAATACCACAATATCAACGATCGTTTTGCACCGTAACAGAAGTAGGAGATAGATAGGCTCTACGAAAAAGTACATATTTCCTGAGATATGAAAACGGATAGTGTCCTATACAGTTTTCATTTTCGCGTAAAAGACAGTTCAATATGAATGTGTGTAATATATAAATATAATGTGTATCTAATAATAATAATACAAACCTTTTGTTTTTTGTTTATTACAAAAAAAGGTACAAACTAAAATAAAAAAGGAATCTATATAAAAGCACACCACAGAAAATAGGATGCGTCTCAGCATTTTGCTGTACTAATATGATTATTGCAGCACTGATTTTCAGACGCACCCTAAGAGTAACGTCCCGAACTTGTCCGTTAGTCACTCGTAAAAAAAAAACAAGAAAAACACTTAATTAACAGTAGGTTATTTATGGAAATACCTCATTTAAACACACAATAGTTCTCACAACAATAATACACACATTTATATTAATTTTATTTTTATAGGCCACCAACCAATCAACCAACAGCCCTCGGGTACTTGTTTTAATTGGTACAACTGCCAGTAACAATATAAAATAATCATTAATTATACATTTTTGTATTTCAAGAAAAGTTTTTCAGTTTGAACTTGAATCTATTCCTTTAAAATTTTCTGTTCTGTAAATATCTGTTGTTATACCAATAACAAAATAATATATAATGTTTTCACAAAAAACTACTGGACCAATTTCAAAAATTCTTTCACCATTGGAAAACTGCATGAGCAACATAGGCTATATTAAACATTAAAAAAAATAAAAAAAGCAATAATTAGTCATATAAATCTGTCATCGCATGCGCTGCGGAAAATAATGATAATATATTTAACAAAAACAAATCAATAGTCCGACTTAGTACTTTCCACTGTCATGAGATCGGCACGTACACGGGTGAAACTGCGGGATATTACTAGTTCGTAATATGTACGCGGTATAAAACCAGCGGAGCACATCCAGCAATCGCTGCGAGGTGTCGGCCATTAGTGAGATGCGAAGGAACAGGTCAGCCGCCCTAATCGACGCCGCCATCCATCACCGCGGCAATAGGTGGGCCGGTACCGACCGCAGACACATCGCGCACGGCTAAAATAATAACAGGGATACACGTGTATCAAACTGATTGCCTAGTACTGATATCAAAGATCATCTTTCAAAAGGTAACTTACTCACGGCTTGAACAACTTTATTTATAAAGAACAAACAATAAACGTTTGACTGAGAACATATCAACAATGTAAGATAGGCACAAGCAATTTGATGCATTTGGAGCTTATATCAAGCCCACATCAATATGGTCGTAGATCCACCAAATAATTCCTCAGTTTATATACAGTACTCGGGTGACCGAACCTTGCTCGGTGATTTTTTTAAAGGTATAAAAAAAAATTGAAAAAAATTAAACAAAATAGGCAGGTGGGGCTCGTACCTAGGTATTTTCACCTCTCAAGACCGCCCGTTCTCCAAATGAGCTACAGTGACTTTACATTTGATATCTAAAATTGTTTATTCTATTCAACGTAAATTTTAGTATTTTTTTGTAAATTTTAGGATAAAATGAAATTTATTTAAAATAAAACCTAGCTAAATCAAATTTTCTCCCCAAAACCCCCTACTCGCTGCATTTCAGGAAAATCATTGGACCCGTTTCTGAGATTCAGTAAATATATACATACAAGATTAACTCATTTAATTATTAAAGATAATAAGTAGAGATCGTGGTAATTTTAATTTGACATTAACCGATTGTGCAGATTGTGCAAAAAATAATGAAATCGTAACGTAACATGCTGTCCGTACAGGGACGCCGCGGTATCGCAATATCCACCAACACACGTGGCGCTTGTAATGACGCCGTGTCTCTGCTGATCACCATCAGACTGGATTGTGTGTACACATTGCTGCTACCACCCTGTGGATTGTGTGTACACACTGCCGCTGAGCACTCGAGAGTGTGCACAAGTGAGAAATATGACACCGTCAAGAGAAAACTCAGTAGATACAACATACCACGCGCTCAGGGTACAATATTATGTAAAACTAACAATCGCCAGTGGCTCCGCCCGCGCCGAACTGTTAAAACCGTTATATAGTATTTTGACATAATTTTGTATAACCGTAAAAATGGTTTAAGTGGGTTAGTCCTAAAAGCTAGACTTTTAGAGGGGAACAATTTTGTAATACATGATTTTTGAATAACTATTGCCGTTTATTCAGCGCACGCAAGGAAAGCTTTAAATTTTACCGTTTTCGTACTATTTTTTATTCCTGCTCCTCTCTTATTCATGTTAGCATGATGTTATATACCTTCAACCTATAGCCTTCCTTAATAAATGAAAAATTTTGTAAGAATTTTTCAAATCGGTCTAGTAGTTCCTGAGATTAGTGCGTTCAAACAATCAAAATAAACAAACAAACTTTTCAGCTTTATATATTAGTATAGATATGAATAATATATTTAATAATTACATACACGGTCTTTAGTTCCCAAAGTAAGTTAATTTTTTAAATACAAATTCAAAAAAATATTCTGTATTCAATTAAACTTCTAAACAAGTGCTTAGAATCATTGAACACTAGGGCCCTTAGAATTGCCCAGAGAGAAAGAAGTTCTAGAATATGTATAAAAAACATATACGAACTATGTTATGGATTCCTCTCTAACAAGGGAAGGGAGAAGAAAAAGAGATTCTTACATTATTTTTTTATTCCTTACTTAAATTTCAATAAACACTTATCAAAAGCAGTGAATGATAAATATTATTCTGCTAGTATATAATTCGCGATTAATTAATGTTAAATGAAGAGCATAATACTCGTCATGATAGCAAATTTTGAAATTTTGTCGTAGAATCTATTTCCTAATATATTTTGTTTACGGGCGAAAGATTTTTGGAATTGTAGTTGTGTGCAGTGATAGTGTAGTGTGATATGAGTCGTTTATATTTCATGCGTTTTACCAATCTTGTAAGTTTAAGTATGTAAGGGAATTTTCAATTGTTAATTTAACAATAGATAGATTTTTAAAATTGTGGATTACAGAAATATTATATCATCATTACGTTGATATTTTTATATTTTTATAAATTAAGACTTAAGTTTTATGGGATTTCAATAGTAATATACCCCCTAAATTATCTACATGACACGTCTGATACAAATACACGTTCATTTCGCTCGCAATGTATCCAATTCAATAAAGTCGGTATTAGAGAGGCGCATCTGCGAAATCTGATTGCATGCCATAAGGTGACGCGGCTCGCCTCGCTTCCTCATCTGCCTTTAATCCATTAGCCACCTCGTTCCATATTTAATTCTAACTCCCCCCCCCCCCCTTGAATTGTCCGCGCCATCCGCGCACATGTCGCTGCCCCACGAACGTATAAAATTTGATAAATTGCACCGTCAACATGTGAACTACCCTCTTAGCTTAAACGGTGCGTACTTCGTGGCCGATTTCTATTAATTATTCCATTCTCAATCTTGTATACTAGGATCAAGGTTCACTTTTGAATGAATCTCGAAGATAGTAGTTGTTTTTGCTTACCCTCAACTTAAAAAGGTCCTTTAAGGCACCAAGACTGATATGTTCTAAATACGAGGAATTAGGGCCAGTTTTGTTAGTGAAATGTATGATAATTGTAAGGTTTGACGGGTGGAATGGTGAATGCACTTAACCGAATGCCCGTGCAGCGACTGATTTCGAGGGATGCTGTAGGTAAGATAATGCAGATGTTTCGGAGGGACGCCAAGGTAGCCACCCCTGTACGGGCGCAATATTGATGACGGTAGCGATTCCGTTGAATGTTTTCAATTAATATAAATGCCTACATCGCAAAACCCAACACAAATAATACGAAAACTGTAACTCGATAAATAAAAACTCCGCGCAGCATTATCCCATCAAATTATCATTCCCGATACGGTAACAAAGAGCACTCTCCACTTGTTTTTACGTCCCGAAGATTAAATTATGCGAACCGCAATCCAATTTTGTTCATAAAAACCGAATTCGAAACTTCGGAATGAATAAAAACGATCCATCAATTCCGAATCGTACGGGCACGGCGCAACTTTCACCGGCGAAGCGAAATCGATATGAAATTAGCTAATGGAAACTTGATAGCCAACAAAAAACCGAATCCCCGCAAGCCCCCGTGAGCGCATTTCGCGACAATAAATCTCTGCATTGTCCCATCGACGACAGATGGCGCATTACACCACCCTCTGATACAGGTAACTCTATACTTGTAGCGTACCGTATAACAGAAAGCGCTGTGGCTTAATAGCGTGTGGGTCGTACAGTTAAAATTAAGCGATTCAAGCGTTGGATGGTGCACAGGTAACTGCATTAGGTCCGTACAATAGAATATTCAATTATGCTAATGCGCGGTACACTCGGCACATGTGGCCGATTGTGCGCACGCGTCGCCCGCCATTTTGATTCGTTGGCGCGTCCAACGTGTTTTGGGATTATGCCGCCTTTTTGAATGTAAACGGTTAAAATGGGGTTCATTTTATCTCTATTTTGCCTTATAAAATTTATTTAACAATACTGTACGTACGTACGTACGTAAAGTGAAAGGGCGCCTTTCACTTTTGCAGAAAATTAAATGTCAAAACAACCTCTATTACGTAGTATGTATTTTACCTATAGCCGAAGGAAAAACGAGTTTGTTTTCTATTTTTTTTTAATTCGGCGGTCCAACCAAATGACTCCGCTTCGGTTCTAAAAAGCTAAAATTTTTCTTTTTTTTAAGTTTCGTCTTTATAAAATATAAAATACCGGGCAAGGCTCGGTCATCCAAGTACTTGATATATAAATATAATAAATGATTACACAGTTTGTCATTTCAAAATCGTTACGAAACATAATAGAAATGTTGATTTATCTTAGACTCACACAACAAGGTTTATTCTAGTACATATTGAATTTAAATGATAATGTACACAGCTGACTAATATACCTTAATTCGTGTTCAAACACCTTAATTGTCTAATTCAACGATAGAGCTATTATCACATTGTAAACACTTAATTGGCCCGTCTGTTGGGGACAATGGAATAGCTGCTTGTTGATATCGAGTAATGTCACCTTTTAACGTGTTCATTTGGAATGTGCTGACATAATATTTATAGACGATAACATCGTGCTAAGAATAATACGCAAACATTGGTTAATCATTAGTTAATATACCTATGTACATACCTTATTATAAAACCGATCATCCGCCTTAACTGTTTCTCTGCAATTCTCGTTTCAATTAAAATACCACAGCTTAATAACTCAAAGGGATTAAAAAAGTAGTGACCCTATAATGGAGATTTGGAGAACAAATCACATATCATGCATTCACGTAATTTCAAAAAGTACTATAATTTATATCAGTATATAACTACTAGTACTTTTTCCATTTTAATTAAGCTCAGTGTAGAATTCGGCGGAACGGCGCAGATCAAATTTCAATTTAAACTTTTCACATTAACTCTCTGCACGGAGGTTTAAAAATACGCCTCGGGGAGTAATCGGGCAATATTCTAATGACACTTTAGCTGCAGAAGTAAACCGCGGATTACCTCTGGGGCGCGGTCAGATAGACAGCGGTTTGTACTTCGCACAATGCGAGAGCTGTTTGCAAACTACAAATAACAGAATCAACTTACACTTTTACTAAACTTAAACTCTTCCTCCTATTTAATCGATAAAGATGATCTTGTGCCGATTAGATCCGACGGTTCATAACGTTTTAGAGGTAGTCAGTTCACTGCTCATGGCCTACCAACGCTGCGTATACTACGCGGGTTCGACATTTCAACATCTTTGAACTTCAATAATATTTCTTTTCTATGTTCCTTTCTTTTCTATGTGCAGCATCCATTGCAATTTTTGCTTCTTGACGCGCTAGCTTACATGGTTAATTTAGTTTTCCTCATCATCATCAAAGCAGGCTTTTATTACGTAGATATAATCCAAAAATGTTCGTGCCATGAGTCGCCCAGCATTTCCGACCTTTCTTGTGAGGCTTGTAGTCAGCATCAAGTTTGAGGTCCATATATCATTATTGACCATCACGGACTGTTCAAACACGTCTTCAGGCACAAGTAATTTGGAGGGCCATTTTTAATTTATAAATGTTGATTTTATTTCTAGTTAAAGTCTACTTTATTTTAGATGAATTAAGTTGTAATGATTATTTAGGGATGAAAATCTTAATATGTATGAATATATATAATACCGGGAATCCGGAAATGAGTTTGAAAATGTCTGGGAGAAGTGGGTGTAATGTATGAAGTATGATATGCTTTTAAAAGGAGTTGCGCCACAGTTGACGAATGATAGAAGAGAATGACAAATAAAAATATATTGTTCTGAGCCCAATCAGAGGGGGATCAGAGTATGAGAATAATGTTTAATTAATATTCGCATATTCGCGCATAATATCCGCTATCTGTATGTACGTACCTCCACTGAAGGTTACAGCGCGTAATCATTATTACAAGCGTTGATTGTGGCTGTAATTACGCGGGGGGAGTGAAAGGGGGGGGGATAAAATTGTGTTTTTACGAGCCGAGTGCTTTAGACGTTTATTGTCATTCGTTTTATATAGCGATTGTTATGAATTGACACGAAAATGGGTGTACCTATTATGGGATAATTTTTTTAATGTTCACCGAAATGTAGATGACACAGTATTGTTAGAGGGTCATAACTTTTAACATTTATGCCGAAAGAACGTTTATTGTTTTACAAGCTGTCCCCGCGGATTCACGTCAATGTATATATTGACATACCCTCAATTATTTAATATGTTTGTTGTGACATAAACCCCCCACTCAAAATGAGAGAGGGACAGTTCTTGCCCACATGTTGGAGTAGGCCTGACGCTACTCTTAAGTCAAAGCTTATCCCAGTTACTCTGACAATAATCGGAACCGCGCTAATATTAAGAAAAAAAACCTCTTTTTCCTTCGGCAAAAGAAGACAACACACATAATGTACACACCACATAGAATCGGCGGTAGCGGACATGCGATCGAGAGGTGGGTTCGAATCCCGGCCCTTATACTACCGACGTGAACCCACTACTAACATTTAGGTTACACACAACACACTAAGCATTTAGCTTATCTTGAGGGGTTAACAAGTTTACTCGTAATTTGAAATCCAAATTCCTAGTAACCTTTAAAAAATAGTTAAACGTATTTTAACATTTAATCTGACGCGGAAGTAGAAGCGGCTTGACTATTTCGTCTAATAAGCTTTAATTGTACGAAATTTCATCAAAACATGCCCAGCGTATAGCTGCACGTAACAGACAGACATATCATTTATAAAATTAGTACAGATTTAATTACGTACAGAAGTAAATTTTATGTAGCGAATGAAAGAAATCAAAGCAAGGTATAAAATATGTTATTCTTTCCTCCAGTCCTTATCCCACTCTAAGTGGGTTCGGCACAAATCAAATCAAAATAATCTTTATTCAAATAAGCTCTTTCAAGCACTATTGAATCGTCAAGGATCAATATGATTATGAAGCTACAACAGGTTCGGAATGTTGCTCTTACCGAGAAGAACCAGAAAGAAACTCGGCGGTCAATCTTTTAAACATTTTCAATTTTACATTATTAAACCGCAGTCTTGTATGAAGCTGAAATAATTTTCAAATCCTGTTATAAACCACAACATGTTATAAACCTGTTGTCACATAATTTGGCTACGTATTTTACGACCGGCCGCCTGCCTGATGTCAACTCACCTTAGTCGTATTTTACGACCCCGCAGTAAGTAAGAGGGTGGTCTATTCTACACAGCCGGATATGTTATATGAGATAAATATTAATAGTGATCGCTCGTTAGGCGGTGCGCTACGCCGGAAAGGACAGACGTGCCCGAGCGGCGCGGCCGCGGCTAACGAGTGTTTGCCCACCAATTATAGATAGTGTGTAATACCCTCATATCGCTAATTGCATCGTGGGTTACACCTACACCGTGCTATTATACTTCTAAAATAAAAGATATAATTTTTAAAATAAATAATAATGCAGAAGGCAGTATTGCTTGAAACGGCGCGCATTGTGAGGAAGTTCCTGTCTGGACCCCTAACCACCGGCAACTCGGGATATTTCCCCGTTCCCGGTGGACGTCAATTTTTTTATATTTTTAAACGTTTTTTTTGTAATTATAATTTTTTTGTTTTAATTAGAAATATTTAAAAATGTAAAAAGTTAGGATTAAGTAAAATAAATGATAATAATAATAATTTATTTCATTGCACGATTCAAAAGTGCTTAAAGAGCTTATTTGAATAAAGATTATTTTGATTTGATTTGATTTAATTTCTTCGATATTGCCCTAGCTAACTAATGTAAGTTGACACACTGTGTGGTATGCGGTTGAGTAGAATAGACCAACCTCTTTCCGAGGTGTCGTAAAATACGACTAAGGTACGTTGACGTCAGGCAGGCGGCCGGTCGTAAAATACGAATCCAAATCATGTGACAACATGTTTATAACATGTTGTGCCGACCCCATTTAGAGTGGTGTAAGGGTAGGACGATGATGATTGCCCCAGCTGTTTACAGGTAAAAGCGTAACAGATAGTCAAACACACTTCTACATGAATAATATTAATATGAATCACATCTAAAACTTGATATCAATATATCATACTAACGAAAAAAAACACTATAAATACATAATAACACTCTAAAAGTCCGTCTGTTCTACCTTTATTTATTCTGTTCCTGAAGCGATTCTATTATTGAATATATCAACTTTGTCAACTATTTCATATTTCGTTAAATATGAAATTTCAGCTTTCAGTTTCAGCAGTTAACCCATGAAAGCGTAATAGACAGACAAATACACTTTGGCATTTATAATATAGATTTTCGTCACTAGTCAGAAAAGTGAGAAAGAGTTTCAGTACAAAATTTGATTTTGGTCGATTTTGGCTCCTCATAATAGGAACAGTCTTCCGAACCAGCAATGGTAATGACGTTCAAAAGCACTTGTCTACAAGTTTACATGTACAAAGAATATTTTGAATTTGAATTCGAACTTCAACGCCAGACATCTCGATTGCGTAAACATCAGTTTAGATGGAGACCATCACGAGAGGCTCCAACCCAGGGGATCCACAAAACTACGACGCACGATCTGACTGTATGCATTCGACTAGAAATCTATGGAGGCGATTGTTTGTTAAATATTTGAATAATCCATTTAGGCCAATTTCATTTTTGTCCCTTTGATCTGAATTTTTACATGCCGACATTGAAAATAAAATCCTACAATCAATTTTACAGATATTTGTATTTTTAAATATTAAAACCTGTAGAGGTAGGCAAGTACAGAAACCCTTTAACACATTAGAGAAGAGATTTAATACATTAGAGCATTAGAGAAGTAATAAAAATGCATGGCTCTTACGACGTTACAACCTTTCACAAGATAGTCATAACAAGAAAATTTATGAGAATTTAATATTTAAAAGACAGTCTTTGAGTTTCTTGCTTTTTTTAAAGCAATTTTCTAAAACTGACTTTAAAAAGAAGTTTAAAAATAAGTCAGAAATTTAAAAATCACTTATGCACAAGTTAATCTATCTTAATTCTATTTATATTTTTATTTTCGTACAAGTTTTATAATTTTAATTTTATTAAAACTTCTACGATATTATATGGTGTAAAGGGTCATGTTGAACATGACAAGTTAAAGATAAAAGATAAACTAAAGATATAATAAGATAATGAACGTATTCAAGTATGTTCTAAAGATTCCAATACCTACCAAATCATACCAATCATCAATACCATACCAAATCAAAATAATCTTTCACTTCTTTTTCAATTTACTTGTGAGTTATCAAGTATCAATTAAATTAACTTAAGCTATCATTAAAAAAATTTATTATATTTCAGTGAAAAATATTAAAGTACAAACAGCGACTCTTCGGTCGCCCCAGTGCCGCGTGCAGGGTCGCGAATGCACCTTGTCAGCTTACAAATTGACGTGGATTGTTGTCGGCCGATCTTTGTCACGCTGGAAGCCTGCGCACCAATAATGGACTCACGAAGATGTAATGCTACTGGAAGAGATCACACTGTCACTCTACAAGCCCTTCACTACCCCTCCAACCTTACAAAGCACTTTACCTTATTACGACGTTCCCGAAGTTGCTCTCTTTAAAAACTCCATATAATTGTTTGCCTCCTTTTTAAATATTTTCAAAAATGAAGACTTATTTCTGGGAAGCACTCGAAGTCAGGTGAAAGCCTGAGTGTGCGTTTTAAGACCGCGGTCGTGATTTGAAGCCCATTTTAATCATTACATGATTTTTTTTGAAAGCATTGTAGTGAAATTATTACAATATATTATCAAAATTCTAATTTTTTCTGTATTCAAATAAACTTGTAAACAAGTGCTGTTGAATCGTCAACTCTACTGCTGGTTCGGAAAGCTGTTCCTACCTAGAAGAGCCAGCAAGAAATTCGGCGGTTGCTCTTTTCAACATAATACTTATAACTAGTTACATTAAGTCATTACTATCTTGTACAGGGTCGGACAGCAGCTATATCCACGCATTCTTATCGTCTAAATATTCAAAAGTAATAATTAAAATTATTTTGCTATAATCCGCGAAGAAGTAAAATAGAAAATATATATAATGCTAAATGTAGAGTGGACAATCGGTTATCATACCTGATACATGCAGGATTCGTAAAAACACATGCACAAACCTCCACCACCGCCACCGTGATACACAAGCACTATATACGTTCACTATCACAAACTCGACAATCGTTTCGCCCCGCAACCGAAGCATCATCAGGAGATAGACTCCACGACCAAAATCGCAAAAGCATATATTTTCTATTTTACTTCTTCGCGGATTATAGCAAAATAATTTTATTATTACTTTTGTATTATGGATCTCCGCAAACTAACGCCTAATTCTATAAATTGTCTAAATATTCGTCAACAGTTTTTTGTATTAGCCTCTCTATATAGGTTCGATGTTTCGGCAGAGTTACCTGCCAAACGTCAAACCTAATATAAAGGCATCTCGATTTTATCACAATGTTTCTATAATAATATGTATAATTCACAAAAGTTGAAAATGTAAAAATGTATAGTTTTGTAAACAGGTCCTTGTTTATTTTTATAGCTAACGCGGTAGTTGATGCAGTACAAACACACAAACTTTCGCCTTAGTTATATAATTAGAAGTAATTGTAAAGGTTTAATGGAATATCCAGCAAACTGTACATCTGTGATCTAACATTTTACCATGGTGCACCGTGCTGCGTGCCGACTAACACTCGATTGCCTCTAATCTCTAATTAATGACCACCATTCACCTCCCTTGAACACGCATACCTCTATATATCTATGGAGTATATATTTATATGCAATTAAATCAAATAGACACGTGTTTTTTTTTGTTAAATGAAGCAGTGATTTAATATTTGCACTTGACTGTGGGATATTAACTGTCTTTATATGTTATCATATAAACTTAGTTTTTTAGTGCAAAGCAAGCATATTCTATCCATAATAAGAATGGTAACTTGAAACTTTGTCTGTCTATTACGCTTTAACGGCTATTTCGCAGAAGAGTTGGCACAAAGTTTATGCACTTGTGTAATATATAGGATTAAAAATAACCCGTTTTTCTTTTGGGTAAAGAGAAAATAATATCGCATTTTTGAAGGTGCTTAATCGCTTAAATTAGCGCGAACGAAGGCGCTTGAGCCACTAGTCACTTATATAATATTCTACAATACTAGCTTTCTTTATAAACCCTCATCATCCTCTTCATCACACTCTAAATGGGGTGGGCACAACATGTTATAAACATGTTGTCATGTGGCAGCATGTTTATAATGTGTACGTAGACAAATCATGTAATATGGTTACGTATTTTACGATCGACCACCAGCCTGACGTCAACTTACCTTAGTCGTATTTTACGACACCTCAGTAAGGAATGATGTCTATTCTACTCAGCTGAATACCACACGAACAAAACATTATGTTTCTTTTTTTTTATTATTATCTTTATTTTTCAGGACTTTTTTACCCTTTTATACCCTGTAGTACACTTTAACTTAATCTATACAGTTTTTATATAACTTAAAATTATTTATACTTTAAACTATTTACGGCAAAAATATATAGCATTTTCAGAATTGGGATCAGCTAAAATGGTATTTATAAAGCCAATATCCATGTAATTTCCAGAAAGATTATCAAAAAATTATATCCTCATCTGACCATTTTGAACACATTCCGTTAAGAAATGTTGGATATATTCACATACTCCACACGATAAACAATTGGATGAATCTACTTTTTTCATAAGATATCCAAATTTTCTTAATGAAATATGACCAGATCTTAATCTAAAGGCCATCACTATCTACGAACGGCGCATTCGTGTTGTCGCAAACCAAGGTTTACTGTGAGGTATGTCTTGGATACTTTTGTACCATATTCCTTTATTTGAAGAGATATCCCTGAAATTATTTTCCCAAAGTTTAACTATGTTTCTTATTCATCGTATATATCCTCCTGCCCTTATCCCACTCTAAGTGGGGTCGGCACAACATGTTACAAACATGTTGTAATATGATTTGGCTACGTATTTTACGACCGGCCGCCTGCCTGACGTCAACATACCTTAGTCGTATTTTACGACTCCTCGGTAAGAAAGAGGGTGGTCTATTTTACTCAACCGGATACCACACGGTGGGTCAACTTACCTTAGTCGCCTTTTACGACACCTCGGTAAGAAATGAGGGTGGTCTATTCTACACAGCCGGATACCACACGGCGGGTCGACTTACCTTAGTCGCCTTTTACGACACCTCGGTAAGAAATGAGGGTGGTCTATTCTACACAGCCGGATACCACACGGCGGGTCGACTTACCTTAGTCGCCTCTTACGACACCTCGGTAAGAAATGAGGGTGGTACTATTCTACTCAGCCGGATACCACACGGCGGGTCGACTTACCTTAGTCGCCTCTTACGACACCTCGGTAAGAAATGAGGGTGGTACTATTCTACTCAGCCGGATACCACACGGCGGGTCGACTTACCTTAGTCGCCTCTTACGACACCTCGGTAAGAAATGAGGGTGGTACTATTCTATTCAGCCGGATACCACACGGCGTCGTATAATACCACATCATATCTGTACTATAATAAACCTGTAAAGGTTACACTCAATTAGGTAAGTACATACGGGGATACCGTGAACAATGTTTATGAATACGAATATATAAGGATAAACATCGTGTTACGGTTTATATGTACGTATGTCCCAGCATTCGCCCTGAACGACCGGACAGATCTGAGACGATACACGAGCAATAATCCGTTTACTTTTATCTCAACCCCTTGTTCAACTGACCAATCACTTCTGCGAACGTCACCAACCGTATCTCCTTAAACTAGAGTTGAATTTTCTTTAATTATATAATTTAGTAACGTTGCCGACTGTGTCCATCAAAGACGTTATTACCTGAAGGATATAAAGATGGCTAGCAAAGGACAGCCCCGGGCAAATGAAATGCAAATATCTGTCTCCGACAGAGGGCGCTGTGCGAGCGACTCGTTTCTTGTTAAGGGGATGAAGCTACTTATTTGAACGTAGATTATAATAGAGAGCAGCGAATGCAAGAATTGTAAGCTTTCGTTTAAGAGATCTATTTTTAATAAATATTTACAAATCATCATTATCTTTCCCTTATACCACTCTAAGTGGGGTCGGACCAACATATTAACATGTAACATTATTTTGCTAAGTATATTACATCCGACCGTCTGTCTAACGTTAACTTACCTTAGTCGTATTTTACGACACCTTGGTAACGATGGTGGTCTATTTTATTCAGCCGGATACCATACGGCGGGTCGACTTACCCTAGATGTGTTTTACGACACGTCGGTAAGAAAAAAGGGTGATCTATTGTACTCAGCCGGATACCACACGGCACAGTTATTTTATAGATATTATTTCATAAATATTTACATATTCACCGATCTGTATAAACTTTCTCCCTTTCGATTTTGATATAAAAAACCTAAGAAACGCCAGTCACAACCTAATTTAAAAGAATACAAAATATACCTTGTTTCAGCTGGGCAAGTATATCAAATACATCTTTAATATTTAAGTATATTTTATTATTTTCATGAAATTCAGCATGTAGGGGCTTTTTTCATTTTAAAAAAAGTCATTTCGGGCATTGTAAAAATTGTACCCGTTTTCGAGTATCACATGTTACCAATCAAGGCTCGGACAGTTAAGTACTACTAAATAAATGATGGTATTTTAACACTAAACTTAACACGAAGAGGTAGGTACAACAAGTTTGTATATATTTGAACACTTGAAGTAAATAAGGCACTAAGTAACCTAAAAATTAAAATTCGAACTAAGTATACAGTGTAGTTTGGTTCTAAAAGCCTTTTAGAACCAAACTACACGAACAAGAAAATTGCATACTTAGTTCGAATTTAAATTTTTAGGTACCTGGTGCCTTATTTACTTCTAGTGTTCATTTGAAAAAAGGCCATACAGGCTCAGGTCGCGGCGTCGTCCGCTGGGTGGTCACAAATCGCTGAGTGCGCCGCTCGCCGGCCGCCGGTCGTTACGAGCGCCAATATAAAGCCCAAACTGTTTGTTTATGCGCGGCCCGATTGAAACCGAACCCATAAACGCGCCTTTATAGCGGAGCCTTTTTCGTTAACTCTTCAACTGATTTAACAAATAGATATATGCAGGAAAGTGATACAGCACTCCATGTGGGTAGGCGTGGACCCAACGAATATAAAAACATTACTGATGTACCACACACCTCGTCGAAACACTACGAGTAACTGTGACATGCGAAATGATAGGCCTCGGATAGGATAGGCAGAGTCTGCGTATAGAAAAACAGTCTTCAAACAGGTGAGCTCCTGTATTTAAAGGATCTACGTTAGTAGAAAACCCACTTCCGCTTAATACCAATTCCAATTCAAATAATCTTTATTCAATTTAGATTTTACAAACCCTTTTGAATCGTAAAATTATAATGAAGCTACGACTGGATCAAAAAGGTGAACCGAGATGAATCAGCTAGAAACACGGCGGTCACTCTTCAAAAATAATTATTTAAATCTATACTAATATATAAAACTGAAGACTTTGTTTGTTTGAACGCGCTTATCTCAAGAACTGCTGGTCCGATTTGAAAAATTCTTTGGGTATAAGATAGTCCATTTATCGATGAAGGCTATGGACTATATAATATTAGGCTAAGATAAATAGGAAAGGAGCAGCAATAAACACTATTGCGAAAACTGCAAAATTTAAAGCTTTGTTTAGTGTTCAAAGCTTTTTAAAGAAAAATTTGATACACTGTTTTCCATCCAAACTGCTGACATAGCTTGTGGTGGTGGGTGGTTAGGCAATCCCTATATTAAGTGTTTTGTGTCCTTTTCCTAAATATAAATAAAAACGTGTCCAAAACAATGTGTTTCTGTACACAATGGAATATATTTCGGGCAAGTTGCGGTCGCTACTGAAAACTCCCAACAACACTATCTACGAGCAGTTCGGGGCAATTAAACGAATATACAAGTCTGTGTAGCACGAGCCATTCGGAAATATCGAGAGACAACTGTACGTGAGTTGTATTTGCTTGTATTTTATTGGATATGTTTTAGGGTTAAACTGACAAAGTTATATGTCTATACCTATTTATGAAGAAATATTGACTTGTTATATGAACTCTAATCCTAATTGACAAACAGGCAGACTTTCGCATTTCTATGGGTTCCATCACTATAACTCGAATAACCTTTATGCCAAAAGTAATAATGAATTTATTAAGCTATAATACGCAATTAATTAAGTACAAAATATATATAATGTTAAATGTAGAGTCGATTATTCGTTTTCATGCCCGATACATGCAGGATTCGAGAGAATATAAGCACAAGCCTCAACAACCGCCACCATAATACACAAGTTCACTATCACAAACTCAACAATCGTTTCACCCCTGAACTGAATCAACCGAAGCATCCTCAGGAGATACGACTCCACGACAAAATCGCCGTCGTATCGTGACATTATTACTTTTGTATTATGGATCTCTGCAAAGTAACGCCTTATTCTAATAATTATTCATATTAGATTCAGAATTTCAGAATTCCGAATCAGTGGTAGAAAAATTCCTAGGTTTGTGGAGATCACAAATGATGTTGTTTGTTTTGAAAAAAATAATGAAGGTACAATATATAGAAACAAACTGAGGCGGCTTATAGTTTAGAGGAACAGAGGTGCAGTTTGTCACAGATCCAGTCACCTGCTACGTCAGACTCAGCTGATGTATGGTGGTGAGACGTGTATCTTGCCAAACCAAATAGACTACCACTGCCACAAAATTTTCATGCCTTACAAGTGAGACCAAAAAGCATCTTAATAAATCCAATTTATCCATACACATGGCTCTTTCGGAGCCATTAATTAGACTTATACAGACAAATGTTCTGTTATAAATATATTGTAATAGAAAAAATCCTTGCAATAAATTATAATACACATAAATTAACTAAAGTCGCGGACAGGCGGTGCCAATGGGTTGTCGCCGCTTGATTTACAGTAATAAGCCACATACGAATTAACTGATAGCGAAAGCTTGGGAAAGTATAGAACTGACTTGGTTTGAAGGGTTCGTTTGTTTGTTTGTAATCTCTTTATAGCATTAATTAATATAAAAATGATAAAAAAACAACATAATGTGCTATGGCAGGCTTATTCCAGAATCTAAATCTCTTCCAGCCAACCAGCCTTACATTAAAAAAGGTTTATTATTTTGATAAAGTTTCGTATATTACTCTAAAGGCCTGTTTCACAAGTTACTAATAAACTGTCAGTTAGCCTATTCGGAACATATCAGACACATATCTCGGAATTTTGCGTCTCTCAGGTTTCTCATAAGCTTATTCAGCACTTAAAATTCCCTGATAAGTTAAAAGGTAGATCATGTGGCTGTTAGTTTGTTGATCTACTGGATAGCAAATACCTATATCCAAATGGCCGCGATGTTTTTTTTGAATTTTCACTTTTTAGAGTCTCTTTGTGTCGAGAAGCTGAAGTGGTAACAGGCCTAAGTAGACGGCTATATGTAGTGAACACTTAAGTCAATGCGAATAAAGGCGTAGGTACGTCTTCTAAACTCATATATTTAAGCATTATTATCGATATAAGATCACCTCGATAGGTGCTTGCTTGTTCACTAGTTAATAAATCGTACATAGATTTGCATTCGTTGTGATAATACATTATATTTAGTAATTAAAGTAAAAATTGTATTTTACTGTGAAGAAAAGCAATGAGTAATTTTATTAAAATACACCCTAATTGACTAAGGACATGTCAATCGTTAGTCATTATTAACTTGGCTAAACCATACATAAATCTGTATTGCATCGAAAACCTAAGAAAAAAGGTATCTTGTTACGGTTTGTTCAAACCTTACCCCGCTCTATATAGTAAGAAGTCTGTTTGTCCGTATGGGTTGCTAATTAAGCCTGTATCGGATGTGTCCGCGATACCGCGCTAAGACAGCGCAAATACAAGGCGTAGCAATACACTGAACTACAATAATGTTCAGACATGGTATTTTCATTCATACATTTATTTATTTACTACGAAATCGTCATCATCATCCCTTTTCTATTTTAGGTGGGGTCCGCACAACATATTATAAACATGCTGTTACATGATTTGGCTGCGTTTTTACGACCGGCCACCTGTCTGATGTCAACTTACCTTAGTCGTATTTTACGACACCTCGGTAAGAAGTGGTCTACTCTACTTACCCGGATACCACACGGCTAAATTTAATTATAGTTATTTTTTTTCTGTTGCTTATTTGCTTTATTGTATCTTTACTACGAAATAAAGTCAGATTATTATATACCTTATTTACAGAAAAAGTGTGCAAAGAATAACTCAGTCATTCATTTGTAGATTCATATTTCACAATATGATGCAAAGGTAACATTTCTAGTCTCAAAGACAAATAAGCAAAACTTATTCCAATATTCGTTGCGATTAATTCCGGTTTATGCACAGTTATCATCACGTTACACATTATCAAGATATTGAAAGAAATATTTTACGAAAAAGTAAATGTGTTTTTATTGTTTCCAAAGGTATTTTGTTACCCGCTTGTAGTGTAGTAAACTAAGTGTAGGAAGCAGAAGTCGTTCCTATATTAACAACACACTAGTATTGTTGTTGCCGATGTTTTGTAATATGTGGGGTAAATAATCCCACATGTATAAGATACGAGAACGGTTTCTGTTTCCACAACTTAGAATACATAGATTTTCTTAACAAACGCAATATATAATATCTATTGATATTCCACTTCTAAAACATGAAAAATAAAAACCTTATCAGAAGCGCTTTTTATAACAATTTAAAAATGTCGTCACATGTTTTCGTCGCTATTAGAATCAGAGAAGTATTTAGTTTAATTCTCTTCTGGTTAGTTCTAGTTATTATTGTCACATCCATCCCTCTTCGCCCATCTCGGGCCGCCAACTCAGCTCACATAAATAACTTATAGGGCTGATCGGATCGCGGTGATTTGTTGTGCTATTTACGTATTTACTTAACCCACTGCGCTGCCCCGCCAGTCACGTTTACTGCCCATTACTTTGCGAGACGTTTACTATCAGGAGAAATGTCTAACTCGACCAAACTTGTAGGGCTATCTAGATATCGACGGAATAACCGTAATTACATCTACGAAGATAAGTGCGTATAGTTCATTAATTCCTACCGAATAGTACCATCGAAGCCTATTAATTTTTCTACATTTCATACTTTACTCAAATATTAATTTGGTAAAGGCGATAACACTGGCATATTGGGGAGGGGATTGTTAAATAATGTCTCAATACGGGAATTAGCTCAAAAAAATTACAAAAGAAATAATATATTTTAAATCGTAAAAGTAACTGAAAACTTAATTATAATATTTCACATAAATCAATATATACATATATAAAATATCAAAATATTTATCAAAAAACATCATAAAAGATTTCTGTTTAAACTGTCCTTTTCAAATAAAGCTTAACAAATTCGCTAAAAATCGTAACTAATAACAATACCAATAAAACCGTAACAATTGATACTATCTTGATGAAAAATAAATGACAGTAAAAAACATGTGCTTTATCATTATGCGAAGAGAAAATGTAAAATACTCAGACTAGTACTCCACTCGATCCATCAAATTAGTTAACGTCATCTAAAAGGTAATAGACGCGTTTCATCGCCCATCCCGTCCCCAATAAAAGCTGTCCATAAATTTCCTATTTATAATATAATAAAATTTATAACCGCCATAATCCTCTTCCAGCTCATGTAGGACAATCTCTTATTAACAATTCTCTAACATGGCACGTCCTAATCTTATGTTTTTTGTCGACCTGCCTTAAGTAACTCTTGAAAAACCGACTCTAAAACCGTCTATATATACATGAAGGTTAGGGGTTATTTTCCCGTGCACTTTTTCGTCAATGAAAGTAAATAGTAATGCTCAATAACCATCGGCATAAATAGTATTAACAACAATTGATTTACATACAAATTGCTTTACACAGTATTGCTGACGGAATAGCGCGCGTGACGCGAGCAGCGCGCGGCCCCGAAGCCGGCGGCGAAGATTGATTGCCTCGTTGTCACGGAAGACAATCGAGAAAGATCTATAGCTGTTATCGTTACGTGATAATAGATCTGTCGGCTTAATTATTATGGACACCATTTTATCAAGTCGCACTTGATTTATCATGTTGTTTTCTCTCTATGAATATGATAACGTTAGAAGTACTTTTTTTGGTAAAAATTGTGATTGCTAAAACTTCAAAATATCATTAAACTTTTTTGAGTGAATAAATTTAAACTATATTAATTTTAATTAAAATAAAAAAATTTTTTTGCTAGAAATATTTCTTGTCCTATCGTTTTTTAATTACTTTGCATTAAATACATTTGATTGAAACTAAAGAAGTAACTTTTCTTACTTCACCCTAAATATGTGCAATTTTGATGCTTGTATGTTTATTATAATATGAAAATAATAACTTGAGTTTAAAAAATATTGTTATAGTAAATATATGATCAGGGATCAGGGATTTTTGATTTATTTCATTACCGAAAATACTTCTCATTTCCAATTATATTTACGTTTATTTGTATATATTTTTAAGATAATAAATTACAAAACATAGTTATAAGTCTGTTACTAACATTATGACCTTTGTTGCATCAAATAAAATCATTTAAATATATCAAATTTTTTTAATCATTTTCCAACAGTTTACCCATCATATTGGTACAAACCGCGTGTTTCATAGCCCAATAGCTAAAGGCGCAGCTACCCCAATACGTGAGGGCGTCTCACGCGTTACTCATACTCTTGCATCGTATTACAATAAAAGCACCTGATTGCGTCTGATTGGGAGCCGCTTTATTGGAAATTCTACTAAATTACTTCTTTTTATATATCGGCAACGTACTGTTGGTACACAAGTTATTTACTCCCCGAGTTGTTCTGTTGAGAAGCTTTGTTGAGCGTTGAAAACTTGACTACATGGATCTTCGGGTCGAAATTTCATATAGTGCAAATAAGTAAAGCTATAATAATATAACATAATAAAAATTGAGCGTATATGATTTTTTATTTAATAATCTTTATCTTTAATATTTAAACAAGCCGTGTGGTATCCGACTGAATAGAACAGTAACACCTCCATTTCTTACCGAGGAGTCGTAAAAGGCGACTAAGGTAAGTCGACCTGTCTTGTGGTATTTGGCTGGGTAGAATAGACCACCCAATTTATTACCGAGTTGTCGTTAAATACGACTACGGTAAGTTGATGTCATGTCATGTCGGTCGTAAAATACGTAGGCAAACATGTGACAATATGCTTATAACATGTTGTGCCGACCCCACTTAAGAGTGGGATAAGGGTAGGAAGATGATGATATCTTTAATATTTAAATGAGTTAAAGCGATGAGAAGTTAAAAAGATAATCAAAAAATCATAGTCAACATACTGGCACGCAGTTTTCAGAGATATACTTACAATGTAAATTTGGCATTGCTTAAAAGAATATTATTTATGTTCTTACACATGCACATATAAAGGTGTATTACAATGACCCTTATCGTATGCTGAACAAATTGTTTACATACTCCAATATTTATGTTTATTTTGGAATCATCTACGAGAATCGGTAAACAAACTTTAAGTACGTCAGGTGGGCTTAAAACAATGCTTTTGAACATCATAAACATAATAGTCAATAAGTTTCGCATAGTTGAACTATAAAGTTATTATTATTATTTTATATTCAGCTACTTTCACCACTCTCAAAAGAAAGTTGTCAAAGTATATAGGGGCTATCTTTTTATTTATTAGTGCCGCTTGTACGGAAGCAGTAACATTTGGCCGGCGACTGCTTTCTATGCAAATACGATGGTCCATATCTGCGTCTAACCCAATAGGTATCGCAGTATTCGACCTATCAGCGAGTACGGTTAGCAAACATGTGATCGTGTTAAAAAAATAGGCACCTAAAGCATAAAGAAACGTATATAAATATATCATCATTGTAAATACGTTTATAAAGTAGAACAAAACAATAAAATAGGAACGTTTACAGCACATTTTTTCTCTAAAGGTTGACTTGGCTAGGGGAATATTTTATAATCTAAAATGTATGCTGCACAATTTATTCTTCGTTTTTCAGTTAATGGAAATTTCGTAGATATTTGTAGTAGCAAATAACATTAAGACGTGCGAGAGCTGTGTCGCTCTTGCTCAAACTATGAGATATTAATAAACTAATACTTTTTTAATAAAATTTACGCATTGTTTGTAGTTTTCTGCGCACTCTACAGAAACACAAATTTCAGTTTTTCTTACTTATTACAGTGAGCCCGGACAACGTATATGTTAATAGGCGGGAACAATAAAAAGATATAAGATAAGGGTTTCATGTTTTCTTATTAAGACAATGGCCATGGTTAAGCTGTATTATCAAGGGGTTTTTTTCTTATAAACGCTGTATTACAACGTTATATGAAAAATGGTTTCGTAAATCCCAAGTTATGTTCTTGTAAGCAATAAATAAGAAATATTTCATGCATACTTAGAGAAAATTAGTAATGGTTTAGACATTGTATCTCTTTTGGGTATTTTTCCGGCCATGACTCCGGGGTTAATATAGAAGTTTGCGAGATAATATCTTTTTCCTTCAATAGAAATTGAAAAACAATTAAACCTATTAAATATTTCCGTAAATAAAATACAAGCGTCTTTAATAAAAAAGTAAGTAAGTAACGGCCTGTTACTATCCCACTGCTGAGAATAGGCCTTTTCTCTCCGTTTTGGGAGAGAACGATTGGAGCTAAGACCTACCACGCTGCTCCAATGCGGATTGGTAGGTTACACATACCTCCAGAATTCTCTAGAGATATGCAGGTTTCCTCACGATGTTTTCCTTCACCGAAAAGCGTGTGATAAATTGCAATTATCAATTAGACACATAAGTTTTTAAGAGAAAAACTCATTGGTATCTGCCCGGGTTCGAACCCGTGATCGTCTCTAGAGATTCACATGGTCACACCGCTGGGCCATCACAGCGTCTTAAATAATTAGAGAAAAAAAAAGGAATTTTGATATATTACTTAAAACTAACTTTTCCAGCAGCTTCGCCCGCATAGAAATCAGTGTGTTACAATTTTTTCCCGAGTTTAAATTTTGAACATAAAACTAGTTACCGTGAGTTAATTATAAGATATTTTTAAATTACTTTCATCGTTTGTTTAGCGCACGCAAGCAAAGCTTTAAATTTTGCCGTTTTCTAAATAATTTGTTATTGCTGCTTCTCTTCTAATAATCTTAGCGTGATTTATATAACCTATAATCATTGTCAATAAATGATCTATCTATCTTAAACTTAAAGAATTTTTAAAATCGGTCGGTTAAAAATTTTTTTAAAGTAGTTCCTGAGATTAGCGCGTTCAAACAAACAAACTCTTCAGTTTTATATATTAGTATAGATAATTCATACAATGTCCAACGCTAGTTTCATTTCAAAGGTGAAAAGGAAACAGCACGACAGTCGCTGTAAGAGTCCATTAATCGTGCGAGCGCGCGATAAATTACCGCGGGGCCATAAATCGAGCGGCGGCGGCGGCCCGCTGTCCGCCCACACTGCGGCCGCGCTCTTTGCTATTGTTTTAAATTATTTCTTTGAATCGTTCTCCGTGATTCTAATGATAGTAGAAATTTAATTCATCGACGAACACTCAAGCTAAAACCGAAACAAAAATGAATTTATTCGGCTGAGTAGTATTTGGGATGTTACGCAAGATCGTGATAAACGTTGAGTTTGTGATAGTGAACGTGTGTATTTCTACGAATCCTTCATGTATGAAAACGATTGTCCAATCTATACTTAGCATTATATATTTTCTATTTTACTTCATAGCGGATTATAGCAAATTATTTTATTATTACTTTTGTGTTAAAAACCTCTCATTTCAACCAAATTCTTCGAACATACATATCTAGATAAATAGATGCAATTTTTTCCTTGCAGGTATCGACAAGTCCGATTGGTCTATAAGGGTCGTCCTGTTGGAAGATTTAGTTCCTGTATAAATGGTTAGTAATCAGTTTGAAGTTGTAACTGTTTATAAAGGATGTCCGTAAACTTGGCGCGGCCTCTGCCGAGTTCAATTTAGTCTTGACACTACGCGGTCAGCGCAAGTCGGGCCGCGTAGTTGCGGAAAGTCAATTAGTCAAATTGACGGAGGTTCACAAACCTTGATTTGAGGTGCTTAGATGTAGATTGGGAGTCAGGTGCTTGATTATATTCATTTTTTTAGTTACAACAAAATTTCTATGCTATAACACATGATAATTAATAGAATAACTAGCTATGCCAGCAGTTTCGCCCGCGTAGAAATCAGTGTTTCACAAAAAAAATTCGAATTGAAATTTTAAACATTAAAATTTTTATTGTAAGATATGCTATCGCGGACTTCTTTCCAGTATTTTTTTCAATCCACAATATTCTAGTACATTACTTCAGCTGATTTACTCGCGCACGCAAGTAAAGTTCCTGAGTTTTTTTAACCGCGCGACCCATTAAACACAATTTACATAAAACGTTAATGTACTTGCAACCGAAACCTTCCAGAAAATTGCACTCTCTTTTAGTAAAAACCGTACAAAAATTATTATCCGCGATATAACAATCAAGTGTATCAAATATCATCAGTATTGATTCGGAAATTCAAAACTAATGAGACAGCGTCTTTCTATGAACCTAGTCTAAATAGAGACACACAGACTTTCGCATTTATAATATTAGTAGGGAAATTGAAATGCTATGTACCCTACGTGTGTCCGGTCTCTTCCATAGACGTAAGCATAGTTTAAATTGGCTACCGGCAATACATATGTATGAGGAAACTTTGATTGCGAACTCCGCGCACTTACAGCGTGTAGATCGTTGGATATCAACTCTGTAACACTTGAACGTACATCCTGTGGGTTGTTTGGGTTAATAACTAACTAAACATTATATTGGAATGCACTTTTACTTTAAAAAGACGGATGAGAGATTCATTCAAATGAGTCATGTTAAGATTGACGGTGTACATGCTTGGATACAATACGAAATGAGTATATTAGGGTAATTTGAGAGTTGCGAATTATAAAGAGAGAGATTATTAAATGCACACTTCGAATTCGCAGGTGAGGCCATTGTGAAATAATATCAACAATTCAACTAAATCAAGCGATTAAATATCTGATGAACGGAAATGAAATAATAGGGTTAAATGCCTATCCTTTTACATCTAGAAAATTCCGAAATAAGTTGGTTAACATCTTCCTTTATCATACCGGTTTCTCAAAACACTAAGCAAAAATCATCCTGTCTCCAGCAAGAAAAGTAAGAAACCCGCAAAATTTTCGAAATTCAGATTTCGTTAGATTACATATATATCCCAAAATTTTGCTGACGATATCAAAGTTGCACCACGGTGTTTTTTTCCACCATAAAGCATAACCTATATCTTTTATACATTAAATTAGATTTGTTTATTTATTTAAAAAAGACATTAACAATATAAACACCATACGTAGCTACAATAAGTAACAACTATTAAATTAGGTGCTATAATTTATTTATGTTTTCTTTTCGATGTGACTACTAAAGCAGGTAATAAACTCGATGATAATAACTCCATCTCCATAACACAGTTTGCACAGCAGTAGCGGATTCCAATCAAACAGCCGTGAACGCAGCGAGACGTCTTATTGTGAGGAAAAATGGCCGGCAGGCAAACGACCTGGATTGAAGTGCAAATGGAGTAATTTCGCCGATCCACGAGAATGGGGAGACGGGGGGCGCTGAAGACGAACAAACATAAATTTGATTAGGGCAGGTTCCGTAGCAATCAACAAAGCGAGCGATATTTTGTTTGCACGTGGCTTGATTGAAACCCAAGTGGCGGGAAGATGTTTTGTTTGGAGGTACGAGTAGCTGCCGGAGCGCGAGTCGCTTAATTAGCCGAATCGGTTTCCCTTGGAGCACGTAAATATAGTATAATAGTTATAAATATATTTGGTACTAGTAATATCCCACTGTTTCGCGGGATAATTTTTTTTGTACACCTTATTACATTTTTATAACGGAGCCTTATTATTTTGACAATGTAATATAGCTTATGTTTGTTATGCTTATGTATGTTTCTCAGTAAAGATGCAGCTTTCCAATGGTGAAAGAATTTTTGAAATCGGTCCAGTAGTTTTTTTTATGAAACATTACAAACATACATACAAATTTTTCCTCTTTCCAATATTAGTACAGACTAGTAGTATCTGCTACTGCGTTTTCGGCGACTTCATTGTTAACATACCCTCATTTTTCATTGTATTATTTTTCCTTTTCACACGAAACATGGAATTTTAATGCCCTATATGTTATCGATCGATAGTAGCTCATAGTTACTACAATGTACTTTTAGGGTAAAAGGTGATGGTCATAGTTTATTTTCTTCTTAATCGTAAATTGAGTATTGTTTGCATTAAATATATTTTGATTATTTAAAAGAAACCTGTTAATAAGGCTATTTAAATTCAGTCAAATTTATTGTCGGTTTAAGTTCAACGATGTTTCAAGCCAATTTGCAATGAATAAGTATTTTTTAAATATTTATCTATAGATTTTTTACAAATAGTTTTAATAAAATAATTTCAAAATAAGACGCCATCAGTCTATTAGATTCAGATTAAAATTTTTATCCATTATTTTGATATTAAATTGGATCATTCGCGAGATAAAAACATTTCTCCTACCAAATATCCAATTATTATCTTTCGTAACATTCACAAAGTAAATATAAACCGATCTCATACACTAATAAAAGCTTTCGGGCTCGGCCGTGTCGGCAGGTACGATATGATTTTATTACGCTTCGCCAAATATTTGCCACCCCGGCTCAGCCCGGCCTCCCCGCGCCCATCTCTGATCAATCAGCCCCAAGTGCGCATCAAGTACTTTAGGATAAATATTCATTTCATTGATATTTTGCTTACATTATAAACTAGTATAGTACTGTAGTAAAGAATGTATCAACGACTTTATTCGCTTCTACTTTAGTGTTAAAATAACCTGCATTATGTACTGTATTATTATTTCATATTTCCGATGGAAATGCGAGGTATTTTTTATAATCTATATCAGTCAAGAATATAAGCTTCAATTGTACAAAACGAAAATGAAAAACGAATTTGTTCCCAAATGTAAGGTTGAAGTATGGCTTGAAAAACGCGGTATATTTTTGTGTTTCAATATCATCATCCTCCTGCCCTTATCCCACTCTAAGTGGGGTCGACACAACATGTTACAAACATGTGTCACATGATTTGGCTACGTATTTTACGACCGGCCGCCTGCCTGACGTCAACTTACCTTAGTCGCCTCTTACGACACCTCGGTAAGAAATGAGAGTGGTACTATTCTATTCAGCCGTACACCACACGGCGTGTTTCACGTTGTGTTTCAATATATAAAAGTTAATTAACACAATTTTTAAGCTGGGAATCGAAAATTCTCCAAAAATATGTTGGGTGCAAATAAAATAAGTTATCAATTAAAGTAACGAGTAGTCAAAGATATAACAAAGAAGGCGTCGATTATCGAGTATTTTAATAAACATATTATTACCTAATATAAAATAATGAGATTTTTGTAATTAATTTTTATAATTGTTGAATATTTATAATAACAACGAAGCTAAAGTTGATTTTAGTTTAGAAATCGATGAATGGTATGTTATAGTTAATGTATAGAACCGGCTATACTTACGTCTTATTCTTTCGAGTTACTATAGTTCTACTAAAAATACTACTTACTATAGTTTAAATTTAATTGTATTTTTACTAAATGTTTTATAACTCTCCTATAATATCTAGGCCACAAAATTGTATGTAAGTGTATTAGTTTATTTTCATTTGACAAGGACTTTTTAGGATAAGGGCGTAAAAAAGGAAAAAAATCACCTGTTATACGTTACGAACTTTGCATATTACTCAGAGATTTGTTTTTACCAGTAGATAGAAGTACATTTTAGATTCGCAGTCATACACGTGACAGTGTAAGGAATAACAACTTTTCTAAATGTGTTTACAACTTAACTGTGCTTTTTCTTCCCCTGATTGTTTATATTTAAGCGGGTTGCCATATCAAAGTTTTTGTTTTCATGCTTTTGCACCCCAAGTCCCTGTTGGGTTGTTATTTTAATGGCAATGACAAAAATCCGACAATTTTGCCCTCTGTGGTTCAAGTCCAAAAATAATCAAGTGTTTGTATTCCAATTTGTCTATCAATTATTTTAACGGTTACTTCAGTGAAAAAATGTTAATATAATTTGGCAATATTAATACAATTAAAGCTTATACACCAGGCTAATATACAACGACAACAGAACAAATTCAAAAGCACTTGTTTACAAGTTTACTTGAATAAAGAATATTTTGAATTGGAATTTGAATTCGAAAGAAGTCATAAGTACTATTGGTTATAAATATGTAAAACTCTTTTTATCAAGAAATATCAGCATAGTTTTTTTTTTTTTTTATGTCAGGAAAACCCATTATGGGTCATCACCGCCCGACGGGGACGAGCGGCGGGTATGTCGGACTCTCACCGACTAAAAACCTGACAGTGCTCCACCGCGCTGCTGGTGGCGGGGACAGGGTACCTATGAAGACATTGCCCCCATCCCCGCCAGCAGCAGCTCTGTACCCCGGAGAGCGCCACCTCCGGGTCGGGGCCTCTCTTAACAGTGGCCCCTCCCTCCGCTAATCGATGCATCGGGAGCACCAGATGCATCGACCGCCTCGGGGACCTAACTCCAGCGAGCGTCCGATACCCCGTTCGGACCGCTCGGAGGTCCCCGTTAGGGCGGCATGCGACGGACTTCGGCGAGTCGCCTGCGCCCCGCTCGCCTGCGGCGGATCGGATCCAAGGACTCGACTTCCCGGATCCGCCCCGCCGCCTCCTTCCGCGAGATTACGTCCTCGCAGAAGGAGGACATCGCTGCCCACGATCCAATGCAAATGCATAGTTGAATGATGAATGAATTTTGGATTCCTTAGAAGTCGTAACTCTTAGTAGGGCTGTGCGTGCGTTTGACTGATCCTACAAGTACCACGTATAAAAACGGATAGTAAATTCATTTACTATCCGTTACTAACTAACTATTTAATTTTTTCATTTACTGCGAATAATAGCAATTTCATCCGCGATAAATAAATAACTCTTATAACTTGCTGATATCGAGTTCAATAATGTTTTGCGCAGTTACGTCCACGACGGAGTCAATAATCAACATTTCTGCTGACGCTGGGTGACGGGAGCCGGTGTTATCATCAGGTCAGCCACGTGTAATTACAGAGATTATCGCAATTTAACACGTAAGGTTCATTCATTGAACTATTATTATAAACATTTATCTACCGATGATGAAATTACTCGAGATAATTGTAAATTATTATTGAATTACAATTAAAAATATTTGGTATTTAAATAGACTTTTAATAGTACTATAACTGTGATAGTCGTACGATATGTGTGCGTCTTATCAAGGGGTAATGGGTTCAAACCTCAGGCAGGCCAACAAAATTTCTGTTAAAACTTATGTTCACTGACAGTCAAACTGACAGTCTACCACGCTGCTGGTGGCAGGGACATGGTACCCTTGTACACATTGCCCCCATTCTTGCCAGCAGCAACTCTGAACCCAACAGAGCACCATCTCTGGGTCGGGACCTCTCTAATAATGGCCCCTCCCTCCACTAATCGATGCATCGGGAGCACCAGATGCATTGACCGCCTCGAGGACCTTTTCATATGGGCGTCCGATAAACTCCGTTCGTAACTCAAAGGTCCCCGTAAGGGTTGCATATCCAGGGACTGTTTCCACCTTCTATTTCTTTAAAAGAGAGAATAGATCTTTACCTAGATTTTAGTAACTGGTCGCTAATTTATATCACTGCACATTTCCAATTTTTCATATTTAAAAAGAAGATCTAATGACATCATCTGTCGCGGAATGGAGCTAAGTGTAAACGTGTAGCGGTTTCGTGTTGCGAGTGATGTAGCACAGCAAATAACAGGCTCGTGTGCGGCGCCGCCGGGCCGGTGAGCGCGGCCTTAATTGGGGGTGGGGGTACGGGGAACCATGGTACTGTGATATGGTGTAATTTGATACAGCACCAATACACTACTTACTTACTTCCCTGTTCATATTTCCCTTTCCTCAATTGCCATCTTCTTGCAAATTTCAGCAATCATTAAGGCAACCCAAACTTTGTTGCGACTCTGAAGAACGTGTGCTTTTACTTAACCACTTTCGTGAGTTTTTCAGCAAGGTTGTGCTCCTCCGTCCTTCACTTAGTCATAGTTAAATAACAATTAATTGCGCTGAGGTATTTTGAACAAATAGGTAGTGTGAATTAAAGTCTAAACGATATTTTTTTTAATAAAAAGGACACAAAATGCAAGTAGCGAGCAGCAAATACGTACGAGTGTTTACCGAACAGATAACGTCGACTGGGAGCGGAGCGTAATTGAAATTTTAATGGAAACAGGTGTCCCCTAGGACGGTGCTGTGACAAATAACTGGTTACATGTATGGTTTCGGACCAGATATTATCAGGTTGCGATATATCCATCCTATAAAAATATAATACACGAGAAAATCTATTCGTGTGTCTTTTTGTATGTTCTGTTAAGCACGTTACACGTGAATACGTGTGATGGAGCAACTTTGATGAAGTTCGATACAATTGAATCCTACATGTACCCAGGGTGTTTGCTGACACTAAAATTCTTAAAATTATTCTGGTAATAATCACTACAAATATTATAATCTTTTAACGGAAACTTGCTAGAAAATGTATTTAATAATAACATTTATACGTAACGTCAGGTGTTAATTGTTACTTTTTAACTACCTATAAATACAGCGATTGATTCCAACGTTTTTAGTATACTCGGAAATACAAAAAAAAACATTTTTAAATAATGAGGATTGGCTGAGAAAACGTAACAGACAGACATACTCATTTCGCATTTATAATATTAGTAAGGATATTAATAAGGATATAAACACTAGACCGCACTAAACCTCAATTCCTTAAGTGAGGAATATTTTGACTTCGGTACAAATTTGAAAGTCCCGAATTTGTTAGATGCTGACGACGTCGGTAAAGGGCCGCGACATAAAGGCCGCAAACAGAGGCCGTTCGGGGAATTATGTAAAGTTCGGTCCGCGCCGGCAGCGGCGCAAAAAGCGGCTCATTGAATAAACCGCGGGACGCCGGAAAAGTACGCCGTGCAAAACATACGGCCGGGTGGCGCGCACACTCGACCGCAAACATCTCCTAACCTTTCAGTGTGCTTAGAGCAAATATTTTGAACTCTGCCAATTTATAAATGCCGCTAGAACAGCGGTCACATTGCTTGCTACCAACCAAATATCCTTGACAAGTTGGTAGCGGTGGGTAGGGTCGAAGGAAGGAAGGAAGGAACCCTGCGGCTGATCACCTAACCGTTTGGTCTTGTGGTTTCGTTTGATTTGCCATTGGTGTTACCAAGTGACTGCACTTACTGGCCTCTCTGTAACATTTGCCCTAAGAAAAGCCGAACACCGAAAGAATTGGAAGCTAATTATACGAACTGTGAAGGACTTCGAATAGGAGACGACCTTCAGTAATGAAGAATACGACAGAACAGAGAAGAGAGGAACAGCGGTCACTAGATGTCGCTGTTGCAGCGTCGTACGTAAATTGGCGTAACGTCATCGCGATCGAGTAGGTTAAAAATCGCCCTACGCACACTGTTCGCATACTCTTTCTTGTATATGTGTTGTTTTGTAGCAATATTAAAATAAGTAAGGCTTTCTAGCTTTTAGAGGGTCATCAAATAAACCTTGGAGGAAAAAGAAAACACTACTTTTTAATAGTTTGTAGCGTCGTTTCTTAGATATCATTGAAATAAAGATTACAGTGGATCTAATTCAATTAAGCTATGTTTTGAATTTTGTCACTTTAATACTAAGCGTGCTATATGTACGTTTATTTATAGAATTGAAGAAGAGAATTCTGGGGATTGGGACTGTAGGTGTCTAAGAATATATTTTCATTAAAACGGATTATGGCCAAAAAACGTTATCTTTTTTAACGGCGTATGCTGAATAGAATAGAATAACCTCATTTCTTACCGGAGTGTTGTAAAATACGACTACGGTAATTTAACGTCAGGCTGGCGCAGGTCATCAAATACGCAGTCAAATCATGTGACATGTTGGCCAACCCCATTTAGAGTTGCATAAAGCCAGGAGAATCATAATGAATATTATCATTTTTTTACTTCGGTTGAAAGGTGTGGGTGAACGTGTAAGGGTCCAGAGCGCCGGGGTCATTCCAAAGAGGTCAACCCTTCAGCGCTTGTAAGACGGCACCTCCTATTCCGTGTCGTGCGGGTTAAGTGCGCAAAAAATACCCGCGCCGCCCCCCGGGACGCCTAGCTCCAGCCTGGCGAGGAAGGCAATAATTTTTCCCATAGGTAAGGGATCTTCTGTACCTAAAGCTTCCTTTGATGGCAACAATATTCTAACCAAAATTTATTTGTCGGCGTCGATCATAGTCAAATGGCATATGCTGTTAATTGTAACAAAAGAAGTAAATTTCTCAACTGAGTAAAATATACCAATGTTAAAAGTGCGATAGTATATAGTTGTTCTAAGAGCTGTGATGCGACTCTTTCGAGGGGGTCACGAGTTCTGACTTCGGGCAAGCACTAATGTGGTTTTCTGTTTAAAATTAGTCCCTGGTTGACCGAGCCTTGGTCGGTAATTTTTTACAAAATAAAAAAAAACTTAAAAAATAATAATAATAATTATGTAGTTGGGGAACGATCCTAGGTATTTACATTTTTCGAGTCTCCCCGTTCCCCGAATATCTAAGCTACGCTGTGTGTGTCTAGCTACAGATTAAGCAAAAATTCAATTCAATATAAATTTTAGTATTTTTTAATGCCCAAAAATAGGCATAAAACGATTTTTTTTAACATAAAACCGAACTAGATTGATTTTTCTCCCCCAAAACCCCTACATGCTTAATTTCGGGAAAATCAAAAATTCAGAAAAATACATACAAGATTAATATCATTTAAATATTAAAGATATGTCTAATTGATAATTGCAATTTATCACACGCTTTTCGGTGAAGAAAAACATCGTGAGGAAACCCGCATATCACTAGAGAATTCTAGGGATATTTGTAACCTACCAATCCGCATTGCAGCAGCGTGGTAGGTCTTAGCTCCAACCCTTCTCTCCATAAAGGGAAAGAAGAGGCCTATGCCCAGCAGTCAGTAACAGGCCGTTACCTTGTAATCGTTCCTCAGTTGCAACAGGAACGTTGCGAAACGGTTGAGCAAATTTCAAAAAATGTCAAATACTAAAGATGCATAAATCGAAGAACATTCGTGTCCAAGTGGTGGCTGTTGAGTCGTAGAGCTCGTAGAGCTCCGTGATATAGGTGAAGTGAGGCCGACGGACAGACGCGACCTACATACCTATTTACGAATGAATGGATGAATTTTATTTATAACTAGCCGACCCGCTTCGCACTAGTACTTGAACCTAACTATACTAATATATAAAGCTGAAGAGTTTGTCTCTTTGATTGTTTGAACGCGGTAATCTCAGGAACTACTGTACTAATTTGAAAAATTCTTTCAGTGTAAGATAGTCCATTTATCGAGGAAGGCTAGGTAGACATCACATCACGCTAAGATGAATAGGAGAGGAGTAGCAATAATTTAAATGGCAACACCTTCGCCGGTTCAGGCAGTATATTATAATATCGTGAGTGAAACCCAAAATCAAATAATTTAATCTTGTGATAGCATCATCGGGAGATACTTTAAGGGGCACAACGATTGTTTAATTTGTGTGCAATGGTAGTTTAACGCTGTGTATACCATAGTCCACAGTTTTCATAGAAGTAATGAAATTAGAGGTTGTCTAATTTCAGATTGCGTGCCTCACTACTTAATTGGTTGATATGAATTTGTGAGTGCTAATGTATGTACATCGTGTAATTCTTATGTATATACAATCAACTAATGTATATATAATAACTTATGTATATACAATGTCACATAAGCTAGCGGCTCCTGCTATGCGGCTTGCAAAAGTACGTAAGTTGTTGTGGGTTTGGGTATAAGAATCTATAATAGGATTCCGCAATCAATTTTAACTTTGGCATTACAGCAGTTTTAAAACACTATTAAAAAGATTATTACAGTCTTTTATACTATTGAAGATTATTAAGATGATAATGCGTGGATATAGCTACTGCTCGGCCATTTACAAGTTACTAATGACTTAATGTAACTAGTTATAAGTATAATTTTGAAAAGAGTAACCGCCGAGTTTCTTGCTGGCTCTTCTCGGTAGGAACAGCTTTCCGAACCAGCAGTAGAGTTGACGATTGAAAAGCACTTGTTTACAAGTTTATTTGAATAAAGAATATTTGAATTAGAATTTGAACATGCCGCTCAGGTGCGCGTGTCCGCCCACGCCCGCCCGCCGCGGGGCGTGCCCACCTGGCAGGTGAGGCGGCACCTGCGGCCCGCCCACCAGATACACCTTGCCCCTACACCTACACATACCCCTACACTACAGCTATTTGCTACAAAAAGGTCTATATACTACAAAAGTTATGATATTATAATCATCGACGATTATAGCAAAGTAATTTTGTCATGACTTTTATATTATAGATCTCCGCAAAGTAAGATCTTATTTGCGTCTTACTTGGCACCTAAATTATTATAATTTTTAAATATGCTGTTCATGCTAAATTTTTGGAACCGTTTCTGAGATTCAGAAAGTATATTTATATATATAATAACAAGGTTAACTCATTTAAATATTAAAGATTTGGAATTCTAGTCAATTTAGATAAAGAATATTTTTAATTTTGATTTGAACCTCGAACCGATTCTTCAAGACAATGTAGTTCCAAAGAGATCAAACCAATGAAGATAGATAATGTAGTGTTTGAGAAGGTACGAGGTCGAGCACTCGGCGAGATGAGCTAGTTCGTGGAGTAAACACGCCGTCTAATTACATTACCGGCTAATTACCGTAATGCGTCGACTCGGAAACACCGCACTCTGTATTGCCTGTTTTTTTCATTCGACTGCAAGAATCAGGCAATTTTGGACTTAAACTCGATTCATGAGATTATATGCAGTGTGGTATCCGGCCGAGTGGAATAGACCACCCTCATTTCTTACTATGGTATCGTTAAAGTCAACCAAGGTAAGTTGATCCGCCGTATGGTATTCGGTTGAGTAGAATAGACCATCTTCTTTCTTATTCAAGTGTCGTAAAAGACGAGTAAGGTAAGTTGATCCGCCATGTGGTATCCGGTTGAATAGAATAGAACACCCTCTTCCGTATCGTGGTTTCTTAAAATACGACTAAGGTAAGTAGACGCCAGGCAGGCATGTGACAACATGTTTATAAGATGTTGTGCCGACCCACTTAGAGTGGGATAAAGGCAAGAGGATAATGATGATGATGTTGAAATCGTGTATTTGTTATCGGGATGTTGTGTGTTAAACTTATGTAGATACCTAATACATACAATTTATCACTGCGCACATTGTTTAAGACACTTAACTTTCTTTTAAACTACTAAGAGAAAGGGTCCACGAACAAATAGAACCCTGAAAGAGTAAAAGCGAAATATTATTTTTTTCAAATTAGATTTCAAACAATCAACCTTGGCACCTCTAAGTTTTACATTTAATCTGTGAGCAGCCGGCAGACGAGCATCTGGCGAACACCTCAACCCTTCCAAAAATTATATCATAATAAAACACTAATTGCCCGAGGAATTTCGCCAATAAAGGCAACACGCCGCGCTCGGAAAATAATAAAATTAATTAATTAAAAACAAACGACGCGCCGCACTTTTAAGTAAGTTTTCTTCGAGTGCACCTTGGAGCCCTGCGAGTGAAAGGGACGAAAGAAAAAGCTGCATTTTGATTTTAGCTCGAAGGATAGGGCTCCATTGACCGATAACGACACGATTTCGATTAACCAGTTCTTTATCTTTGATACTTATTTCTATCTAACTAATCTACCTACAACATAATAAACCTAATAACTAATCGACACCTAAAAAGCCTAATGTTATGTTATACAATAACGTAGTTCTAAGGAAGAGTGTATGCATATTATAAAATAAAGTGCCAAAAAGATGTCTGTCTGTATGTGTTCGATATTCACAATATATATTGAATGGATTTACGGTTTTTACTTTAGGAAGTATCGTTTAAGCTAATGTAATTCTTGAGGAAGGTTGAGATTCATTTACGGTGTATGTGAGTAGAATGAAAAACATGTTCGTGACACACTGATCTCAAGGCGAAGCCTCTGGCGCAGCTAGTGATACATAAGTGATAAAAATGCGTAACGAATGGAACTACAATATGTATTTATAAGAATTATATTTTGAAATGAACATCCACAGAGTTTCTTCTTAGTGTTTTCGAAAGCGGCAATTTCAAAAAGCTTGATTAAAGTATATGGTTTGTGATTAGTCAAATCAACTGCTCAAAATTTAGACGAACAGATTAGTTTCGTATTAGTAACGTCGAGTCGTCCTAGGTTCATGTCCACATAAGATTCGTGTCGCCGTGAGAAACTACGGTTGACTCGTCTTGGATAAACACGGTTGTCAATTTTGAATAAAATAGTATGGAACTATGTTGAAATTTGAGACATGGGGTATGTTATGTGAACGGCCTACGGGTGCTTACTATGAGGGTGGACCGTGCCTTTTGAAAACCTATAAAAAAAATCCCAGTATTCAATGGAAACGCGCTTCATAGCGACAAAGCGTCAGTCGTGAAGGAGTGGGCATATAATAAATGTTTGGAAAAGATTTCCGACCTTCGATATAATTGGGCTAAAACGAGAAAAGTTTTCCAATTTTCACACAATACCGGCCTCGCAGTCTTAAGTTGGGCTCGGGATTAGTTACGATTTTAATCGATCTTTGAGTTTCTCTAATTTTGTAAAATCAACAGCTTTTGACGATCAGGGCAGTACAGTAAGTATACAATACAGTAGTTAATTAATTAATTACTTTATATCAAAACTGTGTAAATTTCTACTTGACTAGCTTCTAATTGCGACTTTGTATGCGTAAACTTCGGCATTTGAATTGTTCAGCAATTGAACTGTATTTTAAAGATAAATCTGTCATTGATTTTTAATCCATTAATATTTCAGTGATTGCCTAAAGATCATAAAATGTCAAAAATGAAGTAAATGAACTCCAAAAATGATATTAGATAAAAAGTTCTTAGTATAAAATTAAATGTTTTCGTTACAATATTTATATCATTTTTGATAGTTCTCTCAAAAAATTAGATAAGCAAAGCGCTAATAATCCGGGAAAAATCCCAGTAAATATTATAGGACCATTTCATGAAAGCATGATTAAGTAATGAAGGATAGCCATAACTTGTATATTTTCCACGTAAGTAACCTTAAACAGAAAAATTCAATTGATGTTATCGAATTCAATCTATTAAAAAACTCTAAATTAGTCAAAGAAATCGTGGTGGAGTGTCGAAGTGGGCGAGGGATTCTATAATCTAAATCTTAAATTGAATAATCTTAAACAATAACCGGTCGGAGTTTGCACAGTATTAGCATTTGGTGAAGGGTTGGAGGAGTTAGCGAAGGAAAGAAATTTAAAGAAAGATCCATTTGACTTCTTTTGTCTACGTTCAATATTACGTAAAGAAAGTAACAAAGAAATGAACGAGAGCCTTTAGTATATAATAAGGCAAAGGATTTGTCCCTTATATAAATGTAATATTATAAATATTCTGCTACCTTTGTAGCACGCCAATACAAAGCTACGCTACGCCTACTTCAATAAATGAAACAAAAAAATTGTCTCTTATCCTTACATTTTTAAAAAAACGTCATCCATTTGTGTATATGCCTGTTCGCGATGAACTTAAAACTACATTACGAAGAAACGATGATCACTGGGTCCTTGGGTAGTGAGCAGCGTTTGGAGACCTCCACTAAAAGGGTCTAAAATATTTAAAAAGAACGCAGGGTTCCGGAACCAATGTGCTATAACCAAGTTGCTAAAGCCCCTGTAACCCGGAAGTCCTTTGAAGAGACCCATAATCACTGGAAATACATAAGCAGAAGAAGAACAAAACGCCCAGACTCACACAAGAAAGTGAAGCTATAGAGTGAATAGCGAATCTTACGTAAAGCTAAACTGATTCCACCTAATCTAAAACTCGAATAAAACACAAAAGGGTTGTTAACACAGAATACCGAGGAAACAAAAAGCATTAAAGAGGCGAGCGGTCCCCTCGGAAGACATACAAAAACTTTGGGATCAATAATCGGGAAGAGCAACCTGCCTGTACGGGCAATTAACGGACTTATCTTGGAATAACGCGATCAAAGGGGGAAGCGGTAGTTGGCTGAGAAAGAGGAATCAATCTTTCCGGCAGGTTTGACTGGACCGAGGGCGTTTACATGCCACGACAGCCTCGGCTAATATCAAAACTGGATCACTACAAACAAAGCTTTGTAATATTTAGATTTTGGTATTTTAATTTTTTATTTAAAAAAGAAGTTATTACTTTCTCTTTCAAACTAACTATATGCTGTTGGGCAGGCTTTTACGTAGTCATCAGGTAGGTCAAGCAAACGCAGCACCAATCAAGGGGTAGGAAAACTTAAAAAATATATACTGCTGACTCCATCAATTTTTTATTTGGACCTCGATGGATCGAAATACGCAGAGCGCAGAATTTGTTCTTACGGCTTAGGACGACGTGTTGTGACTACGAAAGGTGTTGGAAGATATCATATATGTGATTATTAAATGAATTAAACAATGACCCTTATCAAAGTTATTGTAAAAAAAAAGACCCTTATCAAATTGAGGCTAATGATTGCACAATATATTTTATTATTATTTCAGTAGTAATGGCAAGATTATAATTACTACCAACACATGAGTGAATAAGATACTTAGTATTTGTATTTTATAATTTAAGAATACCATTTTGCTCCTTGTAATGTTAAACAGTTGGAAATACAACTTGATTGATGTTATTTGGTGAAAAAGCTGCCCCCACAACCAGGTTTTGCAAAACACATATTGCATAATTGAGTACTTGAACGTTTAAATATGAATGAAATCTCGTGTGCCACTACAATATGATGGAAAAGACTAAAATGATGGTCGTGTCGTGAATTGTAAAGCCGGTTATCAAGATCGCCAGCGGCGCGCGGTTCGCGGCACCAATTTAAATATCAAAACTAATTTGGGCGCGAATCGAGCGCTCTGATTGCTGAATTACGTTAGACACGGGAATGATGAAAAATCGACGTCACGGAGTGCTGATGCTAATCAAGGATCCAACAGTGAGCTGCAATTAAATTGGCGACCTCCGTGGAGCAGCCGCAATATTTGCTCCAAGAACCAGAGACTCAGGAGTCATATCTCAATTACGTTGTAACCTACTGTTACTTATTCTTCTACTTTTTTATTCATTAGCGACAAGCCAATGGCATTTCATACACATTTAGAATAATGATGCCCGCGACTTTCTTCACGTCAACTTTAGTGCCTAAAATACCCTGTTCCCAAGAATAAAACCTGAATTTTTGTATACAGTGTGTCAGACCGGTATATAAGCTTCAACTGTACCAAATTTTAAACATATAAGTTCTACCGGATTGCCATACAAACGTATCAGGGAAGCAGATTATTTCTTATCGTGGATTAATGCAAAATATTACTGTCATAAATTTTATCAATATCAATGAAGAACACAAGTTCGAAGGGAACTCTGTGTGCCAGGCCGAGCATTGAACCCACAAACCCTCAGTAAAGCTAACCTTTCAGTCGTCAGAGCATTTTTTGCCTTTAACACTGTATAATCCTCCTTCGCCTACAAATTTCTACCCAAATAAAAACAATAAAATTTACTGAAATAATTACTGAGTCAGTTTTTAATCACGGCCGATAACCCGCTCTCTGGAGGGTCGATCGTAATTAGCAAAAATCGCGACATTTCATCCCCTGTCAAAGTTTTGCACGGTAAAGGCCCGTACACATTGTAGCACAATATTGACATCTTTGTTTCATATTATTCAATTCATATTAAAATTAAATTGTTCAAGTGTTTCTTACGAACACCCTCTTTCCTTGCCCATCGTGGTTCGTGTCATCGTGGACAAGAAGACATCGTGGGCAGCGATGGCTGCGAGATAACGTCCTCGCAGAAGGGAGGCGGTGGAGCGGATCATGGAAATCGATGTTGTTTGGAATATAAATATGATTGTAGTGTTTGGTAACTTTATAAATTGTTGTTAAATGTCAGGACTCTGAACCGTGTAGAGATGACAAGGATTAGGATATTCTTAACAATATGTTAAGGGTTATAAATATTTATAAATAAACTTAATTAAATGTTATTTTGTCCTTACTTTTTAAAATCCAATTTCTAATAGAAATGTTTATAGTTGCTTCTATTTCCTTACAAAAGCCTTTAAATACAAATAGCTTCTCGGCAATCCCAGAACAAGCCGCTTTGAATAAAATCGCGGGAATTCCTGTCGATGTGTACGGCTCTTTATACAAACGGAGCCTTCCAGTTAATTTGTTTTGCACCAAATGACCGGCCCTTAATGAGAATTAAGGTGTTTATGGAAAGGGCGATAATGGAGGAAAAGTTGATTTCATTTCAGTTATTAATGGATTAAAGGCGGCTGCTAGTTGTCGAGCTACGAGTTATGCTACCGAACTTGCTGATTTAATTCATAGTAGACACTATTTAATTCATAGTATACTTATCTGATCAGGTTTCATCCGCTCTTGCACTATACATACATACACAAATCTACACTTATACCCATAGTTAATAAGTCATAGCCTGTAAGAGAGACGGGAAAAAAGCATTGTAGGTTAAACCCACTACGCTGCTCTATAATAAATAATGATATTTATATTATCAGGTAGGTTGTTATTACAACAGGAACTTCAATAAAGTTTACGGAAACGGATAGCACACTCTACATTTAACATTAAATAGACTTGTGGGTTCTTTTACCTGTTTTTACGTTCACTTTGTATTTTGAGTCCACCCGTGTAGTATCCGGCAGAGTAGAATATACACTCACTCTTCACCTCACTTTTTACCGAGGTGTTGTAAAAGGCGACTAAGGTAAGTTGACCGACCGCGTGGTATACGATTGAGTAGAATAGACCACCTTGTTTCTTACCAAGCTTTCGTTAAATACGACTAAGGTAAGTTGACGGCCGGTCGTAAAATACGTAGCTAAATCATGTGACAACATGCCGACCCTACTTAGAATGAGATAAAGAAAGGAGCATGATGATGATTTTTGTATGATGATTCATCATAAGTTCATCATACCGCAAAGTAATTAAAAAGTCTATTAATTGTGTTATTAGGTAAATTTCAGATAGTTATTTAATAAATAAAGTGCTCACGGTTCGGCTCATTCATGTATATATTAATCTCTATTCAATTCTATTCTATGTCTAAATCAACGTTTAAAGAAGGAAGAATGAAGATCTCAATCTTGTACCTACAGAATAATTGAAGTAGCGATGCGGCACCGACCGTCTAAACAATGGGAGCCGGCGAGCAAATGTTTGAAAACTCGGACAAACAGAATAATTCAGCGCTCAATGGAAACCTCCTCAAAGCGGATCTGAAGAACACCGCAGTCCGAGATTTTTCCTGGACCCGCGTCAATGGGCCAAGCGATAGACCTGCAGCGAAATATATTCCAAATATCCTTTATTAAAGTACACTTATAAACAAGCACTGAACGGTTTTGACGGTTGCTTATAAAATATAATTCTTATTAAACATATTTCATCAATGTAATTTTGTGCAAGATTGAAGAGTAGCTAAATCCTGGCATTTTTACTATTTATATAATCCTCAATAGTATAGTATAGACTTTCTGTATCAGCCTCTTTAATCTTCTGTAATGGAAAATTCAAAGTGGAATTTTATTGTAGAATCTTACGATTTACGTACTTTTGCACAAAGCATGACTATGTGAGTATAAGATCCCTCGAGGCCAAGGTTATGTGCTGATTTGTGGTTTACAATGCTTTCACGCGAACAGATCATCACCATGCTCATGCCCATGCCATGCACAACCCGGCCGGCCGCCTGCTTAACTTCTACTTTCCTTAGCCACATTTTAGTATATCACGGTAAGAAGGGGTGATCTATTCAACCACACGGTGAGTCATCTTGCCTAAGTCACCGTTTACGACAGCTCGGTAAGAAATGAGGGTGGTTTATTCTACTCAGCGGGATGCCACAGGGCAAGCAAATAAAATAATAAACTCATTAAAAGTTTATCATTCTTGGCATAAGTTTCCTTCTCATAGCCACCGTGCGTTCCAGGCACGCTCGCGCCCATGATTCGGACGCGTCCTGATTTATATTTAAGACGGCGGGGTACGGCAATTACTCGCCGAACTGGAATCATTGCCCTCCACTAATTAATTCCTCCCTCTTTTAATGTTCAAAAATCGCGGCCTCTAATTAGGTTTTAATTCGTTTTATTGGGCCCAGTAATGAAATAATGGGTGCCGAGTGGCGGCAGGGCACGCAGACCTGTTTTATTGCTCCAGAACCTTCCAGATATTTCGAGTTGACGCTGTAGGCTTTATATCGGCACCGGTCTGCTGCTAATGTGCCAACTTTGAAGGCCGCATCGACTGCGGGACTCGGACTTCGAAACATTGCGTTGTTTTATTGGAACTTTGGTATTATTATTCTACGATATTCAATAAAAAATTACCGTTAAATAAATGATAATGAGAATTTTAATTGTCAATAAGTCAATTGCCAATACACTCTATCACACGTTCCTGGATTGTACTTGTGAATTTTTCTAAAATATATCATTTCACCTGTAAACCACCTGCGAAAATTTATATGATAATTGAATGCATTTATGAACAACCTGTGAATATTTTTAACATTTCTGAATATCGTTTAAAGAACCTGTGAAAATTTGAAGATATTTAATCAATATTTTAAACCAATAGTAAGAAATTGTAGGATATCTGAATTCATTTGGGGACACCTATGAAATTTCTAATTTTTTTACGTTATCTACTACATCTGTAAAAATACTAGTTTATGTGGATTCAAATTCAAATTCAAAATATTCTTTATTCAAATAAACTTGTAAACAAGTGCTTTTGAATCGTCAACTCTACTGCTGGTTCGGAAAGCTGTTCCTACCGAGAAGAGCCAGCAAGAAACTCGGCGGTTGCTCTTTTAAAAATATAATTCTTAATACTATTTACATTATGTCGTTACTGTCTTGTACAGGTTCAAAGAGAGCTATATCCACACATTCTTATCTTCTAAAAAATCATCAAGAGTATAGTAGGCTTTCTGTATCAGCCTCTTTTTAACAGTGTTTTTAAACTGCTGTAATGGCAGTGCTGAAATTGATTGCGGAATTTTATTATAAAATCTTATACCTAAACCCACAAACGAGTTACGCACTTTTGCAAGGCGCAAAGCAGGAACCGCAAGCTTATGTCGGTTCCTGCTTTGTCTATTGTACACATCACCTATCGTTTTATAATTCTTTATATTTTTATGTACATAAATTAAATTGCTTAAAATATACTGTGAAGCAAATGTAAGAATACCTATTTCCTTAAATTTCTCTCGCAGGGAATCACGCGGTCTTAAATTATAAATGCCACGTATGGCTCTCTTTTGTAAAACAAAAATTTTTTCACTATCCGCGCATTTACCCCATAGCAATATTCCATAGGACATAATGCTATGGAAGTAGGCAAAATAAACAAGTTTTGCTGTTTCAACATCTGTGAATTGTCTTATCTTTCGAACAGCGTAGGCCGCTGAACTCAGTTTCCCTGCAATTGGTCTGTAAACCTCATTTGAACACTAATTCCATAATAATTTTACTGGTAACCCTACTTTCTAATACAGTTTTACAGATCATTTTAAATTAAGTACAAAATTTTAGTTTTAATAATGATAACATTTAGCATTACCTTATATAATTTCCACGACAAAAAATCGCGAAATTGGCAGCGTAGGCATGGTGAGGGTGGAAGGCGTCACTGGCCTCGAGGCATTTTTCCTAGTGATTGGCAATCGGAAACTCATTAGGAACCGCTTTGTTTTTTATCTCCGGGTAATGAAGCGGACAGTGTCGTTAGCGGCCGCGGGCCAGGTGGAGGGAATTCTACTAGAAAACTTTTAAGAAGCAATCAAATAAGCGAAAAATTCAATGCATCTGAATGAAATGAATCTCCTGTTTAAGTATGTTAATCATTACTACTGATAATATAAATGCAAATTCGAAGTGTTACTGGATCGTCAATTCTACTGATGGTGATTAATTCATTATGTATGATATGATTCTTATAACTACATAGTAATTTTTCTGAATATCTGTCTCGTGCTAATACGGAGGTCAGTTAAAATAACGTTATATAAAGTGTACCAGAAAGTTTCAAATGAGTTTCAAAGAAAGATCGGTAGATATCTTTTATGGTATGGTGAGGCACCAACTGATTCCTTTAGCAAACAGAAGAAATGCCAACAAATAATCTCTTTAAAAAGAAAACCTAAATCCTTCTCGCCAATAAAACATGAACTGAGCGTCATTTTTAACCTTTTTTTCAATCTGCAATCTAGTTACAAAATATACAGCGAGCCAGTGAGCGTAATTGCATTCAAAGAGAAGATACCCCCAACTTTGCAAATTAAATATTATTTTTCCCCGCCATATTCAAACTTGTCCCCATGCACTGAGGTTAACTAGTTATATAAAGCTGAGCGCACACGAGCCCCTTTAATATTCGCCACTGGACGTCTACAATTAACGCTCGAACAATTTCATAACTCGACTCCGCCTTTGAGCGCGGAAACTCCAAGAGAAAGAATATTAAAACATAATAAAAAAACAAGCAGCGATACAAAGGCGGCGTAATTAGATTAGTAGAAGTCTCCGTTCAATCGGATCTGTTGGACAAGTTGGCCGCACTGGGCGTGATCGCGGCCTTTTGTACTCGAAGACGAGGTTTTTTCTTTCATTGGGAGTATAACGATAAAAAAGAAGTTTGCATGTAAAGGTTAATTGCTTATATTCAGAGATTTTAAAAAATAGAATGTTTCTTTTTTCAATGTCATTATGATATTCGACTCCGCACTTTGCATGGACAATATTTTTCGAACAAACGGGGCATATCATCATCAAGCTTACAAAACGTAGAGTAAGACTGCAGAAGCTCTTCTAACGTCAGGTAACGTCGTCCTAAGGGTAACGCTGATCGCGTTACCCTTCGCTGGTTCGCGTTCGTGATCGCGCTGGTTACGGTTTAGGGCGTCACGTAGTCTCGGGCTGGTGGTTAAACTATGACTAGTCAACAACAGTGAAGGAGTTGTACTTCAGCTTTCTGGGTATATGACTTCCAAAAGGGCTTTAAGATATGCTATGGTCGAGATATATGGAGACTGCGGGGCGGATCCGGGAATTCGAGTCTTTGGATCCAATCCGCCGCATGCTAGTCGGGGATCTTTGGGTGTTCCGACCGAACCTTATCAGACGCCCACTTGAATAGGTTCCCGAGGCTGTTGATGCATCTGGTGCTCCCTTTGTATCGTCTAGCGGAGGGAGGGACACTTTTTGAGAGGTGCCGATCCAGAGGTGGCACACTCTAGGGTTCAGAATCGCTACTGGCGGGGATGGGGGCAATGTGTACAACGGTACCCTGTCCCCTCCACTAGCAGCGTGGTGAAGCACTGTCAGGTTTTTAGTCGATGAGAGTCCGACATACCCGCCCCTCGTCCCCGTCGGGCGGTGACGACCCATAATAGGTTTTCCTGACGCAAATAAAAATATGGTGATCGACGTTCCATATGACTTTATATATAAAATAGACAAAATAAAGACAATATTTTTGTTGTGAAACACGAGAATATCCAGATTTTAGAATAAATATCTTATCACATTCCATAACGTGTAGCCACATCGTGGGGTGATGTGAAGCTGTGGTACTAATAAGATTGCTCTCGTATAACAATTGGTGATAAGATTGAGTTTTTGTGTTGGGACGCACCTCGCGGCGGGTTCAACTGCCGCCGTAGGCCAAGAGTCCACCGAAGAATACATTGTACATTCGTTAAACGTATTATTTTTTAATTAATTTACAATTTTAGTTCTACATCAAATAAATATGCGTTTCACTGACCATTAACTAGAATATACAGATTCTGTGCTTTAGCTACCGGCTCCCTTATAGGATTGAATGTTCATGCATTAAGTAGAGTAACATAAAATTGACAGCTTGTCAACTATCTTACTGCCATGTAAAAGCTTCTATTATCCTTGAAAAGAGGCTTAGAAACACCATGCTATTCCAATTTGTATTAAAAAGGTGATATACTACTCAGAAACTCTATAGTAATAAGCAGGTTTCATCACAATACAATTATCAATTAAAGGTCAGTTTTTTTAAAGGTCAGTCTACCCTTATCGCACTCTAAGTGGGGTCGGCACAACACGTTATAAACTTACACAACATGTTATAAATCTTGTCACATGTTTTGGCAACGTATTTTACGACAAGCCGCCTGCCGGACGTCAACTTACCTTAGTCGGCTTTTGTGACAACGCGGTAAGAAATGAGGGTGGTCTATTCTATTCAGCCGGATACCACACGGCGGGTCAATTTACCTTAGTCGCCTGTTATGACATCTCGGTAATTAATGAGGGTGGTCTATTCTACTCATCCTCAAACATAATAAAGATGTCTTTTTATGTCTTAGTTGTTGGTAGCCTTGTGTACATCGCAGTTACCGTAGATCCAGCGGCCGGATCTCACACTGCGTCTCTTTTATGTTCGCCAGCGGCTATCGAGAAATTGGAAATTTCGCTGTCACCGGCTTTTCCAGATTGTCACCGAAAATAATCTGCGAATCTAACTGGCAGTAAAGTAGAATAACTTTTTAGGTATAAATCGGTTTATGAGCGGTCGCGGGGACTTCAGAGACTACGTGTGGCGGGATTCAATTAGTTTTTGATGTTTATTCTTTAGCTTTATAAAACATTTCGTAATGATTCGCAATATTTTGTATTGTAATGTATTGCATTATTACTTTTATTAAACGTAGTAAGTTACGAACGAATCGTAATCAGCAATTGCAGTTACTTTTTCTTCTATATGTGACTGTTTGTGATATAATTTTATGAAAAAAAACCTTATATTTCATGAATTAAAAATAGTAGTCTTAGATTTTGTGAATTTAAAAAACGTAAATTTATGTATATTACACAACCAGATCGTGAATGGTTTAATTAAATTAGGTGTTTAATTTAATTTTAAAATTAGTGCTGCTGCATTAGTTTGCGTAGATCCATAATACAAAATAAAATTATTTGCTATAACCCGAAAATAATAATTTATCGCGGATTATAGTAAAATCATTTTATTATTACTTTTGTTCTCTCTCCGTTTTTGGAGAGAAGGATTGAAGCTAAGACCTACCACGCTGCTCCAATGCGGATTGGTAGGTTTCACATATCCCGAGGATTCTCTAGAGATAGAGATATGCAGATATGCAGGTGAGAGAGATATGCAGGTTTCACGATGTTTTCCTTCACCGAAAAGCGTGTGATAAATTGTAATTATCAATTAGACACATCAGTTTTAATAGAAAAACTCATTGGTGTCTGCCCGGGTTTGAACCTATGATGGAGACGATCATGATAGATATTCACACGGTCACACCGCTGGGCTATCACGAGCTCTTGTTTAATTACCCTCTTCTATTAACGAAATGTTCTTTATTGCCTGTACCCAAAGGAAAACCCGAGTTTTTTATTCTTTAGCCCGGTATAAGCTTGAATTGTTACAAATTTCACCAATGAGATAATCAGTGACAATAACTTAAACTAGATAAGTCGTATTTTGTGCAAAGTTCTTATTACTATTTATATAAAGAACCTCTCTCAAGTAGAGGCCTTAAAATTTCTCCATTTCTCCCTCCAAGTGTAACTGTTAGTGTCAGTTCTGACATTTTTCTCTGCCTTTTAAGGAAGCATTTTTTACCTTTTCGTTCAAATTTTATTTTATTTCTGACTAATCACTTTAATCAGGTTTTTTAATGATTCACTGGTATTTTATTTGTGCGATAAGGTATAACGTATAAATCGTTGCGTCAACATAGCGAAATTTACTCTTAATACTTACTGATAAGTCTGCCTTTACTCAGTCATATCAAGTAATTAATATCAAGTCGTAAACAAGTACTTTTGAATCGTCAACTCTATTGCTGGTAGGAAGCTGTTCCTACTGAGAAGAGCCAGCAAAACTAGGCGGTTGCTCTTTCCAAAATGTAATTCGTATAACTAGATAATAGTAAAAGTATCTTGATATCTTGTACAAGGTTGATATTTATTTTGAGAAAATGTATTCACGCTAATATTCTGGCTGTGAAATTAAAATTAAATAAGTACAATCAAGTGCGTTAGGTTCTACACAGTGCATATTTTATAATACACTAGCATTAGCCAGTGGCTCTGCCCGTGTGAAATATTAAAACCCTAATACAGTATTTTGAAAACCATAAAAATGGTTAAAGGTTAACCTTAAGAGCCAAACATATGCTGTTGGGGACTTTTATTATGAACTTTTAGAGGGAAACAATTCTGTAATACATGATTTTTGAAGAGCTTTCACCGTTTACTTAGCGCACGCAAGAAAAGCTTGTAATCTTGCCATTTATATAATATTTTTTATTGCTGCTCCTCTTTTATTCATCCAAGCATGATTTTATATAGTCTATTGCCTTCCTCGATAAATGGACTATCTTATACTCAAAGAATTTTTCAAATCGGTCCAGCAGTTATCCTGAGATTAGCGCGTTCAAACAAACAAGCTCTTCAGCTTTATATATATAGAGTAGTAAATATTTAAAATAGTATAGATAAATTACGGCATAAAACGTCAGTTCCTTGACAACGTAAAATTATTAGTCACAGCGTTACTTTGATTTTTTTATTCCAGTAAGGTAAAATAAGAGGTTTCTACAAGTTTGCTATAAAAACTGATGACAGCAAAGATGATCTAAATCGGCGGATTCGGTTTTATGGTTGCGGGGATCGGGGTTCCGGCGAGATCCCGAGGGACCGCTGAGGTTTTATCGCAAGGTAAGGTTGTTACGGACTGATGTGATGCGACGTGTGTACCGTGATATAGCACGCAGTATATATGTATGAATTATCGGTTATTACAAAAATTTTGGAAATACTGTCCTGTCTATGTCTGTCAGTCTGTTTGTGGTAAACTCAAAATAAGCAGATTTTCATATTCTTCTTCGCCATTAGATAGAATGATTACCAAAGGTTTAAGTATAGATTGGATCGATATGGCAATAATTGTTGAAAATATCAACACCAAAAATTGCACAATCAAGTCACCTGGACGCTTTCATCGAACTTGCTGCTCGGATTTCTTAAGAACAATATTACCACTGAACCTAGTGTTCTACCAACAAACGTAATTATATTATTATTTTGCTATAATCCGCGATCAAATCTAATAAAATGTAGAGTGTAAGATCCACCTCCTCTCACAGTTTCTGTAGAGAAGGGTTTGAGCTAAGACCTACCACGCTGCCAATGAGGATTGGTAGGTAACATATATTCCCAGAATTCTCTAGAGATATGCTGGTTTCCTCGCGATGGCTTCCTTCACCGAATAGCGTGTGACAAATTGCAATTATCAATTAGACACAAAGATTTTAATAAAAAAACTCATTCGTGCTTGCCCGGGGTTTGAATTGTGACACCCTCGAAAGAGTCGCACGGACTCGCCGCTGGGCTAACACAGCTTTTTCTTCAAGATGTATTCGCGATAATTTCTAATAACGGATTATAAAAAAAAATCATTAACTTTTGTCTTAGCAAAGTAACGTCTAATTATATAAATTAATTCTTTTAACTTAACATTCAAACGGCCCGTATTCACATGCTCATCCATATTCAAGTCGAATAAATCTCAGGCTTGACCGGCTCTTGAGGGGTCCACCGTATGGGGGCTCAGGTGTGGGTGAGAGACCCCTTCTGGCGACAACTTTGTACAAGGGAACTCGCGTCCGTCCTGATTATCTGCTTATTGGCAGATTACTAAAAACACGTCAGTTGCTACAAAATATTATCATCATCTTCCTGCCCTTATCCCACTCTAAGTGGGGTCGGCACAACATGTTATAAACATGCTGTCACATGATTTGGCTGCGTTTTCACGACCGGCCGCCTGCCTGACATCAACTTACCTCTGTCGTATTTTACGACTCCTCGGTAAGAAAGAGGGTGGTCTATTTTACTCAACCGGATACCACACGGTGGGTCAACTTACCTTAGTCGCCTTTTACGACACCTCGGTAAGAAATGAGGTTGGTCTATTCTACTCAGCCGGATACCACTCGGCGGGTCGACTTACCTTAGTCGCCCTTTACGACACCTCGGTAAGAAATGAGGGTGGTACTATTCTATTCAGCCGGATACCACACGGCGTTTGCTACGAAATATTATATCTTATACATTCATATTTGTATCGTAATTTAATTATTCTACTGATGCCGTGTGGTATCCGGCTGAATAAAATAGACCACGTTTATTTCATACCGAGGTGTCTAATATTATCGACTAATATTATTCCAATAGAATGATAGTGCCTTGACTATTTTCGACATTTTAAACAACCTACATAATTGCTCGGAAAATGCTATTACGCTTTCTAATTCGCTGTAGAAATATTGATGAAATTTGGCACAATTGAAGCTTACCAAATATACCAAACTAACATACAGGTCGGAAATTGATTTTTGTCTTTTGAGAACAGCACATGAAGCATATAGAAGAAAATTAAGGGTAATTTTTCACTTAATTTTTCGCGAAAATAGATACAACTTGTATAATATGTTTTTAGTATTTCATAACATTTCCCTACCAGGAGCGCATGACCGCGGCAGAGTGGTCGTCGCGACGCGTCGTCCGCGCTAATTGTTGTTCATAATTTGTTAGCGCGCCGCGCCCGCAAGGTGATGCTTTATCGTCCACATTTAAATGTAAATGTGCCAACTTCCCGTGCCGACTTTCGCCGACCACCTACGCACATAATTTCCGTTTGTCCGAGTTGTAAATCCCCGACCGGGACCACCTTATATTTGAATTTTAATCGGCCGCTTCCTTATTAGAATTACAAACGTGAAAAACAGTTGTAGCGTATAATACTATTACAAATCCTCACATATTACAAAAACTAATAGATCGATCAAAACTCTGACACAAACATTATTTAATAAGGAAACTATATACACATCTAAAGTTTCCTTAGGCTAGATAAAATATCAGTTAAGTATATCAAGGAGATACCATAGGCTTTTAATAATAAATTTCTTCCATTCGTAATTAGTTCGTTATAAAATTTATTCTATTTTGTTCTTATTAAATAAAAAAATAAAATGAACTTTATTCAACAACGTACATTTCAACAAACCGCCGTGTGGTATCCAGCTGAGTAGAATAGACCACCCTCATTTCTTAACGAGGTGTCGTAAAAGGCGACTAAGGTAAGTTGATCCACCGTGTGGTATCCGGTTGAGTAAAATAGACCCCCCTCTTTGTTACCGAAGTGTCGTAAAATACGACTAAGGTAAGTTGACATCAGGCAGGCGGTCGGTCGTAAAATACATAGCCAAATCATATGACAACATGTTTGTTACATGTTGTGCCGACCCCACTCAGAGTGGGATAAGGGGAGGAGGATATATATATACATTTCAACAAAATCAACAGAGATTATTTAAAAGATTTTCACATACATATAAGAACGTATGCTGAGGAAAAGGTCGTTGCTGAGGAAAAGGTTGTAGACTCAGATACGCTGCTGTCACTTACAGTGAGTAAGTATAAAGTTTGAAGTTGAAGCCCATTTTTGAAAGACGTTCTTTTGCGACTGTGCAAAGACATTAGTGTTGGGATCCCAAGGTGTCAAAACATGATATAACACCAGTAAACTCCCTGCGAGGTGGACAGACAACCTTTAAATAGGATCTAGTAGATCCAAACAGAATCTTTAGTCGTAAATAAATCCTAAAGTGTTTCATGTTCAAGTAAGAAAACGAAGAGAAGATATGCTCCTGTGAACTTTCCTCCGGGAATTCATATTATAACCTCAAAGCAATATAGCTAACAAAGCATATCTCCTTGTATATATTTGAATTAGAATATGTATAGTTTGTGTATTGATTCCGGAGGCCGGAGGTAGTTTTACCGGAGGCAGGGGCCTTAATAGCCATTGAAATTGAACAGAACGTGAGTGGACAAATTGGACCGGCCGGGTCAAGATAAGGGCGCAAGGAGAGGGAAATGTCCATAAACAACGGCCGACTCGGTCCCAATTAATAAAGCAGCCAACACTGAAGTAGCGCAATTAATTCTGTGCCTTCGGAGATTTTAATAGTTCGCATAAATCAGAGGGCCGGTGGGTTAATCGGTGTTTAATATGCCGGCCTGGCGGTGCTTGCCGCGGACGCGCCGATGGCAGATAGGGCACGGGCCGAAACATCTTTGCAGAGTTTTTTTACAGTCTCTCACTGTCTCATTGTTTTATTTCTTGTTTGGTTGTTGCTGGACTTTCTTATGGGCCTCATAGTAAAGCCCAGAATCGGTCGGTGCGCGATGAAAAATGGTGTATCGGTGTATCGCTGTACGATCGAATAAGAAAGAAGTAGAAGCATTAAAGTGACGAACATAGACCAACGGGTTGCGATTCCGTACCAGAGCACAAAATGTAGAATGCAATAAGACCAATTTTACAAACCACCAGCACATTTAAGAACAGTTTATTTACATATATGAATGCTGTTCACTAGTTTATTTGAATAAATTATTCATTTAATATTTTGAATAAGATTTTTTTTAAACTATACTTATTTTCGGTATTTCGTATACTCCAACCTATTAAATGAACTACAACTAAAAACACAAAATCGAATCTTAGAACTTTACTTATATTTGAAATATAGAAAAAGCCTACAAATTTGAAGAATCTTGGAACGAACTGCTTTTAGAAGTTGGACAAATAACACTGTACAAAACAGTATCAGGACCACCTTATTTCACTAAAACAATTTTAACACATGTTATAACGTGTAGACGGTTAGAAATGACACTTTGCAATCAACGACCCAAAGTGCAGCAACATTACAGCGTCTTTAATGCTAACTTTACCATCACCTGCCCCACGGCGCGGTAATTGGTGGAACGGCCGGCGAGATTGTCCGTCGCAGCGATTCAATTATATTTGGGACACTGGCGAGGTAACCAAATTCAATTGAAGCTAGACTTCAGTTCGCGTTAAGTGGTTATATCCCCTTTAACAGCGGCCAGGGGCGACTGGACGCTAAACACAAGGTGCGAGGGGGCTAGGGCGGGCGCACATTCGCTACGAGTATCTCAAGTACATCGTAAGAAAGTCAATTTGATATTACAACTATTTAGGAAAATCGCAAACACTTCTTAAATATTGTATACCCATGCATGGCCACTTCGCGCAGTTGGCACAACCATGCGTTCAGCTCCATGGGTCACGAGTTGTATGTCACCCATAACACTAGTATTCAATTATTTTAGAGACGGACTTTGTAATTGTCCTAAATATTTATTTATTTACATAGATCTTTACACATTAAACTTTCAAACACTAATGAGTTAGTATTTTGTGTTATTAGAATCTAACCTCAAATAGTTAACATTCGTGATAAGAGCAACCGCTGAGTTTCTTGCCAGTTCTTCTCAGTGGATGACAGCGTTCCGAACTGGTGGTAGAATCGGCCTGGCATAATTCCAAATTATCGTTAACTTAACCTGTTAATACTTCTTTGGCCTGTTATCTGTTGTTGATGTATTATTTGATGCGCAATTCTGGACATAGTTAATACTTATTACTTTTTTTTAATTGTGTTAAACTGAGACTGTTTCATGGCCGAAGTGTGCACATGTCTTAGCTATCGTCGGGGTGGCAGGGGCGGCGGTCGCAGGCGGCGACACCTCGGATATTGAATTTGCGGCGAGCGCCTCACTTGTTATCTGCCGCTGCAAGGTCGCCGCACACCACTCAGGTACTAGCTTTAGCTACTCTTTCTTTCAACGTAGTTTCACTTGCGACAAGCTTTGAACCAAATAACCCCGTCATTATACGGAACGTCAATATATTTCGAAATGATTGCTTCAGATCCAAATTATCTAATTAATAAAATCTTGCATAAATAATAAATTCAATAGGTACATTAAGATGTGTCGGTAAAACCAAATTGCGAGCACATCGGGATTTTCCGTTTCTTATTCAATTACTTCAGGAATATCAAAAGTTTACAAACAAAACACACGTCTGTAAACAACAACTTCAGTAGGTACTTAAATTAAGTTGTGGCGGTAAAACCAAATTACGTGCAAAGCGGGATTTTCCGTAAACTCTTTCTCAAGTAGTTCAACATCACTAGAAATAATAAAAAAAATCTGTCCAAACAAAATGCCAGTGGTCCATTGGGGTCGTCACAACATATTATAAACATGTTGTTACATGATTTGGTTTCTTATTATAAGACTGGCCGCCTGTTTGACTTCAACTTACCTTGGTCGTATTTTACGACACCTCGGTAAGAAAGCGTCTATTCTACTCAGCCTGATACCATCTTACCTTAGTCGTCCTTAACGACACGTCGGTGAAAAATGAAGGTGGTCTATTCTACTCAGCCGGATATTACACGGCGGGTCGGGTACAGCTGATTAATAGTAAAACTTTCAACCCATCTAAACATGTGTGGTGTCTGACAATGGACAATGGACAATAGACAAAACAAAAATATGAAGACAATTCAATACTGCATAATAAATAGTCGGGCCCTAAAGGGTCGCTGGTCGATACGTTTGCGGGTCGCAGTTATCATGATTGAATTAAGTAACTCCGACGGGACTGCACCAGAATTCACGGGACTCCGGAACCCGTGAGTCCGGTGACTCCGGAATTCCCGCAAAAAGGGAATACGGAATTTTAATCGTGGGAATGTACGGCTGTTGAACGTTTATTTAAGGTTAATTTCGAGCGGTCAGTTCCGACCGATCGGGGTCAAACGCTGATTTGTTTATTTATCGAACGATGTTCGGTTTGAGGGCAGCCACTGAGGTGGTTTTATTACAGTTGCTGTTCTAAAAGATAAAGGTATTCCAAATGCTTTATAAAAGTAAGCGTTACTTTGCGAAATTCCTCCACGAGCCTATCCAGCTCCAGCCTATCCTACTGAAGATGTTTCGGTTTCGGGGTGAAACGATCGTAGAGATTGTGGTAGTGAGTGCGTGTAGTGCTTTTGTGTGCATGTGATTTTTTTCAAAATCTACTGAACCGGTTTTATTAAACGGTAGTGCAATTTTTTCGGATGGTTTAGGTTAATAGAGCATTGCGGTTTTATATAAACTGTCGCCCGGTTGTGAAACATCTGTGCTGGGAGCTTTAGTCGCGTGCGCCGTGTAAACTAACAGAGATACACACACGCAATGTACTAGAGGATCGTAGATCTACAAAAATACCACAAAAAAGTCTTACACGCTGTCTCCATCTCTTATGGTTAACTCACAATAACTAATTTTATGTTCAAAATTTCAATTAAATACACGGAATTCCACGGGGCCGAAGCCGCATGCACAGCCAGTGTTTGATAATTTCTAACCCATATTATAAAGTTTCAATCGAAACGTGCAAAGCGGAGGCTGTTTATTGCCTGGGCCCCATGGAAGGTGCCGCGATGAAACTTTGCACTTAAACAACTCCAGCTTGACCCTCGTCATATTCGCCAAGAAACTTCATTTTAATGTTCAAATTGCTTTAGTGACATTACAGTAAATTATTCTAAAGAGCTGTGATAGCCCAGTACCGACACTGTGTAATGGATTGTGGGTTTAAACCCCGAGCATACACCAATGAGTTTTTCTATTAAAACTTATGTGTCTAATTGATAATTGCAATTTATCACACGCTTTTCGGTGAAGGAAAACATCGTGAAGAAACCTGCATATCTCAAAAAAATTCCAGGGATATGTGTAACCAACACATTCGCAAAAGTAAAAATAAAATTTGCATTATAAAAGTGCAGAAATCCTGTATGTATTAGGTATGATATCGCATTTTCCACTCTACATTTAGTATTAAATATATTTTCTATTTTACTTCAGCGCGGATTATAGCAAAATAACTTTATTATTACTTTTGTACTATGGATCTCCGCAAAGTAACGCCTAGTTTTATAAATTACCTACCCATCCGCATTGGAGCAGGTGATTTTAGCTCTAATCTTTCTCTCCGAACACGGAGAGGAAGCCTATGTCCAACAGTGGGATAGAACAGAGAATATTAATAGGCAGTCTCAATATATTTAAGTAATAATTAATAGCAACACGACAAAAAACTTGTTAAAAAAAACTATTCACGAAAAAAAACGATCACAGATTTCTAAGGATCATCTCATTTTTATTCTTCTAGCATCACAACAGGATACTTATTCACTGTTGATATTAGTAGTGTAGTATCTCAACTACTCAAACTAAGCAATCCGCTCATTGTCATTCAACAGCCTGCCTTTTTATTAAGGGAATAGCAAGAACAGTCCATAATTTATTGTAATAACTGGGAACCTATTTACATACAATATCGATGAAGGAACCCGGGATAAAAGTGAGGCATCGGCGCACGTCGGTTCCGTCAAATTATTCCATTCCATTTTAGAGGAAATGTATACAGAGCAAACATGAAAAGAGAACAAAATTAAGCGTTACAAAGGCCGCAACCCACAGGCGGTAGCGGGAGCGGGAAACTATAAGACGTTGTTAAGAAGATTAACTCCGAAGAAGCTCTTTTAACTAGAATAATTAAATTGTACATGAAGAAAATGTTTATTTGTTTGATTCCAGGAAAAAAAACGACATACTTTTATTGCTGGACGTAAATTATTTTTAACCCAAAGCTTGCTTGTGTTGCTTTGCCTTTTAAGTTTTTTACATAATTAAAAACGCCTTTTTTAAGGTATGTTGACCCGCCGTGTATATCTGGCCGAGTAAAATAGACTACCCGCTTTCTTAACGAGGTGTCGTAAAAGGCGACTAAGGTAAGTTGGCGACTAAAGTAAGCCGTCAGGCAGGCGGCCGGTCGTAAAACACTTCACATCATATACCACATATTTATAACATGTTGTGCCGACCCCACTTAGAGTGCAATAAGGACAGGAGAATGATGAAAATCTAAAATTGATTACATTTATCTTTATATGTTTAGAAGCTATAGTAATATGTAAGAGCATATATGTAAGTCTTTAACGCTGCAAGTATTTCCCTGAATTGCTGCAATTGAATTGCTAAGCTATTTCTTTACATTTTTCTCCATAAACAACACATATTGTTTTTTTATTGTTGCCTAAAGAAAAACGCAATTTTTATATACGCTTTAATTGTGCCGAAGCGAAAAACGAAAGTGAGCAGAGTGAAAGCGTAATAAGCAGACAGATAGACATTCGCAGTTATAAAATTAGTTTCGAGTTTTATTAAAGTTTTGTTATGAAGTCTATATAGTAAAGCTCGGGCGGATTCCGGCCGCCACCGCTCGCTCGTTGGGCGGGCGGCGCGCGGGTCGCGGGGTCCGCATCAATAATCCTCCTTGTTATTGTTATGCAAATGCCCACCGTACGATAATAAGTGGAACGCGAATCACCAGACGTTGTACAGATTGGAAGAATTCCCTGACAGCCGCGGGGCCACGTGGACTGACTTTACAGATTGCGTCAATTATTCTAAAGGCATTATATTTTTTATTATTACTTATTATTACTTAATAAGGAAGAGCTGTGGTAGCCCAACGTTAACACCGTGCGACTCTTTCGAGGAGGTCTCGGGTTCGAACCCGAGCAAACACCAATGAGTTTTTCTTTAAAAACTAACGTGTCACCAAGCACCGTGTTGCGTGGCCGACCGGTCTTCTTTTTTATGTGACATTAATTAGTCACCTACCCGCACCGCCTCAGGTGCAGCAAGCCCCGGTTACCCTCAGTGAAAAAAATTACCCGAACAGATATCAATCCCCATTGGAGCAGCCTGGCAAACCTCAACTAAAACCTTCTTTAAAAAAGAAGACCTATCAGTATCATATAACATCAGAACGCAAATTGCATGCCTACTCTGACTAACTTGCAAATTGAGTGGAATAAGAAAAAAATTTAAACAAGAAAATGTACGTATTCATTTTCTTTGTATTCCTTTCTGAAGAAACCTGTCTTTTTTCTCCGGTCGTTTCTTGATTATTGAAGATCGTGGTCTTGGCTAGACTCTAACCTCGAATGGAGCAATTGTTTCTACCGGCTTCTTTTGGTGGCTAACCAGTTCTATTCAAACTTTCTAAGACGGGTATCTATTTTACCGGGTACCAGACTTAGAAAATATGTAATGAGTTGGCAAGATATTTCAATGCCTTCTGATTTTCAGCATATCTTAACTCGTGCTAAAAATATATGACCGTTTGCTTTAGTAATTCCTAGCAATAAGTAGCACTGATTTCATAACTCCAAGTCAACGTCGCATTATCATCAACCGTACCTTTGTCCTCGATAGTAAACAGCTCTCTATGAGATACGAGGTCACCTCTGAACTCGGCGGGAAATAGGTCGCCTAAGTGGAGCATCACTGGGGTGACGTGACGCGGAAGTTATCATGTTTACGTAAATGTAATTAACGCGGTGCGTGCACTGTTTGCGACTAGGTTCTGCATCAGATTGTGCGGAAGTCGTTATGGTTAGCGGCATGGTGTGTTTGAAACTATTCCCATTAAGCACATGACGTAAAAGACCTTTTTTGACTCTATATCGAGTATGGCGATAGTTTAAGTGTGAATTTATTGGCATCCTTATCGAATAGAAGTCTAAGGGCAATAGCTCTGTGTAACAAACACCTGCGACGTTAGCACGGCAAGATTTGTTATAATTAGGCATTGTTGCTGCAGTGGGCCATTATCATTAACAAAAATAGGGACACAGAAACCGGTAACGTGCTTGTACCTGATAAATGGCGTGTGCGACAAATTCTTGAAATAGGCACAACTTAAACGGACCATTTGCGGATATTCAAGATACGGCCTATTTGCATTGCATACATAATTTGGATAGCGGGAATAGCAAGGAGCATTTCTACTACCATGGGCAAATTATCTATGTCCGTGTTTTTATCGTTTTTTATAAATTTTATCATTTACACGGCGATCAACCGAACGATATTAAATGCGCTGTTTTCCTTTCGGCCACAGTGCATGTAAAGAAAGGTGAAGAATATATTTATATAATTATGAGATAGCTGTATTGACAATTGAGTGAACAAAAATTAGCCAATAGATGGCGCTGACAATATAAATCTTTAACAGTAAAACCACATGAACCTAATCAATTAATATAATGAAAATATCAATAAATAGAGCCGAATGTAGCTTTTCATTCAATACTTAAATCCGTTTACTAATGTGTATAAATAGGTATCTAGAATTTAAAGAAAACTCAATATAAAAATTATCTCAAATTTTCGAAATGAAAAGATTAAAACTGATTCCTGTTGCATTTAGATATTTTAATAGAAGTCAGAGGTATATCAATAAACGATCTTGTTATTAACTTTTAAACGAAACAACGGATATTTCCATGTGTAAGAGGTTAAACGATAAACAATTACATATCAGTATTCAGTAAGGTAGGAATGCCCGCAGTAGGTACTCGCCGTATCGCTCCACGCGCGGCCTTATCACACACACACATGCAACCATTCACGGCCGCCATTTTGTATTCGTCAGTCAATGGACGTCACGTGTTGCACAGAATACATATCACTTATTTTTTGGTAATTTTTTTAAAACTACAGAATGATAATTAATCAATTAGGATTGTTGTGATTCGGAATATTCAAATGAGGAAATAAAGGAACAAACTGTACACAGAAGTTATCATAGAATTATTTCGCTATAATAATATATCATATCACAGCAAAGAAAAGAATGTGGATGGATGTATGGCTAGGGGGAGGCGAAAAAAAGATGGATGGATTGTGTGAAAAATGATATGCATGTTAAAGGAGTGGCACCAGAGTTGACGACTGATAGGCGAGAATGGAAGAAGAAGACATTGTTCCGATCCCACTTAGAGTAGGATATGGGTAAGAGAATGATGATGATCATAGCTAAAGAATTCTATCAAAATCGAAATCAAATAAATTTTTATTCAAGTAAGCTTTTTACAATCATTTTTGAATCGTCATGGATCAATTAAATTTAATGAAGCTACAACTGATTCGGAAGGTTGCTTTTACCGAGAAGAACCACCAAAGAAATTGACGGTGAACTTAATCTTTCAAATATTTTGAATTTACATTATTTAACCGCAGTCTTGTTTGAAGCTGAAAGGATGTTCAAATCCAAGCATTTTTATCATTTAAATAATTCTCAATTGTGTGATATGTTTTACGTATAATATTTCGTACACTTAATTTAAACTTTTCTGTAGATATAAAACTTCTGTAGTATGGATTTCCGCAAAGTAACAATTGCATTTATAAATTATTTAAAACAGTATAATCATAATTATTTATTTCTTATTACTTATATATAGGTAAGAATCAAATATTGGGGAAACAAAATATATTACAGTTTGGGATTTTTTATTAATATACGTCCAGATAGCTAATAGAGTAACACATCATCGGGGGGTTTTACCTCAGTCAGTTTATACTTTATACGGATGGTGTAGATAGCTACACCGTAAAAAACATGTACAATAAAATATAGTAGGTACTTATTAAGTAATTAAGGGAAAACAAAACTACTTTTTTAATTAGATATATGCACTTTTTTGGCTGATATGCTGCTTAATAAACCTAATAGCTTCAGAATTACTGGTGACAGACAAACATGTCAAAATATACACGTAAATAGAGAATAACACATCCTAACTTAACTATGATTGTTTGTAGCTGAAAAAAAGGTCAAATAAATTTTAAAAAAACGTTGATCTTGTTTGCGTCAACGTAACTATTAAAATACCCTCAATTATCTAAAAGATTTTTCTGTTCTTGACAATATAAAATTATAATATTTTATAAAAAAAAAATTTAAATAAAAAAAAATTATATAAAAATATATCGCAGTATAAAAACCTTTCATCCCGCGCGTCGTAGCTTGGCTTGCTTTTTCCTTAAAGAAATTAAAAATAATTCATATAAGCAACCGTCATTTTGAGGAAACAGAATAGGTACAAAAGTAATGATAGATTTTATAAAAAAAAATACTAAAAACAAACTATTTATTTCATACAATCACACACACGTAGGGCGGCTACTGCATTTTTAAATATTGCGTAGTTAATTCAAAGACATATTATAAAGAAAGCAAAAGAGATGATATATCTTTCTCTTTTTTAGACTAAGATTAAATATACGAGTTTCATCTTCGCTCTCAAATTTATTATGTCACTATCCAAAACTAATGAAAATATTATATTGCTATAGTCACTACATAATATAAAACAAAGACGCTTTCTCTGTCTGTCCCTATGTATCTATGCCCCTATCTATGCGTAAATCTTTAAAACTATGCAACTGATTTTGATGCAGTTCTTTAAATAGATAGAGTGACTGAAGAGGAAGGATTATATGTATAATAACATTCAATATGGAGTAGAGAAATACTGTAATTTTTGATGTCTATAATGTGATTTCGTAACTAATAACATTTTTTCCGCTTACATTGCAAACGCAAGCTGAACCCTACGAGATTTATCAAAATAATGAACTAAGTTTTTGTACACCTTGAAAAGGTCTACAGAAAACTCCGCGATGGTATATGTCTATCTCTTATAAATAACCCACAATAGCATTTTTGTCATTTACTTTTTACGAAAAATAATGCCTTATATTCCAAGCAATTTTTGTATAATACAGCATTAATCCTTATCCAATTAAGTACATTAAATAAATTGTTTATTCAATATGAACAATATGGTTGTTTTGCATGTAATTTAAGTGAACATTTTCGTAGATATTAAAAAAAAAAAAAGATTTAAAATGCCTATAGCACTTCGAATTTAGCAGCTATATGTTGCTCTTTCTAGAGTTTGTTTAATGACAAGAAAGCTGTGAATGTTGTACAAATAGACATTCTGTAATTTATTGTAAAAATAAAATTCATAGGGAAAAATGTAAAAATAAGTAAGTAGATATGTAGTATATGAATCTAGATATTACAAAGATAGCAGGACATCTTCTAGGTATAGAGGGAGGAGAATTGATTTTCTCCAAATTTAGCGCTTGCAGGTCACGGGCAGTAATAAATAAATCAAAACTACTGGATGGATTTTAATATTTTTTGTTAGTTTGGGTGTATATTTGTATTTAAGTATGTATTTAAAAATATATATAAGTATATAATCACTAGTTGTCTGTCACCCATAACACAAGTATTTACTTACTTTGGGGACGGACGACCGTGTGTGTAAGTGTCGCATATATTTATTTTTATATTTTTATTATTATTTATTATTTGAAACAATGAAACGCACCTAGTAAGGTTATTGTCGTTTTTATATTGCGTAGTTTAACACGAGAAACCTCGGCGGAATGAGGCCGGCGGGCCGAGGCTGTGTCGCGTAGGTGCTCAGCTTATCAGCGGGCTGCGAGAGTGGACCCTGCGGCGCGGTGATAAGGCCACAGCGGCGGTATTTACAGCGGTATTAATATACCGTGACGTCAATGGGTGCTTGTGTGGGTGCTGGGTGCTATCTGAGGCCGGAGGTGAAGGAGCGTCGACGCACGCTCACGTGTCGATCGACTTCTGGGAACATGTCGGTGCTGATTGATAGCTCTTTGTTGGCCGATCGCCTACCTGATGCTGATGACGTTGCCTCTCGTCTCAGACTTTCCTTGAAATTTTATTCATCAAAATGTTGGCAAGTCAAGGGTGTTTTGGCGGTCAAAAAAGTGTCAAGTGGCAGATTAAACGTCAAATGTAACGTAAAAACAAGGAAGCCAGACGGCTAGTCCGCTATTTGATTTGATCTGATTATATTCACGTTATTTTATATGATAGCGAATGTGATACCATTCATGTACTATATTTACTCTAGCTATAATTAAAATATGTGTAGAAAACATTTTATAATCCGAATTTTTTTTCTAATATAAAAAGTTTATAATGTCGATAATGGCTACAAGCTTACATGAGTGAACTAAATATAAAGAAACAATTTATAGAATTAGGTTTTACTTTGCGTAGATCCATTTCACAAGAGTAAGTAAAGAGTTAATCGCGGATTATTGATTGAAATAATTTAATTATTACTTTTTCTTTTATAAGGGAACAGTATTTTAATACATTAAAAAAAATATCGTATTGAGTCATATTTTGTCAATTTCTTATTTGCAAAAATTGCGCAATTATCGCAATAAATATATTGTTGCTGCATGATACCTACGTATATGCGCCATATTATTTTATTATTATCACTTTGTTTGTTACTTCCTTGTAATTTTTGACTAAGTTAACGTCAAGTAATTTTTGTGTGAAGGGAAACAATAAATGAAATATTATTATTTATATTATAATTTCAGATTTCATTTAATATATTCATAAATAAAAATTTTAATTAAAAAAATATTTTATATAAATTTGGTTATATACGAGTAGATGCGATGCGATTATATTGTAACATATTTCAAAAACGCACAGACTAACTGACTATTGCGTTTATAGTATTTGTATTAAAAATAGTTTTTAGTAACAACTACGAATATCTACAACAAACTAAAATACAACAATATAGATGAACAATAAGGTTATTCAGCGCGCAGATCAGGTGCAGCCGCACTGTTATCACGACCCACAGAGTAGGTAGGTAGGTACTAACTAGGTACCCAATTAAGTTTTAATTTACCGTGCCCAGGCGACGGCGACCGCGACCGCATCCTGTTACCTACCTGCAGAAAAACAAAATACCTATTTACCTTTTACAGTCATATTTATATAAACTGTATTTATAAACTTTATAAAGTGATTCTATATCTATACTTATTATAAAACAAAGTCCCGAAAACCTATATGTTTGTATGTGACGGATTTTTTCAAAATTTACTGTTCGAATTTTTGTACAGTTTTACTGAAATATAAAATGTTCCGGAAGATAAGTTAAGTTAATAGTACATTACATAAAAAAAAAAAAGAATCCATATCGTAAATATTGTAAAAATGGGGAAATCTTTCTATTTATTTGCTATGCGTTCATAACTAGGAAACTATAAATGGAAATTGTTACAATTTTATTATTTTTTAAGTTATATACCGTGAAAAAAAATTAATCTACTGTAAATTTAATTGATGATCTTTTACGAGGAAATCCATGGGATATACTCGTGCTAACTGTGAGTGTGGTGTGGTGAACAGTAATAAAACGAGAACTCCACTAGCAAGCCCCAACTAATTATAAATTCAGTTGCGAATAATTTTTGCGCGTTAATTCATCACATTAGTCACAAAGCGCGGGCAACTTTGCGGTGCCATTGTTTAGAGCTCGTAAAAACACCCCACTATTGTTATTATTTGTTAATTAATTATGGCGTGCACGCTTTATGGCGGGCAATGACGCGCCAGAATCGAGGAGCCCAATTTAAGGGGGGCCGAAAATGAAATGCATTTTAGAATTTTACAATAATATGACTGACTGGCCCGTTGGAGCAGTGGGTAGTGACCCTGCCTTCAGCTCCACGGGTCGCGGGTTCGATTCCCGCCGAGGGCAAACATTTTCTATAAATGAATTTGAATTTTACAATAATATGATTGACTGGCCCGTTGGAGCAGTGGGTAGTGACCCTGCCTTCAGCTCCACGGGTCGCGGGTTCGATTCCCGCCGAGGGCAAACATTTTCTATAAATGAATTTGTTGGTCTTTGAGCCTGGGTGTATATTTGTATTTAAGTATGTATTTAAAAATATATAAGTATATATTCACCAGTTGTCTGTCTACCATAACACAAGTATTAAGTTACTTACTTTGGGGACGGACGACCGTGTGTGTAAGTGTCCCATATATTTATTTATTTATTATTATTATTATTTATTAATATCCGTCAAGGATCTTTAGGTATTAAAAAAGTAGATATATTTATAACTTCTCGATCTTAAATGATTACACCTATGTAGATTACACTTATTTCAAAATTATATAAAACTAGCGGCCTGCCCCTGCTTCGCACGGGTATAAAATATATAAAGAAAAAAAAAAAAGAAAAGAAAAACTTTATTTACAACTTTATATATCCCATGTCAGTCAGTGTAAAAAAAAATTAATTAAATCGATCCAGTAGTTTTGATTTATTCATTACTGCCCGCAAGCGTTAAATTTGGAGAAAAACAATTTCCTTTTCCTATACCAAGAAGATTTCCTGCTATCTTTGGAATATCTAAATTCATATAGTACATTTTTACTTATTTACTTTTACATTTCTCTATGTATTATATTTTTACAATTAATTACAGAATGTCTTTAAACAAACTCTTGAAAGAGCGACATCGCTGTTAAAGTCGAAGTGTTATAGGGCGAAGCGCGGCGTCCTCACGGCACATTTTAAATCTGTAATATCTCCGAAAATGTTCACTTAAATTACATGCTGTAAACGGCCATATTGATCTATATTAAATCAACTATTTATTTAAGGTACTTAATTGGATAAGGATTAATGCTGTATTGTATAAGAATTGCTTCAAAAATATGGCATTATTTTTCGTAAAAAGTAAACGACAAAAAATGCTTTAGTGGGGTATCCATAAGCGATAGACATATACCATCACGGACTTTTCTCTAGACCTTTTCAATGTGTACAAATACTTAATACATTATTTTGATAAATCTCGTAGGGTTTAGCCTGCGTTTGCAATGTAAGCGGAAAAAATGTAATTATTTACAGAAACCTCAAAAATTACAGTATTTCTCTACTCCGTATTGAATGTTATTATACGTACAAACCTTCCTCTGGAATCACTCTATCTATTAAAAAAAACCGCATCAAAATCGGTTGCGTAGTTTTAAAGTTTTATGCGTACATACGGAAATATGGACTTTGTTTAATAATATGTAGTGATTATACAGGGTGTTTGGAAGGTCGATGCAAAGCTGCAAACAGGAGCTAGTATAGACTATTAAGAACCATTTAAACTGAACTTATGTTAGGCGAAGTGCGACTATTTTTTTTTTTTATAAAATTTTAAAGATTTTTGAAGAAAAATCCGAAGTTATGTCATTATTTGCTAATAATCGGCCATTTTGAAGCCAAAGTCAATTATTTTTTATTTTATTTTATTAAACTAATGTGTAAACAGTGTAATAAAACATGATTAAGGTATCTGTGTTAAGAGATATTTTTTTTACAGATATTTGAAGTCAATCATTTCTTTTAAGATCAGAGAAAGCTGATTTTTGATGGCATTTAAAAAAAAAATAGATTGTGCTTTTTTAGTTCAAACAGTTTATTAAATATGCCTGGTCATTGTTCTTTATTTTGAGGTATCAACTATGCGGATAGCCCGCAAATTATTGAAATTAAGATCTACAAACTAAATTGCGAGAGAAAATTAAAATTTATAGGCGAAGTAATTAAAACAAAATTTTAATGAAAATCATTTATTTTTCGTGTTCAAAATGTCCGTCGCGGTGTCTAACACAGGTCCGGCCCGTCTTATTATTTCTGTTGTTGTTATTTTCAACTTCATGTCCATTTACATTGGTCGGGTTACAAGCTCGTGCGAAAGATTGAAGGGACAATGTGTGGGCCGGAGTTATTGGCAAAATTTTGATTGGGCCTCATTTCTTACCAGATAATTTAAATGGAAATAATTATTTAGAATTCCTGCAAAATGATCTTCCAGAGCTTGTAGAGGAGTCTGGGGCCTTGATATTCGTTAGCGACCGAGAGCTCATTTTTCAACAAGATGGTTGTCCAGCGCATTGGACATTAAATGTACGGGAGCACTTAAACAATTGTTTCCCCAATAGCTGGATCGGCAGAGATGGGCCCATCCCTTGGCCCGCCCGTTCACCTGACCTGACTCCGCTTGACTTTTACGTGTGGGGTCGGGCTAAGGAGCTAGTATACACAAATGTGGAAATAAACACAAAAGAAGAATTAATTGACAGAATTAATTCAGCGTTCGCGACGATGAAAGTGGAAATGAAGTTAAAGATAACGACAACAGAAGTGAGAAGTCGGGCCCGTGCTTGTGTTAGAAACCGCGGCGGACATTTTGAACACGAAAAATAAATGACTTTCATTAAAATTTTGTTTTAATTACTTCGCCTATAAATTTTAATTTTCTCTCGCAATTTAGTTTGTAGATCTTAATTTCAATAATTTGCGGGCTATCCGCATAGTTGATACCTCAAAATAAAGAACAATGACCAGGCATATTTAATAAAATGTTTGAACTAAAAAAGCACAATCTATTTTTTTTTTAAATGCCATCAAAAATCAGCTTTCTCTGATCTTAAAAGAAATGATTGACTTCAAATATCTGTAAAAAAAATATCTCTTAACACAGATACCTTAATCATGTTTTATTACACTGTTTACACATTAGTTTAATAAAATAAAATAAAAAATAATTGACTTTGGCTTCAAAATGGCCGATTATTAGCAAATAATGACATAACTTCGGATTTTTCTTCAAAAATCTTTAAAATTTTGTAAAAAAAAAAATAGTCGCACTTCGCCTAACATAAGTTCAGTTTAAATGGTTCTAAATAGTCTATTCTAGCTCCTGTTTGCAGCTTTGCATCGACCTTCCAAACACCCTGTATAATTAAATTAAATAAAGATTGGGGGGCAGAACAGCGTCTTACACGATTTTAAATTTCTTCGTCTGACCCTAAGTTGAGATTGCATTGCATCGTATTGCGATAATATAACTTTGGCGAATGCTTGAATGCTATCTAGTCAATATGTTATATACTCTTATATCTTAATAGTATTTTTTTATATGGCATTAAAAAAGGTAAAATAATTATATTAATGAAGATTACAAATTTAGTGAATTTAATGGTGACAACCACCATTTCCTAGGGTACACAATATCGTAATTGTGATTTTTATTAATCTAATATAAACAGTCCCGTATAACAATGCGCAAAACCATTGAAAATAAGTAATGATGGTTCAGACAACAAAAGGCTGCAGCAGAGCTCAAATTGAGCAATCAAGTTTTCATATTTTTTATGTAACTTAAGATACATAGATAGTTTTAATATAAATTCACAATAAAGTGTTACAAAAGTAATAAAATTATTTTGCTATAAGGTAAAATAAAAAATATATATACCTAATGATAAATATAAAAACATTATCTGTTATCATACCTGATACGTGCTGGATTCGTAAAACCCCATGCACAAACCTTCACCACAATATACAAGTTCACTATGGTAGTTCGCGGTGGTGGAGGTTTGTGCATGTGTTTCTACTAATCCTGCATGTATCAGGTATGAAAACGGGTAATCCACTTATCATTTAGCATTATATATTTTTATTTTATCGCGGATTATAGCAAAATAATTTTATTATTACTTTTATATTATAGATTTCCACAAAGTAACGTCTAATTTTATAAATTAAATATAATGTTTATTTTAACGCCCCAATCTGAAACGTGTTGACTAAAAAAACAACACATATGACAACCCTATACGCACACAAAATATAACTTATTAAATAATCTGATGGTACAACTTTCATGGGAAAAAGCACGACGAGTGTAATCTCTAACACATGCAACCAAAATCCCAGTATCAATGGCAATCGTATTAGAAAGAGGCATTGTTCTATGTTTTTGTCTATTATCTCGACAAACAAGGGATTTACAGCATTCGTATCATTATCTCCGCAGCACAAGTCAACTATACGGGTAATTGCTTTGACACTTGTAAGTAAGAGCGTCCTGTGGAAGTGCAGACCATCTGGCACCAGATGGTGAACGGTGTGCCATGAAAAAGAAACCTTATCAATTAAAGTATAAGGGTGGTATTGAATGCAGTGTTTTCTTGGCCGTTAGTCGATGCCAATGTCGGATGTTGAGGTCCCAACGTCGGCTGGCCGCCACATGGCGAGGAAGGTGCGACGGTGTCCAACAATGGCCACCATAAAATCTGTTTGTGCTGTAAATACGTGCTTTGTTTATGTGTTAAAGCTCCAATACCTTCGGGAGGTAATTTATGACACCGTGTTTTTGCAAGATACAAATTAAACACACTGCTTCTATTGATAATGTTCTCTGAGATAAACTAAATGTGCAAATTTTATATGACTGTAACGATCAAATAAATTACTAGTTGTACCAGTACCTAGTCAGCAACTTAACCGTTAAATACCCTCAATTACTTTTACTGTTCTCAACATAAAAACGGGGTTTTCAATCCCATATGTGAGCCTTATATATAGTGTACTAAATTTTATTCTTTTTTTTTTTTTAAATTTAAACTATCGTGAGTAGTATTCATAGTTATTGTATAGAACCGGCTATACTCACGTCTTATTCTATCGGGTTAGCCCGACGGATGAAGTTTGTGCACGCGACGCGTCGCGTGCACAAACTTCATCCGTGCATGCGATGAGGAAGACCAGAGCGACAGGGAACACTTGGAAGAGGCGCGGCCACCGCCGCCACCGTGTCCCCCCGCACCCCCGCCACCCACGAGTCGCGCCCAGCGAGCAGCAGGACGCAGTTCCCGCCGCGATAACGTCGTGTAAAGAGCTCATGAATAAGTGCCCCGGATGGGTTCGAAACTAGTCGGGCTAACCCGATAGAATAAGACGTGAGTATAGCCGGTTCTATACAATAACAATAACTATAAATTTTATTCATACAATTTCACCGGATTGGCCGCGAAAGCATATCAGGCAACCGAATAGACACACAAACTATTGCATTTGTAATATTAATATGAATTATAAACAGCGTCTTTAGTGGCGTAGAAGAGATTCTTAGTAAAATTCGTTAAGTCTACTCGTCTCATTCCCAATGGCGTGTTGACTAGTCACAGTCATACCACCAACCCCCTCCAATACACATTAAACTAAAACAAAAGTAATGAGAATATTATTTTGCTATAATCCGCGATAAAAGAAAATAAATGTAATGCTAAATGTAGAGTGTACTATTCGTTCTCATACCTGATACGTCCAGAATTTGTTAAAACTCAAACGACAAAATTGTAAAGTTGCTTTGCGATTTTGTCGTGGAGTCGATCTCCTGATGATGCTTCGGTTACGGGGTGAAACAATTGTTGAGATTGTATTGGTGAATGCGTCCAGTGCTTGTGAATTGTTGTGTTATCGGTATCGATTAATGCATGAGTTTTTACAAAGTCTGCATGTATCAGGTATGAGAACGAATTGCACATATATTTTCTTTTATCGTGGATTATGGCAAAATAATATTCTTATTATATTTGTATTATGGACCTCCGCAAAGTAACGCCTAATTCTATAAATTACACATTAAACTGGAAATTTCCGACGATAGTAGTTTCTGCGCATTATTTACTGCATTTTGCACGTTTATCGATGCTCGATAGCCAGCGTCAGCGATATATGGTCAGGTAAAAAGTCGGGTCAATTTTAATTAAAACTACATAGTTCAAGATAATGTGGAATTAATAATTCATATTCGATAAAATAATTACTGTACGAGTAAATCATTCATGTTTCTTATCAGTTTAAATTTAGATAAGGACAGAAAACTTGGTATCGAGGCATTAACATTGTAAAATAATATCTTAATATCTTCGATCTAGTTTAAGCTAATTAATAAAATATGTTTGTTTCTCCTTATTTTACGTCCGAATTGAACATCGATAATATATATGTATACAGTATTAATCCTAATAAATTTGAACATGAAAGTTTCCTTGAGCATTTTGATGACCATTTAAACCATACAATCGAATATTTTTTAAGTTATAAAAAAAATAAAAAAAAATTGTGGTAGCCCACCGGTAAGCGACTTTTTCGAGGTTGGTCAAATTCAAATTCAAATTCAAAATATTCTTTATTCAAATAAACTTGTAAACAAGTGCTGTTGAATCGTCAACTCTACTGCTGTTTCGGAAAGCTGTTCCTACCGAGAAGAGCCAGAAAGAAACTCGGCGGTTGCTCTTTTAAAAATATAATTCTTAATATTATTTACATTAAGTCGTTACTGTCTTGTACAGGTTCAAAGAGAGCTATATACACACATTCTTATCTTCTAAATAATCTTCAAGAGTATAGTAGGCTTTCTGTATCAGCCTCTTTTTAACAGTGTTTTTAAACTGCTGTAATGCTGTAATCACGAGTTTAAACCCCGGGCCAATGAGTTTTTCTATTTAAACTTATGAGCCTAATTGATATTAGCAATTTATCACATGCTTTTTGGTGAAGGAAAACATCATCATAGTATAGATATGTAAAACTGTAACGTGCTTTAATGTTATGCGTGTTAAAAGATATTTTTTATCCTCCGAAGACTTATACAGCTATGTCATATCATCATCATCATCATCCTAACCCTTATCCCACTTTAAGTGGGGTCGGCACATCATGTTATAAACGTGTTGTCACACAATTTGGCTATGTATCTTACGATCCTCGGCCTGCCTGACGTCAACTTACCTAAATCGTATTTTACGACACCTCGGTTAGAAAGAGGTCTATCCTACTCAACCGGATACCACACGCCGGGTCATCCGGTTTGGTTAGCGTGGTAGTCTTAGCCAATACTCAAACGGACAGAGGAAACCTACGCCCAGCAGTAGGATAGTACCATTTCTTTACTTTACTATCGTAAAATTTATACTAACACGTTAAAATATCATAATACACACTAAATCACAGCAATTCGTGGCATTCGTCTTATATTTATGAAACACTTTCTCAGTTAACGATATAAATTAACAAAAAAATCAAAAAAATAAAAATCTAGTAGATAGTGAAACATATATAACAGAACTTATGAAGTAAAAAAATGATTTTTTGACAAAAGCAATGTGTTTGGAGAAAAATAAATGTCAATCAAGCTTATCGTATAGGAAACGTATATCCATTTAAATTTATCTCTTACGGTGGGTTCGGCGATAAACAACGGAGTAAAAATAGTGTAATCAGCCCAACCCTCAGGGTTATCGCGGGATGCTGCGACCTGCAACCCTTCACAAAAACTCGTTTGGGCCTCATGATGATGACTGTAGCATTTTTTGGTGTTTAGTAAAAAATTATTACAATTTATCAGTATGACATAACAGACAGTATAGCTGTATAAGTCTTCGGATGATAAAAAATATTCTTTAACACACATAACATTAAAACACGTTACAGTTTTACATATCTATACTATATGTAAAGCTTTATATATAAAGCTGAAGAGTGTGTTTGATTGTTTGAACACGTTACTCCCAGGAACTACTGGGCCGATTTGAAAAATTATTTCAGTGTAACATTATCCATTTATCGAGTAAGACTATATAACATCACGCTAAGATAAATAGAAGAGGAATAAAAAATATTAAAAAAGGCAAGATTAATAGCTTCCTTGCGTGCGCTAAGTAAACAGTGAAAGTTATTTAAAAAATTATGTACTTATTACAAAATTGTTCGCCTCTAAAAGTTTTAAGTAAAAGTCCGCGACAGTATATGTATAGCTTTTAAGGTTAACCCACCTTAACCATTTTTATGATAATCAAAAGACTATATTACGGTTCTAATCTTTCCACGCGGGCGGGGCAGCTGGCGATTGTTAGTATTATATAAATGGGATGTAGCCGCATGGTGAGACACCGTGACCTATCACCAGAGGGTCAAAGGTTCGAACCCAGAACAGGCACCAAAGAATTTATCAATAGAAACTTATTACCAAATCATTAAATTCCAATTTTATGTCCTCTACTTCGTCTCTTCGAGATTTTTATGGGTTACCATGTTTTTAGAAAATCGTTTTCAACTCAATAAATACCTACTAGATTCCCTTATCTATCAAAACCCAGCAATTTTAATAATTTACACAATTACACGTTACGGAACGCGATAAATTTTCGATAATACAAAAAGTAATGAAATAATTTACGCATAGCGAAAATCTGTGTACTAAACCTAGACTTGATTAGCACACACTTGATTGATAAATAAATAAATATAAATATATGGGACACTTACACACACGGACGTCCTTCCAAAAAGTAACTTAATACGTGTTATGGTAGACAGACAACTGATGAATATATACTTATATATTTTTTAACTACGTACTTAAATACAAATATACACCCAAACTCGAAGACCAACAAATTCATTTATAGAAAATGTTGGCCTTCGGCGGGAATCTAACCCGCGAACGGTCTGAAAGCAGGGTCACTGCCCACTGCGCCAACGGGCCAGTCGTAGGTATATCAATTATTATATAGTTTGCAACTTTTGAATCGTCTAATTGTAATGAACCCACTGCCTCTCAAAAGGTGCTCTTATTGAGAAGAAGCGAGCCACTCGGCGGTTACTCTTTCAAAAATAATTAAAAAATCATGAAAGGTATAACAATAATTAATTTAGTACGTAGCTGGTTGTAACTTAAAATCGTAAAGCGATTAATTATATTTTAATCTACTATATTGTCGCTATCAACAATTTCATCTATGTTATTTCCGTTTATTCGTTTGTTTATTTTAGCACAATGACCTCTGCAAAGGTTCCCGCAGAACTAAAAACCGTTACGATTTGTAACAATGCAAAAAATTAATAACGGCCACGTAGTTATGCGGGCGACGGATTGCCGATCCATCGATCTGAGATCGTGAGATATCGAGTCGGGAATACAATATGGAACAAAGATAAATGCAGCGGTATAGAATATATTAATTGATATTGTTTACTTATTTGAACGCCGTGTGGTATCCGGCAGAATAGAATAGACCACCCTCATTTCTTACCGAGGTGTCGTAAAAGGCTACGAAGATAAGTTGATGTCAAGCAGGCGGCCGGTCGTAAAAACAGAGCTAAATCATGTGACAGCATGTTTATAACATGTTGTGCCGACCCCACTTAAGAGTGGGGATACGGGCAGGAGGATGATGATTGTTTACTTATTTGACTGGACGTTTTGAGGTTTCTGTATCATTTGGGTGAGCAATTAATACATATTATTCGTACTTTTATTTTATACTTCTTAAATTACCTATCACCGTTTGTTAAACTTAAATAAACAAATGTTTTTTTTTTTCTTTTGTTTCACATACATACTTATATATATTTTAATAAGACTATCGGGAATTGTGTGCGGGGACTTTTTCAAGTAAACATAAATGTTGAAATACCCTTAATTATAAACGATGTTTTTCCTGTTAACAAAGGAAAAATTAAAAGTTCTTACACTATTTATTTATTAGCTTTAATTATAACCTATTGTCAATTTTCAATAGCGAATTAGCCGTGAAGACGACAGACACAAAATTTCACATTCAAATTGAATATATTTTATATTAAAATTTAAATAAACTTTCTAAGAAGTGCTTTTGAATCGTCAATTCTGCTGTTGGATCTAAAAATTGCTCCTGTTTAGAATAGCCAGCGAAACTCTATGGTAGATCTTAACATAACTCTTACTAGCCTTTACCCGCGTGTACTTTTGTCGAGTAATTGGTGATAATCAGCAGAGTTAGCAACTCGTTCGATGGTCTCGGTATTCTACAATAAAATTCCGCAATCCATACTAGACCAGTCTACAGAAAGGTTTAAGTTAAGTATAAGAGATGAAGTTATACATAAAGCATATTACGAAATTGAGGATTATTTGGATGATAAAAAAGCCTAGATTTGAAAATCCTTTCAGCTTCATACAGAACTACGGTTTAATAATGTAAAATTGCAAATGTTTAAAAGATTAAACGCCAAGTTTCTTTCTGATTCTTTTCAGTATTCTTTCGGTAGCAACATTCTGAACCAGTTGTATCATCATTAATCATATTGAGCTTATTTGAATAAAGATTATTTTGATTTGATTTAATAGATACCGCTTTTTAGGGTCATCCTATTCCTCTAGAACAAACAGGATTTCTATAGCCTATATATTATTCCGGTGTATAAGGAATAATTGTGCCAAATTTCATCGATATTGGTTCAGCGGATTCACCGTGAAAGAGTAACAAACATACATCCATAATCTCCAACTTTCACATATATAATATTAGTAGTATTAGTAAATATTAGTATTTGTATCATTAATGTAATTCTAAGTTGCATAATGGGCAGTATATGTCGGCCTCCTTTTAAAAGATATTTTAAACAACATACATAAATTAAAAAGCATTTATAATATTAATATGAATTAAAATTATACACTCAAATAATATTATACAACGCTTCTGCGAAGCATCAAACAGACAGAAGTCTGCAATCGCTTCCCACGGCGCAGTAAACAGCATCTGGCGTTAACGTGAACAGGTAAACAACTGTGTTTAGTTATTGTAACTATTGCACGTTTATTGAGACGCGGGCAATATTGTTTGTATACGTGAAGTGAGTTTTAGTGAGGTTAGAGCTATATTAATACGGTTGAACACTAACAGTTTTCTTTTTCTAGTCAAATAATATTAAATACGCCGTATGGTATCCGGCTGAATACCCTACCGCCCTCATTTCTTACCGAGGTGTCGTAAAAGGCGACTAAGGTAAGTCGACCCACCGTATAGTATCCGGCTGAGTAGAATAGACCAACCTCACTTCTTACCGAGGTGTCGTAAAACGCGGCTGAAAGGTTAGTTGACGTCAGGTGGCCGGTCGTAAAAATGCAGCCAAATCATGTGACAGCATGATTATAACATGTTGTGCTGACCCCACTTAGAGAGGGATAGGGGCAGGAAGATGAGTCAAATAAAATGAAAGAGATACGATTTATAATGCTATTTTATAGAAACTGGCGGTTATTGCGGAATTCCATAGTAGAGCAATTATGATAGAATTATTTTGCTATAATCCACGTTGTTCTTTTTTAATTTGTTCTTAATTAATTAAGCCATTATCGTAATAATTAATTTTGAAAAGAGTGTCCGCCGAGTTTCTTGCTGGTTCTTCTCGGTAAAAGCACCTTTCCGAACCAGTGGTAGCTTCATTGTAATTTGACGATTCGAAAGTGCTTGTAAAGGCCAATTTGAATAAAGAATTATTTGAATTTGAATTTGTTTGTTACGAGAATCTAATCGTAATCTAAAAGTAATAATATAATTATTACGTTATAATTCGCGATAAAGTAAAATAGAAAATATATATAATGCTAAATGTAGAGTGGACTACCCGTTTCCATACCGTATGGGTGTATTGTGGTGGAGGTCTGTGCATGTGTTTTACGGATCCTGCATGTATCAGGTACTCGAATATCGTTTTCCTGTTACTAGAGTTGTCGGATGATGCAAATGTGATATTTCCTGACAGGAAATGCGATAAAGCACAAAATTCACGTAAATTTCGATATCAAAGCCAACGCACTCTGACTGTGCGAATAGCTGTGGGTGTTAGTGAAAAAGGTACACAAGTATTTCCAAAAAATATGTTATTATCCTTACAAACCGTTGTTTTACGTATCGCTATTTTAAAAGCACTGTCCCTGTGATCCAGGATTTTTTTTGTATTGGATAATAGGTAAATTGTAATTTTCTCGTGGAGTTTATCTCCTGATGATGCTTCGCTTGCGGGACGAAACGATTGCTAAGATTGTGTTAGTGAATGTGTGCAGAGGTTGTGTTGCGTGATGTTGGTGGGCTATATATACAAACGATTAGTTAAAGTTTTAAAACAATCGGTGAAGAACTTTAGAAGATATGGGTTTTTAAACAATTCAAATTTCAAGACTGAATACTATTTTATTCAAAGAATTGTAATTGCTTTATGTAATATTTTATACCGATAACATATATACCACAATATTGTTTTCATTGTGCACTAGCTATCATATTGCGCTTCAATTTCATATAAATCATATGAAAACAATAGAAATATTTCAAACAATACCTCAAACGGGAATTCAAAACAAAGCCTGACTCACAATATTTACCTCGCCACCACATTACAATCGACCAGATATAACTGAATATAAAAATAGCATGTTCCAATAAATGTGACCGCAGACAATATTCTACAACGTGCTGAATCATAGAGTAGTGCTTAGGTACAATGTTCAGAAGTTAAACTTGATTTTTATATACCCATTAGATAACCCTGCAAAATTCATAAGGCCTTGGAACATTTGGAGTTTCAACTGCACGAATTTAACAGACTCCTTTGAACTCAATATTGCGGACAGATTAAATTCAACCTTTGTAAGCTTACCAAGAACAGGGGGCAAAAAAATAACAATCAATTGCAATTAAAAGTAAAAAATAACGAAAAATATTCATATTATTATGAAAAAAGCGTAGGGCTTTTTATGGGATTAAAAGTAACATTTACAATTTAAAAACTAATGATAATATTATTTTTCTATAATCAGCGATAAAAGAAAAAAATACATGTAACGCTAAATGTAGAGTGTACTATTCGTTCTCATACCTGATACATGCAGAGTCGCAAAACTTGCGATTTTGTCGTGGAGTCTATCTCCTGACGATGCTTCGGTTACGGGCCGAAACAATTGTTGAGATTGTGACAAATTCTACATGTATCAAAACTAATATTTTCATGAGTTTTGTATTATGGACCTTCAAAGTACCGCCTAATTTTAAATTATTTAAACTTAATAACCCAATCCGTATATATAAAACTTTGCCTCCCTTACATTAGCTGTAGATGTAGTTGTTTTTGTGAACTAATTAGAAACGATAGTACTTAGACGGTTTTGTCCCGGACCTATACACTTGTCGATAAATTAATATGTAGAGTTTTAACTAGCTCGGCTACAGATGGTCATATATTAAGTTATTTGTCCTATGTAAGAAATAAATTAAAAATAAAATATACTATTAACAGTAATTGAATAATTGAAACATCTTGTCAACGGATTTTTTAAATTCAAGGTATTGAGTCAAATGTTTCTGGATTTACATTATACATTGGTAATGATAATATTAATTTACTATAATGTGCTTTTAGAGAAAATCTCTACGTAGGAGTCCAAAACTGGGTATTTTTCCAGACCGTTTAGAGAAAAATCGCATATCTAACGCATGTGCTCAGCCACGGCAGATATTGAGCTTTTGCAACTCATCTTGATGGGAAAGGTTTCCGGAAAAATATTTGTGGTATTCAGAAACAAATCCAAGCATCGCTACGTATGGGAGTTTATTTATTTTACACAAAATACAAAATGGTCGAGATCGCGAGCTTCCTCTAAACTGTTCCGGATGCCGAGGGATAGGGATAACTTTACGAAGCTGTCAACCTTCGCTAGTCGGAGAAGCCAAGAAAAAGAAGATATATTATATATGTAATACTACATTTAGCGTGCACTATGCATTATGTTACCTTGTACAAGCAGAAATAGTAAAACGCATGCACTACAAATTCAAAAATTGCTTAGCGATTTTCTGCCGTAGTCTATCACCTGATTGACGTCATATGAGTCTTTTGACACGCCTTTAAGATTACATCGCTAAAGTAATACGGATGGAATTTGGCACAATTGAAGCTTATATACTAGGCCAACATATAAGATTTAAAAAATCCTATCTTTCCCTAATGAACACGATAATAAACAGTACTTATATGGTATCTACACACTGAGGTTGGCACGACCGATGTCGCGGGAACAGCCTGTGATGTGATATGTGGGTTTATTGAAAGCCCTGAATGTGGTGCATTTATTACACACGTAGGACAAAGCCCACCGAGACTCGGTAAAGTTACGCTACCGGCATTATTACATTGTTCAATACTATCACGCGATATCGAGCCGTGGCACGTTGGGATGAAGAACAAAATGCCGTGTTTGATATTTTTCTGTAATTTATCCGTTGTGTAACCTTTATGTTCCCAGACAATGGCACCTTGTCCGCACGTGTGCCCCACGTGTGGGCCTCACCGAGTGAGGTAACGGCACTAAGGACAAAAGTTAAGTGTCAGTTAACAATTATTTAATTTAGGATAGTATTGTCTTCAAATTAAATTCTCTTTAAATGGATAGAAAGCTCGTTAAAAAAAGGAAATAAGCGAGCCATTAAACTTGGATTTTTCTAACTTACTTCAAGCTCTTAGCCAGCAATTTTTACAGCTTTAACTCTTGAGAGGGACAGATGCAGAATTGATTGCATTATTAATTATGTGAAGTATAGGGTAGAGTGCAAAAGTTCTATCAGAGCATGTCGTGATAGCATCATCAAAGATACGACAATGTAGAGTCCAGAGGACAAAAGTCTTATTAACGTTTTTTTTTCAATAAGCCTATATTGTTTCTATACCAATATCAAAGGAAGGAGGAATATAGATCGCAGCTTATTTTTTTTATTGTATGCTGTTAGCCGTAACATCTATTAGAGCATCACCGGGCTGGACGGGCGAGCGCAGAAGCATCGTCGTGGTTGCTAAATGCAAAGAGTAGAGCGCAGAAGCTCTACTGGTTATAAGAACGCCGTCCTGAGGGCGCCTGTGAGGCCGGACCACTACTTAGGGCTACGTGTAGTGGAGGGCTGATGGTATGACTTTGATTAGTCATTATGACGTCGAAGGTATTAGAGCGCAGAAGCCCAACTCATTAGTAGAGCTTCGGCGACATTCCTTCTAACTCCAACTTTCCGAAACCAGCAGATTACCGGATACAAAAACACTCGCTTAGCAGTTTATTTGGCTAAATAACGTTATATGAATACAACAACGTATAATGTTTAATGAAGTACGTGATGTATATAGCACATCGATCATTGTCGGCCATAAGTTTATCACTGTTATCATTCGCTGGTGCTCCACCTACCGCGTCACGTTAGGTGGAGCGGATACACCTACACGCGGCCGTATCGCGCCGTAATCTGAGCACGCGCACGTCCGCCGGCCGCGATAGCTGCGGAGTGCGGATCGCGGACACGCGCAGCGCCGCACTCCGCACTCCGCACTCTGCCGCACCGGCCACCACTACACTACCCAGCTCCACCTGCCCGCCAGAAGCAAGTGCCGAGTCAAAATAACAGGACATCGTGCACTTAACAGTGTAAGGTTTGATTGAAAAGAATATATCATATTTGACATGACTTAAGCCGTTCCAGCTGATTAGAATAGACCACTCTCTTTCTTAACGAGGTGTCGCAAAAAACGACTAAGGTAAGTTAACGTCAGGCCGCCTGTAAAATACTTAGCCAAATCATGTGACAACATGTTTATAACATGTTGTGCCGACCCCACTTAGAGTGAGGTAAGGGCAGGACGAAACTGAGTTCAGCGGCCTACGCTGTTCGAAAGATACGACAATTCACAGATGTTGAAACAGCAAAACTTGTTTATTTTGCCTACTTCCATAGCATTATGTCCTATGGAATATTGCTATGGGGTAAATGCGCGGATAGTGAAAAAATTTTTGTTTTACAAAAGAGAGCCATACGTGGCATTTATAATTTAAGACCGCGTGATTCCCTGCGAGAGAAGTTTAAGGAAACAGGTATTCTTACATTTGCTTCACAGTATATTTTAAGCAATTTAATTTATGTACATAAAAATATAAAGAATTATAAAACGATAGGTGATGTGTACAATAGACAAAGCAGGAACCGACATAAGCTTAAGTGTGCAAAAGTGCGTAACTCGTTTGTGGGTTTTGGTATAAGATTTTATAATAAAATTCCGCAATCAATTTCAGCGCTGCCATTACAGCAGTTTAAAAACACTGTTAAAAAGAGGCTGATACAGAAAGCCTACTATACTCTTGAAGATTATTTAGAAGATAAGAATGTGTGGATATAGCTCTCTTTGAACCTGTACAAGACAGTAATGACTTAATGTAAATAATATTAAGAATTATATTTTTAAAAGAGCAACCGCCGAGTTTCTTGCTGGCTCTTCTCGGTAGGAACAGCTTTCCGAACCAGCAGTAGAGTTGACGATTCAAAAGCACTTGTTTACAAGTTTATTTGAAACTTGAACTAAAGAATATTTTGAATTTGAATTTGATTATTATAGTAGGCTTTCTGTATCAGCATCCTTTTAAGTATTTTAAGCTGCTGTAATAGCAAAGCTAAAGGGCAGGAAAATTATGAAATGGCTTTGTATAGAAATATTAAACATAATAGATAAATAACGAACGATATAATTTAAAAATGGGAAATTAAAACACGACCAAGAGGATAACATTTTTGCGAAAATAGAGTTTTGTTGGAGAATAGTGTAACTAGACATCTAGTTCGCATAGCGTCTAGTTCGACTTGGAATAAAGATGGCATGTAACAGAGAACATTTATGAAATAAAAAAAATGTAAAGTAATGTATTTGGAATGTTTGTCTCTTAAAAAGTTAAAATACACGCAAATAAAAGTTTGAGAAATTCCAAAATATGCTGACAGTGATTAGTTGCTAGTAATGTTAGATGTTAGTAATGTTAGATGTTAGTAATGTTGCGCATTAATAAATAATAGTAATAAATGAAAAATCAAAATAGACTTTAGCATTATCAATCCCCGCAAAGTAACGCTTAATTCTATAAATAACAAAATTGACTTGTTAATTATTGGATAACAAAAGCTATAAGTAGGTGGTTTCATTGAATAAATGATAACATAAGTTAATTTGATAGCAGTTAATGTCGTTATTTTGCCACCAATCAGTCACCAGAGCTTAGTTGGTTAATGGGTTGGTTAACGGCGACTATAGTAAAGTACATAAAAAGTATTATATATCACTTAGCAGCGCTTCAACTGTCTCAAAAAACCAATAATCTTCTGCATTTCAGATGTGAAAAAGCCGACACTCGCATTTATAATGTTTATGTAGATTCTATGACCCGTTTATAAAAGATAATGAATATACAAAACACTTTTACAAAACTTAGTTATAGAACAGGTACAGATATAAAGTTGAATTAACAGAATTGAAGTTGAAGTGAAGCATATTTTATAGGAAAATACGTTTCGCTAATATTGATTACGGTTCAAGGAGAAAAGTGTACGAAGCGTCGTTCTCGGTACGCCCGACGCCATCTAGTGACGAGCAGCGGAACTGAAGTCTAACATGTAGAGATTGTAGAGTCCGATTGTATTATGCTACTGCGTAGTTTATTATTAATAAAATTGACAAATAAGCAATATTTATAGAAATAATAAATAAAAAATACAATATGGTAAACAAGTATAATGTCAATTATAATATAATAAAGACGTAGATTATAAATCATTGTTTTCGTACGCTAATATGCAAAAAGTTGTAATTAAAGAAATATGCTTACGTAGATAACATTATACGACGTCATATATACGTATCAACATTTTTGTTTGTTGTTTATTGAAGTTTTTGACTTGTTGTTTATTGAAGTTTTTTACTTTTAATAACTGCGTACTTCATTGAAGAATAACTCGCCTAATCGTTTATATAAACATTTTTTAATGTCCTTATCAGTACGGAGGCGCTAAATAGAGACAGGTAGATGAATGGGAAGGTGGAGCGTGGCGCGCGTATAAATAAACAAAGTGCGCTGCCAAGATTCGAGCGGGCAGCGGGCAGCGGACTGCGGGCAGCGGGCAGCGGACTACGGGCAGCGGACTACGGGCAGCGGGCAGCGCGGAGCGGGCAGCGGGCAGCGCGGAGCGCGCTCGCTAATTAAGTATAGGCGGGGTGGTGCGGGGCGCGGGGCAGCGGGTGGCGCAGGGCGGGGCGAGAGGCGGGCCGGCTCCATTCCGCCGCGCGCCGCGCCGCGAGACACACGTGCGAGCGCGGGCCATGGTCGCTCGGACCGGTGAGATGTTCGGCTGCTACGGTGACAGCTACTCGTACCGCCTGTGGAGCCTGGCCAACGTGTGGGGCGCCTGCCGATGTGAGTAGGCGGCGTGCAGTGTGTGAACGTGGCGTCCATGAAAGTGCATAGCCCGCTTATGGGAGTGGGCGGTTGGTACGACTGCCTGGCGGCCGGTTGGCTCGCGGACATGCGGAGCAAGCAGGTGCCCACGTCGACCACCTCGGCCAGGCGGCGAGCGGCCCTCAGTAAGCTTCTTTTGCTTTTACGTTTGTTTGCCTCGCCTTTGTATATCATTTCTGACTCCCTCCCGGTTCTTTTGATTTAGTTTCACCCTGAATCCGTAACTCCATTTAATTTTATTCGCTTCCAAAATCACTTACAAAAAAAAATGAAAAGTGCGCGTTTAATTTTAAAAAGTGCGGGAAACCGAAAGTTTAAAAGGGCAAAAAGTTTTCGCCGACTCTACTGAAACAGGTGAAAAGTGGCACCTTGGGCGCATTAAAAATAACGCGCCCGTCTCCGGTAGACGTAACCTTGGTGTCGGTCTCCCCTCGGTCCCCCGGGATATAATTCATCCACTTGAGAATCGGGAACAGGTACACGCGGACTTGAAAGAAAGTTTCGTTTGCCGAGGGGGGCCGCTTCTCTGAACGTCTTAAATCGTAAATGATTATGTTGTTTTAATTCATTTGCTTTTTCTCTTTTTACTTTACTTTACTTTATCCCCTTCACCGCCGCCTGTCTGGAGTGATGTAGGGCCGTGTGGTGCACTTGTTCGAGCGTGTGCTACCGAACTTATAAATTGTTGCCATTACGATTTATAAACGTTTAATTAACTAGAGATTGAACAAAAATATGTATTCTTTATCTTGTATGTGTGTATAACTCTATCATAATTATAAAAAAAATCATTTATTTACTCCGTTACGATACGTGAAAAAACCATATTTAAGTACAATTATAAATAATTATATTTCATTAGATGTACAGACGTGTAATATGCATCTTAAGACAATATAGTATTTATTATTACTTGGATATAAATTATTACAATTTTTATCGTTAATTTCAATTTTATTCAAAATAACATGAATATTATTTTAATGCTTTAACGGTGAAATTGGTTATATTACAAACATATTCGGTATATACTGGTAATATTATATTTAGTGTTGTATATGTTTACATTTTAAAGTGAAGACAGAAGATGATCTGGTTTATTTTAATAGGTATTTGTAATGTTACTATTACTTTATCTAAATACAAATACCATCTGCTAATTTTCTTTATTGTAACATGAACTTTGATCATGTAAAAGAGAGTTGTTTTGAAAATAATTATATGTTTAACTGTTTAACTGTTATTTGTGTGTGTGTGAGCGAGTGTGTCGCTGTTATTAAAAGTTTTCAATATTTTGTATATCATAAAAAATGATCAAATTTTAGTTTCTCTTTTTATTAGTTCTATAACTAAAACTAAAACTGCGCACTTTAATGCTTCAGTAAAATTAACATTTTAATCCGATACGTATCTGCGTCTCGTTACATTTCCTTTTTAATCTTATAGAAAAAAGACGTATATTTTCATTTAAATAGATTTCAAATTATCAAAATTCTAAGCTGAAAGTTTGATAAAAGAATAAATCAGAATCTGTTAAATGGAAATTCTAATTTTATACGAAATTTTCAGAATTTCTTATAAAACTTATTAGTACTGGAATAAGCTTATAGACCAACAATAACAGATCTCCAGAGAGATAAAGCGTAAATATTAGGATATTTTAGAAATATAAACAAATATCGTTTCTATTTAAATTTCATTGTTTATTTGGTAGAGTTTATGAAATAGAGAGACAAAACTGTCTAGAATAAAGTGTTGTGATTGACGCTTACCTGTACCTATAGAGTTTAAATAATTAATATTTTGTATACTCTACATAGAACATTACAAAGCATTTTTACCTGAAGATCTTAAAAAATATTTATCATAAATATTTAACTTTAAATTTAAATAAATTTACTAATAATAAACTTAGCAATAAAACGTAAAAGGCAGGCAACTTTAACCACTCAGTCAGTAGAGCCGAGTTGTTTGCTTTCGTTATACGAGAAATTCCAACTCTATATTTAGATTAGAGTCAAACAACACAGATTGTTATTATGGATTGGTAATATTGAACTCTACATTTGTAGAGTCTGTATTTAGGATTACCATTTCTTGGAAGGGAATACAGTTAATATTTGAGTAATGGATTCTTGGAAATAATTTGACTTTTTATTTGATATATTTTTGCTATATAGTTTTTCGTGAAAATATCTGAGTCCAGAGTACTTCAATGCTTAACAATTCTAAATAATTTGTATTTACAAAATGCAAAAATTATTTATGGCTTAAAGGTCCTGCACAATATTGGAATTTTTATTTTTTACGGAAACTTAACTTACAATTTCGGGCTGTCTGTCTGTCTGACTGATTCTTATCACTGTACACTACAACATATTTTTAATCAGTGGTCCGGGCTTACAGAATTATTAAAGCTTTTGCGCTCTACTTTTCGTATTTTGAAAGCTGGACGGTGTTTCTGCGCTCGCCAATCCCTGAATCCACACTGAAGCTTTAAAGACAGTTTAGGCTAGTATATAGGCAGTTAGAAGTAAGTGATAATTAAAATTCAATAATTTAAAATTCTTTAGGTATTTCGCAACCTCGATGCAATGTCCAAAAACTGTTTTAATACAGTTAAGGCGTACAGCATATAGTCAGTCATAAAGAAATCCGACATAATCATAATCCTTTTGCCATTATCCCACTCTTAAGTGGGGTCGGCACAGCATGTTATAAATACATATTTCGCATGTTTTGGCTAGTTACCGCGTGACGACAACTCACCTCAGTTGTCTTTTACGACACCCCGGTAAGAAATGATCTATTCTACTCAGGCGGATAGCACGCGGCTGTTATAAAGAAATTCGACGTGAACTTGTTAAGTTCGCTATGATATTTGTCAAGACATATATATAGATAAAGCGGCAAAACCCGGCGCCGCGTACCGTCTGTTTGTACACAACATTAGCCAGCTCGTTAATATCGACACACCATCCGTTAATCACTTGACAAACATCATGTAACGACTAGATCCTACATGAAGTTTCTATGTAGATATTCAAATTCAAAATATTCTTTATTCAAATAATCTTGTAAACAAGTGCTTTTGAATCGTCAACTCTACTGCTGGTTCGGAAAGCTGTTCCTACCGAGAAGAGCCAGCAAGAAGCTCGGCGGTTGCTCTTTTAAAAATATAATTCTTAATACTATTTACATTATGTCGTTACTGTCTTGTACAGGTTCAAAGAGAGCTATATCCACACATTCTTATCTTCTAAATAATCTTCAAGAGTATAGTAGGCTTTCTGTATCAGCCTCTTTTTAACAGTGTTTTTAAACTGATGTAATGGCAAAGCTGAAATTGATTGCGGAATTTTATTATAGAATCTTATACCAAAACCCACAAACGAGTTACGCACTTTTGCAAGGCGCAAAGCAGGAGCCGCAGGCTTATCTCGGTTCCTGCTTTGTCTATTGTACACATCACCTATCGTTTTATAATTCTTTATATTTTTATGTACATAAATTAAATTGCTTAAAATATACTGTGAAGCAAATGTAAGAATACCTGTTTCCTTAAACTTCTCTCGCAGGGAATCACGCGGTCTTAAATTATAAATGCCACGTATAGCTCTCTTTTGTAAAACAAAATTTTTTTCACTATCCGCGCATTACCCCATAGCAATATTCCATAAGACATAATGCTATGTGTATTAGTGTATATTAGTGATTCAAACACACCTTTTGAGAGCTGAGAGGAAAGGAATGGGACGCTGTTGTCGATCAACATTTATTGTCTGGTCCGTTCGCGAAGTTCGCAGTGACGCTACCTTGAGCTCGGCGTGTCGCGGGTTCGATTCCCGCCCAGAGCCAACATTTTATATAAACAATTTGTTAATCGAATCGAAAAATGAACTTGTCGAGTCTGGGTATTTAATTATAAATAATTTATGTATAATATTAATTCAATTCAAAATTCCCTTTATTCAAGTAAATTTCCAAAACAAGCTTTTGAATCGTCAATTCTACTGCTGGTTCGGAAAGCTGTTCCTACTAAAAAGAGCTAGTAGGATATTCGACGGTTGACGAAAATAATACTTATAGGTACATTAAGTCATTACTATCTTGTACAGGGTTATCATCTGTCGCAATACTAATAGTGATTTATATATTAACTTTAGATTTTAAAATGTAGTTTTCACGCCGTGGTATCCGGCTGAATAGAATAGACCACTCTCATTTTTTACCGAGATGTCATAAAATACGTAGCTAAATCATGTGACAACATGTTTATAACATGTTGTGTCGACTCCATTTACAGTGGGATAACGACAGGTGGAAAGAAAGACATTCCAAAATATAGTTTTCTTTTGTTTAATGTGATTATTAATAAAACATTACATTTTTATACTCTTGATGTAATTTAACACATTTTAGTTTTAATTTGCAGAACTTCACAGCACAAAAACTCATCTAAAATCCCGTTGTAAATGTGTTAAGGATGAAATGCGCGTAACAAAATATCAGTTTTCCTCATGATATTTTCCTTAACCTAAAAGCGCGTTAACTGTTAATATCAATTGAAGAATAAGTTTCTATAAGTTGATTGGTGCCTACTCGGGATGCAAACCCGGACCCTCTGGTAAAGTCTGGTTTGGCTTTAACATATTAGAAAATTAATAATTTATTCAAAATCAAAATATTCTTTATTCAAATAAACTTGTAAACAAGTGCTTTTGAATCGTCAACTCTACTGCTGGTTCGGAAAGCTGTTCCTACCGAGAAGAGCCAGCAAGAAACTCGGCGGTTGCTCTTTTAAAAATATAATTCTTTTGACTTGTAACATTTAGTCCTTACTGTCGTGTAGAGGATCTAAAGGAGCTATATCCACACATTCTTATATTCTAAGTAATCAACAGTACAGCAAGGTTTCTGTATCGGCCACTTTTTAACAGTGTTTTTAAACTGCTGTAATGGCAAAGCCGAAATTGAGTGCGGAATTTTATTATAAAATCTTATACTCAGATAGAATATTTTGCAATATATTATGATTGTCGTTAAAAATATTGCTATTTGAGTAAAGATTTCATTAGTGCTGGGCGTGTAAATTAATGGCTCATTACTATCCCACTGCTGGGCATGGATGTCCTAGCTCCACTTTTTTTGGAGAGAAGGGTTGGAAATTAATCCCACCACATTACTTCAATGCGGGTTGGTAGGATTAACATATCCTCAAATGCTTTATCGATATGCAGAGTTCTTTAAGATGTTTTGATCACTTGATGGAAAATCTCCTTGGTAATTTACAGAAGTAGGCGTTACTTTGTTGAATTCCTTATGATTTCGCTATAATCCACATTTGTTAAGAAAGTCTATGTACTACTACGATTTTGCGTACTATACTTAAGCATTACATGCTTAAGTATAGGACGCAAAATCGTTCTCATACCTTATACATACATTTCGTAATTTTGTAATACAGAATTAGTTACCGCTCGTATCACAAAACACCACCACTGACACAGTACACAGGTATTACACACATTCGATACTACAATTTAGATCGTTTTGCCCCGTAAATAAAGCATCGTGGCTTTGCGATTTTGTCGTCGAACATCTCCTAATGAGATGTAAATAATTTCATCATTAATTTTGGACCTCACTGGTGTCTGCCCGGGGTATTTGAACCTGTGGCACCCTGGAACAAGTCACAGGGTCTCATCGTTTATTTATCACTGCTATTCTTTATTACACCGCTTTCTTACCGACGTGTCGATGAGCGACTAAGTAGGCTGCCTGCCGTAAAACACGTAACCAAATCATATGAAAATATGTTTATAACATGCCGACCCCACTTGGAGTGAGAACAGGGCAGGAGAATGATGTATATTTCATTACATTTCAACTAAAGTGGACCGAAGTCTTCGTTAAGTGAGTCAGCAACTGTTACGGTGACAACCAGCAGTTATAAATAACTATACCTACAAGCACTATGACTACACTTATCACATTGTATTACTGTTCTTCGCACTTTGTACATACATAGTATTCAAATTCAAAATTTTCTTTATTCAAGTAAACTTGCTGGTTCTGAAAGCTGAAACCGAGAAAAGCCAGCAAGAAACTCGGCGGTTGCTCTCTTTAAAATCATCATCCTCCTGCCCTTATCCCACTCTTAAGTGGGGTCGGCACAACATGTTACAAAGGGGTGCCAAAGTGGTCGGCCTCCTCGTGGCGCACCCTGGGCAAGCTTAGTCTTGGCGAACGGACCACTGAGGGGTGGCCAATCCAGTTGTCCCTCTGATTAGCAGAGGGCAATCTGGACGGGCCGGGGACTTCGGGGGGGTTGGGGTGAAGTCCCTAATGAGCGACGGGTCCAGTTGGGCTTACTCTAAGTCTGGCTGGACATGGTTACGGCCACCGTCGGCGAAACCCGGAAGCCCAGCAATGGGAACGGGGACCTTCGGGTTGCGAGGAAGAAAACCTCTATAAAAAATTACCCGGTGGGGGCGGAAACGCCCACCAAGGCGTTGGGGCCCCTACTTGGGGCGCGATTTCTCCCTGTCGACCGTGACATAGCAAACACGGTGGGCAGGGAGCGATCGTGGGCAGCGATGGCCTCCTTTAGCTCTGCGGAGGGGGGCGGAGGGAGGCGGCGGAGCGGTTCCACGAACTGTTGTTCTGGATCCAATCTGCTGCTGGTGAGTCCAGGTGTTAGTGACTCGCCCAAGCCCATCGTCTGCCGCCCTAACTGGGGACCTTCGGGTGTTCCGAACGGGGTACATCGGACACCTGGCTTACAGGTCCCCGAGGCGGTCGGTGCATCTGGTGCTCCCGATGCACCGGTTAGCAGAGGGGGGTTTCTCTTTCGAGGGGCCCCTACCTGGAGGTGTTTATTCTCTGGGATCAGAGCTGTCGGCGGGATGGGGGCAAAATGTACAATGATACCCTGTCCTTGCCATTGGCAGCGTGGTGGAGCACACAGGTCGTTTTAGTCGGTGCGAGTCCGACATAACCGCCGCCTGTCCCCGTTGGGCGGCGGTACCCATAAGGGGTTTTTTCCTGTATAATAAAAAAAAAAAAAAACATGTTACAAACATGTTGTCACATGATTTGGCTAATTTAACTTATCCGTATTTTACGACTCCTCGGTAAGAAAGAGGGTGATATATTTCAACCGGATACCACACGGTGGGTCGACTTACCTTAGTCGCCTTTTACGACACCTCGATAAGGAATGAAGGTGGTACTATTCTATTCAGCCGGATACCACAGGGCGTGGTTGCTCTTTTAAAAATATAATTCTAATTAATAGTTACAATAAGCATTACCTTATTGTACAGGGTCGAAGACTAGATATATCCAAATATTCTTATCTTCTAAGTAATCCTCAGCAGTATAGTAGGCTTTCTGTATGAGACTCTTTTTAACAGTGTTTTTAAACAGCTTTATTAGCAGAGCTAAAATTGATTGCGGAGATATAACTAGGAGCGTGTAGGTATGTCTGTGTGTTTTATTACCGGCCAACGTGAGCTCGTGCGCAGATTAATGTTTTCATACTAATTGTGTTTAAAGTTTTAAATACTATGTTTTCGTTGTTAAAGCGTTTCTATGTTTCATTTGAGTTATTAATATCATATAGTTTAATGGATGTGACTTTTACGAGCGCTTTTGGAGTGTTACATGTCAGTTTGTAAGGAATAAAGGTTTTTGAGAGTAGTTCTACTGAAAAGGATCAAAGAAATATGTCGAAATAAAAGAGTTTGAAAAAGGTGTTATAAATGTAGCTTTTACGTTTAACGTTATTAATAGTACTATTATTAATACGTTCGTTATAGCCATTATCATTTTCAAAGTATTTACCATATATCAATATCCTTATCAAATATATAATAATATATCGGAACGCTGTTCACTTAGTACCGCTAGCGCCATCTATTGTCGAATAGCGGAACTACTAATTTTTATGTACTTGTAATATTATTCGATTTTGTTTACAGTCAAATTGGGTAACATTGAATAAAACGACTAAACTACAGTCAAATTGGGTAACTTTGAATGACTTTTTCAGATTTTTTAAAATATAAAAAAATAGGATGATCTTATTTAAGGTTTTGATGAATAATGAGTGTTCTTTTATACCGAGTTTTAGAATAACTAACTGTATTACTAAGTAACTAGAAAGGAAATGGAAAAAAATATTTTTTTGTGCGTGTTCAAAGTTACCTTGAGTTTTGGGTAACTTTGAACCGAATTATTTCGAAAACTAAAAATCCTTGAATTCACAGAATTTTCGTATCATGGGTAAAAATTTTTACTTATGTTCTGAATGAATGAAAAATAGATCTATCAATTAAAATCAACTTGTCATACTTAACAGGCAACCGTTTACTTGAAATTGCCAATTACTAAATATTAGCAACATATGGGTAGATTTTTTTTTGTAACGAATACATATTTATTTGTAATTGTAAATATTTATCAAAAATCAAACCTAAATAACAAATTCTATAATCAATTACCATTCAAATGAGATCAAAACATTAATGGTTGGCAAGAGAATTTGTAAAATAATTCACCCCATTCCATGAATGAGATGTCAACTTCAATGTACATTTTATCTTTATTTTTTGTTATTTGATGCTCTTTTATGATGAAAACGATGTTTTCTTTTTTAATAATAGTAAATTCCTTTTTTGGAAGCCATGACCGCGAGTAACGACCTGTTACTATCCCACTTCTGACCATAGGCCTCCTCTCTCCGTCTTTGGAGAGAAGGATTGGAGCTAAGACCTACCTCGCTGCTCCAATGCGGATTAGTAGGTTACACTTACCCCCATAATTCTCTAGAGATACATAGGTTTCCTTGCAATGTTTTCCTTCACCGAAAAACGTGTGATAAATTGTAATTCACAATTAGACACATAAGTTTTAATAGAAACTTATTGATGCCTGCCCTGGGTTTGAACCTGCGACCTCTTCGAAAGCGTCCGACGTTGTTACTGCTGGGCTATCACAGCTATACAGCTAAGCTTTCATCCTTGTTAAAACACCGGATTGGATTTTATTACGATACGTGTGGTGACTCGTCCTGCATGTAGGTATAAGGTATGTGAATGTTGCCTGCTTTATACGTTTAGCAATACATAGATTCTTTTAATAAACGTGGATTATAGGAAAATAATTCTATTGTAATTACTGTATGTACTAAAATATGTACTTGAAAATATTTTTAGAAATCAATAACTCTTTGTCAATGTTACCCATAAACTAAGATAATGCAATTGGGTATCTTTGAACCGTTCAAAGTTACCCATATTTAGCTAAAAATAGGGGTGGTCCACAAATTTCCCTGTCAATGGATATAAAACGATGCAAAATCATGAAATTATGTGAAAAAGTATAATTTCAACGTACAATTGATCATTAGAAACCGAAAATCATGTGTTTTACACTCCTTTTCTGTAATTAAATCGGAAATATAACTCACATACTTTTCACTGCTAAAAGACAGCGAACAGAAAATTTTGAAAAAGTGTCAAAATTTGTTTCAAAACTATATTTTTTAAATGACATTTGACAACTAGAACATTTAGTATTTTCATTTCACTCAGTTATCAGTTTTAAATCAGGTTACAAATATTGAAAAAAAATTAATAATTATTTTAGTCGTTTTATTCAATGTTACCCGTAAATTCAAAGTTACTCAATTTGACGTAATTAAAGAATTTATTAAATTAAATATAAATGTATATATAAGAAGCGCATCTCAAATAGACAAATTTGTCATATTATAACGGGAATCGATGGAAGACAAAATCTGACCAAAACAAATCTAATTTCAAGTATAAAATATATCGAAGAGATTTTGGTGACCGATTTATGTCGATATAACTCGACTATGATCGGCAACAGCAATTATCAGTATAGAAGCGTTTCCATCATAAGCGATCACCATACCCATGTTTTATGGAAATTCTCAAAAGAAATATCATATTTGGCCTGCACTGAAAGTTCATGGATTGAGAGACATGGATCGATTTCCGTTTGGGTAAAAAAAATAGCTTCAATTTTACCTATTTATTACCATTGTTTCAGCGTAACAGATAGACAGACTTTCACAGTTTTAATAGTATGGGATTAATTTAAATATTTAGCGAGGTAGCAATATTACATTAGTCAGGCGCCGTCCGCGCGGTCACTAATTGATAGGTCGCGTTTTACTTTATTATATCTGATTTATCGCCGGACGCTTATAAAAACGACATTTGCGCGGCAAAACGGCCATTACCGAAATAACCGGCGGTAAATTGAATTGTTGTGTTTGTTTTACAATATGAAGGTGCGATCGTAAACGGGCAATGAGCTCCGACATGGGGGGGACTCGTTTGGACACGTTCTAACGACATTTATCGCACCTGATTGTACGGTTTGTTTCAATTACACTGGATTATTATGAAATATGTTCGGTATTTTTTATTTAATATCTGTATGAACGAGACTCGCTCGGTAAATTACATTAAAAAAAAAGAAAGTTTAAAAATATATAAAAATTAAATTTGAAAAAAATAAAAAAGCGGATAACATTGTGGTATCCGGCTGAGTAGAATAGTACCACCCTCTTTTCTTACCGAGGTGTCGTAAAAGGCGACTAAGGTAAGTCGACCCGCCGTGTGGTATCCGGCTGAGTAGAATAGACCACCCTCTTTCTTACCGAGGTGTCGTAAAAGGCGACTAAGGTAAGATGACCCACCGTGTGGTATCCGGTTTAGTAAAATAGACCACCCTCTTTCTTACCGAGGTGTCGTGAAATACGACAGAGGTCAGTTGACGTCAGGCAGGCAGCCGGTCGTTAAAACGCAGCCAAATCGTGTTACAGCATGTTTATAACATGTTGTGCCGACCCCACTTAGAGTGGGATAAGGGCAGGAAGATGATGAAGATGATGAAAAAAGCGGATAACATGTCGGAATAGACTTTTTCATTCACATTTAACATTTGACAGCTCGAATTATGAGTTGCTATCTATACCTATTTTCGTAGTTTTTTTTAGTGCCCGAAAACAGGGATAAAACGAGAGTTTTGAAATAAAACCTAGCTAGATCGATTTTTCTCCCCAAAAACCCGTATGCCGAATTTCAGGGAAATCGGTGGAGCCGTTTCCGAGATTTTGAAAATAGATTTATATATATACATACAAGAAAGATTAACTCATTTAAATATTAAAGATGAACAACGTGCCTAAAGGCCGGGACGTACTAGTGCAGAATTAAAGTATGAATCGTTAACGATAAGAACAATTGTATGCTGTTCAACTCTGTAGTTAAATAAAATTCGCGTTCAAGTTGATCTAGCTATTATTTGCTTTATAAGGGTGGAAAATTCTGAAACTAGACAATGAAAAAAACGCTAAACGCAGACGAGTTTTCTAGACTTTGATTACCGTCAATCATGATTTGATTTGTGAACATTATTGCAATCATCATCAGCATCCTGCCCTTATCCCACTTTAAGTGGGGTCGGCACGACATGTTATAAACATGTTGTCACATGATTTGGCTACGTATTTTACGACCGGCCACCTCCCTGACATCAACTTAAGTTAGGTATTTAACGACACCTCGGTAAGAAAGAGTTAAGTAGATTAAACCACCCGTCTATTCTACTTAGCCGGATACCACACGGTGTAAATACATTATTGCAATATTTATTTATGAAAAGAGTTTCTTGCTGGTAAGAGCACGTTTCTAAACTAGTTGTAGGTTTATTGTAAGTAATTTGACGATTAAAAAGTGCTTGTACATTGGCCCCATACTTTTCGAACTATGAGTCGGTATTGCCGACAGAACAGAACCCGAAATATAAACGGTTGACTGATTGGGATATGGTTTATCGTTAAACTATATTATATTATGGTCTTCTTTTCTGCCAGTGGACGTCCATTATTGAACGTAGAGTTTACCAGAGATTTCCGAGTCACTTCTTAGTCAGTTCTCGCCATCTTTGAGGTCGATAAATTAGTTACACCTACCAACACCACAAGTGGTGGGACCAAACCGACAGCCAACAATCCAATGGCTGTCAGAACTATATCGTCATTAATTAGTAAGAGTGCGATATGTTTATTTATTAACAGTAGCGTTTCCCACAGTCCGGCCGCTTGTCGGCGGGGGAGCCGAGAGCAAGCCGCCCGAGGAGGAGGAGGAGCGGCCGGGCTCCCCGCTGGGCCCCGGGGGGCCCTACACGTGCAGCCACTGCCGGGGGACCTACCCCACCCGGGAGCAGCTCGAGCGGCACGAGACCCTCCACACGCCCAGCACTCAGGTGGATAACATCAAATATGTCAGTGCCCATTCTAATATACCGACACCTACCGCACCTCACTCAGTAGGGCGTATTTCACTGACACTCTCAGACAACTTCATTCTCGAATAGCTCTTTCAGTGCCATTTAAAATGTAACATTATGTATTTCAGCCTTGTTTCTGATACAAAGATATTTTAAACAGATAAAGACATCACGTGATTAATGTTTTGTTTGTTTTGTCTCCAGTCTTGCAAGATATGCCCGAAGAGCTTCGACAACGTGTACCGCTTGCAGCGACACATGATCAGCCACATCGACTGCGCTTCGATACGAAAATATAAATGCAACGACTGTGAGAAGGCGTTCAAGTTCAAACACCACCTCAAGGAGCACCTCCGGATACACAGCGGCGAGAAGCCCTTCGAATGCGCCAACTGCGGGAAGAAGTTCTCCCACTCGGGCTCGTACTCCTCGCATATGACTTCCAAAAAATGTCTCGTCATGAACCTTAAGATGGGTCGAATAAAGCCGAACAATCCGGCTTTGAATCCGGATCGTAACAACTCTCGCAAACGAACGAATGCTTTGGCTGCATCGCACCTGAATAATAACATAGGTCCCAACGGCACCTCGTTTTTACCTATATTACCCAAATACAATGAGGCGGCAGCTGCTTTTTTTGCCTCGATTTCTCCTCAGGAAAACAATTTCCATCGCCCACCCCTGGGCCAGCCCGGCATCAATCCCTTCTACATGCCTCCCGGTATGCCCATGAGCCCGGCGAGTGGCATTGCTCCTTACACCTTTCCGGCTTCGCTGAGTCAACTGTTCGAGCAATTGGCGTCTCAACAGTATCAGCAGAGAAAGATGGAAAGTCCTAGTCCTAAACACATTAATACACTTTGCGCCAACCCCGAAGACTTAATAGAAGAAGTAGTCGAAGAAGACGATAAAAGATCCGAAGGCAGTGCCGAATTGGTAATGGACATAGAGGATGAAGAAAATATTACCATCAAAAAAGAACGAGAAGACAAGGAGTGCGACCGAATAGCGTACTCGCAGAATTATGAATCCGTCCCTGTTAATAACAACAGAGCTGATGGCGACAACAATCAGACCGGCTTCAACACGATCTTAGAATCCGTCAATGCTTCAGTTACGAAACATTTCTTTAGAGCCAACATGGAAAGTTTATCTCCAATATCAGGAAAAATCTGTCCTACCATAGAATCACCTCCAGTTCCACACATCACAATAAAACAGGAAGTGGACGACTCCCATCGTTGCTTAAAATGTAATTTAACATTCAATGATAAAAGTGAATTTTATGAGCATGAAAAATTATGCGGTAATATGTTTAGGAAGCATGAAGGGCTGGCAGCTCAGGTAGCCGAAACTGTAGCGCTGAACAGGTTAGAAGCCGAAATGCGAGCGTCGATTCAAAGCGGAGTGAGTGCTAGTGAAGATGAGGATTATGGCAAAGACGAAGACAAAGTATCTTTACATGATAATGACAGAAAAATTAGAGTGCGCACGGCGCTGAGTGAAGAACAACAAACAGTGTTGAAAGAACACTATGCTGTAAATCCTCGTCCTAATCGAGAGGAGTTTAAGAAGATAGCTCAACAAATTGGCTTGGATAACAGGGTTGTACAAGTATGGTTTCAAAACAATAGAGCTAGAGTACGAAGAATGACCCAAGTGGTTGCGATGTCTGATCAGCCATTAGATTTGTCTACCAAAAAATCAAGTCCATCAGTAACTTCTAGTCCTTCACCTTCGCCTTGCAGCATTTCAGTCACACATTCCGATTCCGAAGAAGCCGTTAATTTAAGCCAAAAATCTTCACGGAGTACGACGCCGCATCGCTCTCAATATTTAAGCACGTATCCACATTCCAATTGCTCGTCGTCTTCTTTTATCGATTTCCGGTTATCCCCTTCACCAGGTGAAAGCATAAGCGGACAAAAGAGGCTAATGTCTCAAAAAATGCCCGTTAATCCTGTCATGCCCATGGACAAGCTTCTTCAATACAATGATATGTCGAACGGACGGTCTCCGATTCTTAACATGCATATGTCTTCGGACATCAGACACGACTCCAGTCCGTCCTACGACCGGCCTACTTGGAGCGACGATCTGCAATCACAAACCGATTTTGACGACGAAGCGTCAGTACTTAAAAAGAGTAAACTAAAGAGTTCGAATGATTATAAAGAAGGAGAAGGACAGTTCGTCTGTGACCAGTGCGATAAAACTTTCGTCAAACAAAGCTCTCTGGCCAGACACAAATATGAACACTCAGGTTAGTAATTCAATCTTTACTATTTATAGAATCAATTTATGTTTGAATTACTTACGATCATTTTTAAAACTGTTATCTCATCGATTCTTACCTTCATGTTCTTTTCCCGAACGAAGAATGTGTTTGTTATCCTATCAGTCTATTAAAGAAGCTTCAATTGAACCAAATTTCATCAATATTGTGAAAGAGTAACAGATAAGAACCTTTGCGTTTATAATATTAGTATGGATGTATTTACATTAGGTAAGTCTTTAAACGGGAACATCTTCCATTGGCAGGTCAGCGGCCCTACAAGTGCGCGGAGTGTGACAAGGCATTCAAGCACAAGCACCACCTGACCGAGCACAAGCGTCTCCACACGGGAGAGAAGCCCTATCAGTGCTGCAAGTGCCTCAAGAAGTTCTCCCACTCGGGCTCCTACAGCCAGCACATGAACCACAGGTTCGCTATCTGCAAGCCGTACAGAGACTAATGACAGTACCATATTAGCTAAATATTAATTGTTTGTTAAATCACCTATTTCAAATTTCTTGTCTTTGCGTACCGCAATGTTAAGACGCGTCGATAGCGGCTGATGCCTCCGTTGTGTCTTTGTCTAGTTATCGTTAGCTAGACGTTCATTATTCCGGACGCGAAAAATGATAGTTTAAAGAAATAAAATACAGAATTGGTGGTGCATGTATATTGAGCTTAATTTTTTTAAAGAAAATCCTTTAAAATGAGGTATTATACTGAATTCCCGGTTTTTTTTTCATACTAATTTTGTAAAATCATAAATGTATACACCGACTTGCCAAATAGATTTATGTTTTAATAGATAATCGAATTTCGTGTGATTGGGAACGAGTGCGCTTTCCAAAGTTTCTATTACGCAAAGAATTCGTGGGAGTTTGTTAGCTATGATAAGGCCGTTACTTATTAATATCTAAAGATTATTAGTCTTAACTAATGCTTGTACACATTCAGCTAATAAGACAGATCTCGTGACGCTTACAATATTCAAACCTTTATAAAAGCTGACGGTCTCTGCTCTGCGTACATTATAACCGTCTAACAAAACAACTAAATTAGTATTTTAAAATGAAAATGACATATTTTTTTTATTTCAATATATATGTATTGTTATCTACATGATGATTCGGACCAATCGTGTATTTAAGTTGACTATAGTGCCAAATATACTTACCAAAGGAACAAACGTGCCATTTGAGATGCCAAATATTTTACCATATAATATTTTAAGTATAAAAATTATTAGTTTTAGTTACTGTATGGCGAAAGCCGGTACCTGTAACATAATACTCATTGAAATTATTTTATTATCTTTACACTTAGTTATGTAGGTATTTAGTGCGTACAGAGTTTTCGTGGTTAATGTGCTGGATCGGACACTGCGAGCGTTTGCTGGAGCTGTGCGTGGTGATGACAATATATTGTAGTTAAGGATCGTCCTGTCGGTGTCGTAGCTCGGTGTCCGTGTGTAAGTCGCAACGAACTATATACGTACAAGGGCACAAAGCTCGCGTCTCCTCTAGACATCTAATTTCATGGTTCCAAGTTTGAGATCGCTTCTGCCTTTGAACCGATACCGTTTCGGTCAGCTTCTCGTATTAGCGTCAGTATTTTACGAATTTAGAACAAAACAAATTTCGTGTACCGAATAACATCATATTTCGTTCGTTCTTCGAAATACTATAAATTATAAATATGTCTAAGCTTCACGTATTTTAGTATAAGTATAGATAGATATCGACTAAGTTAAAAAGCATTCCGTAATACTCGTATGGGATCTCTGGTGTGTTATAAAAACTCTTTTGATTAATCCAAAGATTAGTTTCTAATGTAAATAATAGTTATTGTAAATATATTGAATTATTTGTAAATATGCGCTAAATCGTACTGGAATAGTTTGTGTATAAGATACGAGAGGCGAAACATAGTGCCCGTCGAACAATGAACAAGAGACAATAATGAGGAATGAACATCTGTTTATTAAAGCAATGATAATATATATTTATGGGCTACGTGCGTGCCAATAACCAAAAGGTAATCGTTAACAGAAACTCTGTGTTATTCATTTCATTAAATGTTTATTCGAATTACTGTAACGTGAATTTAATTCTTTAGTGTGAAATACGTATTAGATATTAAAACTTACTGTTGTTCGCGAATAAATTATTCGATGTACTTAAATTAATATCATGGACTTGGAAGGTGCATCCACGTTTTGTAAATTAACAAGAAAATTTATGCATTACTAACTATTTCCAAATAACATATAGTACTGTCTCTGCCACTAATAATACCTACGTTAGCAAAAAGTGACATACGATTATTCGTATTCAATTAATATCATTTTTTAATTCTTTTCCTATAATCCGCTATTAAAGGAAATTTCTGTATTGCTAAAGGTAAAGTGTAATGTCCATTTTCATACATAATGCAAAATTTATAAAACGCATGCACTATAAACTACTATCGACACAACATTTTACCTCTACACACATTCAATACCACAATGTCAACAATCTTTAATATGCCAACAATCTTTTATTTGGCATATATGCAATTTTCTTTTTAAGTCCTTATGACGCTTAAATTACGGGCCAAAACGATCGTTGAGATTGTGTTAGTAAATATGTGCAGTGCTGGTATTGTATTGTGGTAGAGGTGGTGATTTATATGAATGTATTTACGAATCCTACATTCATTAAGTATAAAGAAGAATATTACACTCAACTTTTAGGATAATACAGAATTTTTCTAATCGCAGATTCAATAATAAAGATAAACTCAATAAAGTAACACCTTATTATATAATTTCTTCGAGTCAAATTGACATGAAAAGATAATATCTGTCTTACATAGAACATAATCGGGAGCACCTTTCAACTGTACAATGCATTTGATTTAATTACAATGCATTACATTAAGAACCTATTTATTTCATTCAATCTTTCAGTATGTTAGAACAGAAAGTTCCTAAGCGAAATATTTTTAAGATATCTAATGATTTATCTATATTTTGTAATTGTAAGTAGGTAATATTGATTTTCAAAGGTTTCTAATCAACGAATTACATAAAAATATTTCAAGCAGTATATCGTAGAGTTGTTTAGCGGAATAAGGTGTCCGATATTATTATTGTACATTGGGGTCTGTGTTTTACGTTTTCTTTGCAGGACGTTGGTGGTCATTTCTCAAATAAGATTCTTATTCACAATCACAAAACAGTTGCTACATTGTTTAAATCACATTTTCTGACAAATAGCATAAAGTTATTAATTTTACATATTTTGTTTATTAACTAAAAATTACTTTTGCTATTGATATCAAGTCTATAAATCTATCACAATCTGTAACCGTGATTTCGTTGATGTCAACTTAAAAGTCGAAGTACCTTCAATTACTTGACATAAAAGCCTATGTTTTTTATGAATATTTATACAGGAGAGTTACTGTGAAAGCGTAACAGACAGATAGACTTTTATATTATTAGTATGAATATGGCTTGGCAGTATTCCTCGTGACGATATATCGAAATCAAGCAAAAATAATTACGTCTATATATAGCATATAATATAGATATACTTACTTTGTATAGATTTCTGTTGCATTTTGATTCTCCAATGCCATAACAGCAGAGTTTTTCTCCATCCTATAGTCCTTACTAGGGATGTCAAAAAATAATCGTTTTTAATAATCGGTTATTTCGAGTATCCCCATTTTCTTTTTTTTACTCTTTTTCTTGTTTTTTAAGATGATATGCTGTTGTTATTAGAATGTTGAATAAAACCAATGTAGCCATACTACCTTTCAATAAAATCTCACAAACAGGGCATCATATATTCTTTCTTGGTAGTTGTCACTTTCATTAGTCTTTATTGTAATTAATTATGAATATTAAAAAAGGCAAATTTTGAAATAGTTTGACGTCAACGTAATGAACTTTCTAGTTAAGAATCGCTTCCATACATGCTGACCCCAACGTCCATCGGTTAGCTTGTACCATATATCCCATTGCCTTAACCTTTAACTCCCAACCTTACCTGATCTAATCTCGTGAGGAGGATTTGAACTGTGTATACTTTGATTATGTAAAACTTGAAACGCGTTTTCGAGTGACAACTAAAAAAATATTCCGCGAACAATGTAATTATAATTGAAAAATAAATTGTAAAATTTATATTATAAGAGAGCCTGTTTGAAATTTTTCATATTTTATTATGTGTAATTTTAATTTTAAGTCCCGTTCTTGAGCGGCTGTGAATAAGGAAGATAAAGTTACAAGTTTATAAAGTTCGTATAGATTCGAGACTTGTAACTTTGTCCACCTCTGGACCAGTCCGTACTCCGGACGGCAAGTGATTCAAACGATCACCGGTGGGCTAGACAAACCAAAGATTAATTACGGTAACATGTGATGTGGAACACTGTAATATATAAATTTCCCATCATTAGTTTTAAGTTTTGTGCCAAATTTAATTTTAAAGCTTCGTGTAATTTTAATGTGTAATGTAAATTTTAATTGGGCATCATGTACTGTGGCAGTGTTTAGTTAATTTCTTGTGCAATATAATATTGCAAAGAAGCATTTTACTTATACTTTTAGTAGCGTAAATCCTTACAACTTGCGAACGCTTGACGAGTTTTGCATAAAATACTCTAGAATGCGTCGACATGTTTGAAACTTAATAGGTACCTATTAAGAATTAAAATCGACTTTTTTTATTAAATCAGGTTAACAGTAAATTTTGCTTTACTAATATGCAATTATATTGCCTATATTATTGCATATTCACTCACTTCAAAATTCTATTATTACCTAAGTAAATTTATTTGAAGATATTTGACAAAGCAATTTTTTGATTCAAGATGTGGTAAAAGTGAATTAATATTTCTATAAGTGAATTAATATTAATACAAGTATTTGTCTAGAATAGAAAAGCAGCTGTACACGCGTTCGTAAAATGTAACGACTAATGTTAAGCCAAAGTGAATTCCTATTGCCATAATTATTATATTTTGTTGGCGGCCGCAGCCGGTCGCAAACCACTTGTTAACATAAGGTAACTTTAGATTGTTAAACTTAACCATAGATTAACATGTGTTAAAATATTGCCTATATAAATTATAGTAATTCATTTTACTTGATATTATAATGTATATTGAATTTATGAATATTAAAAATATATATATTGACATTTCAATGCAGCAGAAGTTCTTTCCTTTCTTTAACCTTATCTTTCATCGGTCATATTTCTAATTAATACTTTTGTTACGGCGATATAATACATGAATAAAGATGTAAGAAATGTGGTGGTTATATAATTATAGGAAAATAGACTGTATAAAAGGTGCAGGTTAGGGTTGCCACCTTTTTTTTAAGAAAAATAGTATTTTTCTTTTTAAATCAAAAAAATATAGTACTTTTAGGAAATTCAGGAAAAAAATAGTACACATCTATTTTCAATCATTGTTTTGTTTTTCCACGATTTTTTATTATTACTTTTCGCTGGACAATGACAAAGGAATTAGAGTTACTAACTAAGCCCCGTATGAGTTTTGTCTATGAGAATGAGTTTCGTTCAAACATTCCCTATGCAGTGCTGCGGGTGCGCGAAAAAAAAGCGCTACAATTAAATTAGCGATAAAAATATAGTATTTTTCGTCTTATATTGTTTTTCTATAATATATAGTACAACTGACTAAAATATAATACGATTCTATATAATATAGTACGTGTGGCAACCCTAGTGCAGGTTGGTTTACGGGAAAGGACAATAGCAGCGAAGACAGTAGTATATTTCGAACGAACAGAATGAGGGAGGCACTCTTAGCAGGTTTCCTCGTACTTACTAGTCCGATTTAATATAATGATTCTTTATTAACAAGCAATTTGAGCTCAAACAAAAATTTATATATAGTATTTTTTGTTATAGTACCCATAAGAAAACTATTCAGCAGAACAGAATTTGATATGGTGATATTTTCAATTAATAAGCTAAATATAATATTAAATTTGTCTAGACTTAGAAGTTCAGCAAACTACACTTTGCTTTATCATCCAAAAAGCTATATACATCAAGAGAAGTAATACTAAAAAATTATCTTTTACTGTCTCACGTGGGTAAATTTTTAATAAACTCTATCCTAAATGATATAATTAACAACGAATTAAAACACAATCAATAACTAATAGCGTATAGCAAAAAAAGTATGATTACCTTTGTGTTATGGATTTATATATTAAATAAAAACCTGTTAAAGGGTATAACGCAGAAACCGTTAAAACTAACTATGATGATATAAGACAAATATAACCCCAAACTTCCAAGTTACATAAATTTAACATTAATTTTAATCAATTTTTATATAATTTTTCTAAAATTTCAAGAGACCGTTTAATTTGAGAGAAAATATTATGATTGTATTGCCATCTTGTATTTTTTATAATCTTTTTGTATCCTCATAGAGAGTATCAGTGATCAATACAAAGCCCAAAAAATCCTTCCTTTTTTAGTTACGTGCCCTTCATTTCAATACTAGAAAAAATGTACGATATTTTCTAGATCTTCCTAAATACATTTAATTATTTGTCTCAGAAAAATATTGTCCATCTGTCATTATTATACAATATACTATTAGTCTGTGGTGACATTTGGAATTGCGTTGACGTACATATATTTTATATTTTCGCAACAAAAATTAAAATGTGTTTGAATTGATATTTTATACATTTTTATTTCATAAAGTGCAATTGCTATTAATTATATTACTATGGGTGGAAAGTCGAAAGGCAGTCAACGAACCAAGAATAACGTCCGTGTATGTATAGACTGCAATAACATTGCAACAGAAAATTATTGAGTGATTAGTACTCCTTTAAAAGTATTTATTATACATTTAAAACAGTACTTAGTATATAAGTTTATTCTATTTAGTTAAATAAACCCTTTTTCCAGCCATCCAGCAGTGGCCGTAGTGCAGAGCTATTGAGCAATACTTTAACAGCCGATACCATTTATTTCGGAGCTACGAGCCCAACCGGCAAGCCACTTCCAGCTCTATTTTCTACTTTAGCAACACTAAACTTTGATCAGGGGCTAACTGCCGAATATTTGGTGTGCTTTAAAAAGTTCAATAAGAAAGACCCTATAACTAAAACTAAGGTTTGTGACACTATATTATTATATTTTTCGTAATAATTTTTTTAGTTGTTACAAAAAAGCCTTTCAGTGGCTTCCTTTGGTTCTGAAAGCGCAAGAATTGATAATTATGACATTTAAATCAGCATGATGAAATACTTCACTTTGGCCTTGACAACCCCGCTGCTACCTCCTTCCAAGTCATTAGCACCTCACAAAAAGAGTTCCAGTTGTGTTCATGCAAGTCTTGAATATATGTATATTTACTTGGACATTTTAATATTAGTATTTAAATACATATTTTTCTTTATTTCAATATTATTTATGTACTCTTGTGCTATTTTCAGGCACTGCAGGAATTGGCAGAACTGCTGAAGACAGGAAATGTTGAAGATGCGGAAGCAGCACTCCTCAGCTGGACCCACTACTATCAGTTCCTTACAGTAGACAATGATCGTAGAGTCAGAGAAGCCACTCAGGTAAACATCAGTGGAAGCCTACCATTTAAATGCAATCATTGATATCTTAGATTTTTGATTCAAGTGAGGGACTTTCAATAAGGCTAATAAATATTAGAATACCAAAGAAATTTAATAATTGACCCCTAATAGCCAAATATTTAAACTCTGCCTTATCAGTCTGAAACTCATAGGTTTTAATCCAAGGGTGGCTAAAGTTTTCATAAAAGTTTTCTATAAAAATTTGTCTTATTGATAAAATCAAAAAGAGTGTAATAAGCACTTTTTCTGGTGAACATATACAATATATATACAAAGAATATGTAGAAGCTGTGATACTCAAACGGCAAAGGTCATACTAGGGGCTCACTGACTCATATGCTGACTGAGCACAAAATATGTTTTTTCTTTTAAAAATTCTAGCGATTAATTAATAATGGAATTTATTACTTTTTGGTTAAGAAAACATCACAAGACAACCGACATAGCACCTTATCTGAAGAACAAAGTCACATCTGCCATATGGCATAGGAATATATGCCATATGGCATAAGCATAGGAAATTTTACTTTATTCTTTGGATAGGGCGAGATGTCCGCAGATTTCTTATGATATGTATAAGATATCTACCCACATTAAAGTAGTGTGATGTATCTAAGATCCCCTCAAATAGGCAGATGCCTTACAGGGGCTGGATGGTCTGTGATAGTGGTCCGTTACTGTTGTTACTGTCCAGGCGTGCCACGGAGCCGTGGTGAGCGCGTGCGGGCGCCGCGTGGCCCCGCAGCTGCGCCGCCTGCTGCCCGTGTGGCTGCTGGCGCGGCACGACGACCACGCTCCCGTCGCCCACCTCGCGCAGACCCATCTGCAGGTTAATACGCCTTTGGAAACGAGGCCCAGCTGTTACTGTTTATTGTTCAGTGGGAAAAGAAGGAAAACTTCTAACTGAGTGATAATTCACAGAAGTGTTGTATGAAACCGATGATTTATAAACTGAATCCATATACTTTACCTTTACCTATAAGCAAGTAAGTGACGAAGAATGACACAATTCTTAATGAAGGTACAAAACATGTAGGTTATCAGGCAGCCAGTCTCCCAAGACTCGAGCCGTTTTTAGCCGACTTGATATCTCAGAGAGATATCAAGATAGAGATGGAGATATCTAATCGGCCGATTAGATATCTCCATAGCCGAACATTATTTGGTAGGATACATTTCATTACCACTCCACATATTAACTTAGCACATGATTTAGATATCAAGGTATCTAATTTTAAATCGCGTCTCAGCAAGACATGGGCTCTCTGGCAACATCCATCACATTGATATCAATTCACCATCAACATGACAAGTCAAACAAATTTATTTAAATATACTGTACCCTCATCAATAATTATTGAAACATTACACAGAACACGTTCCCGGAAAGCAAAATGCCTGAAGCACTCTCATACTGCAAGTCGGAGATTATCTCGCTACTGATAGCCAACCTCACGGGAAATGCAGAGGCTATGATAGCTAAAAGGTATGTTAAGTAACTTAGCAGAGTAATGTCCTTTACCTATCTTAGTGCAGGGCATGGGCTTTGTCCTATTGAGGGAAAGTGTTGGAGTCCCACCAAACTGCTCCTACGTGGATTGCTATTACACATTTACCAGAATTTAATAATAACATTACTGTATGACTTAGGTATTAGGTACTTAGTACTTAGGTCCCAATGATGATGGATGATGGAAATAGTCCTCTATTTCGGACAGAGATTGGAGTTTATATTGACACGTTCTAATTTGGTAGGTTAAACGTATCACGGGAATTCTCCAGGTATATGCAAGTTTCCTTACGGTATCTTGTGTCCTACGGAAATCTACGGCAAGATATACATATACATATATGTTAGACACTTAATTTTCCATTGAAAATTTATAGGCTAACATCCCGGCGTTCAAACTCACGTCCACTTGGTAATGGCGATCAAACGTCTACAATGTTAGTTTGATAAAGTATAATTATTGTTAGAGTTGAAGATCAGGACGAAAAGGAAGCACAAATATCCCGAATACTGGCCAGTAGCTTGAGAGCTCTGGAATCGTTCCTCACCCAGCTGCCCGCGGCGCACGACGACTGGCTGTGGGAAGCGCTGGCCCCTCTGCTGCAGCGTAGTTTTTTCTGGGGTTTAGTGAGGAATCCAGCGCAGTCTATACGGTGAGTCTGGTCAGCTGCCATTTGAGGGATCCTATTGGAGTTTCCGTTTGCAGGATTTAACCGGTGATGTCATTTGTAAGATCCCACCAAATAAGTGATTATATCTCCCTATCCGAAGAATAAAGTTACATGTATTATTTACAACACGTTATACCCGCAATTTATCGACACTTCCTATTCCGTCAATTAGTGAACACTGAATGCCGCTCCAGTAGTCTCGAATGCACCACGAGGACTGCCAAATGGCGTAAGTAAGGATGGCGCCGCTTTCAGCGTAACCAGTATTTCATCCGAAATACCCCAGCTTAATTTTCCCAGCGACAACACATATCCCATGTATGAGCATAGGAAATGTGACTATTTTTGAGATAGGGCGATGTATTCACCATACCTCTTTGTGATCACTTAATTGAATTTTATTTGTACCATTCAAACTACTAAGTTTGCAAAGTTTGCTAAATTGCAAGTATCATCAATTAATTGGTTCTTCCCGTTCCTGAAGAAAAAAATGGAACCTGCTCCCTTTATGTTAACTAAGTATCCAATTGCATTACTATTAGGAATATCAGTACGGGTATCCCATTAGTGTTTCCAGCTTTCGTTGTCTTGTAAATTCGTAGATATTCTTCCTGTCCTTATCCCACTCTAAGTGGGGTCGGCACAACATGTTTTTGTCTTCCATTCTGTTCTGTCATTCGTCAACTCTGTCACTACTCCTTTTATATGCATGTCATACTTCACACAATCCAACCGTCTCTTTTTAGGCCTTCCTCTAGTCACACATCCATCCACATTCAAATTTAACACTCGTTTGGTCACATGATTTTCATCCCACCTCATTACATGTCTATACCATCTCAATGTTGCACTTCTCGTCATTTCTACAATGGGCGCAACAAATGTGTTGTAAATTTGTCGCGGTAATTAAACATATCAATATGTATATTTGTTCAATGATGATTGTTCGGATGTGTGAGTGTGTCCGTGTGTCAGCGCGGCGTGGTACGGCGCCGCGGGCCGCCTGCTGCAGCGCTGCGGGCCGCGCCTGCCGCCGGACGCGGGGCGGCGCGCGGCGCGCACGCTGCTGGCCGAGCCCGAGCGGGAGGGCGCGGCGGCGGCCCGGCGCTGGGCGGCGCTGCTGCTGCTCGTGACCACCGAGCAGGTACACTACGGCCATCTAGCCTATTATGTCCAGCAGTACCGCTTTCTGCATTTTCGAACTGCCAAGGAAACCCAGCTGCCTCAGATGGATAAGCGAGGCTGGCTGGAATTAAGCCGTTCGCAGATATAACGATCGGAATGAATTCAGTGGACGCTACGTCCCACGGTGCGGCAACCTCGTGTGCTCGATCTAAATATTTACGTTTCTTTTCAGTTTAACATTTGAGCTACCTTGCACTTAGTGCCGAGGTAGGGTAACTACTATAGCTTAATGATGTGACCGTGCGACGCTTTCCCTTGTGTGTGGTGTTTGTGAACACTAGATCGAACTCGAGCCATTTATCAATGGGATTTTCTGTAAAAAATTTATGTGCCTGATCGATACTTGCAATTTATCACATGCTTTTCAGTAAATATCTTAAAAAGGAAAATATCTTGAGGAAGCCTGCATATCCCAAGAGAAGTCTTGCGACATATGTAACTTTCCATTCCGTATTAAAACAGCATGATGGGACAGAGTTCCAACCTTTAAATAAAGAGAGATAAGGGCTGTGCCCGGCAGTGGAATAGTAACGGGCCGTTACTTTAGTGGCGGGTGCAGATGTAGATAGGTTTCGGGATCGTAATGTCGCGGATGTATTTCCAGGAGTGGCACACGTGGCTGGATAAGAAGGACCTGCTGGTAACGCGACTTCTGGACGCTGTGGAAAACGGTCAGTTCGATTTTGGACCTCCATTTAGATCGGTCGTTAATATTTTGCCTCTCCCAAAGAAAAAAGTCACATTTACTATGCTTAACATGGAACATGTATGCCGTATGATATTAGGCGGAGTAGAATAGACCAACCACATTTCTTACCGAGGTGTCGTAAAAGGTGAATTAGGTAAGTTGACGTCAGGCAGGCGGTCGATGGTAAAATACGTAGCCAAATCATGTGACGACATGTTTAAACATGTTGTGTCGGCTACACTCAGAGGAGTGGGTTAAGGGTAGGACATAGAACATCTAACTTTATTCTTTGGATGGGGCGATTTATGAAGGGCAATTTTTCATAATAATTATAGTATTAAAGTTTTAGAAAAAAATATTTGGTAATGTCATTATGACATCACTTGAGAATTGACAATTGGTGACGCAATAAGTTATTCTGTCTCATGAATAAATCGTCGTAATAATGACGCTTTATTTATATTATTACGATATTAACAGTAGTAATTGATAAGAATAGATAAGTTAATATCTAGTTGGTGTGCCCACAGGTGGGTGGGGCGCGGCCCGCGCGCTGGCCGGCCTGCTGCCCGCGCTGCTGGCCCGTCTGCCGCCCGAACTGCTCACCAAACATTTCTACACCACGTTCTTCAACGCCGCCTTCGCCGGGTGCGTTGTTAGACTGTTCCAGATCTAATGTCATACATACGATTCATTGAGCTATCATTCGTAGAGTTATCATTTCACAAAGTATGTAAAACTTACCTGCAGACAGTTTAAAATTCAATTTAAGGAATATGCTTATATGTGAAGTATATTTGAAGGTGATGCTATACCAAAGATATCGTTAAGGACTATTGTTAAATCATGTCAATTGAAAATGATCAAAAGATTGACCGCCGAGCTGGTTCTTCTAAGTAAGAGCAATATTCCATACAAATGATAGCTTCATTAAATTCTTGATGATTCAAAAGTGCATACGAAAGCTTATTTAAATAAAGATGGTTTGATTTTATTTTATTTCGTTTGTCAATATTAGAGATAATTTAATATTTTGATCCCAACATTATAGTAAGAATCGATAAGCGATCCACTATGCCACATACCATACTATAGATACCATTTAAAGAATTAGGTGTTACTTTACAGAGTTCTTAAATACAAGTTAAGATAATAATATAAACATTTAGTATTAATAATTCAGTTTATATCAAATGTAATAAATGATACATTTGTATAGCTCGATGTAGATCGTTATTCAATATTGTTCCCAGATTAACTAGCAAACAATTACTGAGTTCAAAAAGCGAAAGGCAATCCTGGATATCCGGTATATCGGAGTGCCTGCAGCTGCTGTCAGCACAGAACACCGACTTCACCGTAGAGGTGGTCACGCTGGTGCACCGCACGTGGCTGGAGACGGTGCTGGCCGTGCAGGGCGCGCCCAGGGAGAACCTGGTCAAGCATTCCATGGCCGCCATGGCTGCCACCATCAAACATTGGCTCCAGCGGGCCAAGGACGAGAACGGCGACAAGTACGACCAGCTCGCGAGGAACTTCTGGCAAAACTTCGGCTCCACGATCGCTAATCAGGTCGACAACCTCTCGGTAGAGCAGGAGGACATAGCGAGGGTGCTCGAATCCCACTGTCTCCTGCTGATCACGTTGCAGAAGGAATTATTGCAAGAACCGAAAAAGAAAATGAGTATTCATTTCGAGGACCAAAAAGTTAATCAAACGGATGCGCCAGGCGACGACGTAATGCCGAAATATGACCCGGCGCTTATGGAAAGGCTGAAACACAATCTGAATGGCTTAGCTGAAAAAACTTGCTGCGCCTACTTCGATTTTGCGTATAAAAAAGAGGTGTCCCAGGCCGTCTGTCCGTTCCTAGCCGAGTTGTGTGCGGCCTTCGAGAGCAGAGTCTTCTTTTTGACCCTAGCGAGACATTTCAACGAGTATACGATATACTGTTTCTACGACAAGATGTTGAAGCCGTGGCTGGCGGGCGACACCATGCGCTGCCAGGCCCTCGCCGATATCGTGTTCGTGGTGGCCGAGCACCTGGCTGAGGACGAGCAGGACGCCATGTTCCACTCCTTCCAGCAGGTAACAATTTACTTCTAACATTTTAATGTAAGATACATTATAGACCATATTGATAGATAAAACTTTTCTTCATGCGAACATAAACATTGTTATTGTATGGCTATGCGAACTGGGTTTTGTATGTTATTTATTTATTTTGTCTAATTAGTTTTGCTCTGTTGCGATCTTATTTAATTGATAGTATTGACAGAGATTTATTTGCTATCGTCAGTTAGTTCTGCCCAAGTTTTTTTATATTTTGGTAAATTTCGCAAAATTCAGCACAATAAGTGCGTATTGTCCTATCATTGTATATATGTCCTAATTATCATTATATTTCCTTGCCGCCTGGACCTCGTCGTTTAACGGATGCTTCAAATTAAGGAGGGCACATTCTACTAGACATCCTAAGTATCAATTACAGATTTACATTACCCTCTACTACTAGGCGGGGTCTGTGCTACTTTCAGAATTAATATCTTTAATATAAAGATTTTGTATAAAGTGTGTGTGTAAGCACGCATTGTATACAGTAGTAAATGGAATGGTTGTTTGTCTGTGTATACTTGTGTACGTGTACCAGTATATTTATATGGGACACTTACCCACGCGGTGGTCCGTTCCCAAAGTCCTTTAATACTAGTGTTATGGGTGACAGACAACTGGTGATTATAATGTACTAGCGGCCTACCCCTGCTTCGCACGGGTATAAAATATATATCCCATGTCAGTCAGTATAAAAAAATGATTAAAATCGATCCAGTAGTTTTGATTTATTCATTACTGCCCGTGGCCCGCAAGCGTTAAATTTGGAGAAAAACAATTTCCTTCCCTATACCAAGAAGATTTCCAGCTATCTTTGGAATATCTAAATTCATATAGTACATTTTTACTTATTTACTTTTACAGTATCCCTATGTATTTTATTTTTACAATTAATTACAGAATGTCTTTAAACAAACTCTTGAAAGAGGAACATAGCTGCTAAAGTCGAAGTGTTATAGGGCGAAGCGCGGCGTCCTCACGGCAATTTAAATCTGTAATATCTCCGAAAATGTTCACTTAAATAAAATGCTGTAAACGGCCATACTGATCTATATTAAATCAACTATTTATTTAAGGCACTTAATTGGATAAGGATTAATGCTGTATTGTATAAAAATTGCTTCAAAAATATGGCGTTATTTTTCATAAAAAGTAAATGACAAAAAATGCTATAGTAGGTTATCCATAAGAGATAGACATATACCATCGCGGACTTTTCTGTAGACCTTTTCAAGGTGTACAAATACTTAGTACATTATTTTGATAAATCTCGTAGGGTTTAGCCGTCGTTTGCAATGTAAGCGGAAAAAAATGTAATTATTTACAGAAACCTCAAAAATTACAGTATTTCTCTACTCCGTATTGAATGTTATTATACGTACAATCCTTCCTCTGGAATCACTCTATCTATTAAAAAAAACCGCATCAAAATCTGTTGCGTAGTCTTAAAGTTTTATGCGTACATAGGGATATAGGGACTTTGTTTTATAATATGTAGTGATGAGTACGAGTACGTGCGTGCTGATTTAATGAATTATTTTTTTATGATCTAGAAGCAAACAGATAATCGAAGACACTCATGAGATCGATGCCTCGTAGAGAGCATTGCAGATCTTTTTGATCGTAATTTCATATTTTTATGATCTTTTACTTTAAGTATATTTTCAGTGTCTTCCATCTGTAACTATGTAGGAGCGAAACTTTCGATCAGTTCCCTATGATGGCACTCGTCCTTCCAGTTCCCCCCCGTGGCGGTGGAGTGGTGCCTGGCGCGCGCGCTGGCGGCCCCGCACGGCGTGGCGGGCAGCGCGCGGCGCTGGCTGCGCGGCGGCGTGGCGGGCGCCGGCGTCATGGCGCTGGCCGAGCGCGGCCCGCGGCGCCTGCTGCTGGCCTGCCTGGAGCCCGACACCACCGGCGGTGATTGTCGTATTTGTATTTATATATCGATGAAAATAATAGCGAGTAACGATCCGTATCCTTTCGAAACAATGTTTTTATGAGCAACTACTACAACGAAAATAGTTTAAGCCCTGTTATAAACATATTGAGTTTCGAGAGTAGGAAACTCCTCGGCAAACTTCTTACGTGTTTTTTTAACGTTTTAACGTCGGTGCGGTGCGGTGCTGTGGCACCGCCGCTCTAACACCGCACGGTGCCGACACCCTTCTCCGCGCTCGTCGTAACGCGTGCGTGTCGTGCAGAGGTGCCGGTGAACGAGTTCGCGGTGATCGTGGCGGTGCAGGCGGCGGCCGAGCGCCTGCTGGCCGCCGCCGGGCCCGCGCTGCCGCCGGCCGCACGCGACGCCGCGCGGCTGGCCGCCCAGCTGGCGCGCGGCCGGCTGCGGGGGCGGTGCGCGCCGCTGCTGGCCGCGCTCTTCGCCGCCAACATGCGCCTCTTCGTGAGTATCGCCGACCGACGTCCCTACAGTGAACGGGTGGTCTGCAATCCACCCGAGTATCTATATTAGTTTGTGAACGTTCTGTAACCGACTGTTACCCGTTGCTGACTAATAAATAAATAGAAACGTCTGTCGGTCGCAGCGCGCCGAGGCCCGCTCGTGCGACAGCGCGCTCGCGGTGCAGGCTGCGTGGCGCGACACGCTGCGCGCGCTGCCCGCCGAGCAGCGTAGCGTGCTGCTGCTGCCCGCGCTGCGCGACATGGCCGAACATGTGTTCAGTGAGTGAGTGTCCCCGACCACTGTCTGGCCGAATAGTACCTACAGTAGAGCCTATATTGCATACATTTGTCGTCCCATGCCCTCACGGCAAAGAGATTTTCATAGCATAATTCATAGCATCATATTTTTAATATTTTATGTCTTCCCGTAAATATGGTCCTTCGAGCCGGATACCCACTAACGACCTCAGGACCTACGGCTAATCCTTATCCTAAAATATAGGTGCACAAAAAATTTTTCATATGATCCTGACAGACATATGTTCTATCAGTTTAACGAAATATTTATTACGATTTCTTTCAGCATTAACGACTTCGATACAAAGTTGATCGCAGACATGGCGACGTTTTGCCCATTCCTCGTCTGCAGCGGTGAAGAGGACGAGACGGATATTAACGAGATCGTCGAGCACAGCGAGAAACTTTTGTCCTACGTTGAAATTAACCAACCGCGAGGGACTTTGGATCTCTACGCGCTGAGGTGCGACTGCATCCTCGGAAACATTACGTCCGTGTACGTTAACATAGAAGAATACTTAGCGAAGATCTCCTCGACTTGTGCCGACGACCACGATGAGTTGACCAGAGATGACTTCGTGATATGTGCCTACCGGACTCTGTTTCGTACTTTCTTCATTCGAGCCATCACACGGAGCGCGCCCGCCGAGAGGACGCTGGGCGCCGAGGCCCGCTGTGAGCTCGTGCTGCAGCAGCAGTACTTCAGAGAGGAAATGGCCAAAGTGTTGTACGACTTCGTTATAATTACTACACTCTACGAGAGATACGCATTCGTAAGTGTATATTAATTCTTTCATGATATGTATATCGATAAAACGTTGACGGCACGGGAGTCTATTATTGGTCTATATGAAAACTTAAATTTGTTAGGACAGTAGAATTTCTACGGTTCGACTGTTTTTACTTTCAGTAACTCTAAGTTTAGAACGGCATGGGTGAGCCTTAAATATAATTAACCTTTAGTATTGATTAAGCGCTTTAAATTCATATACTTGTTTAATTCCAGTGGCCCCATTACGAATTGATAAAACAGACAAGGCAAGTAATGGAAAGTGCACTTGAAGATATTGTAGCGAACATTTCATTACAAACAAAAGATTCGCTGGTATCATTTCTTACCGAGAATTATACGAAAAATATCCAACACTATAGTATATACGCGCGAAAGGTGTTTGAGTTGAAATATAATGAAGTTGCTACAAAAATCCGCAATTCTCGAAACACATCTGAAAGCGCAAATAACTCTATTCAAGTCTCAGAAAGTAATTCTGAAACACTAATATCACAAAAATCCGCAGAGCGACCTGTTTCTGAAGGCGATGACCTGGATGATCAGCTCGACCCAGCAAAAGCTGGCTTTGAACCTGCAATAATCCAAAACGACAGCTCTATTGTATCAGACAAAGACGATAGTAAAGTGGAATTAAACCAAAATCAATATGAGATTACATCAGTCAAAAACGATTCTGAAATGCAATCAGACGTAAAAGATGTATTAGGAAAGGAAACCCCCAACGTTGAAATAAGCCAGAACGAATCTAAAGTTGCGTTTTCAAAGGAGTCTAAAGTCAAAACAAATCCGAATGATTTAGAAGTTGCTTTATGTCAGGGATTATCTAAAATAAAATTTGACAATTTGACCATGGAATCCAATATTACACTAGTCGAAAACGATTCTAGGATAGAATCTAGTCAGAATAAAGTTCCTTTAGGCGATATTGATTCTGAAGTTAAATCAGGCAAAGAAAATTCTACAGTCGCTTTAGATCTCGACGGCTCAAGTAAAAACGTAACTAATATTGCATCAGACAAGGATGGTTCTAAGGTCGATTCTTGTCAAAACGATTCTGAGAACGATGCAACAGATGAAAACAAATCTGAACTTAAGGTAGAACTAAATAATTCTGAAAATCCCATTGATCAGAATCACGGCCAAGTTTCAGACGACGTGTCTCGTTTAATACAAAACTCATCGTCACAGATGCCTTCACAGTGGCTAGAAATGTTTAAATTTGACGTATTAAAGGAGCTGAGTTTACAGGTGAGTGAGAAATTGCATTTGCATTACAAATGAAATACCGTTATAATTCTACTTATATTATAAATCCAAAAGTTTGTTATTATGGACGTATTTTTGCTCTTTCACGAAAATCCTTTGAACCAAGATCGATGAATCGGTCGAGCGGCAGAATTATTTTTATACACCAGGGTAACATTACAAAGCCTAAATCGTGGCATAAATTTGTAGGCCGATGCCAAGTACACCCCGGAGCCGGAGCGCGACCTGAAGACCAGGTACGTGGTGATGATGCGCAGCCTGGTGGGCGCGTGCCCGGCCGACGTGGTGGGCTCCCTGCTGGCCGACATCTGCCGCAGCGACCGCTACAGCCTGGAGCCGGTGGTCTACTGCTACTACAAGAACAACCAGCTGATGCTGTTCGAGAGGTGAGTTTGTGTTTGCAAATGTTGACCGAACTCTACTATTTTTTTATACAGAAAAACCCCTTATGGGTACCGCCGCCTGACAGGGACAGGCGGCGGTTTTGTCGGACTCGCACCGACTAAAACGACCTGTGTGCTCCACCACGCTGCCGATGGCAAGGACAGGGTATCGTTGTGCGCATTGCCCTCATCCCCGCCGTAAGCAGCTCTGATCCCAGGAAACACCTCCTCCGGGTAGGGACCCCTCGAAAGAGAAGCCCCCCTCCGCTAACCGGTGCATCGGGAGCACCAGATGCACCGACCGCTTCGGGGACCTGTAAGCCAGACGTCCGATATACCCCGTTCGGAACGTCCGAAGGTCCCCTGACAGGGCGGCAGACGATGGGCTTGGGCAAGTCGCTACCACCTGGTCTCGCCAGCAGCAGATTGGATCCAGAACAAAAGTTCCCAGACCCGCTCCACCGCCCCCCTCCGTCCCCTCCGCAGAGCAGAAGGAGGCCACCGCTGCCCGCGATCGCTCCCTGCCCACCGTGTCAACTCTACTACTAGTCCATCCATGTAATACTAAAGTGTAAATATAGATTGTACTATCTGTTTAAATTCCCGCATAGGTAAAACATTTCAACTACAAACTACCTCCAACACTACTTAGCACTTATTAGCGCTGCACCTATTCACTGACACAATTTTACCGAACCATCATCAGAAGACTCCATGACAAATTCTTGAAGCCCTTGTACTCCTTATAACATTGAAACAATGAAACTCCATCCAGAGATCTGACCGAGGCGCCGTGGCAGGAGGTGGTGAGCAACGCTGCTATAGTAGACTTCATGAGCGAGCTGGTCGGCCTGCGCGGCACCAGGCTGCCCGCCCACTGCTGGGACTTCATCAACATCACGCTCAGCTCGCTGATGGAATCCGTCGCTAAGAGCGCCCACCGGTGGGGCTGTACGAACGTGTGTGAAATTCTCTATCAATCATACATATACAAGAAAAAATAATATTATTATATAACAGAGTGAAACAGAAAGGGTAAGCGGTGCGGTGCGTCGCGACAGGGGTCAAAGATAATCAATAATTCATTATCTTCCTAGCGTAAGAAGTGTACAATGATAATTAATCCGAATTTAGCCCAGACGTATTATAATCTTACGATAGTAATCGATTAGTAGCAGTCGTAACAATTCCGTCCAGATTTCCCAGCTACAGAATCTCATGCTGCTCGGATCCAACAGTTTACTGCAAATCTTTGGGGTCGGTCAACCTAATGACGTTCACGGTAACAACTTGGGTTGATGCCATGATGGACCCTAATGTCCATCAACTGCGAATTATATTCCCCTCCAACTGTTGTGTTCAGTGTGGAGTGCAAGAGTATCGAAATTCTGTTCAGTTTTCAATGTAACACTGTTCCCAACGTCCATCAATTCTGTAGTGTATGCTTCTCATACAGATATCTTTGTGTCCAATTTTTGAGTTCACTTTCAGCCTTGGCTGCAACACCTTTGCATCCCAACATCATGAATCGATATCGAAGCTAGTTGCGATATTAACAGGTGTTAATAATATAGTTCCTGGTTGTATCCGCCAACAGCGAACCTAGTCATTCCTTGCGTGAGCTCGTAAGAGACCAGATTTGCACTTGAATATGCAGTCATTGGGATCATTGGGCCATGACATTTGGGCAGTGTAGCTGACTGACACTATTGTAAGTATAAAGGTTCTTATTGCGTTTCTGTGGTGTACGGTAAGCAATGGAACCGAAGGTGTTCAACGATATGACGTGATGAATATAAAATGTATATTTCATTGACTACATTCTAATAACAGGTTAGAGTAAGTACAAGTACAAGTAAAAGTAAAGAGGTAATAAAGGTAATAACAATGAAAAATACCTTAACTTATATACTATGGGTTTCTACGGGGAGAGCGAAATACAGGGAATATATTGTCACGTACGTTATATTTCCTATGTATCTATTTCGCATAACCTTTTTATTTATCCATAGCTCACGTACTAGTTAAACAAAACCATACAACACGTGAGCTATGGGTTTGCTTGTGTTACAAAACTACTTGTATTAATAAAAAAAGTATTCCAAATCAGTTTTATTCTTTTCATAAAAAAATGCTAAAATAATATCAAAGCAAACTCTCATTCGCTTTCCGCGGGCTAGCTGCTAATGACAGCGGCTGTCACGTCTCCCACGTCAAAATGGCGCGAAAGGCTGTGGCAAGATGTGACGTCATGGCTCGCTTGCAGTAGCGACACGGCTGCGTTGTTACACTTGTGAATTATTTGTACGCCACAGTTCTCTACTCTGGTATCTGTCAGGTGTGCACGGTGCTGCGCGCGGCCGCCGGGCTGCTGCTGCGGGTGCGCGCCGTGCAGGCCGGCCTGCGCGCCGAGCGGGAGGCGCTGCTGCCCGCGGGGGAGGCTCTGGTCCGCGAGTGGGACGACATCTTCGCGCCCAGCATCCACCGCAGCCTGTACACGCTGCTGCTGGCCGTGCTGGGTGATTCGATAACTACTATTGTTCGATCTGGCAAATGGGCGGGCCCGATTTAATCTAAAACTTTCAGTTTACAAATTGTATATATTCCCTTTCCCTACTACTTAAGATCGACTTGGGACTTTAGCTTACTATATCAGCGGAGGTATTCACGGGGATTCAGTTTTCTAACAGCCATCAATAAATAACTTCAAAGCGAAACAAGTGAAGCAATAGCTAAGTTGCACAATTTGTACTGGAAGGCTGTAGGGCTCCAGGTTTTCTGGTGAATCCAAGAACCCTGCTCATAACGGTATGGTCCGTGCAGGCTCAACGCAGACCCCGCTGACTGGCAGCAGCGTGGCGACGCTGGCGGCGCTGGCGGGCGCGCTGCCGGCGGAGTGGTGGGTCGCGCCGCCGGACGTGCGGCCCTCCCTGCTGGCCCGGGCGGCGGCGGGCGCGCTGCTGCCCACCAGCCCGCACCCCTACAAGTACCTGGCCTACCGCACGCTGACGCTGGTGGCCGAGCCGCTCGTGCGGGACGACGGTAACGTACATTTTATTTATTTTATGGTACCCGCAGCTTTGATCAATAAGATTCCAATGTTTCTTCATCGTGTTAGCGCATAGACATTAACTGTTCCACTTACGTTAAATTCATACGATGTTCGATGTTCAGCGCATTGGTAACACATTTATAAACTGTCGTGAACGCCGCACTCAAAAAGAGCTCGCCCGTCAACTGTCAAACAGACGAACGAAACCGATGGAAACGCTAACGCGCGCCTCTAAATTGATCACAATTTCCGTTATACAAAAGTAATAATAAATTTTTTTTGCTATAATATTATAGCATAAAATATATTATGGTAAAATAATTTTATTATTACTTTTGTGTTATGGATCTCCGCAAAGTAACGCCTAATTCTATAAATTATTTACAATTTCCGTTATCGAAGCTGGTGGAAGACCATCGAGGGTGCTGAGCAGCCCAAGGTACGTGCGTGCGGACATCGAATTTATCAAACGCATAGTCTGTACTAGTGTGGTTAATGGCCTACCCTCGGGTTCAAACCGCCACTGCCAAAAAGACTTGCTTTTTTAATATTAGTATGAATGGAACAGTTATCTTCATTGATAAAAATTAAGTACAATTTTTTTTATACTAACACATTTACTTTGAGCAAAGGTAAACAGATAATTGAGGATATTCCAACATTTAACGTATATAAATAAACAGTGCCACTAGTGTGAATTCCTTGTCCCTCGCAGCCGAAACTCTCAAGCAGTGGAGTGCTGAGGAGGAGGAGGGCGCGGACAGCCCCCGCGAGAGGCCGCCGCCCGCGCTCTGCTTCGGCTACTTCGAGGAGGCGCTGCTGCAGCTGCAGGAGCTGACGGAGGCTGCCCTCTCCAATGTCAAGTGAGTGGGCTCATTGTGATGATACAACAGGAAAACTTGTTTAGTCACTGCCTCTTACTATCCCATTGGTAAGCATAAGTCTCCTTACAACTTAAAAAAGATTTTTTAGAAAGATTAAGCTTACAACTAACATGCTGCTCCAACTGTTTGGTAGGATACATATCCCAGAATTCTCCAGAGATATGCAGGTTCCCTCACCATAGTTTTCTTCGCTAAAATGCATATGACAGCTTCAAAATTTCTTATAACTCATCTCAAACTCATCGATACCAGTCTGGGTTTGAATGTCGTGTCCGTTAGTAGTCATAGAACCGTCATCGGTGTCCGCAGGCTGTGCGAGGGCACGTGCGAGATGGTGCCGTTCTCCGACAGCCACAGCCTGGCGCTGGGCTACCTGCTGCTGGCCGCCGCCGCGCTGCGGTTGGCGCGCCTGGCGCACGGGGACCTGGCCATGACCTACGTCGCCGCCTTCAGGTAGCGTGGGGAGCGTGGCTTATTATTATTAAAAGCATCCTACTAGAAATACGCAAATGGTTCTTACTGATGTCGTTCTAAGGACATAGCCAAGTCGGAAAGTTTGTACTTTCCATTGCATTTTGTGGTATTATCGAGGGGCGATTCGGAAGAGCCATAGTGGAGCGTGTGGTGTTGTCCGTGCAGGCGCAACAAGCACGCGGAGGCGCTCATGTCGTGCACGCTGCGGCTGCTGCCGGCCGCCGTGGCCGCCTTCGCCTTCGAGCGCGCCGCCCCGCCGCCCGCGCGGGCGCTGCGCCCCTTCAGCGAGCCGCCCGCGCTCGACGTGTACGGTGAGTGGCGGTGGGGAGGGTGCGGCACGGTGGGGGCGAGGTGCTGACGCCCATCGGTCCGCAGAGGCATGCGACGGCGGCACGCTGGGCGCGCTGGCGTGCCACGTGCTGTGCGAGTGCGTGGGCGGCGCGGGCGGCGGCGCCGTGCTGGGCTGGTGCGGCGCGGCGCCGGCGCGCGTGGCGGGCGCGCTGCGGCGGCTGGTGCGCGCGGCCGTGGCGCCCGTGCTGCTGGCCCGCCACCTGCGCGAGCTCCGCCAGCGCGCCGACGAGCTGCCGGGCGCCGAGGTGACGGTGCTGCGGTCGCGCGGCGAGGTGCAGTGCCGGCTGCTGGTGGAGGAGCGGCCCGTGGAGCTGACGGTGCGCTTCGCGGCCGAGCACCCGCTGGCGCCGCCGCTGGTGGCCGCGTCGGCCGGCTCGCCGCTCGCCGACACGGCGTTCCTGGTGAAGTACCTCACGTACCAGAACGGCTCGCTGCTGAGCGCGCTCAAGATGTGGACGCGCGCGCTGTCGGCCCGCGTGCTGAGCTTCTCGCAGTGCTACATCTGCTACTTCCGGCTGCACCCGGCGTCGGGCCGGCTGCCGCGCGTGCGCTGCCACCAGTGCCGGAACAACTTCCACTACGTCTGCCTGGTGGGTGACGGCGGCGACGCTACTTTTACTGTCTCTACGATCAGTTATATTCTCGCATTTTCAATAAATAGATTTACATTGAAGATCCGATTCTCGGACTGCCCTTGAAAGCCAGAAAACTCATTGCCGTCTTTCCGCTAATTATATTGTGGAGGACGACTGTCGGGTACACAAACTCACTTTTTCTGAATAACTTTCTTTATTATACTTTACTAAATAATAATTATAAATTCTCTTATACTATTTAGTATATACTAAAATATCTAAGCGGCCGTAAGCGTAAGGTGGGCAAAAGAATAGGTTTCATGCCGTTTCTTTCCCAGACTCAAAACACTACACTTTAGGTGTCGTATGGAGTCTGGGAAAGCAGCAAAAGCTGAGTAGGGGTAACACGCTACTCACCAGACGCCGAGTATCATTTGGTACCTGGTATTTGAAAGACCTCCGGCGACCTACAACCTTTTCAAACTCGTCTGTCCAAGTTATATATATTTAAAACAATAATATCCTAAAACACAATTTGGTAACGTTGCAGCACAAATGGTTCGAGACCAGCAACAAGTCCACCTGTCCGTTGTGCCGCAGCAAGTTTTGATAAAATTAAACGCAAACACCGCATCGACAGACTAGCCATATAGTGTTGTCTGGTACTGTCTAGTGTCGTCTGGTACTGTGTAGTGCCGTCTGGTACTGTCTAGTGCCGTCTGGTACTGTCTAGTGCCGTCTGGTACTGTCTAGTGCCGTCTGGTACTGTCTAGTGCCGTCTGGTACTGTCTAGTGCCGTCTGGTACTGTCTAGTGCCATCTGGTGCTGTCTAGTGCAACTACTAAAGAGACACTTAAACTAAAGATTAGGTATAGAAAATATACAACTATTTGTAACAAAAAATTTATGATGGAAAATATCACATAGTTCTTGATATAATTCTGATTTTATTAAAAGTTTCGTAAGATGTAACTTTCGTTAAAATTTAAATTTTTAAGTATTTAAAATAGAAATTGAATACTGTAAAATAAAACTAAGATTTCATTGTAAATTGTTGAGTTTAAACTTAAAATGTGTAAAAATATTTTATCTGAATATGCTATTTACATTTGTCAAGTGCTATATTTTGTATAGTTATAATTAAAAGCCTTATTTATGACACCCAGCGCTGGCCATTACAAATGTGAAAGTACATTAATTAGCAAATAAATCTTTTGACTATTTCTACATCACTTTTATTTCATACCATTGTTAGTTGTGGCAGATCTAAAAACGTCTAATCTACGGTCTAATGTACCTATGAGCAGCATATCAATTTCAGCAGTTTAAAAGTACTGTTAAAAAGAGGCTGATACAGAAAGCCTACTATACTCTTGAAGATTATTTAGAAGATAAGAATGTGTGGATATAGCTCCTTGAACCTGTACGAGACAGTAACAACTTAATGTAAATAGTATTAAGAATTATATTTTAAGAAAAGCAACCTTCGAGTTTCTTGCTGGATGTTCTCGGTAAGAAAAGCTTTCCGAACCAGCAGTAGAGTTGACGATTCAAAACAACTTTTTTTACAAGTTTATCTGAATAAAGAATATTTTGAATTTGAATATGACGAAATGAAAAAATATATATGTCTTAATTTTATTTGCAGTTGTAATTAATATATTATAACAAACACAGATATTTCTATTTTACATTTTTCCAATAAATAAATAGCAATTTTCCTAAAATAAACCCATTTACTCTTTCAACAACTCGATGACACATAATAACGGCCACAATGTTTTTTTCATATTAATGACCACCTCTATGAAGGAGGTTGTATTAGAAACATGTAACAATATTATATTACATAAGTTATAAGTTATCCCCAACACAGCCGGTCACCGCGGGGATCAAGGACCAAACCCTCCACTCCACCCACTCTATATCTGTACTTATAATGTAAGATCTCTTCTATCTAAGGAAAGACTTTTTGAATTTAAGGAAGCTATATCAAATATAAAATATGACATCATTGGTCTCTCAGAGATAAGAAGAACAGGATATAATATTTTGGAAGATGAAAACCACATACTGTGCTACTTTGGGAAGACAAAAGGCCAATATGGTGTAGGTTTCCTATTAAAAAAGAAATTAAAAGCAAATTTAGAGAGCTTTGTTCCCATATCTGAACGAATTTGTATATTAAACCTTCATTTTGATACTATATCATTGTCAATTATACAAGTTTATGCACCTACGATCAAAGCAAATGAGCAAGAAGTAATTAAATTCTATCATCAGCTACAACAAGCTTTACAAAAATGCTATAAATGCCTCATTGTTTTAGGAGATTTTAATGCCAGAGTTGGACAACGTTTACAAGGGGAAGAGAAAATATTGGGTACATATTGCTATGGCCAGAGAGATAAAAGAGGTGAACTTCTGCTCCAGTTTTGCTGGGAAAATAATCTTTTTATTATGAATAGCTTATTCAAAAAGAAACAAACAAAAACATTTATGGACATGGCATTCACCAAAGAATAGAAGGAGTCAAATAGACTACATATTATCCAATATCCGAGACAAAGGAACAAATATGGAAGTCATTCAAAAACTATAATTCTCCAGTGATCACAGACTTATTAGAGGCACCTATATGTTAGCAAATAACAAGAAAAATAGATCTAAATACAGAAAAAACACACCAACATTGACAACTGCAGAGGAAAAAGAGCACTTCATACAAGCGTTGAGCCAAAATCTTAAACCTTTTCAGCAAGAAAAACAAGATAATGTAGAATCATATTATATTAAGATAAAAAATATACTAAGCAAAAGCCTCTACTCTCTACCCAAAACTACAAAACCAATGCATTATGCCATTTCAGATTCCATAAAAAAATTAATAAAGCGAAGAAATGAACTAACAAAAAAGAAGCATTTAAATAAAGAGGAAAAAAGAGAACGCTGTTATTTATACAAAACTATTCATAAGCTTATAAAAAAAGATTACGAAGAACACAGATCAAGTGTCATAGAAAAACACTTAAATAAAACTGGAAGTATGAAAAAAGGTATAAAAGAGCTTACAACCACTAAACACTGGATACCCTCCCTGAAAGAACCATCTTCCAAACAGACTTATTCTAGGTTTCAAATAATCAATACTGCTACCAACTACTACCAAAAACTGTACACAGCAGGAAAAACCTCAGCAACTATAAAAACTCTTCCAGATAAAGAATTGAACAAAACTATCTTAAAGAGATTTTCTTTAGAAGAAATAACTAAAAAGATGAGGATCTTAAAAAATGACAAAAGTTGTGGGCCAGATGGAATATCAAATGAAAGTTTAAAGACTAGTAGCACTCTTCTAGCATCTCCCTTGAAGACTCTTTTTAACATGATTCTAGATGACAGAAAAGTTCCGAATGAATGGGCAAAATCTGATATAATCTTATTATATAAAAAAGGTGATCCTGCAGACATTGGCAATTATCGACCCATAAGCCTTCAATCTAATATTTATAAACTATTTGCCTCGTGCATCGAAGAACGTCTTTCTGCATACACTGAAAACCATCAACCAGTAGAACAAGCAGGCTTTAGGAAAAACTTCTCTACAGTAGACCACATCCACACAATTGATTTAATAATTGAAAAATATCAAGAAAAAAATTGCCCACTCTAGGTGGCATTTATTGATTATGCTAAAGCTTTTGACACAATATCTCACAATAGCATGTGGAGAGCTCTACAAGAGTGTTATGTACCCCTAGAGTTAATCGAACTTATTAAAAATATATATGGAAACAGTGTTAGTAGAGTAAAATTGGACATCAAAGGCCCTGAGATAAAGATAGGTAGAGGCGTCAGACAAGGTGACCCATTATCACCAAGAATTTTTGTAACTGTACTTCAAAATATCATGAAAAATTTGAACTGGAAAAAGAAAGGTATAAACATAAATGGTATATATTTATCAAATCTAAGATTTGCCGACGATATAGTACTTTTCTCAGAAAGTGCCTCTCAGCTAGAGTCCATGATACAGGAGTTGCAAACTGCTAGTTATGAAATCGGTCTAGAACTAAATATTACAAAAACAAAAGCAATGACAAACAGTTCAAAAGAACCTATAAAAATTGACAATTCTGAATTAGAATATGTGGAGGAATATGTGTATTTAGGCAAAAGGATATCACTCAAAAAATCTAAACACAGAGACGAAATAAACAGAAGGGTAACTCTCACTTGGAATAAATTCTGGGCAAATAAATATATTTTAAAGTCGAATCTTCCTTTACGCATTAAGAAAAAAGTGTTAGACTCCTGCATACTACCTTGTCTCTCTTACGCCAGTCAAACGTGGATTTCCAACAATTTCACAAAAAACAAAATCCAGACATGTCAGAGGGCGATGGAAAGGAGTATACTGAACATAAATAAGAAAGATAAAAAAAGAAATTACGATATAAGAAAATTGACCAATGTTATTGACGCTTTGCAACACTGCAAGAAACTCAAATGGAAATGGGCCGGTCATGTAGCGCGCATGAGTGACGAGAGATGGACAAAAAGAGTAATAAATTGGAACGGGCCATCAGGCCAAAGAAAAAGGGGAAGACCAGTCGAAAGATGGGAGGATGAGATAGCAAAACGGGCAGGAATCCAGTGGGTATCTACAGCCACAAATAGAGATACGTGGAGTCATATGGAGGAGGCCTTTACTCGAGAGAGGTCCTAAATATAAATAAACAAAAATGACATAAATAACTTTCATTCTAAAAATTGTATTAATAACATAACATAATAAATAGAAATGTTTGACATGAGAATATATGTAAAAAAAAATGTATGTAATATTTAAGGAATTAATAAAGGCTATATTATTATTATAAGTTATACTTATACATGTGAAAATCATACAACATCTTAGGACTCTAACATATGCTTTAAAAAATAGTGCTCAGGTACTCTAACTATGAAGACATGTTGAAATATCTATGATCTAAATAAATAGATCTCAAAATAATTTATAAACTCTTCTTAGCTGCACTGGAATGGCTGTATCTTAGGATATAGGTTAAGAAACTAAGAAGTCTTGTAACGATCAACTGCTAAAATAACTTAAAATATTGCTTGACTAGAAATGGAAATACAACAATTTTCAAGCAACAAAAAGATCTTCGTGCACAAAAATATATATTAATTTAATGTCACTCAACAAATTCTATTAAATTAATTAATTACTAAACTTTGTTTAAATGTGAATTTAATTACACATTATATTACACCAACAAAAAACTTAAATTAATCACCAATCAAGTTTACCTTTATATAGTTACTACAATAATTAGCAATATATTATAAGAATGTAAAAGTATATATGTAAAAGTATATTAACTGCTCAGACTATAAAGACTAGACTGGTTACATATTACACGGTTTTCATAATATTTATCTACAATAAATGTAAAGTATACCATTCATACTGATGAATGGTATACTCTACATTTAGTGGTTTTACTATTGATGCTTCTGTTACAGGGCGAAATATTCTTTGACACTGTGATAGTGAATATGTGTGCGTTTATACGAATCTTGCGTATCTCAAATATGAAAACAGATTTCTACATTCCGCATTAGATATATTTTCTTTCATCGCGATGAAAAAATGATTTTCTTTTTATTTCATTAAGAAATCATATTATCATCTTGTTTCTATTATCGACGTCAGCACAGTGACGCCTGATTGCATAAATGACTAGAGTGGTAGGTAGCGATGGTGGTGGTGGTGGTGGTGGTGGTCAGTGGGCGGTCGCTCAGTGCGCCTGCAGCTGCCGGTTGATCCAGTCCATGTCCTCGTAGAAGCGAGGGTCGCTGACACGCAGCGCGGCGCGCTTGTACAGGAAGTAGTACCACGGGGACACTGCGATAAGGTATAGGGTTAAAAACATTTTTTTTTTTTACAAATTAATGACAATCATCATCCTCCTGCCTATTCAAATTCAAATTCAAAATATTCTTTATTCAAGTGGACTGTTTACAGTACTTTTGAATCGTCAAATGTTTTAAAGAAGCTACAACTTATTCGGAAGTTTGCTCGTACCGAGAAGAATCAGCAAGAAACTCGGCGGCTAATCTTTTAAAAAATTATTACAATTTGATGGTTACAAGATAATCGTTGCAGCTGGATGCGTAGCTGACTGCAGTTAAGATATGCTATCACTCAAATAATCCCCAATAGTATAGTAAGCTTTATGTAGCTATATCTATATAAAGCTAAGTAGTCTGTTTGTATGCACTAATGGACTGATTTAAAAAATTCTTTAAGTGTGAGATAGTCCATTTATCGATTAAGGACAAACTATATAACATCACGCTAAAATGCATAGGAGAGGAGCAGCAATGAAAAATATTACGAAATCGGTAAAATTTAAAGCTTTCCTTGCGTGCGTTCAGTAAATGGTAAAATTTATTCAATAATCTTTTATAACTAACTTACGATGACAACTTTTATGTTCCAAATTTCAATTCAGTAACATATTTGTGAAACACAAAATTTTTTTCAAATAAACTTGTAAAGTGCTTTTGAATCGTCAACTCTACTGCTGGTTCGGAAAGCTATTCCTACATACTCTTATTCCACATATTCTTATCATATAAGTAATCCTCAATAGTAGGTTTTCTGTATGAAATCTAGTAACAATTAGTGCAGCTTACAATTCAGAGGTAGGTATAAAAAGTTGTGTAATTTGTCAGAGTTAATCTAGGGGTCTATAAATAGAACTTTTTGGATTAATAAGATTATTATAAAAATGGCCATATCAGGCTTCAGTATTCAAATAGTAACCAGTAAAGAACTTGGAAACACATCAAGTGATTCTATAGTAATGTTACTGCTATAGACATGCTCTGTGTATTATTGTATTATTGATCTAAACTAAGTAACAACTAAATCTATAAACTAAATATAAGGTTCAGAAACTTACAACAGCGATGTAAAGTGAACAGCACAATGAGCACAGGTGTGGAGACTGATTCTGGATCCCCCCACTTTTGCAGTAACCACACAGCATGCAGCACCACACTGGCGCTCACATACGCTACAATAATCAAACCTGCTGCACGGAACTTGCGAATTAACACTTCTACAAGGCCTGCCTGGAAATAATATTAAACTCAAGTGAAATCTTAATAAACCACTTCAAACTCAACCACGCAGAACATTTTCTTCTGTAAAACTTATTTATCAGGCTAAAATATAAAATAGTAAAATTTCTGTTGTACCTTCAGAAACAGGTAATTTTTTTGTACATAATTAAGGGTATTTGAACATTTAAGTTGACATGAAGTTAGACAGATACAGCTTGTTATGGCAAGTACGGACAGAAAGACTGAATATAACAATATAAAGATCTCAAAAGTAATAATAAAATTATTTTGCTATAATCCGCGATGAAAAATCATAATTTTAATATAAGAGAATAATAATTTTAATATAAGAAAAATAATTTTATTATTACTTTTGTATTATGGATCTAACGCATACGCAAAGTAACGCCTAATTCTATAAATTATATAAAGATCTCAATCTAAAATCCTATTTCCTGGTCCCCTTTTGGTGGAGTGAGTTTTTATATTTATTATATATATTTATTACATATATTTTTTTGAAGGATATAACTTTAGGATTGCCTCAATAGAGTATTTAAAAAATCAGACATTTACTGGAATGTTGAGGGTAGCCTTAGAAATTTGTGCTAGAAAACTTTACCACTATTGTATTTTTTATTGGTTCACAGTGTGAGGTAACAAATGTTGCAAACCAATAATGATAATATGCCGCTACTGTAATTTCACTATAACATTGATCATCTATAGATCTCCCTTCAACCTACAAAAATATTGTGAAAAGGATTGGATCCCAGACTTTGGAACATTACACTTTGTAGATTACACTTTTCCCAGAAAGTTCCAAGATATAAGCAGGGTTCACATTTTTCCTTCACTGAATATGATAAAATAATGATTATTTGAAAATAAATTATATTAACTTAACACCTAAGTGTTATATAAAACTTAGGTACTGTTATTGATTAAAGATTAAGTAAGTAAGTACCTATACTATACCATACCTGATAAGTATCAACTGGTTGGTACATTATAGCTATTACAAGTTATATTCTAATTAACTTGTTAATTTAGATCTCCATTATTACTCCTAGAGACCAGTAACAGAAGGTAAATCATCTAGACTCTAGACTCCTAAATCCTAATGGTAATATTGTAAACTCGAAAAGATTTTTCTGAATATAGCAAGCATATAAAGGAAGAAAGACGAAACAGTTTGTAAATGAAATTTAACAACTAAAGCCACTTACTTGAAATAAATACGTTGAAAAAAATGTCATCAGCATTGTTGTGACAGAAAGAATGAGGAATAAGTCCTGAAATCTAAATAAATAAGTAGGCATAAATAAAACGGAATTATATTTAGTGAACTTTTTAAAATTTTCCACTTACATAAATAAAACCAATAAACTATCGCGACTTCTTGGAAATAAACTAACGCAATTGAATATAAGATCACAAAACATAAATGTTAATTGGGTAGTTAAACAAACAGTATATCTTGGCATTGATAGTTTCATTTTGTTAAAGAATAGAAAATGAAACTTGCAAGATATTTTAAAAACTCATTGAAAAATGAAAATATTTGTTTTCCGGCAATGACGTCATCTGCGCATATCGTACGTCATAAGAAAAACCAGAAGCTTTTTCAATACAGTATCTGTAGAATCTAGTTTTTTTCCTCTGCCATTTCAAACTTGAATCACTATCATATTCTCAAATATATATATTTTATTATCAATAATATATAAACCACATAAAATTTAAAATAAAAAATAACTACATAACATTTTATATACTTAAAAATTTTACATTGTCTATGTCGAAATGTCAATAATACCAATATTCAAAATGCAAAAGGAAAATAACCTATAAAGCTTTAGGGATTTTTAATTTCTTATTACTTTTAGTATATTGTGAATTTAAAAGTTAACGTTATGCCATGAAAAGACATTATACATATTATAACTAAATGCGGCATTTCCAAATGTTAACTATTATTATAGTTTGACATTTGTTTTCGCGGTAATATTAGGACTTTCTTTATCTTTGGCAAAAACTATGGAGATATGTTGACGTCTACATTGTAGAATATCTAAAATAATAATGAGACATTTCAGAGTAGCAAAATTAATGTGCAACTAGCTTGGTAAGTATCTCGGTAAATTTAAATCTGCAGAAACAAATAATAATTGATTAAGAAGAAAAGAACTTCCGTTAAAACAGGAAAAGGAAGTGTGATATCGGATAATGGAAGTTCATTGTAATAACACTTTGATTTCAACATCCTTATCCTGTTTCTGCCAGTTTTAATTACAAGTTACAAAGTTAGAAAAAAGTTCTACGGTAGAGCGAAATGGAAGTTATAATGTTATCAAAGACTCCACAATCGATGAAAATGAGAACTGATATGCGTCATAACGTAACACGTTCGGGTCATGCAAAACATATGAATAATAACTAAACATGTATAGTTATAATTTGGGTATGCTTTTTGAATATTATTTGTCGTTTGAAAACATTGAAAATCTATTCAAATAAAATTTTATAAGCTTATTATTTAAATTACAAGTTGCAAGTTATTATTATTGAATTATGGTTGTTTAATATTAGAACACTTATGTTAAAGGTACATCAATATGAGTACAGAGTTGTGTGGAGAAAATGTTGTCGTGCACTTAGCACCGCAAGTTCTTCCCGTAAGTAGATATGGAAAGATTCTAATATTAAGGTTAGTGCTATTTAATGTTTTAAACTAAATAAGTAACACTATTTATTTGTTTATAAAAAACATTGCAAAATCAAAAGCATAATAATAAATCTTTATAAAAGAGAATAAATAAAATAAATTTAATTGAAAGCTTTCTAATAAATAAAAAGGTTATAAAAATACTAATAAAAACACTTCATTATTACATTATAGTATTAAGTTGTCGAGGTTCAAGTTTTTAAAAGTTTTTTTTAGTAAAATAGTTATCATTTACTTAAAATTGCAGCTAAGCCTGATAAGTCTGATTTCATTTATAATGGTAGGTTATATGTACACCAGGAATTCTGCAGTTTTTCTACTGAAAGTGTGGAATAAATTGAATCAAAATCTTATATACTACGGTCATGTCTAATATCCTGAGTAAACACCTGACAGTTTTCAATAAAACCTTATGTATGTTAATTGACATCTATGATTTATGTTGTGGCCTGAAAGTGGGAATTTTTTAATTGGTGTTTACATAATTTTAGTGTCTTGGGTGTTTTATATAATTAGGATTCACTGGGATTCAACGTAACTGTTTTGGTTGCAAGTAACAAATGCATTTGACAAGATTTGTATAAAATCAGTGGGACAGAACAGATGTTTAATTTATTTTCAAAATATTTTAAACATGTTTATGAACAAAGTTAACAAACCTTATGTCATTCAGTATCATTGTAGGCTGATTCTAAACCAACAATATTAAATAACAGAAGGTTTTTGCAGGGTACACACATCACTGTATGTGGTGGTTGTAAACATAATTCAACTTTACAATAAACCAAGATAACAAAAGCATTTGTCTATGAAATAAAAGTTTGACAGAATTATTTGATGTGTGTTTAGTAGTTTATTTAGTTTATAATCAGACCTCTGTAATTTTCATCATCCTCATTATCCTCCTGCCCTTATGTGTGGTCCGCACAACATGTTATAAACATGCTGTCATATGATTTGGGCTGCGTTTTTACGACCGGCCGCCTGCCTGACGTCAACTTACTTTAGTCGTGTTTTACGACACCTCGGTAAGAAATGAGGTTGGTCAATTCTACTCAGCCAGATACCACAAGGCGGGTCGACTTACCTTAGTCGCCTTGTACGACACCTCGGTAAGAATAGAGGTTCTATACTATTCTATTCAGCCGGATACCACGCGGCGTCAGACCTCTATATGTGAATGTTGTTCGCAGTCGGAGGCCGCGCCGGGCGGAGAGTCGCAGCGCGCGGGCGGCGTGGAGCTGGGCCGGCGGCTGCTGCTGGCGGCGCGCGCGGGCGACACGCCGGCCGTGCTGGAGCTGATGGCCAAGGGCGCGCCCTTCACCACCGACTGGGTGAGTGACCTGAACTTGTCTTATTGTCGTCAAGTACCAGGGGATCATGGATCTACATGGACCCTTCTATTTCTCGATTATTCCAGAGTCCTTACTGTAGCGGTAAGTTTTACTATTACTAGTGGTATTTGTGATCGTTTGCTCTAAAATATTCTCGGCTAGATGTGATGTCTTCACAGCAAACGTTCTTATTCCGTTTAAATCTAGTGGCTTGCTGTACTTGGTAAGGATTTATCGGTTGTTATTTTAACACCTTAAAACCCAAATACCTTTTCTCCGCATCTACACAACACACCATCTTGTTATTTCTGGTTCGATCATGTAGACATAAACCAAGTGTAACTCACTCCATTGCGAGTAGACTGAGCTGTAGACTTATATACTTTCTTATATATAAATGGTGGTTGTACACTCTCTGTGAGACACTAAGGGTTGAGTTCGAGAGTGTACACGGTAGCTATCGCCTCGCCTCGGTATGTCTGGGGGTGTCGCGCCCCCTGGCCGAGCTCACACGTGTACCGTCCCTCCCCCCTATAGCTGGGCACGTCCCCGCTGCACCTGGCGGCGGCCAACAACCACGTGGCGACGTGCGCGGTGCTGCTGCGCGCGGGCGTCAGCCGCGACTCGCGCACCAAGGTGGAGCGCACGCCGCTGCACCTGGCGGCGCACGCGGGCCACGCGGCCGTGGTGGCGCTACTGCTGCGGCACGGCGCCGCGGTGGACTGCCGCGACATGCTGCTCATGACGCCGCTGCACTGGGCGGCGGCGCGCGGCCGGCTGGAGGCGGCGCAAGAGCTGCTGCGGCACGGCGCCAGTCCGCGCGCGCGCTGCAAGTTCCGCAAGACGCCGCGCTGCCTGGCGCTGCGCGCGCGCCGCCCCGACCTGGCCGCGCTGCTGGCCGCCGCCGAGAGCGCGCCCGACCGCCCCGCCCGCCCCGCCGCCACCACGGGTACGCCTCCGCTACCTATGTATCATCGTGTCGCGTTGGGGACCTGAGGTGCTGAAGTGGCGACCTCGTCGAGCGCAGGTCTACCGACCCCTATCGAGGTGGGCCGACGACCTCAAAAAGGTCGCGCGTAGTCGCTGCATCCAAGCGGCACAAAATCGTGGATTGACGAGATCCCTTAAGGAGATCTGTGCTCAGCAGTGGACGTCCATCAGTTGAGAAAGAAGAAGATAAACTGATATGTTGCAAATATCCAAGGAACTGCAAAACTCTTAGTATATCTGTTAACCTGCTTATCTCTGGAGATAAATATGCAAGTTTCTTCAAGATATTTTATTTTACATATTTAAAAATTATCATGACACACTTTTTATAGAAAAGTTATGGCAAATGACGTGCCAAGTAAGAGTCGCGATCACGGCTCTACTAGTATATTTTGTGTACAATTCTAAATAGTCACACCATAAATGTTTTAATATGAAGTAGGTCTATAAAATAACGTCTGAACCTGACGCTCCGAAAGTAATTTTCGTAGCGTAATTCGCTTAATTATAAACGAAAATAGGTAACGCCATCTTTTGAATGTCACTTTAAATTCATGAAAAAACCTTAAACCGATAGATGGCGACAACTGTTCGCCATTTGTATGAGGTTTATATATATTTAGTTAACCACTATATTTTTAACATTCCAGAACTGATAGAAGAAACGCCGAAAGCACAAACAGAACTAAAAAATGTTTTGAGTGAGTCTTTAAATATTATAATGTATTAATTTCCCCTTCCAACCTATGCTATATTTGACCGGTTGACTTATTTCAGGATTACATGAAATAAAACCGCATACAAAACTGAAGGTACAACCAGAGAAGAAGATAATCATAGAGTCCAAAACAGAGGTAATATATTAACTTCACATTACACACAGATATTTTGTACTCATTCATAACAACTTGAAGATAGAAAAATTTGAATAATAAATTCCGCTTAGTATTAAAATGGCATAATTAAAAAATGTTTACCAATTGCCATAGAGCATAGCGTGACACCTACCAAAACTCGTAAGTGTTTAAGAGAACCATAATTTTTAAAAGAAAGAAAACTAGTTTTTAATAGATTGTAGAATGATATTATAGACGACATTGAAAAAGTAAACCATGTATCTTGTAAGGAGTAGATTTGTTTTCTACTCCAAACATAAAATACTAAGAATACTATTGCTGTCTATACTTTGATTACTAATGCTATGCTACTATAAACTATACTAATGCTATGTTACTATAAACTATACTAATGCTATGCTACTATAAATAAACTATACTAATGCTATGTTACTATAAACTAATGCTGCGTGAGTTGTTCGCGGTGCTTGTAGTGAAATGCAAACTGGATGCGGCGGCGCCGCGCGTCCGTATTTATGGTGATATGTGTAAGGTGCTAATGCACCGAACATATCTAACTCAATTAAGCTTAATGTTCGATATTTCAAACATAAATACGATGATAGTAGAAAAAAACTATTCTTCTAATATCCAGTATTTGAATGATTGCAGGTTTTAATACAATTTAGCTACATTAGCAGCGGCAAGTTGTTGCCTCTCTAGCGGTTGTCAAAACAGTAGTGTTCAAGTCCATAGACTATTGTCACATAATTAGGCGCCGTCCGCACTAGGCGCGAACACTTAATATTGAATGGTAGGGTCAGTATAATAGTAACCGTGTGTCCCGCCAGCCCGTCCCGGCCGGCGCCGGCGTCAGGCGCAGCGCCGCGCCCGGAGCAGCCGGGGCGGGCAGCGCGGAGGGCGGCGCGGGTAGCGCGGCGGCCCTGCTGCGCGCGCACGGCATCACGCTGCTGCCCGCGGACCGCGGCTGCACCGTGCTGAGCGCGCTGCGCAGCGGCCGCACCGTGGTGCTGTCCGGTACGTGTGGAAACTTTGGTATGTTGCCGCGGAAGCGTTTTGATCCGGCTCGAAGGACCAAAATTTAAGGAAAAGAACACAGCGCAATCTAGTTTGGTTTGCGGTACTAACATATAATATTGTAAATGCAGGGTAACATTGTATTTATAGTAACAGTTATAATTATAATCATTTGCTTTAATTTTCAAATATCATCATTACTCAGTCAGTTTATGAACATTTATGGAAAAAAATATATTCTTGTCATAGTTTATGATAAATGATTTAATAACTAAATAATTATATAATTAATGAACTCTTAATTTTACTTTGTGTTTGAGCGTCTGTGTCACTGGTCACCAATTATACTGCGTCCATCATATTATCAGTCTTTTGACAGCTCACGCTCATTAAGTTTTGTATTGCTTACGTACAAATATCATACAAATAATATTTGTACTTTATGGATGGGTACCGCCCACTTAGTGATGTCATACATAATGGTTACTACGATTATGCCACAGATTAAAAATAATCGGTAGAAATCGATGTTACGAGTATTAAAAGACATTTAATAACATTATATAAAGTTTTACTTTCTTCTTAGTTAATACATGAATACAAATAAAACAATCAGGATATTTTAATTTATTTTATTAGCACGAGTCGTCGGAATGATAATCAACACTAGACTCCTCCGATGAGGAGTCTTCAGTAGCAGTTATTATTAGCTCTTGTGTAGATAATATATTATCAAACGCAATATCACGTTCCCAATCAGAGAATATTACTCTTTTAGTTCTTTCCACCACACTTGCCCAGTTCTCGGCCGTTACGTGGGTGCAAGCATTTTTTAGCAATTGCAACATTTTATTCGCTGTGAATGGGGGGCTTGTATTGCATCTCGCAGCATGCCCTTTTACTTGTGCCCATATAAGTTCTATTGCGTTGTACTGGCAGTGGTATGGAGGAATCCGAAGAACAGTATGGCCATATTCTGCTGCCATTTCATTGATTACATAGCGTTTTGCTCTCTTTTTGGTTTTTAATATTTTTATTAATTCAACTTTTAACATTGAATAATTTATAGAATTAGGCGTTACTTTGCGGAGATCCATAATACAAAAGTAATAATAAAATTATTTTGCTATAATCCGCGATGAAATCCTTTTCATCGCGGATTATAGCAAAATAATTTTATTATTACTTTTGTTTTAACATTGAGTCGTCCACATTTTCTCCATTGTCCCGAAGCCAATTAATTATTTCATGCTTTTTATTAGCCTGTGTTGGCATTTTGTCAATTTGACGGGAGTGGTAGGGCGCATTATCAATAAAAATTATTGATGGTTCTTCCAATGAAATGAGCATTTTTTTGAACCACTCTTCATACACATTTGCATTCATCTCTTCGTGGTAGTCATTTGATTTCTTCGATTTAAATGCCAACAGTGCGTCTTGTACAAATCCTTTTGCTGTACCTGCATGGCAAATGATTAGGCGCTCACCTTTTCCCATTGGTACTGAGGAAGTGGAATCAGCAGTATCATCAGTCCAGAAACGAGATAGTGTGTGGTTAGCGTTGAGCCATGTTTCATCCGTGAAAACAATATTTGCCCAATCTTGTATTTTCTTTGCCTCTCTTAAAAAATCACAACGTGCTATAGCTATATCTGTGCGTTCCATTAATAATTTTCTTTTATTTAACTTTTTATATGAAAAGCCAATTGTGTTCAAAACTTTGACCAAAGAAGATTTTTCACCATGAAATAGACCACTTCTTTTCAAAGAAACAATAAGTTTTCTCAAAGTTGGAATTTCTTTTCTCAAGTAGTAATCATATACATGACGACGAATAGCGTCAGCGTCAAAGTCATCAACAGCTGTCACCTTATGAGCCCGGCGCTTTCTTTTTGGTGTAGATGGTTTGTTTTGCTCCAAGCCGCTCCTGCCGTAGGCATCAGTAGTGATTTTAGTCACAGTTGATAGACTGATCCCCAACGCGGCTGCAACACGGTTTCGGACTTGCGTAATAGGTATAAGAGGTCCGCCATTTTGATTTTCTTGCTCAAAATACTCATGAAGTTTTAACACTAACTGTCTCGATTGTGCTTTCAAAACACGTCCTTTCGGCATTTTCACGATCAATTAATATAAGTTTCACAAAAGTTTTTCCGAGGAATAAAGCTACTTAACTCAAGGTGTAACAGATGCGAGAGAACACTCAGCGAACGTAAATGCGTGTGACTATCACGGGCGTTTCGTTGAGAGTGACAGATCACGTCAAAATGGCGGCCGAGCGGAAGGTCTGTTGATGTTGCCAGTTGATGTATAATATATTTTTTATGATTATAATAAATACACACGGATTAACATTTATTTTCAAAAAACTAAGGCAATATTAAATCAAAATGTTGATTTCTATATCTGTTATTAGTTTACGTAGGTTATCATTAATCGAATTACTTAGGTACGTAATTCGATTAATGATAGTAGGTACTATAATCGGAATGGTATCGCATACGAGAATCTTTAGGACATCACTAAATATGTAAATCATCAATCTGTCAAAAGATGGTTAATATAATGGACAGTGTATACCAACCAATCAATCAATCGTCCAGTCAACAAATCACGCGCCAGAACGCCACTCAACGGCTTTATCCATACCATCACCAAAAAGAAACAACATTCACTTCCATCCAAGCAACTTTGCAAACTATTGTAATACTTTGTTAAAAAATTTGCATGTCATACTTTACACATGTTCTATATTAACTACTGGTCTAACATGTAGTCCATGTTTTAAGCAAATAAATGATTTGATTTTGATTTGTCTACAGACGCTGGCAAACTAATGTTGAAAGAGAGCGGCACCGGCTCGAGTGAAGCACAAATTATAACCAACAGTTCGAACACAACGACCAGCACGGTGACCAGTGCTAACATGGTGCAAGTGAGCGCCGCCACTGGCTCCAGTGCGGACTCCAGCTTGGACAATGTGACGTTTAGTGCTAACAGTGTGAATATAGTGCAGAACAGTAGGGGGGCGCGCGGGCGGCCCGCCAGGGGCAGGGGGGTGAAGGTGGTCACCTTGAACAAAAACCAGCCTATGAAGAGAGTTATCCATCCCAATGATCTACAGGTATTATAAATGTTATTTTATCATAGTTTAACTACATGTTTATGATACAAACTGCAATTTTTATCTATAATTTCAATTTGGCATATATTACTGTTTGGCACTTACAACACCTCAGTTTGGAGTGCCTTGGGAGTTTGTGGAGTGCTCCAGGAAAATTATCTAATTTATTAGTAGACCTATAGTATTACTATATGTGTTCCATATGATGTATTCCATAATAAACATATCCTCAATGCAGAAGCATGAGCATATTTTCCATGGCAGTCTGAGAAAATGATACTGTAAAATATACTCTATATATATAAAATTATGATATATAACTATATAAATTATACTCATCGTGAGATTGACATTGACTCGTGGAAAAAGGTAAAGTACCTTATTTTTAGATTGACTTTTTGGTCTGATTTAATATAGATTTTTTTCTCTGAGGTGGTTCAGGAAGTGTCATGTCATCAGTTATGATGTTATCATCTAACATCACAAGGGATTTATGTAATTTAAGCTTATTATGCTCTAGCAAGTTGGCATTAAAGCATCTTCGTATCTATTTATGGTTTATTGCAACTGACATGTATTTAAAGTACAGACGTAAACGATAGGCTAACTATAAGGAAAAGGATGATTCACTTTTGCAAGCTAACTTTTAACTCGACGCCATCTATCGGAAACGGTAAACAGTCCTGCGTATATCGTACAGAGGTCTGACGTCACTGTGCCCATCCCCAGCAAGTGAAGGTGGTCCGCATGCCGTCGGGCAGCAAGCCGCCGTCGCCGGCGCGGCTGCGGCCCGCGCTCAAGATAGTGCTGGACAAGGCGCACCTGCACCGCCTGCTGGCCGCCGCGCGCCCCGCCCCGGCCGCCGCCCAGCCCTCCGCCCAGCCCTCCGCCCAGCCCGTCTCCATATTATCAACGGTGGACTTTTGCCATTTAACTTAACAGTTCATTTTCACTGCTCGATAACTTAGTAGTTATACTGCATACGGAGACTACCTGATTACAGAATAACGACTAGAAAATGCGCTATGCGACATTGCAGTTGATATACCATATGCGGGTATTTCCCGCACACGGCCCAGCATGAAATTCATTGGTCGATGTAAAGCAAACGGGGGTGCGGGGATTCAGTTTGCGAATGGTGTTAATTACTTCAAAAACAGATAACATTACTCCACATAAAATGAATTTTCGATCCATGACTATTTAGCACCACTCTAAAAATACTGCATAGATACGCGTGAAGAAAATTAAAAATCCAGCATGCGGCCCTCATCAACTAATAAAAACGTTTACATGCGGGTCCCATGGTATGCTTAAACTGAAATCTTCCGTATGTCGTATTCGGGCTTCATCGACTAATAAAAATGAATTGCGGTCTTTGCGGCATGCGTGAACAAAAATCTCTCGCACATCGAATTCGGGCTCTAACGACCAATGAAAATGAGCCTTAAGGTTAATTGTTTTTGTATAAATTTGTTTTAATAAAAATGTATCGTATCGCAGCCGAGCTCGACGAGCTACAGTATAAGCGAGTCGGTGCCGGAGTCCCCGGAGCCGCAGCCGGAGCCGGCGGGCGACGACAGCTCGCTGCGGGCGCAGCTGGCGGACGCGCGCGCCGCGCTCGCCTCGCTGGGCGCCGAGCTGCGGGCGTGCCGCGCGCGCCTGGCGCACTACGAGGGCACGCACTGACGGCACGCGCGCACGCACCGCACCAATTACATAGATTGTGTGTTAAAGAACACTGTGCCAGAGACAATTAACGAATTTAGAACGACAGCGAGTCATGACGTCACGAACTTTTAACGCCACGTGAACTCATAGAGTTATACTAGAGTAGGGGAGCCATAGATAGACCTGTAAGTGACAATGACACAATAAATAATGGTGCACCTTTAACTTTGTGTAATCACACATAAAAAAGAGAGACAGATAGATCCTCCTCATTACTTTTTGAATTTAGAACAATGGCGTACACGCGATAACTTTGCATGATACACTAACTATATAGAATAACGCACCCAGCACCTGGCCAAATTTTACTATTTACTCACTCAGAAAAATAATTTTTTATTTAAAGAAAATTATTTTCGAAATTAGAACGACTGGAGACAATAACAACATATAGAGTGTGCACATTGAGGCAACAGAAATTGGAAGTATTCTTAATTTGGTCCGACATGACACAGACATCACACAACTTTTAAAATATAGTCTGTTGTTCAAGAATTAAACCATATTAATTTTCATTCCTAAGTATTAAACCATATTAATTTTCATTCCTAAGTATTAAAGCTGTATTGTAGTATTAATGTAACTTGTAAAGCTGTATTGTAGTAACTTTGCTGATGTTTTTTCTTTTCTTTATTATTTACTGAATAATATACTAAATTTTAAAGCATTAAATATGTAAAGTGAAGGTATAAAATGTTTTTAACACTAATCTATGAAGGTTCGTAGCTGTTACATGACGTTTGGTCAGAAATTAATACTGTGATCTTAGTTTACATTGAAATCATAATATACATTGTTTCCACATATACCACACCAATGGAAAAGTAGTAACCTAATCTAATAATTAAATATTAGGGTTTTTGTAATTTTGTAGAAAATTAATAGATACTAAGGCTTTTCTAATTTTGTATTATAATATAAATTTTTATATGCATTTATTTTATTATTTATGCATGTAAGTGTCAGTACATAGATTTTTTATTAAGGATTACTTAGAAAAATGTCATTTTTGTTCTGTGAGTATGATATACTGGTAATTTATTTGAATACATTGTTGATTGTATTCATTACCTATTAAATCACTAGTGTTTTATTTATAACCGGTAAAATCTCATAGATATTCTGAGACCTAGACAAAAAACCTACTTTTCTTGTTTAAGGTAATGCATCAGTGATGTAAAATCAGCAACAGAGATGTGTAAATAGTTCTTATGCAAAAGTAATATGCAAACATATTCACAAAGATGAGAATTTGTAACTGTTATGAATGGTTACAATGGATAAGTATTTTTAATTGATATTCTATTTTAGGGGTAAATGAAGCAACAGACCAAAAAAAATTCCATAATTGATGCCTATACATATTTTCTCTAAATTACTGAACTGATTTTTGTATGTGTATTTACTAAAAGACGTGCAATTTTCGACGAAGGATTAGGTCATTACCCTGAAGTCTGATCAAAATCGGTATGGTTGACTGATTTTGATGAGACTTTCACTGAAAGATATAGGGGGATGTGGAGAAACATACAGGCTAATACTTTGTTTTATTTTTATCTAGGCTATTATTTTTTATCCTAGAATTTTTACGGGATCGGAATTTACGCGGGAAAATGTGACTTATTTCTACATGGGCACAACTAGTGTAGCTATAGACAATATATATATATATTTTTTTTTTAAATCTTTAATATCTCCGAAAATGTTCACTTAAAGTACATGCTGTAAACGGCCATATTGATCTATATTAAATCAACTATTTATTTAACGTACTTAATTGGATAAGGATTAATGCTGTATTGTTTAAAAATTGCTTCAAAAATATGGCATTATTTTTCGTAAAAAGTAAATGACAAAAAATGCTATAGTGGGTTATGCATAAGAGATAGACATATACCATCGCGGACTTTTCTGTAGACCTTTTCAAGATGTACAAATACTTCGTACATTATTTTGATAAATCTCGTAGGGTTTATCCTGCGTTTGCAATGTAAGCGGAAAAAAATTTAATTATTTACAGAAACCTCAAAAATTACAGTGTTTCTCTACTCCGTATTGAATGTTATTATACGTACAAACCTTCCTCTAGAATCACTATCTATTAAAAAAAACTGCATCAAAATCTGTTGCGTAGTTTTAAAGTTTTATGCGTACATAGGGATATAGGGACTTAGTTTCATAATATGTAGTGATATTATAGAATGAATTTAATAGTGGAAGTTTGGATGTAGTAAAATAACTGTTCTAAAATGTGTCTTATTTATATTAAGAGCTTCTCACATAAGTTCAAATTCAAATTCAAAATATTCTTTATTCAAATAAACTTTTAAACAAGTGCTTTTGAATCGTCAACCCTACTGCTGGTTCGGAAAGCTGTTCCTACCGAGAAGAGCCAGCAAGAAACTCGGCGGTTGCTCTTTTTTAAAAAATACAATTCTTAATGCTAGTTACATTTAATGTTTCTATCTTGTACAGGGTCGAACAATATTTATATCCACGCATTTTTATCGTCTAAATAATCTTCAACAGTATAGTAGGCTTTCTGTATCAGCCTCTCCTTAATAGTGTTTTTAAACTGCTGTAATGACAAAGTTAAAATTGATTGTGGAATTTTATTATAGAATCTTATACCCAAACCCACAAACGATTTACGTACTTTTTCAAGGCGCAAAGCAGGGGCCGCAAGCTTATGTCGGTTCCTACTTTGTCTATTATATAAGGACAGACTTGTTAAATAATTATGTAATACCTGGAAATATTAGTAGAATTAAATATAACATTTAAAACTTCATTGATCAGTACAAATATTTATTATATAACTTACATTATGTTTATGGAAAACATTTACAGCAACCTGCACATTTCGAAAGCAGCATAATTTAGATGAAAAATTTCTCTCTTCTCATGAAAAAAATATTTAAATCACCTTAAAGTTTTAAACTCACAGATTTGAACACAATGTAACTAGTACCGAAGTACATTATTATAGTACATAATATTTTGCTGTAATCCCTTCTTTTCTAAAAAAACAGGTAAATAGTAAAATAATGCTATTTACTTTAATATTTTACTTTTGTACTATGGAATTGCACAAAGTAATGCCTACATCTAATAAATATAAAACTTACTGCTAATAATATTCAGAATTCACTTATCCACTACAGATTCACGTTTGTAAGGTTCACCGTTCATCACATCACTAGTAAAGTCCAGTCTTTAAATGTGTGCTGAAGGTGAGTCCAGTGTTTTCATATATCACAAGTATCCTAAAGATATGAATCCAGTGTATCCATGTATCACTTGTTTGTTAAAACAGTCCAGTGTATCCATGTATGCTAAAGCTGAGTCCAGTGTATCCATATACCACATGTTTGCTAAAGCTGAGTCCAGTTTATCCATGTACCACATGTATGCAGAAGCTGAGTCCAGTGTATCCATGTATCACAAGTATCCTAAAGGTATGTATCACAGCGGGCAGTCGGCGGGCCGCGTCCCGGCGCCCGGCTCCCGGCGCTGCGCCCGCGCCTGCAGCACGTCCCGGAACTGCGCCAGGATGGCGTTCTCCCGCTTGGCGCGCTCCTCCTTGCTGAAGGCGGCCAGCGCGCGCTTCTCGTCCGCCGAGTAGATCTGGTTCTCCTTGCGGATGCGCACGGCCTCCATGCGCCGGTGGCGGCTGCCGCTCATCACGTAGCCCACGGCCTCGTAGGAGGCGATCTCGTCGGAGGTGAGGCCGATCTCCCCGCGCCGGGGGATGCGCTTGCCCTCGGCCACGAAGGCGGCCATGGCGGCGCCCTCGCCCGGCAGCAGCGCGCGCCCGAAGTCCCGCGGGGCCAGCGCGCCCGAGCCGCGCGGGGCGGGGCCCGGCGCCGCGCCCGCACCAGCAGCAGCGGCCTCCGCTAGAACAGCGACAGAGACAGACAATGTAGGAATAGACATAATCTTGCAAATCCTATTTTGAAACTAAAACAAACACTTAATAAACCTCTATGATAATGTTGCACAAACAATTTTTGCTATGCCATATCAAAAAACTATTAAATGAGGCTGCAACAGAAAACCTACTATGCTATTGACAATTACATAAATGAGTGTGCATGATATAGCTACTCTTCAACATTAAACAAGTATAGACATTTGATACATTGAATAAAAAACAACCAGCAAATTTGTTGTTGGCTCTTCTCAATAGGAACAGTTTTCCAAACCGGCAGTAGAATTGATGAGTCTAAAGCACTTGTACATGAGTGTACTTGAATAAAGATTATTTTAAATTTGTAAATAAACTGAGACACTGGTTCTTGACTAAACCTTTTTTAATCTACTTCTGTACTCTGTTAAAATATTCCCTATAGTACTCACTTCCCTTCTCCACCCAAACTTCCTCTTCACTACTTGAACTGCTCCCGCTGCTGGAACTCTTTGATTTCTTCTTGGCCTTCTTCCTTGCTTTCTTTATCTTCTTGAGCTTTCTCTTTAACTTCTTCAGTTTAACTTTAGTGTCATCCTTGTCTTTGGACTTTTTGCTTTTCTTCTTTTGCTTGCTAGCATTGGAGCTGTTCTCTGTAGTTTCTTCATCTGTACTGTAACAATTAGAAATTTAGTATATAGAAACTTATAACTAAATATTGAAAAATAATTGTTGATATAGGTAAAACGAAAATAATTAATGAAAAATATTAGTATTATTGTTACCATCTTTTTTGTATATAACAAGCACATTGGTGAAATTTAAATATCTAAATAAAATTTCCATTTTTTTAGAAACAGTATAGAGGGATGATGCATTCATCATTGTCATTACAATGAAGGGTATTTTAATATAAAAGTTAACATGAAAGTAGTACTGGGTATCAGTAGTTACTAATATATACCTCACACTGAGCAACATATATTGCCACCTTACATTCCACGATACACACTAACTACAAGCCAGCTAAGATACAGGTGTAAACTAACTCTGCTCTAGTCGGTGACTTTCCCCACACTGATATGACTCCAATCTCTCCTATCCTTTCCCTTTCCTCTCGTCTGGCATCCAAAAACTCTTCTTCTTGTGGCTTGTAGCGGCCCTTGGCAGCTGGACCACCTCCTAAACCTGAAAAATACATTTTGTACAGTGATAGTATAGATAATATAGTAAATCTCTTGCAACTGCCTGCATATAAAATAAATTAAAACTAAATATAATCAATAATTTATCTAGGATGATTAACCTGCTCTCCAAAAGCACAGAGTGTATGAACAATCAAATAATGACATAGAACCCACAGACATGGATAACAGCCTTATAATTTAATAAAAAGCAATCCACCATCAAATATATGACATGACAAAAACTTTCTCAACTCATTATCTGTAATACTGTAGAATTCCACATAGTTAAACCTACTACTACTATTAATTAAAATATGACTATTTGAATAGTATGAGAAAATAAACATCTTTTTGAAAAGCATGTATATTATTAGACTGTCTGTCACTTTCAATCAGATTGCAACCAGGGCACTATTATATCATTTTAGTTTTATTATTTCAGTCTAATATGGAATTCAACTACATCTATTTCAAAATATACTGTGGATCTTTATTGACCATATTCTGTTCAAACTAAGGTTTCATTTTAATGTAAGTAAACTATTAGAATAATGTTAAGATAATCATAAAGAAGCTTCACATTTATCTTGTTTATTTTAATTTAATAGATAATAAAAGGGTTCACATTGCAAGGCAAGTTTTTTAGTCTTTATGATCAATAGTAGTGTCGATGCATTCCTATAGTTCGTCAACATATCTTCTATGTGATTTATCTAACAATATATATTGCAATACCATTATTTGGTAATAAGTCTCCTAAAAGCAGAATACATACCTCCTCCTAAACCACCGCCATTATATTCTCTATAAGAACTGCGCTCTCTAACTCTATCATGATTTTGTGATCTCTCATGTTTACTGTCACCATCATTCCAGTGGCTACTTCTGCCTCTATCTACACGTCGGTCCGTGCTCTTCTCTCTGTGTCGCTCTCTGCTGCTGTCGCGTTGCCGATCCCTGCTCTTGCCCCTGTGCCGCTCTCTGCTACGTTCACGCTTTTCTCGGTCGTCACTTCTGTATCGGTCTCGACTTCGATGTCTATTGGGGCTACGATGTTTGCTTTTTTCCAGTTCGCCTGCCATTCTATTGTTAATATAGTACAGTTATTTATTTATACTACTCAATTCTTTCATTGATATTATTTGTTTTAGTTCCATGGGCTTGAGAAAATATTTACAGGAAATATTTTTGTATTTTACACAACAGTCAAAACTCAAATGATAATTTGACAATTAACCTCACAAATCACAATCGCAGACAAATCATTATAATAGCAAATAGCACGCCCTTCAGATGTCATCACAGAGATCACTATATAGTAGTGATGTCAAAACAATCGATTTTCAAAATAATCGATTATTTCTTCTAAATAATCAATTTTTAATAATCGATTGTTGATTCATCAAAAACATTTTAAAAAAAATTGATTTTAAGTATCTCCTATTTCTTTTTTTTTACTCTTTTTCTTGTATTTTAAGATTAGGTATGCATTTTTGGATGGAACCAATGTAGCCAATCCATTGCTCAAATTTCACAAACAGGGCATCTGATATTAGTTATTGGTAGTTATCCACTTTAATTAGCCTTTATTGTCAATCAATTATTAATATTAAAAAAGGAAAATGTCCAAATATTCAATTCAAGTTCAAATGTTCAAATAGTCTTAATTAAACTCGATAATTAAAAATCGATTTAATTTAAAGGGGAAAAAGTCGATTATTTATTAATCGATTTTTTGTACTCGAAGTCACATCCCTACTATATAGTGTATATATTGTCTATGTTTAGCATAGACTGATTTGTCTTTAGTGAAATTACATAGTGTGACCAGGATATGTTTTACCAGTGCTATCTATTGTCTGTTGTAATTACTAAATAACAGAGTTACCACTTTTTGTCGTACATATTAATTTGGCCGGAGTATTAGAAAAAATGGTAAATTGGATCAGACTTTGGAATGCGGCGATCATTATCACGTAGAAACTTTTTTTTTATTGTAGGAAATTTATTTTTAATTATATTACATAAAAATAATCTTTCATAAAATTTATAATTTTTATAAATTTAATTCTGTGTATTAACCCTTAATAGGGCAGAGGTGAAAATGACTGAATTTTTTTTTTTCATATCTTTAATTTTACTCTTATTAGGCGTCGTTTTAAGATATATTATAAAAAAATAAAAATATATAATCAGAAATACGCGAAAATCTGGTGGTAAACATTTTACCATTGCCTGTTTATGTTTTGGTCTTGGTGGTAATTATTTGACCTCAGCTTATTTATGTTAATGACGAATATGTACTAACGATACTACCGTACGAAACTTTTTCGTCTTCTAGATCAAAGTAAAAGCTTTTGAAGCGCGGAGTAGGACATAAAGCTCCGCTGCAGACATCGTACATAATTTTCGATCGTTTTTGAGTATTTTTCGAACTGCAAATGCGATTTTGCAATATAATAAGCAAGGTAATAACCTTCCCTAGGTCTTCTGGGTAATGCGGCAATGCGCAGTCCTCTTTTTGATTTCATTCGGTACTCCGAAATTTCTACCTTTTCTATTTCTAAAAATAATATGATTGATTCTTGTATGTCTGTGAATCCATTTATTAGACCACGGGTCAAGCGAAGTCTGAGATCTCGGCGAGTGTGAACCGTTTGCCTTTGAGTTTGTAAGTAGCCTAGATCCGCGTTGATTACCGCTGCATCAAACACTGCTGGGAATAGGCCTTCACTCTCCATTTTTGGAGAGAAGACCTACCACGCTGCTCCAATACGGATTAATAGGTTTCACATATCTCCAGAATTCTCTAGAGATATGTAGGTTTCCTCACGATGTTTTACTTTACCGTAAAGCGTGTGGTGAATTTCAATTATCAATTAGACACATCAATTTGAACAGAAAAACTCATTGGTACCTGTCCGGGTTTGAACCCGACCTCCTCGAAAAAGTCGCACGTGTCGCACGCACGCACTGGGCCATCTCAGCTTCTAGTACAGCGTATAGTATATAGTATATATAGACAATAGCAGTAGGGATTGTGATCGCCTTTCTGTGTGCATTTGACCGCACCGTATATACGGATTTTGGGTTGAGTGCTGTTGTCAAAACATTTACAAGTTCAAAGTCCTTCCACCGTATTGCAGAAACGGCTTTAGTTTTATATATGAACGCTGTGCAAATCGCTTTGCTTGATTTTTGGGCAGCAGTACGCATTGGCCCAAAAGTAGTTCACCTGAGACACTTTACCGTCGCCAGTTTCGATAGCGGAAAGATCATCTTCAAGAATACAAGCTATCAGATAGCGTACAACTATTAGATAGCGTATTTTTCTTAGACATGCTCCTAAAGTATTAAGTACATGAACGAGTAAAGGTAACTATATTACCCCTAAAGCAAACTATCTTGATGTAGCTGAGCAATGGTAACAGTTTTACCACCTAGTTTGCGATTTTTTTTTAATTAGTATGAGTTTCATTTCAAAAGTTATTTTACGAGTCATGCACGATCATAATAATCAATTATCCTACCAAATATCACAAAAGCATTTACCGGAATCTTAGTAGAACAAAATTTAATTTTTTTCGCAACGAACACTCCCGATTACGAAAAAAGGTCGTTATTTTTTTTTTAATGTCGGTAGTAAGTAAACTTTTACAAATAGCTTAATTGCCAGTACTAAAAAAAGTTTAAGGGGTCTTCATGCATTAGAAATATTTAGTGTTTTAAATAGTACATAGAACGGCTTATGGTCTATGGTAAAAAATTTTAGGTGGTAAGCAATTGACCCTTGCCCTATTAAGGGTTAAAATCCATTACTATAAAATTTAATTAAAGCAACTGAAATTTGCATACATATACGGGATGACATATATTTTCTTGAGGAGTTTGTGGCCATACAAAATGAAGGTTGTGTTAAAAATATTGATCTTATCTTCAAACACATTACTTAGACAATATAAATTTACTGATCTTATATTATATACTAGCGGCCTGCCCCTGCTTCGCACGGGTATAAAATATATATCCCATGAATTATAGCATAGCTTCTGAGGTAGAGCGCTGACTCTACCACAACAACTGGGTTGTGCAATAGTTTCAGAGAACACGTCGAATTCAAGAGAATGAATGCCGGGGACGGTGGGAAACGGCTTGCGGCATTCTGATACTAACATCGAGTTACTTTAGACATTCTTATTAATTTTAATTTTTATATTTTAATATATTTTAATTTTGTATTTTTTTATAATAATAAATCTTCTTAAGTATATTTTGGTTTTTTTTGGGTCCTTCGGCTGTGTCTTTCATAACTGGCGCAGTCGGAGCGGATACTTAAAAAAGTAAAATAGGGATAGATAGCTTAGATAGGGAACCAATAATTCCACGTCGCTACCCCGCGAGTATCCGAAGAACCTTGAAGACCAGCCCGGAGGAAATATCAAGACATCGATCCCGAGAGAAACCGAAATGATTTTTATGTAAGTACATAGAATATTCCTGTGTCCTTTTTTTCCCCATAACTTTAAAAAATTACCAAGATTTTTCATCCTAGAGAATCAAACCCAAGGGGGCCTGCATCGAGTAGGACCTCTCGTAGATTTATTTTAGATAATAATCGTGAATTGCAAGTAATTAAAGAGCATAGTATGGCGGTCCACGACCCTGACACTATTTATAAGGCTTTACGCCCGGTTCCCGAATTCGACGGGAATGCGAATGTGTTACCACGATTCATTACAATTTGCGATCAAATTGTAAATCATTATATAGGGACAGAACCTGGTTCCGAATTGCCAAATTTATGTTTAATAAATGGTATTTTAAATAAAATAACGGGACCGGCGGCGCGGTTTATAAACTCGAACGGGATACCCGAAAATTGGGTAGGTATTAGAACGGCCTTGATTAATAATTTTTCTGACCAGAGAAATGAAACCGCCCTTTACAATGATCTTGCTTTAGCTACACAGGGTAATAGTACACCGCAGGAGTATTATGAACGGTGCCAGTCATTGTTTAGTACTATAATGACGTACGTAATGTTGCATGAGTCGTTGGCAACAACAATAGATGCCAAACGAACTTTATATAAAAAATTGACGTTACAAGCCTATATTCGTGGTCTAAAAGAGCCCCTAGGTTCGCGTATACGCTGTATGCGCCCTGAAAGCATTGAAAAAGCATTGGAATTTGTGCAGGAAGAATTGAATGCTGCTTATATGCAAAGTAGAAATGAAATAATTAATGATAGGAAGCCTCATAACCTGGCTAAACCAGTTATAACAATGCCTGCAGTATTTCCATCAACAACACCGAAAACATTCAATTTTCCTCCACCAATGACCATGCCACCAATGCAAAGGCAACCCCCGAGTTCACATCCACAGCTGTACGGCTGGAAACCAAATTACCCAGGGAAACAACCAAATCAACACCAGTCTAATATACCTACTCGCACTCAGCAAATGTTTCGCGCTTTACCCCCTAACTATAATCCCGAAAGCAATGTTTTTAGATTACCGCCCCGAAACCAGGTAAATAATCAGTATCCACGACCCATGAGTGGAGTCGTTAATTATGTATCTAAGCCACTACCACCAACTAATTTTAATGCAAATAGATTTAATGCACCGCAAAACAATTTTTTCAAACCTCGTGAAATGAACCTTCATGAAATGAATTCACCTGAAAATTATTACCTCGACTGTCCGGACTATTACACCTACTGTGACCCTGAACCATACTACTATTATTCGACTGACACTGAATACCTGGACAACGACTACAACCCTGAACCTAACGAGGTACTACACTATGACGTAACACAGTTTAATTCATCCACAACTATGGATGACTCTCCGTCTTCAACGGATGAAACTCGTCAGGATTTTCAGAAACTCCCGAAATTAAAAAAGCCTAAATAGAAGTCAATATGCAGTCACAAAGGCAGCTTCCCTACTTGCAGATTACTAATCCACCCCTTAAACTACTAATTAACACCGGGGCTAATCAGTCATTTATTGATCCGGAAGCTGTAGCTAGATACTATTCTAATATATCACTAAATTACGATCCGTTTGAAGTTACAAATGTACATGCAACGACACGTAGCGATTACTCTATTATTATACCCTCTTTCCAAGAATTACAAGACTCTGACGATTTAAAATTTTTCGTGTATAAATTTCACGACTACTTTGACGGTTTAGTTGGACTCGACTTACTTGAGCAATGGGCTGCGAAGATAGACCTAAAGAATAGACTACTGATTACCGATAAGTCTACAAATCCTATTCATATGTATAACTCCCGAAACGTAAACTATTACGAGGGTATGATACCTGCAAACTCGACAAAATTAATCAATTTACCTATTAATACTCAAGATGGCGAAGTATTAGTCCCTGAGCAAATAATTTCAAATTGCATTATTTCCAACTGCCTAACATGTGTAAAAAATGGAAGAGGAATTTTGGAAGTTTTTAACCCATCTCAACATGACGTTATTTTCTCAATGGATAAAGTCATTTGTACAGAAATATATAACATAGAAAATTTTTGTAAACCTAAATTGCCATCCCGTGCACAGGAAGTTTTATCACGATTACGTACAAATCATTTAAACCCAGAAGAACGTGCTAATTTAGAAATTTTATGCGCGAAATACGCGGACGTATTTTATATTGAAGGGGAAGCATTAACGTTCACTAATAAGATAAAACACCGTATTAGGACGACTGATGAGATCCCAGTTCATTCAAAAAATTATAGATATCCCTTTGTTCATAGGGAAGAGGTTAGAGAGCAGATAAAAAAAATGTTAGACCAGGGAATAATACGACCTTCGGAGTCAGCTTGGAGCTCGCCCATTTGGGTGGTCCCTAAAAAGGCAGACGCGTCGGGAAAAACCAAGTGGCGTCTTGTTGTCGACTTTAGGAAACTTAACGAGAAAACCCTAGTTGATAAGTACCCCATACCAAACATTACAGATGTCCTAGACAAACTGGGCAATTGTCAATATTTTTCTACTTTAGATCTTGCTAGTGGATTTTACCAAGTAGAAATGCAACCCGAGGATATACCTAAAACTGCTTTTAATGTCGAACATGGACACTATGAGTATTTGCGCATGCCTATGGGTTTAAAAAATTCACCGTCCACCTTTCAGCGCGTTATGGACAACGTCCTTAAAGAGCTACAGAATACCGTCTGTCTCGTCTATTTAGACGATATAGTGGTATTCAGCACCTCTTTACAAGAGCACTTAGTTAACCTAGAAAAGGTGTTTAAAAAGTTGAGAGAATCTAACTTCAAGGTCCAGATGGACAAATCTGAATTCTTGAAGTTAGAAACAGCATATCTAGGACATATAATTTCTAAAGACGGAATAAAACCTAATCCTGAGAAAATAGCGGCAATAGAAAAATACCCCATCCCAAAAAATACTAAGGAAATAAAACAGTTCTTGGGCCTCCTAGGGTACTACAGAAAATTCATACCGGACTTCGCTCCTATCACCAAGCCCCTTACGCGATGTCTAAAAAAGGGAAGTAAAATCACAATGGAGTCGGAATACGTAAGCTGTTTTAAAAAATGTCAAAGTCTCTTGACTAATGACCCCATCTTACAGTATCCCGACTTCTCTAAAGATTTTTTATTAACAACGGATGCGTCAAACGTAGCGATTGGTGCAATTCTTTCCCAAGGGCCTGTAGGGTCCGATATGCCGGTATGTTACGCTTCCCGCACCCTTAACGACAGCGAACTAAACTACAGTACAATTGAAAAGGAATTACTAGCTATTGTTTGGGCCACTAAATATTTCCGACCATATCTATTTGGCCGGAAATTTAAAATTTTGACCGACCACAAACCTCTTCAGTGGGTGATGAGTATGATAGAACCAAACGCCCGTTTAACGCGGTGGAAACTTAAGCTTAGTGAGTATAATTTTACCGTATTGTATAAAAAAGGCAGTACTAATACTAATGCAGACGCTTTATCCCGAGTAGAAATTTATAACGAGGAGGTTAGCTCGATGGTAGCAAACCCATCGGAGGACCATATATCAGTAGGTTCCTCAACAGATACAGCGCATACTAGTAGGGAAAATCCAATATTAGAAATTCCGATTACCGATGTACCGCTTAACAAGTTTCGTAGGCAATTACATTTAATCGTAGTAGGTGACATCAAACGTAAGCCAAAAACTACAAAACCATTTGAAACTCATATTCGCATAGAAGCTCAAGTACGTCAGCCCTATATGGAAGAAAACGTAGTAGATATTATAAAAGAATTCGTAAATCCTAAAATTAAAACAGCTTTACTCATTGAACCAACCTTATGCATGTTTGATATTATTCCCATATTACAAGAGAAATTGAGAAGTTCATCCATGAACTTAGTGTTGGCGAAATCAGAGTTAGAAAATGTTAACGACTATCTGAAACAACAAGACATAATTCAAAAATATCACGAGGGGAAAACTAACCATCGCGGTATAAATGAATGCTACTTGTCTCTTTCCAAACGGTTTTATTGGCCCAAAATGAGAGACCACGTCACTAAATTCATAAATCAATGCATAGTTTGCGGCCAGGCCAAATATGATCGCAACCCAATCAAACAACAGTTTAGGATAGTTCCACCGGCAACCAAGCCATTTGAAATAGCTCATATCGACCTATTTACAGTCGAAAACGAGAAATATTTGACCATCGTAGATGTTTTTTCAAAATATGCTCAGGCATACCATATTCATGACGGAACGGCTATAAGTGTAGTGCAAGCCTTGTTACAGTTTTGCACACATCACGGCCTTCCCTTAACAATCGTTACGGACAACGGAACCGAATTTAATAATCAAATTTTTAAAGAATTTACGGATATGCATAAAATAAGCCATCATAGAACATTACCCCACTGCCCAAACGACAATGGTAACATAGAGAGACTCCATTTGACTCTACTCGAACATCTTCGTATCTTACGTTTAAAAAATACAACAGTTCCGTACATAGCTTTACAAAATGCCGACCCTATGATATAATTACGGGACATTTCGACCCCCGCGATCCATTAGATATAGACTTAACAAAGCACTTAATGCAACAATATATTCAAACTCATAGAGAACAAATGCGTACTGTCTACGAGACAATTAATGAATTTACTTTAAAAAACAGAACAGCCATCATGGAAAATCGGAATGAAAGCCGGGAACCTGAAGCTGTATACCTAATCAACAGGTATTTATTAGTAATCCATCTGCGAGCCGACAAAAGCTAGCGGCACGCTACGTGCAAGATCAGGTTTTAGCCGACTTGCCTATACATATCTATACATCTAAGAAAAAAGATCCAATAGCCAAGCATAGATTGAAAAGAGTCCCTAAAGATCCAACATTGTTGCAGGACTCTGCTATCAATATACAGCCTGATGATTCAGACGGCAGTAGCTCAGAACATTCAACTTGAGACTCTTGAAGATGGACCTGGACTGCTACCGTTTAGACTGGGACCGACGAGACTTATAACACATTATCATTCTTTTCTACAATATATTCGACTCGACGACATTGAAAATAAAATTTATTCACTACAGACACAATTACATGACTTTGCTGGACTGCTAGAAAATGACACTGCCTCTTTATATGAACTTCAAATTGATTATCTTAGTAATAAGTTAGACAAGGTGTTGACTCAGTTGAAGACCCTAGAGCCTAATCGCGTAAAGAGGGGTCTCATAGACGGATTGGGGTCCATAATCAAGGGAATTACAGGTAACCTAGACCACGCCGATGCGATTAAATACAATAATGCTATAACACATTTAGAGGACGCTCAAAATAAAATAATTAGCGAGTTCAATAGTCATATTAGTATCAGCAAAGAATTGATGGATTACCATAGTAATATCATAACACAATTAGTCGAAAATCAACGTAAAATTAACGCGACGTTATTGATGCTTTTAGATAATAAGATATATAAAGAGTCCAATTTAATTAAGTATGCCAAGTTTGCCCAGCTACTCTCTATAATAACAGAAAATATTAATGATGTATTAGAGGAACTGCTAAGAATTGAGAATTCGTTAGCTTTCATTAGAGCTTCTAGCACCCATCATTCTATGCTTAGTGTAGATGTAATTAAGGAAATGTTAGGAAAATTAAAGAAAATTTATAATGAAGGCCAAATTTTTGAAGTAGAGCTTAGACAATACTATGATATAATAAAAGCAGGTTATTTTTATAGTGATAGGCAAATAAATATAGTTTTTAAGATACCTATAATATCTTTAGATTTACTTGATTTATATAGATTAGCTGTATATCCCAATAAAAATAAGCAGGCCCTCTTCCCTCCTTTTCCCTACATTATCACCACCAGGAATAATTTCATGTACATAGAGGCAGAATGCCCGAAGTATAGTAATCGGTATCTCTGCGAGAAGAGGAACAATTTGTTTCGCTCTTGGCCGGATTGTGTTCAGACTCTCATCCATAATCAAACTTTGCAAGAAGCATGCCAGATGACAACTATAACTCTAAAACAGGAAGCTATGGAAGAATTAGATAAAAAACATTATATATTAGCGTTTCCACGACCCATGAAAGTGCACACCATATGCAGTCGAGATGATTTTTTGTTGTTAAACGGTAGTTATTTGGCTACTATTCCTGTGGATTGCAGTCTTCAGGCAGGAGACTTTTCAATACATAATACTGAAGACATAACAATTTGGCAACCTCTAAAATTAATTAACATCCAGAATAATCTACAGCAACAAGGAATCGATCACGTTAGCCTAAAATCCATCGATTTGAAGAATCTACAATCTATACAGAGTAAAGTTATGTTGCAACCCACATTGCACATTAACAAGGAAACATCGATGATATATCATACTACCATTCCTTTTTACATAATATTCAGTACACTTGCACTTACTATTATTGGCCTTTTCTATCGACACAAGAAGGCAAAGAACAATAAAGAAAAACCTCTGCATATCGAAAATGGCACACCGGAGCCATTAGAAGACCAGCGCGAGCAGTTTCCAGCAACATTTTACCACGCTGTGCTGAAATAGTTGCTGAGCTGAGGATGGAGGAATTATAGCATAGCTTCTGAGGTAGAGCGCTGACTCTACCACAACAACTGGGTTGTGCAATAGTTTCAGAGAACACGTCGAATTCAAGAGAATGAATGCCGGGGACGGTGGAAAACGGCTTGCGGCATTCTGATACTAACATCGAGTTAGTTTAGACATTCTTATTAATTTTAATTTTTATATTTTAATATATTTTAATTTTGTATTTTTTTATAATAATAAATCTTCTTAAGTATATTTTGTTTTTTTTTGGGTCCTTGGGCTGTGTCTTTCATAACTCATGTCAGTCAGTGTAAAAAAAAAATGATTAAAATTGATCCAGTTGTTTTGATTTATTCATTACTGCCCGTGGCCGTAGCGTTAAATTTGGTGAAAAACAATTTCCTTTCCCTATACCAAGAAGATTTCCTGCTATCTCTGGAATATCTAAATTCATATAGTACATTATTACTTATTTACTTTTATATTTTCCTTATGTATTTTATTTTTACAATTAATTACAGAATGTCTTTAAACAAACTCTTGAAAGAGCGACATCGCTGCTAAAGTCGAAGTGTTATAGGGCGAAGCGCGGCGTCCTCACGGCATTTGAAATCTGTAATATCTCCGAAAATGTTCACTTAAATTACATGCTGTAAACGGCCATATTGATCTATATTAAATCAACTATTTATGTAAGGTACTTAATTGGATAAGGATTAATGCTGTATTGTATAAGAATTGCTTCAAACATAAAGCATTATTTTTCGTAAAAAGTAAACGACAAAAAATGCTTTAGTGGGTTATCCATAAGCGATAGACATATACCATCGCGGACTTTTCTGTAGACCTTTTCAATGTGTACAAATACTTAGTACATTATTTTGATAAATCTCGTAGGGTTTAGCCTGCGTTTGCAATGTAAGTGGAAAAAAATGTAATTATTTACAGAAACCTCAAAAATTACAGTATTTCTCTACTCCGTATTGAATGTTTTTATACGTACAAACCTTCCTCTGGAATCACTCTATCTATTAAAAAAACCGCATCAAAATCTGTTACGTAGTTTTAAAGTTATATGCATACATAGGAAAATATGGACTTTGTTTTATAATATGTAGTGATTAGAGAGCTCCGATCATAAATGCGTCCGATCGCTGCTAAATTCAAATGGTTAAAGGGCGAACCGCGTTTTTTTTTTTCGAATTTGACTAATGCTGTTAGCCCTAATGGCTTTGACAGCGTCACCGATAAGACGGGCGAGCGCGGAAGCATCGGCGAGAGGCGAACCGCGACCTCCGACGCGCTATTTATAGGCTCGCGGCGCGGCCCCTGCATTTTAAATCTGTAATATCTTCGCAACTGTTTATTTAAATTACATGCTGTAAAGGGTCATATTGATCAATATTAAATAAACAATATATTTAAGGTTCTTAATTGGATAAGGATTAATGCTGTATTGTATAAAAATTGCTTTGAACATAAGGCATCATTTTTCGTAAAAAGTAAATGACAAAAACTGCTATTGTGGGTTATCCATAAGAGATAGACATATACTTTCATGGTGTACAAATACTTAGTACATCATTTTGATAAAGCTCGTAGGGTTCAGCCTGCGTTTGCAATGTAAGCGGAAAAAAATGTAATTATTTACGACATCACATTAGAAACCTCAAAAATTACAGTATTTCTCTACTCCATGTTGAATGTTATTAGACATGTAAACCTTCCTCTAAAATCACTCTATCTATTAAAAATAAAACCGCATCAAAATCTGTTGCATAGTTTTAAAGATTGAAGCATACATAGGGATATACGGACATAGAGACAGACAGAGAATGCGACTTTGTTTTATACTATGTAGTGATATTATTTATTTTTACAATTGATTAGACAATGTCTTTACATACAACATTCATAGCTTTCTTATCATTAGACAATATAAACTTGAAAGAAGGACATTTAGTTGCGCCTCCGGTCGCTGCTAAATTCGAAGTGCTTATAGGTCTAAGCGCGGCCTCCTCGAGGGATTTTAAATCTGTAATATCTCCGAAAATGTTCAATTAAATTGCATGCTGTAAACGGCAATATTGATCTATATTAAATCAACAATTTATTTAAGGTACTCAATTGGATAAGGATTAATGCTGTATTGTATAAAAATTGCTTTGAACATAAGGCATCATTTTTCGTAAAAAGTAAATGAAAAAAACTGCTATTGTGGATTAACCATAAGAGATAGATATATACCATCGCGGACTTTTCTGTAGACCTTTTTAAGGTGTACAAATACTTAGTACATCATTTCGATAAATCTCGTAGGGTTTAGCCTGCGTTTGCAATGTAAGCGGAAAAAATGTAATTATTTTCAGAAACCTCAAAAATTACATTATTTCTCTACTTCGTATTGAATGTTATTATACGTACAAACCTTCCTCTGGAATCACTCTATCTATTAAAAAAAACCGCATCAAAATCGGTTGCGTAGTTTTAAAGTTTTATGCGTACATACGGAAATATGGACTTTGTTTTATAATATGTAGTGATAAACATTGCGTATGAAACAAAAAAATATCTAAGAGAACCATTTATTAAGGATTTAGTTTTAGGTAAAATGCAAATCTAAAAAAAGTCTTTAAAGATTTTTTTCTTTTAGCTGAGAAGCTTGACGTTTTTAATCAATAATAGGTTTTTACATAGGTATCAAATATCTCTTTTTTTATTTAAATGACACATACAATGTGATTTTTTTAATTTGATTTATCAACGTATTTTAATCACTATCGCCAATGATATTAAAAAAACTCATCTAAATGATATGGTTTTAAATGTTGTGGATTAAAGGCTTCTCTCCATTTAATCCTCAATATTGCAGTTCCGCCCACATCCGGTCTCACGATCTGTCCATTAGGATTCGTAACGAGGGTTTTCCTTTGAAGAAAAAGAGAAGCGGGATATTTGTTGTTCAACGCAGCGTAATTATATTAAGATGGGTTTCATATTTATTCATAAATAATAAAATCGTTGTAATTTCGTTTCGTTATAAATTAATAAATTTGAAATAAAATTTCGTAATAAGTAAAATACGAGCCTCCTTTCTTATCGACGTATCGTAATAGGCGATTAAGTTAAGTTGACGTCAGGCAGGCGGCCGTTCGTAAAAACTGGCCAAATCACGTAACAATGTGTTTAAATATGTTTTGCCGACCCCACTTAGATTGAGATAAGGGCAGGAGAATGATAATCAGTTTACAATAACTATTTTTAACCTTTTAAACTGTCAGTAATTATTGATGTGATAAATGCATGGTATCTTACATACTATCTTCCAATCTTATACTAACGAGAAATTACAAAATGTATCTCGCTATAGGAAATTAAATCTTGAAAAAAGCACCCTTAGAGCTACTTTCTGGCTCTTATCTACTGTAGAATTTTTCAAAACCATCATTAGAATTGACGATTCAAAAGAACTTATACTTCAACGAAATAGTGTGAAACAATTTATTTATTACTTTTGTATTTCGGAATTCCGTAAAGTCAAACGGCTTCAGTACTTCATTTTAGATTGACTACCATTATTGAAAACAAGTGTTTAAATTATGAAGTAATATTTTCAACTGCTAATAAATAAAAAGGAACAATTCTCTACAATCCCACAAAATCTGCAACACATTTTGCTATTGTAACAGCTATCTTTGTTATAAGCCCTGTAGTGGCAGGGTAATCCGTCTTTCATACAAACAGCCTCGGTCTCGGACTGATATTATTCAGAAATAATTAATATTCCATCACTTAACGACGCTTCAAATTTTAATTTGTTATAAACAAGCACAAACTGTTCGTTGCTCGAGTTGAGTGGCAATAGTTTTAGTAAATACCTGTGTTTACTTGTTTGGTAAAATATGTCAAAAATTGAATATTTTGGAAAGAGTCAAACCACTTAAACCTTTTTAACAAGAACTTTATCTCTATCTACATTTGTTTTTTAATACCTATGCTAACTTTTTTTAGATTGGTTACGTACAATGCAGTATTCAGACGTATCCTTTTTAACTTAAATACTTTAGTTATCTTGAGCTTATGCTTAGCAAAAAACACCATATATTTTGAAAAACAAAGCAAAACACAAAATTTAAGAAGTTATTGAATTATAAAAATCAAATAATATCGCAAACATACAGTAAAGCGACCCGTAGCGGGGTTTGTTTGTATATAATATTTTTAACCAATTCATTTATCACACGAGTTGTGAAATGGTAGGTATAATTGCCGCTTCAGACGACTTGAAGCGTTTTATAATATTAATAACATGCAAAAGGCTCCGGTAATTCCAACAAGCGCTCTGTATGCTGTGCCGAGACGTGGGGAGCACACGATTTGTATCAGGCTGTATTAAATATTTGCGTTCATACACCGCGCGTCTCGCGGTTTGTACGATAAATACCTCCCCAAATTGCTTTCAAAATCTCCACATTTCAAGATACAAGATACAAGTCATTTTTGATAAAGCATTCTTAGTAGGATGCTGAATTGTTTCATTGTATTCCAAATGTATTATTTGTATCTTGCTGCGTTTTATTTGGGGTAAATTTTATTAAATTAAATTTGAATTGTAGGAGTCGAAGTTTTTATGAAATTCTCCAGAGAAATAAAGGAAAATTATGTCATTCGGCGGTCATCGACGGTAAATAGGCTTAAAGTTCTTTGATAGTATAAATCCTTATTGCGAATTTCATTTGAAATAAACCAAATAATGAATATTTCATTAAAAAAATGACACCATCAATATAAAACATGTTTTAAAATGATTGATTGATTCTAATTCTTTTATCTTCTTTTAACGGTCATCATATATCAATCATATATCAATCATATATAGGTTGACTGACTGACTGACTCATCAACACATAGCAGAAACTATTAAAGCCGGTTCAAAGTACGAAAGAATTTTTCTAAATCCAACCTCTATATGATTGGAGGGCGGCAAGCTTGTGCGACGAACAAAAAATCTACTTTGATTGATTAGAAACGATGGTGTTATATGGGAGAGCAGGTGTACGTCGAATATCAAAGACCCGCTTATCTCTGTGTGTTCGCGGTACACTTTGTTCGTAGCCCTTTACTCGGCGTATTTGTTCGTGAAAACGAATTTCACATGATTAGTGTAACCGTGACTTTGCTGTTAAAATACCCTTATCTAATGTATTGTTTTTACTTTTCCGGCTGGAATTGCGGAAATTTTCTGATCCTGTAAGCCCAAGCTATGATAGCGGTGAGAACGTGCGCTTCTTTCGAGGGGCCTCGAGTACACACCCCGGGCATAAGTTAAAACTTATGTGTCTAATTGTTAATTGCAATTTATCACACGTCTTTCAAACCATAGTGAGGAAACTCGCATATCTCTGGAGAATTCTAGAGATATGTGTAACCTACCAATCCGTATGGAAGCAGCGTGGTAGGTCTTAGCTGCAATCTTTATCTGCAAAAACGGGGAGAGGGGGCCTACACTCAGCAGTGGGATACTAACACGCCGCTACTTTAGTTTACTTATATATGTAAACACGGTACATAAGCTTCTATTGTCTTTTCATCAAATATTATCTTTTAAAAAATATTATTTGGCATTAAAAAAAGTAATACATAGGCATATATTAAACTTAAATACTAATACTAAAAAAACTACTACAGTTTGTCGCTAAGTCATGAATTATCCATCAAATTGCCACAGACAGATAGGAAAATAGAATTTTGCTTGTAAAATATTAGTATGGTGGTCTCAAGTAACGGAAAACTTTTTACTCAGTCTTGAATTGTTAAAGAGCTTGTGGGAAAACTTTGTGTAATAACTACGAGTACATCTAATATGTGCTTTATGTTTATAATACTTTTAGTGGTATCCGCTCCATGTTAAAATAATCTCAATTATACAGTGAAAATACCAAAACTCATCAAATTACTATATAATTAGAGATAGTGACATATTTTAAGTACAAACAGCTATATGCACCAAGCAGCAGTGATTTGTATGTAAACAATTAGATGCATTTTTTTTCAATTATCCGAGTTTCTTGCTGGTTCTTGTCGGTCGGTGATAGCTTCTCTAATAACATTTGACATTTCAAAAGTACTGGCAATAGTCTATTTAAGATTTTTTTTTTATTTACAGCAAAAATGTACAAGTTATATCTATCTTAAACTACTTACACGCTAGGACTATACAAATCAAGCCCACGCGGAATGTTCCTAAGAATGCTGGCAGCGTTTCCGCGCTGAATCGCTAAGCTGATTCTTTCTGCGAAAAAGGAGCTAGCCCTCTTGTCACCCGAAGAGGCAATTAATCGAAGATATAAAATCGACTATTTGAAGCTTGAATTTTGTAGATTGTTCGGATTGTTCGGACGACAAAAATGAATAAACAGATATACTTTCGCATTTATATTTATGTGTATAAAGTCCAATCTCTAGGAATGGCACAACAGTTTAAATGTAAGTCGTCATATTTGTCGGGTAGACTGAGATTAGATGTTTTCAAAGAGGCTGGGATTTACTCGTATTGTCGGGACATTGCTGGGAAGTCGACACAAAGCCGCCGCTGCGGACTCGCGGATAAGAAATTCCTGAGTGCACTGAACATAACTCTCGTTCATACGAATATTATTCAATTCATATTTGTAAAGGTCTTATTATATTTAATCTTGGATGATTCTCGACGGTTTAGCTTTACTTGACTGAGTTATTTGATTTAATTCAAATGTTTTGGGTTTGAGTACGTGACATTTGGCACATTAGTTCCATTTTATGATGTAAGTCTGTACTCATCATCATCATCATCATGGATCATTATCATCATGGATAAATGGATTTAAAATAGTTGTGGTTCTCAGTTAAAAGGTTTGAAAACGAATAATACACTCTACATTTAACATTACATAGATTTTCAATAATTGGGGACTATATCAAAATAAAAATACCATATATTTGTGTCCAGGAGGAAGAAAAATATGATAAATTTATCATATATTTATTTATATTAAAATATTTAAATGTAATATTTATTTTAGTGATATGGAGGGAAGGAAATCATGTGACCAAACGAGTGTTAAATTTGAATGTGGATGGATATGTACATAGAGGCAGGCCTAAAAAAAAATGGTTTGATTGTGTGAAGTGTGTATATAAAAAGAGTAGCGACAGAGTTGGCGAATGATAGGACAGAATTGAAGACAAAACAGGTTGTGCCGACCCCACTTACAGTGGGATAAGGACGAAGATATACATATTTTATGTGATAAGTTTATTTGAAATGAATTAATTGTTCACTCTGACCAGTTGAGTTGAGCTGTAAAGTGATTTAATAACAGAAATACAAAAAAACCTTCCCAATTTTGCGTGTCGCGAGCTTTTTATTGCTTTTCCGACGAGCGTATAATTGAAACGACCGTGCGGGGGCCGGGGACCCTCCCGTCGCTTTTATCCAAAGGTGATTGTCACATATTTGATACAAGCTCTGCCCAACACTTCCTTTATAATCACCTTAAGTGTTAAATATAATTATATGTTGTTTTGTGCTGTTCCAGAGGAAATGCAAGTTGTTTTATACTGTCTTAACATAGTAGGCAAGCTTTAATTATACCAAGTAAGTAAGTAAGTAGCGGCCTGTTACTATCCCACTGCTGAGAATAGGCCTCTTCTCTCCGTTATTGGAGAGAAGGTTTGGAGCTTAGACCTACCACGCTGCTCCAATGCGGATTGGTAGGTTACACATATCTCCAGAATTCTCTAGAGATATGCAGGTTTCCTCACGATATTTTCCTTCACCGAAAAGCGTGTGATAAATTGCAATTATCAATTAGACACATAAGTTTTAACAGAAAAACTCATTGGTGTCTGCCCGGGTTTGAACTCGTGACCTTCTCGAAAGAGTCGCACGGTGTTAACGCTGGGCTACCACAGGTAATTATACCAAATTCTATCAATATTGCTTCAACGGATTACATGTGAAAGCGTAACAGACAGACAGACATGCAGATTTTCAAATCATGACATCAAACCTTTTGCTATGCTTTTCGCAAAGAGTTTTGCTGCAGTAGCAATTTATTTTAATATATTGTTCATTTAATATTAACATATATTGTTTTGTAATATGTATTTTTTTTTTCACTGATATATATACCTTATTGATATAGATTTTTATACATTATTTGCTTTAGTTTACTATGTATGCGTTAAAAGCTTCGTGCCGCGTGGTATCCGGCTGAGTAGAATATACCACCCTCATTTCTTATCTAGGTGTCGTAAAAAGGCGACTATAATAAGAAGAAGAAGAAGAAGAAGAATAACTTTATTACACAAACAAAAATACAAAGTGAAAAGAAGACATAGATAACAGATACATTTGAATGTGCAAAGGGCGGTCTTATCACACTGTTGTGATCTCTTCCAGACAACCCTTTGTCAGAGAGGATCTTATGTATAATTATACACGGGTTGGCAAATGTACGCAGATAAGTAAACAAAGAAGAGTAAATAAATAGTATCAACTAAATATATGTATAAATAAAAACAACTAAAAATAGAGAAAAAAAAAAACAAAAAGATAAAGAAACAAAATAAATAAATGGTAACAATACCAGTGTGAATAGTCCTTATAGTGACAAATAAAAATCCTTCACACGAACCTTAAAAATGGTTAATGAAGGAGATTCCCGAACTTCAGATGGAAGAGCATTCCACAGTCTTACAGCTTTAACTGTAAATGAATCATTATAGCAATTTGAGTTGCATTTAGGCGTTCTCAACTTACTACCGTCTCGAGAGCGAAGGTGAAGATGAAAAGAGTAGTTAGTAAAGAAGGAGAAGCGTTCTTTCAGGTAAAGTGGCGCATAGGGAAGATAAAGAGTGGTATAAAGAAGGGATAGCATGTGCAGGTCACGCCGCTGCCGTATCGGAAGCCACCTGAGTTGAGCGCGAAATTGTGAAACATGGTCAAATTTCCGCAATCCAAATATAAATCGAATGCACAGGTTTTGTAGGCGCTCCAACTTGTTCAACAGTTCCTCTGTCAAGTTGGAAAAACAGGTATCTGCGTAATCTAAAAGTGGAAGGAGAAGACTATTTGCAATCAAAATTTTAGTCTTCAAAGGTAAGAAGGTTTTCCACTTTTTTAAAAAGTGAAATGTTGCAAAAACCTTTCGACTAATTTCAGCTACATGTGGTCGCCAAGTAAGGGAGCTGTCCATGAGCAAGCCAAGGTTCTTGACAACATCACTGTATGCAAGTATGGAGCCATCAAACCTTACAGGAGGTAAAGTAGTCAGGTTATGATTAAGTTTAGTCAATTGCTTAGAACTACCCAGGATACAAACTTGCGACTTACTGGCATTAACGGATAACCCAAATGATTTACTCCAGGCAGTGATGATACTAAGCTCAGTGTTCAACTTAGATACTGCATTAGGGAAGTCTTCAGTGGGAGTACTTAAATATAGCTGCAGATCGTCAGCATAAAGGTGAAAAGGAAGAGAAAGTAGATCAGTAACAGTATTAATAAAAATAGAAAAAAGGAGTGGAGAGAGAACACCACCCTGCGGGACACCAGCACTGAGAGGGCGGTAATCAGAGAATCTCTCATCAACACGTATGCATTGTTGCCGCCCGTAGAGGTAAGAGCGAAACCAGTTTACAGCGCTAGAAGAGATGTTAATGGATTCGAGTACAGCTAATAAAATATCAAAATCAACGCAATTGAATGCGTTACTGAAATCTAGTAACGCAATTATGCTTATTTTCTGATTATCAATTGCGAATCGAATATCATCGCATACTTTGGTAAGTGCCGTCACAGTGCTATGTCCAGTGCGAAAACCAGATTGGAAAGGACTGAGGATATTGTGAGTAGATAAATAAAAAGAAAGTTGTAAGTGAACTATGCGTTCCAGGATTTTAGACAAGTAGGGAAGAATAGATATAGGCCGATAATGTGATAAACTTACAGGATTAGAGATCTTAGGAATAGGTATTACATATGCAGAACGCCAGATATTGGGAAAAGTACAAGTGGAAAGGGAAAAATTAAACATGTGACAAAGCACAGGTAAAACATTATTTAAAACAAGAGTAATCATTTTACGACTGATACCATCACTGCCCACAGCATCAGATGACACAGAGGCAATATGTTTTTTGATGTCTGTTATAGAGACAGAACTAAAATAAAACAAGGGATAGTTTGGTCTTAGACGCGATCGAAGGGATAAAAGTGTGTTAGCTTTCTCTGCACAGACTGTCGGAAGATTGACGAACTGAGCATTCAAAGTATTTAAATTAAGGTTGGTTGTAATGTTTGATGTTTGCCGTCCAAAACCTAAAGTTTGCAAAAACTTCCATACAGTTGATGGCTTTTTACTTCCAACAGATGCGTGAATATAATTCCGTTGCGCATCCCTACATGCCTTATTACACTGGTTACGCAGATGTCTATACCTTAAGAAGCTGTCCTCTGTGGGCTTCAATTTATATTTGGACTTTGCAGCGTTACGTTTCCGCATCAGTGACTTAATATTGTCAGACAGCCATGGTGCGGGAAGATGCTTTAATTTGATAGGCCTTAAGGGCGCGTGTACATCAAAAAGTTCAGTCAAGAGAGAATTGAAAATATTAAGTTTCTCGTCGATGGTTGGAGCACTAAAAACAGATTTCCATTCAATATTATTCAGGTCTTCCAAGAAACTTTCATTGTTGAACTTTTTGAAACACCGTCTCATAACAATTGAAGGCTTTGCCTTCGGTGGGCGCACTTTGTATGACAAGTAAATCAAATCATGGTAAGAAAACGCCTCAGCGGGAAATTGACCATGTTCACTTACGCATTCACTAGAAGAAACAATCATAATATCGAGAAGTGAGGGAGAGCATCCTGGAAAAAAGTGAGTTGAATTAGTTTGAAGTAAGTGAAGGTTGGAGCTATCTATTATATTTTTTAATTTTTTGGCTCTTGTGTCGGCTTTAATGAGACAAGTGTTAAAATCGCCCATGATTATCGTATGATCAGCATTAGGACTAAAATTTTCCAGCAAATGTTCAAAACTATTAAAGTAATTAAAGTGTAGGGAGGGACAGTAGAAGACACCAAGAAGAACTTTGACATTACCGAACATAAGTTCGAGAAAAAGATGTTCTGATGATTCCGAATACGGCGCCGGGGATTTGTCAAGAATGGAAAAAGGAATATGGCTCCGCAGATAAATAGCTACTCCACCACCACCTTTGCCTGTTCGATCATTACGAATGAGATGGAATCCTGGTATTGAATACGAAGTTGAGGGTAAGGAGGGTTTTAAAAATGTCTCAGATACCAAAATAGCATGAATATTCTTAACGTCGAACGAAGCAAGAAGGTCAGAATAATGTGATGGAATGCTCTGAGCGTTAATGTGCACAACATTAAAGTTTTTGGGAAAAGAGGCAAATTTAGAGTCCAGAAGTGTATTTAGAGGTAACGTAGCACTATGGAAGCTTCCATCTGATGTTGAGGAATCAGTATCAATGTAAATATCAGCACCGGAAGAATTCATACTGGAACTATAACAATACTAATAAACAAAACAATATTTAAAACTAAGAGAAAGTAAGATAAGCTTATACAAAAACTATTAAAATAATAATTTAAAAATGAAGAAAAAGAAAAAAAAAAAGAACAATTAACTTATTAATTAAGAACTATATAGTAAATTGTTAAAACAAAAAGTAAAATTACTCAATGTTTAAAGAAAATAATACTAAAGTTTTTATTCAAAATTAACAAAAAAAAAAAAATACAATTACGTGATCAAAGCAATATCACATTGACCACCAGCAGTATAAAATAATAATATATTAATTGTAAAGCAAATGATACTTTGATCAGGAAAAATAATTCCCTAAAATTAATTATCAAGAAATATTTTGTTGTCCAAGACAGAAATAAAACCCACACTTTTATAATCAAAATTAGATTGTTATATGTCTGTGACCATGGCAAGCCAATATAAAGGCCTTAAAAGACTTGATTCCAAGCCGTTACTGTAAAAGGGAAAATGACACTGTCAGATGTCAACAAATAAATAAACAATACTAGTGGTTACTTTTACAATTTATAAATAAAGTAATTAGTAAAGTAAAGTAAGCGGATAGTGGGTACATTTAAGATTAATAGTACGGTATTTTAAAAATAAAATGAAGCAAATAAAATTAAATAAACAATGTATACCTATAACAAAAAGAAAAGGACTAAGGGATACAAAATATGTATGAAATAGTTACTTTCTTATATACCTTTTGGATCTAGCTGCTTGGTTTACTCGGACCATTTTGGTAGCCTTAGGATACAAAGCAGTATTTGCAGTTGACATGGCAGAACTTACAGTGGTCGGTTGCACCTGAACCTCAGCAACATCTGCGATGGAAGAGATTTCAGCCTTCGTAGTGACATGATGACGCTTACCATCCTGTCCAATTATTATTACGATGCCGTCCCTTGTCCAACAACTAGCCAATCCAAACCTTTGTCTTGCCAACATGAAAGCTTCATGGCGACTCTTTGTGAGAAATTCTGACAAGGTAATACCAGAGCTTTTCAAGGCTGTTTTTGAGAACCACACTTTATCACGCAGGGATCGTTCTTGGAACTTGACTAGAATAGCTCTAGGCTTCTCCCTTATTATACTGCCCATACGATGACATCTACTAATATCAGACGGAGAACAATCAGATATATTAAGATGTTCGGCTATGACGTTCAATACCACAGCAGATAAATTTTCCTTCTTGGTTTCTGGGACTCCATGGATAAGAAGTATTTTACGCCTGCTTCTTGTTTCAAAATTATCTAATTGTTTGGAGAGTAGCTCAACCTGTAGCTGAAGTGCCTCTAGAGATGTTAACACAAAGGTTCTGAACATACCGAACTGGGCAGATAGATTTGACGTTGGGCTAGTGGCCGGTATAGCAGTCTGGAGGTTTTGTTGAAACTCAGCCATTCTGGTATTAAAGTGCTGCGCTAACTCATCCATAGAGTGTTTAATAGCTTCCATTCTTGATAACAACTATCAGTCACAGTGATGAGTGAAAATAATTGGTGATATTTTTAAAGTGATGGAAAAACTTTATGGAGATATACTACTGGTAGGTACAGTGATTTTTAAAGCATAATAATAACAATTAATTATGATTTCAAATTAAATTACAAAAATTAGGAGAGAGCTTGTTTAAAAAACGTGTCACTTTTACCGCCTACCCGCCGAAAAAAAAAACGGTAAGTAATAAGGTAAGTTGACTTCAGGCAGATGGCCAATCGTAAAATAATAGTCAAATCATACAACAACGTGTATAAAATATGTTGTGCCGACCCCAGTTAGGGTTAATAGGCAGGAGAGTGATAGCTTTTCTTAAAAGCTTTGCATCTAAATTTTGTTTAAGCGCCTGACAATCTGTAATAGCAAAGCGTCTTTGACGAGACCTAATTGACTTTCATGCATGGCGCTTCATGCATTTATATAGTTACTATATTTTAAATAAATTACTTTCAAAACCATCAATCAGTCCGCCATCTTGCCATTTGAAATATTTTAATACGTTTAACTTCAAAATATCCGTGACGAAGATTTAAATCTAAAGCGATGCAACGCCGTAGGCTATTAAAAAAAATGTCTTTTAAAAAAGTGAATAATTATGTTTAATATAAAAATAAAAATAGCAAGTCATTCTCCTACCCTTATCCCACTCTAAGTGGGGTCGGCACAGTATGTCTTATTTTTCCATTCTCCTCTATCATTTGTCAAATCTGGTGCCACTCCTCTAACATGCATATCATTTTTCACACAATCCATCCATCTTTTTGTCGGCCTTCCCCTAGCCATACATCCATCCACATTCATATTTAAAACTCTTTTGGTCACATGATTTTCATCCCTCCTCATGACATGACCATACCAACTTAGTCTCGCACTTCTCATCTTTTCTGTAACGGGCGCAACTTTCAGACTTCCCCTAACATACTCATTGCGTATTCTATCAAGTTTTGTCACACCACACATCCATATTAACATTAAAAATAGCAAGTATTTGATTAATTTTAATGCTTGCAGTAATTTTTTTATCAATATTTTTTTATAGGTCAGTTTCAATTACAAAGTGCGTGTTGTAACAATCTCCGTCAACAAATTATTCCCACGTTAATTTCCGCAGAAATCCTCAAACAGCCATAGGTCCCTGATTCCGAGTTAATCTTCGCATTGTACTTCGAAGCGGCCCTTTGATATTTTAAAGTAAAAGAAACCACAAAGACAATAAAGAACAATTACGGCGGGTCCCCGCGGCGACGCTGAATGTATAAAGCCCTGCTAAATAACTTTTACGACGGAAATTGTTCGCTTTTTGAGAAAATCTTTTACTCTTTTTCTTTTGTTTAATTTTACTGCGTCTAAAATCTTTCATAAGTTCTTGTTTAATATAATTTAAAAGTACTTAAGACTTAACTTTGTGAGTTAACGTGAAAGTTTATTTTTTTAGGTATTAGGCAGAATTTATAGAATATAGCGTTACATTGCGAAGCTCCATAATACAGAAGTAATAATGTAATTATTTACCTATAATCTGTGATTAAGTGAATTGAAAATATGTATATAATGCTAAATGCACAGTGGATTATCCGTTTTTCATACAGAGTCGTAGTCGTATATATAGCTGCGATTTTGTTGTGGAGTCTGTCCCTAATGATGCTTCGGTTGCGGGGCGAAACGATTGTTGAATTTGTGATAGTGAACGTATGTAGTGCTTGTGTATTGTGGTGGCGGTGGTGGAGGTTTGTGCATGTATTTGTACGAATCCTGCAGGTATCAGCTATAAAAACAGACTGTCCACTCTACATTTAGTATTATATATATATTTTCTATTTACTAAATCGCAAATTTTAGAATAATTCATTATTACTTCATGAGGCAATATTAAGGAAGTCAATTTCCTGTACAAAGTTTTGATTTGCCTTTAGACAAGTTTGACACCATCTTATAAGTTAGAAGATATTTATAAGACTCCCTTATCTTTAAATATAATTAAGCGTACCTTCATCAATGATGTCTAATTACGCGTTAGTCACCAAAAATATTTTATTATAAACCATTGTAAGGGATAAATATTAAGGTTTAACTGAAATAGTAAATTTAGCGGGTACATGTCGAAGCAGCAAAGTCTGAATAATTACAAAACTAAAATAAAATAAAATAAAAAGAACTTTATTCAACAACCATTTCAACAAAACCAACAGCGATTATTTAAAACATTTTAATATACATATATGAACGTACGCTGAAGAAAAGGTCGTCGACTAAGAATCTGTTTTTACTGCGAACAAACGGGTTCTCAATGCTAACTTACGGTTTAACATATTCTCAATTTTTTCTTGCTCCCAAAGAAATAAGGGTTTTAAGCTACTGGATCCATTTGAAGCTACTGGACTGCTAGTAGCTTCAAATGCATGCTATTTCATCAAAATTGTTTCAGCGGATAAACCATGAAAACGTAACAGACGGACAGAAAAACAGACAGACTTTCAGCGTGTAACAAAACTTTGCCACTGAATTCATACTAAGCTGATTGCCATTTTCCTCTTTCTGTGCTATCCAACATATATATTTTTTTCGCATTTAAAATATTAGTATATATTAACTGGTAAACGTAAAAATAAACGTCGTTTACGGAATAAAGCCAAAATTTTATCGAAAGTCACCGGAATTCGGGTCCAATTGGAATCCCGTATCCTAGCGATCCCGGATAACGGGATACGTGATGCAAAGGATTAAGTGCGGCGGCGAACAGGAATTTGGGGCCAAATGAGCTCGCGTGCCGACCGGATCATTAGAGGGAGAGCCCTGCGGAGGTATTTGTAATCACCCGCCGATGTTTATAATACACCCGGACCGGATGTCCGGTCTGTAATGAACTTATCCGGATCGATACATCTCAAAGATCATAGTTAGTATCACTATCTCTGTACTCGTCTTACTATAATCACCATTAGTACGTAAATGTTACAAATTATGACAGAGGATAGACCTAAATTATTTTGGTTTGTTTTATCCATATAAACTTTCCAGTATTTTCAATAATTCTCTACATATTTTAACCAATTTACGCAAAATCTTAACAAGTAATACACACAAACTTACACTAAAAATCACTCTTTATAAGAAAACCGCACAAAAAACGGTTTAGTGTTTTTTTTAAGTTTATTGCCTACAGACAAACTGACATACGCTACGAGGGTCTTTGTTTTATGTTAGAAAGTTCGACTGTAACTCAGTCCCCAGTTTCCTGTTTCCTCAAGAATTTTGAGATAAAAAATATGTTAAAACACTTTGGTATAGAATAGCATACGTGTTGCATATATATCAAATTAATCTGTAAACTATTATTTGAGTTATAAAATCGTAAACATACAGATTATATAGAAATCCATACATTATTATAAATGCGAAAGTCTATCAGTCTGTCTCTTACACTTTCACAACTGTTCCGTTATAGGAATATCTATGAAATTTGGTACAATTAAAGCTTATATAGCGGCCTCCCGTATAAAAATAATTCCCATTTTCAATCACTACTGAGAATTGAGGATATTTTAACACCAAGTCCAAAAATAACTTTTACGGCTAGTTCTAGTTTAAGGCGGTCATACCACTAACTGTGGGCAGCCACGGACCTACCCAATCACTATATTACAGTAAGACATCTTATTTATCTAGACACATTACATAAATTAGTAAATTTAATAGGAAACTTTAATTTTTTTTACAATTTTAATTATAAACATCGCTTAAAGTATCTACAATTTATAAATCGATAGAAATCATTTATAGCCCACTTAGCACGAGCTTTGCATTTAATACTTTATTGCTACAGCTTTAAATATTGTTCCGAACAAAGTTAGCTGTATCGGATAACTTTTTATAGCAACGAAAGCGGAGCGCTTTGCGATGAATGTAAAAACACCGATCCGCTTTCACTGAAATTCTGCAGCTCCTATTTAAATAAAAGTTGAATCGAAAATAAATGGAATTGACGTTTCGAGCTCTAGATATTTGTTAATGCGAAAAGTTGACCGAATTAGATAAACATAGGCCCGTAAGGTGTAGTGCTGCGGTTGCTCGCCTTAAGAGCCAGAGGTTCTGCTCACATACAATTACCCTGTATTTTCCTTACTTCCGCTGGATTCCCTTGTTCTTTAATAATAAATATTGAAGTGTAAAGCTCGGTCGTGTAACTGCATGCCATGCTAGCTATAGGCGTAAGTCATAGATAATTATTAGCCATAACTTTGCCATTACATCAGTTGAATAAAGCTATTAAAAAAGACTGACACAGCAAGCCTACTATACTATTCAGGATTATCTTGATGATAAGAATGCGTGTATATTGCTACTCTCCGACCTTGTACAAGACTGTAATGTAATTTAACTATGTTGTAGTTATACGAATTATATTTTTGAAAAAAACAACCAGCTATTTTCTTGTTTTACTCTTCTCGGTAGCAGCAGTTTTGCGAACCTGCAATAATAAAGTTACCGATTCAAAAGCACTTGTTTACAAGTTTACTTGTAAACTTGTTTTTTTGTTTATAAAGAACGATTTGAACTAAAGGAATCCAGCCTGAGACAGACAGACTCTCGCATTAATAGTATTAAGATGGATTATATCGCTTTTGGATAAACGTATGTCCATGGTAAATAACGTCTGAACTAAATCTAAACTAAATCTAAATCAAACAGCCTGAGGCCTGTTCCCACCTTATCCCGGTAAGTGTTCAGTCTTCCTTCTTCACCATTACACCCAGAGTCCGCACCCGGATGTGCTGGTGAATATCCTCTGTACGTCCTAATGACAGTTATAAAACAATATCAAATCCGCATTTAATATTGTTAACGTTTAACCTCGTAACTGCTGTAATTCCCTGTAATAACAATCCCGTAATCTCGTACTCCCCAGCCTCCCGCGAGCTGAGGAACGGAAAAGTTTGTCGCGGTCCAACTTTGTTTCCGTCAGTTAAGTTTGTATTAAGATGGAAATTCTGCGAAGTTGTTTGAATAATTAGTTACGTGTACTTCGAGTATCTTAACAGACCAAGTTATTCTGTTTACCAAGTCGCGACGGCTTTTCTGTTCGATAACCTGCTCCTTACCGTAAGATCGCAGGTTCAATAGCTATAAGTTTTTGTTTTGATACTAAGTAATCTTTTGTATCTTCACATCATACTATGTTTTTTTTTAATAATTTTTTTACATATAGTTTTTTACCTGTGGTAAAAATAATATATTACCATAATGGAAAAGTTTGTCTGTTACGTTGTCACGGCCCATCCGCAATAAATTGTCACAATTAAACTTTAGAAACCGGGGTAACATACAGTTTATAAAAATCCCGTTGGTCTGTCGGGAATATGCAAAAAACACATATCACATATCTGAGACATTTAAAGATTTAATTGGCGCGAATGAAGGTGCCACTAGTAAAGTATATGAAACATTATATAAAGAATATTATACACGCAATGCACTTAAATTGTCAGTCAGTTGGATGTGCTAATACGTGTAGCAGATGTAGCCATAGTAACGCGGGCCAGGTTCCTTGGGTGGCCGCAATAATATAATCCGCATACGCGGTATGAATATGCAAGTTCAGAGTCCTGCCCGCAATGCCGCAGACATCAAACGACATGTGTTTGCTTCGGGTCTGAGACGGAAGATATTATAGTCTATATCTCCTCAACGAGAAACTGTAGAGGGTGATGAAATTATATACCTAAACCATGTCAGAACCTTTTGAATCTTCTATTAATGAGCCATCGATGGTTGGTTGGGGCGAAACTCAGCGTTAGTGTTGCGTTAGACATCCTCTATAAAGATCGTCAGGCCCGCTTGTAAAGTGTATCTCTATACAGGTCGTGCAATTTAATAATTGAATTCTGCGCGAAAACAAGCCCGCTTCCCTGCAACAAACTCTTCAAAGGCACGCGAGCCCCCGAACAGGACTGACAGCTATGAAATTCCTGTGGATGTTTCGAGAATTTCCAAATAAAATTACGTTTCAACAACAATTCGGGCTCAAGTATTTTTATTAAACGTATACGTGCAGTACAGACTTCCGAATCTTTGCACGATTAATAAAAGTGAAGGACTTCAAAATGGCACTTTGTCTGTCTTTTTTTCTGGTTTTTTGATGAACTGGACAAATTTTATATTGATAGAATCGTTTCGGACATCGATCAAGTATTTGGGATACTAATGGACTCCTGTACTAATTTATTAGGTGAATTTCGCAAAGATGTACTGGTGTTACTACAATTCCCGATTCCCGGCAACTCTTTTAACGCAACATTGGTCGGTTACTTATACAGAGATACTCTAAACATAACTCGCTCCATCGCTCGTTTAGGGACTCAAAGTTTTTTTTATTCAGGCCAAACTTAGCGACCACATTTTGAACTTTTTACTTTTTAATTAATTAAAGCAAAAGTTAATTTATTCCCAATTAAGATATTCATATCGTTACGCAGCCTCCCGTGTTGTCGATATAGCGCTTTGCCTGGGATATCTATTTGCGGTTCCCTCTCGCTGCAATATCCGGCCGGCGGCCGCCTTACCGCTGCGGATATTGACTGGGAGCGTCTTGCGGCGCGGATATCGAGTGCCGACGATCTGCCACTGACACTGATACTGCTACTACACGGCCTGGGCCGAGAACGGATTTACAAATGGCGTAAAACAGCACTTTTGAGAAATAGAAACATACCGTCGCCGATACACCCATCAAAACACAATAATTTAAAAAGAGATTTTACCTGTCTTGAGGCTAGTAAGTCCAACTGTTCAAGCTCCAGAACCTGAGAATCCAACACGGATTCCTCGACGTTTCTAGTAGCGTCTTCGACGAGCCAAGGATATTCGCGCAATATTCTGTCACATCCTTGCAATGCAACATGAAGACATGAAAAGATGACGATATAAGAAATATCATTGTCATCGGGGGTCACTCGGTGAATAGAAGTGCCAGAAAACCCATTGGTGATGAAAGCCTAACCAATGCTAATTTGCACAGTTTGCAACATCGGCGCAGGGTTGCCTGTCTATTAGCCTTTCACAGGATTTATTTCGGAGAGTGCGCTCAGGTACTTAATGATCTTATTCCGGCATAGCCTTTTTACTATCGAACCGCTAGGCACCGAGAGAGTTTCCACCCCTACACTGTAGACATCCCACAAAAGCGCACGAAGCGTTTCGGTAACTTTTTTCTGGACTGGAATAGACTTCTCTTCCGGCATCCGTCTTTCCCATAGCATGTAATATGGGTATTTTTAAAGCGAAAGTGAATAGGCATCTTCTAGGTAGACGCGCTCGACCTTAGACTGTATCACTGCTTACCATCAAGCATGATTACAGTCAAGCGCTCGTCTATAAACAATATTAAAAAATATCCGATTTTTTGTCACGTTACATATTGCGCTCTGTGTTGACTGAAATAATTAAGTGATATTTCCGTTGATTATATCGAGTGATTTATATATCTAAGTACGTGTTCGAGCCCGGGGCTTGGCTCTTTAATAAAGTGGGCAGCGTCGGGGCGGTATCAAATACAAATGTTATAAATAACGTCGGCGGCCTCCCTAAGCCGACCCGAAGCCCGCATAAACGGTCAAATCCTCGGATATTATCTTTCTGGGCACGATTCGTGTAGAAGCAACTGTAAGGACGTTTGGATTCCGTTAAAATATATACGGGACGGGCCGGCGAGGAGGATGGCTTTATTTAAAGTATAAACATGTTCCGGGATAATATAAGATGGTGTTTTGCTTTTTTGGACCTTATATATACAACTAAAACTAATGCCTCGGTCCAAAATATATCCGTTGTTCCCATCACCAAGATCAATTTGGAACCCTGTCCGGAAGAACTTGTGAAATTGTGTGGATGAAGCGAGATTTATAGTCAAATTCCGGGACATAACTCTTGTCGTCTGCACTTACTAGTAGCACGCGAAAATGTCGACTGATTTTCTTATGACACATACATTGACGGTGGTACTGCAGGTGTTAGTTCTACGACGGGTCAGTAGGTAGCAATAGAACAGTACTGCTTTGTGAATGACGTACAGCTGTGCCGCCTTTGTCGCTGTCGTGGTGGTGTGAGCTGGTCGCTGACGCCGCCGCGGTTTTATCATCGAGCCACTTACTTTACGACATGAACTACAATGGAAGTAGCTATAGAACTTTATATGGAGTATTCTATGAAATATGATATGATGCAATATCTGTTACAATTTAGTTCATTTATATTAACATAAGCAGTGACTTCGTTCGCGTCCAACAATTTTAAAATATCTTCAATTATGTTTTGTATGTTTTACATGAGTTTAAGGTAAGTACATATGCTTTCGGTTAGAATTATTTACAAACAATGTAAATCGTAATGTAAACGCAGCCGCGTTAACTCGAGCTCACCTCCTTGTGATTGCAGCACGGATCTGCTAAATGTTAATGAGATTCATTAGTCAGATGCTGCCACTTGCTCTTGGCTCTACGACAGGCCACGTTTGTGTGCTCTAATAGTAAGACATGTTATATTCAGTACATAACAGGGATGTCTTAATGTGTTTAACAAAAATAACATATTTTCAAATAATTACAAATTTAATGAATATTGGTCCAGAATTGTAATAAAGCAACAAACAGCCTTTCTCATTTATCTTTAATATTTAATGAGTTATTCTTGTATGTATATTTATAAATATATTTTCTGAATCTCGGGAACTGCTCCAATGATTTTCCTGAAATTCAGCATGTAGGGGGTTTTGAGAAAGAAAAATCAATCTAGCTAGGTTTTATTTTCTTATAAAAAAAGTTCGTTTATCCCCTGTTTTTGGGCACTAAAAAAACTGCTATATTAGGAAAGAAAGCAATTGATATATTCGGCTATCAAATGTAATGCTGTGACAGCCTAATGGTAACAAGCGGACCAAAATAGTTTAATACCATGGGTTCGAACCCACATACCTTACTTACTTACCTTATCTTACTTTTCTAATTGCCTTTTTTTCTTTCTTTTTTATTTTTTTAATTGCATCTTTTGTTAATTTTATAATATCATTAAGGGTTATATGTCGACATCATGAAAAGAAAAATATATAGGACTCACAGGAAACATAGGACAACAACAAAGTTTAATCGTTCCATGTATTGTAATGTAAACGTGTAACTTGTTTTATAAACCGTTACAATATGTTTCTATGCGGGTGAAAGATATTAAGTAACTCTGAATGAAGTAGTTTAAAAAATATGTAAAACAAAGTAAGGACGGTAAAACATAATGGGAGCACGTCTCCAGATGACAAGATGAGAGCGGAGGGCGGTGACGTGCCCGGCCGAGTGAGGGCGGCGGCGCGGGCGGCGCGGGCGGAGCGGGCGGACAAAGCGCCGCAGATACTATGATTGTTCCACATTTGTAATGTGTGGCCCCACTGACAGTGAACTTGTTAACCGAGTTAAGCTCATGTTTGATTTCTCTCTGTGGACATTAATGCGTTGGCCATAGGGCTGCTAAACCGATTTCCAAGACACACGATTTTGCACTGCTTGACGTTTAACTCCTCCTCTCCTTTGTCCACTGTTGAACACAGGTCTTTTAAGCGGTTTCCGATCTTAGTACGCCTGAGCTTTTGTTCGATCTCCCATTATATCTCCTAATATGACCATTGTTATGCTTCTTTAAGGCATTTTTACGTTACACGATTTTATGCCATCTAAATCCAGTGGCCTCCCCAAACTTTTTTTTATCCATTTCTATGTGCAGGGTTTTTTTATTTAAAAAACCCTGCACTATTACTTTTTGAAGCAATGCACACAGTTTTATACTATCGCAATGCCATCCTTGCAAATGTAGCATATAAATATGTATATATAAATAAATAGGTTTTTTTTTCTATTTACATATTTATCTTATTTTTATGTTTATTCCTAGATTTTCTATTTTAATTTTAAATAGTGCGTCTGGTCACTCAAGAAATGAATCACTTTATTATACAATTTACTAGAATTGATAAGAGTTATGGTATTCTCTTCCGGTCAATCTAACCAAATTTCGTCAATATGTTATATAGCTGTATCAAAGTCATACTATCTTCATTCACGTTTTGATGTACGAGGTCGATAGACTGACTTTTGTTCAATAATAAGTAATTATTTACTTTCGGTAACGACCCGCTAGCAGTGTCGGCGCAGCCTCCAGGCATTACTTCGGTAATTGACTGTAGTCGGAAGGTCTCAGCGAGATGCCGCCGCTCCTCCGAGGCCGCCCTAATATGCATATTCAAACCAACTTCGTTCTCGTTATGAATCCACTTGATTAATTTCGGAGCGGATTGTTCGTAGTTTGGTGTAAAATCTTTTGAAATATGGCCGGAGTGATGAGACACGCTTTGCACCTTCAGCGAGCGTCTAAAATAATAGCAAAATGTTTGTGTACATACATTTAAACAAATTTAAGTACCTCCGTGAAATATTTCACAGTGCGTTAATTTTTAGCCAAGCTACCAAAAGCCGGAAAAGTGAGGATATTTGAATGAATGCATAAGGTTTGAACGCGGATGGCGCACTCTACATTTACCATTACTTAGATTGTCTTGCTTTTCTTGATTTCTTGATTGCTTGATTGTCTTGATTGTCTTAATTGTCTAGCTGTGAAGGCCCAGCGGTAACACCGTTCGACTCTTTCGAGGAGGTCGCGGGTTCAAATCCGGGCAGACACTAATGAGTTTTTCAGTTAAAAACTTATGTGTCTAATTGATAATTTAAATTTATCACACGCTTTTCGGTGAAGGAAAACATCGTGAGGAAACCTGCATATCTCTAGAGAATTCTGGAGATATGTGTAACCTACCAATCCGCATTGGAGCAGCGTGGTAGGTCTTAGCTCCAAACCTTCTCTCCAAAAACGGAGAGAAGAGGCCTATTCTCAGCAGTGGGATAGTAACAGGTCGCTACTTTAGATTGTCTTTAATCGCGGATTATAATAAAATAATATTATCATTAATTTGGTATCATGAACCTCCACAAAATAACGAGTGATTCCACAAATTATTTGATGAAATTGTTGTAAAAAAAATGTGACTTCTTATGAAGTAGTTTTTTGTTCAAAATATTCAAACTGTTTCGTGCCCTCATTATAATTGTTAGTGTACTCGCATGTCTTGTTATCTATATTATATTATAATAATGAGAAACTATGTCTGTCTATCGCTAGCATTTTGATACAATACTCGTATATAAAATGAGATTGAAACACCGAAGTTGACGAATAACGAAATCACAGGTAAAGCTAATTTCTTATAAGAAATATAGATATTCTAAAAAAAGCAATTTTGCATTTGCTGGGTCCTCTCGGTAGAAGCAATTTTCTGAAGCAGACAGAAGTTGAATTGAAAAATCTCGTATTTCATCCAGGAACCGGTTATACCTACTAGTATAGTCTGTAATTTAAGCTATTTCAACTTTTAATAACGAACAAAGTTGTGTGTACAAACAGCATTTATATAAATATATGTTAAGGTAAAAGTTTATTAAAATATGCTACTTTGCGTTATCCATCAAATCCCGTCGGATCGCGCGGTGAAGCGTGAGCCCGCTAAGGAGTTTGATACTGACGTGTTTACCAAAACTTTGCTACTAAATTATTGTTACTGCTCTGATATTCCAAAACAAGGTAAAAAGGTATGCGAAAAGTTAAGGTAGCTGCCGAGTTCGACGTTATTTATTTAGGTTATGTCAAGGAAATCATTCATCCTCCTGCCCTTATCCCACTCTAAGTGGGGTCGGCACAACATGCTATAAACATACTGTCACATGATTAGGCTACGTATTACACGAGCAGCCGCCTGCGTGACTTCAACTTATCTTAGTCATATTTTATGACTCTTCGGTAATAAAGAGAGTGGTCTATTCTATTCAACCGGCTATCACACGTCGTGTTGAATTACCGTAGTCGCCTTTTACGACACCTCGGTAAGAAATAGGAGTGGTCTATTCTAATAACACGGCATAGGTTATGTAAAGGAAATGATATTTAAAAAGTAATGCAGGCGATGTGAAGGTGGCGGCGATTCGGTAACAGCTCGGGCGAGCAGCATGCAGCTTCTTACTGCTGTAAATGGGCCACGGGCACAACGCCAGATCACGCGTTCACGGCATTGTTAACACACTTGTACCTACGAAAGTTCATATCTGTACTAATATATAAAGCTGAAGAGTTTGTTTGATTGTGTGACGCGCTAATCCCAGGAACTACTAGAAAGATTTGAAAAATTCTTAGAGGTAAGATAGTTCATTTGTCAAGGAAGGCTATAGACTATATAAAATCACGCTAAAATAATTAGGAGAAAAGCAGCAATAAAATATATTGCGGCAATATAAACGGCAAAATTTAAAGCTTTCCTTGCACGCTCTAAGTAAACGGTGAAAGTTATTATTGATTTGATTAATTAATATTATTGATTTGAAAAATTCTTTGAGTATAACTGAAAGAATTTTTCAAATCAGTGCTGTAGTTCATGAGATTAGCGCGTTCAAACAAACAAACTCTTCAGCTTTATATATTAGTATAGACACATGGATTGCAGGACCGTAGGCAATAATTTTTTCTAGAAGGATTATGGGAGTATAGAGTAATTTCAGAAAATCCATACACAGGGAGAGCAGTTCCTATATGTACTCGTAACAAACAATCGAATCATAATTTCGCATTGTCATCAAATAAGCCAGATATAAAGCCCAAATTAAAACTAAGTTTAGGAATGTTACGTCGAGTGAATATTTTAAAAGTGAGGATCGGACGTGATTATGATTGGAACGTGACTGGAGTTGGATCCCTCCTGGCGAGTACACAATGAGCCAATCAGGAACTACACTAAGCCAATTATGGCTGTGAATGCTTCAAGGTTTCATAAATACCTCATTCGTATTAGACTCTCTTCGGATATTCAAATTTCGTTTGAGGACAAATGAATTTTGATTGTGCTCCATTCGGATTATTTTTGTATTTCTGAAAGTAGGCTATTCGCAAACGGTTTAATACTTCTAGAATATTATGGAGCTATGTTGATTTTAGCTTTTAACATGATTATGAGAGAAATTGACTTTATTTATAGCGTTAACTTGCATGTCGTACATTTGTTGTCAAGTATTCATGAGGATTTATAGTTCTCTTTCTTCAATTGTCGGATGTCCACTGATGGACATAAGTCGTTTCAAGGTATTCCCACGCCCATCTTGTGTTTTTTTTCAATAAATTATATATACGAACTGTATATTATTCTGTATATACTAACTCAATACAAGCTTCAATTGTACCAAATTTCTTCGTTATTCCTCCAGCGTTATAATCGTGAAAACGTAACATATAGACAACCAGATAGAGCATTGTATTATTAGTGTTTGATTTGTACAGGTGTTTGGATGTAATGCTTCCAGCTTAGTACAATGATAAACAATGATTATGGATTATAAGATATATTACGTGCATATTTCGTCGAGGTTAAAAGTTATTACGCAATATGAATCCCGGTTCAAACATAACGCCGGCCGTTCCCGACAATCTAACCAAACAATATTTAGCCGTTCTTTATTAAGTTATTACGATCCGAGATGTAGTCATTCTGTTCCGCCGAGAGCGACCTAAATAAGATTTCGGGCCGCTCGTTGGCTCGCGCGGGAAAATTGTACTTCGGCATTATGGCCGAAATAATATTGTGCCGGTGAGCGGCGCCTGCTGACACGACTCTCTCCAGGGCCATAATATTTATTTTGAAGTTAGCTCTTTGGGATTTACGACACTTTTGTATTCTTCTGCACGGCTCTGGGACTCTCGTTTGTCGGGAAACAATTCCCACACAGCTATATGACGTTTATTAAATAAAATGAGACTTTTACCGACCAAAGAATCTGTTAATACACATTGTACAAATGCCTTTGTTGGTTTTATTATTTGTTGTGATCACTTGTCAATATTTCTAACAGCTGTGGGTCGAAAATTGCAGGTGTTAAAATAATCTGAAAGTACTTGCTTTTCGATCGCTCCACTCTTTTAAGCCGCGGTGACGAACTCGAGGCACGTGCCGCGTACATAGTTTGTAGTCGCGTAATTGGTTGCAGGTGCGGGGAGCTTATACACTCAGAAATCGATGGAAAAGTTAAAGTTTGTTAGCGCGCAGCTTGCAACACTAGCTACATATACCTCATCGTTGCCAACTCGACAATAACTCCAATAAAAAATAAATAAACCGCAGTTTATGTTTTCAGTGACACTCAATTTTGCTGACAATTTATTTAAATTCAAATTCAAATTATTCTTTATTGAAATAATCTTGTAACTAAGTGCTTTTGACTCGTCAACGCTACTGCTGGTTCGGAAAGCTGTTCCTACCGAGTAGAGCCAGCAAGAAACTCGGCAGTTGCTCTTTTAAAAGTATAATTCTTATTACTAGTTACATTAGTTATTACTGTCTTGTACAGGGTTAAAGAGTAGCTACGTCCACTCGACCTGTATTAGCTGGCTGTATGGCTTTCTGTATTAGCCTTTTATTAATAATGTTATTCAGTTTTTCTATAAAATATGTTCCGTTATCTACAAGTATTAAAACGTATATTAAACACCAGTATACCCAAGACTTCACTTGCGGTAACTGGAGCTTTTAATTGCCCTCGCTAACGCAATATAAATTTTACCCATGTTTTTTAAGAAAAACGGGAATTGTTTTATCCTATATGATAGAACGCTATATAAGCTTAAACTATATCAAATTTGGTCTATATTGCTTCAGTTTATCAACCCTGAAAACCTAACAAACTTTACAATTAATAATATTAGTATGAGTTGGGTAAGTGGTGTCGTAAAAGCCGACTAAGGTAAGTTGACGTGCCTTGTGGTATCCGGCTAAGCAGAATAGACCACCCTCTTTCTTACCGAGGTGTCTTTTTATTTAAGGTAAGTTGACGTCAGGCAGGGGCCGGTCGTAAAATACCTCATGTAACATCCTGTTTGTAACATGTTGTGCCGACCCCATTTAGAGTGGGATAAGGGAGAATGATGAGTATGGGTTGGGTAAGTTGCTAGAAAAAGAGCGACAGATATATTTGCTCGTAAGTGAGACGTGCAATAAGTGAACAATTAGGATGTAACAATCACTTCCATCAAGTAGTACTTCACCGGTCCTCGTGGTAATGGCGGCTTGTGAGCTTCATTACCTGCTGCCTCTGAGGAGGACACGTTTACTTTATGCCACCCGTCCTAAACAAACGGTCTAAAGGCATCATCGGTTGTGTTTGATTGCTCCTTTTCTCCGTAAACACCCAGATCCGTACCCTTAAATACGAACGGGCAACGATTTACAAATAAAATAGGTTAGTATCGTATTACTACTGAGCGGATGTTCATGCTACTTCCATCAGCAGACAGAGGGGAAAGCTTTGAGAACATTAAGTTTGTGAATAAACGAGTAGAAATAGGAAGACAATTGTTGAAAATTACGGAAAATGTAAAATCGTCTGGGATCATTAATTGAAAAACGGCTCTTTGACATTACGAAAACATATATAAAATAGGCCGCAATCTGATAGACAATATTCTTTCAAATTTTTAAGAAATGGCTCACGTATAATGTGGCAAGTAGCTGATTAGACAAATACACTATGAATGTTTATGAACTTAAATATGTTGGTTTCTTTAAGCACATCCTGATTAATATTATTGTCCTTTACACAAAATTTATTAAAATATCGAAGATTTATCACAAAATGACGAAAATTAATCAATGGCAGGTCCCACTTAACCGCACTGGTATAATGAAGTAGATGAACTACTCATGCGAGGTCGGGGTAGGTCAAATTAAAGCTTAAAGCATTTATCACCAATGATGAACAGAATACGCAGTTCGGTTAATTTGACAAACGGGCTGCAGGACCCGGGAGAGTAATGACAAAATCTGAACGATAAGACAACGGATTATTCAGTTTCAATTTGCCGAACGTTTGATGTTCGCGAGGAGCGCGCCGCGATCACAAACAAAAGATAATTGAAATTTTACAACTCAAATTGCAAAATCAAGCTCCCTTTGCGAATATGGCCTAATTTTGAGATGGAATGCTTTGCAAAAGGGGTGGAGACAGGACAACCAGAATTATGTATGCTCGTGTACATAATTTAATTGAAGATCAGGTATGTAAGGTATTAAGAAATATACTTTGTGGGCAACAATCTACATAGCTCAAGTTGTGGAGAGCACGCTTCTTCCTCTTACTCGACGTAAAGATGTCCACGTAGTACTCGTCTTGGACCCGATCGGATGTGTGTCATCAGTTACGTGTTAAATATGTGTGTGTAAAGCTCGTCGTGTCGCGTAGTTGAAATGGCAATCGGCGGGGCACGTAGTACGAAGAACCGATAGACATTGGAGTCTTAAGGTGCTGGGATGGAGACTTCACACCATAAAATGCAGCGTCGGTAGACCCCAACGAGGTGGACAGACGCTCTCAAAGAGGTCGCGGGGAGCCGCTGGATACAAGCGGCATAAGATCATGTGTTGTGGAGATTCCTTAAAGAGACCTATGTCCAACAGTGGACGTCCATTCGTTAAAAGAAGAAGAAGAAGCATATGTTGATTGGGTAGGTCCGTGCCTTCCCACATTAAATGTTCAGTTCTATTTTTTTCTATTAACAACTAATAAAACAAACATAACAAATATAAAACTTAAATACTGTTCTGTAATGTTGAACACGGAATGGCGCGAAACTTGTACCATACGAAGCTTTATATCCTACATTGAATCATGTAAATACTCGCAAAACGGAAACCAACGACAGCGGTATTTGTGCGAACCGGCGCGGAGCGGTGCGGAGCGGCGCGATACTCCTCGGGGACTTAATTACATCCGCTAAATTGTATTCCTGAAGCAATACGTCGCGTTAGGGGAGTCCCATTGATACACGGGCAGCTGTGTCCGGTTGATACGACGGTCGCTGTATGCTCATTGTGAACAATTACCGTTTTATATAACTAAAAAAAATATACAAAATGTAACACATACATTCATATTTAGGGATCTATAATTGTATCTAGAATAGATCTGTAGTTAACATATAGAAAAATTGTGTCGAACCCGTACTGACTGATTACCAGCAGGTAATCTTTGATTTGTGAGTAACATTGACTTATATAGACAATACTTGTAAAGATTATGTCTTAAATCACTTCCCGAAGTCATACTTCGAAAGAGTCTAGATGCACTGGAACTCGCTTATACCTTAACATGTGAATAGTGGTTTCCCAAACCCAGAAATTTAGTCATCCTAAAAAGCGTTCTATAAGACCCTGACAATTAAATCACGTGTGAACTTAGAAAATTTAAAACAAACAGAGTTACAATTCATACACTTGTAGTGTTCCGTCCGCCCATTGCTTCAATCTAAGCTGTTGCTAGTAATTTCTGTATGCCTTTTAATTTAGTAACTTTAATTAATATTAATTTTATTATCTTTACATAAGTATCTGAAAATTCATGGCTTTTGGAAACGGTTTCGCCTTCCCTTAAGTCGGACTTAAGCCGTTTTAGCGATCCCTTCTAAAATATTATTGTTTATTATTCATGATAGTCCCCCGCCCCCTGAACCCCCGGACCGCGGTTTATCCTTTGATACAATATCTATTAAATAGCTAATCCATTTTGATCTTGGTATCGATATTTGGATTAAAGTTTAATCTAAATGTATATTTAAGATCAAAGTCTCAAAGTAACGCAAACTTGTTGATAAGATGGTTCTATATAAATAACATTGCCTCATTTGTGCAAGATCATCATTGAGGTACGGATTTCTTCAGTTGTGTGCATGATAGTTAGATATTTGGAAAATCAACTGGAAAAGTCGGTTTGGATGATCTATAACGTAAGTATAATACGGTTAGGACAAATCCATATGATACATAATTGAGGTAATTGAGAATTATCGTAAACGGAGTCGCCGGTGCAGCTTGTGATCCATATTTCATCACAATAGGACTGTTTACGTTGCGAATACATTAATATAACAAATAAATGTCTAAACAATGAGTTCATTTCGTTTAAATAAATCCACGGTTATGCCGAAATTGTTTTGTTTCAATTTACAAAATCCAAGGAATGATTCGGCCGGATTAGCGGACCCTTCTCCACGAACTGACGGATATAAAAACATCTAAATAAAACATAATCTTCTTGTTTTTTTTTTCTAGCATATTTTCCATTTATAATGTAATGTTTATTATTGCTGTTGTCTCCCAACTAGCTTAATCACAAGTCTTACAAGTTGATTATCAACTGAACACCAGACTGAATCAGACTCCAGACCTATAGTAGGCAGTACTATATAATCAAAAGTATTTTAATACTTAAATTAACGCCAATAAAGTTACGGGCACAACTTCTAGAAGTGATACTTGGTATTCAACTTCAACTCTACTATTTATTGATGCCTCATCATAGAATCCTCAAATTCCCCTCGGGAGCATAAAGCTATCTACAAGTCCTCTCAAAGCCGAACTATCCTAATGTTGCAATTCCCTATTCCCTCATGAGCTTTAAGCCACTTAGCGTATTTTGAGCGTTGCGACAGTTTCTAGGGTAATTAAAATATCTTATTTGTCTTATATGTGAAAATGTCTTTTTTTATTTACTGTAGTTAATATTTGACTGGCCCGTTGGCGCAGTGGGTAGTGATCCTGCCTTCGGCTCCGCGGGTCGCGGGTTCGATTCCCGCCGAGGGCCAACATTTTCTATAAAAAAAAAAAAATGAATTTGTTGGTCTTTGAGCCTGGGTGTTTATTTGTATTTAAGTATGTATTTAGAAAATATATAAGTATATATTCACCAGTTGTCTGTCTACCATAACACAAGTATTAAGTTACTTACTTTGGGGACGGACGACCGTGTGTGTAAGTGTCCCATATATTTATTTATTTATTTATTTATTTATTCCAACGATGTCGGCGTAAGTTAAATTAAATGCTCAATTTGTGTGTAATCGTAAGTCATTAAAACAATAAAAAAACTAACGTTTTTCGAAGTTTAATCGCACAGCTAAGTATCCAGACTAAGGCAGGGATCAGGGTTCAACTTTTCGCAAGTAAAATTATGGGAAAGTTCGCGTCAGATGTCGGCCAAGCCTTGGCGTGCATTAAGGAGTTTTAACCGCGCAATTATAACTTTAAGCCACGACCTGAAGTTTGAGGGAGAAAGTTTTTATATTTCGTAGTAGGAAGATCATTGTCGGTGTACACGGAGACCGCCGGCACCTCGGACACAATGGGACAATGGCGCGTACTGACTTTTATAACAGTTTTAATGTCACAAAACTGTTTTCGTTTATTTAGAGAACAACGAACTTAAACCAAAATATTAACACCGCGAAGACCCACACTGTAAAACGCGGTCTACCTTATTATGAAAGTTTTTGTTTTATATTTCCCCATTGCTGAAATTTTGGTCCACTTTGATAATCTTTGGACCTTCCACGCTATTCTAAATTCTGCTCCCACTAGAGAATCGATCACCAAGATAATTATCTTGTGTAAAGATCTGTGAACGTGGTCAGACCAGACAGGTAGACAAAACACCCCTAGATCTTTTTCCGTCTTCTTTACCTACCACAATCAGTTGTCTAAGAGTATTTGGCTGTCTGCAAGCTACGAGTAGACGACCAATAGGCGAGGCGAACTTGGAGGTAATAAACAGTTTTTATTTTAAGATGGTTATAACTGTTTATATTTTGTTTTACTTTTTTAATTCAGTTCATGCTAAATCAAAAGATGTTAAGTGATAGATAACTCAAGTACAACAGTAAGTAAGTCGAGTAAGTGTTCAGTTTATAGATTGTGTAATGATGTAATGTTGTAAGCTCTAGCTAGATACAGGCAAGAGAAATGGAAAAATTAAAATAAATCCTTTGCAATATCGAATATTGTTAACTGAAATTGTCAACGTCACGTTCATTCACAAAAAATCTTTTATGGAAATCAGAAATGGGTCTCGAATAGAACCGATTCAAACAGCGAACATTGTTAGATACAATTTTTCGCTTGTCATGGGGCAAATGGAAAGGTGCAGTCGTTCCCACAAACCTTATCTATAGAATTTTCCTTTATTTCGCCTTTGGCTCCGTGTATACCTTGTATTTAACAAAGGTGTTATGCATGCTAATATTGATGCAAAAGTCTGTCTGTCAACATTTTCTCTCTTTTTATCTGTATCAGGCTCTAACACCTCCACGTGTGCTCCGCTGGAGGAATATGATGATAATTTCTAAAATTCAAGCTTATAACTTATATTATAAAGCGGGCTGACACTTATTATAAACGTGTTTCTTCGGTAGCAGTAAAAAACATTGAATTTATTTGCATCTAAATCAGTGTTACTTATTTATGCCGTTTGCAGTTGAGACCCTAGGGCCATGGAGTCAAAGTGCATTATTTTATCCTTTTAACACCTCGGTTAATTGTCTCTTCAGGTGACAAGAGGGATGGCTCCTTTTTCGTACAAAGATTAGCGACTCAGCGCGGAAACGGTATTCTTGGGATCATTTCATTTGGGCATGATCTGTATAGTCCCAGCGTGTAAGTAATTTACGATAGATATAACTTGTATATTTATGTTGTAAAAAAAACAACTTTAACAAGCCAATTTAAATTGGGCGAGTGGTTTCTTTCCGAAGTATCCTCTATATTAATGTTATAAGGAGTTATGTTTAGATAGAATATTAGCTTTGTACTTTATACGAGTACATTTCTCACCTATGGTCCTCCGTCGCCGCTAAAGCTAAGGCGCTTTCTTTGCTCCGTTATACTTTCTGTGACTGAAAACATTAATGTACGAACTGCAAATGTGTTCATTCGTTTGCCAAAAGCGATGAAAGCGAGAATCTTTGCCAGCGGCTTGTCACTCGCCCGAGAGGAAAATTGTACAGCGACATTACGACCGAAATATGAGGATCGTGGCGCAAATAAAAGAATAGTTTATTGCCCTACATTACTTACTTTTTGTTTATATTGTCTCTGCATTTACTTTCCGTCGCGGTTACTGTAATAAAGAGGTATATTTTTACCGAGATGTTCCAGCGCTTCCCTGTTTTCTGAATATTTTAAACAAAGATTATTTATGACTTGCAATTTAAAATTTGCTGGCAGAATTTTATATTAATGTTTTTACATTGCAAAATTGGTGTTTTATATTATTTTGTTCTTTATCCACACACTTTTCGAGCCCAATAAGAACAAAATTAACTAAAATGTTCTTTGTAGATGTTCTTTCTTCATTACTAACTTTAATAATTGAACAGTTTCTGAAAAGTTTCCACTTTAACTTCGACGCAGTTTTTTCGTTCCTTTTTTCTACTTTAACGGTTGAGTTTTAGAAATTGTTAAATAACTTGTTACATCATACTTTATACTTTGATACCCTTTTTTTTAACTTTTGGGGAGAAAGAAGTTGATGGAAATTGTGAAGTTGCATTATGAAAAATAATTGACTATGATTAAGATTCATTAAGATTACCGAGTGTTGGGCGAATGTGCACTTATTAATTTCTCGTCGTATCCGTGACTTCGTTCGTGTCTAAAAGCTATTAAGAGTTAAATACCTTAAATTTTGTACTTGTTTCCTGTTGACGAAAAGTTTTAGAGCGGTTAGTTTAAATTGTGGCAAATTTTATCAATATTGCTCCAGCGGATTAGACACGAAAGAGTACCAGACCTTTACCTTTATAGAAAAATATTGTTTTTAAAACAATTAATACTCAACAAATGACCAATTACGACAAAAGCTTTAAATTGCTTCTTGCAAAATTTTGAGTCCTAAGGTAATCTGAAGGAGGACGGTCTGTGCTTTATGTTGCTATCTTGCTTACACAAGTCTTATCAAGTAGTGATCCAATTAACACTGTTATCAGTCACGTGTTAGAAATCAGTTAAATTTTTATGTGTTATCAAATATATTAGGTAGAAAATCTCAAAACATCGTTATATGATTCTTCTTGCCAAAAAAAATAACTTCAATACGATATCACGATATTAACGGTTATAAAAGTGTATATATTGCGATAAAGACAGCCTTTGAACGTTTATTCTTCCTAAGAGCCGTATAAAATTGCTCAATCATTTTTATCTCGAGGAAAAAATGTGATTACGAAGTACTTTCTGAGCGAAAGATCCGAGAGGCGATATAATGAGCCCGAGGCCACCTTTATTGGATCCACTTGCCGTGTCAACATACACCTTCCTATTTCACACTTTATAGTATTTTCACCTGCTTGCATGTATTTAACGGACTCCTTTCAGCTTAACTTTGATAGACTTTGAGTAGAGAATAGTAATTAAAATTTTGTACACTTATTAAAAACTAATGACGATATAATTTTCTATTATTTTAAATTGTTTAACAAACAATGCACAAAATAGCGCTTTTCGCTATCTTTTTGGTATACACCAAATCATCGTTACTAGGTCCCGCCTCAAACAACAAATTGTAGCACTTAAATAAAGTTATTTTTAAATTATTTATTAAAAAAAATGCACACATAGCATTATCCTATATAGTGTATTATCTATGCATAGCATTTTTTAACACAACGCAGAGACTTCAAAATAATCAAGAGCTCGCAAAACGTCTCAGCGTGACAGCTGGCGGTACCACTCATTAAAAAAGGTTGAGGGTTGCTATTCCACCGAAATATAGACATATATACATAGTAAAACTTTTTTTCAACGTGAAAATTTTTTTATTACCATGTTTATTTGCCTTTTCAGGTGACAAGAGAGCTGGCTCCTTCGTCGAACAAAGAAGCAGTATATAACATTACTAGCATGTAAGTAATTTAGTATATATATAACTATGCTTTGTATATTTTCGTTGAAATTAAAAAAAATCTGTAATCACCGAATTTAGCGTGGGCATAAAGAAAGCCGTTAATTAATGTAGACGTGCGATATTACACACCGACGGTTAATAAGGCCGTTAAATATTGCGACCTTCGCCCTCTGCCCAATATCCGCAGAAAACGACTTCGCCGTTACCAGTATATCCCGAAGGTTAATGAAAATAATTTCACGATAAAACTCCCTGAGCCCGAGCAACAGATTACTGTTCATTTTGTTACGTTTCAACAGCATTATTTTAGTAATTATGTAGCACAAACGCATTATTATAGCGATGGAGTACATTTACTTCCCCAGACAGGAAAAACTACATTTTCCTTATGTATATTTGGGTTGAGATGTGTGACTCCCACATTGTATATTTATACACAGGACATACACGTATAATATGTACATGAATATATATACATAAACACAGATAAAGTGTACAAAAGAAATCTTACACTGTCTCAAACGCACAATGTCAGTAGCGCCAGAGCCGCGGGTGAGAGTGGACGTGTAGACATGAGTGTTCGAGCCTGTGCCTATACTCATACTACACAAGTTTACATTCGTAGATACAACAATTATACTTCATCATATAATTTGGACGGCCTTATCTATAACGCTAAATTGTTTGTTTCTTTGTTTATTTGTTTGTTTCTTTATTTGATTGATTGATTGTTTGAACGCGCTAATCTCAAGAACTATTGGACCGATTTGAAAAATCCTTTCAGTGTAAGATAGTCCGTTTATCGAGAAATTCATAAACTACATACTCCATGCGGGCGAAGCTGCTGGCATAGGTAGTATATAATAATTGATTTCAATCCGACCAACTCAGAAAATTAAGTGGGTTAGGACAAACTAAAGTAATTCAATAAAATAATGAAAACATTAAAGTAATTTCAATATATCGGTAGGTTTCAAGTGAAAAATATGTTTTCCCCATTTCCCTACACTCCCCCCCCCTGCTTCAATCGCCCACCCGTCACGGTCTGCGGCCGCGGCGTCTCCTCCGAGATGCGTCATTGATCTCGTTCTAAGTGATTAACGACTTGCAATTTGCTTTCATCTCATACCAATTTTGTCAGCTAATTTTCGACTACCTATTACGTATAATTGAAAAAAATCAGCGATGAATGACGGTATGACATAATCGAGACATGAAATATTTAGCTGAGGGAAGGGAGGGTAAGCCTCGCTAGAGACTACGTCAGCCAAGCCAAAGCCAAGGCACGAGAGATGCTTCAATATCAGCCGCAGCCAACCACTTCTCTGTGCCTTTTAATATAGTAAAATTATTGTATTGTTGTGAATGGAAATAGTCAAATATAATTTCCTTAGTTTTTGTATATTGGTAACTCTGTAATCTCGTGACCAATTGCAAGGGGATTTGTTTTTAAGTAGGAATTGTCTATAAAAGGCGGAACTCGCGCTTCTGAAGGGAGTCTTGGTGTAATACTTCACTCGTAAGGTTATTAGACGCTAAGGCGGCTAGACCGTGTCATTGCTTGGAGTTTTGTGATAAGAGCAACAGCTGACGTTCAAGCTGCAGCGTGCTTTTATAAGCAAACGCAGGTTGTCTTCCGATTGGCGGTGTTACCGTTCATTAAATATATCTGGGGGTTGCCATTGCACCGACGTATAAATTGTAACTATTATTGATTTTTATTTTATTACCTTTGCAGATGCAATAATATCGTTTCATTTTATTCATCATCTTCCTGCCCTTATCCCACTCTAAGTGGGATCGGCACAGCATGTTTTAACATGCTGTAACATGATTTGGCTGCGTTTTTACGACCGGCCGCCTGCCTGACGTCAACTTATCTCTGTCGTATTTTACGACACCTCAGTAAGAAAGAGGGTGGTCTATTCTACTAAACCGGATACCACACGGTGGGTCAACTTACCTTAGTCGCCTTTTACGACACCTCGGTAAGAAATGAGGTTGGTCTATTCTACTCAGCCGGATACCACACGGCGGGTCGACTTACCTTAGTCGCCTTTTACGACACCTCGGTAAAAAATGAGGGTGGTACTATTCTATTCAGCCGGATACCACACGGCGTTGGCACAGCATATGATATGTATGATAAATATTTTCTTATATGTAATGTTCCTGCTCCGAAGGAATGTTTCTACTCGTAAGCGTTACATAATCAAGGGTGATGCATTTGCATCCACCGCGCCATCCGACGAGCCCGGCTCCCCAAACGACCGTCTCATCACATCAATACATGAATGATAAATGACTGCTAAAAGCTTTACCCATCTCCAAACACGGCCGGCGCTGTCCCAGGGCGCTCGGGAAGTTTGCATAGCCCGTTCGATAAGGAATTTTACGGCAAAGATTACTTGGGAATGGAGTAATATTAGATAAATTCTCCTATATTTACATACTAGCGCGGTACGTGCGACTTTAGTAATAAAACACTCTCTATATTGTTTCTTACCTTTTCCCAAAAGAAGGACGGTAATATTTTTATCCTATATGTTAGCGCTTTATAAACGATTTAATTGTAACAAATTTCATCAATATTGTTCTAGCAGATTAGTCGTAAAAGCGTAAGAGACAGACATGCTTTCGCATTTATAATTTTAGTATAGATATCTGTCCACGATCAATTTTAGCTTTGCCATTACAGCAATTTAAAACACTGTTAAAAAGAGGCTGATACAGAAAGCCTACTATACTATACTGTTAAGAATTACTTGGAAGATAAGAATATGTGGATATAGCTCGCTTAGGCCCTGTACAAGACAGTAATGACGAAAAGTTATAAGAATTATATTTTGAAAAGAGCAACCGCCGATTTCTTACTGGCTCCTCTCTGTAGGAACAGCTTTTTAAACCAGCAGTAGAGTTGACGAGTCAAAAGCACTTGTTTAGAAGTGTATTTGAATAAAGAATATTTTGAATTTGAACATAGAGCGAAATCATAAGTGCGAAAGACTTTGTTATGCTTTTACAGTTAATCCCCTAGACCAATATTAATGAAAATTTGTGCGACTGAAGCTTATATAACGGGCTAATACAGCTTAAAGTAAATTGTACACTGGGTTTCGCCCACCTACGCGCAAAGTAAGGACATATCGCTAGTCATAAATAATGCACAATCGCCAGTTTGATCTTTAAGGGAAACATAATGAGAACAGTTAACCAGCACAGTAGTTAACCTTTCAGACGTTACACCGGCTGCGGTAAATTAACAGGGCTTATTACTCGAACAATTAACCCCAAACGGGAGGGGTTATTGTGGTGGCAATCCTTGGATAATCCATTACCTGCCCCGTAACGGTAAATGGCATGGAGCTTCGACAATAGACCCACACATATGTATCGTGTTTAACGTCAACCACACGGGACAACTCGGGTCTACACACAGCTATTGTGTCAATTATAATAAACAATTACAAGTAATATTTATTGTATAACCTATTTGTAACATTCATTTCATTCAAATAAACTTGTAAACAAGTACTTTTGAATTGTAAATTCTACTGCTGGTTCGAGAAGCTGTTCTTACCGAGAAGAACCAGCAAGAAACTCGTAGGTTGCTCTTTTCAATAAATAATATATAACCATTTACATTAAGTCATTACTACCTTGTGCAAGGTCGGACAGTAGCTATATCCACGCATTCTTATCATCTGAATAATCCTCAACAGTATGGTTTAGTACAACAGTATAGGCTTTCTGTATCGGCCTCTCTTTAACAGTTTCTTTAAACTGCAGTAAAATTGTATAGATAGCTTATTTATCTTTATTATATCCAATAGACAAAATTGTTCAAAAAATTCGATAATTCTGTGCGAAAATGTCGGCATCATGAAAGGTCTTGAAGCAAATACAATACAATATAAAACAAATATTTCATGTCATTCATTCATGTTTCACATCAAATATCATCGGGTACTAGAAACCTAACGAAATTCGTTATATCAAAAAAGGAGATCCCTGAAAAAAACCGCAGTCTGATCTTTGACATTTGATTGAATGGACTGGACAAACTGAATTACAAACAACTTATACTAATGTATACATTCGTGATAATTTATGCACGAGGTGGTTTGTATGTGTATATTATTAAAATGTGTCCATGGGATTTTACTTCTAAGTGAATTGTTACACTTAGCTTAAGTATATAGCAAGTAAAAATCTACTTTATTAGCGTAAGAAAACTATTTACTATTATTTATTGCACGATATTAACGTATATTTCAAGCGAATTTCATACAAATTGTTGAACTTTACTTAGTAACAAGCATTACGTAAATTAAATATTCACTTATTATAATAACTAACACAAATACTACGAACCACTTTGTTATTTGTATCGCTCGCTGAACAATGATGACTCTACGATTTTGAATGCACCTTGACTCCAAAGTCAAGATGGCGCCGCTTTAAATGTGACCAGTGTTATATCCAAAGCCCACCATAAAAATGTTGCCAGCGACAACTTTAGTGTAAAAAATTTGTTAAGTGTGAGCAAATTGTTGAAAGTTAATCTAAAATAAATAAATCCATTAATTAATCTTTGTTTGATTTTCGCCTCAAAAAGTAGTTCGACGACTACCTCGTTCGAATCCACTTGGGTGTTAATTAGGGTATTTCATAAGAAATAATAAAAACTTAGTAATAAAATAAAACTAGGTAGATTTTTTCCTAATCCCGTGGAAAAAAGGGGATTGATTTATACTATGTGTAAGTCGGTATCGCCCCAGCAAATTAGCCGTGAAAACATAAGAGATAGACAAACTTTCACATTTTAAAATAAGTATGGATTCCGTCCCTCAGTATGTTTCATATTTGTTAGTGTCGTTTTTCCGTTTCTGTAATACAAATCATAACAAAAATATTATTTTCCACCATTGTATTTGTGTTTTGTTTTCATTTTAAAGATCAAAGAACCGCTTACCGACGTCTTTGTGGAGCGAAAGACGTCGGTTTTATATTAACTTTCATATTCGTTTTATATTCGGATTAACTTTCATATTATATTTCTTGTTTACAAGAAAATATTTGGCTTTTTCTTTGTGAGTATTAAGTGAAATTTCGTTGTGAAATGAAGGGAAATTGTTTGATCAAATTAGAAAGTGTTTTTTCTTACAATTGTTACAATAATTTTAATAAGCGTACAAAGTAAAGAAAACGCATTCAAACAATTTTTCAATCCTATCCTATCCTACTAATATTATAAATGAGAAAGTTTGTGAGTATGGATGTATGTTTGTTACTCTTTCACGGCAAATCAGCTGAACCAATATCGATGAAATTTGGCACAATTATTCCTTATATACTGGAATAACATATAGGCTATAGAAATCTGTTAATTCTACATTAATAGGATGACATTGAAAAGCGTCATCTATTATCAACCTATCATTCCACAATACAATCCACGCAAACGAAGTTGCGGATAAAACCTAGTAATTTATATTTGTTGGTGTTACTTTGTGGATGTCCACAGTACATAAGTTATGATAGAATTATTTTTGCTTTAATCCGCATTCGCTTCACTTAAAATTGTAAACAATAATACAAATTGCATTAATTATAATTACTTTAGCTTTATTTTTAGGAAGATTAGTAAATTACTATATATGTAAAAATTACACTACAAAACTGTTTAAACTATTAAAGTATGAGATCTAAAACAAAAGGTTAAAAAATAAAAAAATAATTATATTTTATCAAAATAGATATAGATAATTTTAAGTCTCTTTTATATTTTACAAATAGGTTTTTAATTTTTTTTTATAAATTTTTCGGGTGATACGTAGTTATGCAAAACTCTGACACTTACATATTCGTGTATCTGTTGCCTGAATTGACTTTAAAAGCTTAAATGAGAAAGTTCTGTGAAATGTCAACAAAAAAGTTGAATGTCGCAAGCACAGTGGTATATCTAAGTTCGCGTCCGAGCATCAAAGATATCAATTTGAGCGACTCATGACGCTGAAAGTTGTCGGCAAATTACACTCCGGTTGCAGAAAAAGTGCCGCAACTCGGCCAAATCGTAAGTGATTACAAACTTTTTGGCGCAAAAAATAAATCTGGAAAGCTGATTCCAGTCCCTATTATATGGCATTATAGCATGTTTTGTACCTAATTTGATTGGAAATGGATTACTTAAGTTCATTGGACTTTCGTTTTATAATATGTAAGTTAGTCTGTCTGTATATTTGCGATAAAGTCTAAGACTGTCCATTGGATTTTCATGTAGTTTTTTCATATATTTTACTGAATTATTCTTGAACGTTGTATTCATTAGCTAGCTCTATAAATTAAGTTACTTATGATGATGATGCTTTATTCCCATTAACTGAGTACATTCAGGATTTGATATTTACGACATTTAAAGCTCACAGCCTAAAATAAGGATGAGAAAAAAAATCTCTTATGAACAAGAAAACACATAAGGTGTAGAATTCTACACCTTATGTGTTTTCTTTCAGGGTATTTTAACATTGAAATTGTCGTAAACAAAGATCTAAGTACTATTTATATTATATATACATATGATACAGTGTGGTATTCGGCTGAGTAGAATAGACCACCCCCATTTCGTACCGAGGTGTCGTAGATTACGACTAAGGTAAGTTGACATCAGGCCGACGGCCAGTTCTAAAATACGTAGCCAAATTATAAGACAACATGTTGTTAACATGTTATACCGACATCACTTAGTGGGATAAAGGCAGGAGGATGATGATATTAATTTTTATATGAGCTTCAATCGTACTAAATTTTATCAAAATTGGTTGTATCGGACTATCAGTGCAAGAAAAAAACGAATAACCTACGCTGACTTGACAGTTTAAGGCAAAAATAGTATTTTATATTCACTATAAATTTTAGTATTTTTTAATGCCCAACAGCAGGGATAAAACGATTTTTTTACATAAAACTTAGCTAGATCGATTTTTCTCCCTCAAAATCCCCTACATGTTGAATTCCATTAAAATCGTTGGAACCGTTTCCGAGATTCTGAAAATATATATATGGAAATACAAGATTAACTCATTTAAATATTAAAGATAAACCACATACAGCTAAAACAAAAGTTCATTTTCCCGTCCGCACTCTGTCCGCTCATTGTTCCATCGCGTTGCCAATTTGGAAATAAATCCCGGCCGATACAGTAAACACGGACACCAATCTCCGTTCAACAAACAACTGCTATACTATTTTATTGCTGGCGATTGCAAATTTTTGCTTTTATTTACAGCCTTTTGTTATAACATATGGAAAACTCGCGTATTGTCTGGCGATAAATTACGGTGCTGGCGAAAAAGATTTTATGTTTTGACTATCGAGATCCTTTATTTTTTATACTGAAAATTCATTATTGAACGAATGGGTTTTTGAATAAAATATATTAGGTTTATTTATTTGATAGTAAATATTGATTGATAACAATAAGATGACGAGAAGAAGTCGCCGTATAGCTTGAATAACAATAACTATATTAATTTATGGAATTAGGCGTTACTTTGCGGAGATCCTTAATACAAAGACAATATTTTTTTTTTCTATAATTCGTATTAAAGAAGATATAAAATGCTAAATTATGATCCGTTTTTCATACCATCTCATAAATATATATATGTATGTATCGAAAAGATTTTTGATTATGCCGTGGAGTCTATTTCCTGATGATGCTTCGGTTGCGGGGCGCAACGATCGTAGAGATTGTAGTAGTGAGGGTGTGTAGTGCTTGTGTGTAGTGTTGGTGTTATTATTTTTTATAAGATTACGTAAAGTTCATACTTAAGGTACTTTCTTTAAACTAATCTTTCTTTTTCTTAAAATTACTTGTAATTTCCGCCCATATTTGTGATTACTTAACCCTTGTTTGTGTCAAGTTAGCCTTTGTTTGTGACAGTCGATCCCGTTTGTGAAGTCTTTTTTGGTAACAAGTCTGCTGCTATTTGTGACTGCTTTTTGCTTGGTAGGGTCAATACCGACACTATACTTGATATCGCAGCGTTGGTTGTTCTACGAAGTGGGCTTACCACATTACAAGCAGCTTTTAGACTCGAACGGCATAAGATCGTGAGGATACCTGTATATCTTAAGAGAATTTTGGGATATTTGAAATAGCCCACCGGTGGATCTGAGCTCCGGTTATTTTTTCCACAACACAGAAAGGAGGCCTTCGGCCAGCAGTTCGTTGGTAAATGGCCGTTAAAAAGTAGGTGCTCCTTACATGATAAAATCACATTACCGACGGCAATCTTTTAACGTAACGCTATTTGCAGTTAGTACGCGAGCTGTAAACTGCGAGTATATCCCATTGTTCCGCGCCCCATTTCCGGGCCTCGTGCGCGCATTATAATAATTAGAATAGGCGACGCCCGGCTCAGCTCGCACTCATGACTCAGGGCCACTTTTGGAAACTATTATCTACTAGTGGTACTAGTCAATTCAGAGTTAGGGTGCCTCCCTTTTGGAACAAATACTCAGGTATCAATGAGTTTTACCACTGAAACGTATGTGCCTAATTGACAATTGCAATTTATCACAGGCTTTTCAGTTAAGGAAAATATCGGAAACCTGCATATCTCTGGAGACTTCTAGGGATATGTGTAACCTACCAATCCACATTGGTGAAGCGTGGTAGGTCTTAGCTCCAACCATTCTTTTCAAAAATGGGGAATATACCTATACCCTATTTTTACTATTATGTGGGACAGTAACAGGTCATTACTTAAACTCATTGAGAGTTTTAATTACACTTTATACGCCCAGAAATTAAAGTCATCGTTAAACTAAATAATAATTTTTGTTTGATTCATTCTGAAAGTTGTATAAATTTACTTTTACCGTATGTATCGAGGTCGTTCTCGGATCGCACAATAGTTTCAATGGGTCGATGCACCTCTATAGATTGCAGATACTTCGCCAGACAAATATTTGGCTACCCTCACTGCATGTGGAGTGAGAATAAACGACGCGTCTCGTACAATACGGATCATCCTTGGAACTATGGAAAATGGGTCAAGAAAGGCAAGCAACCTATATTAAAGTTGAATAAAGTTCAAGTATTTGGTGCATCGGGACGTGTTTTAATGTGCTAGCTGTCGGTACGAGCTGCCGGCGTCTGCGTGTGTGCAGCTGACGTGTTGGCAACGATACTTTTCAGTGTTTGCTTTTAACAATAGTAATTTATGGAATAAGGCGGTACTTGCGGAGACCCATAATATATGCTTTAATTGGCGAGTAGAGATGCGAGTATATAGAGTGCACTCTACATAAGCACTACATACATTCCCTAACACGATCTCAACATTTTTCCTTTCAACTTAAGCATGATCAGGAGGTAGGCTCTACGACTAAATCGCAAAGCTTTATGTGCATACGTTTTTCAGAAATTTGGACGTAAGTTAATTTATTTCCTAAAATAATTATACTGCGTCTGTATCAGTTGGTCTACTAATCCACTTGAGCAATATTAATAGAATTTACTACGATTATGTCCTATATACTGAAGCGCTGTGTGTATATGGCTGAGTAGAATAGACCATCCTTTTTCTTACCGAGGTATCGTAAAAGGCGACTAAGATAACGTTTGGTATAACGAGAACGTTACGTCACGGAAGGAGGCGGCGGAACGGATTCGGGAAGCTGAGTCCTTGGATACGATCTGAGGCAGGCGAGTCGGGCGCAGACGACTTGCCGAAATCCGAAAAATACCTAGCCAAATCATGTGACAATATGTTGTGGCGACCCCACTTAAAGTAGATTGATGACATGGCCTATATAGTCAGCCAACATGCAGCTAAAGATAAAGAGAAAAATGACTAGCTAAATAATTTCCGTTTTGATCTCAGAAACAGGAATAATAATATGGTTGGGGGTATCTTAAGACTAAAGTCGACTCGAACGAAGTCGCGTGTACAAGTAAATACATAGAGGTTTTATGGTCAGTATGTCAAGGCCGCGGCCGCCGGCTCCGGAGCGCTCAGCCGACTGCTGGGCTCGTGCACGAGTGGGCCCTGACCTTCCTTAGAGATAAACTTATAACAGCTTATGACAGACATTATGCTGGCCCACGACTACGACACTGCTGCTATGTTATTTGTTAATACAGGTTTAAATATGACTGACGAGTCGTTTTAATAAGCACGTGACCGAAGAAGATTATAGATTATTGAAAACCATACCGTTATTTTTAGACTATTGCGATAATTTTTGGGTTACATAATATGTTATGCTGTTGGATATCCGTTTGAATCAAATCAAATCAAATCAAAATAATCTTTATTCAAATAAGCTCTTTCAAGCACTTTTGAATCGTCAAGATGTCAATATGATTAATGAAGCTACATCTGGTTCGGAATGTTGCTCTTACCGAAAAGAACCAGAAAGAAATTCGGCGGTTAATCTTTGAAACATTTTCAATTTTACATTATTAAACCGTTGTCCTGTATGAAGCTGAAAGGATTTTCAAATCCAGAATTTTTTTATCATCCAAATAATCCTCAAATTTGTAATATGCTTTACGTATAAGAACACCTCTTATACTTAACTTAAATTAAATAAGTAAATAGTATTTGTATTTGTACAAAAAAAACAAGTTTTGAAATGAAATTGTACTATTTCCACTTCAACTTCATAGTCCCCCAAAAAAGTATTAAGTATTATAAATGTTAGTATATATTATGTATGCTATGACGACGGCTCTGGCGTTCGGAAAAACTGAATGAGAACTGATGGAATTGTGATTGCGCTAACATTATGTAAAACTTTAACATTTTATAAAAAAATACGCGAACTATGAACGTGTTTACACATGTACATCTACACTGTGATAATGTAGTAGTAATCTGACGTGTCATTAATATCGAGTGATTTCACTAATCACTCGATTTTTATGTATATATTTAACTCTTACCGCACCCTCCGTGAAACGCAACGGACTCGCGAAATGCCTAATGTGGCGACGAGCGATGAACTCTCCTAACGCAAGGTGCGATATGTGACGTACTACCGTCGAACCCGAGCGAGTTTACGGGAAATTGGACAATTGACGATCGATTGGATTGATCCGTTGTCATATCACTTCGACACAATGACGGAATAATAGTGGCCTCGAGGGGATCAAATAAACGATATTACGATGTACGCGCTCGTAGAGGTGATGCCTGAGTGTCCTAAATCAACGGAAGGTGGCGGGTCGGAGTGTGTGATGGGGTGGGAATCGATTCCGGCACCTTGAAATACTGCCAAATCTAGTTTTATTGTGAAGGTAACTTCAAGGCGAGTTTCTGAACGAGTTTAATTCTGAATAAGATCACAAACTACTGTTTAAAATATTAATATGTATATGAAGAAAGTATATGTGAGCTACCAATTCACATTGGTGCTTAGAATCTGATCGCTCCTTCTAATGCTTTCTAAAAAGAGTCGAAGCTCAGCAATGGGAATAAAACAGGTTGTAGATATTTAAATATATAACAATTCCAGACGGTCTGTTAGTAAACAGTCACTTAAACGTTTTTCAAATAGTACATTCTCAGTATATTAAATTTACACATTTTTAAAGCTTCAAATAATCGTAGTTTTAAGCACAGTAAAAGCTCATTCTAACATTTCATTTCAGTGTAATTTAAAATTCAGTATAATTTCGAAAGCAATCAACTCTTTTATGAAAGCAGTTTTTATTTCAAAACGAGATCAAGAACTGAATTTTGCATTTGCTGAAAATCGCGCACCTTTTTTTGCATAAAGCGAACATGTTTCCGTTAAAACGTTACCGATAGGCAAATAAATGATGGAATGGATTAAAAACATATTTCTTTATTGATTGTTCATTATAATCCTTTGCATAATTTATTTAAAACCAATTTATCTATCTGTCTGTATGATAAATGACTGAGTGGATGTGTATGCAATTTTTACTAACTAGTCAGTTTGATTTACGAGAAAGATGTATAAATTTATTACCGTTTTGTGTAAAGTGGTTGAAATATAATGGTAATTATTCATCATCTCTGCCTTATCTGTATCTAAAATGTAGTATTATTAGGGTATTCCTCTTTTAAAGGACTATAAAATATTATATATGTATCTTTTAAGGATAAATTATTATACCCATTCTAGGTTTTTTAAAAATGATAACGATCCGTCATTTGTTAAGCTATCTAGACGGTTACGCTATTAATCCTTATCAACCTTAACACGTCAGTTGCCTCCAGCGTCTTATACTTAACATAGTGATCCATTACATCATATAATTTACATGAATATTTTGCAAGTTATTGCAAATAAAAAATAAAGAAGGCCTAATTATTAGGAGAGGAAAGTTTAAAACAGACAGAACAGTTACTACGCGCCTAAAATATTCGTTGGTTGTCAAAATCAAAAGCGACCGAAAGAACAACTGGCCTGGTTTCATCAAGTAACTAGGCCAACTTAGTTATGTACTTATATGGCGCTGTAGAAATGAGCTTCCCAGAAAAGTTTCCACTTCGCCAACGGTTCCGATGGCGGTGCCAAGCGCGACACCGGTCTATAAATCTCACGCTATCTCTTGGAAGATATCGGTTCCGAGATTTTTACTTGAGTGAAATATTGGGTTAGGGGTTAGATGTGGCTGTTTATGATGTAGTCACAACCCGCCAGTCTCTTCCCGGAGAGGGAGATTTAAAGGTAAGAACCATACCGCTATTCTAATACAGATTGGCGGGTAACAATTCAGTGTTACCGGGTGAGAGCAATTCCGAGCGCAAATGCAGAGTAGAAAGGATCGGAAGTGGATGGAAATTTATAAATCACGGAAAATTTTAGAACCGTTTTATCGTTCAATGATCGTTCATAAACTGTCCATGGGGCAGTTTCTAAAATATTGTTGTTTATTATTCATGATCCCCCTTCCCCCGCCTCCCGCGCACCCACCTCCTCTCCCGATTCCTCTATCGGATATCAATTTATTCTCATCTTATCGGACATCTCTGAGAAAACGTAATTGAAAGTTTACTGGTGTACCATTATACAAAGGTCCCACAATATTTGAATGCTACCAGTTGTTATTGTCATAGTATACTAATAGATCCGGCCACTCGTTGCTGTGAATTTTTTCAACAAAATACCTAATATTTTCCTACGCGTTAATTTAAATTTATAAGACGTAAGGAATCATAATGTTCTTACTAGTAGGTATAGAAAAAATATAATCAGGAAGCTTATGTTCTATAGGATTAAAGGTGCAGATTTTCCTTCGGAAACGAGAAATGATTACTGTTACCGCCATATACCTCTTTCCCTCTCATACTTATAATCCCGTCCTCCTCGCACGCTTACTTATCGCCGCACGCGCATCGCCAAGAGAGGGCAGCACTCGTAAGCTGAAACGTTCGAGACGAACACGCTGCGCTCGCGCATTAATTAACACACCTTTTTAAATTAGTGCAAATTTAGTGAAAGTGTTGTGAAGTGCCTGCCTGCCGATTATCCTGCATCCGGGACAATTATCACATAAGGTAAGTGTGCCTCCTTTCATTCCGCTCCTAAATATAGTTCTTCTCCGCCGCCATTTTTCCCCTTACCGCAATGATCCATCCCCTTTAATACAGTCCACTTTTCCATCATTATTTCTTATCCCGCATCCTTACAGGACCCCGCGCCGCTCCAATTACAGATTGGATTAAGTTATTTAAGATAGTTTGATACTTTAGATTTCGCGACTCCGCGCATACTCGCGGGTGCTCATACTTTATTAAAATTAGATTTATCAAACATCGTCAGTAAATCGGCAAACATTTTATTGAATTGTTACGAGCTCGAATCGATGTAAAACGTCAGAAATAAAAAGGGATCCGCGCTTGTTGTATCGGATTTTTCAATCCACTATCTTCCTGTTGGAGATAGATATGATCGATTGATTCGATACCGATTGGCAAATAGTAACGAGCAAGCTGTCGTGTTTTATATGAGTGTGAAGTTTTGAGTGTGGAGAGGTAGAAACGAGTCTTCACCTTATGGCTGAGTGCCCTTTGTACTCGCTGGTAAGATGGGAGATACTAGGTAAGGATGAAATTGAAGTTGAGGATCTGACAAATATCTCCTTCAGGGATATTATCAGGTTCGTAAAAGCTACGGGTAGATTAGAGCAGGTGATACTGTCGGGACAGCAGTGAGACCCTTGTCCCAACATGGGGAAATGGGTGGAATAGTCCGGAATAGGAGCTGATCACCCGCCCTGCACCGACAGGCATCCCCGAAATTAGATAGATAGATAGATCGTGTTTTGTAACCAAACTCCGACATCAAATTTATTTTTACAAATTTTCTATAATACAAGTTAAGCTTGAACTAATGCCGCTCTAACTGTGGTCAGCACAACATGTTCTTCACTTCCAATAACTCCAAACATTCGTCAAATCTGGCGCTACGCACGTCATACTTTACGACAAGTTTAAAGTATGACATATACTTTACGAAAACTCTATCCATCGCTTTTTCAGCCTCTCTCTAGTTAATGCAATGGTAATTAAATTTGTTTATTTTATTATCAACAATATATACATTAGATACGTGTTCTGAATAAACATGATACATTAAAAAATAAAAACTAAATGCTATATTAATTAAAGATGGCTACAACGCGTATAATAATAACAAACATCCAGATTCAGGTGGTAAAAGCAAAAGTTTCAGTTAAAAGTTTTAGAAACGATTTTCTTGGTTGATTCATTGGAATTTAATTGTTGTAAAAATGCCATAATTTACTTTCGTTATATGTAAATTGTTTTTTTTAAAATACTTTTATATTTAATAAGTATCTGCTTCCACAAATTATTGCAAGACACTAAATTAGAGACAATCGAGGACCACTCAAATAGGCAATAATTGGAATAGGGAATGACAGTGTGTAGAACTTAGTGCTCGCTTCCTACATTTGGAAATAATGACTATTACTACCGCAGAGAGCTATCGACATGTTCCTACTTCAAGCCGTGTGCTAGTTTTTAAGAGGACTGCATCCTATTTTTCCAGTATTTTTAATGATCAAGATAGAGTAATGATAGGAGTTGTTTCACATCGATTATATACGAGTATAGATTACCTTTTTGACAGTCTTGTATATATGCTCTGTGTTACGAAGTGTCTGATTTGTTGGCACTCGCTTGTATGGTGTAGGATAGAAGTTACTGCTGAAAGCATCTTTAGTTTTAGATACACGTACACCAAAATGAACTCTTTACTGCTGAAATCCATATAATTTATAGTCTTTGAGTTTTTTGCAAACAAACAGAAAGACAAGTGTCGGGGGACTTTGTTATATTCTACGTATTGATATTGGAAAATAAAGGAAACAGGGCAGTTCTGAATTTGATTTTTTCCGGTCACTAATTATGAAATTTCTTCTCTATTCCCCATACACATACTAAACTAGGAAATGTGATTTCAAGAGAATCATAGGCAACATTTTGTTACTAGATCGGAAAACCCTATTGCTCTGCCATCTTAATTGTTGGAATGCACAAAAAATAAAAAGAAGTTCTGATTTATTACTTCGTGCCGTTTCTGTCACGAAAAACCCCGAGCTCCGCAAGTATTGTTCGCATAAAAATATGGTCGCCCGCTTTCCTACAAAGCTCATTAGCTTGCTCATTTTTCGCGATGTCTCGTCTGTCAGCGGATCGTATTTAACGTGAAACAGCGGGAGACAATGGCTGGGCCGGTGGTCTCATTTGGCTCAATGAGAATGTGAATACCGACCACTAGAAGAAGTGGGACGAGCCGCGGGCCGCGCGGTCCACGAATGTAGCCTTAAATACGAAAATATAAGGAACCTTCCGCTAATAATGTAGATGTATGATAAATTCGAATTCAAATGTTTCAACCTATAATAAAAGAATCCTTATTGAAATTATTAGCTCCTTATCAGAACCGTAACTTATGACAAGGTACTTGCTATAAGTGGTCACAGATCCTTTTACGAATTATTCTGCAATTAATAATTTGATGGGTGATTTTAGGGAATCGTTTTTATAATTATCATTTCATAAATAAATACAAATTCATTGTCAACTCTACTCTGTACTAGAGAAATTGCTCCTACCGAGAGGAGCAAGTAAGATATTTGGCGTATGCTCTTTTCAAAATATAATTATTGTTACTTTTGAACTTTCATTTAAATTGGAACATATTCGAATATTCTCAATGGCAGCGGGTGTGTACTCATCAGCCCGATTCTGTGCCCCAAATACTATGAAAAACGTAATCATGGTAAAAAATTCATGTCAAAATGATCACAACGATTTATGTTCAGTAGCGTTTTAAAAATAGCCTCATTGTTTATAAACAATACACATCTCAGAAATTGCTAAAAGTTAATTGTAATTTGTGTACTTTGATTATTATTTGAAAATGAGAGTGTGAAGTATTTTTGAGGAGGATTTGGTGAATAAAAGTTCTTTCTGAATTTAAAAAATTGAAAAGATTTAATTGGTAATTTACCGATAAGTTATTCTCTATTATAAGATCGTTGCATCTGAAAATTTAAATTTCTGAACGTTAATTTGAAGAGTAAAGGTCGTGAATACTATATATATATTACTGATATTCATATCAGATTTATTTGAAAAATTAAAAACAGGGCAGCGCGAAAAATTTACACATTGATATTTAACTTTAAACCGATTTTAATTATAAGCAAATGAGCATTTAAGAATATTTTTCGACCTTATTTAAAAAAGTTCAAAATAAGCCGAGTATTTCTAGGGAACAAAAATATATTTTTGTTTTATAACTGTTTAAGAAACATTCACTATGGAACGCTCCCGTAACGGCCATAGCTGACGTGCTCTCGTGTAAAGCAATTAACAAGTGATTGTCCAGCCTCCGCCCGACACTTGCATCCGTTGACAGAGGCTGATTGCATCTTCGAGAGGCCATCTGGGCCGAGCTCCGTCTTCAGCGGTTGTTAAGTACTCGAACTGATTGGATCCTGTTTATTTGTAGTTAGCATGTCGATGTGGACATCATTTGCTGTTGCATCATATAGTTTGCTGTGTGTTATGTAAATTAGAAGTCATTTACCTAAGATTACATATTAATTGCTGCTGAAGCTGTGATAGCCCAGCGGTGTGACCGTGCGACTCTTTCGAGAGGGTCACGAGTTTAAACCCCGGAAGGCACCAATGAGTTTTTCTATTAAAACTTATGTGTCTAATTTATAGTTGCGATTTATCACACGTGTTTCGGTGAAGGAAAACATTGTTAGGAAAACTGCATATCTCTAGAGAAATCAGGGGATATGTGTAACCTACCAATCCGCATTGGAGCAGCGTGGTAGGTCTTAACTCCAAGCCTTCTTTCCAGGAACGGAGAGAGGAGGCCTATACCCAGCAGTGGGATTGTAACAGGCCGCTACTTAACATATTAATTACAGATGATTTACTTTTTGAGGACAACTATTGCCAAATGAGACAATTTTGGCTTATAAGTAGTAGCCTTTTGATTTTCTTCTATTGAACAAAAAATTCGCTCTTTTAAAGGATTAAAGGATTGAAGCTAAGACCCACTGCGCGGCTACAATTCTGATCGGCTCGTTACACGTCCAAGGAAATCTCTAGGTATCTAAATGATGCTTAGCTTAGCAAAGTATGTTAAAAATATGAACCACGATGCAAATGAATCTATAGCTGGGGTTTTTATCCTTGCATTAGGGTCAAAGAGTTAAGAGATATGCTTGTACCTAAAGCATATTACAGAATTTAAGATTATTTGGATGATTAAAATACCTGGATTTGAAAATCCTTTCAGCTTGATACAAGACTGCGGTTTAATAATGTAAAATTGAAAATGTTGAAAAGATTGACCGCCGAGTTTCTTTCTGGTTCTTCTCGGTAAGAGTAAAATTCCGAACCAGTTGTAGCTTTATTATTCATATTGATCCTTGACGATTCAAAAGTGCTTGAAAGAGCTTATTAGAATAAAGATTATTTTGATTTGGTTTGAATTCTAGCATTTGGCTATCTCTGCTTTTTCTTCAAGGTTTTTGTAAGGCTAAAATTAATCGTAACATTTAAGCTCTGGTAGACTTGAACTATATTGGCCTACAGAGTTGAGATTATAATTTAAACTTGCCCCTCCTGTATCAAGTGTTCGTGAGATCTCAAGCAGTTCGTCTCAGTGATCTGTTAGATAAGGAGAATCTTAATTACGTATCTGCGCTCCGAGCGGATGGAATTTCCATTATTCTGAGTAGTGCGGGTAGTTTTGGAATTTATATGAATATAATATAATATAAATATATGGGACACTTACACACACGGTCGTCCGTCCCCAAAGTAACTTTATACTTGTATTATGGTTGACAGACAACTGGTGAATTTATACATATATAATTTTTAAATACATACCTAAATAAAAATATATACACAGACCCGAAGACCAACAAATAATTTATAGAAAATGTTTGCCCTCGGCGGGAGTCGAACCCGTGATCCGCGGAGCTAAAGGCAGGGTCACCCACTGCTCCAACGGACCAATCCTGTGTGAATTATGATATTGTGATCAAGATAGTTCAAAAATTGATAGTTAAGAGTTATAATATATCAATTTTTTTTTCGTATTTCAAATGAACTTTAAGGTTTTTGATAACAGCTTCCACGTGAATTTTTCATCATTTTTATATATTATCGTTAGAAATATTATCAGTACAGCCATTTTATACAGCTTTATGATGTCTAAAATATAGGGACACTGTGTTATTATCGTTATTCAATCAATATGTCACCTTCTCGTTCCCTAATACACGTCACCACACGCAGCATCCTCATGGAATCCCAATTAATATGAATTTCATTCCCGGGCCGGCGACCGGCCGACATTACTCACACCTCCTGCGGTACAAATTAATATGTAAATACTTTCAAATTTTAACGGAACCCGAGGGGCGCGCGATCATTAAGTCTCCCAAAATTGTATAATTAATTCGCATACGTCCTTAGTTAACGTCCTCGCAACCTCATAGCTATATGATTAATATGTTTTTAAATTAACATATCTCACGATATGTTTATAGTTAATGCATTGAAAGCGGCTATACTCGCGTTTTATTTTATTGCTTGCTAATCCGTAGGAAGCCTAATTACGTTCGTTATTTTTTTATTAATAAAGCGCTGTGATTAAATAAGTTTTATTTAATTTATTAAATCAATTTAGTTACATAATTGGTGATCGAAACATTGTAATGAAACCTGTAATCCTCTGGTGTAGCCCTGGGAAAATCGTAACCTGATAATCCGCATTAAAACAGCGTGGTAGGTGGTGGTTTTTTCGCTCCGAAGGGAACAAAAGAGAAGATTGTAACAGGTTACCTAACTCTTACGTGTCTATAGATTTGAAAAACATCATCCTCCTACCGTTATCCCACTCTAAGTGAGGCCGGCATAACATGTTACAAACATGTCACATGATTTGTCTACGTATTTTACGACCAGCCGCCTGCCTGACATCAACTTACCTTAGTCATTTTACGACACCTCGGTTAGAAATGAGGGTGGTCTATTATACTCAGCGGATACCACACGGCGCAAATGCTAAGGACGTATTTAAGTAAAGCAATAGTAGTGGCACCTTGCTATCGCACTGCTGGACTTGTTCTACCATTTGGAGAGACCCTAGTCACCTAATAAGAATGGGTTGCTTTAGTGCCAATTTACAAGTTACTCAAGTCCAATAATTCTCCAAAGGTATTAAAGTAAATCACGATGATTCTCTCCACTGCTTTTGCTCAGTAATGGACCAGTGACTACAGTAGACCGTTAAAAGAAAAGTTCCGTATTGTAATGTCTTTTTTGGCGTGCAAACAATGTGTCGTAAATTTCATAAAATGTCATTCAATTTCCGAATTTCTGTTATAGGGTCAGCCTTCGTTTTTCCTTAAGTCCACTCCACTCGTTAGCTATATTCGTCTGGTCGCAGTGACAGGTTGAAAAATGAGCTGCGTAATGACTTCGTGTAAAAACTAGGAGTCACTTTATTGACAACACGCTCTACCCGAGACTTCATTCGCTTTAAGTGTCCAAATATCTTCAATTATGAACCTGTACATGTCCAAGACGTGCAGCAGATTTGATGCCGGTCAAGTTTTCTAGGTAAGGTTAGGTTTCCTATGAGTTTTTCTTATAAAACTTATGGCTCTAATTGATATGTGAAATTTATCACACGCTCTTCGGTGAAGGAGAATATTGTAAATGAAACCTGCATCTCCAGAGAATTCTGGAGGTATATGGAACGTACCAATCTTTATTGGAACAGTGTAGTCCATATAAGTCCCAACCTGTTTCTCCCAAAACGGAGAAAGGAGACATTTTACTGTCGGAAAATGGATTATTTAGGGAAACGTTATTTGCGTTAAATTATTTTGGAAATTTATAGTGTAATTATAAACAAATAAATAAATTCGACGAAAAGAAAATGTTAGTGGTGGACAACTCTTGTCATTTTAGGGGTAAGAAAAATAGATAGTAGGCGATTGTCAGACCTACTGAATGTGCGTAAGAAATTTCATTAAAGTCGGTTAAATCGTTTCAGAGGGTATGGTAACTTAAATTGTGACACAAGATTTTTATATAAAAGATTTAGAATTCTTTACAAGTCGGTGCAAACACCGTCAATATAAATTAACTTTGTAACAAACAATAGCAAAACTAATAATTCAAACTGCACCTATCTGATGTCAGTACAAATAACTCGTGCTCCGATAATTTACATTGAAAACCTAATCACAAACTAATATCAATATTATTACAGAGCAAAGGTGATTTGCGAACAAAGTTAACGTTAAAATAACAAGTAGTGATCCACTAAAATGAACAGAATATTGTCGTTAAGTCCACATACTGTCTCATATCTGAATCAACATTCATATTTGTGGGGTAGTTTTATCACGAACAGCTGCGCTAGATAAACAGATACAAAGTAACCTGATTGTAGTCGTAGTGTTTTAATGTTTGAAAGTATTTCAGTACCCACTCTGTAACCATCCGACCGAGTTCAGCGGAAAGCGGAAAGATCCATTGTTTCAATACATTCGAAGAGTGACAATACACTGAGACGTAGCTATTTAAACTGTAATATACAGCTAATGTATGTAATTTACAACTGTAATATATATATACTATTTAATAAGTTTTTTATCGTTTTCAACTCTGGCACTACTCATTTTATATGCAAGTCATACTTCAAACAATATGATATAGGGAGGCCTGAAAGAGATGGTTGCTCTTTCAGGCCTCCCTCTATTCACATATCCATCGACATTCATATTTAACACTCGTTTGGGCACATGATTTTCATTCCTCCTCATTATATGTCAATAACTAAATAAATAAATGTATGGGATACTGAGTAGTTTATAGCGAATCTTGTCAAACTTCTTAACGAATCTTGTCAATGTTCTTCGATGTCTATGTCCTATACAGTTATCAGTGTTGTGTTTAAATGGCTTATTAAGGTGACCCAAGTTATGAAGTTTCAACCATGATGTGTTTGTTGTGAGTTTACATATTGTAAACCAAAGTTCCCAACCGCATTTTGGCACCGCAACCCAAAAAATCTACTGAACGGATGTTTGTACGGTTTTTATAAAAATATAATGCTAGCCTTGTGGAAGGTTTTCTCCGGAACGGCTGAATCGATTTTGATAGGAATCTAACTGGAAAATAAAGGGAGGTTATAATTTTAATCCAAGGATTCCCAGGGGTAAGGGATTTACGCGGAACAAATTTCGTTACACAGTGATGCCTATTTATTATGTGCTATTTGTCGAAGTAGAAGGGCGATACTAACAGGTTTATAATAATGGCTTCCAGAACATCATGACAACTGAAGAAAAACATTTGTTGGTTAAAGACGATCTGTTACTGTCGCTGCGACTCTCCCAGTGGCTCGGCGTCGCTCCGGTCCGCTTCGAGTCGACTTTCTCCGGAACGTTTGTTTATTACTCGAGGGCACATCGCTATTATGGAGTATTTCTGCTTATTGTCTTATGTTAGTTCTATATTAGAATGATTGTGTACTATTGTATGACATTATTTATCATAACAAAAATTAAGTCCACCGTTAGCGGAACCGATATACGGTATTTAAGTGCGCAATTCTAGTATGTTAGTTTTCACATAATAATGATACAAAGCTACGACACACTTTACTAATGTGCGAATAAAAAGTAAACAAAAAAAATGGTTAACACTAATATACGCAGTTCTTTAGTATAATGAAACAACAAGACATGTTTGGTTTATAACGGGGGGTTTATAAGGGTCTTAAAAGGAAAACATAAAAGCCATAACAGCAACAACAACATTTTGTTAGCCATAACTGCAAATGTCAGCACCAGCGTTTGATATAGCGCTAATATTGAATGTACATATAAAGATTTCTGCTGATGATACTCTTGAGGTCACTGCTTGAAAATATGTCTACACTTATACTTTAATATATCAATAGCCTGAAAAACTAAAAGGCAGTATTTTAGTGTCAACATGTCAAAGTTTAAAAAAATTTGGAAAATGTACGACGAAAATATTTGATTTGCAATAGTTACAATTTTTAAGTGACATAGTACTTAACAGTCCTACTAAATTATTTGATCATCTTTTAATATGTTTAATGTGTCCTTTCAGATTCCTTTTGTATATATTATCTTTCTATAACATACAACAAAGGTTTTGAAACATTCAAAGAACGTATAATTTTCTATATATTCCTAAGTAACAAGATATTCTCAGCGATATTCTTGACTTGTTATGCATTTTACAGTTGGAAGAGAACGACAATATTATTGAAGTGCGTGGATCAAATAAGAAAGGTAAATTTGCTGTTTACTTATTACCGGATGTCCTGTAGCGTGTTAGTGTAGCATGACAAATAGGCAGGCCGCCTGAGGCTGAGCGCTTACCTTGCGCCTGTTCGTTCTTTTCCTGCATTTTGGTAGTCATAAATTTGACCAAATTTTAAGGCAGTAGATTAAAACCGTCCGGATAAATTTATACAACATAAGACTTAAAAAGATTATCGTTATGCAGCATGTTAAAATAAGTCACTTTCAATAGGCATAGCTGAGTCAAACAACTGCCGATATTCCATCTGCGCCGCCTATTTTCGATGTATATAAATTTCTGGCATTGCAGGGATACATACATTGAAGTAAAGATGTTTTAAATAACTCAATGTCTTGAATGTAAAAGAATATATAAGAAATTTGTAAATTTTTGATCGATACTTCTGAAAAACAAAACTTCTTTTTTTAGATTAAAAAAAACATTAGTCCCAATGACTTTCCGTCGACTAAATACATGAAGACAGTGTTGGTCGGTCTCGCTTTATGGATTCCGACGGCATTAAAATATGAGAATTACGAAAGTAAGTGAAAGTTAGCAGGCTATCAATTTTTTTTACATAAATTAGCATTATACTAAATTGAAAAAAAAAAATTTTTAGTTTTGTCTTAGTTTTGAGAAAAGGCTTTCTACGTACATAACGCAATTGAGACTTTGAGACTCACGCAAAATTTGAGGCCATGGCGTCTATCCGGCTTGGCAAGACACCCGCCATCACCATGGCACACCATAACACATATTGGCTCAGCACAACACACGTTAGTTTTAGCAAATGACCTAGATCCAGACCGACCTAGACCAGTCTCGGCAGGAGGCTCGCTCTCTGACAGCTTACACCGTTTTATTTCTATTTCCCCCTTTAACTACAGTAACACTAGTTTATTTTACTGGTTCTCTCCTCTATGCTTTGCCGGGCCTTATCTTTCGAAAAAATCGTGAAATCATGCTATCATTTCAACGATTGCAAAAATTCTACAATTCATATAAACCAGTCTACAAAAAGGTTTAAATTAAGTGTAAGAGATATGCTTATACATAGAGTCCGTACATATTACAAAGTTGAAGATTATCTGGATGATAAAAATGCCTGGATTTGAAAATCCTTTTAGCTTCATACAAGACTGCGGTATAATAATGTAAAATTGAAAATGTTTAAAAGATCAACCGCCGAGTTTCCTGCTGATTCTTCTCGGTAAGAGCAGCATGCCGAACCAGTTGTAACTTCATATATAATATCGATCCTTGATGACTTAAAAGTGTATAAAGATCATATTTGAATAAAGATTATTTTGATTTAATTTGATTTGATTTGAAGACACTATGTCTTTATAAAATACGATCGCACTCAATTTCCATTGAAGTTTGCCCATTTGGTCCACTCGAAATATTATATAATATTACCAGTATCCACTGCAGCCTTTTGTTTATTTTAACTGATTCCTAACTTTATCGTCTACAGCCTCCTTTGTGATCCAATCCTAGAGATTCCGATTCCGGAATAAGACCCCGTTGTACATCCATTTCGTTTATAGGTATCCCGTATCTGCTGTGATTTTTGTTACTTGCAATTCACGGCTACTTTACCGTATTTTACCATTTAATAATGGATGATTATTACAGTAGCTACTGATTTTAATACTTTTCATTCTAGATTTTGCAATCTCTATCAACAACATTGTCACACAGGCCATGATGCTCTCGATGAGTTTGCAGTTTATTGTTATAGTCCGATCAGTTAACTCAGTTTTCGAAGATATAAATGAATGTCTTCGTGATCTTCTGCCAGATGTCCACCAGGAAGGTAAATGCTGTCAATAAAAGTGACAATCACAAATGTTTCGTTAAATGTGAACAAAAATAATATTCTAAGGTTTTTGGTGATAATTAGCTTTTAAAAATAAATCCTTAACTGTAACGTGTCGCCGTATGCCAATCCAGCTCAGCCGAGCGCCAAGCGAGTCGCAGCAGTTGAGTGCCATAACTGCAAGTCGAAGCTATGCGGCCTCAGTGATACTTCAGTACCGTCAGAATGAAACGGATGTGACGTTAGCCGTCAAATTTCGTCGTGGAGACTAACTTCCGATGATTCTTAGTACTACAAAAATTTGTCTAAAAGACGCGCCGTTCACCAAAATAACGAAATCATTAGTTTTGTACTGTAGATCTTCTCAAAGTACAATACAGTAATGTTTACTTCTATAAATTATTATTCAACAATTTGTTTGCTATAGGAGTAATTTGACAGTATTGTTTTGTAAAATTACTCGTATAGCAAAGAGCCAGCAAGAACCTAGGCGGTTGCTCTTTGCAAGATAAAATTGTTATAACTAATTATATTACTCAGTAAATATAATATGTTCCTCCACTAAAATGATAAAAAATGTAACATAGTTCAATATTTGTATAATTGTTATTGGAGTTGTTCGCGACTTTATAGTTTATTTAGTTTAGTTTTATTTGTAATTGTTCGCGAATTTTATAGTTTGTTATAGTTGTTATAGTTTATTATTTGCAATCAAAATTATTTGTAAATAAAGTACATAAGATAGAATAAGTAACAATATGTAATAGGTATTTAGTTTAAAAAATAAAGACGTAATGTCCCCCGCACCGGCTGACTATAGCTCGTCCGAGACTCATAGAATGCCGGCCGCCATTAGCGCATAAAAACAATGGCGGTCGGCACAAATTTGTTGCGTCATTCATTCCATCGATCGCCGCCGTAGCGTGCGGATGTCTCGGTCGAGCGCAATCCGGTTGCCGCTCCCCCCGCCTGACTCACGCCCCTGCCGCGTTAGATTGTGAAAGTGCCCAAGGACTCTGGACTGTCAGTGTTGTTCGTTCCTGTGCAAGTGGATTGTGTTAGTGTTACTGTGATTCGTTTAGGTAGTGTGGTGCTTCACGCATAACACTTGCCGTAGGTGGTTCCGTCCGTGCGTAAGTACACTAATTTTTAATTTAGGTACTCACCTCTTTCCCCCGAAGGGAGAGAGACTAAGACCTAGATTTTTTCTTAGGTACACACCTCCCTGCCCTCCGGCAGGGAGGCCACCCCCACACTAGCGGGCCAACATGGCCCCTACTTTGCGCCCCACGGGGCAACCGATTTTGGACGCAATTTTCGCGTTCCTGCAGGCGCACCACCCCGCCATTTTGGTGGAACTATCAAAGGCCCTCCCGCCCTCTCAGGACAATAATAGCAGCCCGGCAGCACCTTCTCCCCCCTCTGCGGAGAAGGCCAAAGATCGTTCCCGCTCCGTGTCTCCTGACATGGAAGTGGAGGAACAGACTGACTCGGAATCCGAGTCCGGTGAGGAAGCCGAAGCATCCGATGCTTCGCAGTCCCCGTCCCCCTCAACGTCATCCGCCTCAGACGAGGACGACGGCTTCACCGCCGTCCTATCAAAGAGCCAGAAGCGAAAGCTGAAGGCTCCTAAGACCGTCCCGCCCAAAAGGGCCACCAACGACGCAGGTGCACCTGCCCCGCGCCCCAAACCCAAACCCCAGCCTGCCTCACAGGCCACGACTACTAGACAGACCGACTCCACACAGGACTCACCTATGACGGAGAGGAAGGAGAAGGTGCCGCCCCTATTTGTTAGGGAAAAAGACGCGTGGAATCGCATAATCCCGCGCATGGACAGCTCGTCCATTCCATTTACTTCTGCCCGGTCCACAAGCCAGGGCATAATGGTTCAGTGTCCGTCCTCAGCGGACCACCGTCGCCTCACGACGCTCCTGGATGCCGAAAAGATCGGCTATCACACGTACGCCCTAGAAGACGAGCGCGAACTTCGCGTTGTCATCCGCGGGCTCCCAGTAGAGCTCGATATCGAGCATATCAAAAACGACCTCCTCAGCCAGGGTCTCCCAATTAGACAGGTACACCGTATGTACCATCATAGAACCAAAGTTCCTTATGAACTTTGTCTCGCGGTCCTCGACCTCAGTCCTGAAGGCAAACGTGTCTTCAACGTCCAAACTATATGCAGACTGTCGGGTCTGCGTATAGAAACGCCGCGTACGCGTGGGGTAATGGGGCAGTGCCACCGCTGCCAGCTTTACGGCCACTCGCAGCGCAACTGCACCGCACGACCTAGGTGCGTTAAGTGCCTGGGCGATCACGGCACTGCCGATTGCCCCAGAGCGGTTCCGTCCGAGGAACCTCCCAGCTGTGTCCTCTGCAGGACCCAAGGGCACCCCGCGAGCTATCGCGGCTGCCCGAAAGTCCCGCTTAGGGCAAAACGAGGGGGCAGAAGGGCCACCCGTAAAAAGGCGGACCGTACCGCCCCCAAACCAGCTGAGAAGTTCGTCCCCGCGCCTCTCCCCACCTCAAACCCCTGGCACAGGAAACCGGCATCCGAGCCGGCTGTGCCAGCAAAACCGGCTCAGGAGACGGTAGCGAAACCCGCCGCCGCCATCTTGAGCTCCAATACAAGAGCTGCCGCTCCTAAAGCGACAGCCACCCCCCCAGCAACGAGTTTCATTGACGACATGAAACTCGTTTGCGACATAGTAACCAAGATTGACACTACGGAGCTGTCAATTTTGGCAAACAAGCTGAGGAGTAATCCTCAAAACAGATTAATGGCCTTGCTCGAACACTCTAGTTTGGTGCAGGCCATCTCTAGGCTTTAAGCTTAAACCCTCACTGGGTAGGGCCAAGCCCCACTCCCTCAAGCTCGTCACGTACAACGCAGACGGGCTTATCAGACACATGGACGAAGTCCGCGATTTCGTAGTTGCACACGATATAGATATTCTTCTAATACAAGAATCCTTCCTAAAACCCCAATTTCGCAATCCCAATATTGCGAATTACAGTTTGATTAGAAATGACCGTCTGTCATCCAAAAAAGGCGGCACGCTCATCTACTACAAAAAAGCCCTCCTATGCTCCCCCCTTGATTCCCCAAAGCTCACTAACATGGAGGCTTCAGTCTGTCAGGTGGGTATGACCGGCCATCAGTCGATCATACTAGCATCAGTATACCTCAGTCCGACCAAACGGGTACTCGAAAGAGACGTCCGCACCCTTCTCGCACTAGGCGACTCTGTAATACTGGCCGGAGACTTCAACTCCAAACATGGCCAATGGAACTCTCGCCGAACCAACCGGAACGGCACAATACTCCAAGGCCTCAACGGCCTTCCAAACCTCGCTTTTGAGGTGATAGCCCCTAATGAGCCCACCAGATACCCGCCTAACGGGGATCCAAACAGAGCAGATGTGCTAGATATATACATTTTCAAAAATGTAGCTCTCCAGTTACATTCTATAGAAGTCCTGCATGAATTAGACTCGGACCACCGTCCGGTTCTAATTCAGTTAGGGCAATCTACCTCCACAACCCCTCCCACGAAAACGATAATCGACTGGAGTAAATTAGGCGGGAAACTCCAGTCCCTAAACTCAGACCACCTAGATCAAATTCCTGACAAGATAGACTCCGTGGATAGTGCCAAGTTCGCTGTTACCCACCTTACGAAACATATAACAGACTCACTCGAGCGTTGCTCCAAGGAAGTCCCCGACGACCGCGGTCGTGGGAGACTACCGGACGACCTGCGCGACCTACTTAGACGTAAACGTGCCGCCACTAGGGCCCATGACGCATACCCAACAGACGATAACCGGAGAACACTCCGGCGACTTCAAAGAGAGGTTAGAGAAAAACTCAGCCTCAACCGTCAGTCCGCCTGGGACAACAAACTCTCAGAGATCTCGCCGAGTCACCTGGCTTTCTGGAAACTGGCGAAATCCCTGAGAGGAGACCAGTGTGCAGCTACACCTCCATTGATACGTTTAAACCGTCCGGTCGCTTTTGACGACATCGATAAGGCCGAATGCTTGGCTGACAGTCTTGAGGGACAATGTACAAACAATCCCAGTCACCCCGAACACGCCGAATTCCACTCGGAAGTGGAAATGGCGGCGGCTAGGATATCCACGAAGGCTCCCGAAAGCGAGCCGCTCACTCTCACCACCGGAGAGGAAGTCCGTTCCATTATCCAAAACCTGAAGACCCGCAAGTCCCCAGGCCCCGACTCCATATCCAACAAAGCACTCAAGTGCCTCCCCGACCAACTGATAAACCTATTAGTATTGATTTTCAATGCCCTCCTGTTAGGTTGCTCCTTCCCCGACGAATGGAAGGAAGCAATAGTAATAGGTATTCGTAAACCGGGAAAACCCAGTAATCTCCCGAGCAGCTATCGACCCATCAGTCTGCTCAACAGCTTAGGGAAAGTCTACGAGCGAGTAATCCTCGCTAGACTCATAACGTTCATGGAGTCGATGAAGCTCATACCGGATGAGCAATTCGGCTTCCGTGCCAAACACACCGCGGTACAACAAGTACATCGACTTACCGAAGCCGTCCTAAATGGCTTCGGCAAAAAACGGTACACCGGTACTGTCTTCTTCGATGTCGCCAAAGCCTTCGACAAGGTTTGGCATGCGGGTCTAATATACAAACTCGCGAACCTAGGAATCCCCGATAGACTCGTTCTTATCATTCGCGATTACCTTACTAATCGCTCATTTAGATATCGTATTGATGGTGCGCTCTCCTCAAGACGTACCTTACGCGCCGGAGTCCCCCAAGGTTCGGTACTCGCACCGTTCCTCTACTCGCTCTATACGAGTGACATCCCACGATTCTCCACTAAAACTAGTGCAGTCACCCACTTAGCCATGTTCGCGGACGATACCGCAATCTATACCACCTGTAGAGATCCCATAACCATAAATGATAGGCTCCAAAGAGCAACCAACCAGCTCGGAAGCTGGTTCCGCCGGTGGAGAATCGAAATTAATCCCGATAAAAGCGCAGCAATGTTCTTTGCGAGATCTAGGAGAGCCATGGACTTCATCCGGACGCCTCCTAGAGTCTCTATTTACAACAAATACATAGATTGGCAAAAGGAAGTCAAATACTTAGGTGTCATCCTCCAACCGACCCTATCCTTTATCCGACACATCCGCGTTGTCCGTAACCGGGCAGCGTTCGCCATGGGACGCCTTTATCCGATACTGTGCAAGACAAGTAAACTGTCACTTCGCAACAAAGTGACACTTTACAAAACTTGCATCAGACCCATTATGACCTATGCGAGCGTCGCGTTCGCGCACGTTCCGAAATCACGACTGTGTCCGTTGCAGACACTTCAAAATCGATTCATGCGTACAGCCACTGGCTGTCCGTGGTTCGTGCGCAACGTGAACCTCCATAGAGATCTCGACCTACCCACGATAGCTGATCTTTTCAGACGATTCTCGACGACTTACTTCGAGAAAGCGTCCATCCACCCAAACCCCCTTATAGTGGCCGCGTCCAACTATAAGGCATTCAGGCACCCCAACAAGATTCACAGGCGCCCGAAGAGCGTCCTTAACGACCCCGACGATGCTATAACAGCATCCAACAAGATATACACACAACACGCACACAAACAGCGTCTTCGCCGGCGAAGACGAGGTCCCCGCTTGCTTGTGTCAAGCGGCCGCAGCCCTCTGCCGCGGCCGCCGTGACGCAGACTTCTTCCAAGTCATTTATTAGATGCAGCCCTCCAAAAACGCGCCGCCTTAAGCCGAGGTTCGGTCTCGCAGGAGACACCCTTAAGGCGACGCCCCCTGTAGCGCGGGTGCTTGTAATGCACCCGCATGTATCATCCTTTTCTTCTCGGCGATGCTTCAGCGCTCGCCCGTCTTATCGGTGACGCTGTCAAAGCCATTAGGGCTAACAGCATTAGTCATATTCGAAAAAAAAAAAAAAAAAAAAAAAAAACACAAATTTGTCGACCATTCCATCGATCGCCGCCGTAGCGTGCGGATGTCTCGGTCGAGCGCAATCCGGTTGCCGCTCCCCCCGCCTGACTCACGCCCCTGCCGCGTTAGATTGTGAAAGTGCTCAAGGACTCTGGACTGTCAGTGTTGTTCGTTCCTGTGCAAGTGGATTGTGTTAGTGTCACTGTGCTTCGATTAGGTAGTGTGGTGCTTCACGCATAACACTTGCCGTAGGTGGTTCCGTCCGTGCGTAAGTACACTAATTTTTTAATTTAGGTACTCGCCTCTTTCCCCCGAAGGGAGAGAGACTAAGACCTAGATTTTTTCTTAGGTACACACCTCCCTGCCCTCCGGCAGGGAGGCCACCCCCACACTAGCGGGCCAATATGGCCCCTACCCTGCGCCCCACGGGGCAACCGATTTTAGATGCGATTTTCGCATTCCTCCAGGCGCACCACCCCGCCATTTTGCAGGAACTCGCCAAAGCCCTCCCGCCCTCTCAGGACCTGAGTGGCAGCCCGGCAGCACCTTCTCCCCCCGCTGCGGAAAAGGCTAAACCCCGCTCCCGCCCCGTGTCTCCTGACATGGAAGTGGAGGAGCAATCTGACTCGGAATCCGAGACTCCCTCAGAGTCCGGTGAGGAAGCCGAAGCATCCGATGCTTCGGAGTCCCCATCCCGCTCGGCGTCATCCGCCTCAGACGAGGACGACGGCTTCACCGCCGTCCTATCAAAGAGCCAGAAGCGAAAGCTGAAGGCTCCCAAGACCGTCCCGCCCAAAAGGGCCACTAACGACGCAGGTGCACCTGCCCCGCGTCCCATCCTCAAACCCCAGCCTGCCTCACAGGCCGCCCGCAAACAAGACGTACCCGACTCACAGGACTCGCCTATGACGGAGAGGAAGGAGAAGGTGCCGCCCCTATTTGTTAGGGAAAAAGACGCGTGGAATCGCTTAATCCCGCGCATGGACAGCTCGTCCATCCCATTTACTTCTGCCCGGTCCACAAGCCAGGGCATAATGGTACAATGTCCGTCTTCAACGGACCACCGTCGCCTCACGACGCTCTTGGATGCCGAAAAGATCGGCTATCATACGTACGCCCTAGAAGACGAGCGCGAACTTCGCGTTGTCATCCGCGGGCTCCCAGTAGAGCTCGATATCGAGCATATCAAAAACGACCTCCTCAGCCAGGGTCTCCCAATCAGGCAGGTACACCGCATGTACCACCATAGAACCAAAGTTCCTTATGAACTTTGTCTCGCGGTCCTCGACCTCACTCCTGAAGGCAAGCGTGTCTTCAACGTCAATACAATATGCAGACTGTCGGGTCTGCGTATTGAAACGCCGCGTACGCGTGGGGTAATGGGGCAGTGCCATCGCTGCCAACTTTACGGCCACTCGCAGCGCAACTGCACCGCACGACCAAGGTGCGTCAAGTGCCTGGGCGATCACGGCACTGCCGATTGCCCCAGAACGGTTCCGTCCGAGGAACCTCCCAGCTGTGTCCTTTGCAGGACCCAAGGGCACCCCGCGAGCTATCGCGGCTGCCCGAAAGTCCCGCTTAGGGCAAAACGAGGGGGCAGAAGGGCCACCCGTAAAAAAGCGGACCGTACCGCCCCCAAACCAGCTGAGAAGTTCGTCCCCGCGCCTCTCCCCACCTCAAACCCCTGGCACAGGAAACCGGCATCCGAGCCGGCTGTGCCAGTAAAACCGGCTCAGGAGACGGTAGCGAAACCCGCCGCCGCCATCTTGAGCTCCAATACAAGAGCTGCCGCTCCTAAAGCGACAGCCGCCCCTCCAGCAACGAGTTTTATTGACGACATGAAACTCGTTTGCGATATAGTAACCAAAATTGACACTACGGAGCTGTCAATTTTGGCAAACAAGCTGAGGAGTAATCCTCAAAACAGATTAATGGCCTTGCTCGAACACTCTAGTTTGGTGCAGGCCATCTCTAGGCTTTAAGCTTAAACCCTCACTGGGTAGGGCCAAGCCCCACTCCCTCAAGCTCGTCACGTACAACGCAGACGGGCTTATCAGACACATGGACGAAGTCCGCGATTTCGTAGTTGCACACGATATAGATATTCTTCTAATACAAGAATCCTTCCTAAAACCCCAATTTCGCAATCCCAATATTGCGAATTACAGTTTGATTAGAAATGACCGTCTGTCATCCAAAAAAGGCGGCACGCTCATCTACTACAAAAAAGCCCTCCTATGCTCCCCCCTTGATTCCCCAAAGCTCACTAACATGGAGGCTTCAGTCTGTCAGGTGGGTATGACCGGCCATCAGTCGATCATACTAGCATCAGTATACCTCAGTCCGACCAAACGGGTACTCGAAAGAGACGTCCGCACCCTTCTCGCACTAGGCGACTCTGTAATACTGGCCGGAGACTTCAACTCCAAACATGGCCAATGGAACTCTCGCCGAACCAACCGGAACGGCACAATACTCCAAGGCCTCAACGGCCTTCCAAACCTCGCTTTTGAGGTGATAGCCCCTAATGAGCCCACCAGATACCCGCCTAACGGGGATCCAAACAGAGCAGATGTGCTAGATATATACATTTTCAAAAATGTAGCTCTCCAGTTACATTCTATAGAAGTCCTGCATGAATTAGACTCGGACCACCGTCCGGTTCTAATTCAGTTAGGGCAATCTACCTCCACAACCCCTCCCACGAAAACGATAATCGACTGGAGTAAATTAGGCGGGAAACTCCAGTCCCTAAACTCAGACCACCTAGATCAAATTCCTGACAAGATAGACTCCGTGGATAGTGCCAAGTTCGCTGTTACCCACCTTACGAAACATATAACAGACTCACTCGAGCGTTGCTCCAAGGAAGTCCCCGACGACCGCGGTCGTGGGAGACTACCGGACGACCTGCGCGACCTACTTAGACGTAAACGTGCCGCCACTAGGGCCCATGACGCATACCCAACAGACGATAACCGGAGAACACTCCGGCGACTTCAAAGAGAGGTTAGAGAAAAACTCAGCCTCAACCGTCAGTCCGCCTGGGACAACAAACTCTCAGAGATCTCGCCGAGTCACCTGGCTTTCTGGAAACTGGCGAAATCCCTGAGAGGAGACCAGTGTGCAGCTACACCTCCATTGATACGTTTAAACCGTCCGGTCGCTTTTGACGACATCGATAAGGCCGAATGCTTGGCTGACAGTCTTGAGGGACAATGTACAAACAATCCCAGTCACCCCGAACACGCCGAATTCCACTCGGAAGTGGAAATGGCGGCGGCTAGGATATCCACGAAGGCTCCCGAAAGCGAGCCGCTCACTCTCACCACCGGAGAGGAAGTCCGTTCCATTATCCAAAACCTGAAGACCCGCAAGTCCCCAGGCCCCGACTCCATATCCAACAAAGCACTCAAGTGCCTCCCCGACCAACTGATAAACCTATTAGTATTGATTTTCAATGCCCTCCTGTTAGGTTGCTCCTTCCCCGACGAATGGAAGGAAGCAATAGTAATAGGTATTCGTAAACCGGGAAAACCCAGTAATCTCCCGAGCAGCTATCGACCCATCAGTCTGCTCAACAGCTTAGGGAAAGTCTACGAGCGAGTAATCCTCGCTAGACTCATAACGTTCATGGAGTCGATGAAGCTCATACCGGATGAGCAATTCGGCTTCCGCGCTAAACACACCGCGGTACAACAAGTACACCGACTTACCGAAGCCGTCCTCAATGGCTTCGGCAAAAAACGGTACACCGGTACTGTCTTCTTCGATGTCGCCAAAGCCTTCGATAAGGTATGGCATGCGGGTCTAATATACAAACTCGCGAACCTAGGAATCCCCGATAGACTCGTTCTTATCATTCGCGATTATCTTACTAATCGCTCATTCAGATATCGTATTAATGGTGCGCTCTCCTCAAGACGCACCTTACGCGCCGGAGTCCCCCAAGGTTCGGTACTCGCACCGTTCCTCTACTCGCTCTATACGAGTGACATCCCACGATTCTCCACTAAAACTAGTGCAGTCACCCACTTAGCTATGTTCGCGGACGATACCGCAATCTATACCACCTGTAGAGATCCCATAACTATTAATGATAGGCTCCAAAGAGCAACCAACCAGCTCGGAAGCTGGTTCCGCCGGTGGAGAATCGAAATTAATCCCGATAAAAGCGCAGCAATGTTCTTTGCGAGATCTAGGAGAGCCATGGACTTCATCCGGACGCCTCCTAGAGTCTCTATTTACAACAAATACATAGATTGGCAAAAGGAAGTCAAATACTTAGGTGTCATCCTCGAACCGACCCTATCCTTTATCCGACACATCCGCGTTGTCCGCAACCGGGCAGCGTTCGCCTTGGGACGCCTCCATCCGATACTGTGCAAGGCAAGTAAACTGTCACTCCGCAACAAAGTGACACTTTACAAGACTTGCATCAGACCCATTATGACCTATGCGAGCGTCGCGTTCGCGCACGTTCCGAAATCACGACTGTGTCCGTTGCAGACACTTCAAAATCGATTCATGCGTACAGCCACTGGCTGTCCGTGGTTCGTGCGCAACGTGAACCTCCATAGAGATCTCGACCTACCTACGATAGCCGACTTTTCAGACGATTCTCGACGACTTACTTCGAGAAAGCGTCCATCCACCCAAACCCCCTTATAGTGGCCGCGTCCAACTATAAGGCGTTCAGGCACCCCAACAAGATTCACAGGCGCCCGAAGAGCGTCCTTAACGACCCCGACGATGCTATAACAGCATCCAACAAGATATACACACAACACGCACACAAACAGCGTCTTCGCCGGCGAAGACGAGGTCCCCGCTTGCTTGTGTCAAGCGGCCGCAGCCCTCTGCCGCGGCCGCCGTGACACAGACTTCTTCCAAGTCATTTATTAGATGCAGCCCTCCAAAAACGCGCCGCCTTAAGCCGAGGTTCGGTCTCGCAGGAGACACCCTTAAGGCGACGCCCCCTGTAGCGCGGGTGCTTGTAATGCACCCGCATGTATCATCCATTTCTTCTCGGCGATGCTTCAGCGCTCGCCCGTCTTATCGGTGACGCTGTCAAAGCCATTAGGGCTAACAGCATTAGTCATATTCGAAAAAAAAAAAAACACAAATTTGTCACTCGAAAACGCGACGCTCAAGAAGCAACAAGTGTCCACTCTCAACAGTCAGTCGGGGCAAGTTTTATTTTCGCAAGTTAATAGAAGAGTTTTATTTATTGAAACCAGCGCATCAACAATCGTCTGTGGGTCGTCGAAGGGGCCCACATTTTCTGGTCCTTCAGAAGCCGAATACAAGAATCAAGATTAGGAGATTATCGTGAAGTACCATTTTCGGGTTCTTCAGCAGTCGAATATTGAAGAAAAATAGAAAGGTCTTTTTCGAGACCACATTCAAAGGTCTTTTTCGAGACCACAATAGAAAGGTCTTTTTCGAGACCACATTCAAAGGTCTTTTTCGAGACCACAATAGAAAGGTCTTTTTCGAGACCACATTCAAAGGTCTTTTTCGAGACCACATCCAAAGGTCTTTTTCGAGACCACACATCCAAAGGTCCTTTTCGAGGCCATATATAAAGAGTCTTTTTCGAGACTATCCCAGTTAAAATGCCAGCAACAAGAAGTCAGAAGCAGAGCGAAACGACGACAGAGTCTTCTACGGGGGCTACTAGCACGGAATCGTCATCGGCGGAAACAGCGTGCGGGACCGTCACAACCCGGACTACGTCCACAGAAGAGGCGTCAGCTTCGGGAACGGCCGCACGAGAAGAATCCGTCGACGCTACACAAGCATCCGAGAAGAAGACGTCGCGTCCGCATAGTTCATCTGGCAAGCATCGAAGAAAAGAACTCGCAAAGGCCCGAGAAGAATTGTTAAGAAAACAAGTAGAACTTGCTGCCGCACGTGTATTAGCGTTGGAGGAAGAAACCGACAACGAAGACGAGAGTGACAACGAGGACGATACCATCAAAGAACAGATGACGTCACAATGGTTATCGAAGAGTGCGCTAGCTCTAACCATGGAGCTGCACAACAAAACCAGGATAGAAAACGGAAGCGTTCCTGTTCAAAGAGAGAACGAGACGCAAGACCGGCGTGCGACAGAGACGGCGCGAACAGAGCCCCGTCCTCAGGAACTCCACACGGGCCCGAAGCGGCACGATGAGTTTATAGAGTCTCACGTTGGTATAGATCCGTCAACAAGACGTCAAGATAGCTTCGATTATAGAGAACTAGCGGCTGCTATCACGCACGCAGCACGCGCGGTTCAACCAGTCGCATATAGAAGTCACGAGCTACCGAGCTTCAACGGCGCATCGTGCGACTGGCTTCCATTCAAGACTGCGTTCGAGGAGTCAGCATTACTACTCAGCGAACAAGAAAACTTAGCAAGACTAAGAAGAAGTCTTCGAGGGGCCGCAAAAGAGGCGGCTCAGTGCCTATTCATCGGCAACACAACATCGTCGGAGGTTATGAAGTTACTAGCATCAAGATTCGGTCGACCGGACGCCCTCGTTATGGCGGAATTGAACAAACTTCGAGCGCTACCCCGGCTGACCGAGAACCCCCGCGATATCTGTATATTCGCATCGAAGATCATCAACGTTACAGCAACAGTGAGAGCCCTCAACAAACCTCACTACTTATACAATGCAGAGATCGTCAGAGGTGTCGTCGAAAAGATACCGTCTGCATTGCGATATCGTTACTACGACTTCGCGGCTGAACAAGAAGAAGATCAGCCGGACCTCATCACCTTATCGAGCTTCTTCGAGAAGACGGCGGAGCGATGCGGGAGTTTCGCGCCGGTGGAGCAAATACCGTCGGAAGACCGGCGGGAGCCAGCCGGCAAGAAGATAGCGCGAAGCTTCCACACTCTGGAAAAGAAACCCGCTGATCCAGTTCAAGAAGAAGTACAGCGTTGTCTCATCTGTGAAAAGGACAACCATCAATCGTTCGAGTGTCGGAACTTCAAAAGTGCAGAAGTATCGAAGAGGTGGGACTTGGCGAAGCAGCATCACCTGTGCTTCCGCTGCCTGAAGATACGCAAGTTTCGCCATACTTGCAAGACAAAGAAGTGCGACATCAACGGGTGTGAAAACACACACCACCCGTTGCTACATAGAGAACTTTCAGAGAAAACAAGCAGCATAGAATCTACAGACATCGTGACGTCAACAAAAGAAAAAGTTACGACCGCACTCCTGAAGATATTACCCATTCAAGTATCGGGACCAAGAGGCACCTGCGACACCTACGCGCTGCTCGACGACGGCTCTACGTGTACCCTCATCGAGACGGCGGTAGCAGAGAAGATCGGCGCCACGGGACCTCCAGAACCGTTCTATATAGAAGGAGTGGCGGGCACGAAGATCGACGCGACCGAAGCTCGACGCGTACGCTTCAACATACGCGGACGCGACAGCAAGGAATACGACATCTCGGCGCGTACGATGCAAGATCTACACCTGTCTCCGCAGTCAGTATCGAACCAACTGACTCGTTCGTGCGCTCATCTGAAAGAAATAGAAGAAAAGATAGTTTACGAAAATGGGAAACCGACGGTGCTGCTGGGTCAAGACAACTGGCGGTTCCTGATTACCCATGAAATTCGTCGTGGAAACAGAACAGAACCTGTAGCCTCGCTAACTAACCTCGGCTGGGTGCTACATGGTACTGGGCGCATCAATAGAAATAGATCCACGCAACACATCAATCACCTGGTCATCTCTGAGGATGAGGAAATATCGATGGAAGCAATGATGAAAGAACACTTCGCACTCGAATCTCTAGGGGTCGAAGCAAGAAGATCGTTCAACGCTGAAGAGCAACGCGCGATAGACACGTTGAACGAAAAGACGCGTCGACTACCGGCGGGAGGCTTCGAAACGGGTCTGCTGTGGAAGAGAGACGACTTCACACCACCAGCAAACTACAGTGCCGCTCTACGTCGACTCGAGCTTATAGAAAAGAAGCTCGACCGCAACGAAGACCTCAAGAGAAAATACAAGTTACAGATGCAATTGTTCATAGAGAAAGGATACGCGGAACTCGCACCAGCTTCAAGATCTGCGAAGACCTGGTACCTGCCTCACTTTGCAGTAGTCAATCCGCAGAAGCCCGAGAAGCTCCGCATCGTCCACGACGCAGCCGCCAGAACCAAGGGTGTCAGCCTGAACGACATGTTGCTAGCAGGGCCCGATCTACTCCAGTCGTTACCCGGGGTACTCATGCGCTTCCGTCAGCACCCTGTAGCAGTCATCGGTGACATTCAAGACATGTTTATGAGAATCACAATCATAGAAGAAGATCGCGACATGCAACGTTTCCTGTGGCGAGAAGATAGCAGCCTACCACCAACGGAGTACAGGATGAAGAGCGTAATCTTCGGCGCAACATCGTCACCAAGCACGGCGATATTTGTGAAGAATAGAAACGCTGAAGATTACCGCGAGACACATCCGGAAGCGGTAGACGCCATCACGAAAAATCACTATGTCGACGATTACCTAGCCAGCTTCAAGACAGAGGAAGAAGCCATCAGAGTCTCATCACAAGTCGCTGAGATTCATCGTCAGGGCAACTTCGACTTGAAGAAGTGGAACTCGAATTCGATCAGAGTGCGCTCCGCGTTATCACCGCAGCACGCCGAAGAGACACTGCACCTCAACTCGGACAAGATATTGGGGATGGTGTGGAACACGGAGCCTGATACGCTGTCGTTCAACATGAAGCTCTGCAAACTCCCAGCAGATATAGTAAAGAACGAGCGAACGCCTACGAAGAGAGAGGCATTGAAGATCATAATGTCAATTTACGATCCGCTGGGTATCGCTACTCCGGTCACCATACAAGCGAAGAAAATCCTGCAAGACGTCTGGCGCTCCGGCATAGGGTGGGACTCTCAACTCCATCAAAGCGAAGCCAAAGCCTGGATGAAATGGATGAAACAGACTCGGCAACTTCAAGAGCTCTCAGTGCCTCGATGCTACCCTCACATAGTGAGAGCTCAAAACATAGAAATTCACACGTTCGTCGACGCGAGTGCGACAGCCTACGCAGCAGTGGCGTATTGGAGAATCATCGACGAAAACGGGAACGTACACGTCGCGCTCATAGCAGGGAAGGGGAGAGTGGCTCCGCTGAAAACAATCTCGATACCGAGACTCGAGCTTCAAGCAGCGGTGCTCGGCTGCCGCCTCACCAACACCATCATTGAAGAGCATGACGTGAAACCGTCACGTCGATATTTTTGGTCGGACTCCAGGACGGTGCTGATATGGCTGCGCAACGGTCCTCGAACATACAAACCATTCGTCGCTCATCGAATAGCAGAGATCGCCGAAAACACTAAGACAGCCGAATGGAGATGGGTACCAACAAAACTAAACGTTGCTGACGATGCAACCAGAGACACTCCTCACGACTTCACTTCTGGACATCGATGGTATCGCGGACCCGACTTTCTCTACAAGAGAGAAGAACAGTGGCCGCGAGAAGAAGAAAGCTCGGAAAATGAATCCACAGGTGAAGAGAGAGTTCACGTCGTGACTAGTACCACAAGCCTGCTAGAAGCACTCCCGAAGATAGACAGATTCTCCAGCTGGATACGCGTCACACGGGTTACAGCGCGAGTACTGCTTTTCGTCGATCTACTTCGAAAAAGGCAGAAATGTATGATAACTCGCAAGAGAAATGCAAAGAACACAGAAAAAGACCCCGCGTGGACAAAAGAGACGCAATCTCGACTGGCGAGCAAAACGAGTGCATCAAGAGTCGTGCCTGATAGCTCTAAACGATTCAGAGCAATCGAAAACTCCTATTTACAACGGGCAAAACTTTTATGGATACGCGCGATGCAAGAGGAAATATTCAAAGAAGAAATATGCGCACTTAAAAGAAATAGAGCACTATCGACCGCGAGTCGACTAGCGCAATATTCAATATTTATAGACGACGAAGGCATAATTCGACTGCGTTCAAGAATAGCGGCAACAACCGATATCAGTCAAGAGCAGAAAGAGCCTGCAGTATTAGACGGCGAACATAGATGGACCCGCTTGTATATAGCGTGGGTGCACTCTCAACTGCACCACGGGGGATTCGAGACAACAGCGAATGAAGTCCGCCAACAATACTGGGTGCTCCGACTACGATACGCAGTACGAACAGTCGTCAAGAGCTGTCAGGTCTGTCGCATAAACAGGGCTAAACCAGCACAACCTTCGACCGGCAACCACCCCACCAGCCGTGTAGCGCATCACAGAAGACCGTTCACGTACACAGGGTTGGACTATTTCGGTCCTATGATGGTTACTGTTGGAAGGACACGACAAAAGAGATACGGGGTACTGTTCACATGTCTTAGCACGAGAGCAGTACACCTGGAGTTAGCTGGCAGCTTAACAACAGACTCTGCGATAATGGCACTTCGACGGTTCATAGGTCGTCGCGGGTGCCCTACAGAACTATGGTCGGACCAGGGAACAAACCTTCAAGGCGCGGACCTGGAAATGAAAAAGGCTGTTCTCGAGGCGCTCCACGAAGAATCGTCGGTGCGTTTTATTACGTGGCGCTTCATACCTCCTAGTGCGCCATTCATGGGAGGTGCCTGGGAAAGGCTAGTAAGAAGCGTAAAGACAGCTCTGCAAGTGACACTGAACGAGCGAGCCCCGAAAGAGGAAGTTCTGCACACACTCCTGATAGAAGCAGAACACACCATCAACAGTCGCCCCCTCACTCACGTATCTACAACGGCCGAAGACGACGAAGCACTCACGCCAAATCACTTCCTGCTGGGCGGACCGTCGCGAGTGCCACTACCCGGTGCATTCACAAGCGAAGATGCGTCGGGACGCCGCGAATGGAGAACGAGTCAACGGTTAGCCGACATGTTCTGGGCGCGATGGGTGCGAGAGTACCTGCCGGAACTGCAACACCGGCGGGAGCCCTACGCGAAAGGAGTCATCAAGCTGAACGACCTGGTCCTGATCGCCGATGGCACGCTGTCCCGAAACATGTGGCCGCGAGGCGTCGTCGCCGCTACATATCCCGGTCCAGACGGTGAGGTTCGAGCGGTCGACGTAAGAACAACTAAGGGAATCCTGCGCCGGCCGACAAAGAAGTTGATCATCTTACCCGTCGAGATCGAAAGTCGCGATCACTAAAGACAGGAACCAGCTTCGAGAGCTGCGGCGGGAGAGATGTTCGCGACTTTATAGTTTATTTAGTTTAGTTTTATTTGTAATTGTTCGCGAATTTTATAGTTTGTTATAGTTGTTATAGTTTATTATTTGCAATCAAAATTATTTGTAAATAAAGTACATAAGATAGAATAAGTAACAATATGTAATAGGTATTTAGTTTAAAAAATAAAGACGTAATGTCCCCCGCACCGGCTGACTATAGCTCGTCCGAGACTCATAGAATGCCGGCCGCCATTAGCGCATAAAAACAATGGCGGTCGGCACAAATTTGTCCTGACAAGATAGACTCCGTGGATAGTGCCAAGTTCGCTGTTACCCATCTTACGAAACATATAACAGACTCACTCGAGCGTTGCTCCAAGGAAGTCCCCGACGACCGCGGTCGTGGGAGACTACCGGACGACCTGCGCGACCTACTTAGACGTAAACGTGCCGCCACTAGGGCCCATGACGCATACCCGACAGACGATAACCGGAGAACACTCCGGCGACTTCAAAGAGAGGTTAGAGAAAAACTCAGCCTCAACCGTCAGTCCGCCTGGGACAACAAACTCTCAGAGATCTCGCCGAGTCACCTGGCTTTCTGGAAACTGGCGAAATCCCTGAGAGGAGACCAGTGTGCAGCTACACCTCCATTGTTACGTTTAAACCGTCCGGTCGCTTTTGACGACATCGATAAGGCCGAATGCTTGGCTGACAGTCTTGAGGGACAATGTACAAACAATCCCAGCCACCCCGAACACGCCGAATTCCACTCGGAAGTGGAAATGGCGGCGGCTAGGATATCCGCGAAGGCTCCCGAAAGCGAGCCGCTCACTCCCACTACCGGAGAGGAAGTCCGTTCCATTATCCAAAACCTCAAGACCCGCAAGTCCCCAGGACCCGACTCCATATCCAACAAAGCACTCAAGTGCCTCCCCGACCAACTCATAAACCTATTAGTATTGATTTTCAATGCCCTCCTGTTAGGTTGCTCCTTCCCCGACGAATGGAAGGAAGCAATAGTAATAGGTATTCGTAAACCGGGAAAACCCAGTAATCTCCCGAGCAGCTATCGACCCATCAGTCTGCTCAACAGCTTAGGGAAAGTCTACGAGCGAGTAATCCTCGCTAGACTCATAACGTTCATGGAGTCGATGAAGCTCATACCGGATGAGCAATTCGGCTTCCGCGCCAAACACACCGCGGTACAACAAGTACACCGACTTACCGAAGCCGTCCTCAATGGCTTCGGCAAAAAACGGTACACCGGTACTGTCTTCTTCGATGTCGCCAAAGCCTTCGATAAGGTATGGCATGCGGGTTTAATATACAAACTCGCGAACCTAGGAATCCCCGATAGACTCGTTCTTATCATTCGCGATTATCTTACTAATCGCTCATTCAGATATCGTATTGATGGTGCGCTCTCCTCAAGACACACCTTACGCGCCGGAGTCCCCCAAGGTTCGGTACTCGCACCGTTCCTCTACTCGCTCTATACGAGTGACATCCCACGATTCTCCACTAAAACTAGTGCAGTCACCCACTTAGCTATGTTCGCGGACGATACCGCAATCTATACTACCTGTAGAGATCCCATAACTATTAATGATAGGCTCCAAAGAGCAACCAACCAGCTCGGAAGCTGGTTCCGCCGGTGGAGAATCGAAATTAATCCCGATAAAAGCGCAGCAATGTTCTTTGCGAGATCTAGGAGAGCCATGGACTTCATCCGGACGCCCCCTAGAGTCTCCATATACAACAAATACTTAGATTGGCAAAAGGAAGTCAAATACTTAGGTGTCATCCTCCAACCGACCCTATCCTTTATCCGACACATCCGCGTTGTCCGTAACCGGGCAGCGTTCGCCATGGGACGCCTCTATCCGATACTGTGCAAGACAAGTAAACTGTCACTTCGCAACAAAGTGACACTTTACAAAACTTGCATCAGACCCATCATGACATATGCGAGCGTCACGTTCGCGCACGTCCCGAAATCACGACTGTGTCCGTTGCAGACACTTCAAAATCGATTCATGCGTACAGCCACTGGCTGTCCGTGGTTCGTGCGCAACGTGAACCTCCATAGAGATCTCGACCTACCCACGATAGCCGATCTTTTCAGACGATTCTCGACGACTTACTTCGAGAAAGCGTCCATCCACCCAAACCCCCTTATAGTGGCCGCGTCCAACTATAAGGCGTTCAGGCACCCCAACAAGATTCACAGGCGCCCGAAGAGCGTCCTTAACGACCCCGATGATGCTATCACAGCATCCAACAAGATACACACATTACATTTACACAAACAGCGTCTTCGCCGGCGAAGACGAGGTCCCCGCTTGCTTGTGTCAAGCGGCCGCAGCCCTCTGCCGCGGCCGCCGTGACGCAGACTTCTTCCAAGTCATTTATTAGATGCAGCCCTCCAAAAACGCGCCGCCTTAAGCCGAGGTTCGGTCTCGCAGGAGACACCCTTAAGGCGACGCCCCCTGTAGCGCGGGTGCTTGTAATGCACCCGCATGTATCATCCATTTCTTCTCGGCGATGCTTCAGCGCTCGCCCGTCTTATCGGTGACGCTGTCAAAGCCATTAGGGCTAACAGCATTAGTCATATTCGAAAAAAAAAAAAAAAAAGCACAAATTTGTTTGTCACCCCAACAAGATTCACAGGCGCCCGAAGAGCGTCCTTAACGACCCCGACGATGCTATAACAGCATCCAACAAGATATACACACAACACGCACACAAACAGCGTCTTCGCCGGCGAAGACGAGGTCCCCGCTTTCTTGTGTCAAGCGGCCGCAGCCCTCTGCCGCGGCCGCCGTGACACAGACTTCTTCCAAGTCATTTATTAGATGCAGCCCTCCAAAAACGCGCCGCCTTAAGCCAAGGTTCGGTCTCGCAGGAGACACCCTTAAGGCGACGCCCCCTGTAGCGCGGGTGCTTGTAATGCACCCGCATGTATCATCCATTTCTTCTCGGCGATGCTTCAGCGCTCGCCCGTCTTATCGGTGACGCTGTCAAAGCCATTAGGGCTAACAGCATTAGTCATATTCGAAAAAAAAAAAAAAAAAAAACACAAATTTGTCACTCGAAAACGCGACGCTCAAGAAGCAACAAGTGTCCACTCTCAACAGTCAGTCGGGGCAAGTTTTATTTTCGCAAGTTAATAGAAGAGTTTTATTTATTGAAACCAGCGCATCAACAATCGTCTGTGGATCGTCGAAGGGGCCCACAGGAGTTATTTAAATTATTTACTAATTATTTCACATGAAGCTCATGTAACAGTGGTACAACTCAAAATTAAGTCTTTTAGGACAAGGAATAGCTATAAGTGTACCAATACACATTGTTTTCAGCAGCAATACCGGCAGACATCATAATTCAATATCGGGCACTTCGTTTAAGCAAACTACAGCAGTCTTTATGTCTTCTCCTTAGCGTTCGGAACTTCAAGGCCATTTATCTCAAAACGTGATAATTTTAGTTGTGTGACTATTAATAGATGATAATAATAATAATAACAAATCTCTATTTCAGACAAGCAGGGTCCACTTTGTTAGTAATATAATTTAATTTTGACATTTCGATTGCGGGCCACGAGCGACTTTATGGACACAAATGTCGACATTGACATTTCGTATCTTCGGTTCGTGTCTCTAGCATTAGTATAACCCCGGGGCTACATTAGCACGCAAAGCATCGTGTATCGGCCACACACGATGTTCATGTCTACATTAGCGGGCGAAGATTTGGAAAGCGGCGTACGGCGAATATTCGCCGTTGAGTTTTGTGCGTCTGTCGTCCCACTTCAAAGTATAGACGACAATGAAGTGTGGCCACTCAAGCGAATATTGTCGCGAAAAATCCCTTTCATGCGCGCTAGTTTACCGACACTGGCCCGATGCTACATCGTCTGCGCCCGAATCCTTCGCGTTTTAACGATGTACACGGCCACATTGCCGTAGCCCGCTAATGTAGCCAAAGCGTAATAGACAGTGTCGCCTGTCGCAGCGCTGCCCGCGCGGCGCCGGCTGCAGGTGGCGCACCGGCTGCGACAGCTCACGCAGCGCTACGCGGCGGCGGTGCTGGCGGCGGCCGACCTCAACGCCGTGGACGGCGCGTGGCTGCTGCTGCAGCTGACGGCTGCCGCTGGACTCTTCGTTATAAATATCTATCATTCGATAAACTCGCCATGGAAATATGAAACAGGTCATTCATATTCATAGTAATTTTATAAATAAAAATCTTAATATCTGTACTATTAAAAAAGATCCAGACGTGATAATGAAACCCTCAACTGTATTTCTACTTGTGTTCCCCCATTCATAATTAATACCATATCCCAAAGCAAATGTCACATCGTACTACATGGCTTGTTCATTCGTTGCCATCACGATCTCAGTTTGTTGTTGCGCATTATCGGCTGTGTTCGCAGGACACTTCAGGTGTTCGGTGACAGGGAACTCAATAATTGCTTTCTGGCGTTGCGGCGAGTTCGTTAAAGTTATTGTAATATCCGTTTACAGTATTTGTCCGTGTCTAGCTATCAGTTTGCATCTCTGTTTATTTTTCTGTTACGCTTTCACAGCTAATATACTGGAACAGTTTTGTTGATATTAGGTACATTCGAAATTATTTTTTTATTCCCGTTGTGTCTTGGGGAGAGACATTGAGAGTATTTTAATATCTAGGTTGACGCAAACGGAGTCACGAGTATCTATCTAAACAGGTAAATTATATGTTCATGCACGCTTGGAACAAAATAGTCAGTACCTGATGCTCTAATATATCTCAGTTGAACAAACCGTTTAGCACTTCAATTCAATGATCATATATATGATTCAACGTTTGCTCATCATTGCCTAACTTTTTCTAGATATTACATTTTCCATTTAGCGGTACTGTAAATCGTGAACATCGTGAATAATATCTAATCTCTGTACAGATTCTTTGGTGGAGATTTTATATCCTATCGTATACCGCTTGTCCTGGGTCGCGTACAACTTACTGAAAATAACGCTGCTCGTGGAGCCCTGCCATGAAACTCTACAAACAGTAATACATGCCACTTATTTACCATTAAGCTTTAGCTCGGTTGCTATGTTCAGATGCCGGTATCGGCATGTGAAAGAGGTGAATGCTCGTGGAATTCTGGGCTCATCAGATCACAGACAAATTGTAAATTTGTATACATAAAAATGGTGGAAAGTTGTAAACGCTTATCACGACGACTACCATAGTTAGACATTATTAATCACTCAGAGACTTTTACACGTAAAAGATTCACTGCTATCGACAGACCCACAAAACATTATACATATGTAGAATAAAACACACGAGAACAGTCGGTAATCACATTGTTTTAGATGCTATGTTATCCCAGCAATATGTTCAAAATTTACTATTTTTGAACTTTAATGATACTTCTACTATGCGAGCCATAACTTACACAATTAAATTTAAAATATGTAATAATCGCTTAAGAAAATGGTGATAACAACAGTCTTTAATACTTATTTATGAGTCAATCAAATATATAATTATTACTGAGCGTCATCACGTCCTAACTCCAAGACATGGTAATAACATTTATTTTGTTTGATAACACATCAATTTCACCAGTTACAACGTATGAGGCTGCTGGTGGGCGAGATCGCGGCCTTCTCCTACGATCTGATCCTGGACGCGACCGAACCCTTCATCGATCTGCTGCTGAACCGCTTCTCGTATTCGGCCATGGGAATCTTCACTCTGGGCAGACCAATCATATACACGGTAAATATATATCGTTATAATAACGAAGAAAATATATCCTACCTATATTTAATACAAACTGCGTCTCATTTTCAGGTTATTGCGGGAGCCGTTGCGATTATCGGCTTGATAATATAAGTATTCACTATTATAAATATGAGTTTGTCTGTACACGCGTTATAAATAAGGCTACAGTGAGTGGTGTTCAGTTTTTATATAAATCTTAAATATCATATCAAAGCTGTGGACGTAATAATTTTAGAGACTTAGTCTTAAAAATAATGTGTTCTTGAGTAATTGATTCTATTTTTTTGGCAATTGTCTTTTTATATAAATTAAAGTATAATCATCGGTGTTTCTGTGATACTATTGTAACTAGCACCGGGAGCAGTTCCATATATCTTTATAACCACTGTTTGTTGTGTAACATTTAAATCGCACTAGAATTTGAAATTTATCCATCACTGTTGTTAATATAACGAGTTTTATGCACAAATTTGTGTCTTTTATTCATTGCTGTGGATCAGTAGGTTTCCATTTCCAGTCCCCTAATATTTTGGCGCGCGTTAGTTTTAATTTTGCGATAACATCGAAGATAGTGATCAAATTATAAATAATAAATATTATATTTCGCGCAAAATGCTTTAGAAATTAACGTACTTAAGTTGTTAAGCATCTATATTTTGTCTGGTTGTTACCATTTATTAAAGTAAAAAGGGTGTCATAAGGTGTTAGCCTCATAAGAGACGCTTTCGGTCCAGCGGCCTCTACAGATTGAACCACTCTATCTATAACATAAAACATCAGTTAAACAGAGACGGCGGAGGACTTTGGTTTATAGTGTAAATTATATCTAGTGACGATATCCACAACATTTACGATGTACAAAAAAATTAACCATCATAAGAGTGTAAAACATTTTATCCCAAAAATTTATTTTAATTTTTTTGACCAAAAATAATTATGTGAAATTCGCGTCCTGTTTGGTGCTAATTCGTTGTACAAGTCTCTCTGCGAAATTGTCTTAATCGAACTGTCATCTTTAATTCGTCCGGTTCTTCTCCATACAAATATAAAATGAAAATGAAATGAAATGAAACGAAATGAAAATGAAACGAAACGAAACGAAACGAAACGAAACGAAACGAAACGAAACGAAACGAAACGAAACGAAACGAAACGAAACGAAACGAAACGAAACGAAACGAAACGAAACGAAACGAAACGAAACGAAACGAAACGAAACGAAACGAAACGAAACGAAACGAAACGAAACGAAACGAAACGAAACGAAACGAAACGCAAAACACGAAACAAAACGAAATGAAAAAACATTTAATTCTGCAATTGGTAATTGACAGAATGGGCACACAGCTCATCATTGCCGCATGTCATTACTAGGACACACGGCACTAACACATACTGGTTTATATAACATCATAAAATAATACATGATAGATTTACCATCTCAATAAGAAACAACAATTTCACGCACCCAAAGTATTGAAATCCAGTTGGTCTTCAATGTATAGAACCGAAGGGAAACCTTTATTTGATATTTCCTTTATAGAGATAAAATATCTAAGATTTTCAACCGAAGCGGAAGTTCAGGGGGCGAGGACGAAGTGGGGCGGGGGAGGTGTAGGGAGGGGGGGCAGCTGTTCAGGAGACACGCAGTCCTTGCTCCAGTGCGTAACTGGGTCAAGGATGAGCCCCCGTTGTTTGTATCGTAGCGGCGTGACTGTGGACTTTACATACAAAAACATTTGTATCTCTGTATATAAGTGGATATATAATTAGCGATAGTTGCCAGATACTCGCTACTATATACCCTTCCCTTTTTATAGCTGATCATCCCTAAGTTGGAGAAAAGAGTAACGCGATATGTTGCGGAAACAACCTCTATCAACCCGTCCTACTAATCATATTAATAACTGCGACAGTTTGTGAGTATGGATGTATGTTTGTTACTCTTTCATGGCGAATTTGTTAAGTCAAAATCAACGAAATTTTACACAAATATTCCTTATACACCTGCGTAACATATAGGCTATAAGGCCTGTTAATTCTAGAGGAATAGGATGACATTGAAAAGCACCACCTATTATCGACTTATTAAGGTTTGTTTAAGGTAAGTAACACAAGTGTTGTCGCCAATGACTTCCGCTTTGTATTTTATAGCAACACAGTCATGAAACAAGAGTATCGCGCCCTTTTGATTAAAATGGTGGCAACACTGTGCCGTTCTTGTTTCCGATAGGGTCTTCCTATCGATAAAACGTTTAAGTGACAGTCAGTCTTTGTTCGTCATTCAAGAGAAGTGCATCTCGGAACGGAATTGTGGTATTCCTATTATATCGTGTTATTGTATATAGTGTGCGCTAACACAAGCGATGATTACATTTGCATTTGGTTACTTTGGTGTCATTTCTCTTTACATTTGCAGGTTTTGTGCTAATGGCGGCGTATATCACGTACATCACGGGGCGCCGCCCGCGCTCGCGTGTGGCCCGCACTTAGCGCAGGAGTAATTACAGCGCCACAGACACGGCGAGTGTGCGGAGCTGTGTCTAATATCGCCCTGTACACTGTTTGCTAACATTATTCAAACGCTGCTCGTGTGTTATCTCGACGCTACTTCGTAATGTAGAGATTGCTGCGTCTAACGCGTGCGGTTTACAAGCTTATTACCTGTTTGACTGGTTTTTATAGCTAAGTGAGGTAGAGATAAGTTTAATTGTGACATTTTCAGCCTTCAGGACTATTACTTGTGTCCGCGGCTTCGCGTCTGTTGGAATCAGTGTATTACAAATATATGTTTCAGTCAACTTACATAAAGACCTTCTATTAACCTTAACCTTCCTTAAAACTACACTAACTTTTAGTAAAAACCGTACAAAAATCCAATGAGAAGATTTTGAGAAAATCGATTAAATACAGACAGACAGCTTTTGGGGGACTTTGTTTTATAATAAGTATAGATACAACGAAGCCTCTCGCCGCATCTGTCCGGTAATACACCCAAAAACTACTGAACGGTTGTAACCTGTAGTCAACGGTTCACGTTAATGTTTTAGCGTATATTTTTCATTGGTTTGTGTTAACGTAAAACCAAGTTACCAGAAGGCTCTCATTGTAAACCCTGTGTGATCCATTTAAGATCATTATCCTCCTGCCCTTATCCCACTCTAAAGTGGCGTCGGCACAACATGTTATTAATATGCTGTCACATGATTTAGCTGCATTTTTACGACCGGCCACCTGCCTGACGTCAACTTACCTTAGTCGCCTTTTACGACAACTCGGTAAGAAATGAAGGTAGTCTATTCTAATTAACCGGATACTACACGGTGGGTTGACTTACCTTAGTCGCCTTTTACGACACCTCGATAAGAAATGAAGGTGGTCTATTCTACTCAGCCGGATACCACACTGCTATGCGTGATCCTTTTGAGATATCATAAATATAATAAATAGTAGGAATATTTTTTCTTATAGGGCTACAGGAAAACCCTGGGTGTATGTATCATTTAAGGTGAAATTATCTTACCCGTTTGAACTTGTTTCTTAAATGGTTACGTTCGACACAGTGTTCAGATAACGGGCACTGTATTACTGCTTTCATATATTTTAATAAAAGATGCAGTATTTTTATTACAGATATACTTGTATAAGTTAAATAGAAGTATTCTTATTGATTCAGTCTTGTTCGACCGGATAACTCATAAAATTGGCAAAGACTGGAAAACTAGGGGCTGTCGTCACAATTTGTGAGAGAAAGTTTGAATTCGTGTTATAAAAATTAAACTCCGAAATAACAATAAGACACGGTATCAAAACATTTCTCTGCTACACGGTTAACTTGATTGGGAAATAAAATGTCTCCACCAATATTGGCGGAGGAAACTTTTTCAATCGAAAAGTTTGAACGCATTGGATGCTAACTCTACAAATAAAGTTTTTTCATATTGTTGAAATGTAGAAAGCTGAATGATTGTACTTCATTGTACATTTTATACTGAAGATGAATAAGTCCATGAATTCAGCTTTCATAATCGTTGATTATTAGGGTGGTAGTGACTAGCCGTGTGGTATCCGGCTAAGTAGAATAGTACCAGCCTCATTTCTTACCGAGGTGTCGTAAAAGGCGACCAAGGTAAGTCGATCCACCGTGTGGTATCCGATTTAGTAGAATAGACCTCCCTCGTTCTTACCGAGGTGTTGTAAAAACGCAGGCAAATCATGTTACAGCATGTTGTGCCGACCCCACTTAGAGTGGGATAAGGGCAGGAGGATAATATATTAGAGTGGTAGTGACATGTTTTAATTGTAGTCAGCTACAAACCAGGCTTCAACAATCGACCTGTAATCAAATAATTTTTTCTTAAATACACTATCCGCCGAGTACGTGAAGCTATGAGTAGATTCCGAACCAGTGAGAGCTCCTTCAATAACATTAAACGACCCGAAAGTACGTCCTTAGATACAGTCTGCGTGGATATCCACAGTCATGAATTTGAATTTACAATTGCTTGAAATAATACTGATTTTAGATGTTACAATAGTAAATTTATTCATTTCAATAGCCCTATTATATTTTATAACCATATTCTGGGAATAAGGGAGTTACACTGTTTGGCCGTGGTGTATCCGGCTGAGTAGAATAGACCACCCTCATTTCTTACCAAGACTTCATAATAAATGACTAAGGTAATTTGACGTCAGACAGGCGGCCGATCGTAAAATACGTAGCTAAATCATGTGATGACATGTTTTGCCGACGCCACTTAGAGTGGCATAAGAGCAGAAGGATGATGAAGGGAGTTAGAGTGGTATTTGTTGTCGCCACTGACTTCCGCTTTGTATTTTATAGCAACAAAGTCATGAAACAAGAGTATCGCGCCCTTTTTTTATTTTATTTTATTTTATTTTATTTGACAAGCCAACAACATTTATGCATTTAGGTAATTAAACATAAAAGAAACACTTATACAAAAAGACACATAGCATAAACATCATAACAGGCGTGTACAATTAATTTACAAACAAATATGACAAATAATAAAGCAGTTTAACACCAAACACAACAAACTAAAAATAAAAATAAAATTAATAACACATATAAAAAAAAAAAACTGAACTATTTAAAATTGATAGTGTTAAAAAGAAGAGGAGAAGAAGAAAACATATATTAAAATAATAACCAATACATCCTTGTCGTTATAACCAACTGTTATTATTATTTTAATTTAAGATCTTTCCGTAAATACTCCAGAGCGTCACGACGGAAGCAGTTTATCCTAGAATTAAATATATTAATATTACGGTTTTTATTATTTAGCAGGTTATATTGACGACAAATGCGATTAAGACATGAGTAATATGCAACATTAGTGCGGCAGCGGTTAGTTTTAAATACGTTATAAGAGCAGATTGAACGTTTAGGAATGTTGCAATTTAGATTTATAAAAGATAATAGCGATGAGTCTACGTGATTATTTATTATTTTGTACAGAAAAAGTGTATCAAACAGCTTACGTCGCGTGGAAAGTGGTTCTAAACTGAAGTGATCTAGTCTATTTTTATAGGGTAAAAAGTGACAGTTTTTATGAAATTTGGACATCAAAATTCGTAAAAATCGTCTCTGTACTGATTCAATAGTATTTGAATAAGTTATTTGATACGGAGACCAAATAACTGATCCATATTCCAGAATACTACGTACTAAGGTTTTGTACAAGTGCAAAAGACTATGTGGACTTTTAAAGCCCTTGGAAATTCGCAGAATAAAACCCATTATTTTATTTGCTTTATTAACAATTCTATTAATATGTTCCTTAAATGAAAGAGATTCATCAAACCATATACCTAGATCCTTAATAGTGCTCTTTTGTAGAAGTTTATTTTTATCCAATTTATTTTCTCTGAAGGATCGAATTCGAAACGAAGTGATCCGACAGAGAACCAAAGTAATCGACATAGCCCAAAGGATTAGCAAGCTCAAGTGGCAGTGGGCTGGTCACATTTGTCGCAGAACCGATAACCGCTGGGGTAGACGGGTTCTGGAGTGGAGACCGCGCCTTGGCAAACGCAGTGTAGGCCGCCCTCCAGCTAGGTGGAGTGACGACATCCGAAGTGTGGCTGGCGTCGGTTGGAAGCGAAGAGCTGAAGACCGAGCTCAGTGGCGTGACACTGGGGAGACCTATGTCCAACAGTGGACGAGGACAGGTTGATGATGATGATGATGATGATTTTTATCCAGGGAATATTCGAAACGAATTTTATTTTTTTTTTTTGTAAAGGAAATCACAAAACATTTATTTACGTTTAAGAACATATCATTCTGTTTACACCATATGTTTACAGAATTCATATCTGCTTGTAGAGTTTCGCAGTCGTGAGTGTTATGGATACAACGAAATATTTTGAGGTCATCAGCATAAAGGAGAAATTTATTTTTTATCACTAAATTGATATCGTTGATAAATATCAAAAAGAGCAGTGGACCCAGATGCGAGCCCTGGGGAACTCCGGATGTAACTTTAATAGGCGTAGAATAAAAACCATTAATTGTAACAATTTGTGATCTATTCATAATATAAGATTTTATCCATCTTAATAAATCGCCATGTACCCCGTAACTTTCAAGTTTTTGGAAAAGTATGTAATGATTGACTCTATCGAAGGCTTTTTGGAAATCAGCATATATTACGTCAACTTGTTTCTTATTATCAATACTATTCGTTAAGAAATTAACATATTCAGAAAGATTTGTGACAGTGGACTTATTCTTAACAAAGCCATGTTGTTGGGGGGATATTAGCGGTTTAAATATATAATAGATAAAATCATAAACGATACTTTCAAATAGTTTAGCAAAACAATTAAGGATACAAATCGGGCGGTAATTACTGCATTCAGATCTCATACCGGCTTTAAAAATTGGTAAAACGTGGGCAATTTTCCACAGCTCAGGAAAGCACCCAGTGGCTAAGGATTTATTAAAAATTAGCATTAAAGGATATGCGAGTTCATTACTGCAAAGTTTGATGAAAATCGGGGGTATGCCATCAGGGCCTGGTCCTTTTTTGGGATCCAGGTTTTTTATTTTCGATAGTACTTCTTTCTCAGACAAAGTCAATCTATTTAATGTAAAAATTTGTTTATTGGAAGTGTCTATGCTTGAAGAAAGATTAGACTTGTTATTGCTTGAAACATATACTGATGAGAAATAGTCTGAAAAAAGTTGGCAAATTTCAAAACCATTTGAGCTAGTCCGATTATCATAAGTTAAAGTTTGCGGCAATGAATTACATTTCCTTTTACTTTTTACAAAATTCCAGAACAGTTTGTTATTGCATGATGAGAGTGACTTTTCTACGTTCGAAATATAAAAAATGTAACACTCCTTTAACAATCTTTGAGCTCTTGCTCTCAACAGGGAAAATGAATCATAATCTCTCGGATTACTATACATTTTGTACCTCGAGTGGAATTTACGTTTTTCATTTAAACATCTAATTAATGGTCTACTGTACCATGCCGGAAATTTGTTTTTGCGATGTTTTTTATATGGTGTATTGTTCTTTATAACCACAAATAACTTGTCATAAAATATATCAAGAAGATTATTAACATCATTTGCATCGCTCAATAAGTTATTCCAATCAATATTATTTAACTGTTCCTTAATTAAGTTAACATTACATTTCCTATAATCCAAAACATGGTGAGGTTTATTATTTGTTAAATAACTATTAAATTTAAATTTAAGGTCTACTTCAAACGGGGGATGATGTTTATCTTCTTTACTAAGAGATATAGCCGGGATTAATTTAAGATTAGAAATATTAGATAAAAAAAGATCGAGGGTTCTCTTATTACTGTTTTTAATGTAGTTATATTGATCTAGATTACCAAGTGACATAAGTTATAACAATCGACATTTGAGATCATTTGAGATGCAATTATAGTTGACTGCTTTCGTCGAGTCGCCGGTCCATTCAATTGAAGGTGTATTAAAATCGCCAAGAATAATAACAGTTCTTTCATGCTGGGAAACATAGTCACTAGTCTTTACGTAGAATCGCTTCAATCGATCCACTGGCAAATCAGGCGGTAAGTATACTAAACATAAGTTAACAATAATTTTACCTATATTTAAACACAACCATATACACTCAGAGTCGCATTCCAATTGTGAAAGCCTTATGACTGAAATATACTTTTTTACTGCTATCAAAATACCACCGCCTGTTAGTTTATCACTATTGCAGGAATCTCTATCACGCCGATAAATAATGTATCGATTATCAAAAAACTCTGAGTTACTAATTGAACTGTCTAAATTAGTTTCAGTTAGGCAAATAATATCATAATCACAATTTAGGACATTAAGGTAAAATTCAGTTAATTTAGTGCGAAATCTATTAACATTTTGATAAAAAAGTAACATAAAAGCTTAATAAAATATGTATAAAAATGTGATTAACAGAATCATAGCAGAACGTGAAAGTAATAATTACAACTTATCAAGTACATCTAGATTTTTAATATACAAAGCTGGACTGCTATCGTTTTTACGTAAGAAAATCTTCCCATTTTTTACCCACACGTATTTATATTGTTTTTCTTTCTTAAATTTGCGGGCCGCAGAGTAAATAGCTTTACATTCTGGGGTGAGATGTTCTGTAATATAAATGAAACACTTTTCACCTGCGACTCCAATATCATTGGAATTAAGCATGTCCCCAGAATGTAACTTATTATATCGATGTGCAGCTGACAGGACGTGGTCACGAAGCTTAGGCGAAGGGAGAGTTATTATTATATTTCTTGGCCGGATTGATTTAGTATTCATTTTAGGTACACGACTACAATAAGAGATCTTGTCCTCTGAAAACGGCAAAGATAGCTTGTCAAATAAATTTTTCACTATAGAAATAATATTTTCATTTTTTCTCTCCGGAACCGCTTGCAATTCGACGTTGTGACTTCTTGATATATTTTCTAGAAAATTAACTTTAGATAAAAGCTGCTTCCACTGTTCGTTGTTATTACTATTTGAGTTACAAAGTTCTGTTACAACATCCGATTGCTTCTTAATGTCGACCGATATATCATCATATTGTGATGAAATGAAAGTTATAGATGATTTTAAGTCATTGTGACAAGATTCCAACTCTTTAATTTTATCATTTTGTTTGTTGATAGAAGATTTATTACGCTCAATGTCCGTTTGTAGAGTATTTATAGTAGACACAAAACAGTCTAACTCCGAACGCATTGTTGTTAATTTAGAGTTTAAATCGCTAACATCGCCTTTTAGATCAACGAGTACACTGTTGAATGTATCAAGTTTTTTATCTTGTAATTGAAATTGACTAAACATATCGTTACGAAGTTTCCTTAGCTCAGTCAAAATTGCATCATCTTTGTTACTTGCGACTCGTGTACTAGTACCATCCACGTTCTCTGCGGGGCTATTATTATCAGAATCACCTTTTTGTGTAGACATACTCTGTTGGACGGGGGTGTATATCTTATCCCCACGTTTATGCGACGAACCAGTACAAGCAGGACAATTCCATTTTGACCTTGATGGTAGTGACGATATAGATTGTACGCATTCGAGGTGGTAAACAGAATGGCATTTTGTACAACGAATACGTTTCTGCGTTACCAGCACTACTATATTGCAAGCACAACATTCGTTAGACATATTTAGTTCGTATTTTAATAATTTTTAGAAATATAAAATCTTGAAAAAGTCACCAAAACCTCGGGATCGAACCTTGGGACGTCGCGATTCTCAATGTATCACAATAGTTTGCCAACGCAATACGCCACGGTGCTCGATAGTTACTCGTTGAAAATTGTAAGCATATTCTTCTATAAGCGTATATAAATGTTTTAATTTTTTACCGATATATATATATTATTTAATGATCACAAATGCACAATTGATTAATTTCAATATATTGACTTTTATTGAAATGATTCCGTTGTATATGCACTACACAAAAACTTAAGTTCACTTATGAACAATATAAACTAAAAAAGTTTTGAGAGTCCCCATACAATGTTTATTATATATTCACATATTTATTGCACATTTAATCTGTCAATAACACCATTTTATTATGAAAATACGCCTTTAAACTGCTTTTTTTGAAAAAAAAAAAAAAAAAAAAAAAAAAAAAAAAAAAAAAAAAAAAAAAAAAAAAAAAAAAAAAAAAAAAAAAAAAAAAATAAAAAAAAAAAAATAAAAAAAAAAAAAAAGTAATTACAGCGCCACAGACACGGCGAGTGTGCGGAGCTGTGTCTAATATCGCCCTGTACACTGTTTGCTAACATTATTCAAACGCTGCTCGTGTGTTATCTCGACGCTACTTCGTAATGTAGAGATTGCTGCGTCTAACGCGTGCGGTTTACAAGCTTATTACCTGTTTGACTGGTTTTTATAGCTAAGTGAGGTAGAGATAAGTTTAATTGTGACATTTTCAGCCTTCAGGACTATTACTTGTGTCCGCGGCTTCGCGTCTGTTGGAATCAGTGTATTACAAATATATGTTTCAGTCAACTTACATAAAGACCTTCTATTAACCTTAACCTTCCTTAAAACTAAACTAACTTTTAGTAAAAACCGTACAAAAATCCAATGAGAAGATTTTGAGAAAATCGATTAAATACAGACAGACAGCTTTTGGGGGACTTTGTTTTATAATAAGTATAGATACAACGAAGCCTCTCGCCGCATCTGTCCGGTAATACACCCAAAAACTACTGAACGGTTGTAACCTGTAGTCAACGGTTAACGTTAATGTTTTAGCGTATATTTTTCATTGGTTTGTGTTAACGTAAAACCAAGTTACCAGAAGGCTCTCATTGTAAACCCTGTGTGATCCATTTAAGATCATTATCCTCCTGCCCTTATCCCACTCTAAAGTGGCGTCGGCACAACATGTTATTAATATGCTGTCACATGATTTAGCTGCATTTTTACGACCGGCCACCTGCCTGACGTCAACTTACCTTAGTCGCCTTTTACGACAACTCGGCAAGAAATGAAGGTAGTCTATTCTACTAAGCCGGATACCACACGGTGGGTCGATTTACCTTAGTCGCCTTTTACGACACCTCGATAAGAAATAAGGGTGTCTATTCTACTTCGCCTGATACCACATGGCTATTCGTGATCTGTTTGAAATATCATAAATCACTACATATTATAAAACAAAGTCCATATTTCCGTATGTACGCATAAAACTTTAAAACTACGCAACCGATTTTGATGCGGTTTTTTTTAATAGATAGAATGATTCCAGAGGAAGGTTTGTACGTATAATAACATTCAATACGAAGTAGAGAAATACTGTAATTTTTGAGGTTTCTGTAAATAATTACATTTTTTTCCGCTTACATTGCAAACGCAGGCTAAACCCTACGAGATTTATCAAAATGATGTAGTAAGTGTTTGTACACCTTAAAAAGGTCTACAGAAAAGTCCGCGATGGTATATATCTATCTCTTATGGATAACCCACAATAGCAGTTTTTTTCATTTACTTTTTACGAAAAATGATGCCTTATGTTCAAAGCAATTTTTATACAATACAGCATTAATCCTTATCCAATTGAGTACCTCAAATAAATTGTTGATTTAATATAGTTCAATATTGCCGTTTACAGCATGTAATTTAAGTGAACATTTTCGGAGATATTACAGATTTAAAATCCCGCGAGGAGGCCGCGCTTAGACCTATAAGCACTTCGAATTTAGCAGCGACCGGAGGCGCAACTAAATGTCCTTCTTTCAAGTTTATATTGTCTAATGATAAGAAAGCTATGAATGTTGTATGTAAAGACATTATCTAATCAATTGTAAAAATAAATAATATCACTACATAGTATAAAACAAAGTCGCATTCTCTGTCTGTCCCTATGTCCGTATACCCCTATGTATGCTTCAATATTTAAAACTATGCAACAGATTTTGATGCGGTTTTTTTTTGAGTGATTTTAGAGGAAGGTTTACATGTCTAATAACATTCAATATGGAGTAGAGAAATACTGTAATTTTTGAGGTTTCTAATGTGATGTCGTAAATAATTACATTTTTTTCCGCTTACATTGCAAACACAGGCTAAACCCTACGAGATTTATCAAAATAATGTACTAAGTATTTGTACATCTTGAAAAGGTCTACAGAAAAGTCCGCGATGGTATATGTCTATCTCTTATGGATAACCCACTATAGCATTTTTTGTCATTTACTTTTTACGAAAAATAATGCCATATTTTTTAAGCAATTTTTATACAATACAGCATTAATCCTTATCCAATTAAGTACCTTAAATAAACAGTTGATTTAATATAGATCAATTTGGCCGTTTACAGCATGTAATTTAAGTGAACATTTTCGGAGATATTACAGATTTCAAATGCTGTGAGGACGCCGCGCTTTGCCCTATAACACTTCGACTTTAGCATTTATGTCCCTCTTTCAAGAGTTTGTTTAAAGACATTGTGTAAATAATTGTAAAAATAAAATACATAGGGAAAATGTAAAAGTAAATAAGTAAAAATGTACTATATGAATTTAGATATTCCAAAGATAGCAGGAAATCTTCTTGGTATAGGGAAAGGAAATTGTTTTTCTCCAAATTTAACGCGTGCGGGCCACGGGCAGTAATTAATAAATCAAAACTACTGGATAGATTTTAATCATTTTTTTTACACTGAGTGACATGGGATATATATTTTATACCGTGCGAAGCAGGGGCAGGCCGCTAGTATAATATATAGTAGGAATATTCGTTCTACAGGAAAACCCTGGGTGGCATATATCTTTTAAGGTGAAATTATCTTACCCGTTTGAACTTGTTTCTTCAATGGTTACGTTCGATACAGTGTTCAGATAACGGGTACTGTATTACTGCTTCCATATATTTTAATAAAAGATGCAGTATTTTATTACAGATATACTTGTATTAGTTAAACAGAAGTATTCTTATTGATTTACATCGTTTAGAGTTTTGTTCGAACGGCGAACGAATAAATTTGGCAAAGACTGGAAAACTAGGGGGATGTTGTCACAATTTGTGAGAGAAAGTTTGAATTTGTGTTATAAAAATTAAACTCCGAAATAACAATAAGACACGGTATCAAAACATTTCTCTGCTACACGGTTAACTTGATTGGGAAATAAAATGTCTCCACCAATATTGGCGGAGGAAACTTTTTCAATCGAAAAGTTTGAACGCATTGGATGCTAACTCTACAAATAAAGTTTTTTCATATTGTTGAAATGTAGAAAGCTGAATGATTGTACTTCATTGTACATTTTATACTGAAGATGAATAAGTCCATGAATTCAGCTTTCATAATCGTTGATTATTAGGGTGGTAGTGACTAGCCGTGTGGTATCCGGCTAAGTAGAATAGTACCAGCCTCATTTCTTACCGAGGTGTCGTAAAAGGCGACCAAGGTAAGTCGATCCACCGTGTGGTATCCGATTTAGTAGAATAGACCTCCCTCGTTCTTACCGAGGTGTTGTAAAAACGCAGGCAAATCATGTTACAGCATGTTGTGCCGACCCCACTTAGAGTGGGATAAGGGCAGGAGGATAATATATTAGAGTGGTAGTGACATGTTTTAATTGTAGTCAGCTACAAACCAGGCTTCAACAATCGACCTGTAATCAAATAATTTTTTCTTAAATACACTATCTGCCGAGTACGTGAAGCTATGAGTAGATTCCGAACCAGTGAGAGCTCCTTCAATAACATTAAACGACCCGAAAGTACGTCCTTAGATACAGTCTGCGTGGATATCCACAGTCATGAATTTGAATTTACAATTGCTTGAAATAATACTGATTTTAGATGTTACAATAGTAAATTTATTCATTTCAATAGCCCTATTATATTTTATAACCATATTCTGGGAATAAGGGAGTTACACTGTTTGGCCGTGGTGTATCCGGCTGAGTAGAATAGACCACCCTCATTTCTTACCAAGACTTCATAATAAATGACTAAGGTAATTTGACGTCAGACAGGCGGCCGATCGTAAAATACGTAGCTAAATCATGTGATGACATGTTTTGCCGACGCCACTTAGAGTGGCATAAGAGCAGAAGGATGATGAAGGGAGTTAGAGTGGTATTTGTTGTCGCCACTGACTTCCGCTTTGTATTTTATAGCAACAAAGTCATGAAACAAGAGTATCGCGCCCTTTTTAATTAGAATGGTGGCAACATTGTGCCGTTATTGTGTCCGGCAGTCTTTCTATTGATAAAACGTTTCAGTTACATTCAGTCTTTGTTCGTCGTTCAAGAGAAGTGCATCTCGGAACGGGAATTGTGGTATTCCTATTATATCGTGTTATTGTATATAGTATGCGTTAACATATTTTTGCTTTATTTATCTGAGTTTTTGTGGAATTCATGAAATGTTATAATTTGAGATAAAAAATTCATCAATAAATTTTTGTTTCTTATAAAAATGAACATGATACTGATATTCATTATCATTGTATTTAAATGTAAGAACTAAATCGTGTATTTTTTCTTTTCAAAAAAATAGGCCGATGTTTGATTTTCTATCAGATCTTGCTGATAACCTTTTGATTAGGACCATTCAGGAGATTTTCTATGATGCAAGATTTTTACCATAAAATAAGCAGCAATTAATATAGATTCAAATAGTAGAAATTATGACTGATCGTGGATTGCTTTAAATTCTGTATTAAAAGAAAGGTATCCTCGCGATTTATTCTTTCACATCCGGCCCGTTATAACTCCTATCATTCGTTTATCATCGGTTAAAACATATCATAGCAACACCGTCATGTAACGAGTATCGCGCCCTTTTGACTGAAATGGTGGCAACACTGTCGTTACCGTGGTATGTACCCGAAACTAATACATTATAATTATGTCTTCAAACCACGAATATTCAAGTATAAAATCATTAACACTGTCGTGTTGTTTCCGGTGGAGTCTTCCATCGCTAAAACGTTTCAGTTGCATTCAGTCTTTGCTCGTCATTCAGAAGTGTATCTCGCAGCTGAATAGTGGTATTCTATTATATCGTGTTATTGTATAGTGTGTACGCTAACAGATCTTTTACTGACTTCAATACAATTAAACAAGCGAGGATTTTATAAACAGGCTAGGAATTGAGCGTCGTAGAAGATTTAAAACGATATAAGGATATTAGGCTTTGGAACTTTGGCGCGCGTATAAGCGGTTGACGTGTATGTCAAATTTGAATAACCCGTCCCGCGAACGACTCACGACGCACGTTCCTTTCTACCATTATTTTATGTTAAATAATAATTTTAACAATTATTTCCTTATTATAATTGCGTCGCTAACAGTATCTATAGACTACAAAAATCTAGTATATCTTTCATATGAAGTGAAACAAAGCCGGGGGCGGGCGCGGCGTCTCACCCCAAGATGTTTATCTCTTCGCCCGCTGCGGGCCCACTTATCTTTACGGTCGATTAAACAAATGGAATTAATTACCGCTAAAAACGGTAAATTACTTTCATTATAACTTTTGCTAAGTTACACTTTTTTGGCGCGTCTACGAAAATTTATGAGATTGAAAGGCTATCAATTTCGCACGATAAATTAACTTTAAAAGTAATATACTGAACTATATATAACATATAGAAAGAAATCCCGTTTTTCCTTTGTTAAAAGGGAAAAACAAAAAATACATTTACAGTTATTTTTACATTTAAGGAGATTCAAAGTCGCGGTACAAGTTGTTTTTGTATGAAAAAAACGTCGTAACCAGCTTTAAACAGTGACCTTCCTTATCGTAATTACTGCTCAAAAAATAAAACACGTATTTGAGTGAACGCGTGCCTTAAATAACTCATTTTTCCGAAGAAAATTGGATAAACGCTGTCACTTACGAAGTACGTGCACTGACGCGGGCGGCGTCACGGCGGCGTCACTATCGTGTCGAGAAGCGCTGGTAATGCTTCGCGACTTACACGCCTTAAGATATTAGTTGCAAAAAGTGATGTATTCTTTATTCATTCATTAACAAGTTGTCTTAAACAATAAAATCTATGTTGTTATTACATATAGATTTTTTTATTGTATTGTTACCAGTTTTTGATTAGCGTACAAAGTTTGAATGAAATTTGTTCGCTCAAAATGAGTCAAAATTAAATTCAAAGATGTCGGTTACATATCAACAAACATACTGGTAAATCTAATATAAAGCGTGTACAAAATATTTTGCTTTAAACTGTATTTCAAGAAAATACCTTCTCGTGTCTTATAAATGCAGGATTTGTTTCTATATGTACGAGTACACTATAAGTCTTTGGTTTAATCTTACTTAAATGTTTACACGGAGGCATTCCGCCTGTGGTGTGTTGTGATTTTGAATACAGTTTCTGACATCTGACAACAATGGCGAGAGACAAGACTTCACGGCCGTCCCGGCTACCCCGATGACGTGCCGTCGCGGCGGCAGCGCCCTAATGGACCCGAGCATCCGAGCCCTGAGCCCTAAGTGCTTTATAGAGGGCTCGGGACCTCACCGTAATAACATTAGCGAACAACAAGATTACTGCTCCAATTTGCGAGGGAAATTGTTCTCAATCTGGGATCAAAAACAAGACAGGAGTATTAAGGACCCGTCGAGTCGAGTCAAGCATTTTAAGTAGTTACTTCTTACTGAGTACTTAGTTTTAAACGTATATAATAATAATTTCATTCGTTAATAGCAGTAATCAGCATTGCAGGTTAGTATATACTTTCTCTTTATCAGCATAGAGAGAGAGATAGAGACAGTTCATTATTTATAAAATATTAAATTTTTCGAATTTGCCGTATGGTATCCGGCGAAGTAGAATAGACCATCCTCATTTCTTATCGAGGTGTCGTAAAAGGCGACTTAGGTAAGCTAACGTCAGGCAGGCAGCCAGTCGTAAAATATAGCCAAATCATGTTGAAAAATACTATGCCGACCTCGCATAGAGTGGGATAAGGGCAAGAGAAAAGTAGGAAATATTGAATTTTTTCGAATACAGCGTAAATACGCTTACCTACCAAATGGCACGATCGATACAAAAATATTGTTGCGTACAGAGTTCGTAAGTTGGAGGGTTGATTAAAACACGTGGGAACCCGTTCCGAAACTTATTGCAGCTTTTCAGTGCCAATTTACATTCACAGATCTACAGTCTACAGTTTAGCAACGTAGCCTCCCGGGTTCTTTATCTCTATTCGAACACTGAATCTACGAGGCGACTCTTTTATAGCAACTAATCGTAGAAAGTTCCATTTCTCAAGTAATCCTAAACATCGGCGGTTACAACTTCTGACATAATCTTATGACAAAAACAAACTGCTCGCTCAGAATCAGAAACTTACAAACGAATAAAAAGGTTAGTACGTAGAATCCTTCCTACAAAAAAGTTCTATTTTATGGTCATTAGAAATCATGACATCATCATATGATCGTAGGAAGAACAACTAAAATAGACCCAATAGTTTTTAGAATTGCGGCGAACATTATAAATGTGAATCGCGCCAAATTGCAAGAGGCTGGGCCACTCGAGCACATAATTGATACGAAAATAAATGGCGTTTTAGCGGCGCTTAGAAACTGAAGTGTCGCGGAGAGAGCGGACGGCTAATGGGAAGTAATGACGGGCAGCGACGGGCGGCGCTGAAAGCGTCCATTAGTTGTTTATTCACCGATGGATATAAATTGCAGCCGAACCGACAGCTGGGTTTTTGAGCTGGTTGAGCTGTCTCCGACTGAGCTAGTACATACGATTCACGTTAAATCATCAATCAAGCGTATTGGTTCCGCTGAAAACCTGTCACAATGTTCTCATATACTTATTCTAGATCATTCTTGTATGTACCGGTGTAACGCTTGTATACTGTGATGGTGTTACATAAAAGTACGGTCGTTCCGCCATTAAATATCACTTCCGGCTCCGTTTTGTTGCTTCCAATCTCGCGTTATTGTCGCGAAACGTGCGTTACTCTATGTTACACCAGTAGTATAGCCAGCCGCGTTCCGCCGCCAAAAAGCGTCGGGAGCCCGCACTGAAAGCTGTCGTAAAAACTCAGCTGCCGTTCAGTTTACGACTTTACGTGTTACAAACTGAGGATATGTGTAATAACGCTTTAATTCTGACAATAAATCTAACACGTTACCGGTTAGCAGAGTTATGTTCAAAGATATTATTTTTTGTCGTCTTGTGCGATATCGTTAATTCTAATAAGTTACGACTATATTTCTGATGGCTCGTTACAACGTTTTTTTAAATGAAACTTAAACATTAATATCTGTAACAAAATTTTCTTCTCTCGCCATACATCCTACGCTGTCTGACACCACCTTGTTAAATAATAAAATCTTTACGTTTGACGTCAATATTTCAAACATCATTCACAGTTAATGTTATAAATGTGAAATCCAGTCCGTCTGTCTTGCTACAACTACAATAGTGAAATGAAATAAAACAATTTTGACAACAGTGACCAAAATGATATATTGCATTATTGAAATGCTTCAGTATGCGTGAAAGAAGTCGCGGGAACCACTAAAGTAATGCGTGCTTAATGAGAGAGCAGTCGGCCCACTGACAGGCTGTCGGCTGAAACATGTCCTCATTTATAAAACGTGAAAAACAACAGCAAATTCCGACTCTTGACGTGAATAAAAATGAGCTTTGTTCATTTCAGTGTAAAATTTATCGCCGTTATCGTTTAATTCGTATTTCCCCATTTTCGATCGGTGTCGATATTTTTGGCTTCCGCCGCGTCATCAATATTCATGCGTTCAATTTGTTATCGAGTGAAGGGTTTTATACAACAATATAGTACATGTATTGGCTCGGTGATTGCGTTTAAATCTGCCAGTCGACACAGTCGTATGACGTGTTCACGCGGCGTTGTTTGCGAACACTTCAGTGTTAAACCATCCTCACTACAAACTCAAACTCAAAATATTCTTTATTCAAGTACTAGTGATTTTGAATCGTAAACTAATGTATGTATTATTTACGCAATTGCAGGTAGCTTCTTATTTATAAATACGATAATCTGTTTCATGAAATTTGGTGCGGTTGCAGCTTATGTATCGAGCTAAGATTTATTATATAAATCCCCTTTTACCTTCGGCAACTAAAAAATACATTTATAATTAAGGGTGTATTTATACATACATACAAAGGTCACGGGTTCAAACCCGGGCAGACACCAATGAGTTTTCTGTTAAAAGTGATGTGTCTATTTGATAATTGCAATTTATCACACGCTTTTCGGTGAAGGCAAACATCGTGAGGAAACCTGCATATCACTAGAGAAATCTGGAGATATATGTAACCTACCAATCCGCACTGGAGCAGCGTGGTAGGTCTTAACTCCAAACCTTCTCTCCAAAAACGGAGAGAAGCGGCCTATTCTCAGCAGTGTGATAGTAACAGGCTACTTACTTACTTACTATACATAAATACCAAAGAATCACAACAGAAAATACTAATTTGTCGAATGAACATCTCAGCAGGCGGTAAAGTATGTGACAAATAGACTGATGTAAACACGATAACTCCACGTTAACAGCGCAGCGTCGCCGTTAAAGCCTGCTTTACGTTGTACTTTGTTGTCTTTTAGAGTCTCGTAGAGATAACATTTTTAAAGCTCTAAACAGGAGCAAAAGCTTTGCAAATATAATTTCACAACCGCTGTAGCTATAAAATGTTTTAATCGTCCGCAATATTTGTTGAGAACGAGGCGGTCTTATCGTGAACCTAGTTATTGTTAACTGTAACTAAAGGTCCTGTAGGTCGCCTCGAGTTTTTCAACATGAGCCTATGATAAGTTGATAAGTCCTGATGATTTATCTGAAGGAAAGAGATTGTTTCTTTAAAAATTAGGGAAAAGTCTAAATTAAAGAGAAGTGTAAATTAGGGAGAAGTGAAAATGAGGGAGAAGTGTAAATTAGGGAGAAGTGTAAATTAAGGTGAAGTGTAAATTAGGGAGAAGTGTAAATTAAGGTGAAGTGTAAATTAGGGAAAAGTGTAAATTAGGGAGAAGTGTAAATTAAGGAGAAGTGTAAATTAGGAAGAAGTGTAAATAAAGGTGACGTGTAAATTAGGGAGAAGTGTAATTAGTGCGTACTATGGAGCACTGGAGCAAATCGGGAGTGTGGAGATATAAAAATGGTACTGTAGAACAAAGGCCTCATTTCTCCTTTTTGTGTAGAATTAAGAGGCTGTACATATCCCAGGAATTCTCCAGAGATATGCAGGTTATCTCACGATGTTTTCATCACCAATAGGCGTGTGATAAATGTTTAATTTCAACTAGTCAAATAAGTTTTGTAGGAAGCTCACAACTGATGAGCCCTGCCCGGAATTTGAACTCGTGATCTCCTGATAAAAGTCAAAGGGAAGGAGACATAATCCATATCGACTTAAACATGTTCGTTGCGTTAAGCCTAAGCTTTCATGTCTTAAATGATGATCCTTAACAACATATAGTTTAAATGAATATATTTGAAGCTATCTCAGAATTAGAAGTATCACGCGGCAAAATATTAACAGAAGGGAAGTCATTACCAGTCTAAGACAAAGCTCGCGTGGGCGGGTTAGTTTTTACTAATTCTTTCATAATTGCGTTAAAATCTGCGTTATTCTTATGCAATATAGCACCTACTATTCAGTCTACGGGTAAGGACTTTTGTTCGTACACCCACGAAGGTATCCATTAGATTAGTGTAGTGACAGTCGTTTATTTCCGCCGCCCTCCGTCGTGCGACTTCGTCATTTATTCACGCAACGGTTGTTCGCGAATTCCTGGCGCAGGCGGAACGAGATGAGGGAAGTAGTCGAGCGTTATTTATTTAACGCTGGTTGCACCGACGAACATTTTCACGACTTTAGTTTTAAAACATGCACCCTTAGTTATGTACAGGTTTTCTTCTACTTGATAAAGTAAAAACATTTTTTTTCTATATATTAGACCGGTATATAGTTTCTTCATCTGAAAATACAAGTATCCTAGTCAAGCTTCATCCCAAAGAAAAAATTTCTCACTCGAAAAAATTATAGTGCAGCTTCAGTCAAAACAATTTGCAGTCGCTTTCAGTCCGTTCGGAAATCGCAACTCCTGGACAAATTTACATCATCATCCTCTTGCCCTTATCCCACTCTAAGTGGGGTCAGCACAGCATGTTATAAACATGCTGTCACATGATTTGGCTGCGTTTTTACAACCTGCCGCCTGTCTGACGTTAACTTACCCTAGACGTATTTTACGACACCTCGGTAAGAAAGAGGGTGGTCTATTCTACTAAACCGGATACCACACGGTGGGTCAACTTACCTTAGTCGCCTTTTACGACACCTCGGTAAGAAATGAGGTCGGTCTATTCTACTCAGCCGGATACCACACGGCGGGTCGACTTACCTTAGTCGCCTTTTACGACACCTCGGTAAGAAATGAGGGTGGTACTATTCTATTCAGCCGGATACCACACGGCGTCCCTGGACAAATTTACATGTGAAAAGATATTTTAACCTCACCTCATGGAGTAACATTTTATAAGCGAGTGACATGAGTCGATAAACTAATTCATGTCATCTTTTTGGTAAAACAAAAATTAAACATATTTTATTGCAAGATAAAACTTATAATTACGATAAAAAAATTCATAGCAATAATGTATTCTTCGTAGATATATCTACTTGTTGTCACCAAGACACAGCGCAGAGGAATCACATATGTGACGCGATAGACTTTATTTTCGATAGATAGTTGAAGTGTAACATAATTTCAGCTCTGTTGGCTTTCAAAGCGTCACCGATAAGATGAGAGAACGCAGCAGCACCGTCAAGATATGATAGACTGACGCACGGCCTCTTTTTATATTCGCCTATAGGGTAACGGCTTTTATTTTAAAAGAATCGTTCAAAAAGATAAGATCTATAGATGTACGCACATTTACATCCAGAAAGGCATGAAGTTAATTTTAGACGAACTGTGTTAAACTAGTGATTTATTTATCCTAGTATTTAATGTGAAACTCACCAACCTTTTTTTACTGTTTGGTGCTGCTTTTTAATGCTGTTATTCGGTGAAAATAAGCTCAAGTGTATAATTTTTCCCTAGTCCATAAAGTGTGTAGCATCGAGCCTATCATCAGATATGCCGATATCGATAGATGGGTCGAGCAGCCCATCTGATGAGGGGCGGTGGCTTTACAGGTTAGATTCATAATTATATTAAGGTTCCACTAGCAATATACGATAATTTGTTATCATAAAGCATCAAACTTTAATAAACGGCGCAGTCAGGTGTTTCCCTTCAGCCAAGGGTCAGTTTACGGCTTCCTGTACCGTATTACGGCCTCCGTCACGGCCTCCCCGCTTATTGTGCGCCGGACGGAAGCGATTTATGTCGGACAGTGGTTTTTATAGTTTGCCGGGGTCTATCTGTGGCTACTTTGGCTTGTTGAAGTTTTGTGTTAAAACTACTAGTTAATTAGAATCATAGTTACAGTCGGAGGACCAAGAATTGCGAAGCTGAAGTGTTGGCAGAGAACCTAAAAAAAGATGCGGAAAACTTCTGCATTAAAGCGGCATAATACTGTATGGAATATACTCATAGATATCGATCGAGTAAAACCAAAAGAGCTACTTTTTAAATTTATTTTTTCGATTAAATATTTATTATTTCCGAATCATATTTAACAGCTATTTCAAATAATTTAATGCCATATGTAATTTATTTCCATAACTCTAGTTATTTTTCATCGCTTCCAGTTGAGTGCACTGTAGGAATCGCTATCCGTCAAGATCTTGAACCTTTCAACTAAATAAATATGTAGTGAAAATGACTTAACGTTATTTTATCGTTTATATATCGAACACCTTAACAGCAGCAAATATCGTTATATTACAACTAATTAACATAAAACTTTGTTATATTTTCATTAAAATCTTGTCAATTGGTGAAATCAGCATAAAAATATATTCAGCACTTATGAGTTTCTCAGTAGTTTTAGTCTTTATTGGAAATTTTGTTTTACAATATGTAGGATTACAAAGGAAGTAGGATTCCCGAATACGTAATTTTGCGGAAATCAGTAGATAAAATAATTCAGTGTGAAAATACAGTCGCGTTAAATGGATCGTACGTAACAAATGACAATTTGCCGATAGCCGAGCTCGTGACGGCAGTCTGCAGTATATCGGCTACCGAGACGTAATAACGTGCAGGTGAACCGGGGCGGAGGGGGGGGTGGTCCACTCTTTGGATGACACTGTATCGAAAGGGGTATCTCAGTTTAATAAACATCTTAGACATTTGTTGAGAAATACAAGAATGACTTAGAGATGAAATAGAACTTATTAAGATGATTAATGTATTAATTACTGTGAATTGAATTATGACAACACAACACAACTTAGGCGCCGAAGCATGCAGTAATCGTGTAGTCCTCGTTCAGAACAAGATTGCTTTCATTTGCTTTATAACTACTGCCTAGACGTTGCTAGAGCATCTCCTAGCCTTTTTGAGTTAACGTTCACATTACAAGAGACTTCAGTACGGCGACCGCCGCTATGAAAGTCTCCGCCCTCCTCTCGAAGAATACTACAACTATGCCTCATTTTGGTGCCTTAATAACATTTTTGGTATTCAAAATAACCGTTCCTTCTGTATAAGCCATTAGCAACTTCACATTTTTTTAAATACTTCTTGCCTGCTTTCAGAAATTAGTAGTTTTAAAAGCTTCATTCTTAGTAAGAATAAAAATCAAACTAAACTACAAAATCAAGGCGTGGCCGGTTTCAGTTTACTATACATGAATGCCATTTTTCTCGAACCTTTTTCCGAAAGAATATATCGTCCATTCCACGGGGCAGCTTGAGGTCAAGCTGTGGAGCCAACACGACCCAAGTACTCCCAGGAGTCCTGGGACACATACCTCGAACAAGAATGAATCTACAATACGAACGAAAGTTATTTTGCATCAAAAATGATGATAATATGATTTCAGTACTATACCAGTACTATTAGTAAAATGTGGAGCTCACATTTTACTAATACTACAAGTATAAGGTATTATTACGTTTGTATTGTCAAATTTAGCAAAGCAACGTTTGGTAAAATATGTTTTATCACAACTGTCGCAGCCAGTTTTCGTGTCAACTGCAGTGTACCGCTAATTAAAGTCTACCTTCTTTCTAGTTCCTTAGGGGAGAACGAAAATTTTACTAACCTATAATATGTCAGACTTGTATAAGCTTGAATTGTTCCGAATTCCCTTTACATTGGCGTAACGGTTTCACCGTGAAAGTGTATCAGACAGATATACAGACAGAAACACTGACACAACATACTTTCGCATTCATATTAGTATAGATGTAGATTATCTCAAAACATGCTTCGTAGACAAACTTTTTAACTGTAATATCTTATTCCTTCAGACATTAAAATGTCCGCGTGGAGCGTTTTGATAGTTGCTTTGCCTTATTAACTGGTTAACGAGGTACGTCGGGTGACGGCACTAACTATAAACAGGGCACAGAGGCGAGGTTTTTAATACATTAACAAAGACGTCCTTGTAGATTAAACCAAATTAATAATGTAGCAGCTTCGCGTATGGCTTTTAACGTGGACGAGATTTACGAGGGCTTTAACTGTAATTACCTGCTTTGAGTGAGATTTATATACTCTAACGTAGCTTATTTAATTATTTAAAGGTAATCTTCGACTATATTTAATATTTAAGTTAAGAAAGTAATCTAGTGTCAACAGACGAGTTTATAGGATGTTACTTTCTAATTACCTGGACGTGACAGAAAGAAGACAGGCCCTTCGAAACGTGCTATTAACCTCATCCTTCCTCCTATAGAATTAATTCCATTTCTAAACGGAAAAGTTTCTGAACACCGCAGGCAGCGAATAATGCGTGCACGAGCACGTACCGTTCTAGTTCCACTTTGATACACGTGTTCAACGGCAATATAAACGGTGGGGGTTTAAGTCTACTGGGTGATGCGTCGTTTTGTGATTTGGTCGTGGAGTCTTATCTCCTGACGATGTTTCGATTACGTGGCGAAACAATTATTGAGATTGTGTTAGTGAATGTGTATAGAGCTTGTGTGTTGCTCTAGTCTTGCTCTTGCTAGTGCATGAGTACATTCAACATGTAACATAAGCTATATTTTCTTTTATTGCGTATTACAGCAAATAATGTTATCATTATTTTCATATAATGGAACTCCGCAATATTATATCTAATATTATTCATCAACCCAGTGTTCATAGACGAGTGCCATTCTGCTCGCAAGCCGTCACAGATTACCAGCAGCACAAAGTAAGAGATGACAGGTCGGAGACAGGATATATTACACTTAAGTTAGACCGGGACTGGTGGCTTAAGGTATTCTCCGCAGCATGGGCTATGAATTAGGCCTTCAATATTCAATATTCCGAAAATGCAATCATCCAATACTCGCTTATTAGATTGTACCACCCTCTATAAACTAAGTACCATGTAAATCAAATGAAACACTTAATACTTAAATACGTGCATTTAATTAATTTTATTAACACCAGTCAAAGGAAGCGTCGAAAAACTTTAATATGATTTATTAGCGCGAGCGAAGACAGAAGTTCAATCATATCTCTAAATTTTAATTATAATCACTAAAGAACAGAGTAAAAAACTTGTTGACCAATGCCATATTTTTCTTTACAAATTACATATACTGAAATGTTTTACAAAAGGATATTTATATAACAAAAGTATCAAATACAAGGTAATACGTAGATACTGTATTAATTAGATTGTAATTTAACTCACAATAAAATAATTTTATTTCAAAATATACGATTCAAAAGTGCTTTATCAAGCTATTTTGAATCGTAAATGATCGAGTACGTTAATGAAGCTACCACTGGTTCGGAATATCACTTACCGAGAAGAACCAGCAAGAAACTCGGCAGTCGATCTTAGCACTATTATTTTATTTTATTAAGCTGCAGTCTTGAACTAAGCTAGAACAATCATTAAACTACCAATATCGTCACCTACAATACAGAATAAAATATTTTTATTAAAGCATTTACCAGCTATGTTGTTATAATACACATACCATGTGCGAACAATTTATTTAAATTATTCTAATTTTTTTATTTAATGAATTCTTTTTTGTGCGATTCAAACAGGCATCGTTGCGTATTTTAATCGCACCGATACTCAAAATGTGATAGGCAACCCTAAACTCATGCTTTCTTAAATCGTATATATAATATTAACTTTAAAATGTTCGTGATTTTGAGTCGTGTGAATGTGTGTGAGCCTACGTCGTCCTCTCGTGTCGCTCGCTCATACTATCAGCCCGATAAGCGCAAGAGCTCCGCCAATAATCTAGACATAAAGGATGCCGTATAGAATAAAGATTTTCCCGAAGACATAATTGTACAGTTATTTATGGTTACCGTCCATGTGACTGGTCTTCCCAAGGTGAAGACGCCCATGGCCGAATATGAGAAGCGGTTCAGCAGCAGATCGATGAAAGGTTCGGTCGCGTCCAGGATCACATCGTAGGAGAAGGCCGCGATCTCGCCCACCAGCAGCCTCATACGTTGCAACTGGTAATTTGAAAAAATGTTGAACATAAAAAAAAAATAATCAAGGCAGTTAACATCTGGAGATTGAGAGGAAAAGACAAAATAAACTAAATCATTTATGTATATTAAAAACAGAACAGGACCCAGGATTGACCCCTGAGGAACACATATGAATATCAAATCTCCCAACTCCAAACTTTCCTCCGTTTATTTTCTGTCCATTCACTGAATGTGATGTTAAGAAGAACATATTGTCCATCTCTTCAAATGCCGTCGGTGATGACAATGTTAGCCGTAATATGCTCGTACCCATCCTTGATATTATTACTCCAATCGTTACCCATATTTTTAATAAATCCATTTCCTGTGGTAAATTCCCTGAAGTATGGAAAAATGCCCTTGTTACTCCTCTTCCTAAAAAAGCTACTGCGTTAGACTTGAATGATTTCCGTCCAATTTCTATCTTACCATTCCTTTCCAAAGTGCTTGAGAAGTTGGTTTCTAATCAATTAAATCACTTTCTCAATAAGCAGTCCCTTTTCAATCCTCTCCAGTCTGGTTTTCGTTCCGGTCATAGTACGGCTACAGCATTGATCAAAGTCACAGATGATATTCGCTGGGGAATGGATAATAAACAGCTCACAATTTTAACATTGCTAGATTTTAGCAACGCGTTTAACACCATTGACTTTGACATCCTGTTGAGCCTGTTACGTTCTATTAACATATCTCCATTAGTGACTGATTGGTTTCAAAGTTATTTGACGGGCCGCCAGCAGCGTGTTAGAGTTGAAGATACATCTTCATCCTGGTGTGAAATACGAGCTGGTGTGCCTCAAGGTGGTGTGTTGTCACCTTTACTCTTTGCAATTTTCATTAATTCTATTACTCAAAACATAACTTCTCTCTATCACATGTATGCAGACGATCTTCAAGTATATTCTCAAACATTGCTTAATGACTTGCCTAGTGCGGTTAATGCTGTCAATAATGATCTGGCTTCAATTTCTGTATGGAGTAGACGATACGGATTGAAAGTAAACCCGACTAAATCCCAAGCGATTATTATTGGAAGCGCAGGCATGGTCAACAGAATTGATTGGAACTGCCTCCCTCAAATCCTTCTTGATGGCATAGTTATTCCATACAGTACTACAGTTAAAAATCTTGGAATTCACTTTGATACAACGTTCTCGTGGTCTGTACAAATGACTGAAGTCAGTAAAAAAATGTTTGCTGCATTGGGCTCCCTTCGTCGTTTGAGTGCATTTCTTCCTATTCCTACTAAAATTATGTTAGCACAATCCCTATTACTACCAATCCTCGACTACGCCGACGCAAGCTATCCTGACTTAACCGAAACACAATTAAATAAACTTGAGCGACTTCAAAATCTTGCAATTAGATTCATATTTGGATTACGCAAGTATGATCATGTCTCCGAATTTCGTTTAAAGCTCAAGTGGTTACCCATTCGTCTTCGCCGGAATCTTCATATGGTTTCTCTTCTGTACTGTGTGATATTCCACCCTACGACTCCTGCTTATTTAAAGGCAAAATTTCAATTTCTGGGGCTGCATAATAGCAAGGGTTCCAGATCTGCTGAAAACCTTAGGCTTAAAATGCCCAAACAGCACACTAAATTTTATGCTAGGTCATTTACAGAAACGGCGGTGAACTTATGGAATGCATTGCCGGTAGATATTCGGAAGGCGAAAACCATACATAAGTTCAAACTTAAAGTCAAGGATTTCTATCTTTCCCATTGCTATGGATGATGTTGATTATTTTATTCACTCTATTATTTATGTATGTTTAGTATGTGTATGTATGTTTATTTATAATTATTATTATTATTTTTTATACATATATGTATATCTACTATTTATTTGTCTATATATATTAAATTTAGTATAGTAGGTAAGTAACTATTTATGTATTTTAATTAAATATTAGTATGTAAGTTTATGCACCTCCTACCCGACTCATTATAATATAATTTCTTTCTCCGAGGTTGTCTGGTAGAAATCGCTGCTAAGCGATAAGACCGCCTCTTTGTACATGTCTTCTAGATTTAAATTTATTTTGTACTCTGAAGTTTTGGTGTGCAATAAAGTATATTAAATAAAAAAAAAATAAAAAAATATGAAATTATCTAGATGACCTTAACATAAGGCATATTTATTGTAATCTATGGTAAGAAAAAAATATTACACCATTGTATTCTGATTTTAAATTAAATTTATGAATTCAAAAACGAATTAACGTGCATTAATGCATGTTAAGTGGCGCCACCGTTCCCACACCTTGCGTCCACAACGCCCATCGGTATTTCAGCCATTCATTGCCGGTTTGCTGTCAATCAGGCAGCTCGATCAGTTCTTTTAGAGAGCCCAAATTAAGTTGCAAAATTGTTTTAATAGGAAATAAGTTGACAGGTATAGTTTTCAAGTGAAGTTCTCTTATCAATCGTTTCCTCAGTGCTTTGGATCGTGAACACCGACCGTCCAGTCGAACTCCTGCCTCGGGCCCACTCGGCCGCCTGGGGAGCGACAACTATCAGCGGTCGTTCCCGATTTTTTTTCAGGACTCCGACTGGTAGATCTTTTGTTTTTTTTCACAAATTACACTTATTTCCTGATGTGTGCACTATTTCACCAATTGAAGTAGAACAATGTGATGTGTATGCTGGGGGGCGGCCGAAATTCTGTTTTAATTCGTATTAAGAATAGTACCTGGGTAACCGAACTATGCTCGGTAATTTTTTTTAGAGATATAAAAATATGCAAAAAAAAACCAACTGACCACCCGCCGTTCGACGGACCTTGTCAGCCATTATTGCAATACTTGCGAAATAATTAGAGCTAGTTCAAACTGCTCGCTATTTTAGTATATTCTGGGTATTTTTAATATAAATATTAATATATAGTAGATGTTCAGTACTTCAATTGCACATTCTGCGGTTGGCAGTAAATTCTGCCACTGAGCCAATGGGATCGCTCGGTGGGTTTCTCCCGAGAGCGCCACTGGTACAACGGACACGCGACCTTTAGTCGTCTTTTGACCGCTGACCTGTCCGACCGCCATAGCAGTTGTCCGTGCCTATTTAAAAAACTGTGTGCCTATTTAAATCCCGTAGTGACTAGTGATATCTTAGTGCGTGATATACCTGCCAATTTCGGGAGCTGGACGTTCCAGAGGAACGGTGAGTAGTTTTTACTTGTCAAGCGCGGATATTGTGTAATTTGGGGTTCACTGGACACATCATTTTTAGAACCAGCGAAATCACTTTAAGGTCCTTCGAATCAGACAGACCAGTAGATAATCGCAAAAGTGTTAATGGTAGTGTGTGTAAAAATCAAATGACAGTTTATTTGACTTGGCGTTTGTTGTTTCAATATAATACAATCGATGTGTTGTGACATCTATTTTACTAGACATTACCGATTGCAGCGTTCCGTGGCAGGGCTCTAAGATCAGCGACACTTTCACCACGTGGTACAAGATCCAAGATATTGGAAACACCACTGAATAAAGAACTAGCGCTGGTGAATCTGTAATAAAATTGTCTCGTGTGAGTTATTAACGAAGTCATAGCAACGATGTATATAAAATAGAATCATTCAACATTCTTATTACGAGTAATGTTATATTAAAATATCAGAAACGTCTCTAGCTTAGCAATAAGCAAATATAAGGGAAACGCACAGACAATAAATTGATGGGTAAACATTAGTACGCCGTGAAACTCGTGTCGGTCACAAAATATGATTAAAGATATTAAATGAGCAAAGTGTATTAAATTAATCTAACGCAAAGGAACACTCCATAAATCAAATTTTATGTAAGGATTATATGGAACATTCAGTAAAGTGTTTGTGTTAACTCTATTTAAAAACAAAATGCTACAAGTAACTATCATAATAAAGTATAGAAAATATATTTAACTAGTTTCATGTGTCAGTGGGAATTTTAACATCTTGTAAATATCTATAGTTAAATATCCGGTTGAGGCAACAAGATCTATGAACAGCAAAACACTGTCGACATCGTTCAGCTCGCCGGCCACGCCCACCGCCGCCGCGTAGCCGTGGGTCAGCTGGCGGAGCTTCTGGGAGATCTGCAGCTTGCGACGCATCGGGAGATCTTGAAACAGTTTAATTTTTTTAACGTTTGAGTAATATTAACAGCTATTTAAAACCCCGCCCACTCTGCACCGTGGCTGTCTGAAATTTTCGGAAATCAGATTACTGTAATATAGTACTTTAGTATAGTATAGTGATGTATTGTAACAGAAAGAAGATCAGGAAGAATAAAGGATCTCCGATATGATCTTTTTAGAGCGGTCTGGTACTCGTGGCTCCGAAACTATAATTTAGTGGCGTTAGAGATTTAGATGAGAGAACATGACTAGTTCAACTGCACTTTGAATATACTCGCGGCACCTGCGACTTAGTTCGCGCCAACTTAACCGTTGTAGGAGGCGCGAACAATATGCGTTATTCCCCTCTTCTCCAGGCGTTAGGGTTAAGTCGCGATGATGCCAAGAGACACAACAGCTTGTCACTCTTTCCTTAGGAGCAGAGAAGGATCTGCCCTGAGAAAAGGAACATGCGATTGATGCATTAATTTCTATATATGAAACGTCAAGGAAACGGCGTTAACACTTTGCCGCGGAAATTAATGAATCTGGACTCCCAAAGAAAATTTCGTATTTGTCTGATTGTTTGATTTGCATAATAATAGCTTCTGTTCTAAGAAGCTGAAACGTGTAATAGAATGTCGCTAAACTGATAAATACATAACGAATAAAGCGAAACCAAATTTAGTGTTTTCTTATATCATTACCTTCGCTATGGATTTCAGGCAGAAGATCATTAAGATATCTGTTAATAATTTCCAAAACCGTGTTGACTGACTGAGCTACGACAATAAACTGCAGACTCAGTGACAGCATCATGGCGTGTACCAGCAAAGCGTGAATTTGAATCACTAAACCTGGAGTAAATGATTATTATATAAGCATCACTTCACTTGGACGTATCGATACATTTCTGTGTTAAAGACTACCGTTCGTACTAATTTAGAGCGAAAGTGTAATACATTACAGAAGATAACAAATATATATTATCGCGGTGTATAATCTCTAGCTATGCTACAATTTAGCACTGTTGGGCCTGCAGATTAGCTCCGCAACGCTAACAGACAGACAGACACACAGATAGACAGACAGACTTTACCATTTATAGCATTAGTATGTTTAAAAAAAATTCGCACCGATTACCATCAACATACACAAATAGTTGTCTTTATTGAGATGTTGATATCAAATATTAAGAGTTACGAGAAGTGGCCATTAGCGTGTTGTTGAGGGCCATTAGCGTGTTGTTGAGGGCCATTCAGGTGTACATTTCTCAAAGTGCATGAAATTATTATTATTACGCGTTACTTTGCGTAATTAGCAATAATCAGAATTATTGAACAAACGCTGATTATAGGAAAATAATTCTGTAAATATACATACATCGATATTATAAATAAACACTAATAATTGCACTTTTTAGATGAGACAGCATTTAAACACGTTTAAAATCTTCCTAGGCTTTGAAATTTAAAAAAAAAATTCCCACTTAGTTATGATTTTCAATATTTTATACAATGATTGATATAAAATATTAAAATCAATAATCATGTTTACAAAAATCGCAGTGTCTTACTGATGTAGTCCATGTAGTAAATTGCTGTCGGACTCCACAGGACGAAAGCAACTAGCACTATCTTTAAGTATTTAGATTTTGGTAAGTTTTCTGTAGTGATATTATTTTTAATCTGAAATGAAAAAATGGGGTTAAATAATTTATAAAATAAGCGTTACTTTACGGAGATGCGTAATACATTTATTGTGTTAACCAAAAAAATCATACGATCGTGTACCCAATGAAATATTGTTGTGGAGTTTAAAACAAAATTGCCCGGAACGTATGTACGGATTTATCTTGTGCGTTTGACAGAGTTAGTATTAGTATGATCTATTTGATCCAAAGTATCTAGTAGAGTATGATCCGAAGTCCGAGTAACAGATTATTTCCTTGTGTTTGCAGCGGATACGTCCACTTTCATCGCTTCAAATTTTGTCACAACACACATTAAGGCTTTCTCATCTTATTTGCACGCACCTTGATGCGAGATCGTGGAAGAGAAAAACACGTTGGGCCGAGCACATTGAAATCACATGCAGTAGATTAGGGAATTAAAATGATGGTATAAATGATGAAAATCAATCCAATTTTTTGTAACAGAACTATTATACAGGGGATTGTAATTACAATGAAAGTAAATAATAAAATTCCGTTAAAGGCCATCCGGTACCGCGTCATTAAATTACCTTTACAAGTTGATCTGCGCATTGCAATAGGACTTTAGTCCTGTTGAAGCCGATATAGACATAAGACATCAAAGGTATCGCTGATGCAAATTTTTGATATATTCGTATATAGAAAAACATAAAATTGTTATCAGTTTCCAAACTTCTGTAGTAAATTGTAGCCACGAAATATATATATAAGGAATCTGAAATAAATATCACAAAAAAAATAAACAAGAAAAAAAACAGAAAAGTATACATTCAGGAATAAAGGACATGAAAGTGATTGTTTTAAATAACTTTAAAGCTTTAATAAGAATTGACACGATCCACCAACAGCCTGCCGAGACGCTGTCAGCCATCTGATGTGGTCAGTCCTGACCTCACCTCTGGTCATCTTTGAGTCGGGATTGAAAAGGTTTGAATACAGCTGCGTGCCATGTTATTAAAAACTAACAGATTGAGTGCTTTGTGTTAAGATTTCAACATAAACAGTATTTTTTACGAGTACATCAAAATTAAGTTGTCAGCTATCAAGTTCGAAGTAGTTATCGTTAATTTTGTGAAGATAACTATTATGTACAATCACTTATAATATTGTTAAGGCTGCATCGTTAAAAAATATATTGCTTTAACTTGTTCATAAACATAATCCTCATTCATACAATATAATCCTCTCCGGTTTAAGAGTGTATTATCATACATAATTGAAATATTTTTTATATTTAATTTTAAACAAGAGTTTACATAACACAGTCAGCAGCAATATTCCGTAACAGCGATTTGCCCTCGAGTAGTAGACGAAGGTTCCGGAGCGTGTCGACTCAAAGCGGACCGGAGCGACCCCGAGCCACTGGGAGAGTCGCAGCGACAGTAACAGTTCGTCTTTAACCAACCAACGCTCCTGTTTAGTCGACATAATGTTCTGGAAAAAAATATTAGAACCTCTATTGATCAATAATAAATACTTCTAAACAGATGTAAATATTTCTAGACAGAGCATCTAATATTCTTATTAAGTCACTGTTCGCTCGTGTCAATGTCAATAGCGAATGCATCTGATAAGAAATAGCACATCGTATCCCATTTCGATACCATCCTCGCTTATCGATTGTGATTTTGTATAGTTGATTAAATCACATCAATATCACTTACCTCAAGTATCCGGAGGTACCGGCACTACACGACGTGACTCCACTAAGGATTCAGTCAGACGTGACAATCGGCTCTCCTCGGGCCGTACTGCGACTGAGGAGGTTACCGTGACGCGGGTAGACAGGGAAACTACGAGGTGCTGACAACCGGAATCGAAACAAAATAATATGGACAATGAAGTTATAAAATCAATTACACCTTATTTGTTTTGGTCGTTATTATGAATGTATGCAGTCGTGTAATGACGAGCTTCGCCGTTTGCTGATCGACGAGCTGAGATAGTTACGGGTATTGCGTGATACTCTTTATAAATAGTACCACTATAATTATGTTACTTTGTATCTGTGAAGTTTTTCTTGATAAAACTAACTTACAAATATGAATTATAATTTAGATGTGGACTTAACTGCATCGTGTTCATGTTCGTATATACCCCTGGTTGTTATAATATTGGCTTTGTTCGCAAATTATCTTTGTTTTGTAATGATATTGATATTACCTTCTGATTTAGTCTTCAATGTAACTATCGGGTCACGAATTATTTGTATTGACGTCAGATACTTTCGGTTTGAATTTATTATGGTTGCCGTTATTTGTTACAAAGTAAACTTATACTGATGAGTATGCAATACGTAGACAGTCACAGAAAAAATTGTTGCGATGTTTACTGGGAGCAAAGAACTTAACTTTAGCATTATTTTATATATTTTCCTTTGGCTTTTATAAACTATTTTACATCTCTTATTATAGAATCTGTACGAACAAAATGTTGTTCCTGCTCTATACATCGTCTTTTTTTTTCTATCGTCAAAATCTCAATCCTTTAATCCTTACTCCAGCATTCATCTTATCATGACGATCTTATCGATGTTTTCGCAAAATTTTCTCACTTTTTCTTACTATTTAAAAAAACACATGATAATATTCAAAAATATTTTATATAAAAATTATGTAACATAAAAATATATATACTTCTTGTTGTGTTGTTGTCTAGTACAATCGGGTTCGGTAAAATTGATATTAACGGGGATCATCAAACATTGTTTTAACGACCGTTACTATGAAAAGGCAAAACCTTCTCCATCCCTTTTGCAGAGCTCCATATCTGACCATAGAGACCATATCTGAGCTTCGACCGTGCTACTCCAATGCTGTTTGCTAGAACACTTACATGTATCTTAAGGATTCCTTAGAGATACGCAGGCTTCGTCGTAATGTCTTCCTCCACCGAAAAGTTTGTTATAAATTGTACATATCATTTAGGCAGTTAATTTTAATGTACTGAATTAAAAAAAATTAGATTGAACCCGCGACCGTGATTACCTATGGCGATAGGCATGGAGTCTTTATATTGTATCGTTTGAGGTGATAAAGTATCTACATGTGTTGTAAAAAAAATTGTAACGATAAATAAAATGTGTGAAAAATTTGCTTTGAATACATATTTGGTAAATTATAGTATAGTATATAAATAATAATATAGTTGGTCATGGTAAATTATAGTGGATAAACATTTCCAATGAAAGTCGTATATATGGATATGCATATTATTTATTTTATCAATACCTGTGACGAACAACATTGTAACATTCTTATAGGATATAGCGAGCGGTGCGGAACTAGTGCAATCAAACTACACGCACAATTTATAAATCTGAAATATCGCAGTATAATTGTATCTATTCGTGCGGCGATAAAATTCTTTTAAAATATATAGCGAAATCTAAAGAAAGAAACCAGTTACTTTTTTTTTACAATTATTTATCTTTTTGACTTGTTTTATTGCCTTTTCGTAAATATGAACAATCTTTTCAAACTCAGTGAATAAATACTTAAGAATACCTTTAAGTTCAAGAATTTGTGATCGTGAAGTAGCAGATAGGCTTACGTCACCATTCTAATATATTAAGACAAACAGTGAACATGACCACAGGGTGACGTACTACACAAACAAACGCACACGTGTTGGGTCACATCAGACTGCGCTTATATTATCAAACTGATGATCGCAACAGCTCCTCCAATAATCTGGAAAAGATCGATACTGTTTAAAAATCCATACTATAGATATTTCACAGGAGTAATAACTGTATATTATATTTACCGTGAACACGACTGGCCTTCCTAAAGTGAAGACTCCCATGGCCGAATATGAGAAGCGATCCAGCAGCAGATTGATGAAGGGTTCGGTCGCGTCCAGGATCACATCGTAGGAGAAGGCCGCGATCTCGCCCACCAGCAGCCTCATACGTAGCAACTGGTGAAAGTAAAAGAAGTAACTGTTTAAAAAAATTATAAAACTATAGATAAAGCTATTCTCAACATGCTAATGATAATATGAAAGTCAAACACAGACGCTCGGTTCACCACGTCTTGCTGAGAGCTCACTACTCGAATTTTCGAACGAGTAGGTGTAATATTTACTTGAGACATAAAGCAAGTCTAGACAGGTCCCATTTAAAACAAAGCCAGTGTTTAGGTAGTCAAGCGAGACCACCATTTTTTTTGCCGAGGATACAATTTTCTTTGAATAATTGTTTGTGTTCGCTAACTACTTTTATGACAACGAATATAGTTTTGCGGTAGGTAATCCGGAACGTTATTATTTATATCAATGTCTTATCGTGCAAAAAGACGTTTCTTGACAATGGACAAAAATAAGCTCAGTACATGGAGGATATTTTAACACTTAACCTGAGGCGAACGATATCGCGGGCATATACATGGTGTGTTCAAAAAGTATCGCGAATTTTGAATTTTCGCGAGTTACATATATTCCAATTTCGATTTTTTTGTGGCGTTATGTTGGTACATATGTCTCTCACTTATGCTGAAAAGTTGGGCCATTTTGAATGTTCGGTTAATTGTTGACAGCTGCTTTGCTTGCACGTGTTTTGGTTCGTCTTCGATTTTTTCCTATTCAAAAAATGGAACAAGGAACCTGTATCGATTTTTGAGTGAAAAACGAAATTAAGTGCGCGGATGCATTCCGGGTGTGGATGGTGGCATATGGAGAAGCTACTTTGGACAAAAGCAACGTTTATCGGTGGTACAAAATGTTTTTAAAAGGCCGAGAAGATGTGAATGACGAAGAGCGTGCCGGACGCCCGAGCACTTCAACAACAGACGAAAAAATTGATGAATTGAAGAAAATGGTATTGACCAATCTTCGAATCATCGATAGAGAAATTGCCGAGGACCTAGGCATATTGATTGGCTCGTGCCATTCGATTTTAATCGATAATTTGTGGAAAAACAAAAATTGGCTTTTGCACCTCGATAACGCCCCTGTTCACACATCGCTGCTTGTACGCGACTTCTTGGCCAAAAACAACAGACCAATGATACCGCAGCCACCGTATTCCCCAGATCTGGCCCCCTGTGACTTTTTCTTGTTCCCGAAACTGAAGAGGCCCATGAAAGGACGACACTACGCCACGATTGACGAGATAAAGATGGCATCGAAGGAGAAGCTGAACAAGATACAAAAAAATGATTTTTTGAAGTGCTTCGAAGATTTGTAAAAACGTTGGCACAAGTGTATAATATCCCAGAGGGATTACTTTGAAGGGGACAAAATAGATATTTACGAATAAATAAATAATTTTTGAAAATACACAAAATTCGCGATACTTTTTGAACACAAGGTGTTGTTGCTTTATGTGTGTATTTGCAGTAGAAACGGAGTTCGTAACAGAATAATAGAAGCTATAAGTAGCCAATTTCTGGATTAAATTTCGTTCTGATCGGAAGCTCGATAGTATCATTAAATGCTCTCCCTCTAAGTCGGGGTGTTGATATTTCTTTACTCGTGCAGGTAGATACAGCTCCGTCGGGTAGTTAGTGAACAGATAAAGTGTCACGTGTCAATAATTTTTTGAGGGATGAGCCTACTCAACAGTAGGAGCATCCCTACCTTCATTAAGTGTTCTGTTTTATTTCCTACATATACATTACTAGTTGTTGTGTTGTGTGGCAGGGCTCGACGATCAGGAACACGGGGGTCACCTCGTAAGCGATCCAAGCATATTGATATATGAATGAATAAAACCATCCCTCCAATGTATCTGCAAGAAAATTTGTATTCGATTTCGGTTTAGCCCAAAAGAAGTAGGACGCACCTTTAATGCATCTCTCGTCGAGACTGCCATTCCACGAGCTCACACTGTTACTCATATCCACCCCCATCACAAATTCCAATAATTCTCTATTCATATTGACCTTTTCTTTTAAATCGTCAAATTACAATGTAGCTACGACTGGTTCGCAAAGGTGCTCTTACCGAGAAGAACCATCGAGAAACTTGGCGGTCACTCTATTCAAAAATAAATATTTCAATAATATATTATATACTTAATGGTTCATAAAACAAAAATTACAATTTAGTCTATTGCGTAGCTGGTCGTGATTTAGATCTAAGATTTCTTATCATCAACTAATAATCATTAATTAATTAGTCTTCAACAGTATAATACACTTTATGAGTTATTGTCTGTTTAATTGCTTTTTTTTACTTGTGTTTTTACACAAGTCTAAAATAGATTGATTCATCGTAAAAATGCATACCGAAGCCCATAAACAATCTACGAACTTTCTGAAGCCATAGCTTGGGTATTATTAATTTATTTCGCTTTCTGGTTTGCCTATTACTAATATAGTTATTTTTAATTAAAAAGATGTATATTTGGTCTGCAATTTGTACTAAAAGATTTATGACTAGTGTTATCGCACGAGTAACAGCTAACGCATACGTCACATCCAGTGACGTATTGATAGCCCAATATTTTAATCAAGTGTTTATTGTTAATCTGTTTTTCAAATATTATCTATTAATTTGTTGTGATTTTAAAATTGATTAATTATTGTTTATATCTGTATGAGAAATTGAATAATTAATCTATTGAAGGAAGATAAAGCATAACTCACCTTTAATCCAGAATTATCTTCCTCGGGGATCCCCTTTTTTATATGTATATATCCATAGGCTTTTAGTGATTTTAAGCTTTGTGCTGAATTATCGAATATTGCTTTATATAAAATGCGTGCGCGTCCGCCAAGAAGCACTTCACCCTTGAGAGATCGGAGGCGACTGGTGTTGCGCGCTAGATGGCGCTTGGTGATCGTAGGGAGCTACGCTTTATATATTATATTATATTATATTGCAAATGAAGAGAAAAGTAGTTTGTGCTAATTCTACGGAACATGCCGCCGACCTTAAAATAACTGGCTTATTTTAACGTATTGAAAATAATACAAACTATAAAACTATAGTAATGAGAAATGTATAAAGTAAGAATATTAATAAAGAAAAATAGAAAAAAAAAAATAATAATAACCTAATCCGTGGGTAAGGGACAGACCTTTACAACAGGTCTTTTGGTGTACGTGTTACCAATGCGCACAGTGACAACACGAGTTATACCGTCAGCACCTGGGTGTAACTTGTGCACACGAGCCAGACGCCATTGCAGTGGTGGTAGCATGTTGTCCATGATCACCACTACAGAACCCTCTGTAAGAGGCGAGTGTTTTGTGTCCCGAAACCACTTACTCCTCTGCTGTTGCTGGTGCAAGTATTCTATACTCCAGCGTTTCCAAAAGTGCTGAACTGCCTGTTGTAACAATTGCCACCTAGTAAGGCGGTTGCTCTGACATGAAGAAATATCTATTTCTGGCGAAGAAGTCAATGGTCCCCCGATGAGAAAATGTGCAGGTGTTAGTGGTAATGGATCTGTAGGATCATTACTTTGAATACAAAGAGGTCTCGAATTGAGTATTGCCTCAATTTGTGTTAAAAGTGTATTGAACTCGTCATGTGTTAACGTATGAGAACCGATGACTCTGTAAAGATGAGTCTTCATGCTTTTAACAGCGGCTTCGAATATACCGCCAAAATGACTAGCATACGGAGGCTGAAAATGCCAAGTTATGGAAAGGTCTGTGAGTTTATTTTGAATATATTGTTGATTTGAATCGCTTTGAAAAAACTTGTATAGTTCCTTCAAATATCTATCACATCCGACAAAGTTACGTCCGCAGTCCGAATAGATATCCGAGCATAGACCGCGTCGAGAAATGAATCGGCGCAATGCGTTAAGGAATGAATCGGTCGAAAGATCAGGAACAACTTCCAAATGTGTTGCCTTAGTGGACATACACACAAAGACTGACACATACGATTTATAAACTTTCGCTTTACGAAATGGACTCGATTTTAAATAAAAAGGTCCTGAAAAATCTACAGCTACATGTAGAAAAGGCCGAAGAGCGGAAACTCTTGCGGCTGGAAGCTGACCCATGATTGGCTGAGAAGCGGTCGGTCGAGTACGAAAGCAACGAACGCAACGACGTGTACGCATACGGATAGCGTCTCTGGCTGATAAAATCCAGTAAATCTGAGAAATTATATATTGTAATGTTTGTGGTCCGACATGTAAATTAATTTTATGGTAATAATCGATAAGTAAATCTGTAAAGAAATGTTTTTTGGGTAATAATATTTGATGTTTAGCATCGTAAGATATTTTAGCATTTTGTATACGCCCCCCGACCCTGACAAGTCCAATGGGATCAAGAAAAGGTTTAAGTTTTTGTAAACGAATAGAACAGTTTTGATTATTCTTGATACGTAGAATATCTGTATTAAAGTTTTCATTTAGAACGAGAATAATAATTCGATTAAGAACGAATTTAGTTTCATGAATAGTAATTTGATTTGACGAATATGATTTTGTTTTACGACATTTATGATAAAACCGAAACATTAATGAAATTACGCGAAGTAAACGTGGTAACGATGAAAACCGTTGTAAGAATTTTAAATCTACAGGTTCTTCTTGACTTTGTGTAAACAAAGTATGTTTTCGCCGTTCCTCATTCGTCCGTGCATCTATACTAGAAATAGGCCACTCATGCTGTGGAGTTATAAGCCACGATGGACCAGTGAACCATTGCTCTTGATTTAGCTGTGAAGGTAAAACACCGCGAGAAGCTAAATCCGCAGGATTATTTGCTGAGCGAACATGACGCCAATGTGATGCTGGTACGCGGCTGGTTATTTCTGTTACCCGATTGGCTACATAAGTACGCCACTCGTGAGAAGGAGATCGAAGCCAGGCGAGTGTGATTGAAGAATCGCTCCATGCATAGACATTATCGATAGATATAATTTTATCGTAGGTATGAAGAACCTTTTCAATAAGTTTAGATAATAGAAGAGCACCGCATAGCTCTAGACGTGGCAGAGAAATTCTTTTCAAAGGAGAAACTTTGGTTTTAGCAATAATAAGAAATAAATGAATATGATCTGTTTGATCTGTTACACGCAAATAGACACAACCAGCATAGGCCTTTTCTGAGGCATCAGAAAAGCCATGCAACTGTATTTCCTTGTAAGAAGGGAGTACATGCCGCGGTAGCGAAATATCTTTTAACTGAGGAAGTTCAGAGATAAATGAAGACCACAAGTCACAAATATTTTTAGGGGGTTTTTCATCCCACCCAACACCAGAACTCCAAAGAAGTTGAATCAAATGTTTAACAAGTAATATTATCGGACTAAGAAAACCTAGCGGATCATAAATTTTTGAAATTTCAGACAGCATTATTCGTTTTGTGCATTTATGAGACGGTGTATCTACGTGATATGAAAAGGTATCTGTTTTTGGATTCCATTGAAGTCCCAAAATCTTGACTGACGTATCATTATCAAGACCAGAAAGAAGAAGTGTGTTGTCATGATTACGATCATCTTTACTGATAGACGATAAGAACTCATGATTGTTATAAGTCCATTTGCGAAGTTCAAATGTACCAGATTTGCAGAGAGCTGTAAGCTCACGCTGCAATGTCAAAGCATCATCCAGAGTAGCAGCTCCAGACACAATGTCATCTACGAAAACATCATTTAATAATACTTGCGATGCAAGTGGAAAAGTTGATTCCTCATCTAATGCCAGCTGGCGAAGCGTTCGCAAGGCTAGGAAAGGTGCTGAGGAAACACCAAAAGTAACGGTGCGCAAGCGGTAAACTTGCACAGGATCGTTAGGAGAAAATCTCCAAAGAATACGTTGAAAATCCCGATCTTCGGTACGAATTTCAATATATCGATACATCATTTTAATGTCTGCTGTAAAAACGATGTTATGCAGTCGATATTTTAAAAGAACTTGAGTTATATCTTGCTGTAATTTTTGACCAATTAATAAATTATCGTTTAATGAATGACCGGAAGTGGTTTTACAAGAAGCGTCAAAGACTACTCTGACCTTCGTTGTAGTAGAAGAACACTTAACAACTGCGTGATGTGGAATATAGTATGGAGTTGTATTATAATTCGAAGGAAATTGAACAAGCTCCATATGTCCCAAGTCTAAATATTCTTGAAGACATTGAATATATTCTGTTCGTAAAACAGAGTTACATGAGAGCTTTGTCTCAAGTTTCTTAAGACGTGAAAAGGCGATTGCATAGGAGTCACCTAATATCGGTGGAAACTCCTTAAATGGAAGCGAAACTATATATTTCCCGGTTGGGTCTCTAGTATGAGTATTAACAAAAATTGATTCACAACGAACTTCATCCTGCGTGAGGGATTTCGATTCAGGCATCGACTCATGCTCCCAGAATTTCTGTAGTTGTAGATCAAGTTGATAGGTACTAACGTTGACGCAAACTTGTGAAGGAAAATTAGTTATTTTGCCGTTTAGTAAATATCCAAAAATACTGTTTATAGCAACAGGTGTGCCTAATGGGCCCTTGATATTGTTGTGAAGAAGAATACGATCGGTGTAGTCCGAGCCTAACAATAATTCAATAGGTCGGGAAGAACGCAGGTCAGGATCTGCTAGCGGTAGGTTTTGTAAATGAGAAATATTATCGAAGGAACTAGGAATTGTAGGAATGTAACTGGTTATTTTCGGTAAAATAAGTGCTTCGATATAAAGTTTAGGTTCAGACTTATTATACGGAGTGACCACGCAAGTTACGTAGCCTCGAGGCTGATTATCCTTGTCACCTACGCCGGTGATCGTGGTGCTGAGAGAAGTATGGAGTCGCTGAAGGCCGAGTCGCTGAACACAAGACTCTGTTATGAGTGTAGCTTGCGATCCTTGATCGACTAAAGCGCGAATAATGTTTTGAGAACAATGAGAATTCGAATTTGTTGAATTAATATTCAAGAGCGCCGTGGTGAGTAAAACCGTAGAATTGTTATACGTATTTTCAGAGCACTGAGGTATTTCCGCAACTAAGTTATGCGTAGAAGGTTTATTTTCCGATGAAGAAGAATCTTCATGCATAGAAGTATGATGACGCTGAGAACAGATACGACAACTGTATCGCGATTGACAAGCTTTAAATTCATGCCCGATAAATAAACAATTCGAACAAATATTATTTTCTAATATGAAACTTTTACGCTGAGATATGTTTAATTTGTTAAATAAATCACATCTGTTTAATAAGTGTGTGTGTTCATTACAATAACAACATGTATATTTAGGTTTATTATTTGTAGAACTATGAAAGGTAACCTTACGCGCGGGACGCATAGAAATTGTATTGTAGTTTGCTTTAAATTGCGAGTTATTAAAGTCAGAATGCGCGCGAGACACCGCTGCATTCTGTCGAGTCGATGAATCATCGCGAGCGGCGAGCGCCGCGCGGGCCGAGCCGGCTGGCGCGCGGGCTGCGGCGGCGGGCTGCCGCGCGATCCCGTGCTGCGTCCGCTCCGACGCGGACGACATCACTTCTAGAGCGGATAGTTCCTTGTCAAGGAAATCTAATAATTCATTGACATCGGGAATGTCGCTGGAAGATTTTAACGATAGTTCGAACCGTCTTCGAATATTGGGAGTAATTTTACGTAATAAAATGTTTAAAAGTACAAAACTCCAACGTGACACCGGTAAACCTAACGACCGCAGGGCGGTTAAGTTTTCGTGACAAATATTTAGAATATTTCTTAAACCATGTTCTAAGTTTTTATCACATAATGGTTGAACATCGAAAATTTTATCAATGTGTTTGGTTGCAATAATTCTCTTATTGTCATATCGATTAGTTAAAAGCTGTAAAGCATTTTGATAATTTAAATCGGTAATTGGAAAAGATTTAATGAGATTATAAGGTTCGTTACGCAACGACAATAACAAGTAACGAAAACGCTCGACATCGGTTAACTGTTCATTATCATGAACTAAAGATTTGTATAAATCATAAAATGCATTCCACTCGGTAACATTGCCGCTGAATAAAGGTAAAGAAATTGTAGGTAAGGTGATTCTCGAAGTCGTCGCCGGCTGATTATGACCTAATGCTTGCGACACACTAGCCGAGCTATTTCTTCTAATGGTTGTTTTTAAATTATCTAATGCAACTTGAACAACATAGTATAAGCAATCAAATTTATCTCGAATAGCTAACTGCTCATCTTTATTAAATTCTTCTGTTTTTGCCAAAAGTTTTTCTATTTTACCTTGAACTGTATAAAACTGTTTTTTAATAATATTTATGTCCCTAGATCGAATACGAAATTCTGATTCGTTTTCAGTACAATCAGCCATACGCTGTAATTTACTTAAGGCAATATCTCTTTCGAACGTTAATTGTTCTAACTCCATTTTAAGAATAAGAATAGAAAACAATAGTAAACAAAATAATGATCTGAGAACACGATATTATAATAATATTTAGCACGAAAATGCGTAAATATTTTTTATTTGTACGAAAATACAAATGTAGTAGAATAAAGGTATGAATAATATGTATGAATATGTGTGAATATGAATGTGAGATGTGTGTAGTACGTATTACAGTACGAAAATACTGCTTGCTTTGTTCGGAAAAACAAAAACTAAACGTAAGTAAGCACGAAAATGCTATGTTTATTACCCTGTTCGAAAAAACAAAGTAAAGTGTAGAATACGGATTATAGCACGGAAATACTACTTGTCTCGTTCGAAAAAACAAAGACAAACCGCTAATAGAATAACCAATATTTAACACGAATATGCGTAAATAGTTGGTTATATGTGTAAGAATAAAAATGTAGTGAAGATGTATGTATGTGAATAGAATAGTTTATTATTCGTGTGGTCTGAACCTAGCACACTGCACTGGCGGAGACGCGTTTGCAAAAGTTATTGAAATTTATAAATATAGTATGTTATATTTATATCGAATCGTGTTTTAATTGAATAATATACGAAAAGTAAACACTGTACGTACAATTATCACCAAAATTAATACGTATTTATAAAAATATGACAAGTGTGTAGGTAGATTGAACAAACTTTTAACAACTTGAGAACAAAGAAAAGTTATTGAATACGATTTAAAATGATGATAGTGAATAAATATTAATATGTGGACTGTATAATAAATAGATTTTAGCACAAAATACTTAAAAACCGTGGTAAAAATGATCCGGTTCGCAGAAAAAAGATTATGTATGAGAAATTGAATAATTAATCTATTGAAGGAAGATAAAGCATAACTCACCTTTAATCCAGAATTATCTTCCTCGGGGATCCCCTTTTTTATATGTATATATCCATAGGCTTTTAGTGATTTTAAGCTTTGTGCTGAATTATCGAATATTGCTTTATATAAAATGCGTGCGCGTCCGCCAAGAAGCACTTCACCCTTGAGAGATCGGAGGCGACTGGTGTTGCGCGCTAGATGGCGCTTGGTGATCGTAGGGAGCTACGCTTTATATATTATATTATATTATATTGCAAATGAAGAGAAAAGTAGTTTGTGCTAATTCTACGGAACAATATCTAAATCAGTAATTGATTGGCTCTTACATAATATTTCGGCACCAGCGATTGTGGCGCCATCTTAATCATAAACATGATTCATCAATCAAACCTTTTCATTTAAATAATTAATTATAGCTCAAATAATTTACATAAAATTGTATAAAACTACTTTAATTATTTACTTAATTTACATGTATCTAACAACCGGAATGTAATGTGAATTAACATTCCGGAAGTATCATTTTACTGTATTTTATCCGGTAATTCGTGTTGCTAGCGCTAAAATTAAGTTATAAAAAGGGAGTACACAATAAATGATGGGTCAGTTTACTCTGTACAGTGCGAGTGTTATTTATTATCACAGCGTCGTTTTACAATTCAGAAGTGGGATTTTCAAGAAATGTCGGGTCCTTACGCAGCAGGTATTGGGAAAGGAAGAGAAAATATAGCTACGATACCACAATGGACGATGAAGAATTGGACCACGACACAAATTTTTTTTCTTCTAAAGAGCATACCCCGCCCGAACCGAAAAAAGTTCGCCGTGTGACTCACGCTGATGCCGACATAGTTCCTAAATTCAAGCCTGAAGATAACACTAGCAACGTCACCAACTGGTTACACAAGATCAATCAGCTTGGAGATGTCCATGGATGGGATACGACCGATAGACAGTTCGTAATGCAACTCCGGCTTCGTGGATCTGCAAGAGACTGGTATGACGATCTAGATAATTACAACTTGATCTGGGAAGAATGGAAGCACGCCTTGGAAAACGCTTTCCCGCGAACAACAGATTATGTGGACAAACTCGAAACTATGCTGGCAAGAACTAAGAAAGATTCCGAATCAATGACTAAATATTATCGCGATAAGCTATCACTTTTAAAGAAATGTAACATCCATGGAGAAGAAGCGATCTTTTGCATCATTAGGGGTCTACCTGGAGAGTTACGCGTCAACGCTAAGGCGTACCAATGTCAAACACCAGAGCTACTTTATTACGGTTATCTTTCCTCCTTAGAAAACTATAGAAGAGTGGAGGCCACCACAACTATGAGGAAATCAACATGGAGGAAAATGGGAACCGATTTAAATTCAACACCAAATTCACAGCAAACGGGAGTCAAGCGATGCTATTTTTGTCGTCGGACCGGCCACGAAGCGCGTGAATGCCGCGCTCGCCAACGCTGCGATATATGCCAACGTGCTGGTCATATATCCACCAACTGCTGGTTTGCGGCTACACCGGGGCCATCGGGACGTCCAAATCAAATACTCCAAGTAAGTAATGTAATGTTTACTACGACTAACATATTCAGGGATATATACAAACGGCTTGGATACATCGGTAAGAAAACACTTCTTGCTTATATTGATACGGGTAGTAAGATAAATATTTTGACTAAAAGTAAAGCTGAATCATTAAATTTATTAATTAGTCCATCAACTATTGTAATGAAGGGATTTGGAGGTGCTCAAAGATTATCAAAAGGCCGGTCATATATAGAATTCTCTATAGATGCTGTATGTTTATGTGGTTATGTTGAGATTACCGATTACGATTTGTTAGATATAGATTTAATTATTGGACAGCAAATGATAAATCAACCTGGAATAAGTCTTGTAACTACAAGTGAATCGGCAAAATTCATAAAAACTGATACGATATTTGATAATTTAAATCAGCTTCAAGTAAAAGATTTATCATATAACTATAAGTACAACGTATGTCTAGAATTTGATATAGATATCCCACCCCTAAGTGTTAGTAGGATTCAGGTTTATGTAGATATTGAATCTAACGAACTTGTTTATTTTTGACCAATTCTGTTTATGTAGAATTAGGAAAGTTATGTTATGTTATCCCTGGGGGCGTTATTTGTGCATAAGGATATTTAAAATTTGTAAATCTGAGTAATACATCGATTTCTTTCCCCGCGAATAAAGTGATCGCGCGCGCTGAACTAGTGAGTCAAGTTTTTAATGACTTACGTGATGTCATGACTGTAGGAGTGCCTAACCGATCCCCAAATGTGACTCGGAAATTAGATGAAACTGAGATTGATGCGGGTGAAATAGATCATAATGATTTAAAGAAACTTTTGATTTTACTAAATAAATATAGTGGTTTATTTGCCAAGGATACGAAAGACTTAGGCTGTACGGACCTGATTGAAATGCATATTAAAACAACCACCGATAAACCGGTTCATTATAAGCCATATAGATTGTCACATAAAGAAACTGAGATTGTTAATAATAAAGTACAAGACTTAATCGATGCAGGAATTGTTAGAAGCTCAATGTCCGAATACGCTAGCCCAGTTATATTAGTGAAAAAGAAGACTGGAGATTACAGGCTGTGTATTGACTACAGGGCTTTAAATTCCCAGACAATAAAAGATCGCTATCCATTGCCGCACATTGACGATCAGATTTTGAAATTGTCGGGAAAATGTTATTTCACAACTCTAGATCTCGCCCAAGGCTACTATCAAGTAAAAATGTCTGAAGAATCCATTTCAAAAACCGCTTTCGTAACACCATCCGGTCAGTACGAGTTCTTAAAAATGCCTTTCGGTTTAGCTAATGATCCAGCTGTTTTTTTCTTGATTAATACGACTAGCCCTTCATGATGTTAAAAATGATGTCGCAACGGATTTGGATGACGTCATGTTGCCTACCCTAACTGTAGAGTCTGGTATACAATTACTAGAACGTGTATTATTACTTTTAGATAAAGCTAATTTAAAACTTAATTTAAACAAATGTTCTTTTTTAAAAACTAGCGTAAATTACTTGGGTCATGAAATTACTGAAGGCACCATACGACCAGGTGAAGCTAAAATAAAAAGTGTATCAGAATATCGACGTCCGCGCAATGTTCATGAGATCCGACAGTTCATAGGGTTAACCTCTTATTTTAGAAAGTTCATTCGAGGCTTCGCTGAGATAGCTTTACCTTTAACCCGACTGACAAAAAAGGACGTAGATTGGCACTGGGGTCCACAACAAGAAGATGCGTTTCAAACATTAAAGCTTCGTTTGACTGATAGACCTGTTCTTGGTATGATAGTCAGGCGGTTACGGAACTTCACACAGATGCAAGCAAATTAGGCTTGGGTGGCATTCTCATTCAACACCAAAGAGATGCGTCGTTGAAACCGATTGCTTATTTTAGTAGGGTAACATCTAAAGAGGAACAGTTCTATCACAGTTATGAACTTGAAACCCTTGCAGTAGTTGAATCACTTAGACGTTTTCGAATATATTTGACGGGTATTCCGGTTAAGGTAGTTAGAGATTGCGCAGCATTACGCACCACATTAACTAAAAAGGATCTCATTCCTAGAATAGCCCGTTGGTGGCTTACTATTCAAGATTTTGATTTGCAAATAGAGTATCGATCTGGTGAGCGAATGAAACACGTAGACGCTCTAAGTAGGAACCCTTTGATAGAGACTATTTGTCATATTGATGAGACAGATTGGTTAGTTACCCTCCAGTCACAGGATGAAGCATTGCAACATATACTAACGCAATTAAATAATAAAACCATCATCATCAATAATTATGTTGTTAAGGATAATATTTTATATAGAAAAACATTGTATGGTGAACGTTTTGTAATTCCCAAGTTAGCCAAATACAGCCTTTTGCAGAAATACCATGACCAAATAGGTCATCCAGGTTTTGAAAGATGTGCTAAGTCAATAAAGGAGCAATTTTGGTTTACCGGTATGACCCGATTTATAAGGAAATACATTAAATCATGCTTGCAATGTGCGTATGGAAAATCTAATTATGGAAGAGGTCAAGGGGAATTATATCCTATAGAGAAGGTACCGGTACCTATGCACACCTTGCATGTCGACCACTAAGGTCCATTTGTGAAAATTAGAAAAGGGAATACGTACGCTTTAATGGTAATAGATGCATTTACAAAGTTCGTTTTTGCTAGGGCAGTCAAAAATTCAAGTTCTTTAGAGACAATAAAACATTTAAAAGAAATAATCGACCAATTCGGTTATCCCAGCAGAATTATAACAGATAGGGGTAAAGCCTTTACTAGTCGTTACTTTAAACAGTTTGCAGAGGAAAAACAATTTAAACACATCCTGAACGCTATAGCGTGTCCCAGGTCGAACGGTCAAGTCGAAAGAGTTAATCGAACCATTATAGACAGATTAAATACCATGTCTGAAAGTGAGAATACCTGGGACGATAAACTATCTGATGTTGTGTGGGGCATTAACAATACGCCAAATGCTACTACTACTTTTTCCCCATTTACACTTATGTTTTGTCACAACAATTCTCGTTTACCAGCTTACCCTGCTGCGCAACCGCTAAATTTTACATCACAAAGAGAAGCATTACAAAGTAGGAGAGAGAGTGCTAAATTACATATTGATAAGAACATGACCCTGATGAAAAATCGTTACGATGAATCTCGTAAGAAATGTGTAAAATACTCAGTAGGCCAATTAGTATTGTGGAAAGGGGGTAGTACTAGGGATACGACCGCTAAGATCTCACAAAAATTAAAAAGTCTATATACAGGTCCTTACAGGGTTACGAAAGCCGACTCCAATATTGATAGGTATATAATTAGTAGTGTAAAAGGTATGAAAGGTTATAAAAAATTTAGTGCAGTTGTGCGTGGCGAAACGTTAAGACTTTATAAGCCCATAGTTTCTGTGTCGGAAAGTTCTTCTAGTGATAGGGAGGTAGACAGGGATGATCTTATTGACTTACTGGAAAGCTAATATCTAATTTAATGTCCTAAGCCGATAACTTGAAATTATTTAAACTTTATGAAAATTCATTATTATTATAAGTACTTGTTGTTATTGTATTATAATTCATTGTTGTCACTCAGCTTTACTTTGAGCTTCTTGCTATAAAATAAAATTAGAAAAGATTAAAGTAATAATAAAAATCATAAAGATCATAAATCATGAGTCAACTTTGTGTAAAAATAAAGTACTCGAAATTAAATTAACAATTAAATTTGATTCACAATATGTATGTCGTCTGTGTGACATAGTAAGGAAAAATAATTTAAGAGTGAGTATTATATATCCAATGTTATGATATTTTTTTTCTTTTTATTCCGATTTAAAGGATAAATAGTCTGTGTGACATAATTATTGGATCCCAAAATATAAGTCTGTGTGACGTTCTTGATAAGGCTGTGAAAGCTGTCTGTGTGACAAAGTCTTCTGTCTATGTGACAAAAGAATCCTGTCTATGTGGCACTAGGGATAACTTACAAAACGGTCGGGTGAAAATACCAAGAATCGGATCGATTATTATTACTATTATTTCTGCTTTCTCTTTTTTTAATTTCAGACGACGGGAGGTGGTGATACCCGGAGATTTGAGGGGAGCCGCGAGTCGCGGCAGTTGCAGGATGGCCGAGTGTTATCGCACGAGTAACAGCTAACGCATACGTCACATCCAGTGACGTATTGATAGCCCAATATTTTAATCAAGTGTTTATTGTTAATCTGTTTTTCAAATATTATCTATTAATTTGTTGTGATTTTAAAATTGATTAATTATTGTTTATATCTAAATCAGTAATTGATTGGCTCTTACATAATATTTCGGCACCAGCGATTGTGGCGCCATCTTAATCATAAACATGATTCATCAATCAAACCTTTTCATTTAAATAATTAATTATAGCTCAAATAATTTACATAAAATTGTATAAAACTACTTTAATTATTTACTTAATTTACATGTATCTAACAACCGGAATGTAATGTGAATTAACATTCCGGAAGTATCATTTTACTGTATTTTATCCGGTAATTCGTGTTGCTAGCGCTAAAATTAAGTTATAAAAAGGGAGTACACAATAAATGATGGGTCAGTTTACTCTGTACAGTGCGAGTGTTATTTGTTATCACAGCGTCGTTTTACACTAGCTTGCTTCTCTATGCATATACGTACGAGTATTTATTCATTGCGGTGTATATTTTAAACTACCCACCACAACCTGTATGTTTACCGTTCGATTTATCAAAGGGAATTAAAGTTCTCACTTGTATCTTGTAATGAAGTAGTGCTTTTACGCAATCGAGGTAGATCGAGTATAAAGTAACGCATAAATATTAATAGAACTAGTGAAAGTAAACCTGTCACATATGCCCTCGATACTTTAATCCACATATACATAAGCATGGTCAGTCGTGCGGTGAAGGCGGCAAGTTGGAAGAACATAGGGACCCCGAAGACATCGTTCAGCTCGCCGGCCGCGCCCACCGCCGCCGCGTAGCCGTGGGTCAGCTGGCGGAGCCTGTGGGAGATCTGCAGCTTGCGACGCACGGGGAGCCCTTGGACAGATTCATATATTAGTAATTTAATAAAATATTGTTCACATTGATTGATTATTATATGCAGCTTATGATTTTTTTTAACGCAACTGAGATAGCAATCGTAGTTAGTTCTCGGCAAATTCTTTTTCGCAAAACTAATGTAATGACTCATCACAACTAGACCCGCTCGCTCCTATGTTCGGCCCGTTCTGTGCTGCATCAGTGAACCACAGTAGTGACGTTACCCTGTCGTATATTATTTCCTAGCAGCTCACTCTTCGTATCTGTATTGACATGTTCGTTTCTCATACTTTCCTGGTGCACGTCGGGCAGGAGATCGCTGAGAGCTCTATTTATGTCTTCCAGTACCGCGTTGGTCGCGCGAACTATAGTGAGGAACTGCAGGCTCAGCGCCAGCATCATGGCGTGCGCCGCTATAGCCACGACGTGTATCGCTACACCTACAATTGAACATATTGTTACGTGATGTTTCAAATACAACCTGCTTTATATAGTTGGTCAATAATAAAAAATAACATTGTCGCCGTCAATGTCGGATTGACTTACCCTCTCCTTATCTTAAAAATCTGGCGATAATATTGGGATAAAAATGTTATCCTTGACATTAATAAGGTATCTAAAGTATTTAACTTGATAACGATCAATACGACATCCGCCGAAATATTGCATTGTACGTATTTTATGAAAGTTGCAATACTCAGTTATCCTTATTCAATTCAATTAAAATTATTCAAAAGCACTTGTTTACAAGTGCTTTTGAATATATCGTCAACTCTACTGCTGGATCGAAAAGCTGTTCCTACGGAGTAGAGCCAGCAAGAAACTCGGTGGTTGCTCTTTTAAAAATATAATTGTTTTATTACTATTAGTTATTACTGTCTTGTACAGGGTCGAAGAATGTGTGGATATAGCTAATATCCACACATTCTTATGATCTAAGTAATCCTCAACAGCATTCCGGCATCAGCCTGTTTATAGCAGTGTTTTTACTGCTGTAATGACGAAGCTAAAATTGATTGCAAAATGTTATTATAGAATCTTATACTCAAACATACAAACGACTTTACTTTAGCGTGGCGCAAACCCGGAGCCGCTAGCTTATGTCGTTCCCACTTTGTCTGTTATATTCAGAATAATACTCATAAGATATCTTCTTCTTCTTCTTCTTCTTCAACCGATGGACGTCCACTGCTGGACATAGGTCTCCTCATGGGATCTCCAGAACACACGATTTTGTGCCGCTTGTATCCAGCGGCTCCCCGCGACCCTTTTGAGGTCGTCTGTCCATCTAGCAGGGGGTCTTCCGACACTGCGCTTTCCGGTGCGGGGTCGCCATTCCAACACTTTGAGACCCCAACGTCCATCGGTTCTCCGCACTATGTGCCCCGCCCATCGCCACTTCAGCTTCGCGACCCGCTGAGCTATGTCGGTGACTCTGGTTCTTCTACGGATCTCCTCATTTCTGATTTGATCACGTAGAGAAACTCCGAGCATAGCTCGCTCCATCGCCCGCTGAGCGACTCTGAGCTTTCTTATGAGGCCCATAGTCAGCGACCAAGATTCAGAGCCATAGGTCATCACTGGCAACACGCACTGTTCGAAGACTTTAGTCTTCAGACACTGAGGAATATTGGACGAAAAGATCTCGCGTAGTTTCCCAAACGCTGCCCATCCGAGTTGGATTCGGCGACTGACCTCTTTCTCGAAATTGGACCTACCTAGCCGGACCGTATGTCCCAGGTATATATATTCGTCGTCAATTTCGAGTGCAGAGTTCTCAACGATAATCGGGTGAAGCGGAACATGTGAGTTTGACATAACTTTCGTCTTGCTCATGTTCATTTTTAGGCCCACCTGTTGAGATACTCTGCTGAGGTCGTCGAGCATTGTGTTATGATCCTCCAGGGACTCTGCCATAATGACTATGTCGTCGGCAAATCGAAGGTGAGTGATGTACTCGCCGTTAATGTTGATGCCGTATCCGTTCCAATCCAAAAGCTTAAAGACATCCTCCAATGCAGCGGTAAACAGCTTCGGGGAGATGACATCTCCCTGTCGCACACCACGCCGCATTTGGATTGGTCTCGTAGTTCTGTCTTGGATACGGACAGACATTGAGGCGTTTTCATACAGACACTTCAACACTTGGACGTACCGATAGTCGATTCGGCATCGCTGGAGCGATCTTAACACAGCCCATGTTTCCACCGAATCAAAGGCCTTCTCATAGTCCACAAACGCCAAGCAAAGTGGCCGGTTATACTCCTCGGTCTTCTGTATAACCTGCCGCAGCGTAAATATGTGGTCTATGGTACTATAGCCTTTCCAGAAACCGGCTTATAAACCTGACTCAGCAGCGCGATAGGTCTATAATTCTTCAATAAGGTGTTATCACCCTTCTTGAAGAAAAGAACCACCACGCTCCTGTGCCACGCTTCCGGCGTAGTGCCCTCGTGAATGACGGAATTGAACAACCGCTGAAGGACTTGGAGTACCGGTTTTCGACCCGCCTTCAGGAGTTCTGTAGTGATTCCGTCATCACCCGGAGCCTTGTTGTTCTTAAGTTCTTTGAGAGCCGTACTAATCTCGTATAGGCTGGCTCGTCCGGGATATCTTTGGTATAGTGTCGGGTCAACTTGGCTCTTGGGTCTTTTGCCAAATTGACAACAGGCTGTTGTGTTGAGGTGTATAACTGCCCAAAGAACTTCTCAACCTCTCCCAAAATCTCAGGTCGCGACGAAATGATACTACCAGTATCGGTCTTCAGTCGCGTTAACTGCCTCTGCCCAATAGACAGATCTCTTGCGAACACTTTTGAGCCCCTGTTACGCTCAATGGCATCTCGAATATATTCGGTGTTAAAGTGTCGCAGGTCGCATTTCTGCGCCTTAGAAATCTGTCTATTGATCAGACGGTAGCTCGAAGCGTCTACTGAAGATTGTAGCCTTATTTCGTTCCTCTCGTCCATGAGCTTGAGAGTCTGGGTCGAGAATTTATTGGTTCTCTTACGGTGAGTCTTATAGAATTTGGACCCCACCGTATGGACAGTTTCCACTAGCCTGTCGTTTACATCGTCCACAGAAGCGCAGTCAGCTAAGCAATCGAAACGGTTTTTCAGCTCGAGTTGAAAGTTCTCGGGGTTTTGAATATGAGCTCGAGTTGGTCGGAGCGTAGACTTCACCAGTCTGGATCTTTCCAGCTGTACGCATATATTCAATGTGCCTCTAACCATACGGTGATCGCTCCCGGTTTTCACGGTATTGATCACAGAGACATCATTGAATATATGACGCCTGGTCGACATGATGAAGTCGATCTCGTTTCTCGTGGAACCGTCGGGACTTATCCAGGTCGATGTGGTCGTTTCCTGAAGAAAGAGTTCATCATATAGAGATCTTCTCTCTCCAAGAAATCGGCCAACATCTGGCCCCTGTGGTTCCGTTGCCCATATCCAAATTGCCCTACTCTCAACTCGGTGCCGCTTCGCTTGCCCAGCTTTGCGTTGAAATCCCCCATCACAACAGTGTAGAAGGTTTTGAAGGCATGCATGGCTCTAGATAAATCCTCATACATGGCCTCTACCTCCTCGTCCGGATGTGCTGATGTCGGTGCGTAGACCTGTATGACCTTCAGCGAATACCGTTTGGTAATTCTGAGTATTAGGAACGCGACCCTGCTCGACACACTCTCGACTTGAACAATGTTGTTGACAAGGGACTTGTGGACGAGAAACCCGATACCACCTTGGGACTGTTGTTCGCCCTCCCGGTAGTAAAGCAAGTTTCCGGATTTTAGGATCATCGTGTCCTCTCCCTCTCTTCGGACTTCGGATAATCCCATCACATCCCAGCGCAACTTGCTTACTGTTTCTTCCAGCTCGAGTATCTTTTCGTCTTCCCTCAAAGTGCGTGCGTTGTACGTTGCCAGGTCTAGTCGTCGGGGTTGGCAGCGGAATCTCTGCCGGAGATTCTTGACACCCCCTACCCCGCCGTTACCCAAACCGCTGCCAGAGCTGGGAATAGCGGAGCTGCCGGGAACTAGGGGCTGTGGTTTTGGTTTTAATGCCATGAAGGTATTGCCAGTAATCACCACGCTTGGCCTGCGGGTTGGTGATCGCAGTGCTGACCATATCGCACCGACAGTGCTGCTGCCCACTGTCGGTCTGGTAGAATTTAGGTCAGCTATATGAATGGTTATACCGCCATTAGTCGGTCGCCAGAGCCTCGTTGGTTAATCTGCAGGGTGCACCGCGTGCAGGTGAGGTTGACAATTGGGGAGACTGATTGGGACGAGCCTCCCCCTTACACCCCTTACACCATAAGATATAAGCTGTGATATTCCAGCGGTAACACCGTGCCACTCTTTCGAGGAGGTCACAGGTTCAAATCCGGGCAGACACCAATGAGTTGTTCCGTTAAAACCTATGTGTCTAATTGATAATTGCAATTTATCATACACTTTTCGGTGAAGAAAAACATCGTGAGGAAACCTGCATGTTTCTGGAAATATGTGAATTTCGCATTCGCATTGGAGCAGAGAGGTAGGTCTTAGCTCCAATCCTTCTATCCAAAAACGGAGAGAAGAGTCCTATTGCCAGCAGTGGAAGAGTAACAGGCCGCTACTTATTTTTTTACTTTTGCTTACAAGATTGACATAATATGTCAATGCGGACTTTTTTTGTAGACTATAGAAGATGAATATCCCCACCATATAATGTTTTGTAATATCTCAAACGAGTTTGACAACGTTTGCGATGAAATATCCCAAATGGTTTTATATTACAGTCATATTTCAACTCAAATTCAATTCACATAAAGTTTTAACAAATTAACATTAAAGCCTCAGTTGGCGATCACTGTTTCGGCGAAAACCGCTAGTTTATCGCGAACAGACGGGCAGGGAGTTTGTAGTTTGTAAAGATGATTAGCACCGGCGGTACTGGTAACACCGTTCCAAAGCCTCGAATGTCTCTTACTGTAGTAGCTCCTGTATTGCATCGCTGCAGGCATCCACAGGGTGAACCCCACCAGCACAGCGCTCGTGTACCTGGACGTCGATATTTTATTGGGACTGATGTTTTCATTAAGCTGAAACGAAAGATAGCTTTGAAAAAGAAAAAAGAATACATTAAACTTCTATTTGAAATTTGAATGTTTCTTGGAACTTTTATCTAGAAGATAATAAAATAGCTTGTGGAAGTCGGGCTCACTGGGGGCTGAGTGATCTTACTCGTAGGTCCAGGTTGGGAATTGTCGCTATCCAACGTTTTTGTCATCGAAACCGTAAATTTTTATTTATTTTTTTATTTCTTGATATTTCATAGAGAGCTGTCTACGACAGACCTTAAGTGTGACTTTTCCCTCGCTTTCTCCGCTCACGCAACTGGTCCGGGCGTATGTGAACCTTCTACCTGGTATAGTGATCATTGGGATAGTGTTATCGATTTAAACTCTATAATCTATTTGCTTGCTTTATGAAGCTCATTTGGAATGCTTGAAAGCTTATCAATGCAACGTGTCCGTACGGACTTCATTTTATGCCTCAAATAAATTACTTCTCTGCAAAGACTATTTGTTGTACAATTTTTATGGAATTGACGAAATGTAAAAATAGTCTAGGATTTATCATTCGTACAAGTAAAGCCTTAACTTAACAGCCCGTATTGGAAATGGACAAATACACCGCTAAGCTTGTACCCAGTATTTTATCCTAATTAAACAATCAAAGAGACATCTGACTTTTGTAATGACAAGATACATAATAACTATACCTTTTCAATGTTATCTGCGCACTTCAGTAATATTTCAAGTCTCTCGGAACAGCCAAATGCAGAGAATAAGAGCGGTAACGCGGAAAGCATCTCATTAGCTGAATACAAGAAGAAAAATAAACATTTCTCCGGAGTATCCGCGAACCGTCCGTAGCCGTAACACACAAGATACGCGCGCGAGACATCTGGAACGAGATACGTTCACACAAATAATGTAAGGTTAATTTGGATTGAAGAGGTCGAAGGCCGAAACGACGAACAGACCAAATATCCCAACAACTGGATATACCCATCAGTACCGCACTATACCGACCTGCCTGCATCGCAATAGCTGGAAACGGGTAGTCGACAATTCGACTAAGAGTCATGATCCCCAGCATTGAGGAAACTACTGCGAAGAGTATTAGGAATTAACTTAAATTATTTTAAACTTTATGGTAAAATTCAGACCATTATCATTTTTAATAATAATAACAGAAGCATTCCTCTAACACCAATATGTTCCAGCCTGCGCAAAAGTATGGTGACCGAAACAGTGTCGAAGGCTTTTTTTAAATCCTAAAACACACATAAAGATTATCATTATCAAGCAGTAGAAATGATCGTGCAAAAATAAAAAAATTGTGGGTCTTCTATATTTAATACAGCTACGGGCAGACGGGCAGATGGCCACGTGTTGCTGTAGCTCAGCCTGGTTTCGAATACCCCTCGGAACTGAACTCAATAGTAAAATTGCTCCGATCACCACCAAACTAAGCAAAATCATCCGCTGGCTGAAGATTATCTGAAAATTTCATGAAAATCGTTCCATTCCACGTTTACGTCCTCACTTAAAAAAAGGCAGCGTTTTCGACGAAAGTTCAGTTTTGTGGGTTTTGGCCGCTCGACTTTCTCCAATATGTTTATACCCGTAGTATTCTAACTAATTCACAAAAAGTTTATAAATGATACATTTAAAACCTTTATGATCTGTGTGAGTGTACAAAAATCAAAAATTGGTTTAGAGGTTAAGAAAATTGTTTAAATAAAAACAGAGAGCTTTTCGGGACTTTGTTTTTATAATAAGTATAGGTATAGATGAAGTTATCATGTAAGATATCACTTTCACCCTTAAATTATGATTTTTCATAATTATTCGTAAGTAAGACTGACTTAAGACTGTAAGCAGAAACACTCCATAGTAGCGATGTGCCCGCGAGTAATACACGAACGTTCCGGAGCGAGTCGACGCGAAGCGGACCGGGGCGACCCCGAGCACCTGGGAGACTCGCAGCGACAGTAGCAGATCACCTTTGACCGGCCACCGCTCCTGTTCAGTCGACATAATGTTCTGGAAACGATTCACAATACCGCATCAGTAACTCAAATTCATTCTGACACAAATTTATAATACCTTTGCCATATTTTTTTTCACTAGTTCTTTTGAATTGTCAACTCTACAACAAGTCTTCAACAAGTCAAGTACTGTCTTCTAGTTAGGAAAATACAGAACACCTCGGTACTCGGTGGATGCTCTTTACAAAGAATTATGTAGTGAAACAGAAGATGCTTACTGCTGGTTGTCGCCGGCGGTGATTTTTACTCTTGGAGTTTTGGCAAGTCGGGTATCTTGTCCTTCAAAAATTTCGCAAAATGGTTTTGTCTAATACCAAGTGATCGAAACAGTCGGAGAGTTGGTTCTGGACCGAAGACAGAGTGCTGAGTAACACTAAAAAATGGAAAAATTTTATTTTTTATAATTTTGTTGCTTATTATCGGTACATCTATAAAGCTTCCCGAGACACCTCTACCCCACTAATTTGAGGGAAGGTGGTAAATATGGAGTTAATAACAGCTTTCGGTTGATATCAGTACATTAGCGATGGCCGCCGTAACATTATGGTTAGATGCATCAATAGAAATCGGAAATTAATGGAACTATGTTGACAATCTTTGTTTTAATTTTTTTTGTTACAATAGTGACATTAGTAATTTAGTTTTAAATTTGAAAATGGAGACACGAAAGATTTGGATCTCAATACTGAACGTGCGGAAACTACGGTAAAACATTTATTTTTATAAATCTAATACAAAGCTAATGTGAAAGGTGAAAAGATTTTAAAACAGAAGCCCATCTTTTTATCCTCGTTTCGAACGTCTATCTCGTTTAATCCACATTCGTTCGAGTATCAGATACCTCGACACCTCGCCTCGTGATGAAGCACTGCGTGTCTGTAGTGACGTTATTAGGTCGAGCCTCGTTAGGGCTGCCAGGCCACTGAAGCGGAGCGAAGCAGCAGAGTCGAGAGAGGGAGTAACGTGGAGCAACGATGCGTGGTGTGTCTGTCCACCGACGTGGAGTGTGGAGGCGGAGTGGAACGAGAAATTAATGCGGAGCGGAGTTGCAGAGTGTGTTTTAAAATATGTGGAGCTGGGACAAGAGTATACGACCAGTCATTTTGAGCCTGCAGTTGCGGAAGATAGCAAAAATACGCGCGCTTTGCTCCGCACCCTAAGTCGCTTCCCTGCTCCGCTTCCCGGTTTTGTATTACTTTTAAACGTTTCGTTCGTCTCTCTGTTCACTGAAGAAGAGTGGAGATTTTGTGCGATCTTATTGGTTAATATTTCTCGATTTCTCCACTCTGCCGAACTTCATATAATCAGACTTAGTACTTTTACAAAATGACTTAAATAGATTATTAGTGTGGTGTAATTTAAAGAGCAAAGATAAAATTAGTGGATGTTTAGATGAATCTAAACATTCAAAAATCTTATCATGTGCAATTAACCAAATCACATAATCCTATTCAAAAAAACGGCAAGAACCGTGACCTTGTAGTTATTTTGTTGTTTTTGTTTTGTTGAGTTTTGAAAAGTATATCTGAATCGTAAAAAGATGTTTCTACCGCCTAAAGCTTATACAACTTATGCAGAATGCGTGTGCTCGATTTTGTTTTCCTATTGCACAACGTTCAGACGTGAGTTCACATCTTAATAACGCCGATATATGAACATATCTGCCCGACTTAATCTACATTTGGGCACATTGTTGTTTGACGTTATTTCCCCTGTAACCCGAAATATCTTTACTCCCATGGACCCAAATGGACCCATGACCACGACAGATATAGCGTAAGGGAATCTGCCGATCGCATATCTATGCCGCGCCATAGTACATCAGCAGTTCGTGGCTCATCACCCTTCCAGTACGAAATCTCAAAGGACTGAATAGCTTCTAATATGTTACCGAACAAAATAAATGTTCATTATTATTGTTTTAGGTAAACAGCTAAAATTGACATTGTATCGTTGAGTTAAAGTACTTATATGTATAGTAAAAAAATATTTTAACGGTAAATACAGTGTGTGAAATGTGTAACAAATTTGCTTTGAATGTATTTTTGTCGTGGTAAATTATTATGGAAAAACATTTCTAATGAAAGTCGTATATATGGATATGCATAATATTTATTTTATCAACACCTGTGACGACAATATGGTACAATTCTTATAACATCTATCGAGCGGTGAGAAGCTCATTACTGCTAGTGTGATACTAGGTAGGTGTAGGTAGTGCAATCAAAATACACGCACAATTTCTAAATCTGAAATATCTCATTACAATCATATCTAGACGTACAGCAAAACGTTTATAATAAAATATACTGCAAGATATAGATAAAGAAACGATTTACTTTTACAATGAGTTACCTCATTGACTTGCTTTATTGCCTTTTCGTTGATATCATCAAACTTTTAAAACTCAGTGAATAAAGAATACCTTAAGTTTGAGAATTTGTGATCGTGAAGTAGCTGATAGGCTTACGTCACGATTCTAATATATTAAGATAAACAGGGAACATGACCACAGAGATGACGTACTATACGAACAAATGCAAACGTTTGGGTCACATCAGACTCCGCTTATATTATCAAACTGATGATCGCAATGGCTCCTCCAATAATCTGGAAAAGAATGATACTGTTTTTAAAAGTCCATACTATAGCGATTTTACAGGAGTAATAACTGTATATTATAATTACCGTGAACACGACTGGCCTTCCTAAAGTGAAGATGCCCATGGCCGAATACGAGAAGCGGTCCAACAACAGATTGATGAAGGGTTCGGTCGCGTCCAGGATCACATCGTAGGAGAAGGCCGCGATCTCGCCCACCAGCAGCCTCATACGTAGCAACTGGTGAAAGTAAAAGAAATAACCGTTTAAAAAAATTATAAAACTGTACTGTAACTCATTTCTCGACATACTAGTGAGCGATGTGAAAGTAAAGTCTAATATAGCTGCTCGGTCCAGCACTTCAGAGCTGAGAGCTCTTTACTCGAAATTTCAGGGTACCATATTCACTTGAGACAAGTCACGGCAAGGCTGATTTTCAAAAATAAGCCAGTCGGTGAATGTGTCATTTGAACGGGCAGTGTTTAGAAAGTCAAGCGAAAGCAATTCCATTTCTATTTGTGAAGGATACGATTTTGTTTTAAAATCGTTTGTATACATTAAGTACTTAATGACTTTTTCAACACTTTTGATTGGGAAGTAGCTTTCAATAATTGTGAGAATGTAGACGAAGTGGTTAATCTACTTAATATGAATATTGAACAGGCGTTAAAAAAATTTGTTCCATTGTTTAAAAGTAAAAGTTAACATTATCCATTCTGGTATAGTCGAAGTCTGATAAGGATGCTAAATGAAAAGAACAAAGCTTGAACGAAATTTAAAAAATATCGAAATCCCAGAGATGATATAGAATTCCTTTTATTAAAAGAACGTAGTGAGGTTTTAATAAAGAGCTGCTACCGTACATATATATCTAATATAGAAAATTCCATCAAAAGTAATTCCACTAAGTTTTTTTCTTACGTAAAACGAAAAAGAGGTGTGGGAAGTTCTTATCCTACTACCATGTCGAACGGAATAGTTACTACGTCTAAAGGGGAAGAAATTTGTAATATGTTTGCCTCTTACTTCTCTTCTGTGTATAAAGACAACTTGAAATTTGACTCTGTTAATATTAGTACTATAAGTGAAATGTATTTCCACTCGATTAATGGACATAGTGATTCCTTTTCTACGTGCTTAAAAAGCTTCAATCTATAAATCCTTCTAAAGGTACTGGGCCAGATATTGTACCCCCGTTGTTTATATGTAAATGTGCTTATAGTTTATCAAAACCACTTACGATTATATATAAAGAATCACTAGCCTCCGGTGTTTTCCCTACCCCATGGAAAATAGCAAAAGTAGTTCCAATTCTAAAAAATGATGACGATACCCAAATCTCCAATTATAGACCCATATCATTACTCTCAACGTTTGCAAAAACTTTCGAAGCGTTACTGTGTCCGAATCTACAGCATCACTTTCAGAAATATTTATGTGACTGTCAACATGGCTTTGTCAAATCTAGATCAACTACAACGAACCTGGTCACATATATAGAGAAATTATACGAAGCAATAGATAGAAATAAACAAGTTGATGCTGTGTATACGGATTTCAGTAAAGCGTTCGATTCAGTTTCTCATGATATTTTAATACGCAAGCTAGGCATGTATGGAATATCTGGATCTCTCCTACGGTGGTTCATATCATATTTAGCTGAGCGTTCTTTTTTCGTAGTTGCTGGGGGATACGAATCTGCGCAAAAATAAATTAAATCAGGTGTTCCTCAGGGCTCACATTTGGGCCCTATTCTTTTTAATATATTCATTAATGATATTTTTAATTGTAATGTAATGATATTTGTAATTTTGTACTCTACACCCTTTATGTATGCAGATGATTTGAAAATTATTACAGCTATAAATAGTACTGAAGATATTGAGCTCTTACAAAGCGATATTAATAGACTGCTGCAATGGTGCAGAAATAATAATTTAAACCTTAATATTAATAAATGTAAGCATATTAAATTTACCCGTAAAGTGAATGTCATTCCGTCGTACTATTCCATCGGCAACATGTGTCTTGAAGAAGTAAATTATGTAAGAGACTTAGGAGTCATTATAGATCGGAATTTAACTTTTGTTGCACATATTGACAGTATTATTAAACGTGCATCTAAAATGCTGGGCTTGCTTCATCATAAGAAATGGTAAAGAGTTCACAAAACCTAGTACTAATATTTTGTTATACAAATCTTTAGTTCTCAGTATATTAGAATATTGTAGCATCGTTTGGCGGCCACACAACTCAACACACATGCTTAGAATCGAGCGAGTGCAAAACCGATTTCTTTGAAATCTAAAAGTTTACGTAGTTACAATGATAAATTAAACTTCTTTAACATGCAATCCTTAGAAAGTCGAAGAATAGAACTTGATTTGATATTTTTATTTAAAATTTTTAATAATAAAGTTGACTGCTCTGCACTCCTCGAATACTTTAAATTACGAGTGCCAATACGATACCCAAGAACACCCTTAAATAACCTTTTATATTTTCCCCATCGTTCTACAGCTTTGGGCGCTAACTCACCAATCCCCAGAGTAACAAAAGTCTATACCCATATTAATTCCCCTGATATATTCCATGTGTCCCTCCATCATTTTAGAAAAAAAAATCCAAAAAAATCTTAGTGTATTTACTTAGCTTAGTTTTAATTCTAAATTTCAGTTTCATAATTATTATTGTATTGTTTTTTTTTTACATTTGCATGTGGTGTTTACCTTTAAGTAGTTTTACATTTAGACTTAGTGTAATAGTATAATAGAATATGTGTTAGAATTAAGTGTTAAAGCTGTTGGTAAACCTAATAAATTAAAAAAAAAAAAAAAGTAGTTATTTATGCATTATTATTAAGAATATGAGGTTTTTTGCGATAGTTGATTTAAACCGGAGCTTTATTAGTTTTATAAATCGAGCAACGAAATGTCTCCTGCCAAAACCAGACAAAATAACCACAGTACATTGAGGTTTTACAACATAATGTGAGGCGAACGAGGCCGCGGCTATATATGACACGTGTTGTTGTTGCGGGTGTTTAGTAGAAATAGAAATGGTGTTCGCAACAGTAGGATAGAAGATATAAGAAGCTAAGTTCTGGATTGAATCTCGTTCTGAACGCAGATTCGATAGGACTATTCAATGCTCTGACTCTAGATCGTGGTATTTTGATATTTGTGAAGTTGAGAGAGTGTGTCAGTCACGCGTCGAGAGATCTGTGTTGGTTAAGTAGGCTGTTAACAGCCTTAAGTGTTCTGTGTTATTTCCTCTATATACGTTACAATTTGTTGTGTTGCATGACAGGGCTCGACGAGCAGGAACACGTTGATCACCTCGAACACGACCCAAGCAGTGCGATATAAGTCTGAATAAAACACTCCCTCCAATGAATCTGCAAGAGAATTGGTATGGTATAGTATTTTGGCTTGTAGTATGACGCTTCAGCTTGCATCTCTTGTCGAGAGCCGAGACTTCCACTGTAGCCCACACAGTCATTCATATCTACCCCATCTTCGTTACAGGCCACGTGCACATTTTGAAGCCCAGTTCTAAAATGTATTAAAAGATCTATGACTAGTTTGTTTCGCTATTCATTTATTTTAAAAGGCCATCAACAACAAACACACCATTTAGAGCTACCAATACACACTATGATATTATTTTAATCAAGTGCTATATTAACTATAGATGGCAACGGCATGCGCAATTTGCCAACAATTATTTTGCCATATAAATACGCATTTGTTTTATGTATGATAAAGAATACAATGAACGATAATCTATAATCTACTTAAAAGAAAATATACAAATAAAAATATATGCATGCATATCTTATGTGTTTATTCATTGCATATTATTCATATTTTAAAGTACCCAGCGTAAGCCGTATCTTTGTGTCGTTTATCAAAATGAATATTCCTTGTATTGAAGTATTCGCTTTACGTAATCGAGGCAGATAAAGTATAAAGTGAGGCACAGACATACCAGTAATTGGAACTAGAAAAAGTCAACCTGTTGGATACACCTTCGATGTTTTTAACCACATATACATCAGGGTGGTGAATTGTGAGGTGAAGGCGACAAGACGTAAGAACATAAAGACACTGTCGGCATCGTTCAGCTCGCCGGCCACGCCCACCGCCGCCGCGTAGCCGTGGGTCAGCTGGCGGAGCCTGTGGGAGATCTGCAGCTTGCGACGCACGGGGAGCCCTAGGACAGACGAACGAACAAATTCATATATTAACCATTCTCACATAACGTAATCGTAATACGCATGATTCCTCAATAAAAATATATCCTCATATAAAATAACATATGGCGCCACTAGTAGTTTACTACGCGCTATAGAGGTGCTTTTGTAGTAATATGAGAAGTCCCGATACAAGGTGTTCATCGATCGACATCGTCTATAATTTCCTTTAGTTTCAAGTGCACCCTGCTGTAACACTGTAAGCTAAGCGAAACTGTAGACTACATCTGCCGGTACACCCATACTTGGAATGCTGTGAAGGAGCCGTCTGCGATACTCTCTTTATAGTGATAATAAAATCACTGTCCTGTCATTTGTACGTCCGTCCGGGTCATCGTCTTAGACCATTTTAATAAGGTTAGTTAATATGACAATAATTGATAATCAAATCTGCAGCTTGCGATGCATCGGGGCACATCAGATAAGTTTATTTTTTTATAATTTTTAGTAATGCAATTGAGATCAGAACCGTAGCTAAATCAATAGAAAAATTATTATTTTCGAACTATGACGAAAACACTATTCGTTGTAAAAATGTCCACCGAGTTCCGTACTTGCCCACGTTAATTGTTCCGCCTTAATAGGATCTACCTCAATACATTACTATTGGGGTGCCAAAGTGGTCGGCCTCCTCGTGGCGCACCCTGGGCAAGCTTAGTCTTGGCGAACGGACCACTGTGGGGTGGCCAATCCAGTTGTCCCTCTGATTAGCAGAGGGCAATCTGGACGGGCCGGGGACTCCGGGGAGGTTAAGGGTGGAGTCTCTAATGAGCGACGGGTTCAGTTGGGCTTACTTTAAGTCTGGCTGGACATGGTCTTAGGCCACCGTCGGCAAAACCCGCAAGCCCAGCAATGGGAACGGGGACCTTCGGGTTGCGAGGAAGAAAACCTCTATAAAAAATTACCCGGTGGGGGCGGAAACGCCCACCAAGGCGCTGGGGTCCCTACTTGGGGCGCTGTCTCTCCTTGTCCACCGTATCATGAATCATCGGTGGGCAGGGAGCAATGGCGGGCAGCGATGGCCTCCTTCTGCTCTGCGGAGTGAGGCGGCGGAGCGGTTCCGGGAACTCTTGTTCTGGATCCAATCTGCTGCTGGTAAGTCCAAGTGGTAGCGACTTGCCTAAGCCCATTGACTGCTGCCCTATTAGGGGACCTTCGGACGTTCCGAACGGGGTATATCGGACGTCTGGATTACAGGTCTCCGAGGCGGTCGGTGCATCTGATGCTCCCGATGCACCGGTTAGCGGAGGGGGGCTTCTCTTTCGAGGGGCCCCTACCCGGAGAAGGTTTGTTCTCTGGGATCAGAGCTGTCGGCGGGATGGGGGCAATATGTACAATGATACCCTATCCTTGCCATCGGCAACGTGGTGGAGCACAGAGGTCGTTTTAGTCGGTGCGAGTCCGACATAACCGCCGTCTGTCCCCGTCGGGCGGCGGTACCCATAAGGGGTTTTTTCCTGTATAAAAAAAAATAAATAAAAAAAATTCATTACTATTCCTATTAAAAGCAACAAAAGTTTCTGTTCTCAGCAAGTTCTTTTAAAGTAATAATCTAATGTTAAGGGTCATATGACTCTATACTCGTTCGAGCTGGAATGTGTGCTACGAGTACATCAGTAAACCAAAGATGTAATAGTATTCTAATGTTTCCTCTATTCTGTATGATTATTGAGATTATTGTTTCTCGTACTTTCCTGGTGAATGTCGGGTAGAAGGTCTCTGAGGGATCCATTGATATCCTCCAGTACTGCGTTGACCGAATGGGCTATACTGAGGAACTGCAGATTCATCGCCAGCGCCATGGCGTGCTCCGCTATGCCCGCAACGTGTATCGCTACACCTACAATAAAACGTATAGAATCGTTATATTGGTTAATCATTTCTGACGAAAATTTAAACTTTCCATCCCCACGTATTTTATAACGACTAAAATTTTAATAACTTATTAAGTTTCTATTTAATCGATTATAGTTTTATAGAGACCGGAATGTCGACTATGAAATGCACGGGGTAATAAAGTATTCGAGTCGGTCAACACTATATCCCCCTAAATAACAATAAGTTATCCTTAAAGATCGATACATACTATCGCGGACTTTTTTGTAGACATATAAAGAAGAATATTCGTACCTTGTGTCACTAACCGTACTATTCTGTCATATCTCAAACGAATTTTGCAACTTTTTCAACGACAGCTCTGAGGCGATTCGACTTTCCCCGAATATTGTAATTATCGTAATATTTGAAATTATTGACAAAAAAAATTAACATTAAACCCTTGGTCGGGGATATTTCCATTGTCGGTAACCGCGTAAATATCCGTTCAGTAATACTTTAAATTATCACGAACAGAAGGTACGCCGTGCGGTATCCGGCTGAATAAAATAGTACCACCCCCATTTCTTACCGAGGTGTCGTAAAATACGACTGAGGTAAGTTGACGTCGTCAGGCAGGCGGGCGGTCGTAAAAATGCAACCAAATCATGTGACAGCATGTTTATAGCATGTTGTGCCGACCCCATTTAGAGTGGGATAAGGGCAGGAAGATGATGATCACGAACAGAAGGTCAGACGCGGCGACGCACTTTGTTTTGTAATATGTGAGTATTATTAGTATCTGCGGCACCAGCGACACTAAACAAAACGTGCAACGCCTCACTGTGCACGTCCTCGTAGCGCAGCGCCGCCGGCGTCCACAGCGCGAAGGCGGCCAGCAGCCGGCCCGTGCACCGGGACGGCGATGTTTCATTGGAACTGATATATCTTTTTATCTGAAACAATGGATGCCTTTGTAAAGAAAATATAAATAGGTGAATTTTTACTTGAAATTTATTTTTTTATTGTGTAGTGACTTCTGTTTAGAAAATAATAGCATTACTCCATAATGCTATTTAATAGTATGGAGTATTGCTATCTATTTCCTGAACATTTTCGGTGAAATTAAAAAATATAAAATAGTCTAGGAAATTGCATTTGTATAGTCGGCTAAAACTCAACAGCCTGTATTGGGAATGGACAAATCTATCACTAAGCTTGTAACCAGTGTTTACCTTCCTAGTATTTTACCCCATTTTATCAAATAACAAGATATTTGATTTTTATATTGACTGGGTACATAATGACTATACCTTGTTAATGTTATCTGCGCACTTCAGTAATATTTTGACTCTGTCGAAGCGGCAGAATGCATAGAACACCAGCGGTAATGCCGATAGAATCTCATTAGCTGAATACAACATGAAAAATAAATATTCCTCCGGAGTTTTTAAGAACAGTCTGTAGCCCGCATAGAGAAGATATGCGCTCGCGGCATCTGGAAGGAGAAGCACACAACTAATTGTAAGAAATATACTATATAAATATATAGTATGTATAAAAATATAGTAATTTATCGTAAAATCCAGACCACATTTACAGGCAATAGAAAATAATCATACAAAATTAACAAATGTGTACTCCTGTATAAATCTTATACAACTCTTGTGATTTCCACTAACTTTTTCAGAAGATTTTAAACATCTTATTAAACTTTTTTAAATTTAAACTATCGTGAGTAGTATTCATAGTTATTGTATAGAACCGGCTATACTCACGTCTTATTCTATCGGGTTAGCCCGACTAGTTTCGAGTTTAACAGAGACGGTGGATGGACACTACCTCCGGCGTGGAAACCGATTTTTGACACTACCGGTTCATATAAAGACCGCTTTGAACCCGACACCGTAAGCGTCGCGTGCACAAACTTCATCCGTGCATGCGATGACGAAGACCAGAGCGACAGGGAACACTTGGAAGAGGTACGGTCGCCGCCGCCACCGTGTCCCCCCGCACCCCCACCACCCACGAGTCGCGCCCAGCGAGCTGCGGGACGCAGTTCCCGCCGCGATAACGTCGTGTAAAGAGCTCATGAATAAGTGCCCCGGATGGGTTCGAAACTAGTCGGGCTAACCCGATAGAATAACACGTGAGTATAGCCGGTTCTATACAATAACTATCTTATTAAACTCTTCATGTGTCAAATATTTTGTTAACGGTGATTTAACGCAACTATCAATATGCATTGGACGGTTTCTCTTGTCCAAAAATTACGTATAGTAGCTTGACATTAATTTATAGGATTAGGCGTTACTTTGCGGAGTCCCATAATACAAAAAAACATATCGCGAATAACATATCTACATAATTTAGAATCAACATAATATAATGGTAAGCTATAACGTTTCTAACATAAAAAGGCAGCGTTATCAAACTTCCAAGGCAGCTTGACGTTTTCCAAAATGTTAATTATTTGAAACCTGTTAAGTAATCGTAGTATTCCAAATATTTCAAACCCGTTTTTGCTGTTAATTTTAATGAAACGATCATGTAAAATATCGCTTCCAACTAGAAAATATGCTTTGAAATAATAATCGATAATTAAGACTGACTTAAGACAATGAGCAGAAATATTCCGTAGTAATGATGTGCCCGCGAGTAATACACGAACGTTCCGGCGCGAGTCGACTCGAAGCGGACCGGAGCGACCCCGAAGCATCGGGCAAACCGCAGCGACAGTAACAGATCATCTTTGACCAACCAACGCTCTTCTTCAGCCGGCATGATGTTCTGGAAACGATTCACAACACCGTATCAGTAACTTAAACTCATTCTGACCCTTATTTCCTTTTGTTTTTTATATTGTCTTTTGAATAGTCAACTCTACAGCTGGTGTCGCGGAATATCGCGAAATGTAGGTACATATTACATAAAGTATATTAAACAAAATATTATAACTAGTAGCGGGTATAAAAATAGTAAAATGTTTATAATAAAGAGGGATAAGAGGGAGATAATATTGTATAAGAAAGTAAGCGACGGGCACCATTTTGACGCAGACCGAGTACAGTACAAGTGTAGTGAACACCGTTGTTTAGATTTTCGGTGAGTGGATTGAGATATTTCTATTATAAGCAACGTATATCAGTTATAGAAAAAGCTGTGATGGCCTAGCGGTGCGACCGTGTGAATCTCTAGAGACGATCATGGGTTCAAACCCGGGCAGACACCAATGAGTTTTTCTATTAAAACTTATGTGTCTAATTGATAATTGCAATTTATCACACGCTTTTCGGTGAAGGAAAACATCGTGAGGAAACCTGCATGTCTCTAGAGAATTCTGGAGATATGTGTAACCTACCAATCCGCATCGGAGCAGCGTGGTAGGTCTTAGCTCCAATCCTTCTCTCCAATAACGGAGAGAAGAGGCCTATGCCCAGCAGTGGGATAGTAACAGGCCGCTTCTTATATCAGTTATAGCATCTCGCTCTATATGTATATGGTAAAGTACTGTCTGAGATCAGAGAGAGAGAAAGCAGTTCTGCGCTGGGCTCGAGAGTGGAGTCAGATCAGTGTGAGTGGAAAGGGGTGGCTAGAAGGGGAGGTCGGAGGCCACTTCCGGGGTGTTTACCCTGGCTAAGAGAATTACATAGAGCGGAGAGTACACTGGGATTAACCCGGGTCGCGCTGTACACGTCATTAATTAACGAGTTAAGACGTGCATAGAGAATGACGTCACTGCGGTGACGTCATAAACCCCGGCAATAAGAGTTTACTATGAGTTATCGTTTCGCCTTTCTATATATTAGAGAGAATAATTTTCCGTGGCTGGTTCGGGTAATATAGTATCTAGTAATACACTCGGTTGCTCTTTACAAAGTATTAAGTAGTGTAACAGAGAATACTTACTGCTGGTCGTCGGCGGGTGCACGGTAATTCAATGCGTGGCTATTTTCCCTCTAGTTTTAGCCAATCGTGTATCTAATCCTTCAAAGGTTACGCGAAATAGTTCTCATCTGATGCTGACTGCTTCAAAAAGCCACAGAGTCGGCACTGGACTAAATAGTGCTGAGTGAGACTGGAAATATGCTAGCACTATAATTTTGTTGCTTTTTATCTGTATATCTATAAAGCTTTCCTAGCTAACTCTACCCCACCAACGTGAGATATGACGGTAAATATTGAGTTACTAACAGCTTTCGGTTGATATCAGTACATTACCAATGGCCGCCGTAACATTATGGTTAGATGCATCAATAGAAATCGGAAATTAATGGAACAATGTTGACAATAATTAGTGATTGCGTTTTAATTTTGTTTTTGTTCTAATGTTGCCATATGGAATTTAATTTTAAATTTGAAAAATTCACGAAAGATTTAGTTATAGTACTAGTACATTAGCATATTTTGTTATGAGTAATTTATTTGAGTTTTATTTTTGAATAGTGAAGAAATTGTGGGGGGCACTTAGTGACACACTAATATAATTTGAGAGATAATTTATTTCATTCATTATTATTTTAATAATCAGATAGGCCAGTATTACAGGAAGCTAGTTTCCAATTTCCCTATCCTTTTTCTATAACATTCGAAATTCACAAACGTGACGATCGGGCGCGGCCGGTTGTCCGACCTCGATACTAAATGTGTGAAAACTACGGTACAACATTTATTTTTATAACCGATTACAAAATTAATGAAAAAATTGATAAGATTTTTCAAATAGGAAGGCCTTTCTTTTGATTGGTTGCTGCTGATTGGGATGTTATTACACACAGCGGGTCTCGGTTAAAGACCTGTTATCATGAAAAAGTTCTGTATCCAGTGTCTCGGTCATCAATTTGTCTTTGTACACTACCTGTTATTGATGTCTCTCGTGTGCTCAATATTGCGTTTTGTTTTGACTTATGAGTGTTTTAGCAAGATTTCAGTAGCCGAGTTATCATCAAAAGAGACAAAGCGCACCAGTAATTCTCTACAAATGAAATTCATACTTTTGTTAACGGTTATGTAAACGATCACTTACAGCAAAAACATTTTATTTCACGTTACAAAATGACTTCACGGTATCTCCTCTACCTAAATTACCTCCGAGATGAACAACTTAGTCCAATAATAGGTGGCTTTGTGAAGCTGACAAAAGCGGGTACTTTACTGAAAATTGTATCCACTTCGATTTCAGCGAGAATAGCGGGCTCGGACATTGTCTGACTACTGGCGAGAATTTAGCCGATGGTAAATACATTGTAAGCAAGTTGACTATATTGGCTGATAGTAGAAACATGTTTTATTTATTTTCACCTCTAACACTATACGTAAATAGACCTTGAAACGTCTGACAGATGCGAAGCTTCAATAAAAAGTTGTATGGTCAAATGTAAATTACATTTCATTCATTTCAGAGATTGTGTTTTAAATCTACTAATAAGTAATAAACGACACGAAAACAGTTTCTCTAGTCCCATTCCGACTATTCTCGTGTAATAAAACACTCCTTCGTTCTGAGTAACAGCAAATGACCTACAATACAGGGTACAGTCTAAAGAAAATAAACATTATAAGCAGTAGCTCGGATGGAGAATCCGATTAATTACAGTGGAAACTGTAGGTGTGCGTGTTACTGCGATGCCGCTGTGCTACGAAACTGTATTACAATGTATATATAAGGAGTTTGCGTCAACATAAGTGTCAAAATAATCTAAATTTTTATAACCTAACCTATACGTTAACGTGGTGGTATTTATTGTTATAGATGCAGTAGGTTAGTCGCGAAACTAATACAGACAGACAGGACTTTCATTTATAATATTAGTATGTTTTTTTTAAACCAGGGGGGTGTGTATTTATGAAGCCATTCCTCATGTTTTTCCATAGTTTAGAGTGAAGACAAAATTGCAAATAAGTACCTAATTGAAAAAAAAACTATTTCTTTTCAAAAGATTTGAAATTTTATTAAAAGTTTTAAAAAAGCTTTTAATAAAATTTAATGTCCCCACTGTTAACCGTTGAGGAGTTTCGTCGTATAAAGCCAATCCAGCAGAATCAAGTCAGGCTTGTCATAAACATTGCCATTAACATCCTTAACCTTCACACACATATCTGCACTTTCACATACATACATTGCAAATTGAATAAAAGCTTTGGATACAGCTCATATATTATCCTTAACCGTTAATCTGTCTGTCTGTGTCCGATGACCTGAGCCTCGTCTCCGCCGGCCGCAGAGCCCGCAGTCGACGACGGCGAGTGACGGCCGTGATCGATTCCATTTACACTAAAAGTGGCTTTCCATGTACCCCCTGTTTGATTACTGCTACAACGTTTACTTGAGTACTAACGTTTACTTATGAGCAGTGACTCGTGAACTGAGAGCGTCATATAAATATAGGTTAGTTTAGGGTAGAATCTGGGCGTCTCGAACGGTGTTTATCGGACGCCCATCTGAAAAGCTTCCCGAGGCGGACGATGCATCTGGTGCTCCCGATGCATCGATTAGCGGAGGGAGGGGCCACTGCTAGAGAGGCCCCGACCCAGAGGTGGCGCACTTTGGGGTACAGAGTTGCTGCTGCCGGGGATGGGAGTAAGGGTCTTCATAGGTACCCTATCCCCGCAACCAGCAGCGTGTTGGTTATTTTAGTCGGTGCGAGGTCGACATAACCGCCGCCTGTCCTCGTCGGGCAGCGGTACCCGTAAAGGGTTTTTTCCTGTTAAAAAAAAAAAGAAGGGTAGAATATCAGAATACCAAATAACTTCAATGCATCCATCATGAATTCATTTCATCATCAATGGAATTTGGTATGTTTGGACTGTAATGTATCAGCTCAGACTGTTGTTTAGTTTGCTAGCTCGCAAGGTAGGCAATCGACAAACTACAAATTATATTCGATGCTGCTGAACAGTCGCTGGTCGTTCACACGGTGAGGCCGCGCAGCCTTACTAACACATGACTCCTGGGTAGAGATACAATCACCAATTACCTTTCACAGCCTTTATAAAGCATGAAAGTGAATTCGTGCATCCTACGTAAACGCAGGATATTGCATAGACTTTCTTGAATCACAGATTATGCATACTACAATTATAAATGCTGTCTGTTTTTCGGTCTATCACTCTACCTGTTACGCTTTCATGGCTTATTCCAGTTTCATTTTCAGGAACATAGAAAACATTTATAAACGTATATAGCCGCGGGTGCCACTAGTAGCAGAACAATTAATTACTTTTGTACTATGGAAATTCACAAACGCCTACTTCGATAAATTAAACAAAACTTATTCAATCTCCCCGCAAAATCTACGATCGATTTAGAAGTTTCCCCGACAATTAAGTTCAAATCAAAGGCGGTCCTTGTTCGCCAGCAGTGGGGCCTCGGGACGGGGTTAGGCTTCGAGGTCTGAATTAAGTGCAAGGAATACGTATAGCAACAGAAGAACAACAATAATAAGACAACAATAGAAGATAAGTTAGAAGAATTACAGATTCTATAATTTAAAAAAATATTCGTTCGGCACTACAGTTTAATTTAAAGTTGGAAGTGGGAAAGGTTGACCGCCGAGTTTCTTCCTTGTTCTTCTCGGTAAGAGCAACATTCCGAACCAATTTCTATCTTATCTTTCTAATAATCTAATTAATCATTGACAATTCAAAAGTGCTTGCAAAAGCTTACTTCAATAGAGTTTATTTTGGTTTAAACTGATTTTGATTGAGCTCCAAGCACACTGTAAGGATATATTAGGACATTTTTTTTTCCTTTATATAATTTCTAACATTGCATTGCAAGCATTACGATTTTGTTTGTGGAGCCTATCCTTCTGATGATGCTTCGGTCTCGGGGTAAATCGTCCTGCATGTATAAGATATGTGAATGTTACCTACTTCATCACCTGCCAGAAGCATTTCACTCCAAAGAATTTCACTTGAGATGATTTAGCTGTAGTATGAGATATGAATGCCACGCTCAGTCAGTGTGCTGTCAGAGATTTAGGAAAAAAGAAGCTTTTCTTTATAATAAAACCCGAAAACAAATAGTTGTGTACTTATAGTAGTTTAGTTTAATTATGTTTGTTTGTTTCAATTCATAAGTAGTCATTTAAGTAGTCTCCGAGATTTAATCCGAGCAATGCCCGAAGTCATACAACAACCTCAAACAGGCCCGGCCGGGGCGGCGTAAGGCGTTCAGGGAGCGCAAGTTAAATATTAAACCGGCGGTTTGCTTAACGGAGTCTCCACGTCCCCACTTTGGATTAATTGCCTTCACTTTAAGTAACATTCCGTTAAAATGTAAGATAAAGTCATAAAATATTGTTTATGCAGAATTTAAATATCACAATAATGTTTAGAATTAGAATGTTGACGCCGTGTGGTATCCAGCTGACTATAATAGTACCACCCTCATTTCTTAGCGAGGTGTCGTAAAAGGCGACTAAGGTAAGTCGACCCGCCGTGTGATATCCGGCTGAGTAGAATAGACCAACCTCATTTCTTACCGAGGTGTCGTAAAAGGCGACAGAGGTAAGTTGACGTCAGGCAGGCGGCCGGTCGTAAAAACGCAGCCAAATCATGTGACAGCATGTTTATAACATGTTGTGCCGACCCCACTTAGAGTGGGATAAGGGCAGGAAGATGATGTTTAGAATTAGAATCATGATCCAATATGGTTTTGGAGGATACACGTGCCACAACCCCTGTAGATGTATTGATAAGTAAATGGAATACGATGTCATCTTTCAGCGCTTTTAGCGCTTATTTAAATAAATAAAATATATCATTTATAGACTTATGTTATCGCCACTTACTTCCGCTTTGTATTTTATAGCAACAAAGTCATGAAACAAGAGTATCGCGCCCTTTTTGATTAAAATGCTGGCAACACTGTGCCGTTGTTGTTTCCGGTAGAGTCTTCCTATCGATAAAAAGTTTCAGGAACAGTCAGTCTTTGTTCGTCATTCAAGAGAAGTGCATCTCGGAACGGAATTGTGGTATTCCTATTAGATTGGAACATTTATCGCGAGATTCTTCTTCCTGGAGATTAGTGGAGTGTCTTGAAGCTATATATATATTTTTTTATTAAGTGTACAATAATAATTAATGATCATCATGCCACAGGACGTTTCGATGATAATTCAATTAACTGGTTTTCATAACACCAAAGTCTTACCGATTTTTTAGTCGTGGAAACTGGTCCCACGGTGTGGTTAAATTTAAAAATAATCCACAAAAACTTTTTTTGTTGAAAAAGTTATAAGCTTATAATAACTAGCAAATACTAAATGATTTTGTAAAGGTTATATCACCATTGTGATATCGTACGTTGATAATGTCGTGCTTTTTATCGCTATCGAATTACTCGTTTGACGAGGTCGCCAGTCGCACTATATCCGGTCATATGTTAATTACATGTAATTGGTCTATTTATAGTGCCGGAAGTGTAGGGGAATGAAGGTAGGGATTTATAGGGTCGTTCGCGCCCCCCTCCCCCGCCCTCCACCCTCCGCATGCATAACGAGGTGCGTGTATCGAGCGCTGCGATATCCTGTGAGCGCCTCCACGAGGCTCCTTCACGTTTTTTATGCTAATAGGGTATAGCGCCTTCACGTAGTAAAGTAATTGCAATATTTTGGAATATCTATTGCTTTCTAGTAATGTAACGAATATACTTATCGGAGGTGACATTCATTCGGGCTACATAAGACTTAAGTAAAATAAAAACGCTATTTATTATCATATAAGCGAATAACCTGAGAAAGGCTAGTACGATTTGGTTGTTGTTGAAAATTTGTAAAGGTTCAAATAAGATCTTAAGCAATAACTAATTTTTTTTTTTATTTGATCGTAACAGTTTTTAATGCATCTGAATAGATGCATTAGAAATTGTTAGAATAGATAGAATTATCCACATATTTTACGTTTCTCACATAGATTGACTGACAGGCAGACTTTTGCATTTATAATATTAGTATGGATCATTTTTGACATATGATTTTAATTAATTTTATTGGCATAAAGTAAGTAACTGTCGCTATGACATACTGCGAAAGATAACTTGGATTACCAACATAGGCAAGGTTTTAGCCGCACGATGACTTATAAGGGGTGCATACATTATCGGCTGTCGACGGCAAGGAAGGGAAGTTGAAGGGAATAATGGAATATTGGACTTACTGATACTACTGTATGCATGTGGATACTACTATCATAAATGCGAATGTCTGCTTCCATTCGTTGGGCCTACTTTGGTACAATGAAGCTTAAAACCTGAGGATGGAAAAACCGTTTGTCTTTCGGAGAGATAAACTATTTAGGGTAAATAAAAAAAACTCAAGCTGGCGAAGTTGCATCACTAGTATAGAATATGAGTGGAGCTCGTTGTAAAAGACACAGCCGAAGGATCCAAAAAAAAAAAACAAAAACTTAAGAAGAATTTTATTAAAATATTACAAAACTAAAATATAGAATGAATAAAAAGGTGTCTAAGCTAACGCGATGTTAGAATTAGATTTTGCAAAGGTAATAATAAAATTATTTTGCTATAATCCGCGATGAAGTAAAATAGAAAATATATATAATGCTAAATGTAGAGTGGACAATCCATTAACATACCTGATACATGCAGGATTCGTAAATACACATGCACAAACCTCCACCTCCGCCACCACAATACACAAGCACTATATACGTTCACTATCACAAACTCAACAATCGTTTCGCCCCGCAACCGAAGCATCGTCAGGAGATAGACTCCACGACCAAAATCGCAAAGCATTAATTTATTATTATATATATTATATATATTATAGATTTTGATTAAACCGGTCCCCACTGCTCCTGGCATCCGTTCTGTTGAATTCGCTGGATTCTCTAAAAGTATTGCTAATAAGTATTGCTATAACTAGCTCTATAAGGTGTGCGTACACTGTACGTGCAGTCGGCGACATCTGTTCGCAAAAAAATATCAATGAGCTGAGCATAACATCGTTGTTCGAACATACTCGTGTACTCGTGCGCCCCTCGACGTCGAATCGAAGGCAAATGGAGCGGGAAATGGAAAAACAAGCTATGAAGTTGGTTCTTTCTACCTCACTAACTAATAAGCCAGCTCCCGGCGCTTGTTTACTTCACCCGCGCTCGTTGCTACGTGATTCCGTCGTGCCGATATCGTCTCGAGTCAATAAGGCATCCGGCCAACTACATTCATATGCATTGTTTTCTATATTTTCTTATCGGGTATAAAAGGGAATGAAATGAATGGGTATACAAAACGTTGTAAGCTGCCAGAGAGTCAACCTCATTTCGAAAATCAAGCGATTCGTAAAAACACATGCGCAAACCTCCACCACCGCCACCATACTAAAATTGTAAAAACAGGAATGTTTTTCCTACGTGTTAGCCTGGTATATAAACTTCAATATTTACTCCACGGATTAATCGAATGAAAGCGTCATTAACGCACAGACACTTTCACATTTGTAATTTTAACATGGATTAACCATTACATTAATCTATCATTGAATTGGCAACCATCGTTAGTTTAGATCGCGTGCTGCGAAAACATAAATTGTGTCAAATTTATCAACCGTATTTTGGCGGCTGAGCTTGTTTTGTACGCGGAAGTTTAGCAAAATATATCTGACAGAGTGTTCAATGTTGTTATATAACCGAGTGTTCTTCCTAAATTTAACATTTTCTTTACACGTACACTGCACGTTATTCGCAGTCTCCCTCGAGGCAGGATGTTTTCTTTCGCCGAAGAGAATCTGTTAAATTATGTATGAGCGCTAATTCTGCACATAGGACGCCATCGCTCAGTTTTAAAACGACAGCCAATCAACTCGCCGCCTCCGCCTCATCTCGTTATCTTAGAACAGTAATGATGTTATTTCCGAGTCTACGATTTCACCTCGTTCATAAATTACGTGAACGTATTTTAACAATGTAGCTGAAAGTCGGATGTCATTTAATTTGTGTTTAAATTTCGCGCAGGACGTTTATGGAAAACATTCAAAATTCCTTGCTGCTAAGTTAAGTTCTTGTTATCTTGCAACTTTAATGCGGTTAACGGGTGCTTAGAGAGTTCAGAGTGCTACAGAACAATGTATATTAGATGAGGTGCCTCAGCGGGGTCGCTCTGGTAAGTTCTCACAATCGACTAACTCCCAGCTTGTCTTAGAGCTATAATGGCTGCATGAACACAGTTAAACGGTTAATGCACGGTGAGTTGGTTTAATTACAATGGCTAGGTAACCACACGCAGCGATATAATTTATTATTATCTTATATTCTGTGTATCATAGATGTAACCTAACTGCTCGGAATGTCACAGACACACAAATAAATATCTTAGTACAACAGTTTCAATGACTGCGAGCGCACACGCTTAAATACAATTAAGATATAATTTTAATTTGCAGGATTTATTCAACTTGAACACTCTTCTACTGATATAATTACAGAACGTACCGGCAGCTACGTTTACGTCAACTTAAGTATTAAAATATCTTCAATTATTTGCTATTAATAATTATTAGTGTGGCTTAAGAAATATTAAGGAACTTTAAGGAAAACGGAAACTATTTAAACACCCCAAAAAAATTTTGCAAAACCTTTAAATTGACAAAAAGTAACAGTAAACATGAATATTCACACTTTACTTTCAATAAGTAAGACTCGGAATGTTGTATAGAGTCCGTCCACTCTGAAATAGACAGATTCTATTACGAGCTATCAGCCGAGCCGTCTGCGGGAACTTTAATGTGGAATTAAGAAATATTTGATTGGGTCCCACGGACTTCGCAAGTATCCCGCCACCACCACACCACCACAAACAACGGCAGGAAACTTCGTAATGACTTATGATTTGAGTTTCATGTTACAGAGTCGGTGATATTGTAACAGCAGCGCACTGTTCATATCCCATTCAGAAATTAAGGCCCTATCTCTTTTACTTTGGGAAGGGTTAGAGCTGCAGCCTCGCTTCATTGTCATTTTGTGGATTGCCAATATTTGAACAAGTTCGTACAGACGTTTCCTCGCAATGATTGCTCTACCAAGGATAGCGTGATAACATTTTAATACCAATAAGGTTTTATAGAAAATTCATACTTGCCTTTCATGGTTAGAACTTGAAATCGGCTATTTGAAAACGAGCATTGTCATTGTTGAGAGGTCAGCTAAATACATAATTAATATTTCAATGGGCTCGTTTCATACATCTCAAAATTGTAAACTAATCTCATTTATTCATAAATATATAAATAATTACCAAAAACTCCCAAGGAAGTCAATGAAAATATTCGTAACTTAAACAGTGTACCTGATGCTTTTGCTTACAGGCGACATCTATAAAGCGACCACTATTAAAGCACGAAAATAGCCGTGTCATGGATGTAGGATAAAAAAAATGTTCAAGCGTTAAAAAAGACATTATGTAGATAACTAAAAATACTGCTGGCAACATAAAATAAAAGCACAAGTAAGAAAAATGTTTAGCATTCGGAGTGAGGATATAAAACAAAGTCCCCCTCTACTGGCCGCACCACACTTTATGCTCGCTACGATTATCTTTTTTCTTACGTACAAAGAGCGACTGCTTGCCAAAGGAAAATATAAAATTGCACTTATGAAAAAATCTGGAGAATAAGTACTTTCATTCATTTGCAGCAGGAAAATTTGTTTAATGCGGCTGCAATTTGCCGGTTCGACTGCTCTTGGCAACGGCCGCCTGAGTTATGCTGAGAATAATTTACTTTGAAATATATCTCATAACAAATATATAGCTCTTACAGTAAGCGACGAGTTTTGTGTCGGGATAATATTTATTAAATGGTGCAAATTAGATGCGGCGAAGCACGAGATCAGCTAACAATGAAACCGACGGTTGTTGAAGTGAGTTTGAAAGACCCCGTTGCAATTAAAATCAATTTCATAATACCGTGGTAAAGTGAAAAAAGTATATTTTTTAAATACTCCAAGAAATATCACTTTTAACTGCTTCTTTATTATTTCCATATTACAGTTTCATTTTTGAATGAATGCAGGCTGCGTACTTTACAACTGAATGTAGGTGTGTCATATTACAATAGGGATGTACATACGAGTTTAACGTATTTTTAGAAGCTTATGAATTTGTTTAGAGCGATCGGTATAGCTTTTTACGTGGACAAATAATATTGAAATATTTTATAAAAGACTCAAGAATTTTGAATTATTTACTTTAATAATTAGTTGTTGTAAAAACGCCTGTACTTTAGAAATTGTATCAGGTTCCTGCATACTAAAATATTTGTGGTATTATTTTCTATAGTTTGGGTGATTTTTAGTAAATATCGTATTGCGGAATACAATGCTTACTAGTTGCAGCAGGTTCTAGTTTCGGCAGCCTGATGGGTCAAATGAAACAGCGTTACTTAGAACTCTCCAACCAATCCATAAAACAATTTATATCGGTGTGAAGTCGTTAAGAAAACTTATTAGTTTTCTTCTTAACATTAACACTTAACATTTTGTAATAATGACCAAGTAATAACCTGTCAGACCTATTAATGCTTTGATATCATCCAATATGTAACTTATAAACCATCTGAACTAATTTCTTATATTTTGATGTTATAAAACTGATGCTCTAAATGTAATAATTTTACGATGTATTCTACAATCCGGTTCCCCCTCGGCAACTGAGACAAGGGGAAAGTTTGAGCGGTTCAACTTTGTTTCCTCGTTAGTGAAGTAGGTATCAACATGGAACTTCTGAGGATACATCAGACCTCTCCACGCATGTAACGTAACTATCCTCATTAACTAACATTAGTCTACGAGCTGGAGACAATAGGAACTTTAACTGTTTACAATTGTTATAATTAAATACATATGATTTTAATTTTTCCGCCGTGTGGTATCCGGCTGAGTGGAATAGACCGACCTCATTTCTTACCGAGGTGTTGAAAAAAATGACAGAGGTAAGTTGACGCAGGCAGGCGGCCGGTCGTAAAAACACAGCCAAATCATGTGACAGCATGTCTATAACATGCTGTGCCGACCCCACTTAGAGTGGGATAAGGGCAAGAAGATGATGATGATATGATTTAAATTTTTACCATTACTAAAACAAATTTTATTAAACAATCTGTCATTGATTGAGCCATTTTGTATTTTATGGGTTACTTTGACGAGCTGTAGCGGTGACTTCGTTCACTCCAAAGTCAGGTTACTAGATATTGTTGGTTAATATCTTGCAATATCCAGCCAGAACATCTGGAATACTATTTTTGAAACCTTCGTGACACCAGTTTTATGTAGCAAGCAGCTGACGGAATGTTCAAAGCCATTTCTGCATTTGCGCATGAATATTGTATATCTTCCTGAAAATATATAGTTAGGTATAGTGTAATAAAACTATATTATTAACTTTCCTTAATTATATTTTCGTACACTTTAATTAGTACTCTACTTTACAAAAGATCCCATAATCCTATTCATCGCTGTATTATTATTCATTTCCATAGAACACATCCTTCTTGTAGCTCGCCGCCATCTTCTCTTCCCTCCCCGCTCAGTGTTGCCGACACAAAATAATCTCCATCATTGGTAGGTAACTTTAAAATTTTGTTTTGCTACTCTAAGTGGGGTGACAACATGTTATAAACATCTTGTTGGCTATGTATTATATTTTACGGCAGTTCAGCTGCCTGACGTCAACTTAGCTTAGTCGTATTTTACGACACCTCGGTAAGAAAGAGCGTGGTCTTTTCTACTCAACCGAAATTTGCCCGCGTGAAGATTTTGAACATAAAGAGATAGAGACGCTGTCGCGGAATCGCTTCAGTATCTCTCTCCAAGTTTAAAATTAATATTGAAGTGACAAGAATAACGTAAAACTGTTATTACAGCTTTGAATCATCCATTCCATCAATGAATGAAAACATTCAATAATGATGCCGCGCGCCGCAGGCACAGAACGAGGTACCGCCACCCAACCGACACCCAACCGACACCCTGCCGTCACCGAGCTAATAACGTGAGTGTCATCGAGACACGAACATAAACGTACGTCAAATGAACATTGGATTAAATCAACAGCGTGACTTCAAATGTTATTACTACCCACATATAAATACAGTGGTGGTGACATACTCTATACACAATCGACTTGCTGGTAGTATGGGAGGTATCGCCCACTGTACTTGGAGTGGACTTCAGTTTTAATGTACAAATTATGATTATGTTATTTTGTCAGACTGTAATCATTATTTTGTTGATCATTTAACTGTAAAGGAAAGATTATTAAAATCAATTGACATTGTCATTTCAAAACGTCGATCAAATTCGATCATAGTATCTATCTGCGTTCCGGCAATATTTTCCACCGAAGGTAGTCGGGGCTTGCTGCACCTGAGGTGTGGGTAGGTGACTGATTAATGTCACACACAAGTGAAAAGATCGGTCGGCCGCGCAACACGGTGCACGGCCTTCTCAGTGAATTGCAATAAATATCGGTATTCGGTGGATTATCATATTAGGGTCAGTACTCCTTGATTATTCGGGGTGGAGAAATTGCCGGTTGTCTGCCTATCATACCTATGCTCACCAACTGCTATCGAAGGCACGCAGTAGACGCGAACAGACTGTCCATCGCTAGCGACTGGTTTCTATTTCTATAAATTAACTTTTGTTATGATTGATTCATAGGCTTAAGTTTTTATTTAACGCCTCAGTATAGGAGGTTCAATCGGTACCTGCTGCTATGGAATAACCTAAATTCAGCAATTAAAGTAAATTCAGGAACGTTTTTGTATACAATTCAATGGCAAAAGCGGTTTAAGGTTCACGTTGAGTCTAAAAAAAGAGAAACCACCCGTTCGCAGTTCGTTCGTCAATTACGGAGACGTTATGAGAGCTCCGCCGGAAAAGAGCGGCCGAATTAATTCGGAATCAAATATAGAGGCCGCCCGGAGCGGACGACGGACTTGTGATGAATGGCCCCAATGAAATCCACATCAGGGAATATTACGCGGGTGATGCTCCCGATCCATCAATCCGTCTTCGGGAGCCCGCGCGGGCCGCCCGACGACCCTCAACTTGACTGTTAAATACTTTCAAATCTAACTTAGGTACGAGGAAACTTAAGTTATATTAATGTCATTCCAATCGTTAAGTGCCAAACATCGACATAACCACATATATTTATAATGAAATATATTTAATAGCACAAAATAAGTTGACCAGAACCAGAAAATCAGGGTTTAACTAAAATAAAATTAAATGATAGGTAATATGTTGTGTAATAGAATATAATTACTTGTTTTAAGTTTTCCATAGTACATCTACATTGCACAAATTCACTAGCTTTTTCTTCACTATTTTCTGATGTCGGTAAATATTAACTTGTGCGATATAATCTTGATCTTTCTCATGCCAGCTAACTGAAAAGTAAATGGCTTGTAATAATCGTTCGCGACCTTAGTGCCGAATGCTACCAATCATGTGCAACAGAATATTACTCCAGCTGATTATTTATGAAAGCACAGACAGTCAGAGATTCATAATATTAGTGCGGATGTATAAGTCAATCTGACTAAAATAAATTAGTAGTTTTTGGCACTCAGCGATATCATAAAACGACGCACACGTTCAAACTAATACTTAATGAGATTAAGTACTTAAAATGATTCACACGATTGGTTAAGTTTGATCTGAGAAATGACATATAGAGTTAGTTTAGTTACCGTCAAGCCTGATATAAATCAACCTTATTAAAAATATTGACGATTCAAAAGTACTGTGAATAGTCCACTTGAATAAAGAAATTAAAAATGAATTAAAAAGAAATTTGAAAAGAATTAAATTTGAATTTGAATTTTTTGTTTCAATTTATTGAAACATGTTACTAACTTAAGTCAAGTGAAATCATATTTTATATAGGAAAAAAAATATAAAAAATCAATTAAACGCATATGTTGAACTTTTTAAAATACAATATATCAAGTTATACAAGAAACAAAGGTATTCGGGAATAGTACGGATGAAAACTTTTAATATGAATTTAATCTTTTGTACTTGCAACTTTCAAATTACTGAGCTTAAACGAGCTTGCGGCACTTGTTCTAGCTTTTGAACTACTTCGACAAGCTGAAAGCTGGATAAAAAGCTTAAAGCTCTCGTTGGAGAGACACCAAATGGATTGTCAGCTCTAAGTTAAAACTCTACACTAATTGTGTTACGTTATGTAAAGCTGTATTAATGCCAGTATGTATTTTAAATTCAATGTAACAATTCAATTAGAGTTTGGCAAGTATTCTAGGACTGCTAAATGGTTGTAAATAAGTTACCACAGATTTAGAAGTCTCCTTCTGATGAGAAGAACCAGTAAAAAAACTCGGCGGATACTCTTTTTCAAAAAGCCAATGATATAATTAATATTAATACCTGTTAATCTTTGTAAGCTGATGCCGTCTATTGCAGTTAAAACATTATATTATCATTTAAAAATTCTTGAATTGTATAGTTTGATGCAAGAACATCATTTTAGGATAAACGACTTATTTGAAGGCAGTGTACTTCGTTTCAATTTAAGTCGTTAATTAGATTTCGAAGTAAAGAGCGGTCTCTAACAGCCGTTCGCAGCGATTGAGTCTGGAAGTGAAACTAGTTTACTGGGAATTACTTACAAATACTTCAGATAGCGTGCAGGAGTTAAGTTGCTATCGATTTCGGGACGCACACTTCGTGGGAAGTTCAATTAGTAAATTTATTACAAACTGGGTTGCTATTAAAGTTTAGTGACGATACACATTTAAGTAAGTACCAGCAATTATTTGAACTTCAGGAATATTGAACTAGAATGTAGGAGGAAACGTCCGCCACGTCGCTGCGGTTGTAACCATACATGCGATGATTGTATGAAAATATTTAAAAAAAAATTAATCATGGAATGTTTTACTGAAGATCATTTCATCGCTTTGTATTTTTTACAAGCAAACTCGGCCACGCGTTGCTGTAGCTTTTTAACACTCAGTCTCTCCTATTCATTCAACACACATTATTATCAATTTGCGATAACTCTTAAAATATTCATTTAAATTATATGCTGAAAAGGATCAAACTGTAAATATGAACTAATTCAGACAACTTGCGTTTTACTATGATAAGGTTTACTATATCTGTTTTAATAGCGTTGAAATCACAACATTGTATGTGACTGCTTTATTAGAAGATGATTTGATAAAGGATTTGACGATATTAGTTGAAAATGTTGGAAACGGCAAAGCCGCGTGGGGAATTACGTGAAAACGCTACCTTATTCTCTTGTGATATAACAAAACAATATAGGCTGGAATGATCGTTTTTTTATAGGTCTACAATAAAGTCCAAAGACTAGTTTATTATTATACTTATTATAATACACCCATTCTAATTTCTAAATAAACGGTCTCGCAAAATACAGTTTTTCAAAAGTATTAATCTGTATTAATTTAAAATTGTTATCCTGTACAACACTTAATTTCACTGAATATTTTATCAGTTTTCGCGAAATTGAAACTGCTCGTGAATGTTAACGAATTCTATGGTCTATTATTAGTTCGGAGCTGGGAAGGCTCTGTCGGAAGGTAGTTTATATCGAATCCAATCGTGGCCGCGCTCCGCCAGCCGCGGGCGCGGCTCCAACTGACTATTGTCTCACGATTTACGAGTCTGTCGACCTGAGATCTGCCGAGAGCGGCCCGTAACTCGTATCTCGTAATAAGGCTCTGTTCCGAAGGGGAACTGGATCCAGTCTGGATGGTGTTATAACATTTAATATCCTGTTCTAGCCATCGGGCAGTAACGCACACCGTGAGACCGCCAATGATTAATTATTTTGCTGTGATTCCTATCAGTAAGATATTAATTTAATTAATAGGATTGTAGACATCGTCATCTTAAGCATAACATACTTGAGGTAACTTAGTGTTAGTATTAATGAGGCAACCTTTTTAATTTACTGTATTGTATTCGTGTACATAAATATTTCGATGGCTGCTACGCGCGTGACCACTTTTTAAGAAGTAAAAATAGGTAAATAGTCGTGTTTAAAAAATAACTTTCATTTTAAATATAGCCAAGTATACCAAAATAAGGCTGTTTTTTGATGAATACACCCACGTGTGACATTTTTCGTCATTTTCCACAGTTATCGTTATATTTTAACTTATCAATACAATAACTAATTGTATACTTTAATCACTCCGAAACCATATGAAGCACTGCGTTTATAGCAAAAAAATATGAAAATCAGTTTAGTAGTTTATATATTTATCGCAAACTAACATAGGGGGTTTTGTTTCATAATATTTAGTTTAGTTTAACCATGAAAGTTATTATTAATCTCTCTACTGACTGCGCCATACCGAGCGCTTCCCGTCGTTAGCCCGAGTGAGTCAGTAAATTGTGGGAACGACTGATAGCTCCGTACTCTTAGTTGAACGCTGAAACCAATCAAGTAGTAAGAAAGTACTGTGAGAGGCTGAGACGTGCTTATCGATCGATCTCATCCGCTATTAATAGACGGATTTCACAATAGCCTTCGACTGCACCTTGCGACGGTATCTTTGTCTGGCGAGTGCAGCCTCCGACATTAGAACGGCCTCGCGGGTGGACCGAATGATGTTAAGAAAATAGCGATTTTATCGAATTATAGTCATATTTGCATTTTCACAGCTATTAAAGCTGTACCCCTGAATTTGTTTACGTCAATTTAAGTGTTAAAATACTATCAATTATGCGTTTCGTTCGTCTAACTGTGGCTGAATGCAAAAAACAAGAAGGTGCGTTTTTGTCTGTATTATTAAAATGGCTGTTTCTTAAAGGAAAAACGGTGTTAAAGCACACACTATACAATACGATATAATAGGAATACCACAATAGGAATACCCGTTCCGAGATGCGCTTCTCTTGAAAGACGAACAAAGACTTGAAACGTTTTAACAATATATAGGAAGACTGCACCGGAAACAACACGACACAGTGTTGCCACCATTTCAGTCAAAAGGGCGCGATACTCGTTTCATGACGGTGTTGCTATAAAATACAAAGCGAAAGTCATTGGCGACAACAACGGGTAGTTTTAAACTATACGTTTGCTTCAACTGTAACAAATATCGTCAATATTTGAGTAAAAAAATTTTTACTCACTGGAAGAATTTTTTCAGCTTCACAATATATGATAAACGTGATAGTATCATATATATATTGTAAATTTTTTAATTTTTTTTTTTTAAACGTAAACGGATTATATGCAATAAAGATTGATTGATTGATAATATTGCTTCAGCATCAGATCAGACGTCAAAGTGTAACAGACAAACAGATTGACTTCTGCGTTAATGTTAGTGTGAATAGCGGATAGCAATGAGATAATGGTCCAGAGCTGGTCTGCCAACAGAAATAGATTCAAATATGTTTCATTTAATAAAGTTTTACAAATCTTTTTAGGAGATTGCTCGACAAACAAATGATGGGAAATAAAAACGTAAAGAATTATATTTAAATGATAAATATTTTGAATTGCCAAATTTATATCTGTTACCCGGTGTGCGTTTGGAAAAGGTGAATTTTGTTTGCTGCTATGTTCATTATACAACTCATATGGAGAAACCAAACTTATATTATTCTCAGAAGAACACTAACAATCTCTCGCTTTTTCGTTATAATAAACAAATTCATTGGTAAAAATGTCCTAAAAGAGGAGCACGTTTAGTCAAATACACTTGTCGATATCACCACGATATACAACTATAAAAGCTACGATATCACCGTGTATAGAGCGGGCCACCACTACAGCCGCGACTACAGTAGCTCTGACGGATTGCTTCCGGGACATTGTGCCGGGGACTCCCGTCTCGAGGCCGGTAGCCTGCAGGGGCAGGGGGAGACATCGGACAATGGTCGGCTTTGTTTGTACGTCTTATAAAGGTGAATTCTTTTTTAATTCCCTTTTCTTATAATATAAATATCGACACCTAAAGAGGATTTATTATTACGGCCGGTTTAGGTTGTAGTAGTTACACTGAGATTTCAAACTCTTCGCCATAAACAATGCTTAATAAATGCTTTACACGGTGTTGCCGAAATCAATTTATAATAATGTTTATTAAAATAAAACAAATCTTCACATTATGAACCAGCCACTCCACAGCGACATGCTGTATGTAAAGATCGTCCAACCATACGATAGTAACAAGGTGGTATTAGAAACAGTTACCGGTTCCCTGATAACTAATGCTATTAATGTAACAAAGGTAGTCAGGTCGAGCGGTACATTTGGCGGACGACCCTTGAATACACCTGCAGAGCGGAGAGCTCTCCACTCGACGAGTGGCGGCAGAGAGCGCCGAATAAATGGTGCTCCTACACCATCACGAGTGACATACACTCTATTATGTATAGAGACCTGCTATACTCACGTAATAATTAACGACTTTGAAAACATTGACCTTCAATAACACACGGATATTACTCTAATAACAAAATTTCAGGATAAATCTTAATTTAAACCCCTTAGATTTGAAACAAATGGTAAAGCTCCAACTAAAAATTTATTAAAATCCTTCAACGAATTACAAATACGTTGGCTGTCTTATAAAACATTGGGAAAAATTATAATTTAACAATGTCTGTCATAAAACATTGGGAAAATTATTCTTTAGAAGTGTCTGTTAGGAATTCATATCAAAAATATAAAATCGGATATACCAGAGGCCATGTGTCATCGAGTATAAAACAATCCCATAAAAGATTACATGTCCGTTCGTCACAGCGACTGTCACAGCCCTCTCAGCCGCCCGTTTTCCCGCCAAAAGCGCAGCCGCTCCCCGCGCGTCGTCAATTAGTCGTGCCAGTGATGTCAGTTTGAAAAACGATGTCCAAACACGTTTAAAAAGTTTCTGTCTGTCCACACCAATATCATAATCATCAGTAATATAGTATTAATATATTTAGATAAAAAAAATCATGTTTGCATAATTGGTCTGTGCCGTCATTAATAGACATTAACGGCGGTTGTCAAAGTAGACACCATAAAACAATTAAACTTAGTGTTTAGAACGATAACACGCTGATTTACAATATGTCCTCACTCGGACATACAACTATTGAAACGTGATGTTAAGTACAAGTAATCTCATTTATTTTTTTTAAATTTTCATTTCAAATTGCAAGACGGTCGTGAAAAAACTTACGTGCATACGTTTTTCTGAAGTCTTTTTTTAGTTTTATTCTTAGAGCTCTGAGAGCTTATGAGAGAATTCGATACATATGTATATGCCATACATATGTATCTTAACAGATAAGAACAGTTTACGAGTATATGAATTATATTCGAGTCGTAACATCTAGTAGGTTGTAGTGGTTAGAGAGATCAAAATAGAGTAAACTGCGAGTACCAAATTAAGTCGCATAGCGTGGTTTTATAGAAAAAAATCTTAAACTACCGAAAGGAATAGCACGAGTGGCACAGACTCCACGAGCGATATACGAGTGTTCCCTGTTGTGATTTAAATACTAAACCCTTTGTTTTATTCAATCGAATTCTCAGTGGGACGAGAACTCTAAGCGAAACGGAACATTCGAGTGTGATGGCCATTACAGTACAACATGTCTTGCAAGCGAGCCTCGTTAACATTTTTAGATACGACCGGAATAAATCTCAGATCAATCCCACTCACTCTTTTCAAGTATAATTTATTTTTTCCCCCCAGGCGGTCGATGCATCTGGTGCTCCCGATGCATCGATTAGCGGAGGAAGGGGCCACTTTTAGAGGGGCCCCGACCCAGAGGTGGCGCGCTCTGGGGTTCAGAGCTACTGCTGGTGGGGATGGGGGCGATGTGTCCAACGGTACCCTGTCCCCGCCACCAGCAGCGCGGTGGAGCACTGTCAGGTTCTTGTCGGTGAGAGTCCGACATACCCGCCGCTCGTCTTCATCTGGCGGTGACATTATGATTTTCTCTTACTCAAAAAAAAGTTTATCCTTATTATACTAATTATGCCCGTGACTTCTTACCTAATTTTAAATAAATAAAATAAGTAGCATAGTCTGGAGTATTTGTTAGGGTTCGATTAGTTTGGAATAGTTTCAATTCCAAAATCAGCTCTAAAACCAATTAGTCACACAAAGCGAACTGTTTATTAGTTTGACCTCGACGCGATCCGATGCTTTAAACAAGTTCTATTTAAGTCCTTCTTCTGGGAATACTGTTACAAGTACGTAACTTAAACTTAAATTAATACGTAACTTAAATTAATCATATTTATAAAACGAGATTATCTATTGTAAGAACAAATCAAAAATATACCTTATTATTGATGAATTTACAATATCGATAAAAATTATAAATTTATATAGAAAACACCTGCTCGAAGGTTCGTCCAGGCAGTCGCTGCTGGGCCAAAACGGGTTTAACTTTACTTCCATATTAATAGTATCTGTAACTGGCACTGTTACATTTTTACGGCATATTCCTTGAAACAATATTGATAAAATTTTGTACAACGATATGGCAAACGCTTAGTATTTTAAAAAAACCGATAAAGTGATAATTGAGAACTGAGTTTACAAGAGCATGGCGTGCTCTGATAAGAAAAATCAATACAATGGGCTTCACGGTATCATTAACTGGCCCTTGAATAATTCCATATCGCAGATACGAGTACGTCTCAGCGACCCCTCCGTGCCGGTGCTATCTGTATTTATGCCGTTTCAGAGCTGGAAGGTGTGGCGATTGAATATCAACTATTAATCGCGAGGAAATTGCGAACGGAGTGCGGCGATAGGCCTGCCTCTAGTTAATAATAGCTATAGAAACAAGTGATATCAAACAAGTGAGGGAGGCTTTTAGTCAAATAGATTCCGTACCAATGATTTATATATTTAGCTATTTCCTATTCCGAGGCATATTATAACGAATTAAAGTATATCAACGCGAACGAAATCGTGGAATCGACTAGGTTATCGCGATTTTGTTTCCGTCAACTTTTGTGTTTAAAAACCATCAATTATGGACTAATGAAAAACGGGAATTACTTATATGTTAGCCCTGTATATTAACCTATATTGTTACAAATTTCGTATACGTTAATCATAAATCAAATTACGTAGAAATTCAAATTAAAAAAACCAAGCTCTGGGAGCCTTCATCGAAAACGCCGTTAATTTCTTTAAGATAAAACACAACCCATTACGATTCTTTACACTGTGCAGTTTAATAATATTATGGGTGTTATTTCAAAATTAAGACCAACGCTCGTATTAAATTTCAGCGAAGATTTTATCATCGTAACAACGAAACTGCAGCACCTCAACAAAGAGAGGACAGGTCACTAGTATTGTATGTAAAGTAGTAGCTCGCTAAACATATGAAAAATATTGAAATTGGAATGCATTTGCATTCGAATTTCAATTGATTAACCAGCTATACAATAAGCTCATCCATTGTAATAGAAACTAAAAGTTGGAAGCTCTCGAACCGTTTCAAATTTGACGAGAGTCGAGCGTTCCGAGCACTTGCAGCGAGCGCCCTCGTGTCGAGAGGCCGCACAATAACTGCAGCTGCTGCGGCCTGCTGGGGACTGGGGCTAGGGGTTGGGGCTGGGGGCTGGGCGCTTGGGATTGCTCTCCAACTGCACTCCATTGCAATCTGCAGATATCTAATGGTCTATGTATATGTATCAAACATAATATAACCATGTTGGAATTTGAAAACGTCGATATGTCATTTGCTCTTTCTTGAGTTTTTTTACTCGTTTTTGGGAAACTCCGGGCGCCGGATTATGTCACGTAAAAAACACAAATTGTTGAGCGGCTTTGTTGCTGTTGGCATAGTTGATGTATGTACTATGTTGAATATAAAACATATTGTACACAATATAGAAAAACATAATAAAACAACATAATGGATATAAAGAGCCTTACATGTGTCGATATCGTCGTGTGCTCACATCATCGCTTTAAACATCTAGTCCGATTGGTTTGTCAATTCTATTTGTCTTTTCGGTCTGTCTTCTCGTGCACATTGTACTCAGTGTGTGTTGTCCCAAACGTCGCACATTTACATAATCCGAGGTTTGTGTATGTGTCGGTACACATTTTGGATTGTGTCAACAGTGGCTTTGCTTTTGTATAACATTATACAAATGTTCCCGCGAGTATAGGAGTTGGGTAATGTACATAAATATTTTGCTGACGGCGAGCTAATATTTATAGCTACCTTTAAAATAATAAATTGGCCGCGTGTGCTTGTAGGTAAAAAAAAATATATAACGAATATTTATTTAACTACAAATTATTGGATACATTTTTACAAATTTACGAATGTTTTTAATTCGTAAGATGTTATTAAAAAGACCTCCCACTGATTTACAAATTAACAACTGACCTGGAAGAAATTTAGAAGATACTCTTTCAAAAAATAATGTTGTGTAATATGGATAAAATATTTAAGGTGCAAAAGAAATGTATACGTTCGATATGTAAGGCAAATGTATCAGATAGTTGTAAGCTCTTGTTCAAAATGCTCAATATATTGCCTTTGCCCTGTATTTATATCAAGGAAATATGCATATTTGTAAAAAAATATCCTGATTATTTTACAAGTAATGACACAAGATATAGAGATAAGTTACTTTTACCCAGAATAAAATTGTCACTTTACAAAAATAATGCATATTGTATGTCAATTATAATCTTTAATAAGCTGCCTAAACATATAAAAGACTTATGTCTTCCTAAATTTAAATACAAGCTACATGAGTGGTTATTATCTAATTGTTTTTATTCGATAAATGAATATTTAAATTTTCAGAATAAGCCCTTGTAATTTGACTACATAAGCTTTTAACTCTTCTCAAATAAACTCTGTGTCATTTATCTGTGTCAAACTAAAAACTTATAATTTTAAGTTTATCATATTTGCATACCTATTTCTTGGTAATACGCTGAAACAATAATTGTAACAACTTTTTGTAAGTGTATTGTGCAAAAATAAATGAATTTGAATTTGAATTTGAATTTGTATATTGGTAATAAAAAAGAATTCTATATGTGATGGAGAAGTGATATTTCGAAAGCATGGCTCTCGCTAAACATACTTTAAAGATACTTTCTGTAATAATTGTAGTAAATAAGGTGCGAGACACGACCTCTCCAAGTGTATTCGTCAGTTAAACGAACACTACACCCTCCGACTGTACCGAAGTCTGTCGTGAGGGAACGGTGTTAGTTTTACGCCTGTCCATAAATATTTTTATGACCATTGAAAAGGGATTATTGGAAGTGCACTTAGTAATAAAGTAGAAGTAAAGTAATAAATAAATTCAACCGGTAAGAAAACAACAAAATCATAATATCAAAATGGTAGTTTAATATTTATAATATTAAACTACCATTTTTCAATTAGAAATATAGTATAAATAGTAAATTACTTACTAACATATGATTCTGTGCTATACTTAGCAAATTTACTTAGTATAACAAAGAATTATAACCTTGATGGAGTAAATTAAAAAAAACTTTAAAGAATGACTGAAGAATGAATGAAGAATTAAAGAAGAACATACTAATATTATTAATGGTTGTCCATCTTTCGTTCTGAATGTGTGTTTCATTTACACAGCTATTTCGAAGAAGCGATATTGATGAAATTTGATACAATAGAAGTTTATAAATCGGACATTTAAAGATATTAGTTTTCCATCGGAAAACAGGGAAAAACAATATAGTACATAATAAATTATATTTTAACATTAACGTCGTCAAAATGTTGGGAGTTTGGTTCATGTAGACCTTAGTTCCTGACGCAGAAACCTCAGTGTTAACATTCACATAATAAAGTAAGCCAACCGAAGCGACGCGAGGTTCGCTCCAATTGGTTTTGGAGCACGATCGTTGCGGTTGAATCTTTGATGGCGACCGATTGCTTGTTATTTCAGTAGCACCGGGGCGAGGGGGGTGCGGGGTAGGGGGGAGCGGTGCTGCGGTCGGGCGCTCGGGCCGCTGCCGCGCGCACTGCGGTCGCGTTATGTATGGACCGCTTAAGCGACGCTTCGGCTGCGAATTGCTTGTTGGCTTTTCATTAAAATGCTTTCATTGCCTCCACTTGATATGAAATTTACTGAAACTCACCGCGAACCATTTTGTGTTTAAATTGATCTACAGCTAGACTCTATAATTATATAAATATACGTAAAAAGTCAATCCGTCTGAACCACTGTTACGATTGAATTGTATAACGAAGCTTACAATTCATATGATATATTATATATAAAGGGCCATATGCCTTGATTGGCACCAATTTTAAAAATTATTTTTTTAGTTACAAAATAAGTAACGTTACCTTTGAATTTAAGCTTTTCAAACTTGATTGAAGATCGGTTGCTTGTCGACCTCTGAATTATTACAACATACAATTCCTATTATCCTCGTAACTCATACAGCGTGTTTAAGGAGGCTCGAACATCCGGACAGTTTGAATTATAAATATAGAGAATAATAAAACACCATATACTACATTACTACATTTTAACCAATAAATGTAATGATGATCTGTAATGTTCGACGCCAATAAATGACATCTAGAGACGTAAAAAAGTTATATAAGTCTACAAGTATGCCTTACAACGTTCTTCGACAAAAGCCTTCATCTAGAAGTAAAATTTAAACAGACCTTTACTTTAAAATGTATAAAAGATATGCCAATTTCGACACTCTCTGATCCAAGCATAGTCGAGTCGAATGTACTGCCTTTTAATAGAGTCGATGACCTCGTAGCAGCAATAACAATAAAGTGAACAATTCAAGCAATTCAACCCCCTTAGAGAAAGGAAACTGAACAGTCCTCCTCGGACCGGAAGTGCTCGTGTTATGACTGTAATTACAGAACACCGCGGGACATGACATGTCTTTATTGGTAAACTAGCAATCGCCACCGGCTTTGCCCGCGTGGAAAGATTAAAATTGTAATATAGGATAACAAAAAACTGTTAGAGTGCGTTAACCTTAAAAGTTAGACTGCTGTAGCGAACTTTTATTTAGAACTTTTAGAGAGGAACTATTTTGTAATACATAATTTTTGAATAATTATTACCGTTTATTCTGCGCACGCAAGGTAAGCTTTAAATTATACCGTTTTCTTATTATTTTTTATTGCTGCTCCTCTCCTATTCATCTTAATATGATGCTTTATAGCCTTTCTCGATAAATGGACTATCTTACTCTGAAAGAATTTTAATAAATTTTAATCGGTAAAAAATAAAGTTAAATCGTTCAGCTATTTCCTGAGATTAGCGTGTTCAAACAATCAAACAAACTCTTCAGCGTTATATATTAGTATAGATGATAGGCAAAAAAGGCGATGACTTATGTGTTACGCTAGTAGACAAATGTAAAACTTCAGAGAAGAGAGGAACTGATACCGCACGCATCTTTTATTGAAATGAAATATTCGGCTGAATAGAATAGTACCACCCTCTGTTCGTACCGAGGTGTCGTAAAAGGCGACTAAGGTAAGTTGACCCACCGTGTGGTATCCGGCTAAGTAGACTAGACCACCCCCCATTCCTTACCGAGGTGTCGTAAAAGGCGACTTAGGTAAGTTGACCCACCGTGTGGTATCCGGTACAGTAAAATAGACCACCCTCTTTCTTATCGAGGAGTCGTTAAATACGACTAAGGTAAGTTGAGAGTAAAATACGGAGGCAAATCATGTGACAACATGTTTGTAACATGCTGTGCCGTCCCCACTTAGAGTGGGGTAAGGGCAGGAAGATGATGATCTAGGTACTTGTACTATAATGTATGAAGAATTTGTATTATGTATAAAGTTCTACGAGGCAAGGGAAAAGGAAAGTCGTATCAAATCGCACAATCTCATTCCCGTATCGAGCGAACGAGTGTTTTATTTTGGAGGCCCGACTGATCCCGGGAGAAATGTATTCCGGAGTAATTCTCTGTGAAACAGAAAGTGACACGGCATGTCGCTTAGTGTACGACTCGTGCCGTTCTGAAAACAATTGGGATATAAACAATAAAGGCTCAGAGTATCAACTAAGTCCTAAATAAAAAACTCCTGTAGAGGCTCGTTACAAACGACGCAGCGAATGAATTCAAATTCAAAATATTCTTATTCAAATAAACTTGTAAACAAGTGCTTTTGAAACGTCAACTCTACTGCTGGTTCGTTAAGCGGTTCCTACCGAGAAGAGCCAGCAAGAAACACGGCGGTTGCTCTTTTAAAAATATAATTCTTATTAATAGTTAAATTTAATCGTTACTGTCTTGTACAGTAATGATTAAATGTAACTAAGTCTTGTTGACTGGCCCGTTGGAGCAGTGGGTAATGACCCTACCTTCAGCTCCGCTGGTCGCGGGTTCGATTCCCGCCGAGAGCCACCATTTTCTATAAATTAATTTGTTGGTTTTTGAGTCTGGGTGTATATTTTTATTTAAGTATGTATTTAAAATATATATATATATATATATATATATATATATATATATATATATATATATATATATAAGTATATATTCACCAGTTGTCTGTCTACCATAACACAAGTATTAAGTTACTTACTTTGGGGACGGACGACCCAGGACGACGGACGGTGTGTAAGTGTCCCATATATATATTTATATATTGTACAGGGTCTAAGCGAGCTATATCCACATCAGAAAATGTCTACAATGTCATTGCAGATTGCAAATGATTTAATATAGTCGAGTCCGATGTGAAATTATCCAATCGCATTTTACTTATCAAGGGTGCTAGTGTTGTGGCCATATTTAGTGCATTCTCGCTGTAGTTTTTCTAAAACTGTAATAAAATAAACGAGCTCTCACAACAAACCGAAGCGAGCTGACGTCACGGGTCGCTCCGCACTCACAAAGCCGCGGGATTTTCCCTCCTCCCGCTTGCATTGTTAACTTTGGAACAGCCTTTATGTACGAGTAGCGAGCGACAAAGAGTTGCTTTGCTTTATAAAAACGATTTTTAAATGGATTTGAATCTTTCAAAAGTATTTTCATAAAGTTTGTCTTATCCGTTGGCCGCGTTTGTGTTACAACAAAATAAGTTTGAACAGATTATTTTAAATAGCTCATTTCTTACAAATGTTACGTTGACTGATCCTCATAACTATACTACAATAACATTCACTAATTGTGTAATTTTATATAGTCTTATTTTAAGTTGTTAATATTATTATGTGTATAGGAATTGTAAGATTACCTGATAAACAAATCCATACTTATATAATGCGAAACCCTGATTGTCTGTCTGTATCCGCTGTTACGGCTAATTCACTAGAGTTATATTAATTCAATTTGATCTATTAAAATCTGACCTAATGCCGAACGTACATGTAGGATAAAAAATATTTCCAATATTCCTTTAGGAACAGGCAAAAATACATGTAAATAATTGAGCTGAAGTGTGGTAAACAAAGTGGCAGGTACTACTTATTTCCTGAAGACAAAGAAATTTAATATGTATCATGAGTTGATTTGATTTAATTAACATTAAAATTGCATCTATACAGAGGCGAAATTTTTTTAAGAAATCTACAATACCTTACCTATATCTCGATAGTAATATTTATCGAGTTATAAGTTTGACTAAAAGTGCGATCGCATGCTGCTCCCCCCTCCCCCCTTCCCCCCTCCGCGACCATATTGAGAAGGTCTGAAAGGGTCGGGCTCTGGACAAAAGCTTTTTACCGGATAGTGACGACACTAAACTTTGGGGAAAATAGAGCGAGGTTACTGTATACAGTTCACGGGACGCGTAACGGACGCAGCGCGACGTATCTTAACAGCCGGGTTATAAGTATATGGGGTCATATGGCTGTGATAGAAAACATTTTAAACCCGAATCGATATAACAGTTCCAACAACGCTTCTGTGAATTGAGATTGTGTTTAGCTTAGTAGAACTTATGCTGTCTCAGCTCTAAACACTCTACCTGTGTTATTACAGTTAATAGCCCCTCATAGTTAAGATCACATTCGAATGCCTCTTAAAGTTAAGAGAAAAATTTATAAAGCGGTCATAAAACCTGTCGTATTGTATGGAGCAGAATGTTGGGCAATGAAAAAGACGGATGAAAGAAAAGTACATGCAAATGAGATGAGAATGTTAAGGTGGATGTGTGGTGTGACAAAACTGGATAAAATACGAAACGAGTATATTAGGGGAAGTCTGAAAGTTGCGCCCATTATAGAAAAGACGAGAAGTGCAAGATTGAGATGGTACGGACATGTAATGAGAAGGGATGAAAGTCATGTGACCAAACGTGTGTTAATTTGAATGTGAATGGATATGGAATGGAAGAGGGAGGCCTAAAAAGAGATGGTTGGATTGTGTGAAGTATGAAATGCATATAAAAGGAGTGTCGCCAGAGTTGACGAATGATAGGACAGAATGGAAGAGAAAAACATGTTGTGCTGGCCCCACTTAATTTGGCTTATCCCACAAGAGAGGATACATAATTTTCTTACAAAATACAGGTGAAGAAATCTTATGTTTAAACAAAAAAATAAGTATTTTCAGACGTACCCGTAAATATACAGATGACGCCGTTGACTTCTAAAAGTTCTGCTAACGTAATTCGTACGATACGTCGATAAACAGGAAATACAAATATATTTCTGTCCGAAGAATTACATATCATTCCGCTACTCAGTCGGGCGAGTGTTACCCTCGTCAAGTGCGATCTCGTAAATATATCTCAATCCGCCCCACAGTTATGTAAGAGGCGCTCACCGCCAGCGAGGCCGATACATTCTTCTAGAACGCTCCGAAAGCGTCGCACTTTGTAATCCGTAATCACGTATTATAAATGTGAAAGTCTGTCTGTCCGTTATGCTTTCGCGGCTTATTCGCTGGAAAGCGCAGAGTGGGGGAATCCCTCATCGGGTGGCGAACCGCTTCATTGTGAGCGCGGGGCGGGGCGGCACGAATCGTATGGCTGTGGAATACCTCGTAGATAGCTACATCCAGTAGACGTCGTACGTCCACATCGAAGGTGGATATGTTCACTTTGAAAGTCGTAACATTATATAATCCCAATGCAAGTCTGTGGTAAATCCTGTATCCGCGTTTTATTTTGAATCCAGCTACGAATATGCTCTGTGAGTTTTACTCATTTCGCGAATACGACAGAATTAAATTTCCAGAACATTCCGCGTGGTTTTTACGTGTGACGGCTGCCGTGCGAGCCCGGACATACATTATGTAACGAGGTCTGCAGCGTGTGTTTACCTCACTCCGGCGGCGCGATACACTATTTGAATAAAAATAGTGTTCTGTGAAGGCGGAATATTTCTACTTAATTTGAAAAGTTTTCTATTTGGGTTTGGCGGTTTGTTAACGCCGTATTTGAAATTCTTTCCTACTACATTTATCTCCTTTTCGGTGACTCCTATTCAATCAGTGTTTTGTATAACAAAATTTAAATAAGTCGCTCTAAAGATGCCGCTCGCTAAAGTCCGAGGGTCCGTGTCGCAACTGCGTTATATTCAGTTGAACAAGTGCCTCGTTTCAAGCTGATGTTGTCATTGATTCTACCATATGATTATGATATAAGGGGAGTTTCTATACAAGACTTCCCACGTACTCGTAATTACAAAACAAAGATCGAAATGTCACATTGTCATATAACCAACAAACTTGATTGATTTTCCATTAAGTCTTATACCCGAGGTGATTAACTTAACAGGAGTAAAAAACGGACTCTTGTCGTTGCAGCCGTAATAAATCAACGTTTAATTAAGAAAGTTATTTAGGTATTCACAAGTTTATTTGTGCGATAAACAAGACTTATCAACTTCACGGAAATATTCACTACATAAATTAGCTAATCCTGATTCATATTATGATTAATCATATAAAAAGACGTAAGTCATCTAATTAAAATATTCACGCATGGTACGGATTCATGACGTAATACGTGGTTCTTGTACGTAACTTAATATTTGTGTTATGGTAGAAAGTCAACTGGGAAATATATACATATATAATTTTTAAATACAAATAAACATCCAGACTCGAAGACCAACATATTGATTTATAGAGAAAGGTTGGCCCTCGGCGGGAATCGAACCCGCGGAGCTGAAGGCAGGCAAGTCACTACCCTCTGCGTCAACAGGTCAGTCCAGTTTAATTATCTTTTTTAGGCCAGTTTTTATCTTTTTTCACTCATTAAATCCATCGTTTCTGTTTTTCACTAACTTTATTGTTCACAATACAATACATAAAAACAGCTTCCCGCAGATCCGGGAGTGGTTAATTACGATATGTAATCGTTACAACAAGCCCGCCGGTCCCCGCCGCTTCTTCCCAAAATGTCGACGTTTCCGTCGTACATATTTGATAATGTCATTTTATTTCGTTCGCATATTTTCGCCTCCGCGACACGGAATTCTGACAAATGTGTCACATTTTTCGTGGCATACATAATGTATGGCGACGGAGCACCTGCGAACTGTTTGTTTGTTCGCGTCACGTTTGATGTAGTGATATTCGATACGGACTTCGGGGACCGCCGCATTAGTCGGAGCGGTCTTTGAAATGCAATAACTCGATTAAGTCGCTTCCTTTTTTTTCCTGTTTAAATTTTTGATTGTATTAGGTGGTGAAGTGGACTCATGGGAGTGCAGTTCAGTTTCATTTTTATTTATTTTTTATTTTTCTTAACTGACCCCGCTTTGTATTTCAATATTACATTTCATCTCGCGCTACGATTCGCTACGCTCGTAGCTTAGCGTAGCGCCCCGTAGACCGGCTCCGGCGTCACTCTACGACGGCTACGTCGTGTGCCACAGAGATGTATGAAAGCGTAGCGTTCCCGAACGCCTATCGCGGGATACAAATTCGGAGATAAATTATAAAAAACGATATTTTTACTTTATACTTAATCAATAAATAAAAAGCAATTTCCTCAAAAGTCAACCCATTTACTCTTTCTCAACAACTTGACACACAATGACGGCCATAATGTGTTTTTTTATATCATTGACCGACTATATGGAGAAGGTTGTTTTGAATCATGTTGTAAAAATCTTTCTTGAAATTGATACCAATTTACAAGCACTGTTTGTTCCGAGTGTGAGTACCTGTCTGCTCGACTATAATCAGATAGAGTGACGCGTCCTATTATACAACATTTATCTTGAGGCCTCATTTCATACTCATTTCTGACATATTAATTAAACGTGACATAATCTAGAAATTGTTCACGTAGAAATGAAACTCAAGCAAGCCGGCTAATCTGAGCTAGACGAACACTTCATGTTGACCGTTTTAACGGCACAGTGTATGGAAAAGAGTTTTCCTGAATAATTGAAGTGGTATTAAAACACGACCGCGAGCGGCGGAGGGGGCAGGGCAGGGGAGGGCGCACTCCAAGTGTCTGTTTAAATAAACATAGGAGGGAAGTGCCGCCAAGGGACGCGTTTTAACTCTAAACTTTTAATAGCCTTAATGTTGCAATAATTACAAGCTCGGGGATAGAAGTTAGAATAATTAACTATCGATATTAGTCATCATTACAAAGCTTGCTGAGTTGTTTTACCGAGCATCGGGTGCTTAGAGTGATGCCAAGATGAGGTCCGAGGTACAGTCGCCCACCGTTTCTTTACCGTCGTAAATTATAGTTATTCATGAGTTTAATGATTCCATCATTAAATCAGATCATCAGATAAATTAACAAAATCTTTATATTGAAATGAGTTAATCTTGTATATATATATATTTTCTGAATCTCGAAAACGGCTCCAACGATTTTCCTGAAATTCACCATGTAGGAGGTTTTGGGGGAGAAAAATTGATCTAGCTAGGTTTTATGTAAAAAAAATATTGTTTTATCCCTGTTTTTGGGCATTAAAAATCACTAACATTTATATTGAATTGAATTTTCGCCATTAACTGTCAAGTTGGCGTATCCTTTTCGGGTAATGGGCAGCCTTTAGAAATGTGAATGCCAAGGATCGATCCCCAACTAATTAATTGTTTTTCTGTTATTTTTATGTAAAAAATTCCCGAGCGAAGCTCGGTCACCCAGATATTAATTATTATGAGTATATTACATTACTACAAACGATACTTTAAATTGAGATTAAAGTTATGTGTACTTTTTATATGTATGTAGTTAAGTGCTAAATGCGACAGCCTCGTTGCCAGTTGTCCAGTTCGTTTGCCCAATAACACCCCCCCAAGCACGGAGAAGGGTCAGAGGGCTTATAATTTAACGCATAAACTTTCCCCGTAGTGTTTGTTTAAATGGCCGACCTCGAACATATTATATATTACTTTAACCTACATCACAGCTGTGCCTGGCTGACTTATTTATGTATCGAAATCATTAACAGAATGAATTTATGGACCTAACGAACAGTTTGTAGTAGAAAATACCATTTGCATATAACCGAGACCCTCAGCACTAACTTCCAGTGACATCCCGTAAGCTGATGTCTCTGAACGGAATAAGGAGTATCGTTTAATACACGTATGTTATTTATTCGATGCGCTGCTAAACCTTATGTTAGACAACAGCTATCCGAGTATCGTCGGGTAAAGGTTTTACACAAAAAAACGGACAATATAAATAGATATGTAAATACATGAGCGTGTCGCGTAGTTATCCCTGTGAGCCTTTTAAAGATGTACACGTTTTTTGACTTTATTTTAATTGAACCTGTCTGTAATTTGGCAGCGAACAATTTATCAGTGACAAGCGTCTACTGCTCAGACGATCCCTAATGTTGTTCGTGTGTCACTTTGATCAATATACTTTTTAGGTCTCGGAGCGAATTTTCAATATTATTGATAGCTCTTTCTATTGTGTAATATTGAAATAAATATTAATTGCTGCTATATAGTGACTCATTCAGTGACGATTTGAACAATTTGTAAGTAGCAGTCCAATATTTTTTCATTTTGAGGTATAAATAATTTAGAAGCTTCGCCGTATGGTCTCCGGCTGAGTAGAATAGACCACCCACTTTCTTACCGAGGTGTCGTAAAATACTATTAAGATAAGCTGACGTCAGGCAAGCGGCCGGTCGTAAAATGCGTACCCAAATCATGTGACAACATGTTTCTAACATGTTGTTCCGACTCCACTGAGAATGGCTTAAGGATAGGAGGATGTGATGTTTTAAAAACTACTACGCCGACTATACACAAACTTCTTCTTATTCGTCGGATTTATTTAAAACTGAACTGCAATGAAACAAAAATGAATATAACGACGAGTGTGAAATGTCCAGCTGCCGTTCTAACTATTATTTCATTAAAACAAGCCCAAAGCGGCGCACTGCAATCACCGCAAGTTCTTTTGTGAGTTTACTGCATTAGGCATTATATACGTAGTTCTATAGTATAAGTGTAAAGACAATATAGTTTGCTTTAATCAGCGATGAGGGAAAATCTATGTAACGCCAAAGGTTGACGATACGTTTACGTTTATTTATTGCGAACGTCAACTACTTTCGAGGGCCGCTGTCGAGGCTAATCGGAGACAGAAAAGTTCGACGGCGGCTCTCATTGAAGGTCCGAGGCATGGCTCCGACTGTCCCCGTTGTCCGCGGGACGTTCCCACAAACTCGCTTCATCAGTCTATCTTTTTGTTATTCCAATTTAAATAGAATTCAAACGTTTGTAATTTATTCCGTTAGTATGAGGGTTATAAAAAAGATTTATTCGCCGCACGATGCAAAAATACACGCTGTAAAAGAGATAAGCCGCGCCGTCGCGAGCGGGGACGGATTGCTTTAAAAACGGAGTTAGAATTTTAATTGCTGCCATTTATCTTTCGAAGTGTAAGATAAGAGGTGCCTTATTGCACGTTGCGGTACGAACAACAAACAAGTCCACAGAGGATCGCGTGCGGCGCCCTATCGCTGCCCGACTGCCCCGCCAGTCGGGGCGACATTCAGTGTGGGCTCGAAGCTTGGCTTCACATATCAGTCAAAGGTGCTATAGATCCCAATAACCGTGATCTAGTCCTTGAACATTGTATATTTATATACCACCGCTCTGAAGCTCTATCTCGACACCGTTCTCTTGCGATCTCTTGTCAAGCTCTGTCCACCAGTCTCTTCGAGTTTTATAAGGTTTTTCTAGTTCTGAAAAGGAAAATGGAAAATTTGTATTGTATACATTAGCTCGGAGTACAATTTTTAATTAAAAATTGTGCCAAATTTCGCAACGAACTAATCTGAAATGGACTGACTGATAGTCTAACAGACTGGTTAGACGCATTCATGATATGAATTGGTCAGTTTCAGCAATGACAAAAGTACAGCACGACAACAATTTGGAAAAAAAAACCCTCTACCTGTTTCCTTGTGCAATTATAATAGGTACAATTATATCAGAGCTGAGGTATTAATGAAGGATCATCACGATATCGGGGGGAGGGGGGAGCGCCTGTGGGGGAGGGGGAGGGATGGGCTCTGATTGATGGTGTAACTTCCGCCGCGCGCGCCTGCAACATGGAAACCGAATTAACGATTACGTAGCAAATGCAATCGCCATTTTGTATTGTTAACCATTGCGGTGGTCGGCTGCGGTGGTCCAGCGTGGACACCGACAGTGTTGCCAGCTTGATATTTGCTACGTTTGTCCTCATATGTCAACCAATTTATACAAAAACATAAAATGTTAAACATCTGAATCTTTTTTTTTTAAATTAAATGAAAAGTCCGCTAGTTTTTGAATTTATCGCGATATGTCAGGAACACGACGGCGAGAGAATTTATTTATAGTATGCAGTGATTGAAATTCTAAACACAATGTTAAATAGTAAGCAGTATGCGGTGTGCAAGCGCCTGCACAACGTAAGGCAATAACACTCAACGTCTGACAAACACTCAGAAACGAGGCAACAATGTTACACCCCCATTTTGTATCGATATTGATTTTTTAATTCATTTTTCACAAGAATTTAGCTCAATTTTTCAACTATCACTATAATGAAATCCATCGGAGGAACACCATCTCTGTAACTTGCTTCTGATCCGTCGTATCTCAATACATATCTTTAACGAGCATCGTTTAAATCAAGTAATATCGCCGAGCAACGTCTCGGTGTAAGCGACTTCACGACAGATCTCAAATTAAATCTATCGAGTGCTGCGGCCGGCGACCGGAAACTTGATTATATTCCAATATAACGTCATATCCACAAACTGTATACGTAAAAAGTTACGAAAATTCTGCGGGTGACTTTAATATAATGTTCCTACATACATACTGCGAGTAAGTTCGAAGTGTATCAATAAATTTAGTCACTACTGGCGCAGAGAATTGTGGCGGACAGACTCGTGCGGGCACAGGACTATCTCCGGCGAAGCAGCCTGCTCCTGCCGGGTCCCCTCCGGCGGATATTGAGGTGAAGGTGCTCTTTCAGGCCTACCGCTGCAAACTTGAAGCTCGTTCGTCGGGGGAAAGTCCGCGGCGGTTGAGTTGGAGGAGGATTGGCGAACAGCAACTCAGATGGAGCTCCTCTGCCAGTGGAGGCGTCGGCTGGAATCACCCAGCGCGGGATTCCGGACGATTTCAGCCATCCAACCCATTCTCCAGGACTCAAGATGTCTGTATGAGATGAAATGACTAGCAAACACACGCCACGGGGGACTGGGCTTTAGAATACGTATTGATGATGTGTACTTTTCTGCTTTCACAGTAACGAGATTCTTTTATCTCACATGAAAGCCCGAATGACAAAAATAATTTAAGTGAGGAGCAGTATATATATGTACATTATCCGCACGTTAAGTTATCCCAAACGGCAAAGTTCAATGTAACGGACGAGGGCCCGGATTTCAATACTGATTAATTACAAAACTTTTCCCTCGCAAACATGGAAAATGAATTAGCGACCGCTTACAAAATATACATTTTATATTTAATAAACGTATTTACATTAAACTGTTATTTCACTTACGTTAGGACTAACCTACGATGCGTCGATGATGTATGAACGGCGTCTAATTATAATAACCAAAATTTTTTTACCAATGTTTATTAGCGACCTCACAAATATATTAATCCGATCCCGCCCCCCCTCCACCGGCGGGGGCGGCCTCATCACTATGCTCGGCAGAACACGAGCCCCCACAAGTTGCACAATTTCGGAATGTCGAAAAACTAAATTTTCTCCTCTCATTCGACGAGTGCGATGGGCTTTTTAACAAATGAGTGCCGAAAACGAGTTTTAAAACTGGGAATTTTATTTGAAAGGCTTTTATAAAGCAGTTTGCGCCGCGAGGGCGGGCTCGAGCTGCGGGACGAGCTTGTATTGAAACTTTGTATTGTATTAACAATATTATAGAATACTAGCGGCCTACCCTGCTTCGCACGGGTATAAAATATATAGCCTAGGTCACTCAGTGAAAAAAATGATTAAAATCGATCCAGTAGTTTTGATTTTTTCATTACTGCCCGTGGCCCGCAAGCGTTAAATTTGGATAAAAACAATTCCCTCTCCCTATACCAAGAAGATTTCCTGCTATCTTTGGAATGTCTAAATTCATATACTACATATTGACATTTTACATTTCTCCCCATATATTTTATGTTTAAAATTAATTACAGAATGTCTTTATATACAACATTCATAGCTTTGTTATCATTAGACAATACAAACATGTTTTCTTTAGAAGTTACTTTTAAAAGAGCGACATTTAGTTGCGCGTCCGATCGCTGCTAAATTCGAAGTGCTATAGGGCGAATAGCGGCCTCCTCCGGGATTTAAAATCTGTGATATCTTCGAAAATGTTCATTTAAATTACATGCTGTAAACGGCCATATTGATCTTGATATATTAAATCAACAATGTATTTAACGTACTTAATTGGATAAGAATTAATGCTATATTATATATGCTATATATATAAAAATTGCTTCGAAAATAAGGCATTATTTTTCGTATAAAAGTAAATGACAAAAAATGCTATTGTGGGTTATCCATAAGAGATAGACATATACCGTCGTGGACTTTTCTGTAGACCATTTCAATGTGTACAAATACTTAGTACATCATTTTGATAATTCTCGTAGGGTTTAGCCTGCGTTTGCAATGTAAGCGGAAAAAAAGTAATTATTTACGACATCACATTAGAAACCTCAAAAATTACAGTATTTCTCTACTCCATATAGAATGTTATTATACATTTTTCTTGAATCACTCTACCTATTTATTAAAAAAACCGCATCAAAATCTGTTGCGTAGTTTTAAAGATTTAAGCAGTCATAGGGATATAGGGACAAACAAAGAATGTGACTTTGTTTTATACTATGTAGTGATAATCCCTATACCATTATTCAGTATTCACGCGCGATGGCTTATTATTAGCGTATTTCATGTATAACTTTGGTGTTTCTATACCGATTTCAATGATTCTTTTTTCATACAATGGTTAATACTATTCATTTTTTTATTTAGGGATGACTGAGAGTGATATAAACGTAGGAGTAGACAACTATAACCAGAAAGCTTCGAACTGCTAAGCTATCGGGAGTTCCACGTGTTATTGTGAGTCAAACATAAAAGATAGACATATGCTGTTGTGGGATATTTTTTACATAATTTTAAGGAAAACATTTCCGTCATACATGATTTCTGTGTAGCTTTAACCATCAAGGTTGCACACGCGACGGAAGCTTAAAAAATGGAGTAACTTCTCACGCTTTCCCTACATTTCCCTTCACTGCTCTGCTCCTATCGATTGTAGCGTGATGAAAAGTATACTATAACCAGCCCAGGAGTATGAAAAAAAATTGTACCGAGTTTGGTTAAAATCCGTCGAGTAGTTTTTGTTTCTATAACGGTTATACAGACAGACAGACAGACAGACAGACAGACAGACAGACAGACAGACAGACAAAATTTTTACTGATTGCATTTTTGGCATCAGTATCAATCCCTAATCACCCCCTGATAGTTATTTTGGAAATATATTCCAGTTACAGAATTGACCTCTCTACAGATTTATTATAAGTATAGATAGATAGATAGAAGAAGAAGAAGAAGAAGATAACCTTGCAAATCATGAGAAATTCCCCCGGATATAGTAATTTACACATACATACTTCATCGGTCGATATTCCGGTTTTAATTAATAATTAATTAGTCAATAATGACACAAAATACTAAAATGTGTCGCTTAAGTATCTTGCATAAGTAAGACACTTACACGATGCAGTTGGTTTGGACATAAGTGATTATTTATGCAGTTTTCCTTTCCAAACGCGACGTTCCTCTCGCTTATATCAATCGATCTCTTTGACGTTCACCTTCATACTTTTTTGGTGAATTGAGAAAATATTCTGCATCAGAGGCGGTTGTATTTAGTTTTCGTTGCGGAGGAAAAATCCCTTAAGGTGAGCATTCACCAGCTCGAACTTGCAAGGAGTGGCCGACTTGCACGGACGTAACAACTTTCCTTTTTGTTCGTCAGGCCAGCATGGGACCGTTTTTAACATTAATCCATGCAGGCCCGGGCTTTATCATTACTGCCGTCACCGTCTACATCTTTATTTTACTGATTCGTAATAGAACCCTGTTATTACTGTTTCCAAAAAAGGCATACATTGATTTATTACCGGGTTTTCTCAGTGGATTCCTGATCGTCGCCAACATCACACTCGTTCCGTGTATTTCCCTTTTCTTGAACACACGGAATAGCAACTTTTTCAGTGTGGAAATTGTAGAGTGAATAAACAGTTAACTTTGCCTTTGAGCTGCCACGAAATAATATGTAAATGTCTTCCTCTACAGGCGAGCATTAGCATATACCGGCGGGGTGCGAGGGGGGGGGGCGACGACGGCTTAATTTATGGTGAAAACTAGTTAAGATCCCAAACTTATCAAAAAGAAGCTGTAGAAAAAGCGATTTTTTAAGCTTATTTATCAGCTCGGTAAATAAGTTCCAATTGCACCTTATTTTACCAACATTGACTGAACTGAGCGGAGTGACTGTGAAAGTGTATCAGACAGACAGACTTACGCATTCATAATATTATCAAGCTTATTCTGGAGACTTCGCAGGCCCTAATAGTTTTACTCGTTAATGTCGGTCTTCATATTTTAAATATCTGTATCATCAATATCTGCACCTTATATGTTCATATTGTAAATGTCAATAACAAAGCGAGGAAAAAGCGGTCCTGGCTGACTGGGACGATAAGACACGCGTTAGACCTTAAGGAATAACAAATTGTAATGAGGATGTAACCTTGATATTAAGAGGCTAACTCGCAAGGCTTACGTGCTCTACGAACTTTATCAAATTATCGACTTGTACAGGTTCATAGACCCACCGTGAGGTATCCGGTTTACTAGAATAGACCACCCTCTTGCTTATCGAGGTATCGTAAAATACGACTAAGGAAAGTTGGAAACGAAAAAGGACGTCAGGCAGGCGGCCGGTCTTAAAAAACGAAGCCAAATCATGTGACAATATGTTTATAACACTTTTCGCAATCGCGATGGGACCCGTTTGTTTATATAATAATTATGATTATAACACGTTGTGCCGATCCCACTTAGGGTGGGATAAGGGCAGGAGAATGATCATGACCGGATCGTAGTTGTCGCTACGATAAAAACGTGTGGAGGGCACTCGCTATGAGCCGTCGTTGGTGCTTGGTAATGTTTTTTTTTAATTATCGTAATTTTAGTATTACTAAACGCTTAAAACAACCTAATTTCTTTAAAAAATGTCTCACAATATCTTAATTCTTTAAAAAAATGCCTTACGAGTCTGTTAAATTCGATCCGGCCTGTAATCTCCTCGGAATGCAGGGAGTAAGAGTTCAGGGCTCTATAGAGCTAATCCATTTATCGCGAAACACGTAAAGTGCCTGTCGGAAAGTGCTTTCTGAATTATTACTCTCACAGAGCAACTTAACGTAACAAGTACACAATAAATGAACGCTGCACCGAGTCAAAAGCACTCGTTCTATTAGAGTCCCCGCGCTCGACGCCGCGATGCGACGGAATATTATAAAATGCTCAGCTTTGGAATTAACACGAGCGCGGTACAGACGTACCGACGGAGGGTTGCGGCGGGACGCTGAAATTCAAATTAATGTTCGTGTTCTTTACTGGTAATATATTGTTCCGTTTGTTTCAAACTTTCTATTTCTTATCCGTCTTTGACTAATGATCTCGTAGTTGCGAGCTATCCGCTAAGAGCCGGCCGCTTCTGTCGACTGACGCACTTCGTTAAGTCTATACCATAAAAACCAATACAAGATCTAGACATATCGATAGAAAGTATTGTATACTCCTGTATCGCTAGTCCGTTACACAGACCATATTTCTGGTACCAGTGGTGATAGTGGTGATAAGTAGCGTGTGAGAAACTCTCTTAGTATAACTTAACCCCTTCAACAGCTTCCACAATGTACGCTCTCGAGTGACGGAGTGCAGGCTCTCCCTGTGAGATGACTGCTTGATGAGGGGTTCACTTGATGAGAACGCCCCGCCCGGGATAGAGTTCCGATGACACGCTGGGGCCCGCGCGTTGGTATGAATCTATAAAATACAGAAGTGACATTGATGAAAACGAAATGCGATAGCGATTATGAATATAAACATGCAAAAATGTTAGTTTCCTTGTAGAAATCTCAATGAAGATTACTTGCGATAGCAAAATCTATTCACGAGTATATCCGACTGATTATTTCGGCCTCTTCTCGAAAGGCGCTAATCGTCTAGAAATCAGAAGAGTTGCCGAAGTAAATGCACTGATTACAAGTTGATTTTGAATAGATATTTTGAAGTTTTCTCTAAGACTGATAGGTATATACCCAGGGGCTTATTCTACTGACTATGTATAACTCATAAAGTAGACAATCGATGTATTTTCGGCTTCATCACGGTCCGAGTGCTCCACACTGAGCTCAATTAGAGCTCTGTAGTCAATTAGCCCGCTGAGCTAGCAGGCCCTCCAGTGGCGGCTGTCAGGGAGCTGTCACCGCGAAGGGCCGCCGCGGACATCGCGCTGCCGCAGTGACGGCCTACGGCACTAAATAACAGCTTCCAGAAACGTCTCCACGAAAATAGACCTCCGCAATGTTCCGGCCGGGTTGCGGCAGGTTGTCGCTGGTGACCTTTTCAATTTTCAGATTATATTTCTTCGCTATAATAAAGGCAAAATATGTGACAAGGAAATGTGACCTAAAAGACAACTTGTTTCGCTCACTTGTTAAATTCACTGTGTAACGAAACGTTCATGCCAATAATTCGAACGACTACCGGATTCTTAAAAACCAAACCGGATATAAATTTTGAATTTATTGAAACTTACTTTTACGGCTTTGCTTGAGTCCAAGCTCGAACCTAATAATCAAATCTAGCAAACCGAGTAAAGCGTTACTAAAATATCTTAATATTTTATTTACAATCAATCAAACGATGCTAAAGAAAATATACATTGCTACTATTTTAGATTACTTGCAAGGGGGCGCTTTAAATCCAAATTTGGAGCTTAAAGTGTAAAGAGGTCTGAAATCGCACCGCGCATAACGACTCCGAAGCTCAAATTAATATATTAAGCCAGAAAGAACATATATACTATTATATGCGATACCAACCTTGCCACCTGTATTATGTTTCAAGGCAAACGCGATTGTTAAGCGACTAACAAGCAACTGACACGGTCGTGACACACACGAGTAGAGCGATACAACAGCGGCGGAGTACCAATCTGCTCGCCATAAAAAAAGCACTCGCCTCTATCACCGTTGGCCGATTCCCACGCGCGGATGTCAACTTGATTTCAAGGGATTTGCCCGTCGATACCTGTTCGTGGTCCGTTAGCCGGTCGAAGGGGGTCGTGGAGACGTAATAAAGATATGTCTCTATTCTTTGCCCGTCAATCTGCTATGACCGTAGGCAGTTTCTTCGCAGTGATGTCTGAAGATGGAACGTCGAGGATCGATATTAACTGTCTTTAAATGGATAAACAATGTTACAAATGTCATTAAACTACAGTAAAATAATAAGACATTACAAACTATTAATAACGGTTTAAGAAACCACCGTTCGATCATCGTAATGAATGATGGTTAAATTCCACTCCGCTTAACTTTCAAAAACTTTTTGACTTTTACGATAACAAGTTTCTCGTATCGGCATATCTTCAAAAGATTCCCCGCAGCGGCGAGAAATATTACGAAGACTTGTCGGCATATGTTAGGTAACGCATTTTAAATGTAATTTGTTTTCGCGATACCGTAACGTGCAATAAAAGAGTATTCAACGTCAAACGAATATATTCCTTCCCCCCCTCCCGCCTCGAGCCCCCCGCCGCTCCCTGTGATAATTTGTTCTTGATTCTGCAAAAAAGTGTGATAAAACGAGACGTTTTGGCGATAATAAGGAGAGGAATCAAAAACGAGTTACGAACACACGGCCGCGCGCGCACTGTACACATGTACAAATGTCTACGAGGAATCCAGCTATTTTGATCATCATTCTCCTGTCCTTATCCCACTCTAAGGGGGGTCGGCACAACATTTTATAAACATGTTGTCACATGATTTGGCTACGTATTTTATGATTGGCCGCCTGCCTGACGTCAACTTACCTTAATCGTATTTTACATCGATAAGAAATGAGTTCTCGGGTATTCTCAATAAGAAATGAGGGTGGTCTATTCTATTCAGCCGGATACCGCACGGCGTCATTTTAGCTATTAGATATGATATACTTACTGTGTAAAATTAAATTTTGCTGATGAAGATACTCGGTTTTCCTCGTAAAACATTAAACTGTTATCTACGATCTTATAATTTAAAACTAAGCACGCGTGAATGTGAACAGTGTGAATGTATGTATCTAACTGTAAATATAATTAGAAGTTGCAAAACTATACTAATAATATAAATGCATAAAAAATAATGATAAAATTTGGTACAACTAAACATATGGGATACGTTCTTCCTACTTTTCTTTTACGCGTGCTGTACTACTGGCTGGCGGCGGCGAGCCGGGAGACAGAACACGTATATCTTTACGACGACATCTATAAAGAAACAAATTTAGGACGCCGCGGTTATCTGCCGGAGGTGAACCTCGGAAAAATTGCCGACGATATTTATAGCGGAGACGTGCTCCGCGTACGAGCGATTCAGACGCGGGCAAGTGGATTTAAATTTAATACAAAAAGAAAACAGTGCAAAAAGAGCGGCGAACGTTGGTTCATTGGAACGATATTCTAACAAGTTTTGAACCGTGCGTGCGTCGCTCGACCCACTTCTGATTTCATCATTCTCTGCGACAAGAACTCTCTAATTTTCTGTTGCCATAATAGTTTGGCTCATCGTAAACGATACAGTCGTTGCTGAGCGCGACCGCAAGCCAATATCTCTGTTCTCTACACGTTAATATACGTGTCACAGATATAAAAATTTGCACACCGCAAAAACTTTTTAGGCTTTTATGAATTTCAGTCCTCATAAAATTTGCATACCGCAGGCCTTTTATGGAAATCTATTCTAGAGTGAAGTTTAATAGGTTTACGGCACGAGCCGCGACCGCCCTCGTCCGGCAGAGATCGTTCACCGATATTATCCTTTGAGATATTCGCTTCAGGAATTAGTTCCCATTTTAAATTAATTTTTTCACGAAATTAATCACATATAATTTTTTTATTATCTTTTGTTATTATCATTATCAAATTGTATGATGTCAAATACTAAATCGGTAAAAACGGCTTCGCAAAGAAACTGCAATTTATAGTAAAATCATGAAAAGTCATTCACGGTAATTGCGGACAACCTTTTCAATTAATGTTGTCGCAGGTTTTAAAGTAGTTCTTTTGAAATAGAGTCCCAACTAGAATTTTTTTTTAAATTATTTGTGTTTAAATTTAGTGGCACCTTACTATTTCATTTACTATCTTATATATTTACTACATTACTCTTTGTAAATAAATTGTTCAACAGCACGTGGCACTAAAACTACAACATGATATTTACAAATCCATATTAATATTATGAATGTGAAAATCAGTCTGTCTGTAGCGCTTTCAAAGTTGGTCCATTGAACCAATATTGATAATTTTTTTAATCCACTCTATTTATACTATTAAAGAATTCGCGTTTTTCTTTCGGGGCCAGGGAAAAAACATGTATATATCTGCAATATTACGTTATTGAGAGTACTTTAACGTTTAAGTTGGCGCGAACGCCGTCACAGGTATCACTAGTTTCCTATAATTATCGCACAAAGAAGACTTATGAATCTCTGTGTCTTAAAACTGTATTACGATCGCTTGAGTAGTTTTAATTTTATCGGGAACAGACAGACAGATAGACGAGGTATTTCATGTTGATAAAACTGAATGTCCCGGCCCTTATACCAGTGTGAACAGTCTAATTTATGAGGAATATATAAAGTATTTATCTTAATAGTTATAGAACTTAGAGAGCTGCAGACGAGGGAGGGGGGGAGACCCCCCCTGGGGGTGGGGGCCCACTCCCACAATATGTATTTAGGGCTGTCGTGTTTATTTTACGATCGCTATAAAATTTCGCTTTCCCATCGATTAAAGTCTATCGGAGGAAAATTTAACGGGCGTTTTGTGATATTGGACACTTACTGTATACTATTAGAGCTTACGAGATTAAATATATGGTTCTTATTAAATTTCTCAAACTTATTTATATTCAAATTTTAAATTCATATTAAAATTTACCTAAATTTTGAATATTGTTTATTCAAGTACCTAACTTTATAAAGAATACAGAGTATATATACAAAATAAATCACAATTGCGTGGAGTGACGTCACAAAATAGGTGACCAGAATAGGTGACCGGTGGCCACCGGTCTGTAGCTATGGATACCTGATTAAACTAAATTTGTTGCGGACTATCCCTGAAAAATATGCTCTCTGGTTGCACTGTCCTAGTTGCTTTATTATGATGAAATAGCCAAGATATATCAGAATATGACCTATATTTTTTTAATTTGTCTCCAAAGGAATCACGCCGTTTTAAATTAAAAATGTGTTTGTCCCATTTTTTCAATAACAGTTCAAAGATCAAAGAGAATCAAAGAGCAGTGCTTCAAATACGACGGCCGGCGAACACTGTCCCTGATTCTATTTTAATTAAACGACGAAGAAAAATTTAGTCTGCATTTGTTTGCGAGAAAAGAGTGTTCTCGAAAGTTTGCAGAGAGCGGGGAGAGGAGGGAAAGTTTAAAGTATTGTCGATAAGTAGGCGGCGCCGGGAGAGGGCCAGAGTGGTTTGCATGAGGCTGCTCGGACTACCATCGCTGAAGGACTCGGTGAGACAGCTGCGGGATATATCGCGTCGAGGACGGGCCATTACGTGTCGTCGTGGCGGCTGCCAGAGAAGAATGTGCTAATAAATAAATATCAAATTTCGATTTGCTTCTACAGACTTCCTCGTTTAAGGAAATTTTTCTCAATTCCATCGCACTTAAATTCTGTAGCTAAGACTGAATCTATGTCGGTAAGATAGATGCGACTCCTCAGCACACGACCCTGACGACTACCATCAACAGTCGCGCGAGTCTCACCAGGAGACTGACGCTCCGACAGCTCGCACCTCCTTTCGACCTTTAAATAACTTTTCGAGGTAGGCGGCAGATGTTTAGGTACGTGGAAGAGTAACGATAAATTAGGATCGGCGTCATTTTTAATTTTATTTTAAATGCGTAATTACAATGCAATTACTGACTCAACTTCATCATCAGTTCATTTGACCTTCGAACTCCAAGCCACGTCTGGTTGTTGCGATACCGTCAGTATCAAATAAAGACTACATTCAGTACTGCCTCAGCCTGACGCCCGTCACCGCAGCAGCACCGCTCACCCGACCGCCACGGACATAATATCAAATGTGAAAACCTACAATACTGAAGCAGAAATTAAAAGAGATCGTCGATCGCGCCGCGTTCCCGGGAAATTGATGGAACTGTCTGAATTGTGTTCGGAGCTAATCTACTCGAATGCCCTCTTCGCGAGAAACGTTTTTGTTTGTTCGAGCGTAATCCCAATCTATTTGTCCGAGTTTAGTTCCGTGCCGTCACCGTCAGCTGCCGGGAGCGCTCCTGCGATATAACGACCCTCTCCGTGCACTGCAGGAGGATCTACTGACCACATAATTCACCACTACAGATTTTAAATTTCCCTAATTTGCTCTCGTAACGAGTCATACAGATAAAAACTCATAGTAAAGAAGTTTTACTTAAGATTCGTGCCGTTCGCTATCTGAAAATAAACATGTTCCAGCTGCCATCGTGCCGGGCGTGCCGAGCCGAGGCCGGTCGTCGCACAGAGCTGCTGCTTGTCTCCGCTCGTTGCTGAATGATGGACAACCTAACGACCAACGCCTCCGCAAGCAGGTTTATGAGTAATAGGAGATTCAGCGTTACGAGTAGCGCAAGTGAAATGATAGTTTTTGCAGATACTCGTATCTTTTATATTTAAATGAGTTAATTTGTTTGAGTTAATAAGTTAAGGTATTGAACGCTTGATGCGTTCGATAACTTGAAAGAGGCAGGCAACCAGGCAGTGGTCTTGGAGAAGACTAAATGTGGACGTTACGTAATTCTTTTCTATTGTTTATAAACACGCCAGTTGAAAATAATTTATTAATTTAATCGAGTCTATCATTGCCTACCTCTCCCAACCTGCTCTGTCTCAAACTCAAACCTCATCATAACAGCAGGGAGAGTCGCGCTCTCAGCCACGGTCAGCGTCGTCGTTTTTTTTGCTGTTTTCTTCACTGCCATCAAAAAATAACATTATTTCATAAATAGATAGATGTATGGGAGTGTAGCGATTAAGTTTATGATGTTACAAACAAACAACGTTGACGACTAGCTTCGGCCGCGGCACGAGATATGAATATATAAGTACTTAGCTGCAGAACGTGTGCTCGTACCGCAACCAGTACCTTGCACCTGGAACCGTGTGATTTTTGTAAAATTGTAAAATGAGAAACCGTGGAATTTAGAATGAGGAATGGAGGAAATATCTCACTTCACTCATCTGTGACTGAGTATACGAATTGCGACTGAAAGTTTACATGCGTGACATCAGTAATGAATGCTATATGGGAACACACGTCGCAGGCGCGGCCGGAGGCGGGAGGCCAAGGAATATTAACTAGCCCTCGGGAGCGGCCGACAGCGATGCCAATGGAGGAGCACATCCGAAGGGCATTTGCGAAAATATCGACAGCGAAAACACACCGTTTGATATATTACAGCATGGGCCGCCGATAAGGGTCACTTCAGAGCGGGCCGCAGGGAGGGTCGAATGGAGCCGGGGGTCCTCTAGATAAGGGATACGCGGGTCGGAGGCGATAACGGCGCGCTATCAGCCGCGCGACCCGGTGCGGTGGTGGCGCGGCACGTGGTGAGCGAGGCCCGGCACACAGTCGGCACGTAGTCGGTACGCACTCAGCCGTGGACTCACTTATACACATATTTTGCTAAACTTCATAAATTTATATTGAAAAAGTCCGTGTATTGCAACATAACATTATTATTACTTTTGTATCGTATAACTTATCAAATATTAAGTAACATTTCCTTTATTCAGAGTACTTCTCGCAATAGTAATCGGGTAGATTATTTTCCCCGCCTGGCTCCTCGCGGGGCGCCGTGGAAACAATATTAAAAGAGCAATTTTTCTTAAAACAATATAATTCGCGCCGATGAAGCCCGGGGCCGTAATAGCGACCCCCGACCCGTAACGAGCCTTTAAATCTCGATTTACGGTAAAATAACCCGCCAATATGTCCGCACAGACAAATTGACGAACCTGATGTCCTTTTAGCGCGTTAAAACACATTATTAAGGCAATCAATATTGTATTATTGCCAGTTACCTTTCCTATCTAATATTTTGGCGGGCATTAGTTTAATTTTTCGATAATCATAAATAAATTATAGTGCAAAGGATAAAAATGCTAAGCTGATACTTTAACTCGGTGACGCGTTCAAGATGAATGTGATTAATACTGTGGCCGCGAACGTAGCTCTGCAAGCACTTCATTATAGTGAAAGCTTTTTGACAGTTTTTTTTTTAAATTTTAGTCGAATATCACTGTGTTAATCGTATTTTTTTTACCATATAAAGGTGGAGTCCGTCCAACAACATTCATCCAAACCGTCTGAACCGAAAACTATTTTAATAATTTAACTTAAAAGTTCGCTGTCGACAGGGCCGCAAAATCTTGCAGGTAGTCGAGGATCAGAAATGGATACTGTCGTCGGAAGAACGTAGTGAGAACTTTCAGTACGTCAGACCGGAGCACGCTTCGCCAACAACCTTCATCATAATGCTTACTCAACATGCATGCAGTGTGTCGGTCCGTCCGCTCCCAGCTGACAGTTATTCACGACACACGTCCCCTTCCGAATTTCGTTAAAACGCCTCGAGGTTCCTCTCCCACCCCGGCCGCGGCCGCAACGATATCTCTCTCTCAGTTTCAGTTATACGAATATGGAATTCCAACTTATCTCTGGATCGGGAAACTGACATATCGCTCTCAGCTGGAGAGTATTTTTTTCTTGATTGTGTCAAAATTGTAACACCTACATGTATAATGACACGGTTTATATTTGAAAAGTTTTCAGTCTACTGCTACTCTAATACGCCAAAACCGATTTCAACACCTCTGTTCTAGCCGACGTCTCAATTTTTATACAAAACTTTACTGACAACAGGCACCCTACGAAAACCTCGGTCTCCGGCACTCTCGGGTGACAATAGCCCGTGCAGAGAATTAAAGCTGCGAGTTCAGCGTGTCGCTAACGATATACGACAGAACGATTAATCTTAACTATCAGCATAGTACGGATAGTTAAGATTAATTATAAACTGCGATTCCCCGTGAGGTACGAAGGTACGTGAGTCGCAGACCGTCCGTATTGGTAGAGATGAGGCGGCGGCTGCTGGACATCGACTGCGAAATGTTTTTTGTCTCTTTGAAGTTCCACGAGTGCGTGAACTGCAATGATAAGGTAGGGAGGCGAACGAGTGACCGTTCCCACGTTTCCGAACTCCCGTGGGACTTCCGGCGAGTGGAGACACTTGACTGCTGCGGGGGACCCAGCGGTGGGAAACGAACTAACAATAATAGCAAATAATGAATTTGAAATAAACACCCCTTCAATAATTCCTACCGGTCTAAAGCGACCCACGCACGTTACGGCCGGGCCTCCAAATGGTCGCGGCCGACGCGACCCACTTTTCTATTTCAATAGCAATCGATGCGCGACCGACGGACGTACCTCTCGATGCAGCGCGGGAGACTCTACTGGACTCTACCTTGTCGCTGAGAGTGAGTCGATACGTTATGTTCATTTTCAATCAACCGTAGGTGGCGATGGATTTCCATCCGCTCGGAGCGCTCGCGGTCTGTCCGGCGTCGACAGAACGGGCACCGGTGAGGAGTCTGGCCCCGTGAGGTACCAGTAGACTTTTGAGATTCTGAGCAACAAAATAAAACGAAATAGCCGACACCGAAACAGCAGAACCTCCCGGACAGACCGCGAGCGCTCCGAGCGGATGGAAATCCATCGCCACCTACGGTTGATTGAAAATGAACATACGTGCATTGCGCTTTTACGCCTAGAGTATAGTTCTATACATATACACTCAATGTTCTCCGTCTGGCTGTTTTCCACAGTGAGCCCTCCGCTCTCCTTCATCGGACGAACGCTCGACGAGCAGAGCTAAGAGCATATGTAATGACATTCTGACGTGACGTGCGGACTGCACGCCGCGTGCAGCCGCTGCGGCCCGCGACGGGGCGGCAGCCCGGAGCGCGGCCGGCGGAGTGCGAGCGAGGGCGGGCGGCCGAGGGCGGGGGGCGCGGGCGGCGGCGGCGGCGGCGCGCGCCAGTCGCCCCGCAGCGCCGCGTCGCGTCGCACGCCGCCCCAGCGAGAGCCGCCGCTGCCATGCACTGACCGCGCGCACGCACGGTGCGTTACGGAACGCGCGACGTCCGTGAGCCGGCGGGATATCTGTTAGAGATGGTACCCCTGTAACGTTCCTCCGACAGAATACAAAGGGACGGGGTTAGTATCGCCGCGGCGACGGTGGCGCTACAGGACGGCTCGTCGCGCGCGATCAGATAATGAGCCGTTAGCGCTCGAAAACGGAGCGCTGGTGGCTCGGCTTTAAAAGTTTCAGTGCGTTCAGTGTTGCCCGAAGGAGCCTAGCGAAATACAAAGACGGTTTCACGTATTGCATTTTACGAACGAGAGTAAAGTCGAAACGCTCTATATATTGGCCGTTACGACCGAAAAGTGATTATAGTTCAATTTGTATTTGATTCAGTCGTTACGACGTTTGAAGTCGGTAGTGATTGCCGGCTCCCTTCGATTTGGGGCCTGTTGTGATAGTATCGATATGTGATTTGTTAAAATAATTATAAGAGTACCAATCTACGCTTGTTCTGTATAGAATAACTTAAAGCTATATATCTTTTTATCTAAAAATCATTCTAAGTTATCTACAATCTCTTAGTTAGTAAATTCTGTACAGGTCGCCCATAAAAAAATTCCATTTCGATTGAGCCGCATATTGTATCGCTTATAAAAAAATAATTTTTTTATTAGTTAATTTTGTGTAAAGCAATAAAGAACATCTATTTTAGTGTTTTGATGGATTCGTTGAATCTTGAAATATAAAGTAAAAAATAAAAGTGCATCGAGAAGAGATATATTCTAAGACTATCACCATGTCAAACCCAACAATGTGACGTGCCATATTACTCCTAAATACACAAAACTCGATCCTCACCATTCTATTGTCGGTCGAGGAGCGAAGGTCCGCGTCGGTCCGTGCGCTGCAGGCGCGTGCATTACAAATATTGTATATTTATTATTCTGTCTTTGGTGCATCTGCGCTGCATTCGTTCTGTTCTTCTAAACGTCCGATGACTCCTAACGATCGTCTGCGAGATAACGAGTCGCATCGAGTATATACCCTCAATGTAAATAATTTAAAATAAGACATCTGTAGAGACGCTCTTAGCAATAATAATTCAAACAAAAAACTTTGTCAAAAAAATCAAACTAAAAAGGCAAAAACTTTGTATCACTAATATTTCATTGATTTTTACGACGGCACACCTTCCTGCGACGTTTCAACAGTAACAGCAACATCCTAACATCAACAGTCCTAACATCCTAAAAACAAGTTAAAGTTCGCCAAATATTGAAATCCGTCCATAGTGGTGTTCGCACGTTGCAGCCCCTTCGAATGACCGCCGCGGCGGGCCCCGGAGGCTCCGCCCTGCTCGCCGCCGCGGGACCGGCCGCGATACCTGCTTGAGCGGCCATGCGCCCTCCCGCCCGCTCCTAGCCGCACAGCCCGCTTCTGGAACAGAACATATCAAGCTGATATCGACGTGAGCCCTTCACGTGTCGAACTAAACTTTTAGGTACTTTAACACATAAATACTCTATAAATTAAATGCATGCTGGAATGTTTAATTTTTTATCCGTATCAGATACCGAGGCAACGGACGGTCATGAATGGCAAGGAAGATAAAACCTTCATAAGATTAGCCCGCTCGAGTCTTTTGCTCGTTCTACACTTCACTCGCTGCATTTGTGTTGAAGTGATGCTCTCCCTTCCCTTCGATTGATCGTACGAATTATTGTCCCTTATGGCTGGTGGAATACTATCAATTCAAGTGTTAATAATATATGTATAAATATATAAGTTCTTTTTATCTATATGTAGGTATTTTAGTTAAAGGAGATAAGCATTTTTTTTGGCGCCCAACTTCTGGAACCGTAACAGAATATTCTCCAAACACTAAGTGATATCAATGCGGGTAGCTCGCTGACGGGGGACAGTTTACTCGAACCCTTATGGGAAGACATTTATACTGCTAATTTACGTTTTTTTCTTTACTCTGCGCTGCACACTCTCAATTCATTCAGACACGGTCTTTGAGTCCAGATCTTACGCCACGTTAGTTGAATGTTTCAGTAAAAGTGCCCAGTTCGATAATTACAATTGTCGTCGTATTTCGTCGTCATCATTGAATGATTCAAATGAGCTACTCGTTTCCAGTCCTTGTCGTGCTCTCCATCGCCTCACTCACCGAATGTTACGGAGCAGACCTCCAGACAGTTTGGTTGGTATTAATAAGTTTAAACCAACAAAGACTTGACAAATCTCAAGTTGTTAAAAGTCCAATTCCTGAGATTAATAAAGATCGCCCGTTGACGTCCACTACCCGAGCGAGACTCGGTGATGGTTCATAGGTCTAATTATACCATAATGTACTGATTTATTTTCCAGTGGATGTATAAAAAGTGGATAAAAAGTGTTATCTGTGCCTTAATTAGATTGACCTAAGGCGATTGACCCGGTAAGAGTTCCGGAATAGGATCAGATCGCGAAAGGAGTCTTAAATACCAGACTATGTTTAAAGCCTAGGTGAAACTTATGGTTAATGCCGCAGATTACTAAATGAATTAACTTAACTCCGTCATTAACTTCACCAATACTAAATTTCGGTCTTGTGAAGCCTTCGTTAGTTCCTCGACGTCTCCGTCGACAACCTAAAAAATTAAAAGTCAAAAAAGATAATGTCGTTTTAAATAAGCAAAGGACGATTTCCGTTATTTTTATTGATTTTTGTCCAACAAAATGAGCTAAGAATTTGAGACATCTGAAGGTTTCATTCACGATTTAAAAGCATTTACAACAGCTAATAAATTGTAACGGGAGCCGCCGCGGACCGCGCGACCCACGGCACAGTCACAGTGGCGGACACGAGCCTCGTTGGCGACAACAATAACAAGTGACGCTTCACTATTTTCTTAAAACCTGCTACTTGAATGCTACATTAACTCATTTCAAAAGTCTGAGGAACAGTAAATTCATGGACAATCTTTTACTTTACTGAATCGTGAAACTTAATCGTTAGTTGAAAGATAAATCATCGAAATTTGTAAAAAAATCTCGTTATAAGTCAGTGCCATCTGTAGCGAAGCCGAAGCGGACGTTAGGGATGGAAATCGTCCGTTAGGAGCTCGCGGTGCGGCCAAGAATGTATGGTTTTTACCACGATTTGGATTGACAAACACGAAATGACAATAATAACCGTTGTGGAAATCGATCAATGGAAAGAGCGTGGTTTTATGAAAGGTTCGATACACACCCTCGGTAGCTCGGGAACAAAAATTGAAAGCGTTTCGATGGGTAGCGTCAGATCACCGGGCTATTCGCAAAATTTCTAGTCGCACACAAAACGGTACATGTAGTATAATTCAATGTTAACATACTTTGAAAGGTCAGTCATCATCATCTTCCTGCCCTTATCCCACTCTAAGTGAGGTCGGCACAACATGTTATAAACATGCTGTAACACGATTTGGCTGCGTTTTTACGACCGGCCGCCTGCCTGACGTCAACTTACCTCTGTCGTATTTTACGACACCTCGGTAAGAAAGAGGGTGGTCTATTCTACTAAACCGGATACCACACGGTGGGTCATCTTACCTTAGTCGCCTTTTACGACACCTCGGTAAGAAATGAGGTTGGTCTATTCTACTCAGCCGGATACCACACGGCGTGTCGACTTACCTTAGTCGCCTTTTACGACACCTCGGTAAGAAAAGAGGGTGGTACTATTCTACTCAGCCGGATACCACACGGCTAACTTTGAAAGGTCAGTCTCGAATGGATAAATGTTGCTACAGCGAGGGTCCATATTTACACTTTGATTGACCGTCGAATATAACACGTACACGGTTGGCGGCAGCTGCGCGACCCGGGCGGGGCCCGCGCAGGCGGTGCGGAGTGCGGAGCGCGGCGGTGCGGTGCGGTGCGGCGCGAGCGGCGGGCGCCGCGCGCCATGTGCTGACGCCATGCGCGCGCCGCCATGCGCGCCCGCGCCACGCCCGCCCGCGCGGCCCGGCTGCTGCTGCTGGCGCTGCTGCTGGCCGGTACTGCTGCTGGCCCGACTGCCGCCCGCCGCCCGCCGCCGCCCGCTCAGCACCTCGCCCTCGTGTGCAGGTTGCGCCGGGAACCCGGACGCCAAGCGGCTCTACGACGACCTGCTCAGCAACTACAACAAGCTGGTGCGGCCCGTGCTCAACGTGAGCGACGCGCTCACCGTGCGCATCAAGCTCAAGCTGAGCCAGCTCATCGACGTGGTGAGTCCCCGGCCGCGCGGAACCGGCGCGCGTTCCGACCCCGGAATCATTCGTAAAATATATCTCGCTCGTGAGATTAGAATTTACGACGGCACGGTTTAAGGGTGCGTTCTTTTTCAGAATTTGAAGAACCAGATCATGACTACGAACCTGTGGGTGGAGCAGGTGACTATCGAACGTAGACCGTAGTACTGTGAGATCGCGAGGCGCGAGACCGAGTCGCTCACGTTGGTTCCTCCGCAGAGCTGGTACGACTACAAGCTGTCGTGGGAGCCGCGCGAGTACGGCGGCGTGGAGATGCTGCACGTGCCGTCGGACCACATCTGGCGGCCCGACATCGTGCTCTACAACAAGTGAGACTCGCCCCCGCACGCGCGATGGGAGTCACGTTAGCGAGCCGGGTACGATCGCATCGAGTCTAACGCTACCGCTCCGCCCGGCAGCGCGGACGGCAACTTCGAGGTGACGCTGGCCACCAAGGCCACGCTGAACTACACGGGCCGCGTGGAGTGGCGCCCGCCGGCCATCTACAAGTCCTCGTGCGAGATCGACGTCGAGTACTTCCCCTTCGACCAGCAGACGTGCATCATGAAGTTCGGCTCGTGGACGTACGACGGGTTTCAGGTACGTCTGACGGTATGGTATGATGTCAGGTACGGACACCGTGCCCTCCGGTGCCGCGGCAGTCGACCGGCACGCGACGTACCGGACGCGGCCCGGCACAGACTCACAATGACGGTCAATAAATCCGTTTCCAGGTGGACTTGCGGCACATTGACGAGGCGCGCGGCACCAACGTGGTGGAACTGGGCGTGGACCTCAGCGAGTTCTACACGTCCGTGGAGTGGGACATCCTGGAGGTGCCGGCCGTGCGGTGCGTGACACAGCGACACTAGCGCATGGCCTCGGACACGGCGTATTCGCGTGCGGCGTCTCACGTCGTAGCGGGACGCTTTGCGAACACACGTCGAGTGAATATAGAGTACATACGAATGAAATAACACGGCAGAATGTTTCCTCATACGTATTTTAAGGTCAGAAGTGAAATTTGAAGAGGAAACCTTTGGATTTCTTTTTCAAATTTCAGTGCTCTATCGGTAAGGGACTTATGAGTCGGGGCTCGCGTAGCATGAGTTGTAATAATCGATCCAACTTCTCCGGTGGGATGACGCTGCGCTTTGGGGGTACGTCACGGATAGAACGTCCGCCGTCATTTCCTTTCTGAAGTGGAATTAGCCGAATGCGGGTGCACTTGAATATGAATTGAAGTAGCTCGACTTCGCACTTAAAAGCTCCCTCGCCTTCGCTTTTTTCAGCGAATCTTTCTATCTATACGGGTTTCGGGCGGTAATCCGCGACCGAGTCGTGAGTGACTTAAATGAAATGCAGCTTTTGTGTATTTTTGTATGTATTTCAAAACGTATATTGTTTGTATTTCAAAACGGACACGTTTTGAATTTTGAAAGTACCGACACTTGCGACAAGTTAACTATCGTCGTAACGTCGAATTTACAGAAACGAGAAGTTCTACACGTGCTGCGACGAGCCGTACCTCGACATCACGTTCAACATCACGATGCGCCGCAAGACGCTGTTCTACACCGTGAACCTCATCATCCCCTGCATGGGCATCTCGTTCCTCACCGTGCTGGTGTTCTACCTGCCCTCCGACAGCGGCGAGAAGGTCTCGCTGTCCATCTCCATCCTGCTGTCGCTGACCGTGTTCTTCCTGCTGCTGGCCGAGATCATCCCGCCCACGTCGCTGGTGGTGCCGCTGCTCGGGAAGTTCGTGCTGTTCACCATGATCCTGGACACGTTCAGGTGGGGGCCGTCAGGTGGGGGCCGAGCCTGACGCGACGCGCTACGTTCGTATCCCTTTTGCCAAATTTTCGATGCGCTTTGAACTACTCAGGAGGCTCTTTTAAAGGCTCTATAGATATAGCGCACGCTAAAATCAGAAATTCTCCGTCGGTTCCGGACGCGAGGCTCGTAAGTCGCTTTCGAATCGGTGACGCGAGAGACGTAAACGGAACCCGCCGTCCCTTGCAGCATCTGCGTGACGGTGGTGGTGCTGAACGTGCACTTCCGCTCGCCGCAGACGCACACCATGGCGCCCTGGGTGCGGCGCGTGTTCGTGCACGTGCTGCCGCGCCTGCTGGTGATGCGGCGCCCGCACTGCCGCCTCGACCCGCACCGCAGCCGCTTGTGAGTGCGCGCCCGCACCGCGCCACAGCGCAGCACCCCGCCCCGCCCCACAGCCGCACTCACTGCCGCGCTCGCCCGCAGTGCAGGAGCGGCGCCGGCCGCGGGCGCGCGCTGGTCGCCGCCGGGGGCGCCGCCGGACGCGCGCTCGCCGTCGCCGGACGCGCCCGCGCTGGTGGACGCGCTGCGCCGCTGGCACCGCTGCCCGGAGCTGCACAAGGCCATCGACGGCATCAACTACATCGCCGACCAGACCCGCAAGGAGGAGGAGTCCACCAGGGTGAGACCTACGTCGTGATTGTAATTACAAATCGACTAAAAGTGCATATTATACTTGCATTTGAAGCTTTTGACCGTTTCGAGATTCGATATAGGCGGTGGGATACCGTTCCGACGATGAGTGGCCGTGTGTTCGAACCTACCGTGTGGTACCGCGGTGTGAGTAGCGAACGGGAAGATCCTCCGGTATCGTGACTGACGAGACCTGCCGTTTGGCCGATTAAATTAAGCATAGAGATAAGTAGGTACTTTCTACTTCGTTATGCCGACCAAGAGGGTAGCAAAATGTGACTCTCTAACAGTCTATCGAACCTCCAAGGCGATAACACGTCTCGGCTCGAATGTTAGTCCGTGTTTTCGTTCCGATCGAGCGCGCGCCGCTCCGCAGGTGAAGGAGGACTGGAAGTACGTGGCGATGGTGCTGGACCGGCTGTTCCTGTGGATCTTCACGCTGGCGGTGCTGGTGGGCTCGGCCGGCATCATCCTGCAGGCGCCCACGCTGTACGACGAGCGCGCGCCCATCGACGTGCGCCTGTCCGAGGTGGCGTACGCGGCCGCCAAGCACCGGCCCGCGCCGCGGTAGCGCCGCGCCGCCGCCGCCGTGCGACACTCTATGACGATACGACGTAATGACGTAATGACGTGATCGAAGATAAGTCGAATTTCTTTTGATAGTGACGAAATAAAATCGTTTGTTTACAATGTTTACCTTTTATTTTATCCCTCTCTTTTATCTATTACCTGAAAACTATAGATTATCCTAGTATAAGAGAGCGGCAAGAGCGACCATTATCTATCACTTGACATTATTGCAAAATTTACTACTTCTTACTAATACACTAAAAAATAAAGTTTGAAGGGCGACTAAATAAAAATGGCATTGTATCATATACTAAGGACTTGTAAATTTACATACAAGTTTGTAGCATATACATAAAAAAAACCTAGTTATCCTCCGACTGAACTGACTGGGTCTATTGCACTCAGTGGCTGAACGAAACCAGAAAAAACTAGGTCTCTGTCATTCAGGTACGCTGCATAGGTACTGGAATTAAGACAGCCGCAGCGCTGCTTATGTATGTCTCATAGAAGTGATCTTTACAATAAGACTCTTGCCTCGAGAATGTTCTACTCACGATACGTCATCGTCCTCGTGAGGTGCGTGCATTTGGAAATAGTTTTTTGTGCCTAATGAGTGATGAGTGCTGCGCCAAGTCCACATCCAGCTGGTGCGCCGTGTGTCTGGCATCAGGTCTCCGCCCATTCGGGGCGAATGTGGATAGCAAGGTTGGTGTGATTTTGATAATTCACTGATTTGGGCAAAGATCTGCATATCATTCACAAACATACAGTCCACTAACCAGCTTTCTAAACATATATTGCTCAACTCTTAGCATAACTTGTGGTGGAAATCTTACTAATGTTCAGAACTTCGTAGATGAGAAAGATACTCGTAACGTAAAACACAAAACTCATACTGTATATATTACGCTACGTAAACTCTGAGAGATAATCAGTAGGAAAGAAATAAGAAAACCAGAATACTAAAAAACATAATATCTTTGTTAAAGTTTGTTGTATTCACGTACGTAGTTTATGCATGATCACTAGTTCAGTTGCTAATAAACGTTAATAAAGTGCATACGTATTTTAATGTCATAATTATACTTACAAGGAAAAGTAGACCTTAAAAACAAGACAATCTTTTTAAAAAAGTATGTTATTTATACTGTATTTATAAGTGAGTGTGTATTATAAATACACATACAGTGGAATCAAAAAAGTTGTTTTGTGGCAAATTGCAATAAAACCTACGTAGCGCCTACAAAACTCGTGAGTGTTTAAGAGACCCATAAGTTGGCTCTTCAAAGTTATGGGTGAATTTTAAAAGTATTGAAATAAGGATTACAATGTATGTAACGCAATTAAGCCTAATTTTGCAATAGGTCACTTTAATACTAAGCGTGCGATATATTTGTTTATAGAAACAAAACAAGAACCTTTCTTTCAAAATTGTCGTGACGTTCACACAGAGATAGGTAGCTGATAGTGTGAATTAAGTATAATATGTAGCGTTAAGAGTAAGTTCAAGGAATTTTTGCTGAATCAACAACTAGGCCGCTAAATGAGCTTTATACTCCGCCTTCCGAGTTTCCGCTTTTGAGTCTAGGTTATAGTTTAATTTTTCTTTTAAAATATCGCACCTTTACCTTTATTTATTTATTTTTTACCATTATAATAAGCTTCCATTTATATAAAGTGACAGTTATAAGTACGCCTCATATACTTCTTTTAAGTAGAATATATAATAGAAATAGTTTTATATAATGGGTTTTACATATCGTGTTCTTGAATCTAATCCAGTTGTCATTGTCGTCCAGAAACGGTAGGATGTCACTGAAAATCAGTGCCAAGGTTTAGCCTTAGCAAAAGCTGAGTGACATACCGTTTTGCATGCCACACTTCCATGCATGAATAATAGGGGCGGGACACGTACCTTTATAGTTATTTTTGTATGTTTTTAAATATTCTACCCCCCCCCCCCTTTAATTTACCTTTCTTATTTCTTAAAAATTTATTTATTTATTTACTTAATTATTTGTAATTTTTTTTTTTTTTCACTTTGTAATGATATTTAATTGTTTGTGTTATATGTAAAATGTTGTTTGCGTTAAAGTGTTATATGTAAATAAATGCTGTTTGATTTAATTTGATTTCTGATAGATAGCTGAAAGGTGGCTGAAAGGTCGGTCGGTCGGTCGGTCGGTCGGTCGGTAGGTCGGTCGGTCGGTCGGTAGGTTAGGCTAGGTTAGGTTAGGTAAGGTTAGGTTCGCTCCCGTGTGGGCGGAGCGGCTGACCGCGGTTTCCCTGCCTCTGCTGCGGGGAGCGCAGAGGATCATGGCGGTCAGACTCGTGCGGGGCTACCGGACCATTTCCGGCGAGGCGGCCTGCGCCTTGGCTGGGTCCCCTCCCTGGGACCTGGAGGCCACGTGCTCGCTCAGGCCTACCGCCGCAGAGTTGAAGCCCGTTCATCGGGGGGAGACTCGGCGGTGGTAGAGGTGCATTGGCGGAGGGAAGCTCAGGAAGAGCTCCTCCGCCAATGGAGGCGGCGGCTGGAATCGCCCAGTGCAGGAGGCTGGACGATTTCGGCCATCCAGCCCATTCTCCAGGGCTGGGTCGCCAGGAGGCATGGGGTCCTCACCTTCCGCCTGACACAGATGCTTTCCGGACATGGTTGCTTCGGGAGGTATCTGTGGCGGGTGGCCGGGCGCGAAGCGTCCGGTGAGTGCCACGAGTGCGGCGCCGATTCCGACACGGCGTCGCACACGCTCGCGGACTGTCCAGCTTGGGCGGTTCAGCGGGCGGAGCTCGTGGCACAGGTGGGGCGCGACCTCTCCTTGCCCACTGTGGTTCGTGCCATGGTGGACAGGGAGGGGTCGTGGGCAGCGATGGCCTCCTTCTGCGAGCACGTCATTTCGCAGAAGGAGGCGGCGGAGCGGGTCCGGGAAGTCGAGTCTCGGGATCCGATCCGCCGCAGGCGAGCCGGGCGCAGGCGGTTCGTCCAAGACCATCGCATGCCGCCCTAACGGGGACCTTCTGGGCGTTCCGAACGGGGTTAATCGGACGCCCTCCATATAAGGTCCCCGAGGCGGTCGATGCATCTGGTGCTCCCGATGCATCGTCCAGCGGAGGGAGGGGCTACTTTTAGAGAGGCCCCGACCTAGAGGTGGCGCACTCTGGGGTTCAGAGTTGCTGCTGGCGGGAGTGGGGTCAAATAAGGCACCCTGCTCCCGCCACCAGCAGCGTGGTGGAGCATACAGGTTGTTTTAGTCGGTGCGAGTCCGACATAACCACCGATCGTCCCCGTCGGTCGGTGGTACCCATAAGGGGTTTTTTCCTGTATAAAAAAAAAAAAAAAGGTAAGGTTACTTTAGGTTAGGTTAGGTTGGGGTGCTTTAGGGCCGCCAAAGTGGTCGGCCTCCTCGTGGCGCACCCTGGGCAAGCTTAGACTTGGCGAACGGACCACTGTGGGGTGGCCAATCCAATTGTCCCTCTGATTAGCAGAGGGCAATTTGGACGGGCCGGGGACTCCGGGGAGGTTAAGGGTGGAGTCTCTAATGAGCGACGGGTTCAGTTGGGCTTACTTTAAGTCTGGCTGGACATGGTCTTAGGCCACCGTCGGCAAAACCTGTAAGCCCAGCAATGGGAACGGGGATCTTCGGGTTTCGAGGAAGAAAACCTCTATAAAAAATTACCCGGTGGGGGTGGAAACGCCCACCAAGGCGCTGGGGTCCCTACTTGGGGCGCGGTCTCTCCTTGTCTACCGTATCATGAATCATCGGTGGGCAGGGAGCAATCGCGGGCAGCGATGGCCTCCTTCTGCTCTGCGGAGGGAGGCGGCGGAGCGGTTCCAGGAACTCTTGTTCTGGATCCAATCTGCTGCTGGTGAGTCCAAGTGGTAGCGACTTGCCTAAGCCCATCGACTGCTGCCCTGTTAGGGGACCTTCGGACGTTCCGAACGGGGTATATTGGACGTCTGGCTTACAGGTCTCCGAGGCGGTCGGTGCATCTGGTGCTCCCGATGCACCGGTTAGCGGAGGGGGGCTTCTCTTTCGAGGAACCCCTACCCGGAGAAGGTTTGTTCTCTGGGATCAGAGCTGTCGGCGGGATGGGGGCAATATGTACAATGATACCCTGTCCTTGCTATCGGCAGCGTGGTGGAGCACACAGGTCGTTTTAGTCGGTGCGAGTCTGACATAACCGCCGCCTGTCCCCGTCGGGCGGCGGTACCCATAAGGGGTTTTTTCCTGTATAAAAAAAAAAAAAAGGTTGGGGTGCTTTAGCGGTTGGCCTCCTCGTGGCGCACCCTGGGCAGACCTACGGAATAATGAAATATGTATTCCCTAGACCTGGCGAACGGACCGTGGGGTAGGGGGGGTAGGGTTGCTGATTCTGATTGTCCCTCTGTTAGCAGAGGGCAATTCTGATAGGCTGGGGGCTCTGGGGGGAATGAGTCTTCAACTGGTTGGCGCGTTCAGTTTTGGCTAGTTCAAGTCTTGCTGGACACGGCTTCGGCCTCCGTCAGCCAAACCCGTAAACCCAGCGATGGGAGCGGGGACCTTCGGGTCGCGAGGAAGAAAACCTCTCTAAAAAATTACCCCTAATCCCAAGGTTTTGGGGCTCGCCGAGGGGATGAGTGGCTGGGGAGGAATCCAGTCGCGAGGGCCTCACCCAATGTTAAGGTCATACCCGCCGACAGGATGAATGGCCGATGGGATTTCGGTTATTAGGGTAACCAACATAAAACACTAATGAGCAATGGACAAACGTAGAGTAATGACTACCCAGGAGGGTCCCAGATCATCCGGGGAATCCCTCACCGAGACCAGTGTTGCATCGCATTCCGCGAATCTAATTTTGCGGGTGCCGTGCAATACTGGCCTCGGTCGCCCCATCGTATCTGGGGGGGCAACCAGTGCTGAAATTGAGACCGGCTATGCTGGTGTTTCTGCGGATCCAGTAGAGACGAGGCGTGATACGACACGCAATATTAAGGACAGGACTATCAGCACTCGAAGTGCTAGTGCAGGATCATACAGCTCTCTGGACATGTCGAGGTGTGCATCAGCAGAAAACTTAGACGGCATGAAAAATCGTACCCGATCTAAGAAACGGCTGTGGGCTGAATGCGAGGGTTCCACCGAAACTCGTGACCTGGACGCCAAAAAGGCGGATACCAGGACCCATGTGTGGGGCTCTCAAATGGGTCTTCAGGAGGCCCGTGACGCTGTTCGGCGTCACGAGTTTCTCGAGGACGATGTGGACTTTGGTGAAGTTGAGCCGAGTGGCCGAAGAACCAGGCCGGCGCCGGCGGAGGACTCCCGGAATTCCGGTTCGACTAGGTCTAAAAGTGGGCCTGTCAATTCTGAAAGTCCGGAGTCATTGGACATGGCTGACACGACACGTGGTTGTGACGTGCTCACCCAGAATATGGAGAAGATGCGACTGACTTTGGGTAAGTCAAAAACCTAAATGGTAGGTGCCGAGGAGCTCTTAACTCGGTCGCTGAATGCGTGGAGGAAGCGGTAAAAGTCCTCTTAAAGCGGACATCGTCAGAAGAGGTCCGAATTTTGAGGGCTGAAAACGCCAGGTTGGCAGGGGTGATAAATAATCTCTCTGTGGAGATCGCCACGTTAAAAAAGATGATCGTGTCTGCCAATATGGGGTCTTCTGGGAACGTGGTGGTTCCGCCAGTCCGTCAGCCTGAGAAGAGCCTGACAGTTGAGGAGGAGATTGTCAGGCTCCGTAATATGTTCTCGGCTCGACTGGACAATATGGAAAGTTATTGCCTCCGGAGCCAAGACTCCGCCCTCCGCTAGCCGCGGATAAGAGAAATGCGGCGGCGGAAACAAGGACAAGACAAGAGAAGAGTTCTGCGGTTGCGGTTGTCGCAGCACGATCGCAGGGCCCTCCACGACCTGTGAAGAAAACGACCTTCGTTCGGGTGGTTGACCCAGCTGCTGACAACAGCGCAAGGGCCAACCAGCCGAAAAAGAAGAAGGATAAAAAGAAGAAGAAGGGAAAGGTTGCGGAGAGCGAAAAGCGACCTGAGCCCCGCCCGTTGCCGCCAGCACCCGCCTCCATGAGTGAAGGGTGGAATGTGGTAGCGAGGAGGGGTAAAAAGAAGAATAAGGCGCCGCCTATACAGGCAGTGCCTGCTGTCGCCACGACCAAAGCGCAGCCGAAGCAAGGGGGGAGGAAACTCCAGACTCCACGCTCGGCTGCAGTCGTGGTGACCTTGGGGGAGGAGGCAGCCGAAAAAGGTCTAACATATTGACCCGAGCCACTCGAGGTGTGAAAATCGATGACCTGGGTCTGGATGTCGGCATGCGCCTGAAGAAAGCGGCGTCGGGGACTCGGATATACGAAATATTCGGGCCCCAAAAGGCAGAAAAGGCGAGTGCCCTGGCCGGCCGGCTCAGAGAGTTTTCTCTGACGAGCCGGCAGTACATGTGTCTACGCCCACGAAAACTGAAGAAGTACGCATCGTGAGCTTGGACGATGCCGCCACCGAGGAGGACGTAGTCATCGCCGTCACCCGGGTCGGTGAGTGTTCCACTCACGACGTACAGACCGGGGTGATTCAAAGGACAGGGAAGGCTTTGGGCTCTTTGTGGCTTAGGGTCCCTGTCGCGGTGGCTAAGATGGTGGCGGCTGGCAGGCTGCTGGTGGCCTGGGTCTCGGCTCGGGTCCAGTTGCTCGAAGCCCGCCCGCAGCGCTGCTATAAGTGCCTTGAGAAGGGGCACTTAAGAGCCGAGTGCTCTTCGGCTATTGACCGCAGTGGCGAATGTTATCGCTGCGGTCAAGACGGCCACAAAGCTCGATCCTGCTCGGCAGCTCCACATTGTGGGAGCTGCGCACGGGCGGGACTAAAGGCCGACCATAGGGCGGGGAGCGGGCAGTGCCAGGCACCGTCCGCTCCAAAGAGGAGGAGTAGGGGGTTGATGGCCCGAGGTTCCCCTCGCCACCTACCGCCGGCCCGGCTCAGCCCACAACGAGCCGGGTTAAGGAGGATCCAATGGAGGTCGCTCATTAATGGCCTCCATCAGATCCCTCCAGGCGAACATCATGCGCTCCGGCAGGGCCCAGGACCTAATCTTCGAGACCCTGGCGGAGCGTATGGTGCACGTGGCTGTGATCTCCGAGCCCCTTTTCGTCCCGTCGGTAATCGTGGGTGCGGAGTCACTCTCGGACCATCGATATATATGGTTCGAGGTGGCCGCACGCCATGCTCCCATTTCACCTCGGTCGGGAAGATGATGATGGCCCTCGGTGGTCCGTCAAGAAAATGGATCCCGAGTTCCTCGTCGAGGCCGCAATCGTCCAGGCGTGGGCCGCTGGGTCCACGGGTGGGGAGGTTGCCGCGGAGGTCGAGGACCTCCAGCGGCGGATGTCACTCATCTGCCACGCCAGCATGCCGAGGGTGCGAAGCACAGGGCCGGTACGCGGGGTGTACTGGAAGTCGGAGGAGCTGGCGCGGCTGCGCGATCAGTGCGTGGCCGTGCGCCGCCAATACGCTCGGTACAGGCGTCGTAGACGACGCGACGTCAAAGAGGAGAGGCGCCGTTACGAGGCTTATCGGGCTGTCCGCGCCTCCTTGCGGACGGCGATCGCCGAGGCTAAGGATAGGGCCCACAGGGAGATGGCCGAAGAGCTCAGTTGGGATCCGTGGGGGAGGCCGTACAAAGCGGCGCGGAGGAAACTTCGCGCCCGCGCCTCCCGTCCTCACTGAGAGCCTTCGGCCGGATTTCCTTGAATCCGTGGTGGAAGCCCTGTTCCCGCAGGGAGCCGAAGTGGAGCCGCCTCGTATGGCGCCTCTCGAGGAGGAGGATGGCACTGGGCCAGGTGCGCCGGGGGTGTCGGAGTGGGAGTTGGCCGGGGCGGTGAGTCGCATGAAAGCGAAAAACACCGCCCCTGGCCCGGACGGCATCCCTGGGCGCGCCTGGTCACTTGCTCTGGGTCCGTTAGAGTCTTGACTCAGGGCGACGTTCAGTGCCTGCTTCGAGCAGGGCCTCTTTCCCGTAGGTGGACAACGGGGAGACTGGTCCTGCTAAGGAAGGAGGGTAGACCGGCCGATACACCCTCCGCGTATCGGCCCATCGTTTTGCTGGACGAGGCGGGGAAGCTGCTCGAACGAATAATAGCTTCTCGCATAGTCCAGCACCTCCAGGAGGTAGGGCCCGACCTAAGTTGTCTCCAGTGCGGATTCCGCCAGGTCAAGTCCACCCTCGACGGTATCGAGGGTGTGAGACTTCTGGCGGAGGAGGCGACAACCCAGCGCGAGGTTGTGTTGGCGGTGTCGTTGGATATCGCTAACGCATTCAACACCTGCCCTGGGGAGTGATAAAGGAGGCCCTACGGTTCCACCGCATCCCCATGTACCTGCAGCGTGTGGTCGGTGACTATCTGTCTGACCGCGCTGTCAGGTACCCGACGGCTGGGGGTGCGTGGAAGGAGCGGAGGATGTCGTGCGGTGTTCCGCAGGGGTCGGTTCTAGGCCCCTTCCTGTGGAACATCGATTACGACTGGGTGCTGCGTGGGCAAATGCTTCCGGGGTTGCGTCTGTTCTGTTACGCAGACGACACCCTCGTGACTGCCCGCGCGAGCACCCACCGGGAAGCCCGAGTGCTGGCGAACGCGGCCACGGCTCACGTTGTGGCCCGGATTCGCCGGTTGAGACTGGGGGTGGCCTTGGAGAAATCCGAGGCCATTTGCTTCCACAGGCCTCGAATGGCGCCCCCAGTGGGCTCCCGGTTGGTGGTGGGTGGGATGTCCATAAAAATCTCGGGTACTCTACGGTGCCTGGGATTGCTCCTCGACAGCCGATGGACGTTCGAGGCCCACTTCCGGCGGCTCGCCCCCAAGCTAACGGCGACCGCCGGAGCCCTAAGCAGGCTCCTCCCTAATCTGGGAGGGCCTCATGCTGGCTGCCGGCGCCTATACGCCGGGGTGGTCCGCTCTATGGCCCTGTACGGCGCTCCCGTATGGGCGGAGCGGCTGACCGCCGGATCCATGACCCTGCTGCGCAGGGCGCAGAGGGTTATGGCAGTCAGACTTGTGCGGGGCTACCGGACCATCTCCGGCGAGGCGGCCTGCGCCTTGGCCGGGTCCCCTCCGTGGGACCTAGAGGCCAAGGTGCTCGCTCAGGCCTACCGCCGCAGAGTTGAAGCCCGTTCACCGGGGGGAGACTCAGCGGCGGTAGAGGTGGACTGGCGGAGGGCAGCTCAGAAGGAGCTCCTTCGCCAATGAGGCGGCGGCTGGAATCGCCCAGTGCAGGAGCCTGGACGATTTCGGCCATCCAGCCCATTCTCCAGGGCTGGGTCGCCAGGAGGCATGGGGTCCTCACCTTCCGCCTGACACAGATGCTTTCCGGACATGGTTGCTTCGGGAGGTATCTGTGGCGGGCGGCCCGGCGCGAAGCGTCCGGTGAGTGCCACGAGTGCAGCGCCGAATCTGACACGGCGCTGCACACGCTCGCGGACTGTCCAGCTTGAGCGGTTCAGCGGGCAGAACTCGTGGCACAGGTGGGGCACGATCTCTCCCTGCCCACTGTGGTTCGTGCCATGATGGACAGGGAGCGATCGTGGGCAGCGATGGCCTCCTTCTGCGAGCACGTCATCTCGCGGAAGGAGGCGGATGCCGCCCTAATGGGGACCTTCCGGGTGTTCCGAACGGGGTTTAATCGGACGCCCCCCTATTAGGTCCCCGCGGAGTTTGATGCATCTGGTGCTCCCGATGTATCGTCCAGCGGAGGGAGGGGCCACTTTAAGAGAGGCCCCGACCCAGAGGTGGCGCACTCTGGGGTACAGAGTTGCTGCTGGCGAGGATGGGGGGCATGTCTTCATGGGTACCCTATAACCGCCACCAGCAGCGTGGTGGAGCACACAGGTTGTTTTTAGTCGGTGCGAGTCTGACATAACCGTCGTCTGTCCCCGTCGGGCGGCGGTACCCATAAGGGGTTTTTTCCTGTTCAAAAAAAAAACAAAAAGGTTAGGTTAGGTTAGATTTTTTTTTTCCCCCTATTTTCAGTGACTCGCTGGTGTTATTTTGATGAGTCACCGGCGACAAACGCCGAACAATGTGGCCAAACTCGCTCCAGGCCGGGGTGACGGCTTCCGCTATTGGATACGTCCACCGCCGCCCCGTCTGTGAAGCCATAAATTTAAACGCAGTCTTTTTTAAACAAATTACATAATAGTCATTAAATTAACAGCAGAATTAAGAAATATATACATTTGTTCCGCATTTGGTGAACAAAAACATAGATGACAAAGGAAGAGAAAAATTTTTGATATAAACAAGGATATTATACAATGAAATAATTTTTTAACATGCAGAATCACAATTTTAATAAACTTACATTCTAAGACTTACACTACTAAAAATAACAGGCATCTTTATAAATATTAACATGTAAAGGGGGGGAGAAAGATAGGGGTAAATGGTTATCTTGATTTAATCGGGCATCTGAACTAATTTTTGTTGAATGTCCAAATTTATTGTGTAGTGTTTAGTGTTGTGTTTCGTGTGTGTTAAGTGTTATTGTACTGTTTTAAGTTATTAATGATGTGGCTTATGAATCTTATAAAGGATTCAATGGCCACGTGTTTCCCTAACATGTGTGTGATTGTGTATGGTGCCACTCGGAGGTATCTACACAGGCTCTCATACTCGAATCTCTGTTTCGCGAATTCTGCGTATTCGCTAACCAGATGCTCGAGCGTCTGTCTTGTGCGATTATCGCAAGGACAGACGTCCGAGTCGGCAATATTGAACCTGTGCAGATACTCCCGGTGATATGCATAAGGTATTGCGTGAGTTGGAATGAATGTTGAGTGTGTGTGTAGTGTTGTTGTATGTGTTTTAGTGTGGAGAGTAGTGTGCATGTTCGGACGCCTTGAGCAGCGCTGCCGTATCGTGTCTGCCAGACACAGTGGGCGTCTCGGCGCGCGTGCATCCTTGCGAGGCTCCGTGGGAAAAAGGCATAGTCTGGCGATCGGTGCAAGGCGGTACCTAGTTTGGCGGCTGCGTCAGCCGCTTCATTCCCCGCAATGCCGACGTGCGCCCTGACCCAGGCAAACTGTATGCTGCTAACCGCCACATGTACAAGGTGTTGGATATGTGCAACCAGGGGGTGTGTATTGCTTCTGTCCCCCAGAGCCTCCAGGGCTGACCTGGAGTCGCTGAGGATCCAGAAGGTTTTTTGTGCTCCGATGTTAGTGGAGAGGGAGTTAGCCCTAGAGCAAGCCTCCCTGATGGCTAGCAGTTCAGCCTGGAAGACGGAGCAGCAATCGTGAAGTTTGAACTTTTTGTTCTCCCGAAGTCGAGAGCCCTCAAAAAGCACAAAGGCCGCGCCTACCGCTCCGTTCTCTTGCTTGCTGCCGTCCGTGTAAATAAGTGTATTGTGTGGTGTGGTGTGTAAGTGCTCAAGTTCCGTGTTACTGATAGTTTTGTGCTTGATGGCCACTCTGGTGGCCGGGTGTAGAAGTTTGTGTGGTGGAGTGCGAGTTTCCATCGGAATATCCGACGGAAGAAAATTCGCGCTCCGTGTGAGTGTGGTGTGTTCGAGTGTGTGTACCTCCTGGACCTTCAGGTCCAGTGGGGTGAATTGTGCCAATGCAATTGCCGCATTGTTTGAAATTGTGTGAAAACCCTTGATTGCTTTAATGGCAAAGCCGCGCTGCATACTCAGCAGCTTCCTTCTGTTGCCCGCCCGAGCCGCGGTATGTCCCCATACTCCCGCGGCGTAGGTCACCGTTGGTTCGATGACATGCCGGTATATGGTTTGGACATTATCCGCGTGGATCCCCCACGTGGGTCGGCAAAACAGACAGAGTCTGCCGAAAATGCGCGCGGCCCTGCCAATGACATATCTGATGTGGCTATTAAACAACAGTTTGTCGTCTATTACGAACCCCAGATACCTGAACTCGCGATCGAAGTGGAGTGGTTGCCCATCCATTTCGATCAGCGCCGTTCGCGCCCAAACAGTGAAGGTGACCATCTTGGTCTTTGAAGGTCCAAACGTGAGTTTGACCCCCTTACCCCATTTGAAAACGGCGCGTAGTGCGTCAGAGGTCAGGCTCTGGAGATCGGAGAGGCGACGCGCGTGCGTGATCAGGAGCACGTCGTCGGCGAAGGCCTGTAGGTAAGATCCCCTGGGAAGTTGCATACTCAGGAGATCATCCAGAATGATGTTCCATAATACGGGTCCGCAGACCGACCCCTGGACACAACCCTTGGTCATGGTCTTATGGACCTTGGCTCCAGCGTATTCCATCTTGACTGTTCGGTTGTGCAGATAGTCGGCTACGAGCCCGTATATATTGCGGGGGCAACCTGATGCGCGGAGTCGGTGTAGGAGAGCGGGCCACCAAGCGTTATTAAACGCAGATTTTATGTCAAGTGACACCGCTATTACCATATTCTTATTGTTTTTAACGCGCCTGATGTGTCGTAGGGCCGCGTCGATCGCCATGACTGTGCTGGTCTGTTCTTTGAAAGGTTAGGTTAGGTTAGGTTAGGTAAGGTTGGGGTGCTTTAGCGGTTGGCCTCCTCGTGGCGCACCCTGGGCAGGCCTACGGAATAATGAAATATGTATTCCCTGGACCTGGCGAACGGACCGTGGGGTAGGGGGGGTAGGGTTGCTGATTCTGATTGTCCCTCTGTTAGCAGATGGCAATTCTGATAGGCTGGGGGCTCTGGGGGGGAATGAGTCTTCAGCTGGTTGGCGCGTTCGGTTTTGGCTAGTTTAGTCTTGCTGGACATGGCTTCGGCCTCCGTCAGCCAAACCCGTAAACCCAGCGATGGGAGCGGGGACCTTCGGGTCGCGAGGAAGAAAACCTCTCTAAAAAATTACCCCTAATCCCAAGGTTTTGGGGCTCGCCAAGGGGATGAGTGGCTGGGGGGGAATCCAGTCGCGAGGGCCTCACCCAATCTTAAGGTCATACCTGCCGACAAGATGAATGGCCGATGGGAGTTCGGTCGTTAGGGTAACCAAACACAAAACAACAATGAAGCAATGGACAAACTTATAGTATCGACTACCCAGGAGGGTCCTTGTTCACCCGGGGAATCCCTCACCGCGACCAGTGTTGCACCGCAGTCCGCGAATATTATTTTGCGGGTGCCGTGCAATACTGGCCTCGGTCGCCCCACTGTATCTGGGGGGGCAACCAGTGCTTCGGAGGAGACAGGAGGGGGTGTCGGCGGAATCGAAACCGGCTTGGCTGGTGTTTCCGCGGATACGTGTGTGGGAACGCGGCGCAATCCTGCGCGCAGTTCCAAAAAGTTGGGATATGGGTCGCGGAGTCCGATTTTAGGAGAAAGCTCAGTTTCTCTGCAGGACCTAACTCAATGCATATCCTTGGAGGACATGAGTGGCATGGGTAAACGTGCCCGCTCAAAGAAAAGGGACCGGAAGGATCGCGGGAGCCCTGCTGATTCGGATGAGGATCTGGACGCGAATAAAGCGGACACCAGATCCCGTGCGAGTGGCTCGAAATTCGGTCTTCGTGAGGCTCGTGACGCCTTAGAGCGTGGTGAGCCTGGCGAAGATGTTGTCATGGACGTGTCGGGTGAAGTGATGAGTGGTCGCTCATCGAGGTCGGCGTCGGTCACCTCAAAAGTAGTTTCGCCACAATTGGCTCTAACAGAGGTTGACACGTCCCGTGTTAGCGACATCCTTGCCGAGAATGCGGCGAAAATGAGGGAGACTGTTAGCAAGTCTAAAAACCTCAATGGTTCATGTAGAGGAGCTCTGAACTAGGTAACCCAAACCATTGAGGAGGCGGCTAAGGTCTTAACCGAGAGGTCGGAGTCCGAGGAGATTCGACTTCTCAGAGAAGAAAACGCAAGGTTGGTACAGGTCATCAACAATCTGTCCGTAGAAATTGCGACGATAAAAGAGATGATGACCTGTGCCAAAAAGGCGTCAGACGAGGATGCAGCTCCCAAAAAGAGCACAACGACCGCAAGGGGTCTTACCATCGACGAGGAGATGGTTAGACTCCAGAATATAATAACAGCGCGGTTAGACAGCTTTGAGTGCCGACTCCCACCTGAGGAGAGACTTAGGCCGCCGTTGGCCTCGGACAAAAGAAGGGCGGAGGTGGTGGCCAAAAATGTGACAGAGGCTCCCAGAAAGGAAGCAGCGGCAGTCTCTAGCCGGCCTTCGAGAGCTTAGCGGCCTGAAATCAGGGTGGTTGATCCTGCTCCAATTGAAACGGCCCCCTCAGGAACGACGACCGGAAAGAGGAAAAAGGCCAAGGAAAAGAAACCCTTGGCAGAGGCGAAACGGACTCTTCCAGAGCCACGACCGCTACCACTAGCCCCGCCTCTATGAGTGAGGGCTGGAATGTTGTGGCACGGAAGGGTACCAAGGCGAAATCAAAGCAGCAATCTGCCAAGGTAGATAAACCCGTCGCCACCACCGCTCAGTCGCAGCCAAAGAAAGGGGGGAGGAAACTCCATACCCCACGCTCAGCGGCTGTAGTGGTGACTGTGGATCAGGAGGCAATAGATAGGGGCCTCTTGTACTCGGAGGTTTTATCCCGGGCCCGAAACAGTGTCAAGATTGACGACCTGGGCTTGGACGGTGGCATGAGGGTAAAGAAGGCTGCCACTGGGGCCCGGATGTTTGAAATTTCCGGGCCCACAAAGGAGGAGAAGGCAGGAGTTCTCGCTGGCCGGATCCGGGAACTTTTCAGAGATGAGCCTGCAGTGCGGGTCACTACGCCCACGAAATGCGCGGAACTGCGCCTCGTGGGTCTAGATGACTCCACCACAGAGGAGGACGTGGCTGTCGCTATCGCCCGGATAGCGGAATGTTCCAAGCAGGACATTACCACAGGGGCGATCCGCTGGGCAGACGGAGGATTAGGGTCCATATGGCTCAGGGTTCCGGACGCAGCGGCCAAAAAGGTGGTGACGATGGGCAGGGTCTTTGTGGGTTGGGTCTCGGCTCGCGTCCACTTGCTCGAGGCCCGCCCACGCCGCTGTTTCAGGTGCCTAGAGAAGGGGCAATGCGGGCGGAATGTCGTTCGACAGTGGACCCCAGCGGTGAATGCTATCGCTGCGGCAAAAGCGGCCACAAGGCCCAGTCCTGCTCGGCTGCCCCACATTGTGGGAGCCGCCAACGGGCAGGGCTGAAGGCCGACCATAGGGTGGGGGGCGGGCAGTGCAAGGCACCCTCTGTCCCGATGAGGAGAGGAAGGGGGGGTGATGGCCCGAGGGTCCCCTCACAACCTGCCACCAGCCCGGCTTGAGCTAGCACGAGCCGGGGAATGGAGAATATGGACGTGCTTCAGTAATGGCCCTCACAAATTACAGATTTCTCCAGGCGAACATCATGCGCTCTGGTAGGGCCCAGGATTTGCTCTTTCAGGCCATGGCAGAGCGCATGGTACATGTAGTTGTGGTATCCGAGCCCCTCTTCATCCCGTCGGGCGAGGAGTGGGTCGGAGATCGTCTGGGGGATGTGGCCATTGCCTCTAGGGCTGCAGTTGGCTTCCCAGCCCTGGAGAGCGTTGTGAGGGGGAACGGATATGTCTCTGCTAAAATCGGAGACATGTTCGTGATTGGGGTCTACTTCTCACTGAATGCGCCGTTCTCGAGCTTTGAGCTTTTTATGGCTGAGATCGGCGTTTTGGTGGCAAGGTTGCGCCCTGAGAAAGTGATCCTGGCTGGAGACCTCAATGCGAAATCCACTGCGTGGGGGTCTCCAGTTACGTGTATCCGGGGGAGGTTCCTGGACAGTTGGCTTGCCTCGACCGGGCTCGTCGTTATGAACCGGGGGAATGCTGCCACATGTGTGCGATGGAATGGCGGCTCCAAAGTCGACGTCACCTTTGTCGACGCCGCCATGTCACCGTGTGTCAGTAATTGGGAGGTAATGGTGGGCGCGGAGTCGCTCTCGGACCATCGGTACGTATGGTTCGAGGTCTCCACGCGCCCCACTCCCACTCCCACTTCTTCCCGGTCTAATAGAAGTGGGGGCCCTCGGTGGTCCATAAAGAAGGAGGTTAGGTTAGGTTAGGTTAGGTTAGGTTAGGTTAGGTTAGGTTAGGTTTTCGGGAGGTATCTGTGGCGGGTGGCCGGGCGCGAAGCGTCCGGTGAGTGCCACGAGTGCGGCGCCGATTCTGACACGGCGCTGCACACGCTCGCGGACTGTCCAGCTTGGGTGGTTCAGCGGGCGGAACTCGTGGCACAGGTGGGGCACGACCTCTCAATGACCACTGTGGTTCGTGCCATGGTGGACAGGGAGCGATCGTGGGCAGTGATGGCCTCCTTCTGCGAGCACGTCATCTCGCGGAAGGAGGCGGCGGAGCGGATCCGGGAAGTCGAGTCCTTGGATCCGCTACGCCGCAGGCGAGCCGGGCGCAGGCGACTCGTCCAAGACCATCGCATGCCGCCCTAACGGGGACCTTCTGGGCGTTCCGAACGGGGTTAATCGGACGCCCTCCTTATAAGGTCCCCGAGGCGGTCGATGCATCTGGTGCTCCCGATACATCGTCCAGCGGAGGGAGGGGCCACTTTTAGAGAGGCCCCGACCCAGAGGTGGCGCACTCTGGGGTTCAGAGTTGCTGCTGGCGGGAGTGGGGTCAAATAAGGCACCCTGCTCCCGCCACCAGCAGCGTGGTGGAGCATACAGGTTGTTTTAGTTGGTGCGAGTCCGACATAACCACCGATCGTCCCCGTCGGTCGGTGGTACCCATAAGGGGTTTTTTCCTGTATAAAATTCTTTTAATTTTTTTTATTTTTTTTTATATTTTTTTTTTTTTTATTTTTTTTTTTTGAAATTTCTATTTACTCTTATACTGAACTATGAACTTTGGGATTATACGTTGTTAATAATTTTTTCTACAATTTCCATGTTTCTATCTTTCATTGCCATCTTGATGTTGTGTTCCCTTATATCTGTAGATGATGCTTTCTTTGCTTTTAAGATGAAGTAAGCAATTGCATCATCATTGATATCTGTGTAATAAATACACTTGCCTGTGTGACGCGTTACCGCTACTACGGCATGAGGGATGCTGTTGTGAAGTTTGGTTGTTTTGCTTACTGTACGCACGATCACTACTGTCTCGAACGTAGCTCCTTGTGCTTCGTGTATGGTGTTTAGTCTGGAACCCTTGTTGTTCCCATAGCCTTTGGCCTTCAGGGATTCCTTTTCGCTCTGGGTGTGAGTGAGATACAGTGTGTTTTCCGTGTTCGGTATTGAAGCACCTGCGTACCTCTCGATTTCCAGCGAGCGCACCTGAGCTTTGGAGGAGTATATGCCATCATATATGTCACTAATGGCATAGGCTACGTCCAAAGGGTTTCTATGCGTACAGAGTAGTTGTAGATTTATGTTGGTGATAGAGGTTGGCTGATAATAACTCATTGTGAATAGGTTATTTCTGTCAATGTAAGGGAGCTGGTTTATGTCTCCGATCATGAGAATTTTGATGGCACCCGCTAGTTTTGATGCCATTACGACTGCTCCGAAGTGGTTCATGAGTGCTTCATCTATGATGAGTCGGTTGCATTTGACTCTTGCGCGATTTTTGAAGCCATTGACCAGCATTGAAGCCATCGTTCGAACCTTTGAATTGGCTTTTGGTCCAATTTGAGAAACCAGCTTTTCCCTCAGATCTCTTGCACCTTCCGTGTTGGTTGTGATAACAAGATCCTCCTCAAGGATGAAGTTTTTTAGTATCCATGTTGTTTTGCCACAACCTGGAACTCCGTTTACCCATTTATATTCACCTACTTCCCAGTGTTCCGTAGGTTCTGCCGCTACGATGGAGTTTGCAGTATTAATGATTTTGTCGTTTAGCATCACCCTAGTGCATTTTGCTATTACGACTATTGGGTCTGATAAAGGAGTTTTGAATTTTTCTTTTCCTGTTTTCAGAGTTTCGTCTTCATCCAGATCTACGAACCCCGCTGTTGCGCTATATGCAGCCATATGACTTCCGGTTTCGTTTCCTATTATCGTTTGAGAAGACTCGTTATTGTATATAGCTGCTTCTGCTTCGTCGAGTCTAACTTTCAATAATCCCGTATTTTCTAGTCGGTATAATTCTATTAAGTTGTTACATGTTCTCTGGTTTAGTAACATTTCGGCTTCCACGGTTGCTTTGAATTCCGTGAAAGCGTTGATTAAATGTTCAACGGGTTTTGTTGCGATACTGAGAATAGGGGGTTCGATGAGACCCATGTCGGATCTGGTCCGGGTTTCCTTGGGTGGTGTTTTTCCCTCTCTTATTTTGTGGGTTGGTGTTACGAATGTCGTTAGTGCAGTTCCTTTCTGTGTTGTAGCAGTTTCTGCACGTTTCCTGTTCCTATCACCCGTTGGTCTTTTTATCATAGTGTTAATGGTATTCATAGTCAATTTCATGATTCCCGTCGCAGATTTTTGGTATGTTTTTGCATTTCCTGTTTGGTCTCTTATATTTTGTAGTCTTTCTGATCCACTTAACGTCGTTGAAGTGGAAGTGGTCGGGTTTACGTTGTCAGTGGTTCTGGGATTTAATGGTCTTAGAAAGTCGAGGTTTTCATCTCTATTTTCATAGACCACCAGCTCATGGTTTTCTGAGGCTTTTAAACATCCGATGTAGTCTTCCACTGTTCCTTTTACGTACCCGACAACCATGGCATCCATGCTGATACGCCTTGGTGAGAGTGCATCACTATCGTTAGTCTCTCCAAGTTTCTGCAGCATTGAACACGCCTTTGTGAAAGGAGTTTCATCATGGTCCCATTCGAGTAATGCTACCGTTTTGTTCCTTGTACGAACCAACCTGCATTTCGTTGAGGCCACTGTTGTTTCCGGTAGTGCATCGTATTTTCTGCGCTTCATTGTGTTTCGTGCTGTACCTCCATTTAGTAGAGCCGCTAAGCCGGGTGAAATGACTACACTACTTCGGGCGTTGTAGTTGCAGAAACTTATACCAATTTTTTCTGTATTATTATCCATGAAAAGAGCCACTCCTCGAAGCCTGATTCCCGGTTCACCTCTGTCGCCAAGTACTAGGAAACTGTTGTTGCTGTTTATCATTAGTTGGTTGTTTTGATTGTCCTGAATATCTGCTGTAAAAGACGGGGTGGTGGTGTGTCCTGGTATATTTTTATTGTGTTTTGTTGTTGATGTGATTATATGTTCAAAGTATTTTAATAATTTGGGTCTTTTTGTGGTATCAGCCAAGATATAATGTAAGTTTGATTCTGTTAACGTGACGTCAATATTTGCCTGTAGGTCCATTCTTTGTCTAGCAAAGCGCGGGCAGTCTAGTACGATATGCTGTACTGTTTCATTTATGTTTTCATCGCATTCACATCCAGGGCTGCTTCTTAGCTTGAAGCGGTGAAGGTACTCTGCCATTCCACCGTGGCCCGTTAGAACTTGGACTACTTTTGGCGTCATCTCTCTTCCCATTTCCCTTACTATCTTAAATGCTTGCTCTACGTCAGGGAAAAATGTTTTTGTTATTTTCCCTGTATCGGAGGTAACGTAGCGATCTTGCCATTTTTTTACTGTTTCCTCTCGAATCTTCTTTCTGGCATAAGAAAGGGGGATGTTTTTGTAGTCGTGAGTGTGGTCTGTCTCTTTTGTTGCTGACTTGGCCAGTTCGTCTGCTCTCTCATTTCCTGGTGTGCCTACGTGTGCTCTAACCCAGAAGAGTTTAACCGCCCTTCCTTGAACTCTTATTTCTCCGATTGCTTGTTTAATTGATTTTACCAGAGGGTGGTTTGAAGATGGCCGTCCCAGTAAGTCGAGCACGGATCTTGAGTCGCTGAGTATGTTTACTGTTAAGTCACTACTGTTTTTTGCAGCGCTCACAGCCCTGTGCAGTGCAAAAAGTTCTGCTTGAAATACTGAACAGGCAGAATCTAATCTGAAAGTGGAGTACCCGGTTTCTCTGCCATCTTTCCATTGTGTTAGGGCTGCGCCGACTTTTCCATCTATCTTGCTACCGTCTGTGTATATTTGTACTCCTTTGTTATGATATAGAGATTGAATGTCAGTTTCCGGGTCTTGTATAAGTTCAAAATCTATATCTGTATTTGTGGAAGGGTGTTGCTGGTCCAAGTAGTGCACCCAGGTTTCTAATTGTCCTCCTGGTGGTAGATAGTCGTTTATAAGTTTCTTTTTTGTCAAGTATACGTTAGCTGCTTCTTGAATCCTTAGATCCAGAGGAAGAAGGCCTGACAAGACCAGTGCGGATGTGAGTGAGACAGTACGGTATGCCTTGCAAATTTTTTGGGCAAAGCCTCTCTGTATTGTGTTTAATTGGCTTAACACCATCTGGAGTTCGGTTGAAGTTGCCCATACGCTAGAGGCATACAGGATTATTGGTTCAATTACAGCTACATAAATAGTTCTTATTATTTCTCCATTTAGACCCCACGTTACTTTAGCTGAACACGCTAATTGTTTATATATATTTGCTGCTTTTTTACATACTGCAGTCACGTGCGGGTTAAATGTGAGTTTATTGTCGATTGTTAAACCTAAAAGTTTTATTTCTTCTACTAATTTTATACTATTATCAGACATTATGAGATTTGGTAGACTATATTTTATTTTCTTGGTGATTATCATCGCGTTTGTTTTGTGGGCGGCAAAGTTTAATTTATTATTCTCTCCCCATTTGACTATCTTCGCCAGAGTATCATTTGCGTTCTGCTCTAAGATTATCGATTTCTGAGCAGTAAAGACAAGGACCACGTCGTCTGCAAATGCTTGGCAATAAACCCTTTCATTTGAAAGCATGTTCAGTAAAGGGTCTAGGATGATGTTCCAGAAAGTTGGTCCGCCAATTTACCCTTGGACACAACCTTTCGATGTTTCTTTATCATACACTGCTCTGGCGTAGTTAACCCTGACCTTTCTGTCTTTCAGATATGAGCATACCATGGTGTAAAGATTTTTTGGACATTTTCTACAGATTAGTTCTTTTTTTAGGGCTGGCCACCAAGCGTTGTCGAACGCTCCTTCTATGTCCAGAGAAATTATAAGTGCAATCTTCTTGTCGCTTACATCCGACTTCACGTACTTCATGAGGTCGTAGAGAGCATCCTCCGTCCCACGCTGTGGTATAAACCCGTATTGGTTTCTGTTGAGAGTTGGAAGAATGTACCATTGAATACGTCCTATCATCAGTTTTTCTAGAATTTTTCCTAACACCGATAATAAACCAATCGGTCTATATGATTTTGGTTGTGTGTAGTCGTCTTTTCCTGGTTTACGAAGTATGATGACATGAGCGATTTTCCACTGTTCCGGGAAGTGTGATAGTGACAGGCATTTATTGATTAATGACAGAAATATTTCCCTTTTGCACTTTATAGCTCTCGTGCAAATATCTGAGGTCAGTCCGTCTGGTCCTGGGGCTTTTTTTGGGTTTTGTGCTTTCAAAGCGGAATCAAGCTCTCCGAGTGTAAATGGTGGGTCATCCTCTGAAAGATGCGCAGAGACTATAGATTGGTGTCCCTCTGTCAATCTTCTTACCTGTAAATGGTATGGAGTGTCGGACGTTGATGAGTCATTGGGGTAAAACGATTTTGCCAGTAATTCAGCAGATTGCTCCGGGTTTAAGGTGTCCCCCTTTGAGCTCTTTAGAAGCATGTCATCCTGTCTGCTGTTCTCCTAATTACTCAGTATATTCTATCCCACATGCTTTCTTTTTCTTGGTATGTACAAAATTCTTTCCAACTCCTCGTTTGTGCTTCTCTTGCCATATCGTTGTATGCTTCTTTTGTTGACAAGTACTCATTTATGACTTGTGATTTTCTAGTCGGGGCGGCATTTTTTATCCGGCGTTTCTTCCTCAAGACACTCTTTTTTGCTTGTTCCAAGTCTTTCGTCCACCATGGTGGTATAGCGGTTCCACTCCATGTTCCTATTTTTGGAATGGTGCGGTCGCTAGTATCTTGAATGACGGATACATATTTTGTGATTAGGTCCTCCAGTTCCTCGGAAGATTTTGCTTTTTGGAACGCGTCTTGTGTTATATTACTTTTTGATATGGATGTTTTAAAAAGAGCGTCAAATTCCGGCCATCGAGCCTTTTTTGTGTTGTATTTACGTGTCGTAATTGGTTTTCTTGGTGTCAGTACTGCAGCCATGTGTATTGAGAAGGTAATTGCGTTGTGGTCCGATGTAGTAATTTTCCGGTCCACCTTCCAGTCTTTCACCTTACCCAGCAAGGGGAGACTACACGCGGTAACATCTACTATGCTTGTGTATTCTCTTCCCGCTCTCCACACTTCGAATGTTGGTGTATCTCCAGTGTTTAGGATGTGGAGGTCCATACTATTCAAAAAAGAATTGTATTCAGTTCCTCGTGAGTCTTCTGAGTTGCTACCCCACCAATGGCTCCAGGCATTTACGTCACCTGCCACTATGAGGTTTTTGGTGCCTAATTTGTCGCATACCAACTTTGTACGTGCCAGGTACGGTTGTATGTCTTGGTCGCCCTCGTAGTAGACAGACACTACCCCTAGTTTCAGGCTTCCTGCTATCAGTACTGCTGCTGCCTCAGTTTCTGTTACAAGCTGAGGGTCGTGCATTATTTCTAGAAGATCGCCGAATACTATTATAGCAGCTTTTACTGGTTTTTGCCTGTTTAGTGTGCATTGGATTATTTTTGTGCCCGGGTACTGTTTGAGGACGCCTGCATAGCCTACGTATGGTTCCTGAACTATAGCAATCGAGACTTCTCTCTTAACTGCTGCTTCTATTAATTCTGCTGTGGCCAGTTGTGACCTTTGTAAGTTTGCTTGTATTACTCGGAGCTGGGTGTGTTTTTTGTTATAATTGTTACTATGATTTTCGTTCTTTGGGCTGCCTTTAGCAGTAAGCTATCCTGGATCTAGCTATGGCATCCCATTTCTGTTTTTCAGTGCAGTCTTCACTGTATGCTATGTGGTTTATATTGTTGGTTTTGTTGTTTGCTCTTTGGCAGTTTTTGCACGTGGGAGGTCTCTTTTCTAGTCTCAGTGGACACTTTTCCCATGTGTGTGCATCTCCGCAAAAACTGTCTTTTTCCTTGCATAGCGTTTTTGTATGGCCAAAACCAAGGCATTTAGTGCATTGAATGAGAGGTGACTGTCTTCTCTGCAGACCAATATGTATTTTTCCTGCCTCTATCAGACGTTTGTAGATTTCTGGTGAAAGTTCGAGGACTGGATGGCATTCCATATCATTTCGTGCTTTTTTCCTGTACCGAACTCTAATTAAGCTGTCTTTCACCGAGATACCCTCCAGTAGATGTTTATTCTGAGCCAAGATGTGTTCTACTATCTCAGCGTCAGTATGGTATGCTAGTACATCCTTGATTTTTGGTAATGGATTGTTTGTTTTGGCTATTTCTACAGTTAAACCGTTTCCTTTTTTTATATTGTTGTGTACCATGGTCATGTCCTCTTTGGAGTTACAACTGAGAATTACTTTTTGATTTTTAGCTTTTCTGACTTTATCCACTCTTGCACCAGTCTTTTTCAGATCTAGAGCTTCTCGGATGTTTTCTATTACAGTCTCGCTGGTTTTTTGGGGATCGGTAGATGATATTATGAGGGTGTGATTTGGCTTTGGTTGCCATGGTTTTTGTATCACTTGTGCATATGTGGGCTTCGGTGGCCTTTTACTCAGCTCTGCTAAGGCCAGTTCGGTTTCTAGATTTAATGCTGGTGGTGGTAAGCGTTGCTCCGTATCCCTCAATGTTTTTAATTCCGTGGAGACTGTTTCGAGCCGTTCCGTGATTGGTCTCAGGTGGTTCACCAAATCTTCTTTTTGTACTACTGGTAGCGGTGTTGTTGTTGTAGGTAAAGTCGAGATTGATTTTTGTATATTTATTTCCGCTTCCTTTATAATAGATTTGAGTTCTATAATTTCTTTGTATTCGAGTCTACCAAGGGGGTCTGTTTCCGAGTGGTGGCCAGTTTGGGCTTCTAGGATCTTTTCGCTAGATATTTGTAAGTTTTCAGTACCTGTTTTGACTTTGTCTAGGTTTCTTCTGAGTTCATCTAGCTGGTTCGAAAGCCTCTCTATCCCAGAAACGATATTGGTGAGCATGTTACCTGGGACTACTGACTTGGTCTCTGTAATTTTGCCCGTATTTATGTTAGGGAGTGTGGATTGCAGGAGGCGCTCTAAGTCACCTATTGATTTTCCGATTTTTTCAATGTTTTTGTAAGATTCTCTGGTTTCGTAGCCCAACCAGGTACGTATCGCTTTAGTTTCCTCTCGTTTTTCTGAGATGTCAGTTTGAACCTCTCGCAGTTTCAAGGTCAGTTCTTTTATTGTATCATTCGTGGATTTGCTATGGGCGCGTTCAATTCGTACTAGTTCTTGTGCGTGGCGGGATCTTTCTTTCTCCAAGTTGTGCTTGTGTCTCGACCTGGAGTCCTAGAGTGCTAAAACCGTTTCGTAGAGTGACTGCAAGCAGTCCAAAGTTGTCTGCTTGCACTCTCTCTTCATATTTCCCGCTGATTCTATAGCTTCTTTAGCTCTTTGAAGCATATCGTTCGCCAGTTTATTGGCCACGTCCATCTCTATTCCAGCGCGTGATGAGGTTAGGCGGATGATGCTTGGTCTTCCTCTTAGAATTGGTTCCGTTGTTATAGAAGATCCGTCTGATAGCTCGTCATCAGATTGTATTGGACGAGGTGGGATCTCTTCCTGGACCCATGAGGAAATTTTTTGGGCCACCTCGTCAAGAGGCGTTTTTTGTTCTCGTAGTAGGTCCGTGCCAGTTAAAGACATTAAGTCTATTTTATCTTCGCTTATTGAGGACCTTGCTGTTGTTCCTCGTGTGAGGACTTTTTCTCGTAGAGTTCGAGACCCTTTTTTAGCCGCTTGACGAGACGATGTCACAGATTTTGTCGAGGAACTTTCTATGGAGGGGACTGATTCATTCTCCACCGCTGACCTTAGTTTTTTGGTTGTTTGAGATGCTGTTGTTGACATTCTCTCAGTATACTATTGGACTGATGCTTGAACCGGTTAGGTGGAGGATATAAAGTTATATCAGAGTAACTATATTAATCAGATTTATTTATACTTTGTAATGCTTATTTGTTGTAATGTATGATATATTGATGCTTTAGAGTATGCTGCGTTGCGCGACAAAGTCCAGTGCTGGACTCTGCGAGATATTGATTTTGCGTAGTGTGTTCCCTTGTGTAACTGCTGTCTTCGGTTTCCGATGTTCGGTGTGCTGTTTGCACCTGTTGTTCTATGTGTGCTTCAGATTTTTTTTTTTTGGCACGTGTTTTATTGAGGTTATGAAGCACGTTCTCAACACGTGTTATTCACCGCGTGGGTAGCACGTGCTTTGATGAGGTTATAAACCAGGAGTTGTTGGCCGCGTGTTCCGCACGTTTTTTTATGCCTCGTGGTTTGCACGTGTTTTGTTGAGGTTATGAAACCGCGTTGCTCGCCGTGTTCTCAACACGTGTGGTGTTAAGGTTATAGAGCACGTGTTTCACTAAGGTTATGAAGCACGTGTTGTTCACCACGTGGTGTGCACGTGTCGTATTGAGGTTATAGAGCACGTGTTTCACTAAGGTTATGAAGCACGTGTTGTTCACCGCGTGGTGTGCACGTGTGGTGTTGAGGTTATGGAGCACGTGTTTCACTAAGGTTATGAAGCACGTGTTGTTCACCGCGTGGTGTGCACGTGTTTTTTTGAGGTTGCAGATGGTCTTAATTTCTTCCAGAAGTGATGTATTTGAACTTTTTTTGAAGCAGAAAGATAGGCGTTACTATTTCTTTTAATGGGAATAATTGGTTCCACTGTAGCACTGACCTGTTGCCTGTGGTGGGGTTCCAAACTAAGGGGGCCCGTTGTCTGGGAACCTGGTGAAGTAGCAGGTTGCAAACGATAATCCTGACGAGTCACACAGTGAAACACTCCTACACAAAATTTCACACGCGCAGCTCAAAAATTGCGTAAGATAGCAATTTTTTAACGGAGCTGTACTTGTTCGGATGGTGGTTGGTTAGGTTTTTGGTTAGGTTAGGTTAGGTTAGGTTAGGTTAGGTTAGGTTAGGTTAGGTTAGGTTAGGTTAGGTTGGGGTGCCAAAGTGGTCGGCCTCCTCGTGGCGCACCCTGGGCAAGCTTAGTCTTGGCGAACGGACCACTGAGAGGTGGCCAATCCAGTTGTCCCTCTGATTAGCAGAGGGCAATCTGGACGGGCCGGGGACTTCGGGGGTTTTGGGGTGAAGTCCCTAATGAGCGACGGGTCCAGTTGGGCTTACTCTAAGTCTGGCTGGACATGGTTACGGCCACCGTCGGCGAAACCCGGAAGCCCAGCAATGGGAACGGGGACCTTCGGGTTGCGAGGAAGAAAACCTCTATAAAAAATTACCCGGTGGGGGCGGAAACGCCCACCAAGGCGTTGGGGCCCCTACTTGGGGCGCGATCTCTCCCTGTCGACCGTGACATAGCAAACACGGTGGGCAGGGAGCGATCGTGGGCAGCGATGGCCTCCTTTAGCTCTGCGGAGGGGGGCGGAGGGAGGCGGCGGAGCGGTTCCACGAACTGTTGTTCTGGATCCAATCTGCTGCTGGTGAGTCCAGGTGTTAGTGACTCGCCCAAGCCCATCGTCTGCCGCCCTAACTGGGGACCTTCGGGTGTTCCGAACGGGGTACATCGGACACCTGGCTTACAGGTCCCCGAGGCGGTCGGTGCATCTGGTGCTCCCGATGCACCGGTTAGCGGAGGGGGGTTTCTCTTTCGAGGGGCCCCTACCTGGAGGTGTTTATTCTCTGGGATCAGAGCTGTCGGCGGGATAGGGGCAAAATGTACAATGATACCCTGTCCTTGCCATTGGCAGCGTGGTGGAGCACACAGGTCGTTTTAGTCGGTGCGAGTCCGACATAACCGCCGCCTGTCCCCGTCGGGCGGCGGTACCCATAAGGGGTTTTTTCCTGTATAATAAAAAAAAAAAAAAAAAGGTTAGGTTAGGTTAGGTTAGGTTAGGTTTTTTTTTTTTATTTTATTCAGCTTCCCCTAACTTAATCAAGGCCCTTCTTAGACATTAATATTGTAGACATTTATATTTAAGGTTTTACCCTGAATGGGTATTACAATTTATTTACATTACAATATATTTTAACTACTTTCTTATATCTATTACAGTTTTACTTAAGTTTAACTCGCAGTGACTTTACAATGACAGTTGGTGCGAAATTTTTAGCAACATTTTGTAAGGTTACTCGTCCTATTTTTCATTACATTTTGATTAGCCGATTGTGACGATGCATCTAAGATGTACAATTTTGTGTCTAATTTGTATTTACTTTTACTAAGTTTTATTCACTATTATTCTACATGTAATGTCACCAGTATTTATATTTATTAATAAATATTGATACCATTATTTTACACATATTTATTACTATACTAATTTACTTTTACTTTGGACCATATCTATTCCAACTAGTTTATATTAAGATTCACATAAAACCATACTTATTCTATTTATTGTGTTTAGCATCTACTATTTATTACGAGATATTCTCAATAGGTATAAAAGTATACCTTGAGAGTATTCTATTTTTACACTATTCATTTGTTTATTTATATCTATATAATTTTTGCTATAACAATATGTGGGCATTGTCCGCGTATTGTTTGCCAGGACTAATAGTCTCAGTATTATTTCTACCTTGACAAACATAAAATGCCGGAAAATCCTATATGGGTTTTTCTTTTATAAACTTTTGTCTGATTTATATTCCCTATCCCTTTTTTGGCGTGATTTTTCAATGCAATTAACTGTTTAAAAGGTTTTAAATTTAATTTGTAAGTTTGTCTTAAAATTGTCAAAAGGTGGTAATGTGTATTAATCTTTATTTCCATATTATAATCTATTGTTGAATTTGAAATATTTAAATTTTTATGCAATTTTATTTTGATGTTTTTATCTTAAGTATTATTTTTAAATTTAGATATATTGTTCAAATAGTCTATCTGTTGTTTTCCGAAACTTTTTGCATTGTTCACTGCCTGGTGGGTAGGAATGGGTCCAATTGAATTGACTGTCAGGTGGTACTCGTTGCCTAAGGCGCCCTTAGCAATATGCTATTGTTGCCCTGGCCAACTTGTCCCATTTTTGGCGGATTGGGCATTCGTCACTAAAGGCATTATGCACTGTGTCAGGTAGCTTCATCCTCTTGCAGTTACAGCACACTGGTTCAACCCCCACACTAAACTGTTCGCACTCAGTTTTCCTATGTGGACCTCCGCAGTGGCTACATGTCTCCCTTTCACCTGTGCAGTACTTTCTCGTGTGGCCGTAACCCAGACACTGGGAGCACTGCACGAGCGGCGTCTGATCTTCTACTCTGACTCTCTGAAAATCTATGTACGCCACTCCAGAAGTCACAAATGCGTTGTATAAACGAGGCGATACTTTAAGTACTACATGGTTTGTATGAGGGTTTCTAGCTCGTCTCCTGTATTTTATCTCCAGTCTGTTGTCTCCTTCGGTGACGTCTTTAAAGACCTCATCGTTCTGTTTTCTCAAGGCGCTGATGATGTCCTCATCCTTATTATAAGATAGGACATCCCTCAGCACTATGAGTGGGTCTTTATTTTGGATGTCTTCCACCAGAAGATTACTACCGGACGATTTTATTTTGTCGGTAATCTTTGTCCTCTCTTCTTTGGAGCGACACCCCAGGATTACTTTTCGGTGATTCGCTTTTCTGACATTTTCCACCCTTATTCCGTCCTCCTTAGCTCTAACTATGTCTCTTAGTTCGGTAAGGATTTGCTCCCCGGACTTCATCTCGTCTTTTGACGAGATCGCCATTGAATGAAGTGTCGAGATCTTACATTTTTCGGCTGCTTTCGCCGCGACACTTGCGTACGTTCGGGTGCCTCTCTCTTGTTCTTGTTCGCTCAATTTTTGCGTTCCGAATTCTTTTTTGAGCTTGATGGTGTGCTGAGTGTTTTCTCGGATAAGGGTTGTGTGCTCCTTGCTGTGTTTTTCTACCTCTTCCTTAATTTCTAGGGTGTGTTTCGCATTGTGTGCTGCAAGAGAAGCGTGTTCCTTTCTTAGTTTCCCCACTTCCTCTTTAATCTCTGCTGTTTGGTTTGTATGTGCTATCACAAGGTTGCTTTGCTCTTTGAGTACCTCTTTAATTTCCCTTGTGAGGTCTATGTTTTGGTCTATTAGCCCAAAACTTTCGATTATTTTGGTAAGGGACGTCATCATTTCTAGTATTGCACCATCTGACTTTGCTTCTGACTCTGCAGTGTTGCTCTGTGGGGGAGCTTTATTCTCCTTGATGATTTTTAATTGCGACTCTGCGGATTTTAGTTTTTCCTCAGTTATCCTCAAGATCTCTTTTAAATAATTGAGTTGGTATTCGATATCAGCTTTTATTTCACGCTTTAAATTTCTCAAATTACTTAAAAGAGTCTTGATTTGTTTTATTGCCCCGTTTGATTCCTTGATCCTAACTTTGCTATCTGCATCTTGAAGAGATTCTAATGGGAGTCTCGTGTCGTCTTCATCTCGTCGCGGGGAGGGGGTTGGTGTCATACTTCTCTCGACGGAGGGGTTTTGTTCCGGACCCCGTCTCCCACTCTCGTCTTCTCCAAGACTCCTCCTCACCCTCGCTAAGGCTGCTGATGAGACTGAAGGTCCAGCCTTTGGCTCAGCAGAGCTTTGTGGGGATTTGCTGCTTTGGTTGGTGGGTTTTTTCGCTGGGGTCCTAATCCCAAACATTTTAAGGCAAGGGAAGTTTCGTCTGACTGTTTAAAAGAGGCAGTGTAAAAGGCTGTCTCGTCAAGATAATAAATATGCAGCAGTGTAAAAGGTTGCTACAGGTCACTAAAATGAAATGAAATGAGACAGTAAAGCTGTCTCGTCTAATATTGTTTGTAATATTTATTATTACACCATATGTCAATGTTCTTCTTTGTTGGACGAATAAGTCGTCAAAAGTTCGTCGTTGCGCTTTAGTCCGTGTATAACACACCACAGAAGGAAGGGGTCGTACGGCCCGATTCAGGATGTCTTGAGTCTGTCTGTCTGTCATGTTTAATGTAATATTTAATGCAATTTATGTTGGAGGAAAATGTAATTTAAAAAAACCCGAAAGAATATAATACTCACCTCATTAAGTGAGAGTGAGGCCGGAGTTGGGCAGGAAAACTCCGAAAAAGGGGGAGTTGGTCGGTCGGGGGGAGGGGAAGGGAAGGTACATGCCATGGATTTTTGGGGAATGCGCGAGCCATGATAGTTAAATTTTGAAAATAAAATTTTGCACCATCCCAGTTCGCGCATTTACCGCCATCTATGAACTAGATGGCAAAGTACTACGCGTAACCGGGTGGCGAGACTCCGACTACTACGTCCAGCCCAGCAGGGTCATCTCGCTGACTCCCCGGGTGGGGGGTAAGCGGGGTACGGGCCTCGAGGCGTACCTCTTTGCCCGGGCAGTTCCTCGCGGGCACTTAAGCCCGGTCTGTGTTTCGGCCGTAGGCCGAGGTCACCTAGGTGACCTAAGGGTGTCGGTAATTGGGCCGTGAGCCCAGGTCACCTAAGTGACCTAAGGGATGTCTGGTTCGGTGGGGAGGTCTGGGAACTACTACGTCCACCCATATTACGTAGCAGTTCAGAGTCGGGCCGCGCTTTAGAGTGGCGCTAAATCCGAATTTGTACCATAGTTGCTAACAGAAGGTTGGCAATTTGGTAGTAAAGTAATTTAATAAAAAGTAAGTAATAGAGTAATTTAAAGTAAAAAAAATTTTATATGTGCCTTTAGGAGGACTTTTCAGGATACTAAATCAGTTTTTAAATTTTGAAAATATGCTAGGATGCCAAAGATATGGGCGGATTAAAATTTAGAAAATTCTATTTTAACTTACTTAGGGCTATAATAGGTCGCGCATTTCCCGCCATTTCCCTGAGTCGGGAAAACTGAGACTAGGAAAATTTTTATGGGGGTGTTTAGGTGGACTAACTGGTCTATGGGATCCGTTTTTAAATTTCAAAAATATGGGGGGATGCAAAAGATATGGGTGGATTACTTTTTTGGGAATTCAGAACCTACTCTCTATGGGACTAGGTGGAGCATGTTTTGGGGATGGGAGTGGGCGCGGGGGGTGGGACCGCCGAGTAATTCTGTCTCCATACAAATTAATTAAATCGTGACGTCATAGGCCCGATCCGACTCGCGCCTGACCAAAACCGATGCTGACATCACGTTCTCGGCCACGTGACCGCCTTGGGGCCGCGCCCTATAAGCACGTAAAATAACCCCATTTCGGCCACGAGGTTTTTTCCTGGACCGAATTGGACCGAACAAAGTTTACATCCAGGAAGGAGAGGTCTTTAATATGTTATGTGCAAATTTTTGTCCCCCTAGTCCCCCGGGAACAGGTCAAAAACTCGGTTGGACAAAAAATTGTTAGGTTAGGTTAGGTTAGGTTAGGTTGGGGTGCTTTAGCGGTTGGCCTCCTCGTGGCGCACCCTGGGCAGGTCTACGGAATAATGAAATATGTATTCCCTGGACCTGGCGAACGGACCGTGGGGTAGGGGGGGTAGGGTTGCTGATTCTGATTGTCCCTCTGTTAGCAGAGGGCAATTCTGATAGGCTGGGGGCTCTGGGGGGAATGAGTCTTCAACTGGTTGGCGCGTTCGGTTTTGGCTAGTTAGTCTTGCTGGACACTGCTTCGGCCTCCGTCAGCCAAACCCGTAAACCCAGCGATGGGAGCGGGGACCTTCGGGTCGCGAGGAAGAAAACCTCTCTAAAAAATTACCCCTAATCCTAAGGTTCGGGGCTCGCCGAGGGGATGAATGGCCGGGGGGGATCCAGTCGCGAGGGCCTCACCCAATCTTAAGGTCATACCTGCCGACAAGATGAATGGCCGATGGGAGTTCGGTCGTTAGGGTAACCAACAAACAAAAACTAATGAAGCATGGACAAACTTAAAGTATTGACTACCCAGGAGGGTCCCGGTTCACCCGGGGAATCCCTCACCGCGACCAGTGCTGCACCGCAGTCTGCAAATATAATTTTGCGGGTGCCGTGCAATACTGGCCTCGGTCACCCCACTGTATCTAGGGGGGCAACCAGTGCTTCGGAGGAGACAGGAGGGGGTGTCGGCGGAATCGAAACCGGCTTGGCTGGTGTTTCCGCGGATACGTGTGTGCGGATACGTGTGTGGGAACTGCGGCGCAATCCTGCGCGCAGTTCCAGAAAGACTGGATGTGGGTCTTGGAGTCCGATACTAGGAGAAAGCTTAGTTTCTCTGCGGGACCAAATGACCAAATGCTTATCCTTGGAGGACATGAGCGGCACCGGTAAACGTGCCCGCTCAAAGAAAAGGGACCGGAAGGATCGCGGGAGCCCCGCTGATTCGGATGAGGATCTGGAAGCGAAAAAAGCGGACACCAGATCCCGTGCGAGTGGCTCGAAATTCGGCCTTCGTGAGGCTCGTCACGCCTTAAAGTGTGGTGAGCCTGACGAAGATGTTTTCATGGACGCGTCGGGTGAAGAGCTGAGTGGTCGCTCATCGAGATCGGCGTCGGTAACCTCAAAAGTAGTTTCGCCACAATTGGCTCTTACGGAGGTTGACACGTCCCGTGTTAGCGGCATCCTTACCGAGAATGCGGCAAAGATGAGGGAGATGTCAGCAAATCTAAAAACCTCAATGGTTCATGTAGAGGAGCTCTGAACAAGGTAGCCCAAACCATTAAGGAGGCTGCTAAGGTCTTAACCGAGCGGTCGGAGTCCAAGGAGAATCGACTCCTCAGAGAAGAAAACGCAAGGTTGGTACAGGTCATCAACAATCTGTCCGTAGAAATTGCGACGTTGAAAGAGATGATGACCTGTGCCAAAAAGGCGTCAGACGAGGAGGCAGCTCCCAAAAAGAGTACGACAACCGCAAGGGGTCTTACCATCGACGAGGAGATGGTTCGACTCCAGAATATAATAACAGCGCGGTTGGACAGTTTTGAGTGCCGACTCCCACCTGAGGAGAGACTTAGGCCGCCGTTGGCCTCGGACAAAAGAAGGGTGGAGGCGGCGGCCAAAAATGTGACAGAGGCTCCCAGAAAGGAAGCAGTGGCAGTCTCTAACCGGCCTTCTAAAGCTAAGCGGCCTGAAATCAGGGTGGTTGATCCTGCTCCAATCGGATCGGCCCCCTCAAGAACGACGGCCGGAAAGAGGAGAAAGGCCAAGAAAGAGAAACCCTTGGCAGAGGCGAAAAGGACTCTTCCAGAGTCACGACCGCTACCACCAGCCCCCGCTTCTATGAGTGAGGGCTGGAATGTTGTGGCACGGAAGGGTACCAAGGCGAAAGCAAAGCAGCAATCTGCCAAGGTAGATAAACCCGTCGCCACCACCGCTCAGAAGCAGCCAAAGAAAGGGGGGAGGAAACTCCAGACCCCACGCTCAGCGGCTGTAGTGGTGACTGTGGACCAGGAGGCGATAGATAGGGGCCTCTCGTACTTGGAGGTTTTATCCCGGGCCCGAAAAAGTGTCAAGATTGACGACCTGGGCTTGGACGGTGGCATGAGGGTGAAGAAGGCTGCCACTGGGGCCCGGATGTTTGAAATTTCCGGGCCCACAAAGGAGGAGAAGGCAGGAGTTCTCGCTGGCCGGATCCGGGAACTTTTCAGAGATGAGCCTGCAGTGCGGGTCACTACGCCCACGAAATGCGCGGAACTGCGCCTCGTGGGTCTAGATGACTCCACCACAGAGGAGGACGTGGCTGTCGCTATCGCCCGGATAGCGGAATGTTCCAAGCAGGACATTACCACAGGGGCGATCCGCTGGGCGGACGGAGGATTAGGGGCCATATGGCTCAGGGTTCCGGTCGCAGCGGCCAAAAAGGTGGTGACGATGGGCAGGGTCTTGGTGGGTTGGGTCTCGGCCCGCGTCCACTTGCTCGAGGCCCGCCCACGCCGCTGTTTCAGGTGCCAAGAGAAGGGGCACCTGCGGGCGGAACGTCGTTCGACAGCGATAGCATTCATCGCTGCGGCAAAAGCGGCCACAAGGCCCAGTCCTGCTCGGCTGCCCCACATTGTGGGAGCTGCCAACGGGCAGGGCTGAAGGCCGACCATAGGGCGGGGGGCGGGCAGTGCAAGGCACCGTCCGTCCCGATGAGGAGAGGAAGGGGGGTCGATGGCCTAAGGGTCCCCTCACAACCTGCCACCAGCCCGGCTCGAGCTAGCACGAGCCGGGGAATGGAGAATATGGACGTGGTTCAGTAATGGCCCTCACAAATTACAGATTTCTCCAGGTGAACATCATGCGCTCTGGCAGGGCCCAGGATTTGCTCTTTCAGGCCATGGCAGAGCGAATGGTACATGTAGTTGTGGTATCCGAGCCCCTCTTCGTCCCGTCGGGCGAGGAGTGGGTCGGAGATCGTCTGGGGGATGTGGCCATTGCCTCTAGGGCTGCAGTTGGCTTCCCAGCCCTGGAGAGCGTTGTGAGGGGGAACGGATATGTCTCTGCTAGGGTCGGAGACATGTTCGTGATTGGGGTCTACTTCTCACCGAATGCGCCGTTCTCGAGCTTTGAACTTTTTATGGCTGAGATCGGCGTTTTGGTGGCAAGGTTGCGCCCTGAGAAAGTGATCCTGGCTGGAGACCTCAATGCGAAATCCACTGCGTGGGGGTCTCCAGTTACGTGTATCCGGGGGAGGTTCCTGGACAGTTGGCTTGCCTCGACCGGGCTCGTCGTTATGAACCGGGGGAATGCTGCCACATGTGTGCGATGGAATGGCGGCTCCAAAGTCGACGTCACCTTTGTCGACGCCGCCATGTCACCGTGTGTCAGTAATTGGGAGGTAATGGTGGGCGCGGAGTCGCTCTCGGACCATCGGTACGTATGGTTCGAGGTCTCCACGCGCCCCACTCCCACTCCCACTTCTTCCCGGTCTAATAGAAGTGGGGGCTCTCGGTGGTCCATAAAGAAAATGGATCCCGAGTTCTTGGTCGAGGCTGCAATTGTCCAGGCGTGGGTGGCAGGGCCCAAGGGGGGGGACGTAGCTGCGGAGGTCGAGGACCTGCAGCGGCGGATGTCGCTCGTTTGCGACGCCAACATGCCCAGGGTGCGATGCACAGGGCCGGCATGCGGGGTATACTGGTGGTCGGAGGAGCTGGCGCAGCTGCGTGACCAGTGCAGAGCTGTGCGCTACCGGTCATCCCGCTACAGGCGTCGTAGGCGACGCGACGTCGAAGAGGAGAGGCGCCGTTACGAGGCCTATAGTACTGCCCGCGCTACTTTGCGGGTGGCCATCGCCGAGGCTAAGGACAGGGCCCACAAGGAGATGGCCGAGGAGCTCAATCGGGATCCATGGGGGAGGCCGTACAAAGCGGCGCGGAAGAAGCTTCACGCCCGCGCTCCACCCCTCACCGAGAGCCTTCAGCCGGATTTCCTCGAATCCGTGGTGGAGACCCTGTTCCCGCAGGCGGAGGAGGAGGACGGCACTGTATCAGGTGCGCCGGGGGTGTCGGAGTGGGAGTTGGCCGGGGCGGTGAGTCGCATGAAGGCGAAAAATACCGCCCCTGGCCCCGACGGCATCTTTGGGCGCGCCTGGTCACTTGCCCTGGGTCCGTTGGAGTCTGGACTCAGGGCGACGTTCAGTGCCTGCCTCGAGCAGGGCCTCTTTCCCCGTAGGTGGAAAACGGGGAGACTGGTCCTGCTTAGGAAGGAGGGTAGACAGGCCGATACACCCTCCGCGTATCGGCCCATCGTTTTGCTGGACGAGGCGGGGAAGCTGCTCGAACGAATAATAGCTTCCCGCATAGTCCAGCACCTCCAGGAGGTAGGGCCCGATCTCAGTCGTCTCCAGTGCGGATTCCGCCAGGGCAAGTCCACCCTCGACTGTATCGAGGGTGTGAGACTTCTGGCGGAGGAGGCGACAACCCAGCGCGAGGAAGTGTTGGCGGTGTCGTTGGACATCGCTAACGCATTCAACACCTTGCCCTGGGGGGTGATTAAGGAGGCCCTACGCTTCCACCGCATCCCCATGTACCTGCAGCGTGTGGTCGGCAACTATCTGGCTGATCGCGCTGTGAGGTACCCGACGGCTGGGGGTGCGTGGAAGGAGCGGAGGATGTCGTGCGGTGTTCCACAGGGGTCGGGTTCTTGGCCCCCTCCTGTGGAACATCGGATACGACTGGGTGCTGCGTGTGCAAATGTTTCCGGGGGTGCGTCTGTTCTGTTACGCAGACGACACCCTCGTGACTGCCCGCGCGAGCACCCACTGGGAGGCCCGAGTGCTGGCGACCGCGGCCACGGCTCACGTTGTGGCCTGGATTCGCCGGTTGGGACTGGGGGTGGCCTTGGAGAAATCCGAGGCCATTTGCTTCCACAGGCCTCGGATGGCGCCCCCAGTGGGCTCCCGGTTGGTGGTGGGCGGGACGTCCATCGAAATCTCGGGTACTCTACGGTACCTGGGATTGCTCCTCGACAGCCGATGGACGTTCGAGGCCCACTTCCGGCGGCTCGCCCCCAAGCTAACGGCGACCGCCGGAGCCCTGAACAGGCTCCTCCCGAATCTGGGGGGGCCTAATGCAGGCTGCCGGCGCCTTTATGCCGGAGTGGTCCGCTCTATGGCCCTGTACGGCGCTCCCGTGTGGGCGGAGTGGCTGACTGTGGTGTCCCTGCCTCTGCTGCGGGGAGCGCAGAGAATCATGGCGGTCAGACTCGTGCGGGGCTACCGGACCATCTCCGGCGGGGCGGCCTGCGCCTTGGCCGGGTCCCCTCCGTGGGACCTAGAGGCCAAGGTGCTAGCTCAGGCCTACCGCCGCAGAGTTGAAGCCCGTTCACCGGGGGGAGACTCAGCGGCGGTAGAGGTGGACTGGCGGAGGGCAGCTCAGGAGGAGCTCCTTCGCCAGTGGAGGCGGCGGCTGGAATCGCCCAGTGCTGGAGCCTGGACGATTTCGGCCATCCAGCCCATTCTCCAGGGCTGGGTCGCCAGGAGGCATGGGGTCCTCACCTTCCGCCTGACACAGATGCTTTCCGGACATGGTTGCTTCGGGAGGTATCTGTGGCGGGTGGCCGGGCGCGAAGCGTCCGGTGAGTGCCACGAGTGCGGCGCCGATTCTGACACGACGCTGCACACGCTCGCGGAATGTCCAGCTTGGGCGGTTCAGTGGGCGGAGCTCGTGGCACAGGTGGACACGATCTCTCCCTGCCCACTGTGGTTTGTGCCATGGTGGACAGGGAGCGATCGTGGGCAGCGATGGCCTCCTTCTGCGAGCACGTCATCTCGCGGAAGGAGGCGGCGGAGCGGATCCGGGAAGTCGAGTCCTTGGATCCGATCCGCCGCAGGCGAGCCGGGCGCAGGCGACTCGTCCAAGACCATCGCATGCCGCCCTAACGGGGACCTTCCGGGCGTTCCGAACGGGGTTAATCGGACGCCCTCTTTATAAGGTCCCCGAGGCGGTCGATGCATCTGATGCCCCCGATGCATCGTCCAGCAGAGGGAGGGGCCACTTTTAGAGAGGCCCCGACCCAGAGGTGGCGCACTCTGGGGTACAGAGTTGCTGCTGGCGGGGATGGGGGGCATGTCTTCATGGGTACCCTATACCCTCCACCAGCAGCGTGGTGGAGCACACAGGTTGTTTTAGTCGGTGCGAGTCCGACATAACCGTCGCCTGTCCCCGTCGGGCGGCGGTACCCATAAGGGGTTTTTTCCTGTTTAAAAAAAAAAAAAAGGCTAGGTTAGGTTAGGTTTTTTTTTTTTTTTAATACTAAATACCTGTAATTTGTGTAAATTTACAGTCTGTTTCTGTCAAGAAGTCATTAATACCAATAATAAAAATTCTCACTTAAAATAAAATATAACTAAAATGTTTACGTTCTAAACAAAAAACATTAACGTTCATTAACAAACAAAATAACGTTCTAAGTTAAATTCAACTAATCTTATCTTATCAATAATAATCTTATGCTATACTACTTAAACTACTTTAACTCTTATTCCTACGACAGACGCTTTTAACTATTTTAATACAGTATTGTATGAATTTATCTTTACAATTATTATCACTAATCAAATACTGAATATTAGTTTTTTCTATTTTAATAGCAAGCTCTTGCTCTAAATCATTCCTCGCTACTGCATAGATGGGACATTCTGTTATCAGGTGGATTACACTTTCGTTGACTCCTGATTGACAGGCACAGGACGGGTCGTCCTTACATTTAAAACGATGTAGATATTCTGAAAATCCACCATGGCCAGTCATAATTTGAGTCAACTCAGGTTTTACGTCTATCGTTTTGATCACCTCAAAAGCGCTAATTGCATCGGGGAAAAACAATTTCGTGCCTGATGCTGTGTCACCGGTTATGTATCTCTGGTTCCATTCGTCAAGGGACTTCAAACGGAGCTGTCTCTTGACGAATGAAATCGGGTACAGGTCGTAGTCGGGTTTCTTTTTTAGTTTTAAGGCGGCCTCCTTCGCTAGCTCATCCGCTCTCTCATTGCCCTCAACCCCCACGTGTGCCTTGACCCAGGACAAATGCACTGCTTTTCCTTGGTGGAGTGCTTCCTTTAAATTTGCCCGAATTTTAACGGCCAAGGGGTGAAGACAATGTGGATTGATCACCGCTTGGAGAGCCGCCGTAGAGTCGCTTAGGACTTGGTAGGATTTTGACCGATATTTGACTATTTCAGCAGAAGCTCTAAGTATTGCCAGCAACTCGGCCTGGTAGACGGTGCAATAATTAGCGAGAGCAAGCTTGATGGCTTTCCGCTCCTTCCTGTCTTCCCATATGGAGACGGCTGCACCTACTTTACCATCAATCTTGCTCCCGTCAGTGTATATGTGAACTTCCGATTGCACACTATCTGGTTGTTGTTGGTCTTCCAGGCACGAAATGCTGGCTGTAATGCGTTCTGCCGGATGTGGGGCAGCGAGTGCCGACGCCATCTTCTCGACCTCCCTGTCTAGCAATGCCGTCTGGGGTACTCCTCTCCTGGCTTCATATAATGCGGCCGTTTCGCGTATGCGAAGGTCGAGTGGGAGTATCCCAGCCAGCACCAATGCCGAGTTGAGGGAAACCGTGCGGTAGGCCTTGCATATTTTTTGGGCCATCCCTCGCTGCATCACTGCCAACTGTTTTTTAATACCAAGTTTATTGGCCGCCGAAACCCATATGCTAGCAGCATACAGAATTATCGGTTCAATAACCGCGACATAAATAATCCTTATTATTTCGGAGTTAAGTCCCCAGCTCACTTTTGCCACCCTGGCCAGCTGCTTGTAAATTCCAGCGGCCTTAATACAGACGTTGGTAACGTGAGTGTTGAATGTCAACTTGTTATCGATGGTGACACCTAGCACCTTAATTTTCTCAGTCTGGACTATGTTTATTCCTCGCATGCTCAAGCGTGGGGAGTCAAATTTAAGTTTCCTGGTTATCACCAAAGAGTTGGTCTTGTTTGGCGCAAATCGCAATTTATTTTTGACACCCCACGCTCGGACATATTCCAGTATGGGGTTAGCACGCCTCTCGATGTCCAGGGCGGTGTCACCATCAAATAACAAGATCACATCATCCGCAAAGGCCTGACAATAAACTCCCTTCTCGAAGAGCTCTTTGAGAAGCGGGTCGAGAAGGAGGTTCCAAAGGATGGGGCCGCCTGTCGATCCTTGAACGCATCCCTTTTTCGTTTCCCTGCTGTACTCCTCCCCGGCGTACCGAACCCTTACTCTTCTGTCTCTGAAATAGCTATCCATGACTCGTCTCAAATTTAAGGGGCAATCTTCCTCAGCCAGTCGAACCCTAATAGCCGGCCACCAAGCGCTGTCAAAGGCCCCCTCTATGTCTAATGATACCATCACAGTTAATTTCTTGTCGTCTAATTTTGCTCGGACATGTTGCATTAGTGCATAGAGGGCATCCTCAGTGCTCTTTTGTGGCATGAATCCGAACTGGCGAGTACTCATCCTTGGTAAAAGGTAGAATTTGAGGCGAGCCACCAGCATCTTCTCATAGATCTTCCCGAAGACAGGCAATAGGCCAATCGGTCTGTAGGCCTTGGGGGAAGCATAGTCCGGCTTTCCCGGTTTGCGTAGAACCACAACTGCGGCCTCCTTCCACTGCCGAGGAAAATGGTGGTAGGCAAGGCATTTATTAAGGAGAGCGAGAAAAAGTTCTGGGTCGTCTTCGATAACCCTGCTACAAATATCAGCGGTAAAACCATCGATGCCCGGCGCCTTTTTTGGATTAAAAGACTTAGTTGCGTGTACAAGTTCGACGTCTGTAAATGGCGGGTCACAAGCTCCAACTCGTTCGTCATTGTTTACTGCTTCTGCCTCGATCCTGAGTTGAACATGCTCCGAACCGTCCTCGTCTTCTAAGTCGTCCGGATAAAAGGTCTCCGCTAATAGTTTGGCTGAGCCTTTTAGGTCCACGATCACCCCATCCTTCTCCAACGGTTGATCCTCTTCTCTACGCGCCGTTCTGCCGATAACTCTATATATCCCTTCCCAGACACCTTCCTTCTCCTGCTTACTACAGAAGTCCTTCCAGCTACTGGTTTGTGCTCTTTTAACTTCTAATTCGTACTCTTCTTTATGTTTCAGATATTCCTGAACCACCGACGGCCTGCGGGTTGCTGCTGCATTCCTGATTCTGCGCTTCAGCGTCGTGACTTTCCTCTTTAGTTTCGCGAGTTCTTCGGTCCACCACGGCATGGAGATACGCTCATTAGGCTTTTTAACAGGTAAGGTTTCAAGACACGTTTTCTCTACTATATCATTAAGCTTATCCATATTGTTTTCTATTTCCTCAACTGATGCTATATTTTCTATTTTATTTATGTTAAAATTTTTTTCTTCCTTCAATCGTTTGAGTGTGTTTGCGAAATTTTGCCAATTTGCTTTTTTCGTGTTGTATTTTTTAGTTGTCCTGTTCATGGTTATTCCTTTTGATTTTTGCAATTTAATTTTTATCTCCATACCATTGTGGTCCGAGCTCGTGAGGCTCTCATCAACTTTCCAATCGTCGATCAAGTGCAGAATATTTGCCGAGCACGCTGTGACGTCCACAAAACTACTGTAGCGCTTTCCGCCTTTAATGGTGTCGAAGGTGGGAATTTTCCCTCTATTTAAGACGTTAAGCTCTAGAAGATCAAGCGTTTCCGCCATATGCTCTCCTCTTTTATCCGTTTCGGGACTGTCCCACCATAGGCTTTTCGCGTTTGCATCGCCTCCCATTAATACTTTTTTGGAGCCCATTTCCTCCCTGATGTATTTGAGTTGATCGAGATAAGACTGTATAGGTTTATCGCCTTCAAAGTAGTAGGATACCATTATGACTTTCCAGACACAAGTTCGGATCCCCACCACTACGATGTTATTAGTGGTGAGTTTCGGGTACTGCGTTACCTTAAGGTCTTTATCGTAAACAGCTATTGCCGCTTTCACAGTCCCGTCTCCTACCTTTGTGTTCTGGAAGATCCTAACTCCTTTCTGGCCGCCCATAAGTCTTATCCCTCCAACATAGAGTTCCTGCACGAGGGCTACTGCAGCTTTTCTTTTGTCAGCCTCGATGTGTAGTTCCTGTGTTGCCAACTTTTTCCTCTGCAAGTTTGCTTGAAGCACTACGTAAGATTTTTCACCCGGGACGCCTTTAGCAATAGGCCACAGTGGATCGCGCTATGACGTCCCATTTTTTGCGAGTTGGACATTCCGCGCTAAAAGCATTGTGGTCCACCGCCTCTAGCTTGGCATTGCAACAATTTATACATTGGGGCTTCGAACTGGCGGCAAATTTCTGGCATTCCGTCTTTAGGTGGGAATCCCCACAGTGGCTACAACGGTCAGCGGTCTCTTTACAGAATCGCTTTCCGTGCCCGTACCCTAAACATCTAGTACATTGTACGAGCGGCGACTGGTCTTCGGCTCTGACCCTCTGCATGCATCCCTCATGCGGGGCCACGCTGACCACGACGTGATTTTGATGTGGATTGCGAGCTTTCCTCCTATATTTAATGGTAAGCCTGTCTTCCTCGCCATCGGGGAGGCCAAAGACCCTGCGATTCTGGTTCCTGAACGCTCGAATCAGGTCCGCGTCGGTGTTGCTTGCGACAACGTCCCTGATGACCAGAAGAGGGTCTTTGTTTTTGACCTCCTCTACTGCGAAGTCGACTCCGTCCGATTCAGCTTTTCTTTAGCCTTCTGCCTGTCCTCTTCCGAGCTGAATCCCATTATCACTTTCCTGTCTTTGGCTTTCCTGACTCTTTCGATTGTTATCCACCCTTCTTTTGCGTCGATCGCCTTTCTCACTTTCTCTAATACCTCCTCACCAGTATTCTTCTCGTCTTTGGAAGTTACCACAACCGAGTGCAGAGTATTACGTTTCGGTTGTGGTTTGACGCCCTGCCCGGTCACAGCATTCGCGTATGTATATGCGCTGATTTTCTCCATAGAGTCCTTATGCTGCTCCATCGCCAAGTTTAGACTCTCCATCCTCTTGGTGTTTTCTGCCAGCGCGAGAGAATGCTCCTTGATTTTCTCCATCATGCTGGCCACAAGGGGATCCGCTACAAATTGGGTATCAGGATCAGAATTTTTAGCCGTGTCTGATATCCCCGGCGAATCTGTCTGCGTGCCGGTGTCGGCCGACTTGTTGCTCTTCACTTCTACCCATTTATCCAAAGGGGTTTTTTCCCCCTCAGTTACCATTCTAAAAAGCCTGTCTGCGGCCGCTTGAACCTCTGCCTTAATCTCCTTGTTTAAGTTTCGCGGTATATTTAACTGGAATTTTATTTTCGCGACACAAGCCTTTGCCTCAGTGAACCTAGATAGGTATTTACTGCGAATTCGGTTTTTCCCGAATACCGGGCGAACCGCTGGCGGTAACCGGGCGAGCGTGGGCTCTCTGGGTGCGCACGGACGAGCGCCACAAAATTGGCGTCCGGACCGGGAAAATCGAACTGCAGACAAAAAAGTTACTCGGCGAAAAGTAAAATTTCGTAAAAAATATCGACATTTCCTCGATTTTCCGAAAAATCGGCTCAGTATTCGGGCCGGGGAGACGGTACGGTGCCTCTATAAGAGAAGAACACGCAAAAAATCTGACCAAAAACAAGCAATATTTGACTAAGAAACGATGAATTCTACCAAAAGAGACAAGTCCGGTTAGGTTAGGTTAGGGTAGGGTAGGTTAGGTTAGGTTAGGTTTTTTTTTTTTTTGAAACTATTCCTCCAACATGATCGGAGCCTATTTTTGACTTATTTCACTCTTTCATACCAGTTCTCGCAGTTACTCTTCGTTCATTCTGCATACTATCTCTTTCTTTTATACATCTCTTACATTACTTGTACAGGTGGGTCTCCTGCCTATCCGAGCTAACTAATCCTTACATTTTACATGGGGTAATAAGTTTTATTACAATATTTTTTATTAAACTATAACATCAATACTTATGACTAAACTTATACTTTATACTTATACTTAATGCTATTTCTACACATTACATTTGCACTTTTCTTATCACCAATTACATATTACAAGTTCAATTTTATTACGTTTTCTTTTTTAGACCTATTTTATATTCTATGCTTTGTTTTTTACATAATACTTATAACATAATATGGTTAGGTTAGGTTAGGTTAGGTTAGGTTAGGTTAGGGTAGGTTAGGTAAGGTTAGGTTAGGTTAGGTTAGGTTAGGTTAGGTTAGGTTAGGTTGGGGTGCTTTAGCGGTTGGCCTCCTCGTGGCGCACCCTGGGCAGGCCTACGGAATAATGAAATATGTATTCCCTGGACCTGGCGAACGGACCGTGGGGTAGGGGGGGTAGGGTTGCTGATTCTGATTGTCCCTCTGTTAGCAGAGGGCAATTCTGATAGGCTGGGGGCTCTGGGGGGAATGAGTCTTCAACTGGTTGGCGCGTTCAGTTTTGGCTAGTTAGTCTTGCTGGACACGGCTTCGGCCTCCGTCAGCCAAACCCGTAAACCCAGCGATGGGAGCGGGGACCTTCGGGTCGCGAGGAAAAAAACCTCTCTAAAAAATTACCCCTAATCCCAAGGTTTTGGGGCTCGCCGAGGGGATGAGTGGCTGGGGGAGAGTCCAGTCGCGAGGGCCTCACCCAATCTTAAGGTCATACCTGCCGACAAGATGAATGGCCGATGGGAGTTCGGTCGTTAGGGTAACCAAACACAAATTAAAATGAAGCAATGGACAAACTAAAGGTATCGACTACCCAGGAGGGTCCCGGTTCACCCGGGGAATCCCTCACCGCGACCAGTGTTTCACCGCAGTCCGCGAATATAATTTTGCAGGTGCCGTGCAATACTGGCCTCGGTCGCCACACTGTATCTGGGGGGGCAACCAGTGCTTCGGAGGAGATAGGAGGGGGTGTCGGCGGAATCAAACCGGCTTGGCTGGTGTTTCCGCGGATACGTGTGTGGGAACGCGGCGCAATCCTGCGCGCAGTTCCAGAAAGACTGGATGTGGGTCTTGGAGTCCGATACTAGGAGAAAGCTCAGTTTCTCTGCGGGACCAAATGACCAAATGCTTATCCTTGGAGGACATGAGCGGCACCGGTAAACGTGCCCGCTCAAAGAAAAGGGACCGGAAGGATCGCGGGAGCCCCGCTGATTCAGATGAGGATCTGGACGCGAAAAAAGCGGACACCAGATCCCGTGCGAGTGGCTCGAAATTCGGCCTTCGTGAGGCTCGTCACGCCTTAAAGTGTGGTGAGCCTGACGAAGATGTTTTCATGGACGCGTCGGGTGAAGAGCTGAGTGGTCGCTCATCGAGATCGGCGTCGGTAACCTCAAAAGTAGTTTCGCCACAATTGGCTCTTACGGAGGTTGACACGTCCCGTGTTAGCGGCATCCTTACCGAGAATGCGGCAAAGATGAGGGAGATGTCAGCAAATCTAAAAACCTCAATGGTTCATGTCGAGGAGCTCTGAACAAGGTAGCCCAAACCATTGAGGAAGCTGCTAAGGTCTTAGCTGAGAGGTCGGAGTCCGAGGAGAATCGACTCCTCAGAGAAGAAAATGCAAGGTTGGTACAGGTCATCAACAATCTGACCGTAGAAATCGCAATGATAAAAGAGATGATGACCAGTGCCAAAAAGGCGTCAGACGAGGAGGCAGCTCCCAAAAAGAGAACAACTACCGCAAGGGGTCTTACCATCGACGAGGAGATGGTTAGACTCCAGAATATAATAACAGCGTGGTTGGACAGTTTTGAGTGCCGACTACCACCTGAGGAGAGACTTAGGCCGCCGTTGGCCTCGGACAAAAGAAGGGCGGAGGCGGGGGCCAAAAATGTGACAGAGGCTCCCAGAAAGGAAGCAGCGGTAGTCTCTAACCGGCCTTCTACAGCTAAGCGGCCTGAAATCAGGGTGGTTGATCCTGCTCCAATTGGATCGGCCCCCTCAGGAACGACGGCCGGAAAGAGGAGAAAGGCCAAGAAAAAGAAACCCTTGGCAGAGGCGAAACGGACTCTTCCAGAGCCACGACCGCTACCACCAGCCCCCGCTTCTATGAGTGAGGGCTGGAATGTTGTGGCACGGAAGGGTACCAAGGCGAAAGCGAAGAAGCAATCTGCCAAGGTAGATCAACCCGTTGCCAGCACTGCTCAGTCGCAGCCAAAGAAAGGGGGGAGGAAACTCCAGACCCCACGCTCAGCGGCTGTAGTGGTGACTGTGGACCAGGAGGCTATAGATAGGGGCCTCTCGTACTCGGAGGTTTTATCCCGAGCCCGAAACAGTGTCAAGATTGATGACCTGGGCTTGGACGGTGGCATGAGGGTGAAGAAGGCTGCCACTGGGGCCCGGATGTTTGAAATTTCCGGGCCCACAAAGGAGGAGAAGGCAGGAGTTCTCGCTGGCCGGATCCGGGAGCTTTTTAGGGATGAGCCTGCAGTGAGGGTCACTACGCCCACGAAATGCGCGGAACTGCGCCTCGTGGGTCTAGATGACTCCACCACAGAGGAGGACGTGGCTGTCGCTATCGCCCGGGTAGCAGAATGTTCTAAGCAGGACATTACCACAGGGGCGATCCGCTGGGCAGACGGAGGATTAGGCTCCATATGGCTCAGGGTTCCAGTTGCAGCGGCCAAAAAGGTGGTGACGATGGGCAGGGTCTTGGTGGGTTGGGTCTCGGCCCGCGTCCACTTGCTCGAGGCTCGCCCACGCCGCTGTTTCAGGTGCCTAGAGAAGGGGCACCTGCGGGCGGAATGTTGTTCGACAGTGGACCCCAGCGGTGAATGCTATCGCTGCGGCAAAAGCGGCCACAAGGCCCAGTCATGCTCGGCTGCCCCACATTGTGGGAGCTGCCAACGGGCAGGGCTGAAGGCCGACCATAGGGCGGGGGGCGGGCAGTGCAAGGCACCGTCCGTCCCGATGAGGAGAGGAAGGGGGGGTGATGGCCCGAGGGTCCCCTCACAACCTGCCACCAGCCCGGCTCGAGCTACCACGAGCCGGGGAATGGAGACGGATATGGACGTCAATCAGTAATGGCCCTGACGAAATACAGATTTCTCCAGGCAAATATCATGCGCTCTGGCAGGGCCCAGGATTTGTTCTTTCAGGCCATGGCAGAGCGCATGGTACATGTAGCTGTGGTATCCGAGCCCCTCTTCGTCCCGTCGGGCAAGGAGTGGGTCGGAGATCGTCTGGGGGATGTGGCCATTGCCTCTAGGGCTGCAGTTGGCTCCCCAGCCCTGGAGAGCGTTGTGAGGGGGAACGGATATGTCTCTGCTAAAATCGGAGACATGTTCGTGATTGGGGTCTACTTCTCACCGAATGCGCCGTTCTCGAGCTTTGAGCTTTTTATGGCTGAGATCGGCGTTTTGGTGGCAAAGTTGCGCCCTGAGAAGGTGATCCTGGCTGGAGACCTCAATGCGAAATCCGCTGCGTGGGGGTCTCCAGTTACGTGTATCCGGGGGAGGTTCCTGGACAGTTGGCTTGCCTCGACCGGGCTCGTCGTTATGAACCGGGGGAATGCTGACACATGTGTACGATGGAATGGCGGCTCTAAAGTCGACGTCACCTTTGTCGACGCCGCCATGTCACCGTGTGTCAGTAATTGGGAGGTAATGGTGGGCGCGGAGTCTCTCTCGGACCATCGGTACATATGGTTCGAGGTCTCCACGCGCCCCACTCCCACTCCCACTTCTTCCCGGTCTAATAGAAGTGGGGGCCCTCGGTGGTCCATAAAGAAAATGGACCCGGAGTTCTTGGTCGAGGCTGCAATTGTCCAGGCGTGGGTGGCAGGGCCCAAGGGGGGGGACGTAGCTGCGGAGGTCGAGGACCTGCAGCGGCGGATGTCGCTCGTTTGCGACGCCAGCATGCCGAGGGTGCGATGCACAGGGCCGGCATGCGGGGTATACTGGTGGTCGGAGGAGCTGGCGCAGCTGCGTGACCAGTGCAGAGCTGTGCGCTACCGGTTATCCCGCTACAGGCGTCGTAGACGACGTGACGTCGAAGAGGAGAGGCGCCGTTATGAGGCCTATAGTGCTGCCCGCGCTACTTTGCGGGTGGCCATCGCCGAGGCTAAGGACATGGCCCACAAGGAGATGGCCGAGGAGCTCAATCGGGATCCGTGGGGGAGGCCGTACAAAGCGGCGCGAAAGAAGCTTCGCGCCCGCGCTCCCCCCCTCACCGAGAGCCTTCGGCCGGATTTCCTCGAATCCGTGGTGGAAACCCTGTTCCCGCAGGCGGCCGAGGTGGTTCCGCCTCGTATGGCGCCTCTGGAAGAGGAGGACGGCACTGTATCAGGTACGCCGGGGGTGTCGGAGTGGGAGCTGGCCGGGGCGGTGAGTCCCATGAAGGCGAAAAATACCGCCCCTGGCCCCGACGGCATCCCTGGGCGCGCCTGGTCACTTGTACTGGGTCCGTTGGAGTCTGGACTCAGGGCGACGTTCAGTGCCTGCCTCGAGCAGGGCCTCTTTCCCCGTAGGTGGAAAACGGGGAGATTGGTCCTGCTAAGGAAGGAGGGTAGACCGGCCGATACACCCTCCGCGTATCGGCCTATCGTTTTGCTGGACGAGGCGGGGAAGCTGCTCGAACGAATAATTGCTTCCCGCATAGTCCAGCACCTCCAGGAGGTAGGGCCCGACCTCAGTCGTCTCCAGTGCGGATTCCGCCAGGGCAAGTCCACCCTCGACTGTATCGAGGGTGTGAGACTTCTGGCGGAGGAGGCGACAACCCGGCGCGAGGTGGTGTTGGCGGTGTCGTTGGACATCGCTAACGCATTCAACACCTTGCCCTGGGGGGTGATTAAGGAGGCCCTACGCTTCCACCGCATCCCCATGTACCTGCAGCGTGTGGTCGGCGACTATCTGGCTGACCGCGCTGTCAGGTACCCGACGGCTGGGGGTGCGTGGAAGGAGCGGAGGATGTCGTGCGGTGTTCCACAGGGGTCGGTTCTTGGCCCCCTCCTGTGGAACATCGGATACGACTGGGTGCTGCGTGGGCAAATGCTTCCGGGGGTGCGTCTGTTCTGTTACGCAGACGACACCCTCGTGACTGCCCGCGCGAGCACCCACCGGGAGGCCCGAGTGCTGGCGACCGCGGCCACGGCTCACGTTGTGGCCCGGATTCGCCGGTTGGGACTGGGGGTGGCCTTGGAGAAATCCGAGGCCATTTGCTTCCACAGGCCTCGGATGGCGCCCCCAGTGGGCTCCCGGTTGGTGGTGGGCGGGACGTCCATCGAAATCTCGGGTACTCTACGGTACCTGGGATTGCTCCTCGACAGCCGATGGACGTTCGAGGCCCACTTCCGGCGGCTCGCCCCCAAGCTAACGGCGATCGCCGGAGCCCTGAGCAGGCTCCTTCCGAATCTGGGGGGGCCTAATGCAGGCTGCCGGCGCCTTTATGCCGGAGTGGTCCGCTCTATGGCCCTGTACGGCGCTCCCGTGTGGGCGGAGCGGCTGACTGCGGTGTCCCTGCCTCTGTTGCGGGGAGCGCAGAGGATCATGGCGGTCAGACTCGTGCGGGGCTACCGGACCATTTCCGGCGAGGCGGCCTGCGCCTTGGCTGGGTCCCCTCCGTGGGACCTGGAGGCCAAGGTGCTCGCTCAGGCCTACCGCCGCAGAGTTGAAGCCGGTTCATCGGGGGGAGACTCGGCGGTGGTAGAGGTGGATTGGCGGAGGGAGGTTCAGGAAGAGCTCCTCCGCCAATGGAGGCGGCGGCTGGAATCGCCCAGTGCAGGAGGCTGGACGATTTCGGCCATCCAGCCCATTCTCCAGGGCTGGGTCGCCAGGAGGCATGGGGTCCTCACCTTCCACCTGACACAGATGCTTTCCGGACATGGTTGCTTCGGGAGGTATCTGTGGCGGGTGGCCGGGCGCGAAGCGTCCGGTGAGTGCCACGAGTGCGGCGCCGATTCCAACACGGCGTCGCACACGCTCGCGGACTGTCCAGCTTGGGCGGTTCAGCGGGCGGAGCTCGTGGCCCAGGTGGGGCGCGACCTCTCCTTGCCCACTGTGGTTCGTGCCATGGTGGACAGGGAGAGGTCGTGGGCAGCGATGCGAAATGACGTGCTCGCAGAAGGAGGCGGCGGAGCGGGTCCGGGAAGTCGAGTCTCGGGATCCGATCCGCCGCAGGCGAGCCGGGCGCAGGCGGTTCGTCCAAGACCATCGCATGCCGCCCTAACGGGGACCTTCTGGGCGTTCCGAACGGGGTTAATCGGACGCCCTCCTTATAAGGTCCCCGAGGCGGTCGATGCATCTGGTGCTCCCGATGCATCGTCCAGCGGAGGGAGGGGCCACTTTTAGAGAGGCCCCGACCCAGAGGTGGCGCACTCTGGGGTTCAGAGTTGCTGCTGGCGGGAGTGGGGTCAAATAAGGCACCCTGCTCCCGCCACCAGCAGCGTGGTGGAGCATACAGGTTGTTTTAGTCGGTGCGAGTCCGACATAACCACCGATCGTCCCCGTCGGTCGGTGGTACCCATAAGGGGTTTTTTCCTGTATAAAAAAAAAAAAAAAAGGTTAGGTTAGGTTAGGTTAGGTTAGGTTTTTTTTTTTTTTTTTTTCTTTTTTTTTTTTTTTATATTCCACTTCCCCTGACTTTATCAAGGCACTTTTTAGACGACAATTTGTATAAGCATTTTATGTTTTGGATTTTACCCTATATGGGTATTACAATTTTTTAATACAATAATTTTTTACATATTTATACTACCTTTTACATTTTATCTTTTATTTACTATTCTACAATAAGATACAATAAGATTATCCGTTAACTATTACTATTTAAATTTTCTATTTGACAACTTCAATGTTTTATTTGCAATATTTCTCCATAATTTATACAATATAATATTTTTATTATTTTAAGCAGATATGCTGTCTTTATTTTACACAACTAATTTAATAATCTACATCTCGTTTTCTGTTTAAATGAACCGCATTTATTACCTACAAGCTTTGTCGCTATAAGCAGGATTTTCATTTTTGTCATCAGTCTATCAATCTCAAAAGCATAAATGTCGCTACATATTTTACTAATTATTAGCTTGGTCTTACCTACTTAATTGCTAGCTATATTTAACGGCTTACTGTTTCTAATATTACTATTTCTTATTTACATGTGCTACTGCATTTTTTATTCCTTATTTTACTTTAAGTCTTTCTACCTATTTATACGTTATTGTTCTACGCTTATCTCCTAATTAATTTTTATTACTAATATTTCGATATAATACCTAATAGTATACCATTATACTACGGATTACTCTATTTTTACCTATATTTTGTCTTATTTTTCTATTCTATTTTTACATTTTTTATTTTACAAAAATTAATTGGTCTTTTGTGACATTGTCCGCGTTGTATTTTCTAGAATAATAGTCTCAGTATTTTTGTCACTAACAAATACTTGCTGGAGTATCATTATTACCTAGTTTGTACTTTATATTTTCTGCTACAAATTGGCCTTTGTTTCCCGGGGCGCCCTTAGCAATACGCTACTGTCGCCCTGGCTAATTTGTCCCATTTTTGACGTATAATGCAGTCCTCACTAAATGCATTGTGACTTGTTTCTGTTAATTTTGCTTTCTTGCAGTTGCAGCAGGTCGGTGCGGTTCCCACTCGCAATTCTTCACACTCCGTCTTTTTATGCTGACCTCCGCAGTGGCTGCAAATCTCTTTTTCCACTGTGCAGTACCTCCTAGTGTGACCATATCCGAGGCACTGGGAGCACTGCACAAGTGGTGACTGATCTTCTGCCTTAACCCTTTGGAGGTCAATATAAGCTACCCCAACGCCCACAAAGCGGTTATATAGAGAGGGCGAGACTTTTAATACTATGTGATTTGCGTGCGGGTTTCTGCTTTTCCTTCTGAACTTCACCTCCAGTCTATTTTCACTTTCCGGGATATCCTTAAATACTTCATCGTTCTGGTTTTTTAAGGCTTTGATGATTTCATCGTCCTTATTGTACGAGAGAACATCTCTTAGGACAATGAGGGGGTCTTTGTTTGAGATGTTTTCAGTAAGGAGGTTTGCACCGGCTGTTTTTATTTTATTTACAATTTTGTCTCTCTCCTGATTTGAACTGCATCCTAGAATAATTTTTCTATCTTTTGCCTTTCGTACTTTTTCAACCCTTATGTCCCCCTCTCTTGCCCTAACGACGTCCCTCAGTTTATTTAAAATCTGGTCCCCGGTCTTTGTTTCATCCGTGGAGGTTATGGCTACCGAGTGGAGTGTCAGCGCTTTCTGCTTTGTGGCTGATTTCGCTAAAACGTTTGCATAGGTTCGTATTTCTCCTTTTCCTCCCTCTTCTCGCTGTCTTCCTATTTCCTCTTTGAGCTCGAGGATTCGTTGTGAGTTTTGTTTTATGAGCGACGTTTGTTCCTCTCTATGCTTTGAGTTTTCTTCTTTTATTACTGTCGTAGACTTTGCGTTTTCCAGGGTAAAGGATGTATGCTCTTTTCTGAGCTTTTCTATTTCTTCTTTTATTGCCTCTATCTGTCTGCTATTTTGCTGTACCAGTGTTGTCTGTTTGCTAATTCCTTCTTTTATCTCGTTTGTCATTTCGAAATTTTTAGACACCTGTATTAGGCATTCGTCGATTTTTCCATCTGGGGTCGTCTCTACTTTTTGCATTGCTCTCAACTGTTCAATTTGTTCAATAAGGCTGTTGTTTTCGTCTATTATATCATCCTTATCCTTGTCTGCCTTTTTAATTTGCAGCTCTGATTCAAGAAATAATTTTTCAATACCTCCAATATTGGCTTCTATTTCACTCTTTATTTCTTTTTTCAGATTTCTAGAGATGTTTAATTGAGTTTGAATACGATTTATAAGGGTTTTTATTATTTTTTCCCTATCTGCTGCTAAAGAATAGCATATAAGGAAGCCGAGGTCAGGCATTTCTGGTTCTTTTTTCCTCTTAGACGAAGAAGGTCCAGCCTGATTTTCGCTTGATCCTTGAGAAGATCTCCGCTCTTGGTTTGCGGGATTCTTGACAGGAGTTCTCATACCGAACATTGTTAGGGGAGTTTCGTCAACTACATAAAAGGAAGTTAGGCAGTGTATATGGCTGCCTGGTCAAAGATGTGTATGAGTGGACAGTGTAAAGGCTGCCACTTATCACTAAAATAATAGAGACAATACTGTCCCGTCTGCTGTCTATAAGTGGACAGTGTAAAAGCTGCCACTTGTCACTAAGTAAAGACAATATTGTCACGTCTGCTGTCTTATAAAATTTTCAGAGTTTGTTTACACACAATTGTCTAATATTAAAGTACAACACACACTAATAGTATTTGTGCGGTGTAAAGCCGTCAAAATGTTCAAAGTTTTTGCGCAAGTCCGTGCGTTCACGCAACCAAATAAAAGGGGTCGTACGGCCCGTTTCAGGATGTCTTGAGTCAGTCAGTCTGTCATGTTTTTGTCTAAACTATATGAAAAGTTGGAGGGAAATTTAATTTGGAAAAAACGATAAGATATAATACTCACCTCATTAAGTGAAAGTGAGGCCGGAGTTGGGCAGGAAAACTCCGAAAAAGGGGGGAGTCGGTGGGTCGGGGGGAGGGGAGGAAAGGTACATGCCATGGATTTTTGGGGAACGCGCAAGCCATGATAGTTAAATTTTGAAAATAAAATTTTGCACCATCCCAGTTCGCGCATTTACCGCCATCTATGAACTAGGTGGCAAAGTACTACGCGTAACTGGGTGGCGGGACTCGCAGTCTCGTGCGTACGCGCGCAGTGAACGGACGCGTATTGTGAACGTTATCGCTGCGCGTATCGTGTGAGACGCTAAGTTCGCCAGTTTCGGTTAACGCCCCTGCACCCCTGCCCCCGGCGACAGTTGTACTCGCCGCGACCCGTGTCGCGGCTTGAGGAAGCGGTCGGCAGCGCATCGCGTGCACCTGCTTCGCCGAAGCTGTCCGGACACAGCGATCTACACCGCCTTTCATTGGAAAAGGTGATTGTAGACGTGCCCACTGTGACACCGCCGTCCTTCCTTTCCACGCGTGTGTGGTTCCGTTCCCGCTCGCGGGCGCTTAGCTGGGCCTCCCCTAGGGGTCTCACCCGGCTGGGTTGCACGCGCCGAGGGAGTGCGGAGCCATACTCGCAAAGAAGTAGGCACTGTACAGCACTCTGATCGCACGAATAATCGTGTACCATGTCCGGAAGGGGGGAGCCCCCCCCTAAGGACCAACGTATCAGGGGGGAGCGCCCCGCTTTCCCACACGCCGTCGTAAGGCGCGAGTCACGGGATAATGTCGTTCCGTTCGTGCCGACAGCGCCAGCACCGGCGCAACCAGCACCCCGTCCTCGCTTCCGGTCGATAACCGGCGAGCGACAGTCGTCGGAGCCCGCCACTTCTCTAATCACGGCCGATGTATCTGAGTACACATCGGGCGTCGATGCCCTGAAGCGACCACGTGCTGACGACTCATCACCCGGGTCTCAAGAGGGTGAAGATAAGCGTCCGAAGACGGACCGATCACCGACGCCCTCACTAACGCCAACACCACCACCACCACCTGTAGAACCTGCTGGCCTAAAAACCTATGCCCGGCAATCGAAACCCCTGCCTCCCCTGCCACAGGAAATAACAGGAGGGCAGTCTCACATTGCTGGTGAGACGCAGGAGTCAGGCAGCTGGCCTCGAGACTCCACCAGCTATGCTGGTCTGGCGTCACTATCATCAATGGTGACGAGCCGCCCCCACTCACCCCAGGCCGGTCCCTCCGGCTACGCCGCCGCCGCCGCCGCGCCGCCATCGTCTCGAGCGCTGGAACAACGCCAGGCCGAACAGCAGCGCCAACAACAACCAACAGCAGCAGGACTAAAGACGCCAAGGTCCGAATATCCTCCCATCACGGTGGAGTGCTTCCCAAATTGGACGAAGCACTTCAGCGTCATTCGGGGCCAACTCGGACACGCACCCAACGCCCGCCCGATGGGGAAAGGAGTGCGTTTTCTACCGAAGTCTGCGGAGGAATTCCGGGTCCTCCAAAGATACCTCATCGACGCCGCCAAACAGGACCCCGCCATATCGTGGTTCTGTTATAGTCCGGCGTCGACCCTGCCCACTAAGGTAGCCATCAGGGGGCTACCTCAAGACACCCCGCCAGAAGAAGTCGTCGTGGCGTTGCGCACCCTCGGTTACCCGGCGGACCGAGCGAGGGCCATTCCGGCGGTCAGAGGGCGACTCGGCTGCACGTTCTTCGTGCAGCTCGAGCACTTATCACACGAAGAGCTCGGTCACTTATACCGTGAGACCGAGTTGCTGTCGATGCCCGGCCTCATAATCGAGGCCTGGAAGGGTGGACGCGGACCACCTCAGTGTCACCGCTGCCAGCAGTTTGGCCACTCATCGGCCAATTGTCACCGGCCCCCAAAATGTGTGCGATGCGCAGGCGGACACATCTCACAAGACTGTGACAGGGCCCCAGAAGAAGCCCCTAAGTGTGCTAACTGTGGGAGGGCGCACGTGGCGCGCGACCGCAAGTGCCCTGTCTTCCGGAGAGAGGCGCGAAGGCGCGGAATTGACATCGCACCGCCGCGTCCGAACGAGCCGGTGAAGAAGAGGGCAGGGGGGAGCGGGCAAGGCCCCCCCCCAACCACCGCACTCGCCGGCCCGACATCCGTCGCCGCCGCCACAACAGCCACAACAACCGCCACAACAACCGCCGCCCCCGCCGCACGTCCCGCACTCGCCGTACGTGCCACCTCCGCACCCACCGCACCCCGTACCACCCCTCCAATGCCCGCCGTTTTTACGGCCGAGGCCGGCGCACAAGTTTATGTGACACGTCCGGAGGGCATGCGCGGAGTGTCAACGATACCGCCGCCAACAACGCTACAGCCGCCGGCGAACGTCCCGACAGCCAGGGGGGAACCGCTGGCCGGGAAAAATAAAAAGAGGAATCGACGTAGGCGCAGGCAACCGAGGCCCGCCAACGTCGAGCCCGCCGCCGCGTCCACACCGCACCCCCGGCCGCCAACAGCAGCATCGTTGGCGCCTCAACCACAAACTGCCGAGGCGCCGAGAAGCCGCGGCCACGAAGTAGCCACCCAAGAGGCGGAGCCACGAGCGCCGCAATATCCATCTTTCCACCCGCCACCCTCCGCACAGGACTCGGACATTAATAATATTGTCCGGGGCCTGATAGAGGCGCTTATGGCGGCGCTCACAACCTACCTGGCTACCAGGGACGTCGTCGGCGCCATTACGGCGGCCATTACCCAATTCGGGCGGTCGTACCAATGACCGCTCTAAGAATTATGTACTGGAATCCGGGCGGCATAAGGGGACATATCCGTGAGCTCACATTACTCGCCCAGTCGCAGGACGTCCATGTGATCCTCCTGGGCGAGACTAAACTTACGGACAGCGTCGAGCTCCGCGTGCCCAACTACTTCGTGTATCGACGCGATGAGATCTCTCCCCGGGGCCACCCGTACAGAGGTACGGCCGCTCTGGTGCGGAGGGATATCATACACGAAGAGTTGGAGCACATCCCGTTCACCAGCACTCGCACACAAGGAGTGCGAGTCAACGTGGGGAACGAGGAGCTCCGTATTTATGCCGCCTACAAACCACCCGGACTGACCTTTTGCAACACGGACGTCGGGACCATCTTCGCACAGCAGGGACCCGCAGTGATCATGGGCGATCTCAACGCGAAACATCACGCGTGGGGATCGCGAATCATCACTGCGGACGGGAGGCGCCTGCACGAAGATAGCGTGAGGAGCGGGTACGGTGTGGTGGGGCCGGGAGCGCCGACCCACATACCCACCGACACCCGCGCCCAGCCGGACGTTATCGACATCGTGTTGCACCACAGACTCGACCACCCGTTTGATGTCGAGGTCCTCTACGATCTCGACACCCAACACCTACCGGTTTTGGTCACCTTAGCCACCCAGGGAGGCTTTCTAGTGCCCCGCCCGCTGCGAATGCGGACTAACTGGGAGCGCTACACCGCCGAGCTTGCCGGGCTTGAGCTAGCAGGCCCGATCACCACCCCTTCGGAAGTCGACGATGCTGCTGCACTCGTCACCGAGGCGATCATCGCCGCCAAGGCAGCAGCGACCACCACCACATCGACTTCACCACACACCAACCGAAGGAAGGACCTGCCGAGCTCGCTCCGCTGCATGCTCAGACGGAAGCGCACCCTGCGTCGCCTATGGGCCCGCACTCGCTGCCCCAGGGTGAAGGCTGACCTCAACCGGCTTGCAGAGAAGATCGCGCGTGCCATAGTCGCTCTTGACGAGGCGCGGTGGGAGTATACCGTCGATCGAGCGACGGAACATGACACAGCGCTGTACTCTCTCTGCAAGCAACTTACCGGACGTGACACCCCCGTTTACCCCTTGCTCGATGCATCGGGTAAACGCACCTATGCCGCCAAAGATCGTGCTGAGATCCTGGCGGCGCACCTGGAGAAGACTTTCACGCCCAACGCCCCAAACACCTCCAACCTCCACGTCATCCGTCATCACGCGGCGGTCCAGGACAAACTGGAGAGGTTCCTGTCGGCCCCTAAACCGCCGCTCCGGGGAGAGGACTTCATCTCCCTGTCAGAGCTGCGGTCGGTCGCTGCTCGCCTTGATAAGCGAAAAGCGCCAGGCCCCGACGGAATCACCAACGCCGCGCTGATGCTGCTGCCCCGAACGGGTCTCGTAGCGCTCACGAGCCTGTTCAACGGAGTACTCCGCACCGGCCACTTCCCAGAGGCGTGGAAGACCGGGAAGATCGTCGTACTTCCCAAGCCGGGGAAGGACCGCCGCCTGCCTGGAAGCTACCGGCCGATCACCCTGCTTTCGCACATAGCCAAGCTGTTTGAGCGTCTGCTGCTGCGTCGAGTCACGCCCCATCTGCCCCTGCGCGAGGAGCAGTTTGGATTCCGCAGCGGCCACTCTACGACGCTCCAGCTGGCGAGGGTCATTAACCAGCTAACCAGTGAGCTGAACAACGGGTGCTACACCGTTGGGGTCTTCCTCGATATCGAGAAGGCTTTCGATCGTGTGTGGCACGCCGGGCTCCTGGCCAAGATCCTGGACACCACCATGCCACCTGCTTATGTGCGAGTGCTGGCATCATTCCTCAGCGGCCGTAGCTTTTACGTGGCAGTGGATGGTGCCGAATCCCAACCACGCACCATCCAAGCCGGAGTACCCCAGGGCAGTTGTATATCGCCGCGCTTATACGCGGCGTATACGGATGATATCCCCACCCTGCGCCACCATCTGCGGGAAGGGGAGGAGGACGTGCTGTTGTCGCTATTCGCTGACGACAGCGCGTATTTCGCGTCGTCCTATCACCAGATCGTTGCCACAAACCGCATGCAGCGTCTGCTGGACTTGTTGCCGGAATGGCTGGACAAGTGGAGGATGGCCGTCAACGTCGGGAAGACGGCTGCTCTGCTGACCAGTCGCTCCAAGCCGCTACGTCAACTCACTCTGCAAGGCCAGGACGTAGAGTGGAAGACCACAGTGAGGTTCTTGGGGTGTGAGTTGGACCGCAGCCTGCGCATGGTCCCCATGGGCAATCGTGCCGTGGGCCAAGCTGCTGCTGCCAGGTCCCAGCTCCACACGCTGTTCACATCCCATCTACCTGTCAACACCAAACTGCGAGTCTACGGTGCCTACGTCCGCTCGCGCTTGACGTACGCGGCACCCGCCTGGTACGCGCTATGTTCGGCGTACCAGAGGCGAAGGCTCCAAGTCCAGCAGAACCGCTGCCTGCGATTGATCGTAGGAGCCCCGAGGTATGTGCGGAACGACGTCGTGCACAGAGATACCAAGATGCCGACCGTGGAGGAGTTCGTTCGTCGCCTTGCGCGCTGACTGTTCGCGCGAGCGGACAACAGCGCGCACGTTCACCTGCACGGCATCGCGCCACTCCACGCACGACCACCCGAGGGACGTTCCCTGCCTCGCGAGCTCCTGCGATCACCGTCACCGCGGCCCGACGCGGACGACGATGGTGACGATGAGGACGACGCGACGGGCGAAAGGGCGATACCATCGGATTTGACACCACTACCTGATTTGACACCACCACCTTCATTGACACCACCACCACCGGAGATGACACCAACCGAAAACAACATCGCGGTCTGGGAGCTAACATTCCCAGACCCCCCCGAACCAGAGATCCTGTAGGTCACCTAGGTGACCTGGGCCTACAGCCCGAACACAGTCCAGGCTATAAAGCCTGCGAGGACCGGCCCGGGCAATGAGGTTCGCCTCGAGGCCCGTACCCCGCCTACCCCTCAAGGGTATGCGAGAAGACCCCCTGCGCGTGGCGGGACTCCGAACACTACGTCCACCCATATTTCGTAGTGGTTCAGAGTCGGGCCGCGCTTTAGAGCGGCGCTAAATCCGAATTTGTACCATAGTTGCTAACAAAGGGTTGGCAACTTGGTAGTAAAGTAATTTAATAAAAAGTAAGTAATAGAGTAATTTAAAGTAAAAAATTTTTACGTGTGCCTTTAGGAGGACTTTTTGGGATACTAACCCAATTTTTAAATTTTGAAAATATGCTAGGATGCCAAAGATATGGGCGGATTAAAATTTGGAAAATTCTATTTTAACTTACTTAGGGCTATCATAGGTCACGCATTTCCCGCCATTTCCCGGGGTCGGGAAAACTGAAACTAGGAAAATTTTTGTGGGGGTGTTTAGGTGGACTAACTTGGCTATGGGATCCGTTTTTAAATTTTGAAAATATGGGGGGATGCAAGAGATGTGGGTGGATTAGTTTTTGGGAAATTCGGATTTAACTCTCTATGGGACTAGGTAGGGCATGTTTTGAGGAAGAGGGTGGGCGCGGGAGGTGGTTTTGGATATTGACATTGGGGAAAGGAGGGGGCGGGGTGTCAGAAGTACTTGTCACGGGTCAGTCACACGTCACTGACACCTGACACTGACACTGACACTGACACTGACACTAACACCCCCGGGGGAAATAGAAGACCCGATATCGGGTCCGAATGCTCGAGTGCTCGGAATATCCGGACCCGGTGTCGGGTCGGGACTCAGGTACCGACCGCTGCCGACTTAAAGAGGAGACACAACATGGGGCGGTCACGGAGTGATCACGCAGTGATCACGTGGCCGCCGCGTGATTCCGTCTCCATACAAAATAATTAAATCGTGACGTCATAGGCCCGATCCGACTCGCGCCTGACCAAAACCGATGCTGACATCACGATCTCGGCCACGTGACCGCCTTGGGGCCGCGCCCTATAGACTCGTAAAATAACCCCATTTCGGCCACGAGGTTTTTTCCTGGACAGAATTGGACCGAACAAAGTTTATATCCAGGAAGGAGAGGTCTTAAAAATGAGATGTGCAAATTTTTGTCCCCCTAGTCCCCCGGGAACAGGTCAAAAACTCGGTTGGACAAAAAATTCCCATTGTAAACACCTCAAACAACGTTATGTCGGAGTCAGTCAGAAGGACGACTCTCGACAGATTTTGAATTTAGCAAAAAAGTAAAGGACTCCTGGGGCTGAAATTTTGCATAAGGCAACAAGGATAGATAAGAAATCTAATAATATATATATCTCTGCCGCAAATTTATATTAAAAGGGGGGAAATTAAAAGTAAAAATCAAGACATCCCTTTTCGGGACCGCACTCACCCTTGTTTATTAGCCGGCCATCCTGTTTTCGGTGAACTGCTTAAAACACTAGGTAGCTGACACTCTGCCCTTTTAAATAAGGGCAAGCAAGCCGCCCAGCGTTGGGAATCCAAGTGGGAATCACTTTTCAAAAGTTATGTTTAATTTTTTCACCAAGTTTAAAACACGAATATCTTTTTAATTAGATGACCTAAAATTTTTATTTAAACTGATTTCAGTTCACCATACTAAGTTTTACACTATTAAAATTTTAAGTGAATTAAATCTTTAATTTTGGCACTATTTTTTAACCGAAAACTGATTTTGAAGGAAAAATTTTTGTAAACAAACACTTACTGTAATTTTGTTTTAAGTCCAAAAAATCCAAAAATTTGCACAATTATAGTCCATTTAATACTACACAGGATAGCACTTTAAAATTTGGGTGTTAAAGCAATAAAACACAAGCCGCACGCGGATTTGTCGGGCAAACCGCTATGGAAAAATCTTTTTGTATTGAGAACTTTCTCAATTTTCCACCAATTTTCACGCGGTTTTCACTGTTTTGTAGCGCTTTTTATTGCCTTTTGTATGATATATAACACTACTATAAAATCAAACTTTTGCCACTAAAACTGATTTTACGAACTTTGTATGGGTAGCCGCGGCACTTGTGGTGTTGTGTTTCGTGTGTGTTAAGTGTTATTGTACTGTTTTAAGTTATTAATGATGTGGCTTATGAATCTTATGAAGGATTCAATGGCCACGTGTTTCCCTAACATGTGTGTGATTGTGTATGGTGCCACTCGGAGGTATCTGCACAGGCTCTCATGCTCGAATCTCTGTTTCGCGAATTCTGCGCATTCGCTAACCAGCTCGAGCGTCTGTCTTGTACGATTATCGCAAGGACAGACGTCCGAGTCGGCAATCTTGAACCTGTGCAGATACTCCCGGTGATATGCGTGTCCGGTAAGGTATTGCGTGAGTTGGAATGAATGTTGAGTGTGTGTGTAGAGTTGTTGTATGTTTTTTAGTGTGGGGAGTAGTGTGCATGTTCGGACGCCTTGAGCAGCGCTGCCGTATCGTGTCTGCCAGACACAGTGGGCGTCTCGGCGCGCGTGCATCCTTGCGAGGCTCCGTGGGAAAAAGGCATAGTCTGGCGATCGGTGCAAGGCGGTCCCTAGTTTGGCGGCTGCGTCCGCCGCTTCATTCCCCGCAATGCCGACGTGCACCCTGACCCAGGCAAACTGTATGCTGCTAACCGCCACATGTACAAGGTGTTGGATATGTGCAACCAGGGGGTGTGTATTGCTTCTGTCGGTTAGGTTAGGTTAGGTTAGTTTAGGTTAGGTTGGGGTGCCAAAGTGGTCGGCCTCCTCGTGGCGCACCCTGGGCAAGCTTAGTCTTGGCGAACGGACCACTGAGGGGTGGCCAATCCAGTTGTCCCTCTGATTAGCAGAGGGCAATCTGGACGGGCCGGGGACTTCGGGGGGGTTGGGGTGAAGTCCCTAATGAGTGACGGGTCCAGTTGGGCTTACGCTAAGTCTGGCTGGACATGGTTACGGCCACCGTCGGCGAAACCCGGAAGCCCAGCAATGGGAACGGGGACCTTCGGGTTGCGAGGAAGAAAACCTCTATAAAAAATTACCCGGTGGGGGCGGAAACGCCCACCAAGGCGTTGGGGCCCCTACTTGGGGCGCGATCTCTCCCTGTCGACCGTGACATAGCAAACACGGTGGGCAGGGAGCGACCGTGGGCAGCGATGGCCTCCTTTAGCTCTGCGGAGGGGGGCGGAGGGAGGCGGCGGAGCGGTTCCACGAACTGTTGTTCTGGATCCAATCTACTGCTGGTGAGTCCAGGTGTTAGTGACTCGCCCAAGCCCATCGTCTGCCGCCCTAACTGGGGACCTTCGGGTGTTCCGAACGGGGTACATCGGACACCTGGCTTACAGGTCCCCGAGGCGGTCGGTGCATCTGGTGCTCCCGATGCACCGGTTAGCGGAGGGGGGTTTCTCTTTCGAGGGGCCCCTACCTGGAGGTGTTTATTCTCTGGGATCAGAGCTGTCGGCGGGATGGGGGCAAAATGTACAATGATACCCTGTCCTTGCCATTGGCAGCGTGGTGGAGCACACAGGTCGTTTTAGTCGGTGCGAGTCCGACATAACCGCCGCCTGTCCCCGTCGGGCGGCGGTACCCATAAGGGGTTTTTTCCTGTATAATAAAAAAAAAAAAAAAAAAAGTTTAGGTTAGGTTAGGTTAGGTTAGGTTAGGTTAGGTTAGGTTAGGTTAGGTTAGGTTTTAACTTAGATTCTTATTTTTATTTCTATTTACATTAATTTTCTTAAGTCTAATCTACGTTTTACAATTCTTGTTTCATCGCTAGTTTTAACAATTTTGCAAGAGCTCTTATCATTCTAAATTACTATTTTCTTTAACTAATATAAACTACTTGTGTTGTTCATGCTACGTTTACGTTTGACTTTTTACAATTTTTAGTAAAGAACTTGCTACAGTATTGAGAACCATCTTATTTTATTCATCTAATGTTTCTTAACATAAATACATTGATGACATTGGCACTTGTTATTTTCTTGTATTATTGGGACTGTTGACAATTTTTTATTTATTATTTTTCGTTATATTTAATATTTTAATTTAATTCAAATTCAAACTTTCATATGTTAAACTACTCTGAAATTTATGTATTATTCTATTTTTGCTCTTATTATCTTCATCATATTTTATCTGTATTATTTCGTTTCCTTTTTAATTTACTTTTATTATTTATTTGCTTTATTGGTTTTACCTAATATATAATAATTATATATGTGTAAATTACACCTTTATTTCTATATTTCAATTTTTCTTACTCTTTCATTTCTTATATATGTGCTTTGGGTCTTTGTCGGCAATCTTGTTTGTTTGTTTAACTTATATTACCTTGCTTGATTGCTGGCTTGGTCCCCTTTAAGAGCAAATCAGAACAAAATATCATACAATATGAATTAATAAGTTGTCTAATTATTTTTATTTGTTTGTAGGGGACTTCTGCGATGGCGTCTGTGTCGGGACGATTTTTGCGTCTTTTATATCTTAAAAATACTATGAGTTTTACCCAAATTCCAGAAACTATAAGGTTTTGAGCATAACAATTCCTCAGATTGTTTATCCATTTTGTATTATTTAAGAGAACCTGCTCATCAATCTCAGGCACAGATGCCAGCCCATAAAATCCAATATGGAAACTTTTTGTTTTGCTAGAGGTTTCCAGCAGACAACTAATAAATTTTTTACTATAAAAAACACAGGGTTTTTTATTATTCTTAAGACATTACCTTTTTTCTGCTGGAAGCCCTTAGCAATACGCAATGGCGGATCTCGCCAACATGTCCCATCGCTTTCTGATAGGGCAGTCGCTGCTGAATGCGTTGTGGCCATTGTCCTTTATGCTGGCGTTAGTGCAGTTGCAGCAGGTTGGAGGACCGCCTGCCAACATTTCGGGGCAGTCACTCCTTTTGTGTCCTTCTCCGCAGTGACTGCACTTTTCTGTGGTAGACTTGCAGAAACGCCTGCTATGGCCGTAGCCGAGGCACATGGAGCATTGTATGAGGGGGGAGTGGTCCTCCACCCACACTCTCTGCATATCAATATGAAGTGCCCCGGCCGTCGTCATCCTTTTCCATAGCGCGGGTGACAGCTTCACCACGAGATGGCCTTGGTGGGGGTTTCTTGTCTTTTTTCTAAACTTAATCTCCATCCTTTCTTCTTCTTGCTGAAGACCATCAAAAATGTGCTGATTCTGGTTCTTTATAGCTTTAAGGACCTCTTCGTCATTGTTGTATAACAACACATCCTTCAAGACGATAAAGGGGTCCTTATTTTTGATGACCTCCGCTTTGAGTTCGCTGGAGTTTTGTATCTTGCCCAAGACTTTGGCTCTCTCTTCTTGTGTGCTGCACCCTAATATAATTCTTCTATCTTGGACTTTCCTTACTTTATCTATTTTTATATCTCCCTCCTTGGCCTTTACTATCGATCTAATTTTTTGCAGGACTTCTTCACCGGTGTCCGCCTCGTTGTTTGAAGTGACCACTATCGAGTGGAGCGCTTCTCGTTCGGTGCGCCGGCTTCCCTTTTGCCCAGCCAAGGCTTCGGCGTAGCTCATCGCCCCCTTTGCTTGCGTTTCACTTTGCTCCTGCAATACTTGCTGAAACTTATCTTTTTGTTTTGCAATTTCCTCTTTGATCTCTATTGTGTGTTTTGCATTATGCGTGGCTATCGATGCGTGCTCCTTCCTAAGTTTTCCGACCTCTTCTTTTAGCTCCACCACGTGCTTCGCGTTTTCGTTTACAATGTTAATTTGCTCCGTCATTACCTCTTTTGTTAAAAGAGCTTTCTCCGTCAGAGTCTTGATGCCTTTCATACCGTCAGTCATTTTTAGTATGTTTTCTGTAACATGTTTGATCATGTTCATAAATTCTGCTGTCAACGTTGGTGATGAAGTGATGTCAACTAATGTTTTTTGAAGGCATTGCTCTTTTTGCGTCAGTTTTTCCTCCAGAAATGCAAATACTTTTTGGAGATTATTGAGATTTAATTCAATCTCTGCCTTTATCTCTCTTTTGAGATTGCGTGAGTTATTAAGCTCAGTTTTTATTGCTCTCATATATTTGTTTGTCTCCCTTATTCTTATTTCTTTGCTTTCTAGCTGGTCAGAGTTTATTGGGGGCAACGAAGATGGAACGCTACTCACATCTGTGGTGGGACTTTGGTCCTCCCGTTGCCTACCACTTTCAATTTCACCGCCGCTCCTTCTCACTTTCTTTCTGTCCATCGTTGAGGTTGAAGGCCCGGGTCTCGACTCTGTTAAGTCTTGCGACGATCTTCTGTCGCGGTCGGTGGGCTTTTTAGCGGGGGTTCTAATGCCAAACAATTGTATCAGGAAGCTTCGTCTTAAATATTAAAATAGGCAGTGTAAATGGCTGCTACTTGTCACTATAAATATATATATAAAAACAGTAAACCTGCTGTCTTGTCTAATTTTGTATGAACACAATTGTCCAAGTTAAAATATAGCACAACGTACACAAATGTTTTTGAACGGTGTAAAGGCCGTCAAAATATTCAATGTTTTGCGCAAGTCCGTGCGTTCACGCAACCAAATAGAAGGGGTCTTACGGCCCGTTTCAGGATGTCTTGAGTCAGTCAAGTCTGTCATGTTTTGTCTAAACTATATGAAAAGTTGGAGGACATTTTAATTTGGAAAACACGATAAGATATAATACTCACCTCATTAAGTGAGAGTGAGGCCGGAGTCGGGCAGGAAAACTCCGAAAAAGGGGGAGGTCGGACGGTCGGGGGAGGGGAGGGAGGGTACATGCCGTGGATTTTTGGGGAATGCGCGAGCCATTATAGTTTAATTTTGAAAATAAAATTTTGCACCTTCCCAGTTCGCGCATTTACCGCCATCTATGAACTAGGTGGCAAAGTACTGCGCGTAGCTGGGTGGCGGGACTCCAGTCTCGTGCGTACGCGCGCAGTGAACGGACGCGTATTGTTTATGTGAACGTTATCGCTGCGCGTATCGTGTGAGACGCAAAGTTCGCCAGTTTCGGTTAACGCCCCTGCACCCCTGCCCCCGGCGACAGTTGTACTCGCCGCGACCCGTGTCGCGGCTTGAGGAAGCGGTCGGCAGCGCATCGCGTGCACCTGCTTCGCCGAAGCTGTCCGGACACAGCGATCTACACCGCCTTTCATTGGAAAAGGTGATTGTAGACGTGCCCACTGTGACACCGCCGTCCTTCCTTTCCACGCGTGTGTGGTTCCGTTCCCGCTCGCGGGCGCTTAGCTGGGCCTCCCCTAGGGGTCTCACCCGGCTGGGTTGCACGCGCCGAGGGAGTGCGGAGCCATACTCGCAAAGAAGTAGGCACTGTACAGCACTCTAATCGCACGAATAATCGTGTACCATGTCCGGAAGGGGGGAGCCCCCTCCCCCAAGGACCAACGTATCAGGGGGGAGCGCCCCGCTTTCCCACACGCCGTCGTAAGGCGCGAGTCACGGGATAATGTCGTTCCGTTCGTGCCGACAGCGCCAGCACCGGCGCAACCAGCACCCCGTCCTCGCTTCCGGTCGATAACCGGCGAGCGACAGTCGTCGGAGCCCGCCACTTCTCTAATCACGGCCGATGTATCTGAGTACACATCGGGCGTCGATGCTCTGAAGCGACCACGTGCTGACGACTCATCACCCGGGTCTCAAGAGGGTGAAGATAAGCGTCCGAAGACGGACCGATCACCGACGCCCTCACTAACGCCAACACCACCACCACCACCTGTAGAACCTGCTGGCCTAAAAACCTATGCCCGGCAATCGAAACCCCTGCCTCCCGCGCCACAGGAAATAACAGGAGGGCAGTCTCACATTGCTGGTGAGACGCAGGAGTCAGGCAGCTGGCCTCGGGACTCCACCAGCTATGCTGGTCTGGCGTCACTGTCATCAATGGTGACGAGCCGCCCCCCCTCACCCCAGGCCGGTACCTCCGGCTACGCCGCCGCCGCCGCCGCGCCGCCGTCGCCTCGAGCGCTGGAACAGCGCCAGGCCGAACAGCAGCGCCAACAACAACCAACAGCAGCAGGACTAAAGACGCCAAGGTCCGAATATCCTCCCATCACGGTGGAGTGCTTCCCAAATTGGACGAAGCACTTCAGCGTCATTCGGGGCCAACTCGGACACGCACCCAACGCCCGCCCGATGGGGAAAGGAGTGCGTTTTCTACCGAAGTCTGCGGAGGAATTCCGGGTCCTCCAAAGATACCTCATCGACGCCGCCAAACAGGACCCCGCCATATCGTGGTTCTGTTATAGCCCGGCGTCGACCCTGCCCACTAAGGTAGCCATCAGGGGGCTACCTCAAGACACCCCGCCAGAAGAAGTCGTCGTGGCGTTGCGCACCCTCGGTTACCCGGCGGACCGAGCGAGGGCCATTCCGGCGGTCAGAGGGCGACTCGGCTGCACGTTCTTCGTGCAGCTCGAGCACTTATCACACGAAGAGCTCGGTCACCTATACCGTGAGACCGAGTTGCTGTCGATGCCCGGCCTCATAATCGAGGCCTGGAAAGGTGGACGCGGACCACCTCAGTGTCACCGCTGCCAGCAGTTTGGCCACTCATCGGCCAATTGTCACCGGCTCCCTAAATGTGTCCGATGCGCAGGCGGACACATCTCACAAGACTGTGACAGGGCCCCAGAAGAAGCCCCTAAGTGTGCCAACTGTGGGAGGGCGCACGTGGCGCGCGACCGGAAGTGCCCTGTCTTCCGGAGAGAGGCGCGAAGGCGCGGAATTGACATCGCACCGCCGCGTCCGAACGAGCCGGTGAAGAAGAGGGCAGGGGGGAGCGGGCAAGGCCCCCCCCCAACCACCGCACTTGCCGGCCCGACATCCGTCGCCGCCGCCACAACAACCGCCGACCCCGCCGCACGTCCCGCACTCGCCGTACGTGACATCTCCGCACCCATCGCACCCCGTACCACCCCTCCAATGCCCGCCGTTTTTACGGCCGAGGCCGGCGCACAAGTTTATGTGACACGTCTGGAGGGCACGCGCGGAGTGTCAACGATACCGCCGCCAACAACGCTACAGCCGCCAACAACGCTACAGCCGCCGGCGAACGTCCCGACAGCCAGGGGAGAACCGCTGGCCGGGAAAAATAAAAAGAGGAACCGACGTAGGCGCAGGCAACCGAGGCCCGCCAACGTCGAGCCCGCCGCCGCGTCCACACCGCACCCCCGGCCGCCAACAGCAGCATCGTTGGCGCCTCAACCACAAACTGCCGAGGCGCCGAGAAGCCGCGGCCACCAAGTAGCCACCCAAGAGGCGGAGCCACGAGCGCCGCAATATCCATCTTTCCACCCGCCACCCTCCGTACAGGACTCGGACATTAATAATATTGTCCGGGGCCTGATAGAGGCGCTTATGGCGGCGCTCACTACCTACCTGGCTACCAGGGACGTCGTCGGCGCCATTACGGCGGCCATTACCCAATTCGGGCGGTCGTACCAATGACCGCTCTAAGAATTATGTACTGGAATCCGGGCGGCATAAGGGGACATATCCGTGAGCTCACATTACTCGCCCAGTCGCAGGACGTCCATGTGATCCTCCTGGGCGAGACTAAACTCACGGACAGCGTCGAGCTCCGCGTGCCCAACTACTTCGTGTATCGACGCGATGAGATCTCTCCCCGGGGCCACCCGTACAAAGGTACGGCCGCTCTGGTGCGGAGGGATATCATACACGAGGAGTTGGAGCACATCCCGTTCACCAGCACTCGCACACAAGGAGTGCGAGTCAACGTGGGGAACGAGGAGCTCCGTATTTATGCCGCCTACAAACCACCCGGACTGACCTTTTGCAACACGGATGTCGGGACCATCTTCGCACAGCAGGGACCCGCAGTGATCATGGGCGATCTCAACGCGAAACATCACGCGTGGGGATCGCGAATCATCACTGCGGACGGGAGGCGCCTGCACGAAGATAGCGTGAGGAGCGGGTACGGAGTGGTGGGGCCGGGAGCGCCGACCCACATACCCACCGACCCCCGCGCCCAGCCGGACGTTATCGACATCGTGTTGCACCACAGACTCGACCACCCGTTTGATGTCGAGGTCCTCTACGATCTCGACACCCAACACCTACCGGTTTTGGTCACCCTAGCCACCCAGGGAGGCTTTCTAGTGCCCCGCCCGCTGCGAATGCGGACTAACTGGGAGCGCTACACCGCCAAGCTTGCCGGGCTTGAGCTAGCAGGCCCGATCTCCACCCCTTCGGAAGTCGACGATGCTGCTGCACTCGTCACCGAGGCGATCATCGCCGCCAAGGCAGCAGCGTCCACCACCACGTCGACTTCACCACACACCAACCGAAGGAAGGACCTGCCGAGCTCGCTCCGCTGCATGCTCAGACGGAAGCGCACCCTGCGTCGCCTATGGGCCCGCACTCACTGCCCCAGGGTGAAGGCTGACCTCAACCGGCTTGCAGAGAAGATCGCGCGTGCCATAGTCGCTCTCGACGAGGCGCGGTGGGAGTATACCGTCGATCGAGCGACGGAGCACGACACAGCGCTGTACTCTCTCTGCAAGAAACTTACCGGACATGACACCCCCATCTACCCGTTGCTTGATGCAACGGGTAGACGTAACTACGCCGCCAGGGATCGTGCTGAGATCCTGGCGGCCCACCTGGAAGAGACATTTACGCCCAACGCCCCCAACACCTCCAACCTCCACGTCATCCGTCATCACGCGGCTGTCCAGAGCAAGCTGGAGAGGTTCCTGTCAGCCCCTATACCGCCGCTCCGGGGAGAGGACTTCATCTCCCTGTCAGAGCTGCGGTCGGTTGCTGCTCGCCTCGATAAGCGAAAAGCACCAGGCCCCGACGGAATCACCAACGCCGCGCTGATGCTGCTGCCCCGAACAGGTCTCGTAGCGCTCACGAGCCTATTCAACGGAGTACTCCGCACCGGTCACTTCCCAGAGGCGTGGAAGACCGGGAAGATCATAGTTCTTCCCAAGCCGGGGAAGGACCGCCGCCTGCCTGGAAGCTACCGGCCGATCACTGCTGTACCGGCTGATCACAGTCTGCTGCTGCTTCGACTCACGCCCCATCTGCGGTCAGACATTTCACAGTTTATATGTATCTTCCCACTCATTAGGTATTTCATTCATTCAGGTACCTATCACCAGGCCTACTTATGGCTTCTTATGGTTATACTCTAGTATAACTCTATGATTTTTGTGCTATGTTTATATTTTCTTGATTTTCTACAGATAATAAAAGACTTAAAGGAATAAAGATTTATTTACATAAATTATAAATCAGTACCTACCGTATTACTAAATATAATTATGATGACTAATAATAATAATTCTAAATATATTGAATATATAACGTTTAATTATATTATTATTTACAGTAATCTATTCTTATATCTCGTAATTTATTCGTTTTATTAGGTTTATTTTATTGTATGAATCAAGGTTATTCAGTAGTCGATGTAGGTGCTGTGGTTTCATCTCTCGCAGCTAACAAAGCACGTAAAGCAAGCGTTTCTTGCCTCAACGCGTTGATGTGAGCACGTAGCGAAGCGTTTTCTTGCTCTAGAAGACACGCACGCCACGCTATCTGGAATAAAGAAGAGAATGCTTTTGATTTATTATTTATTTTAAATAAAATTATAATTACATCAACTCTACCGCCGTATGATGACATCCCCACCCTGCGCCACCATCTGCGGGAAGGGGAGGAGGACGTGCTGTTGTCGCTATTCGCTGACGACAGCGCGTATTTCGCGTCGTCTTATCACCAGATCGTCGCCACAAACCGCATGCAGCGTCTGCTGAACTTATTGCCGGAATGGCTGGACAAGTGGAGGATGGCCGTCAACGTCGGGAAGACGGCCGCTCTGCTGACCAGTCACTCCAAGCCGCTACGTCAACTCACTCTGCGAGGTCAGGACGTAGAGTGGAAGACCACAGTGAGGTTTTTGGGGTGTGAGTTGGACCGCAGCCTGCGCATGGTCCCCATGGTCAATCGTGCCGTGGGCTAAGCTGCTGCTGCCAGGTCCCAGCTCCACACGCTGTTCACATCCCATCTACCTGTCAACACCAAACTGCGAGTCTACGGTGCCTACGTCCGCTCGCGCTTGACGTATGCGGCACCCGCCTGGTACGCGCTATGTTCAGCGTACCAGACCCGCTGCCTGCGATTGATCGTAGGAGCCCCGATTCGACAATTCCTGACGATGACTACGAGGTCTGGGAGCTACCATTCCCAGACCTCCCCACCGAACCAGACATCCTTTAGGTCACATAGGTGACCTGGGCTCACGGCCCGAATACCGACAACCCTTAGGTCACCTAGGTGACCTCGGCCTACGGCCGGAACATGAACCAGGCAGAATGCCTGCGAGGAAATGCCCGGGCAAAGAGGTACGCCTCGAGGCCCGTACCCCGCCTACCCCCCCAACCGGGGAGTAACCGAGATGACCCTGCTGCTGGCGGGACTCCGAGCACTACGTCCACCCATATTACGTAGTAGTTCAGAGTCGGTCGGCGCTTTAGAGTGGCGCTAAATCCGAATTTTTTACCATAGTTACTAACAAAAGGTTAGTAACTTGGTACTAAAGTAATTTAATAAAAAGTAAGTAATAGAGTAATTTAAAGTAAAAAATTTTTATGTATGCCTTTAGGAGGACTTTTCAGGATACTTAATCAGTTTTTAAATTTTGAAAATATCCTAGGATGCCAAAGATATGGGCGGATTAAAATTTGGAAAATTCTATTTTAACTTACTTAGGGCTATCATAGGTCGCGCATTTCCCGCTATTTCCCGGGGTCGGGAAAACGGAAACTCAAAAAATTTTTGTGGGGGTGTTGAGAGGAACTCTTTGGGCTATGGGATCCGTTTTTAAATTTTGAAAATATGGGGGGATGCAAAAGATGTGGGTGGATTAGTTTTTGGGAAATTCGGATTTAACTCTCTATGGAACTAGGTAGGGCATGTTTTGAGGAAGAGGGTGGGCGCGGGAGGTGATTTTGGATATTGACATTGGGGAAAGGAGGGGGCGGGTTGTCACAAGTACATGTCGCGGATCTGTCGCGCGACATTGCGACATTTTTGTCGCACCCCCGGGGGGTAATAGGGGGTGATGGGAGACCCGATATCGGGTCCGAATGCTCGAATTAGTCGGAACGTCCGGACCCGGCATCGGGTCGGAACTTAGGTACCGACCGCCACCGACTTGAAGAGAAGACACGACATGGGGCGGTCACAGGGTGATCACGCAGTGATCACGTGGCCGCCGCGTGATCCCGTCTCCATACAAATTAATTAAATCATGACGTCATGGTCTTGATCCGACTCGCGCCTGACCAAAACCGACGCTGACATCACGTTCTCGGCCACGTGACCGCCTTGGGGCCGCGCCCTATAAGCACGTAAAATAACCCCATTTCGGCCACGAGGTTTTTTCCTGGACAGAATTGGACCGAACAAAGTTTATATCCAGGAAGGAGAGGTCTTAAAAATGAGATGTGCAAATTTTTGTCCCCCTGGTCCCCCGGGAACAGGTCAAAAACTCGGTCGGACAAAAAATTCCCATTGTAAACACCTCAAACAACGTTATGTCGGAGTTAGTCGGAAGGACAACTCTCGACATATTTTGATTTTACTAAAAAACTAAGAGACTCCCGGGGCTGAAATTTTGCATAAGGCAACTAGGATAAATAAGGAATCTAATTATATACATATCTCTGCCGCGAAATTATATTAAAAGGGGGGAAATTAAAAGTAATAATCAAGACATCCCTTCACGGGACCGCACTCACCCTTATTTTTTAGCTGGCCATCCTTTCCATATCTACTCCTTTTTACAAGAACTAGAGTCAATCCTGCCCTTTTTTATGAGGGTGAGATCACTGTCCGGCACTGAGGGTAAGGGGTGAGGTAAGGGTTGAAAAAAACACCCCCAAAGTGTTTGTTTACAATGTTTTTAAAATTTTAAACACTAATAACTTTTTACTCAATAGAGTAAAAATTTTTTGAGAAGTAAATTTGGATTGAGCACATTGAGTTCTATTAAAATATAATTTTGAAAGTTTTTTAAATTAAGATTTGGAATATAATTTCGACCGAAAACTGTTTTTGTGATGATATTTTTTGAAGAAAAACACTTGCTATAATTCCAATTTCCACGCGAAAAATCTGAAATTTGGTACACTTGTTCACTGTTTAATGATGAACAGGATAGCACTTAAAAAGGATGCACTTTTTGCGATAAAATTCGCGCCGCACGCAGGTTTGTCCGAAAATCGGGTGTCACTTTGAGTTTTCACACAAATAACTCCGCGAAAACTTGTCCGATTTTCGCGCGGTTTTCACCATTCGAGAGCGCTTTACGAGATCTATAAAATGATGTATCGATCAGGTTTCTGCAAACACTTTTGACACTAAAATGAATTTTTTACCATTTGTATGGGCGCTCCCGAGGCTTGGGCGACTTGACTGGTTAGGTTAGGTTAGGTTAGGTTTTTTTTTTTTTTTTTTTTTTTTTTTTTTTTTTTTTTTTTTTTTTTTTTTTTTTTTTTTTTTTTTTTTTTTTTCCACTTCCCCTGACGTAATCAAGGCTTTTTGTAAGCCAACATGTTTTATACATTTATGAGTTATTTTACTACCCCGAAAGGGTATTACAATTTTTATTTTGTAACTCTAATATTATTTACAATTTTATTTTACAACTAATCTACAGCTCAGGTGCTACTTTAATGACAATTTTATTTAAATCTATTTTACTATTCTAATTACATTTAGGTACTTCTTCTGTACATGTTTATTTTACAATGTATACTATAAATTTTATTCTAATCACTATAATTATTTTATTCTATATTATTTTATTTTACAATTTCTAATTCTCCTTGTTTTTTGTTTTCAATACGTTTTTGCGACATCTTTCTATAACATTTATTCATATGACACTACGATTAAGAGTCTTATTATTTACATTACTTTTTTCCTAATATTTTCCTTAATATTACTTCTATTCGAATAATCACAGATAAGTATACTATTGTTAAGGCTTGAGAAGCCGCCTTATGGAACTTAATGGCAATAGTGCAGTTCTTTGTTATTCAATCTCTACAGGCGCTTTTATTATATAATTGATATTGACATTTGTCACATTCAATCGACATTCACCTCTCACCGCGCTGTGCGTCAACATGTTATAATAATTGTACTTTTGCTAAAGTTTAATATACCGTTTTTTATATACGAGGTTGTTATTTCCGCAACTTCCATTCAAGCCAACCAAAGGTTTGAACATTGGCGACCGTGACAGGACTGTTCTAAAACCTATATGAATAGAACAGTCTGAAGACAAAAGATTTCGCCACGTGTTGGGATAATCGAAGCTACAGTCTAGTCTTGATGCAAAAGAAGACACTGCAGTTATCACCTACAAGGCGAAGCAACAAAGAACGTGCAATATTGTTGGAGAACAGCAAACTAAAAGTGACGAGGTCGAAAGGTTATCCAGGTGTGTCGGCCGGCGAGGTATCTAAAGCATCGCACCGCACCATCAAAATCAAGGAATATCAGATAAGTGCCCTGTTTATTCCCTTTTCTTATTATAACCTAAATCCAATTCCTAAATTTTCCGATTGTTTCAACTATCCAAACTATTTTAGATAGTCTTGAATTTGCGTAAATATAGTTGACAGATAACTCTTAACGTAATTTATCATAGTAATTATACGTAATCAAATAATTTTAATTTTTTTTCCTAAAACTAATTACATTTGAACATTTTACAATAAAACAAATAAGATACGTTAATAAACTTACAATAATAAACTTAAAATATATAGAAACAGTTTTTTTGGTTCTATTTTAATTCGATATATTTATAACAAAGTTCATTATAGTTATTCTATCATAGGATTTTCAATTTACTTTGCATTTTGTAATGACATAAATTTCATTTCGTGATTGCCGAACATTCCAGGCCGCTGTAGCGGGCGGCGGACGGCGCATCCGAGCGCTGCCATTGTCAGCTTCCAGCCACGTTGCTGGGCTCGCGGTGCTATCGGTCGGCGCAAAACCGGTTTCTCACTCGACGATTGAGGGGCGTAAGATTTTATTTCATTCATTTTGCATGGTGATAATTAAGATTTGTTGACGATTCTTCGTATTACGTAACTAAACGTTTGTTATTGTACATTATTATGACACATTTTTATATATTACGTTTTTATCTTTACTGTACTTTATTTTCAAGCTATTTACTAATAATATAAATTTATTATGACTTCTAGTAGCAGTAAATCTGAGATTAATAAATCTTCACAAGAACTAGTTATACGACGCAGTTCTATTAAAGGCCAAATAACTAAATTTAAAAATTATTTAGATAAAGTAAGCATGTTAAAGGAATTATCTAATTTTGAAATAGCTGAATTAAATTTAAAATGTAGTAAATTTGAAGGATTGTCAACAAAATTCGATGATCTGCAGAATCAGATCGAGGTTCTAAATTCGGAGCATTTAGTTTCTGAACTTGATGAGAGAGATAGCATTGAGCAGGACATAATATTGTCTATCGCTACAGCTAAGACATTGTTGAATAAATTTAGCGTTCAAGAAGATATCAGGCGCGAGTCTTTAGTCCATGAAACCCAATATAGTCTGGACCATCAAGATTTAAATGTGAAACTTCCTCAAATTCAAATTACAAAATTCGACGGTTCTTTTTTTCATTGGTTGGAATTTCGTGATACTTTTTTGACGTTAATTCACAATAACGACCGCATTCCAGTGATCAATAAATTCCATTATTTAATTTCATATTTAGAAGGAGAAGCGGCGCGAATTATTTCAAATCTCGAAGTGTCAACCGTTAATTATCATAACGCTTGGAGCTTACTCTGTGAACGTTATGGTAACAAAAGATTACTTGTCAATCACCATTTAAATTCTTTATTTAATATTGAATCGATAAATCGTGAATCTGAAAGGGCATTAAGATACTTGGTGGATCACGTTACTAAAAATATTCGATCTTTGTCAACCCTGGGGTTGCCTACGGAGCATTGGGATGTGCTCATTATATTTATGTTGTCTGCTAAATTAGACAGCAGCACCCTACTAAAATGGGAGGAGCTTCGTAATACACTAGATGACGTACCAAGTTTAGATCAATTTTACAAGTTTTTAACAAGTCGCGCTGACGTTCTCGAGTCGATAAATAGGAATAAATTATACAATCAAAATAAAAATATAAATAGCGTGAATACATCAAATGAAAATAAATTTCTAAAATCGTTTCATCAAAATAAAAAAATATTTATAAATCCAAATCAAAACAAACAAAATTCTTTTTTATGTATAATTTGTAATCAAAATCACAAGATTTATGATTGCAATATGTTTAAAGCAAAAAATGAACAAGAAAAATATGCTGATGTAACAAAATATAAACTTTGCGCGAATTGTCTGCGTCAAGGTCACCCTGTTGGTGACTGTCGTATGGGTCCCTGTCGTGAATGCAACAAGAAGCACAATACGTTGCTTCACAGGTCGACCTCCTCGTTTATAACGGAGGAAATCAATCAGCCTAGCACTTCTGTAAATTATTGTAGTCAAAACAGCGATGTTCTTTTATCAACAGCTTTAATAGATGTTTGCAACCCTACCACTAACAATTCTAAACGAGTTAGGGCATTATTAGACTCAGGTAGTCAATCTTCTTTTATAAGTAAAAAATTGATGAAGAGATTGGCACTCAGCTCTAATCCCATGGACATGAACATCATAGGGCTTGGCAACAACACAGATAATAATGTAACGGAAAGCTGTATTATAACTATTAAATCAACTAATACTTCTTTTGGGGTTACCTTTTCATGTTTAGTGCTTGATGATTTGACAGGGGACCTACCTAAGAAAACTATAGATAAAAATATTTTAAAACTACCTAAAAAAATAAATTTAGCCGATCCGTCTTTTAATTTACCTGGACCAATTGATTTTATAATTGGTGCTGATATATTTTGGCATATTTTGAAATGTGGTCAAAGGTTTTTGGGTCCAAATAAACCCATTTTAAGAAATTCACATTTAGGATGGTTAATATCGGGTCCTATTAATTTCAGTTCGCCTAAGCATATTTCTAGCAATCGCTCTATTGTTCCTAAAGATAAAAATTTCCATGTCAATAATAATTTAATTACTGGGGCCGACCGAAACGGTCAACTACATGATATAAAAAATTCTGTAAGGAAAGCTTCCAATTCCTCTGCTTTTAAGTTACATAATTTTAAATCTAGATGTATAAATTTAGATATTACTAGGTGAATAACACAATTTAGATTTCATTAATAATATCATTCATATAATTCATCGCACATACTCGGGCTTGCTTAGTAATCCTATTTCTGATGATTTGCCTATTAAATTATTAAAATTTATAATTATTAAAAATTAAAATATTAAAACTAAATCATTAGATAAAAACAAAAATAATTAGAAATTAAATTTATGCAACTATATCGATATTTGAACTATATATTGCTTCGTTAGAATTTTTAATCGTGGCACACTTCATACTAAAATATTATTACAAATTCTTTTGAGGGCCGGTATTATGACACTTTGAGATTTGTGGAGCGTTGGGCTAAACCCATAGATATCTTTTTTGACAGCTGCAATTGTGCAGGAGCAACTACAGAGACTTATTTTAGTTCAAAACTATAAACCTTTATCTGATTATGCAGCTCACGAAGATATAAAGTTTTTTTTTGTTACCAACTTACGCTCCTCATTCCCGGGGTTGTTGAGGCTGGCTTCAAGTCGACTAAATAGCGTTTTACGTGCGATAATTTCCAAATGCAATTTTCATTTAAATATCAAAAATTTAGCAAGATTGCGCAAAAAATTGAGGTTTTACTAAACAGTCATACTCTATGTCCATTGCCTCCATCCCCTCATAACTTCCTTTCACTTACCCCAGGGCATTTACTGATCGGAAGACGTGAGTGCATAGAAAGCTTCGAAAGCTATCCTGGAGGACTCGAATCAAAATGACATGAACCGATACGTTCGCCTTGAAATTATCCGAAAACATTTCTACAACCGATGGCAAAAGGAGTATCTCAGTGAACTACAACAGCGAGTCAAATGGAGAAGTAATACATCCAAATTGAAAATAAATGATCTTGTGGTACTACAAGAAGACCAAGCTCCACCTCTATCTTGGCGATTAGGAAGAGTTGTTCGCCTATTTCCTGGTCCAGATGGGATCTCCAGGGTCGCTGATATTGCCACTGCTACAGGCTGCGTAAGACGTCCACTAATACGTCTCTGCCCGCTGCCTACAACCGATGAGCTTCAGGCTTGAAAGACTCCATCCTTCAAGGGCGGGGAAGATGTTAAGGCTTGAGAAGCCGCCTTATGGAACTTAATGGCAATAGTGCAGTTCTTTGTTATTCAATCTCTACAGGCGCTTTTATTATATAATTGATATTGACATTTGTCACATTCAATCGACATTCACCTCTCACCGCGCTGTGCGTCAACATGTTATAATAATTGTATTTTTGCTAAAGTTTAATATACCGTTTTTTATATACGAGGTTGTTATTTCCGCAACTTCCATTCAAGCCAACCAAAGGGTCCTGTCACGGTCGCCAATGTTCAAACCTTTGGTTGGCTTGAATGGAAGTTGCGGAAATAACAACCTCGTATATAAAAAACGGTATATTAAACTTTAGCAAAAATACAATTATTATAACATGTTGACATTCACCTCTCACCGCGCTGTGCGTCAACATGTTATAATAATTGTATTTTTGCTAAAGTTTAATATACCGTTTTTTATATACGAGGTTGTTATTTCCGCAACTTCCATTCAAGCCAACCAAAGGTTTGAACAACTATTATACTCTTGATTATCCTATTTTTGCAACGTTATGTCTTCCTTGTCTTCTTTAGTTAGTTTTAATCTTTAAATTTTTTCTTTCAGGAATTAATTAGTTTCTGTGACATTGTCCGCTACTCATTTGCCAGTGCAATATTTCAGTATTCCAAAAATGCTGACAAATTTGGCTGGAATATCACAGTTTGCTTTTTTCTTCTTATTTTTGTTTGCGTTCGTTGGCCATTGTTGCCCAGGGCGCCCTTAGCAGTATGCCACCGTCGCCCTGGCCAACTTGTCCCACTTTTTCCTGATAACGCAGTCGTCGCTAAACGCATTGTGTGCAGTATCCGCCAGCTTCGCCTTTTTGCAGTTGCAGCACTGCGGTTCGGTACCGACACGCAATTGCTCACACGCTGTCCTTCTGTGGGGACCGCCGCAGTGGCTGCACGCCTCCTGTTCCATCGTGCAGTACCTCCTAGTGTGGCCATATCACCTTACGGTCTTTTGCCTTTCTAACCTTAGCAATTTTTATCCATCCTGGTTAGGTTAGGTTAGGTTAGGTTAGGTTAGGTTAGGTTAGGTTAGGTTAGGTTAGGTTTTTTTTTTTTTTTTTTTCCTATTTTCAGTGAGTCGCTGGTGTATTTTGATGAGTCACCGGCGAGAAACGCCGAACAATGTGGCCAAACTCGCTCCAGGCCGGGGTGACGGCTTCCGCTATTGGATACGTCCACCGCCGCCCCGTCTGTGAAGCCATGAATTTAAACGCAGTACGCACAAATTACATAATAGTCATTAAATTAACAGTAGAATTAAGGAATATATACATTTGGTCCGCATTTGGTGAACAAAAACATAGATGACAAAGGAAGAGAAAATTTTTTGATATAAACAAGGATATTATACAATTAAATAATTTTTTTAACATGCAGAATCACAATTTTAATAAACTTACATTCTAAGACTTACACTACTAAAAATAACCGGCATCTTTGTAAATATTAACATGTAAAGGGGGGGAGAAAGATAGGGGTAAATGGTTATCTTGATTTGATCGGGCATCTGAACTAATTTTTGTTGAATGTCCAAATTTTTTGTGTAGTGTTTAGTGTTGTGTTTCGTGTGTGTTAAGTGTTATTGTACTGTTTTAAGTTATTAATGATGTGGCTTATGAATCTTATAAAGGATTCAATGGCCACGTGTTTCCCTATCATGTGTGTGATTGTGTATGGTGCCACTCGGAGGTATCTGCACAGGCTCTCATGCTCGAATCTCTGCTTCGCGAATTCTGCGCATTCGCTAACCAGATGCTCGAGCGTCTGTCTTGTGCGATTATCGCAAGGACAGACGTCCGAGTCGGCAATCTTGAACCTGTGCAGATACTCCCGGTGATATGCGTGTCCGGTAAGGTATTGCGTGAGTTGGAATGAATGTTGAGTGTGTGTGTAGAGTTGTTGTATGTGTTTTAGTGTGGGGAGTAGTGTGCGTGTTCGGACGCCTTGAGCAGCGCTGCCGTATCGTGTCTGCCAGACACAGTGGGCGTCTCGACGCGCTTGCATCCTTGCGAGGCTCCGTGGGAAAAAGGCATAGTCTGGCGATCGGTGCAAGGCGGTCCCTAGTTTGGCGGCTGCGTCCGCCGCTTCATTCCCCGCAATGCCGACGTGCGCCCTGACCCAGGCAAACTGTATGCTGCTAACCGCCACATGTACAAGGTGTTGGATATGTGCAACCAGGGGGTGTGTATTGCTTCTGTCCCCCAGAGCCTCCAGGGCTGACCTGGAGTCGCTGAGGATCCAGAAGGTTTTTTGTGCTCCGATGTTAGTGGAGAGGGAGTTAGCCCTAGAGCAAGCCTCCCTGATGGCCAGCAGTTCAGCCTGGAAGACGGAACAGCAATCGTGAAGTTTGAACTTTTTGGTCTCCCGAAGTCGAGAGCCCTCAAAAAGCACAAAAGCCGCGCCTACCGCTCCGTTCTCCTGCTTGCTGCCGTCCGTGTAAATGAGTGTATTGTGTGGTGTGGTGTGTAAGTGCTCAAGTTCCGTGTTACTGATAGTTTTGTGCTTGATGGCCACTCTGGTGGCCGGGTGTAGAAGTTTGTGTGGTGGAGTGCGAGTTTCCATCGGAATATCCGACGGAAGAAAATTCGCGCTCCGTGTGAGTGTGGTGTGTTCGAGTGTGTGTACCTCCTGGACCTTCAGGTCCAGTGGGGTGAATTGTGCCAATGCGATTGCCGCATTGGTTGAAATTGTGTGAAAACCCTTGATTGCTTTAATGGCAAAGCCGCGCTGCATACTCAGCAGCTTCCTTCTGTTGCCCGCCCGAGCCGCGGCATGTCCCCATACTCCCGCGGCGTAGGTCACCGTTGGTTCGATGACCTGCCGGTATATGGTTTGGACATTATCCGCGTGGACCCCCCACGTGGGTCGGCAAAACAGACAGAGTCTGCCGAATATGCGCGCGGCCCTGCCAATGACATATCTGATGTGGCTATTAAACAGCAGTTTGTCGTCTATTACGACCCCCAGATACCTGAACTCGCGATCAAAGTGGAGTGGTTGCCCATCCATTTCGATCAGCGCCGTTCGCGCCCGATCGGTGAAGGTGACCATCTTGGTCTTTGAAGGTCCAAATGTGAGTTTGACCCCCTTACCCCACTCGACAACGGCGCGTAGTGCGTCAGAGGTCAGGCTCTGGAGATCGGAGAGGCGACGCGCGTGCGTGATCAGGAGCACGTCGTCGGCGAAGGCCTGTAGGTAAGATCCCCTGGGAAGTTGCATACTCAGGAGATCATCCAGAATGATGTTCCATAATACGGGTCCGCAGGCCGACCCCTGGACACAACCCTTGGTCATGGTCTTATGGACCTTGGCTCCAGCGTATTCCATCTTGACTGTTCGGTTGTGCAGATAGTCGGCTACGAGCCCGTATATATTGCGGGGGCAACCTGATGCGCGGAGTCGGTGTAAGAGAGCGGGCCACCAAGCGTTATTAAACGCAGATTTTATATCAAGTGACACCGCTATTACCATATTCTTATTGTTTTTAACGCGCCTGATGTGTCGTAGGGCCGCGTCGATCGCCATGACTGTGCTAGTCTGTTCTTTGAAACCAAATTGTGCAGTGTTATTTTTCCCATTTTTGTCTAGTGTATATGTGATGCGTTTTATGAATAATTTCTCAAGTAGTTTCCCAAACACCGGTATGAGCCCGATTGGGCGATGAGATTCCAAAGAGGAGTAATCCTCCTTACCGGGTTTAGGAATGATCCTCACAAGGGCGGTCTTCCACTCCCCAGGAAAGTGGTGGAGTGCTAGACACCTGTTCAGGGCATCCGTTAGCAGCTTAGGGTACATAACCGCAAACTGGTAGCAGATGTCCGACGTCAGGCTGTCTAGTCCCGGAGCCTTCTTAGGGTTCATAAGCCCAAGAACCTCCAGGACTTCTTCCTGGGAGAATGGAAGATCGTCCTCCGTATCGGGTGTGTTGTGCATGTCGCTTCTTAGGGCGGTGTGTATAGGTAAAGTGTCGTTGTTAGCGCTGTCGTCCGGGAAGAAGTGGTCAAGCATAGCCCGGGCCGTCTCCTCCCCATCTGACGTGTGTGTGTTGTTGACTCGCAGTGTGACCGGTGGCCTCCTCGGGTTCGAATCCTTAAGAAGTCGGTTGGTCAGAGACCAGACGTTCTCCTTATTCTGCTGGGTGCAAAAACTCTTAAAATGCGCCGAGGAGGCAGTTCGAATCTCATGAGTGTAAAGTGTTTTCAATTCTCTATGTCTGTCTATGAGTGTATCTGTGAGGGTGTTGTGTTTGCTTGCTGCATGCAGTTCTCTATGCAGACCAATGACCTCCCTTTTACGGGATTCCAGAGCTTCTGTCCACCAAGGGGCTTGGCGACACTTGCCCTGTGATCTGGTCGGCATGGAGTCGCGGCATGCTGAGTGTATAATTTTGGTGATGTCGCTGAGGTGTGTGTCCAACTCCGCAATTCCCATGTTTTGTGTGTCTGTTTCAAGAATGTGTGAATTGTGCATGTGTAGTGCGAGCGAGCTTTTAAACTGCGCCCATTGTGCCCTCTCACTATGGTATAAAAAGGTGGATACACCGGCTGAAGGTTTGTACAGCCCAGCTGGCGTCCTAATGGCAAACTCGATGGCGTTATGCTGGCTAGTCGGGCAAACGTTTAAGTTGACATGCCAATCCGCCACCCAGTCTGCCACATCGGACGACGCCAGGGTTAGGTCGACGATGGAGGTGCGGTGCATTCCGTGCGTGACTGTCTCAAACGTGGAGGTATTGCCAATGTTGCAAATTTCAAGGCCCCTACCGTAAGCCATATCGCGCACGGCCGCGCCCCGTCCATTTAGCCTGACACTCCCCCAGTCGGTGTGCCATCCGTTGAAGTCCCCTCCCACAATGACGCCCCTGTCCCCAATCTGGCTCACGAAACTTTCCACTCCAGCGAGTGTGCTTAAGGTGTCCTCGCCCGGCTCGATATAGACCGAGGCCAGGTACAGCTTCCGCGCTCCCACCCCTACCTGCACAACACTCAGGTTGCCGGTGGAGAACTGAGTGAGCCCGACCGCCGACACGGAGCCGGCCTTGGTAATCACGCAAGCTTTAACCCTGTTGGGCCCGGGAAATTGGTAAATATTGAGTCCGTAGACTGGCTTTACCTCTTTCCCGGCCCCAACATAGGGTTCAGCTATCAACGCAATGTCATGGCTGCCAGCCATGAAAAATCGTAAGAACTCCGACCATCGGTCCTGAGCGCGATCTAAGTTGCACTGAAGTACCCCTATTTCGTGCTTAGTACCCATAATCGATGCGTTCTTCAATACGTTTTCTCATGGCTCGCAGTGTTGGACAGTGGTTGGAATTGGCAGCGTGGTTTATATCAAGGCCGGTCCCGAACCGGCTCACTTTGCTCGCACAGTTGAAGCAGCGCGGGCTAGCCCTCCTGGCCCGATCCGGGCAATCCGCGAGCTTATGTTCGGTGCGAGCGCAATACGAACAAGGTCGATCTTTTGCGTCGCTTTTGCAGTGCCGCTGGGTGTGTCCAAATTGGAGGCAGGAGTGGCACTGCATAAAGGGGGTAAAGTGGTGGACCCGAACCTTCTGGTGGTCCACGCTGAGGCGCTCGCGCTCCATCGCGGCCCTCCAGAATCCCGGCTCGGCCTCAAATATGGCGTTGTATAGGACGGGATTCCTGTTGTTTCGGAGGAATTTTAACTTAAGCGGTGAGTCCCCCCCTCTGTCCCCGACTCTGAGTTCAGGGTTCTGGCGCAAAATGACGCCCGCTAGCTCGTCGTATGGGATATCTTTTGAGACTCCCTTTAAAATTATCATTGGGCGCCGTTTGAATGCCGCTTGGGCCCTGAATTTGCCCGAACGATTTGCAATTTCAAGGGCGTCGTCGCGCTGCCCGACGGTCGCAAACTCAACTCTCAACTTGTTGTTTGAGATGAGTTTGAAGCCCTCGGGCCCGTATGGGCGCTCCCTGAAACTGCAGGATCGCTTGAACTCTGCCAGTAGATCGCCTCGCGATCTACTTGGCTCCTGCAGCTCGACTATTAATGCCGGTCTGGCCGGCGGCCCCACCGGCAGCTCGTTTATTGTTGCCAGTGAGGGCCCCCGGTCCCCCGCGAACTGCGGTAGGGGGGGGATGGTCGCGTCCGCTCTCGAGCTTTTTCGAGCAGATATCTCTGCATACGATGGGCGAGGCACCGACAGGAGAGAGATCTCTGCCGATATGGTCTTTTTAATCTCGCCCATCTCCTTGCCCATCTCTCCCCTGACGCAGTCCGTTAGGGCCTGTGTGAGCTGCTCCACTGTTTCGGGCGCCATTTTGCATAACGTAGATGCCTGGGCGGCCGTAGGGTGTCCCTGTAGGGGGGATGAGGAGTAGGTCGTAGCAGTCTCCTCTTTATCCGATCCGCCGTGTGCTCCGTGAAGAGAGCTAAGGGCCCGGGTCAGATCGTCCCGAAGCCCCCCAATCTCCTCGCGGACTCGCAAGATTTCATCGTCGCGCTGGGGGGTCCTAGGAGGCCCCTCTTCTGTGTTCGTGGCGGCATCCATTGTTCCGTGCCGCTTATCCTCACAGATTGGGACCTCCCACGGCTCCCCAACGATACGCTGGTCCTCGAGCTCCTCCTTGAGTCGCTCAGTGAATCCAGCGACCTGGTCTGAAATCTTGCGAGCAGTGTCGATAACGTCCATCTTGTTTATGCGCGTTACCGACTTGCCGGCTTGGATCTTTTCTAAGATCCTGCCGGTAAACTCTCTCACACTCACGGCGAAGCCGTCTATCCTGCTGCGCCTCTCGTTCAAAAGGCGCACGCTCAGAGGTTCCGGACGGTCGGCCTTGGGGCTACCACTGGCCTCGTCGATGACACGAGGCACCGGAGACCCCGATGGTACCTCGGCCAAGAGCCTATCCAGCTGTGTAAAAACCGTCCGGGCGTATTTTCGAAGCTGTAACGTTGAGTTACCAATGTTCTGCCTCTGAAAGTGCGCCAGTTGTGCCGGATCCGAGGCGATGCGGGACAGGACCACGAGGTGACTGTCCATCTCGGAGAAGAGGTCCCGAAGGGTCTCTTTTCCGAGAGAGGCAATGTCGCAAGCGAATCCCCCGGGAGTGTACGAGGAAAGCCCCGACAGTCTCTGCCACCCCGGTGAAGGGGTTCTATCAAATTCCCTGAGGGAGTCCCCTATTTCCGTCATCATGAATTCTAAAATATGCAATTAAGAAAATATAAAAATATACAGATAAGAAAAAGACAAGTCGCGTTATAAGCCCTGCATCAATAGGCGCGCGGCGCCTTTACAAATGTTATTACTGAAATTATTAATCACTAGGTGATATGGTAAAGTTTTTAATTTAGTAAGTAATATATACTTATTTATTTACTGCACTTAGAGTTTGTAAATTCCGGTGCGGCTAGTAGCTGGATGACACTGTATCGCTCTTGAGTATATCGTGGTGATTGTAGATAAAGTAGGTATATATTTTGATACACAGGTGTGATAGTATTTAATAATAGGCGTTGCTTTTTCGTCTCTGCTGCTTTCCTTTTACTCTCGTGGATATTATGTGGAGCACTTATAAATTAGAAATTTGTACATTAGGTTTAGGTGATATGATGTAATTATTCACATTCACTTAAGTCACTAATAATAGTGAAAATGCTAAGAGTCTCTTTCGAAGGAACAAAATAAACAATTTAGGGAGAGAGAGGAGCAAAATAAGAATGACTCATTAGCAAAGAAGAAAAAAAAATTTTTTTTTTTGTTTTTTTTTTTTTTTTTTTTAAGTTTATGTTGTAGTTGATTTGTTTATTAGATGTTTGACTGTGTGTGTAGGAGTGCACTCACTGCATAGGGCGTGCGGCCCGATTTAGGATGACTTGAGTCTGTCTGTCTGTCATGTTTAATGTAATATTTAATGCAATTTATGTTGGAGGAAAATATAATTTAGAAAAACGCGAATAATACTCACCTCATTAAGTGAGAGTGAGGCCGGAGTCGGGCAGGAAAACTCCGAAAAAGGGGAGGTCTGCCGGTCGGGGGAGGGGAGGGAGGGTACATGCCGTGATTTTTGGGCAATGCGCGAGCCATGATAGTTAAATTTTGAAAATAAAATTTTGCACCAACCCGGTTCGCACATTTACCGCCATCTATGAACTAGACGGCAGAGTACTACGCGTAGCCGGGTGGCGAGACTCCGACTACTACGTCCACCCATATTACGTAGTAGTTCAGAGTCGGGCCGCGCTTTAGAATGGCGCTAAATCCAAGTTTTTACCATAGTTACTAACAGAAGGTTGGTAACTTGGTACTAAAGTAAATTAATAAAAAGTAAGTAATAGAGTAATTTAAAGTAAAAAATTTTTATATATGCCTTTAGGAGGACTTTTTGGGATACTAACCCAATTTTTAAATTTTGAAAATATGCTAGGATGCCAAAGATATGGGCGGATTAAAATTTGGAAAATTCTATTTTAACTTACTTAGGGCTATCATAGGTCGCGCATCTCCCGCCATTTCCCGGGGTCGGGAAAACTGAAACTAGGAAAATTTTTGTGGGGGTGTTGAGAGGGACTCTGGCTATGGGATCCGTTTTTAAATTTTGAAAATATGGGGGGATGCAAGAGATGTGGGTGGATTAGTTTTTGGGAAATTCGGATTTAACTCTCTATGGGACTAGGTAGGGCATGTTTTGAGGAAGAGGGTGGGCGCGGGAGGTGGTTTTGGATATTGACATTGGGGAAAGGAGGGGGCGGGGTGTCACAAGTACATGTCGCGGATCTGTCGCGCGACATTGCGACGTTTTTGTCGCACCCCCGGGGGGTCCTAGGGGGTGATGGGAGACCCGATATCGGGTCCGAATGCTCGAATTAGTCGGAACGTCCGGACCCGGCATCGGGTCGGAACTCAGGTACCGACCGCCACCGACTTGAAGAGAAGACACGACATGGGGCGGTCACGGGGTGATCACGCAGTGATCACGTGGCCGCCGCGTGATCCCGTCTCCATACAAATTAATTAAATCATGACGTCATGGTCTTGATCCGACTCGCGCCTGACCAAAACCGACGCTGACATCACGTTCTCGGCCACGTGACCGCCTTGGGGCCGCGCCCTATAAGCACGTAAAATAACCCCATTTCGGCCACGAGGTTTTTTCCTGGACAGAATTGGACCGAACAAAGTTTATATCCAGGAAGGAGAGGTCTTAAAAATGAGATGTGCAAATTTTTGTCCTCCTGGTCCCCCGGGAACAGGTCAAAAACTCGGTCGGACAAAAAATTCCCATTGTAAACACCTCAAACAACGTTATGTTGGAGTTAGTCGGAAGGACGACTCTCGACATATTTTGATTTTACTAAAAAACTAAGAGACTCCCGGGGCTGAAATTTGGCATAAGGCAACAAGAATAAATAAGGAATCTAATAATATACATATCTCTGCCGCGAAATTATAAGAAAAGGGGGAAATTTAACTTAAAAATCAAGCCATCCCTTCTCGGGACCGCACTTACCCTTGTAAATTTAGCAGCCCATCCTGATCTGCATTTCTTCTTTTATCAAGAAGTGTAGGCGGCTCAGCCTTTTAAAATAAAAGCGAACTCACCGCCCAGCGCTGGTGTTAGGGGGTTGAAAAACACCCCTAAAGTGTTTGCCGTCAATGTTTATGAAATTTAAAAGTTAAATAACTTTTTACTGGATAAAGTAAAAAATCCAAATGGCACGGATTTGTGCTCGTCGCACCAAGAACTATCTGAATATAATTTTAAATAATTTTTTTATTGAGATTTTCAATATAATTATGGCCGAAAACTGTTTTTGTATAGAAATTTTTTAGGTAAAAACACTTGTGAATAATCCAATTTTCTCGCAAAAAATCTGAAATTTTTAACACATATCCGCTGTTTAATGAAGCACAGGATAGCACTGCACAAAATAGCACTTTACGCGACAAAAATCGCGCCGCACGCCAGTTTGTCCCCAATTCGGGGGTTATTTTTGGTTTTCACAGTGATATCTCCGCGAAAACTACTCCGATTTTCATGCGGATTTCACTATACGAGAGCGCTTACCGAGGCCTATAAAATGATGTATAGTTTGCGTTTTTATGAGAACTTTTGCCACTTTTATAGATTTTTAAAGGTTTGTATGGACGCTCCCGGGACTTGTACGTGCGCGCTCGGTACAAGACTTGGCACGCGACAGGTTAGGTTAGGTTAGGTTAGGTTAGGTTAGGTTAGGTTAGGTTAGGTTAGGTTAGGTTAGGTTAGGTTAGGTTAGGTTAGGTTAGGTTAGGTTAGGTTAGGTTAGGTTAGGTTAGGTTAGGTTAGGTTAGGTTAGGTTAGGTTAGGTTAGGTTAGGTTAGGTTAGGTTAGGTTAGGTTAGGTTAGGTTAGGTTAGGTTAGGTTAGGTTAGGTTAGGTTAGGTTAGGTTAGGTTAGGTTAGGTTAGGTTAGGTTAGGTTAGGTTAGGTTAGGTTAGGTTAGGTTAGGTTAGGTTAGGTTAGGTTAGGTTAGGTTAGGTTAGGTTAGGTTAGGTTAGGTTAGGTTAGGTTAGGTTAGGTTAGGTTAGGTTAGGTTAGGTTAGGTTAGGTTAGGTTAGGTTAGGTTAGGTTAGGTTAGGTTAGGTTAGGTTAGGTTAGGTTAGGTTAGGTTAGGTTAGGTTAGGTTAGGTTAGGTTAGGTTAGGTTAGGTTAGGTTAGGTTAGGTTAGGTTAGGTTAGGTTAGGTTAGGTTAGGTTAGGTTAGGTTAGGTTAGGTTAGGTTAGGTTAGGTTAGGTTAGGTTAGGTTAGGTTAGGTTAGGTTAGGTTAGGTTAGGTTAGGTTAGGTTAGGTTAGGTTAGGTTAGGTTAGGTTAGGTTAGGTTAGGTTAGGTTAGGTTAGGTTAGGTTAGGTTAGGTTAGGTTAGGTTAGGTTAGGTTAGGTTAGGTTAGGTTAGGTTAGGTTAGGTTAGGTTAGGTTAGGTTAGGTTAGGTTAGGTTAGGTTAGGTTAGGTTAGGTTTTTTTTTTTTTTTTTTTTTTTTTTTTTTTTTTTTTTTTTTTTTTTTTTTTTTTTTTTTTTTTTTTTTTTTTTTTTTATACTATTCCTCCAACATAATCGGAGCCTATGTTTACTTTTCACTTTCATACCAGTTCTCGCATTTATACTTTCATTCATTCAGCATACTGTTTCTTTCTTGCATTCTTCTCTTTTAATCACGCAGGGGGGACTCCTGCCTAACTACTACTAAACTAACGTTACTTATTCTATCGGGAAAATAAATTTGGTTACACTTTTTATTATTATTCAAGCTTAATCTATCTTTACATTATTTAAAGGGGTAAACTTTAAATTTTACATGTTTTGTTATTTTATTTGTTACATTTACTTATGTTATAATTTAAGTTACTGCTATTTTATTTCATTTCTACAATACGCTATTTTTATTATTGCTAACAATTTATCTTAATACTTATAATTAATATTTACAATATTATTAAAGTATTATTTTCTTACCTATGTTTTATTATTTTCGTTAACTACTTTAATTATCTTCGTACAGTATTCTAGAAATTTATTGCTATGTTTACCAACTATTATTTCAGGTAAATTTTTAATTTCCACTTTTATCCCTAATTCGTGTTCAATGTTATACCGATCTGTAGAATAAATTGGGCATTCACAAATTATGTGCGGTATACTTTCTGGGGTATTATCGTCACAGGAGCACGATGGGCTCTCCTTACACTTGAAACGAGCCAAGTATTCGGAGAGTCCACCGTGCCCTGTCATCAATTGTGTTATATAACGGTTTATTTTTAGTTTTCGCATCACTCTGTACGCTACCAGCGCGTCCGGGAAGAAGAGTTTGGTGATTCCTGCGGTTTGGGCTGTCACATACCGCTCATTCCACTCGTCAAGAGTATCCCTTCTAATGATACGCTTGACGAATGAAACCGGGCAGTGACTGTAATCCAATTTTCTCTTGCTGCTCGCTCTGGCCGCTTCCTTGGCAAGCATATCCGCCCTTTCGTTGCCCTCCAATCCCACATGCGCTTTGATCCAGGATAAGGAGACTTCTTTGCCCTGGTGGAACGCTTCTTTCATGTTCCATCTTGTTTGTACTGCAAGGGGATGGAGGCAACTTGGATTGCCTACAGTTTTTATAGCAGCCATGGAGTCACTCATGATTCCAAAGGACCTTGCTCTACTCTTTGTAATTTCAACACTTGCCCTATGTATCGCTAGTAGCTCCGCCTGATACACCGTGCAGTAGCTGGAGAGAGTAAGTTTAACGGTTTTGGTTTCGGTTTCACCATTCCATATAGAAATGGCTGCACCAACCTTATCGTCAATCTTACTCCCGTCCGTAAATATTCGTACTTCAGGAGCGCCACTATAGCGCTGTTCTTGGTCTGTCAGGCTCGAGATGCTGATGTTTATTTGCTGAGCGGGTTGTGGGGCGTCGAGAGCTGAGGTCATTCGTTCGACCTCCCTGTCCTTCAGCGCCGCTAGAGGCACGCCCCTCTTGGCCTCGTACAACGAGGCCATCTCACGGACTCGGAGATCGAGAGGAAGAATGCCTGCCAATACCAGCGCTGAATTAAGGGAGACCGTCCGATAAGCCTTACAAATCTTTTGAGCGACTCCACGCTGAACTACATTAAAGAGCTTTCTTATTCCCAGTTTATTTGCGGCTGGGGCCCACACACTGGCAGCGTACAGAATGATTGGTTCTATTACGGCGGTATATAATGTTTTTATGATGTCGGGATTTAACCCCCAGCTTATTCTAGCTGCTCGTGATAATTGTTTGAAGATGTTGATCGCTTTTCTAGTAACGTTTGTAATGTGTGCGTTAAACGTCAACTTGCTGTCTATGGTGACACCTAACACTTTTATTTCAGCTACTTCTTTAACACTTGTCCCTCCCATGCTAAGGCGTGGTGTGTCGTACTTAAGTTTCCGTGTAATAGTTATTACATTAGTTTTGTGTGCAGCAAAACTTAACTTGTTTACGACACCCCACGCTTGAACATGTCGAAGTGCAGCATTGGCTTTTATTTCAATTTCTAGTGCGGTGTCACCATCAAACATCAAGATGACGTCATCGGCAAACGCCTGGCATTCGACACCCTTCCCGGTAAGTTCCGTTATTAATGGGTCCAGGAGGAGATTCCACAATATCGGGCCTCCAATTGATCCCTGGACACATCCTTTGTTTGTCATTCGGATGTGCTCCTCCCCAGCGTACCTAACCTGGACACGCCTATCACTCAGGTAGCTGTCAATGACCCGTCTCAGGTTCACTGGGCATTTTTCTTCAGCCAGTCGGGTTTTTATAACTGGCCACCAGGCGCTATCGAAGGCTCCCTCTATATCTAATGATACCAAAGAAACTATTTTCTTCGCATTTAGTCTGCCTCGAATGTATTGCATCAGATTATAGAGGGAGTCTTCGGTGCTCCTTTGTGGCATAAATCCGTACTGCTGTTTGCTGATTCTAGGTAGTAAGTGAAACCTGAGGCGGGCCACTAACATTTTTTCATAAATTTTACCAAAAATTGGTAAGAGTCCGATGGGTCTGTATGCCTTGGGGGAAGCATAATCTGGCTTACCTGGTTTTTTGAGGACAATCACCACAGCTTCTTTCCATATTGTAGGGAAGTGGTAGCAGGTCAGACACTTATTCATTAGAGCGAGGAAGAGCTCAGGATCTTCTCTGACGACCGTTTCGCATATGTCAGCTGTGAAACCATCCAGCCCGGGGGCCTTCTTTGGGTTAAAGGATTTTGTTGCCGAAATGAGCTCCGCCATAGTGAATGGTGGGTCCCAATCATTACATTGCTCTTCATCATTCACGTTGCGCGCTTTGGCTCTTATTTCCCGATGTATAGGTTTATCATCATTCCCCAGGTCATCCGGGTAGAAGGTTTCAGCTAATAATTTTGCTGAGGCCTTTGCGTCGAGTGTCCTTCCATCGCTTTCCAGAGGCTGGTCTTCGCCTCTTTGTGTCGTTCTACCGATCACTCTGTATATACCTTCCCACATCCCTTCCCTATCTTGTTTACTGCAAAATTGTTTCCAGCTATCTGATTGGGCCTTCGCCACTTCTAGCTCGTAGTGCTCTTTTTGTTCGAGATACTCTCTAACTACCTTTGCTCTCCGTATTTCGGCGGCATTTCTTATTCGACGTTTCTTAGTCGCGACTTCCTTTTTTAGCCTTGCAAGGTTTTCGGACCACCACGGCATGGTTATATGTTGTTTAGTTTTCTTCTTGGGTATGGTTTCTATGCAAATTTTTGTTATTGTTTTGGTTAACTTATCCACTGTTTCGTCTATTTCATTTTTTGTTGTAATTTTTTGTATTTCCGTTATTGTAATATTATTTTCTATTTTGATGTGTTTAAATTTTTCTGTAAAACTTTGCCAGTTCGCTTTCTTCGTGTTATACTTACGTGTTGTTCTATTTATTTTTATTCCTTTGGACTTTTCTAAATTTATTTTAAAAACCATGCCGTTGTGATCCGACCCTGTGAGGCTGTCATCGACTTTCCAGTCATGTACCGATTGGAAGATATTTGTTGAACAGGCCGTTATATCCACGAAGCTAGTATATCGTTTGCCTCCCCTTATTGTGTCGAATGTTTGCGTTTTGCCTGTATTTAGTATGTTCAAGTCCAGTTCGTTAAGAGTTCCGGCCAAATCATCCCCCCTAGAGTCCGTTTTTGGGCTGCCCCACCACATACTTTTGGCATTCGCATCGCCTCCTATTAAAATTTTTCTAGAGCCGATTGCCGACTTTATATTTCTTAATTCTTGGAGGTATGGTCCGATCGGCAGGTCTGGTTCGAAGTACAGGGATACCGCCACGATCTCCCAAGCACTCGTTCGGATGCCCACCACGACAATGTTGTTCGTGGTGAGTTTTGGGAACTGAATGACGTCTAAATCTTCATTGAAAACAGCAATCGCTGCTTTTGTGTTCCCCTCTCCTACTGAGGTGTCTTGGAAGATCCTGGCGCCCCTGTAACTCCTCATGACTTTACCACCTCCAATATAAGGCTCTTGTAATAGAGCAAATGCGGCTTTTTTCTTTTCGGCTTCTATTAACAGTTCATGTGTGGCATGTTTTTGGCGCTGCAAATTCGATTGTAGTACGAGATAGGTGTTGTTGCCCGGTACAACCTCAGCAATACGCTACGGTTGACCTGGCTATAGCGTCCCATTTTTTACGTATGCTGCATTCTGTACTGAATGCATTGTGGTTCGTTTTATTTAGTTTCGCCCTTTTACAGTTTATGCACGAGGGTTGCTCGCCCATCACCGTCTCTGTACAGTCGGCCTTTAGGTGGAGTCCGCCGCAATGGCTACACAGGTCGGCGGGTTCGGTTAGGTTAGGTTAGGTTAGGTTAGGTTAGGTTAGGTTAGGTTAGGTTAGGTTAGGTTAGGTTAGGTTAGGTTAGGTTAGGTTAGGTTAGGTTAGGTTAGGTTAGGTTAGGTTAGGTTAGGTTAGGTTAGGTTAGGTTAGGTTAGGTTAGGTTAGGTTAGGTTAGGTTAGGTTAGGTTAGGTTAGGTTAGGTTAGGTTAGGTTAGGTTAGGTTAGGTTAGGTTAGGTTAGGTTAGGTTAGGTTAGGTTAGGTTAGGTTAGGTTAGGTTAGGTTAGGTTAGGTTAGGTTAGGTTAGGTTAGGTTAGGTTAGGTTAGGTTAGGTTAGGTTAGGTTAGGTTAGGTTAGGTTAGGTTAGGTTAGGTTAGGTTAGGTTAGGTTAGGTTAGGTTAGGTTAGGTTAGGTTAGGTTAGGTTAGGTTAGGTTAGGTTAGGTTAGGTTAGGTTAGGTTAGGTTAGGTTAGGTTAGGTTAGGTTAGGTTAGGTTAGGTTAGGTTAGGTTAGGTTAGGTTAGGTTAGGTTAGGTTAGGTTAGGTTAGGTTAGGTTAGGTTAGGTTAGGTTAGGTTAGGTTAGGTTAGGTTAGGTTAGGTTAGGTTAGGTTAGGTTAGGTTAGGTTAGGTTAGGTTAGGTTAGGTTAGGTTAGGTTAGGTTAGGTTAGGTTAGGTTAGGTTAGGTTAGGTTAGGTTAGGTTAGGTTAGGTTAGGTTAGGTTAGGTTAGGTTAGGTTAGGTTAGGTTAGGTTAGGTTAGGTTAGGTTAGGTTAGGTTAGGTTAGGTTAGGTTAGGTTAGGTTAGGTTAGGTTAGGTTAGGTTAGGTTAGGTTAGGTTAGGTTAGGTTAGGTTAGGTTAGGTTAGGTTAGGTTAGGTTAGGTTAGGTTAGGTTAGGTTAGGTTAGGTTAGGTTAGGTTAGGTTAGGTTAGGTTAGGTTAGGTTAGGTTAGGTTAGGTTAGGTTAGGTTAGGTTAGGTTAGGTTAGGTTAGGTTAGGTTAGGTTAGGTTAGGTTAGGTTAGGTTAGGTTAGGTTAGGTTAGGTTAGGTTAGGTTAGGTTAGGTTAGGTTAGGTTAGGTTAGGTTAGGTTAGGTTAGGTTAGGTTAGGTTAGGTTAGGTTAGGTTAGGTTAGGTTAGGTTAGGTTAGGTTAGGTTAGGTTAGGTTAGGTTAGGTTAGGTTAGGTTAGGTTAGGTTAGGTTAGGTTAGGTTAGGTTAGGTTAGGTTAGGTTAGGTTAGGTTAGGTTAGGTTAGGTTAGGTTAGGTTAGGTTAGGTTAGGTTAGGTTAGGTTAGGTTAGGTTAGGTTAGGTTAGGTTAGGTTAGGTTAGGTTAGGTTAGGTTAGGTTAGGTTAGGTTAGGTTAGGTTAGGTTAGGTTAGGTTAGGTTAGGTTAGGTTAGGTTAGGTTAGGTTAGGTTAGGTTAGGTTAGGTTAGGTTAGGTTAGGTTAGGTTAGGTTAGGTTAGGTTAGGTTAGGTTAGGTTAGGTTAGGTTAGGTTAGGTTAGGTTAGGTTAGGTTAGGTTAGGTTAGGTTAGGTTAGGTTAGGTTAGGTTAGGTTAGGTTAGGTTAGGTTAGGTTAGGTTAGGTTAGGTTAGGTTAGGTTAGGTTAGGTTAGGTTAGGTTAGGTTAGGTTAGGTTAGGTTAGGTTAGGTTAGGTTAGGTTAGGTTAGGTTAGGTTAGGTTAGGTTAGGTTAGGTTAGGTTAGGTTAGGTTAGGTTAGGTTAGGTTAGGTTAGGTTAGGTTAGGTTAGGTTAGGTTAGGTTAGGTTAGGTTAGGTTAGGTTAGGTTAGGTTAGGTTAGGTTAGGTTAGGTTAGGTTAGGTTAGGTTAGGTTAGGTTAGGTTAGGTTAGGTTAGGTTAGGTTAGGTTAGGTTAGGTTAGGTTAGGTTAGGTTAGGTTAGGTTAGGTTAGGTTAGGTTAGGTTAGGTTAGGTTAGGTTAGGTTAGGTTAGGTTAGGTTAGGTTAGGTTAGGTTAGGTTAGGTTAGGTTAGGTTAGGTTAGGTTAGGTTAGGTTAGGTTAGGTTAGGTTAGGTTAGGTTAGGTTAGGTTAGGTTAGGTTAGGTTAGGTTAGGTTAGGTTAGGTTAGGTTAGGTTAGGTTAGGTTAGGTTAGGTTAGGTTAGGTTAGGTTAGGTTAGGTTAGGTTAGGTTAGGTTAGGTTAGGTTAGGTTAGGTTAGGTTAGGTTAGGTTAGGTTAGGTTAGGTTAGGTTAGGTTAGGTTAGGTTAGGTTAGGTTAGGTTAGGTTAGGTTAGGTTAGGTTAGGTTAGGTTAGGTTAGGTTAGGTTAGGTTAGGTTAGGTTAGGTTAGGTTAGGTTAGGTTAGGTTAGGTTAGGTTAGGTTAGGTTAGGTTAGGTTAGGTTAGGTTAGGTTAGGTTAGGTTAGGTTAGGTTAGGTTAGGTTAGGTTAGGTTAGGTTAGGTTAGGTTAGGTTAGGTTAGGTTAGGTTAGGTTAGGTTAGGTTAGGTTAGGTTAGGTTAGGTTAGGTTAGGTTAGGTTAGGTTAGGTTAGGTTAGGTTAGGTTAGGTTAGGTTAGGTTAGGTTAGGTTAGGTTAGGTTAGGTTAGGTTAGGTTAGGTTAGGTTAGGTTAGGTTAGGTTAGGTTAGGTTAGGTTAGGTTAGGTTAGGTTAGGTTAGGTTAGGTTAGGTTAGGTTAGGTTAGGTTAGGTTAGGTTAGGTTAGGTTAGGTTAGGTTAGGTTAGGTTAGGTTAGGTTAGGTTAGGTTAGGTTAGGTTAGGTTAGGTTAGGTTAGGTTAGGTTAGGTTAGGTTAGGTTAGGTTAGGTTAGGTTAGGTTAGGTTAGGTTAGGTTAGGTTAGGTTAGGTTAGGTTAGGTTAGGTTAGGTTAGGTTAGGTTAGGTTAGGTTAGGTTAGGTTAGGTTAGGTTAGGTTAGGTTAGGTTAGGTTAGGTTAGGTTAGGTTAGGTTAGGTTAGGTTAGGTTAGGTTAGGTTAGGTTAGGTTAGGTTAGGTTAGGTTAGGTTAGGTTAGGTTAGGTTAGGTTAGGTTAGGTTAGGTTAGGTTAGGTTAGGTTAGGTTAGGTTAGGTTAGGTTAGGTTAGGTTAGGTTAGGTTAGGTTAGGTTAGGTTAGGTTAGGTTAGGTTAGGTTAGGTTAGGTTAGGTTAGGTTAGGTTAGGTTAGGTTAGGTTAGGTTAGGTTAGGTTAGGTTAGGTTAGGTTAGGTTAGGTTAGGTTAGGTTAGGTTAGGTTAGGTTAGGTTAGGTTAGGTTAGGTTAGGTTAGGTTAGGTTAGGTTAGGTTAGGTTAGGTTAGGTTAGGTTAGGTTAGGTTAGGTTAGGTTAGGTTAGGTTAGGTTAGGTTAGGTTAGGTTAGGTTAGGTTAGGTTAGGTTAGGTTAGGTTAGGTTAGGTTAGGTTAGGTTAGGTTAGGTTAGGTTAGGTTAGGTTAGGTTAGGTTAGGTTAGGTTAGGTTAGGTTAGGTTAGGTTAGGTTAGGTTAGGTTAGGTTAGGTTAGGTTAGGTTAGGTTAGGTTAGGTTAGGTTAGGTTAGGTTAGGTTAGGTTAGGTTAGGTTAGGTTAGGTTAGGTTAGGTTAGGTTAGGTTAGGTTAGGTTAGGTTAGGTTAGGTTAGGTTAGGTTAGGTTAGGTTAGGTTAGGTTAGGTTAGGTTAGGTTAGGTTAGGTTAGGTTAGGTTAGGTTAGGTTAGGTTAGGTTAGGTTAGGTTAGGTTAGGTTAGGTTAGGTTAGGTTAGGTTAGGTTAGGTTAGGTTAGGTTAGGTTAGGTTAGGTTAGGTTAGGTTAGGTTAGGTTAGGTTAGGTTAGGTTAGGTTAGGTTAGGTTAGGTTAGGTTAGGTTAGGTTAGGTTAGGTTAGGTTAGGTTAGGTTAGGTTAGGTTAGGTTAGGTTAGGTTAGGTTAGGTTAGGTTAGGTTAGGTTAGGTTAGGTTAGGTTAGGTTAGGTTAGGTTAGGTTAGGTTAGGTTAGGTTAGGTTAGGTTAGGTTAGGTTAGGTTAGGTTAGGTTAGGTTAGGTTAGGTTAGGTTAGGTTAGGTTAGGTTAGGTTAGGTTAGGTTAGGTTAGGTTAGGTTAGGTTAGGTTAGGTTAGGTTAGGTTAGGTTAGGTTAGGTTAGGTTAGGTTAGGTTAGGTTAGGTTAGGTTAGGTTAGGTTAGGTTAGGTTAGGTTAGGTTAGGTTAGGTTAGGTTAGGTTAGGTTAGGTTAGGTTAGGTTAGGTTAGGTTAGGTTAGGTTAGGTTAGGTTAGGTTAGGTTAGGTTAGGTTAGGTTAGGTTAGGTTAGGTTAGGTTAGGTTAG